>OZ004705.1:165397609-166630437 GCA_963924515.1 Vespertilio murinus
TAGCAGTGGGTAATTCTGAGGTATAGGATGGTAGAGAGGAAAGGTTATACTTTTGTGTAGTGTTTTATTTATTCTCCCCCTCCACAATGAGCATCTATTGCTTGTAGCCTTTCCTGCTCCCACAGACTAAAACCAGAGTGGTCACCTTGGCCTGAGGAGCAGAAGTCATGCCCAGCTGGTGTGAGAGCCTACATGTCCTCCCCTCACCAGTCTCTCCTCTATCTACATATTCTATGGCTTTAAGAGGAAAAAAAAAAAAAGGAAGGAAAGAAGAGACTCAACGTTAGTAATAATGTTCCAAAAGTAAACATCCAACTATCAATTTTTCCGCTGTTTTCCAATGAAGTCCAGTTATTTCCCAGTTTAATTGTTCAAAACAGTAGTGCTGACCCGAATGAGGTGCACTCACTTCCTTTCAGAAAATTCAGCTCTACTCCAAAACACAAAGGCCTGCTTACACACTCCTCCCTGCTCAGGCTCAGCGTCTCCGCCTTCTCTGCCTTTGCTCCTGGTGCTGCTCCAGTCCCCCTGCCAACTCCTGTTCATCCTTCCAAACCCAGTCTCCATTGAGAGCTTTTCTCCTCCCCCTTCCCCGCCAGAGGCCACAGCCCCCTGGCCTGTGTTCCCACAGTGCTCTACTTATGTCTTGATTTCAGAGAGACCTTATCTCAGCCTCACTGGTGTTACTTGGTTGTACTATTTATTAGTATCTTCCAAGATGCTCTTTATTATTATTACTTTTTAAGTGATTTCTAAAATCCTCACACAAAGATATGTTTTTCATTGATTTCTATAGAGAGGAAAGGAGAGGGAGAGAGAGAGAGAGAGAGAGAGAGAGAGAGAGAGGGAGAGAGAGAAGCATTGATGTGAGAGAGGAACATCAATTGGCTGTGCTCCTGCAACCTGGTATATGCTCTGACTGGGAATCAAATGACACTCCAACCAACTAGGCCACACCAGCCAGGGCCCAAGATGCTCTTGTACTGGATTCCACATGGCCTCCGAACACATGATCTCTTCTCGCGGTGCCTGAGGCACATGCCCTGGACACTGCAGCTGGCTAACCCGGGCTGAGGTGGAAATGTGGCTCGTCAATCACATCTGCATGTGGATGATGCCAGCCCGTCGGGGGTGCCTGGGTGCCAACCCTGCTCAGTGGAGGACCCCGACGTGGATGCTGACAAACGCCTACAACCAAATCATCTTTAAAACGTGTACGTGTTGGGTGGTGTTTCCCTAGGGTTTCCCTAACGAAGTGTCACAAACTGGGTGGCTTAGAACATCAGAGATTTGCCGGAACCGGTTTGGCTCAGTGGTAGAGAGTCGGTCTGTGGACTGAAGGGTCCCGGGTTCGATTCCGGTCAAGGGCATGTACACTGGTTGCGGGCACATCCCCGGTAGGGGGTGTGCAGGAGGTGGCTGGTCGATGTTTCTCTCTCATTGACATTTCTAGCTCTCTATCTCTCTCCCTTCCTCTCTGTAAAATATCAATAAAATATATATATTAAAAAAAAAACGAACATCAGAGATTTATTGCCTCACAGTTCTGGAGATCAAGGTATTGGTGGGGTGGTTCCTTCAGGGGGCTCTGTGGGAGGATCTGTCCCCGGCTGTTTTCCTCTCTCTGGTGGCCTCGGGGTTCATTGGCTCATAGATGGCATTCTCCCCGTGACTTCCCATCGTCTTCCCTCAATGCATGTCTGACTCTCTGAGTCATGTTCTTCGTTTTATAAGGACGACACCAGTCATGTTGGGTTAGGGTCCACTCTGATGACCTCATCGTAATGTAATCATCCTCAAAGAATCTATTTCCATATGATGTCACATGCACAGGGGCTAGGGTGAAGGCTTCCATGTGTTCTGGGGGACACAATTCAAGTCGTAATAGTTGGGGAAAGAGTAGCATGTTCCCTTGGACTCAGCCCTGATATCCCAGGAACACTGGGTCCCAGAGTGATGCTTAACTGACAGGATGGCTCCCTGTGCTACAGAATAGCTCCAAGGATTCTTTTTTTAAAAATATATTTTATTGATTTTTTTACAAAGAGGAAAAGAGAGGGATAGAGAGTTAGAAACATCAATGAGAGAGAATCATCGACCAGCTGCCTCTTGCACACCCTCTACTGGGGATGTGCCCGCAACCAAGGTACATGCCCTTGACTGGAATCGAACCCGGGACCCTTCAGTCCGCAGGCCAACGCTCTAGCCACTGAGCCAAACCGGTTCCAGCAGATTCTTACAAAAACCCCTCTCACTGCAGGGATCTGCCTTACCTTTTTATCTAATGCAGGGGTGGGGAACCTTTTGTCTGCCAAGGGCCATTTGGACATTGACAACATCACTAGAGGCCTGGTGCATGAAATTCGTGCACGGAGGGGAGGGTCCCTCAGCCCGACCTGTGCCCTCTCACAGTCTGGGAGCCCTTGGGAGATGGGGCCTAAGCTGTCAGTCGGACATCATAAGCGCTGGCATGGAGGCAGGAGAGGCTGAGCCCTGCTTCTGGCTGGGCGGTGCTCCTCCTGTGGGAGCACACTGATCACCAGGGAGAAGCTCCCGCGTTAAGGGTCTTCCCCCCTGGTGGCCAGTGCTTGTCATAGCAACTGGTGGTTCCACTGTTTAGTCCATCTGCATATTAGTCTTTATTATATAGGATTTGCAGCCATACAAAATTATCAACTTAAAAATTAGCCTGGCCAAAACCAGTTTGGCTCAGTGGATAGAGTGTCGGCCTGCGGGCTGAAAGGTACCGGGTTTGATTTCGGTCAAGGGCATGTACTTTGGTTGCGGGCACATCTCCAGTAGGGGGTGTGCAAGAGGCAGCTGGTCGATGTTTCTGACTTTCTATCCCTCTCCCTTCATCTCTGTAAAAAAATCAATAAAATATATTTTTTAGAAATTAGCCTGCTATATTTGGTCAAACATTTAACTAACTCACTCCTAGTGCTTCTGCAGGGCCAGACCAAATGATTGCTCAGGCCTTATATGGCCCGCAGGCCAGATGTTCCACCCCGATCTACAGAAGGTGCCTCGTCCTGGCCAGTTGGCTCAGCTGGTTGGGGCATCATTCTGATACGTCAAGATTGCAGGTTCCATCCCTGTGAGTGGGTGACTGGGTGAAACAGCAGGTCGATTTCTTTCTCTCTCTCTCCCTGTCTCTCTCTATAAATCAATAAAATACAAAAATAATTATTTTTTTAAAAAAAAGAAAAAGTAAAGAAGAAATAAAGAATGTGCCTAATTGAATTTTGCTGCTCTTTGGGGACTGGACCATGTTACTCCGATTCCCCTCCCTCCTGTGGATGCCCTGCAGATGGCAGGCGGTGCTCAATGCGGCTGCACTGGCTAACTGCAGAGCGCAGAGCCCCGCACGCCTGGATTTGAATCCCGGCTCAGGCATGCACCAAGTGGAGGAGACCTTAGGAAGCTGTTTAAGCTTTTAACTTCCATTTCCGTATTCACAGCATGGGGCAAACCGCACCCTACAGGGTGGTTATAAATGAGGCAGTTATGCAAAGCACTGGGGCAGCGGCCGGCATACAATTAGTGCATTAAAGGAGAGCTGTTACTCTTTGTTGGTTATACGTGAGGTGAGCAAACTGTTGAAAGAACCAGCCCAGGCATCTAACAGGGTTTTGAAAACCACGTTTCTGGTTTAGCAGCGAAAGCACAAGGTGCATCTGACCAGCCTGCACGCTGTCTGGAAGACACGGTGGAACACCGCTTTAAATTCACACTCCAAACCGGAAAGGAGAAAGAGACCGCCGAACAGTTTCAAAGCAGGTGATGGTCCCCGAACCACAATTCCAGCGCTCATCCTTCTCGCCGCACCCTAAGGAAGGAAGAACACGCAGCCTCCGCCACGGGCTAAAATTGGTGCCACTGGCGCCCTGAACGAAATACCCAGCCCACGAGAAGGCCCAGGCCTGCATGCAATCTCAGTTCATACATTTGGGAGGAATGAAATGACTGTGTTTATCATTTACTTTCTATTGTCAGCCCCATTCTCACCGAGTTCCGCCCACCCCGGGGGACTTCCAGCGGCCTCTGCCCGCGTGGGCTCCTCCCCCCACCATTCCCTGCAGGCAGGCAGGCAGGCGGCCGCTCGGTCATGCCCAGCCTGGGACAGGCTCATCTCTCTGCAAGGCTGCCTGGAACAGGGATGCGTGAGGCCAATGCCCACAGGGAGCAGGCAAGGAGGGTCCGAGAGAAGCAGGAGGTGTGCCTATTAGAACACGCAAGAACGCTCTTTGCTCCTACAGAGAAACGAACTAGCTCCCCTGTTTCTTTCTTTTTAAAAAAAAAATATTTATTGATATTTTACAGAGAGGAAAGGAGAGAGATAGAGCTAGAAACGTCGATGAGAGAGAAATATCGACCAGCTGCCTCCTGCACATCCCCGGGGATGTGACCACAACCAATGTACATGCCCTCGACCAGAATCGAACCTGGGACCTTACAGTCAGCAGACCGATGCTCTACCACTGAGCCAAACCGGTTTCGGCTCCCCTGTTTCTTTCAACACGAGCCATCTCTAGTCTATCTTTTGTTTCCCACCGATGGGGAAAAAAAAATTGGGGGTAAAGAGAAACACCCTCGCCCTAGCTGGTTTGGCTCCGTGGATAGAGCATCGGCCTGTGGACTGAAGGGTCTGAAGTTCAATTTTGGTCAAGGGCACATGCCTGGTTTTGCGCTCAATCCCCAGTAGGGGGCGTGCAAGGGGCAGC
Source organism: Vespertilio murinus (assembly GCA_963924515.1). NCBI lineage: Eukaryota > Metazoa > Chordata > Mammalia > Chiroptera > Vespertilionidae > Vespertilio > Vespertilio murinus. The sequence continues at coordinate 165,402,334 of OZ004705.1, forward strand.
CAATCAATGATCATCTCTTATCATTGATGTTTCTATCTCTACCTCTTCCTTCTTCTCTGAAATTAAAAGAGAGGGAGAGAGAGAGACAGAGAGACAGAGAGACAGAGAGAGAGAACTGGTCACAAAAAGTCAGGTCTGGCCCACAGGCCTCTAGTTTGTGGTCACAGCCTCAGTTACATCTCAGAGAGCCCATCCAGCAAGCTTCCTGGTCCCACTGCCCTGGCCGGGTCTTCCAGCTTCTGCCCACATTCTTCCCATGGCTCACACCTCCTCCCCGCAGGCACATAACTTTCAGAAACAAAAGCTGGAGGGCAGGATCAGCTTTCATCCCTTTCACCAAGACAGTAAACCCCCGAAGGAAATATGCTTGGAGGCAGAGAAGGAAAGGGGGAAATACCCGGAGAAAAGAATATAGATGAATATCTTGAAAATTTTATCTTGCCACCCATACACACCAAACATATTTGATCTGAAGTTACTTCTAAAACCTTTTCAGAATGTCTTTATGCTGTGGATTCTAAGGAAGCACTAGAAACTTAATATCCCATGAAGAAGGAATTTCCAATTCAGCCAATTAAGCAGATTCCATTTTTTCTCTCAGTAATTTATGCATAATAATATATATTATGTAACATTTACTTTTCTTAGTATAGTACCCTGTTTTCTTAATTCTCTCGTGGGCAATTTCTGAATTCAATAATAAGGTGGGTTTTTTTTTTAATATATATATTTTATTGATTTTTTTCCAGAGAGGAAGAGAGAAGGATAGAGAGTTAGAAATATCAATGAGAGAGAATCATCAATCAGCTGCCTCTTGCACACCCGCTACTGAGGATGTGCCTGTAACCAATGTACATGCCCTTAACCGGAAGTGAACCCCGGGACCTTCCAGTCCACAGGCCAACACTATCCACTGAGCCAAACTGGTTTCAGCAATAATAATAAGGTTTTTGAAAAAAACATGCAAAACCTTGAAGTTTTATCCACTGCATTAATTAGTGAACACATGATACTAGTTGCCACCATTGGTTTGAAGGATCAACGTTATTACGGAGCCATTACTGGTTTAAAGGACTAAAGCAATATAACCCCTGTGCTCTGGGAAGATGATAAATTTGGGAGTAGAAAGTTCAGACTCAAATTACCTTTGTTTCATAACTTTCTTCCGTGTTCGGGAGAGATGCTGGTTTTACTGATATGGACTTGGGTGGTCAGGAGTGGGGCAAGAATATTAGAAATATGCCAGGTGAAAATCCTTCAAATAAACCACCTCATCACCCTTCGGACCAATGTAGATGGCATGGGGTGAAGAGGACTAATTGACCCGGGAACCTGAGCGTGTGAGTGTGAGGGGAAGGGGCCTGAGGAACACAGCCATTCACTTTACTGCTTCTTCCCTCCGAATAGTTTACATTAGAAATTAGAGCCCTAACCGGTTTGGCTCAGTGGATAGAGCATAGCCCGCGGATTGAAGGGTCCCAGGTTTGATTCCTGTCAAGGGCATGTACCTTGGTTGCCGGCATGAATCCCCAGTAGGGGGCGTGCAGGAAGCAGCTGATGGGTGTTTTGATGTTTCTAACTCTGTATCCCTCTCCTTTCCTCTGGGGGGGAAAAATCCATACAAATGTATATATATAAAAAGGAAATTAGAGAAGATTGGGTGACTTTCCTCCAGTAACATTAGAAACACTTTTTTTATTAAAAAAAAAAAAAAAAAAGGAAAGTATTTGCATAGCATGAGCAGAAATAAGTGGCACATAGCCAGTAGCAGGGAGACAGTCACAAGTTTAGGGACAGACATGTTGTGATTCTGTAAGACTCCTGCATTTAGTGTTTCCTGAATTCTCTTTCTGGAGATACTGATGTTTTCAAATAATATACATAATAAAGTATGTAATAAAATATTACATCCAAGTTGCTATCCATTGATTTAATAACATTTAAATATTTTAAAAATTAAGACACATACAAGGTACCGCTTCTGTAGCCGTGCAGATGCTTTCTGAGACGCTGGTTGCAATCCTAGCGCTCAGTAAGGAAACTCTGTGCTTGTGGAAACGGCATCTATTCAGCCTTGACATTAGGAAGTAAATTATTTCAGTGCCGAAGGGAACTCTAGGCCGGAGTAATGACTGTGTTTCCCAATGCCTGCACTTCCAGGGAACTTTTGCAGTGACAGAATTTGGCTCATATCCATTGCAGAGAGAGGTGGGGGGACCCTCTGGTACCTAAATCGAGGGCTGAGCACCCATGCAGCTGACAGGAGAAGGAAGGAGAGACCACTTTGGACGATGGTCTGACCAGCGTTAATGTGACAAAAGCTTTCAAAAAAGTAACCAAATATTTATTGAACACCTATGACTGCAAAGGGTTGATTCTTTGGGGAATTAAGGAATGGATAAGGAAGGCCCCTGTCCTCACAGAGCTTTTAGTCTACCCTAAGAATCAATTGTGAACCCTGGAAACTCTGATGTAAAGCAGAAGGCTGCACCAGGGTCAGGGTGAGTGACGAGCCGGTGGAGATCCGGAAGGTTCCATAGAGTGAGCTGTCCTGGGAGCCTGCAGGAGGCTGAGCGGGAGTCTGGTCCACGGAGCCTGGTGTGGGGGCAATAGGTGAATATTCTCAGTAGCAAAAAACTCTAGGCAGAAGCTAGGGCAGAAAACTTCAGGCCAATATTGGAAAACTATAAATGACCCCTTTGAGCAGAAAACAGAGAGCCTCGAAGTCAGAGGGCAGGCGGGGGGGGGGGGGGGGGGGGCGGGGCGGGTACGGTCAGAGCGATGGGTGGGGGCGGATTAAGGCCTTCCTCTGGCCCGTGCCACAGATCTTCCAAAACACCCAGCGTGGTGCTTGACAGTTTCATTGAAGACAAGTGTGACCTCCGGCAGCCACAGGCCAAGAAGACCTTGACCCCAAATTGCCAGCTCTGCGGCTCTCAGCAGTGCGGGTCTCTCAGACTGCCTACCTCCTACCTCTGACTCTGTTAGTGACTCCGCCGTCACTCCGAGTGGGAAGGATGGGGCCAGAAGAACATAGCCAATAGAAGAGCGATACCGCCCCTCTACAGCCTTGCACCTTCATGCAGCTTCCAAAGCACCTGTGTGCTTGGGGACATACATTAGGGTCGCCTATTTGTACCAGGAAGGAAAAGTTGCCCCAACACATCAAGAAATTTAACAAAGAAATAACCAAATGAAGAATTTCTGAGCCTGCTGGGTAACAAGAGGTCACCCACAAAGGCTAATGTAAATTTAAAATTTCATGGCATACATGCAATAGGCCTAATATTCCCTGGGTGGAATTTTCCACCTTTGCATGTCTTCCTTTTTTTTTTTTTTTTTCCTGTTTGAATTTCAATGAGCCGCAACCTAATAAAGGCTTTTTATAGCCAACCAGAAACACTTATAGTAATCGAAGGCTTTAAAATAAAAAAATATATAGTCCTACCATGCTGTAAGCATTCAGGGGATCCTTGATAAGCACAGTAAACCCCCATGAAAATGCAATCATCAAAAATATAATTTTAGATCCCTGACATATGTTGCCAGTTTGGTTCAAATAAACTCATATACGTATAACTAGAGGCCCAGTCCATGGATTCGTGCACCAGTGGGGTCCCTGCAGGGGTCAGGCTGAAATTGGCTCTCCGACATTCCCCAATGCGTCCCGGATTGTGAGAGTATGGCTCTTGGGTGACACACCTTGAAACCGGGCTCCCTCCTGTCTGGTTCCAAGGGTGTCACCCAAGAATGGCAGCTGCTAAATCACCGCAGATCAGCAGCTCCTGCATTGAGCATCTGCCCCCTGGTGGTCAGTGCGTGTCATAGCTACCGTACAGCCAGTTGCTTAGGCTTTTATATATATAGATTTTTAGATATAATGCAGTACTGGCAACTCACTCCCATTCCTTGTCTAGTCCCTATTGGATGACAGGAAAGGAATAGGAATTGGGGCAGGGATTAAAGTTCTATACTAGGGGTGCTGATAGCACTCTTGTCGTGGAGGCCAAAGCCATGAAGAGAAAGGCATGCAAACTTGTTTCAGAAAGAGAAAAGGTGAAGGGTGAGTTTCTGATTCTCGGTATTCTCTGAGCTGAATTGTTGCATCTGGCCAACTAACTGGGATGTTTCTAGAATCACTAGATGCTATCCTGCTGCCTCTGGACTGAGAATTGTTCCCAATATTTTAAAAAAATATATATTTTATTGATATTTTACAGAGAGAAAGGGAGAGAGATAGAGAGCTAGAAACGTCAATGAGAGAGAAACATCGACCAGCTGCCTCTTGCACACCCCCTACTGGGGATATGCCCGCAACCAAGGTACATGCCCTTGACCAGAGTCGAACCTGGGACCTTTCAGTCCGCAGACCGATGCTCTACCATTGAGCCAAACCGGTCTCAGCTGTTCCCAATATTTAAATCAGAGCCAACCCCCCACCACCAGGTGGCACCAAGTCACAGCTGAGTCCAGCATGAATTTAATAGGGCAGCTGGATTCCCAGAATTCCTCAGAAGCTGGCTCCACAGACTCACACTGGTCATTTTGTTGTTAATCTTACAAAAAATTGGGACCTTACATCTCACATGACTGAATTCTTATCCAAGTACAGTAGGGTTTTACTGTATTACTTTATGAAAACCAATAGGACAAGTGCTCTCTTAGCACAGACCAAAAGAGATTAAATTAGACATTGTGCTATTTGTTTATATAAAAAGCTAACTTAATCCCTTCAACAACCTATGATGTATAGGTTGAATAATACGAAACTACCATTTTTATAGGTCAAAAATGGTCAGCTATTGACATTTTCACATAGTTCAAGCTAATAGTTATTACTAACTATTCCTTGGGTACTAAGTTCTATGTATGTCACAGCTTGAGCTCATTAATTATATTATTCAAAATTTCAACGTGTGCACCTATGTCTGCTTCATCTACCAATTTCTGAAAGATGTGGTCAAAATCTTTTGACTATAACTTGATTTATTTCTCCCTGCATTTTTTTTCCAGTTGTTCCTTTGTATATTTTGAGTTCCTATTATTAGGCTCATACATGTTTTTGATGGTTGTATCTTCTTGCTCTATTGTTTATTTTATCAGAATATAACACATTTCTTTGCCCGCCCCCCCCCTTTTTTTTTACTTATACTAGTATTCTATATTATCAGATATTAAGATACTTCCCATTTTTATTTTGGTTCATATTTTTTTTTCATCTTTTATTTTCAACACTTCTGAGCCTTTTTTATTTAAGTTCTTCTTTTAGACAAGTTATTATTGGATATTGCTTTTTTTTTTAATCCTCTCAGAGTATTTTTTTCATTGATTTTTACAGAGAGGGGAAAGGAGAGGGAGAGACAGAGAGAAACACCAATGTGAGAGAGATACATCCATTGGTTGCTTCCGGCATACCCCAGACCAGGGCCAGGAGCCTGCAACCAAGATACATGCCTTTGACCAGAATTGAACCTGGGACCCTTCAGTATGCAGGCTGATGCTCTATCCACTGAGCTGAACCAGCTAGGGATGGATCTTGCTTTTTAAAATATATATATTATTGATTTTTTACAGAGAGGAAGGGAGAGGGATAGAGAGCTGGAAACACCGATGAGAGAGAAACATCGCTCAGCTGCCTCCTGCACACACACCCCTTCCCCCCCCCCCCCCCGGATGTGCCCGCAACCAAGGTACATGCCCTTGACCGGAATCGAACCTGGGACCTTTCAGTCTGCAGACCGACTCTTTATCCACAGAGCCAAACCAGTTTCAGCGATCTTGCTTTTTAACTCAATCTGAGATTCTGCCATTTTACTCTATGTTTTTTACTATATATATTCTTCTTTTCCTCTTTCTGCTTTCAATTGGATTGATTTTTTTTTTTTTTTGCTCCGATATAAATGTTAAGTATTTCAATCTGCCTGGAATCTGTTAGTTCGGAGCTCATGTTCTGTCTGTTGCACATCACCATGATTAGAGGTTAATGAAACCCTAGAAATTTGTCATTTACCCCAGTGGATCTAAAACGGGCGTGTGTGTGTGTGTGTGTGTGTGTGTGTGTGTGTGTGTGTGAGGATTTCTTGGAAGCTTATGTGAAATGTTTATTCCTGGACCTCACTTTCAGTGATGCTGGCTTAGTAGGTCTGGATAAATCCTGACTATAACGCAAGCCCCTAATTTGGATGCAGGTGGTTCACCAACCACACTATGCAAATACTGTTCCCATCCTGCCCCACGCTTTCCAGATGGTAAGCTTTACACTTGTTCTTGCCCTTTCGATATGCATCCCTGGGTGGGCTCCAATCATCTCCTTTCTGGACCCTTTCTCACCTTACACTGTCCTATACGTTAAAGAAGTCTCCAGAGCCACTTTCACAACCTATACTCTCCTGATTAGAGTTAGTAACCCATTGTTCCTTTACTAGCACTCTATTTTACTTGTTTGCTTCATCCATTGTTAAAATGCATTTCCTTTACAGACTGTCAACCTCTGTAACAGGTGCAGTGATAGGTGCTTTCAGCACTCAGCAGCCACTTCCCTGGGTAAGCATGGCTGTCTCCATTTCTACAAGAAAGCAAGCAGAAACTTGGGGGACTTGCCTTATACCCCACTCAGTGGAGAAATTAGGATTTGAACCCAGATTTGTCTACTCGATTTGGTATATCCCCTACTTTCAGAAAGAATGGGGTCCTATAGAAGCCCACACATAAGAGTGGGGAAGACACAGATGATCTCAGCCTACAGTCATCTTGGTATCCGAGAGTGCTTTACACGTAGTAACCCAATAAATGTCAGTGAAAAGAAAGCATGAATTTACTCTGTTTTTGTTTGTTTTTACTACTTTCTCTACTGGTGACTTTCTTTTCTTTTTTTTTTAAAAAAATATTTTATTAAGTTTTTACAGAGAGGAAGAGAGAGGAGGAATAGAAAGCTAGAAACATCGATGAGAGAGAAACATCGATCAGCTGCCTCTTGCACAGCCCCCACTGGGGATGTGCCCGCAACCAAGGTACATGCCCTTGACCGGAATAGAACCTGGAACCTTTCAGTCCGCAGGCCGACGCTCTATCCACTGAGCCAAACCAGTTTCGGCTCTACTAGTGACTTTTAAGTCAGAGGAGTAAAAATCTGGTAAACTAAGAAGATGCTAAGAGGACTGCTTGGGAAACACAAATCGAAGACAAACTAGAAAGAGCTTGAGTCACAGTGAGCTTCCTTCTCAGAACAGCCACCATTAAGGGTCACAGAAGTCCCAGTGTGTGGAAATGTCCATTATAAGCTAGGGCTACTTTCATCTTGCATTTACTCTTGAAATGCACAGCCCTTACTGTCTCTAGTTGGCATTGTTAACCAGGTTATAAATACTACCCCAGAAAGCACTTTTTGATGGGCATGTGTGTGGGAGCCCCTTTTACTTCCCTCGTGGTTCAGGGTTCCTGTTCAGGATTCCGGTTCTGGAGAAGGCCGCACACAAATGAAAGAGACTAGAGAAAGATTTAATTTGGGAATATGGGGGGGGGGCGGGCGGGCAGGCAAGGCCCACCTCTAGTGGGAGGACTATTGCTAGGCTCTGGCCTTGCTCTCCCTTTTATTGAGACTATGGGATATACCCAGAGCCCTTAGGCAGGTAATAGGTGGATTATCATATCAGTAAGGATTTACAATTCAGTGTTTCCCAAACTTCTCTCATGATGAGAATCACCTGGTGGAGTTGTTAAAATACAGATTCCTGAATCCCAACTAAGAAGTGCTAAACTAGAATTTTTAGGAACATATAGGTAAAATTGTATACTTAACTAAGCTTAGAGCACAATCATTGATTGTTTGATGGGGAAAGTTGCCTCAGTTACCTTTGTCTCAATTAGATAGGGAGTGTTTGGCTTTGACCTTTAAGAGCTTTCAAGGTTGACCAGCCTTCTACATCTTTCTATTAGTGAGATAATGATCAGTTTTCGGCACATGTGCTCTGAGTGGAAGAAGTGTTCAAACACAATGTTTAAGTTGGAAAAACTTTCATTAGAACTAGCCATGGGGCAGGTGGTTTATTTCCTAAATATAGCCTTGCTTAAGAATCCAATCACATAGTAAGCTTTCTAAAAACAGCTACTTATGCTACTATTTAGGTAAGCAAGTGATATACCCTGTCTACAAACATATCTGATAGTGCTGAGGAGCACTTAAAAAAAAAAAAAAATATATATATATATATATATATATATATATATATATATATAATTGATATTTTACAGAGAGGAAGAGAGAGAGAGATAGTTAGAAACATCGATGAGAGAGAATCATCATTCAGCTGCCTCTTGCACACCCCATACTGGGGATGTGCCCACAACCAAGGTACATGCCCTTGACCGGAATCGAACCCGGGACCTTTTAGTCCGCAGGCCGACGCTCTATCCACTGAGCCAAACCAGTTGCGAACTGAGGAGCACTTTTAAGGAAACTGAGCTATTCCCTTTGGATTAAATATCCTCTTACTGTACATATGTGGACATGCAAAGAAAGTAACAGGACTAAGATATAAAATTGGAAAGTGTGGTTCATATTTATACCACCCCTGAAGAGAAAGCTCACTGCATTAGGTCATTTTACTGAAATCCTCTCTTAGAATCTGAAAATGTAAAAACCATTTGAAAAAAAAAATTTAACTATTGAGACAAAACAAAATATACTATTCATTTTGATTGACCATAAAAATTATAGTTATTAGGGCAGTATTTTTGCTGGTGTTTTATGTTGCTAGATGGTAAACATTCAATAAATGTTACTATGCAATCTGTTTTTGTCATTACAAGGTATAGGTATAAAGACTAGGGAAGACTTGTAAATGACAAATATAACATTTGCAAACATCATATTTTTATAGGTTGTAATAATTTGGTTTTCAAAAGTTTGGCTTTTGTTGTTGTTATGGCTGAAAGCAACTACAATATACAGGTTTTAAAAAATATATATTTTATTAATTTTTTACAGAGAGGAAGGGAGAGGGATAGAGTTAGAAATATTGATATGAGAGAAACATCGATCAGCTGCCTCCTGCACACACCCTACTGGGGATGGGTCCATAACCCAGGTATGTGCCCTTGACTGTAATCAAACCGGGGACCCTTCAGTCTGCAGGCTGATGCTCTATCCACTGAGCAATACCAGCCAGGGCTACAATACACAGTTTTAATGCTGAACTACTCATCCATATGACACTAGAGGTGAGAGGGCTAGGGACAAAGTTTTCCTCCTACACACTTGTTTTTATCTATGTTTGCCTTGATACCACGGTGATAGCTTAGCAACAGTTAGCTACAAATTAAGGTAATTTGTTGTACCAGCCTTTGATCATACAAAGTTGATAGGTTGAACACCAGAAAGAAAAACATAGATGTGTAGATGCTTAATCAGAAAGAGATTTTCTTCTTGTCCTTCATGTATATGTGTTTTTATAAAGAGATGAGAATGTTTAAAAAAAAATCCCAAATAAACCCCAGTATTAGGTGATGAGATAAAAAATTTAAACCTTTCTTAAATAAGACCTAGATCTCAATGATGCATGGAAAGATATTTCTAAAGGATTTCTTTTCATACTAATAGGCATTTGATTTCTATTGACAGCTATTAGAAGGACAAAGTTACATGAAATATAAATACCTTTGGCCTGGCAGATTTGGATGACATGATGGGTACTGCCATTTCTATTCAATATACTATAGTATGTCTTGTAACTCATGAAACCATAAAAATATAGAAGAAACCATAGGCAGCAAAATCTCAAACATCTCTCATAGCAATATGTTTACAGATACATCTCCTAGGGCAGAGGGAACTAAGGAAAAAATAAACAAATAGGACTATATCAAAATGAAAAGCTTCTGCACAGCAAAATAAACTATCATCAAAATGAAAAGGGAGCCCACTGCATGGGAGAACATATTTGCCAATGATACATGTGATAAGGGGTTAATTTCAAAAATATATAAGGAACTCATTCAACTCAACAAAAGGAAGACAATACAATTGAAAAATGGGCAAAGGACCTACGTAAATAGACACACACAAAGGGGATATTTGTAATACTTTCAACAATAAAGATAAAACATAGTGGATATACAGAAGGCCAAGAGACATATGTAAAAATGCTCTAAGTCACTAATCACCTGAGAGATGCAAATTAAAATGACAATGGTATCAACTCACACCTGCCAGAATGGCTATCATCAACAAATCAACCAACTGAACAGTGTTGTGGAGCAGCGGTCACCACCTTTCAGACCTCATGGGCCACTGGTTGGTGACTACTGTTGTGGAGGATGTGGAAGGAAGGGAACACTAGTAACTGCTGGTGGGAATGCAGACTGGTGCAGCCACTGTGGACAACAGCATGGAGTGTCCTCAAAAATTAAAGATGGAGCTCCCATTTGACCCAGTGATCCCACTTCTAGAAATATATACTAAGAAACCAGAAATACCAATCAGAATATATGCACTCCTATGCTCATAGCAGCATAATTTACAATAGTGCTTATCAGCAGATGAGTGGATTAAAAATGATGTGAAACTTTTACACAATGGAATACAATGCTGCTGTAAAAAAAAAAAAAAAGAAAGAAGAAAGAAAGAACTGCCATTCACAACAGCATGGTTAGACCTGGAGAGTATTATGCTAAGTGAAATAAGCCAGTCAGTCAGAGAAAGGTAAGTGTCACATGATCTCATTCATGTGTGGAATCTAATGAACAAAATAAACTGATGAACAAAATAAATCCAGAGACACAGAAGCATGGAACAGACTCTGGAATTTCAGAGGGAAGTCGGGGGTGGGAGTAAGGGTGGGGTGGGAGTTTGGGTGGGGAGAGATTAACCAGGGAATTTATATGCATAAATGCAGAGCCCAGGACATAGACAATAGTGTGATGAAGGCCTGGGAGGGGCGAGTGGAGGATGTCAATGGGGAAAAAAAAACCACACCCAAAGGAGACATTTGTAATATTTTCAACAATAAAGATTAAAAAAAAAAAAAGACAGTGTTTTGCTGGCATAGGGACAGTCATACAGATGGATGGAAAAGAATGGAGAGTCCATTCTCAAATCTTTATTTTTATGGCCAACTCGTTGTAGGGGCAGGAACAGCACCAGGTGCCTGACCAGTGGGTCAGACAGGACCTGGGTTCAGAAGCCTCCGTACTTGAGTTCAGGCTAGGAAGGAATTCAGAGCCAAGGGAATTCAGAGCCAAGACCCATACAGTGAGAGAACATTTATTTAGAGAGGTGGAAGAAGTAATTCCTAGAAGAAATGGACTTAGGAAACCAGTTAAAGGTGTCAACGTAAAAAACCATTGAAACCTGGAAAGAATTTTTGTGAGTTTATTTGAGCCAAACTATCCTATGCCTGGGAAGCAGAACCTCAACAAATTGAGCTAATGCTCTGAGAATGGCGGGTTACATCTGTATTTATACACTGCAATAAAAGAAAAGGAACGTAGGTAGGTTACATAAAATCCATTGGTGATAGACTAGAGAGGCAGAGAAAGAAAGCAGAGGGGATTGGGGGCAGGGGGAAACCCCTGGGATTGGATAAAAAGTGAAATGATGGACACAGATTTAGGTTGTTGCCTGAACAATTAACATAACAATGAAGGACCCTGTGGTATCACAAAGGTTGTGCCCCAAGGGGTCCAGAAAAAGGGAAGTTACAAGTTACCCAGGCATTTCAAGGGTATGTTATCATAGATGCAAAAAGACAGATAAGCCAAATATGGTTTAGCTCAATGGATAGAGCGTTGGCCTGCGGACTGTAAGGTCCCAGGTTGGATTCAGGTCAGGGGCATGTGCCTTGGTTGTAGGCGCATTCCCGGTGGGGGGTGTGCTAGAGGTAGCCAATTGGTGATTCTCGCTCATCGATGTTTCTGACTCTATCCCTCTCTCTTCCTCCCCTGAGCTTGTCGGGTTAGCACGTGGCCCTTTCCGTCCACAAAGGTAAAGGGCAGGCCCTAGGAGCTTGGGAGTGAGTGGGCTAATGGTACTGTGCCTGGGGCAGGGAGAGGGTAGGGAGAGAGAAAGAGAGGCACAGGCGTGGGGAGGAGATTTTAGGGGAGGACCCAGGGGAAGATCCTCATAGAATATTCAGCAGCGTTTTGGGTGAGTCTTTTCAGGGCTGTGGTCTCCTCTGCTTGATTGGTTGGTGCCTGGACTGGGGGTCATTATCCAATGTAGCTGGTCCTGAGGCAGCCATGGGGTCACTGGTCTGGTTTTGCTGCTTTTCTGGGCCTGGAGCTGAAATAGGGCTGAGGCCTAGATGTTATCTTTAGGGAGGAAGGTCAGGGGTCCAAACCGTATGACCAGAGATACAGGAAAGGTCACCCTGGGGGTGAGGTCCCACCCTACCTCGTGTCCTTGCTAGGCACCCTAGCTTTCCGACCTGCTGACCTTCCGGGCCTGGCCCAGGGTCCCTGCTCTGCTCACGTCCATCTAACTGCCTGCCACAAACTGACTTTCTACGAAGTTGTCAACGCAATTCAAAGAGGGAAAGAATGGTTTTTCAACAAATGAGCCTGGAACAATTGGACGTTCACATATGAAATATTCCTTTAGTCCAGCGGTTTTCTGTGGTGGTGATTTGGTCTCCCCGGGAACATTTGTCTGGAGACAGGCTTGGTTGTTGCCGCTGAGGATGGGGTGCCGCGGGCACTGAGGAGGCTGAGCTGGGTTTGCTGCTGAACGTGTAAGGGCGCACAGGCAGGACCCCAGCACAGCATGGCCAGGCCAGTGTGCCAACAGGGTTGAGGATAAGAAACGCTGATTTAAAACTCCATACACAAAAAGATTACAGACTTCAATGTCAGAGCTAAAACTAGAAAAGTTTTAGAAGAGAACATTCGAAAATTTTTCTGTGACTTTGGGTTAGGCAAAGATTCCTTAGATAGAACATTAAAAGTATGATCTGTGAGGGAAAAAAATTGATTAAATAGGACCTCATCAAAATTAAAGGCTTTTACATTTCAAAACACCATTATGAAAATGAAGTTAAACAACAGATTGGGAGCAAAAGTTGGCATACCATACATCTTTTTTTATTTTATTTTTTAAAAAATTTATTTTATTGATTTTTTTACAGAGAGGAAGAGAGAGGGATAGAGAGTTAGAAACATCGATGAGAAACATCGATCAGCCGCCTCCTGCACACCCCCCACTGGGGATGTGCCCACAAACAAGATACATGCCCTTGACAGGAATTGAATCCGAGACCCCTCAGTCTGCAGGCTGATGCTCTATCCACTGAGCCAAACCGGCTTTGGCAATACATCTTATAAGATATAAAGGACTTGTGTCCAGAACACATAAAGAATGATTATGATGCAATAAGAAAAATCCAGACAGTTTAGTAAGCCAGGACAGGTGTAATAGAAGAATCTAGACAGGCCGAAACTGGTTTGGCTCAGTGGTAGAGCATCGGTCTGCGGACTGGAAGGTCCCGGGTTCGATTCTGGTCAAAGGCATGTATGTACCTTGGTTGCGGGCACATCCCCGGTGGGGGGTATGCAGGAGGCGGCTGGTCGATGTTTCTCTCTCATCGATGTTTCTAGCTCTCTATATCCCTCCCTTCCTCTCTGTAAAATATCAATAAAAAAATACATTTTTTTTTTTTTAAAAAGAGAAAACTAGACAGATAGTTAAATGGTCAAGCAGTTTATAGCCATCTAGCAAATCCCCTAGTTCTATCTTCCCTAACCAAGGGTGTACTAGTAAATGAGTACTAGTAAATGGTTTAGCCTGGCCAATGTGGCTTAGTGGTTGAACATCGACCTATGAACCTGGAGGTCACAGTCCAATTCCCAGGTTGTGAGCTTGATCCCCAGTAGGGGGTGTGCAGGAGGCAGCCGATCCATGACTCTCTCTCATCATCGATGTTTCTATCTCTCTCGTTCTCCCTCTTCCTTCCTCTCTAAAATAAATATAGATATTAAAAAAAAAAGAGTAAATGGTTTACACTTCTCAACCAGAGGGTAAATGGCTTAAAGTTTTAAACCATCCTACTTAAGGAGAGAAATAGCAGAAATCCAAATAGTGCCATTTGACAACCACACCCAAGTCAGATGAAGTTAAGGGAATAAGTGTCATGTTTTCTCATCAGCATAAAGCTGATGAATATTGTACTGGATCCATCACTAAATGCCCGCCTTTAAAACAAAACAAAAAACAAAACCCTCAAAACAAAGGACCCAGCACACACCCTCCCTCTCGGGAGCACACCAGTGCCTTTTCCTTCTCCCTCCTTTCCTCCCACACGCATGCATCTCCTAAACTGTAAGGGATCCCACAAAACTTGCAACTAGGGGAGCAATGAGCAGACGGAGCTTGTCCTGGGCTAGCTCCCTGGACCTGTCCCCAAGACCCCCTTCTCTCTGACTCTCCAGTGAGCTGACGGCAGCCCTGCCTTGGCTCACTCTCCTATAATGCTTCTGGAGAAGGGCTTCCACCTTAGCCCTTCCTGTTTCACTGCCCCAGCTTTAATAAGTGTACTCTCAAAATCACCTGGACATGTGTTGTGAAATCCTTCCTGCATGAAACCCACATTGACAGGCCGGCCTGAGGCGGCTCCCTGTCCAGGAGCAAAACAACCCAATTAAGAAACAGGCAAAAGTTGAAACCGGTTTGGCTCAGTGGATAGAGTATCAGCCTATGGACTGAAAGGTCCCAGGTTCGATTCCGGTCAAGGGCATGTACCTTGGTTGCGGGCACATCCCCGGTAGGGGGTGTGCAAGAGGCAGCTGAATCGATGACTCTCTCTCATCGATGTTTCTAACTTTCTATTTCTCTCCCTTTCTCTCTCTAAAAAATCAATAAAATATATAAAGAAAAGAAAAGAAACAGGCAATAGATTTCAACAGACACTTGACCAAAGAGGGTATACACTAAGTGGCCAGATTATTGATCTCTGAACACATAATAATCTGGCCACTCAGTGTGTGTGTGTGTGTGTGTGTGTGTGTGTGTGGTCCAGCCATCCTGGCCACGGGGAGGGGACATGGGCAGTTGACCTGCCTGCCTGCTGGTTGAATTCCTGGTCGAGGGGACAATTTGCATATGAGCCTTTTATTATATAAGATATACACAGAGTGGCCAGATTATTATGCACTCAGAGATCATTATAATCCGGCCACTCGGTATAACTGGTTAATATGCTCATGAGAAGATGCTGAACATCATTACTCATCAGGGAAATGCAATGAGATACTATCTCATTCCTCCTAGAACAGCTATAATAAGAGAATACAAGGGGTTGGCAGGGACGTGAAGAAATTGGAACCCACACGCGTTGCTGGTGGAAATGTAAAATGATACAGCTACTTTGGGCAATAGCTTGGCAATTTCTAAAAAGTTAATCATAAATTTACCATATGACTAAGCAATTTTATTCCTGGGGATCTCCTCAAGAGCAATGAAAACACACACCCACACGAAGATGTGTACTTCAATATTCAATAGCATCATTTTTCATAATAGTAGAAACACCCCAAATGCCAATCAACTGGTAAATGGATAAACAAATGTGGTATATCCCCTACAATGGAATACTACCAGCATTTAGCAATAAAAAAGGAATGAAATAATGATTAATACTACAACATGGATAAACCTCAAAAACATTATGCTGATAGAAACCAGATGCAAAAGTCTAAATATTATAAAATTCAACTGATATAAAATGTCCAGAGAAGGCAAATTTACGGAGGCCGAGAGTGGATTAGCGACTGCCTAGGAGCGAGGGAGGGAATAAGGGTTGACTCCATGGGCCCCAGGGATGTTTAAAACTGAATTGTGGTGATGCTTGCAGTTTTGTAACTTTACTAAAAACCATTGAACTCTCCACTTAAACTAGGTGAACTTAATGGTATGTAAATTATACTTTGATAAAGCTGCTTTTAAGAAAGAAGGCAATTTAAGCAATTCTAATCTTCAAAAAAAAAGGAAGAAAAAAAAAAGGATTACAGCAAAGAGAAGCAAGGTATAGAACTGCATAACGAGGCAGCAATTAGGAAGCTCAAAATAAATTGATCATGCTCCAGGTAAAGAAGAAAGCTTAAGTTACTGTGCAATTCATAACACACAGGGAGGGCAGGCGAGGGGACATCATTAAAAGGCCTAGAAAGGAAGAGGTAATGCAAACAGGGGAGTTACAATGACTAAATTAAGGCAGGAAAGGCTGCAAGCGTAGCTTAGTTCTTTTGAGCACGATGTTGTTTTCTAGTTCATTTGAGAGCTTAAAAAAGGACCCCAATAAATCAAGACAATAACAAAACACAATAAAGCTCATATTATTACAGCATGAAAGATTTTATTAGACAAAAAATATTTTGTTCACCTTCTCCCAAGTTTTTAAAGAAGTAAAGATAGCTTCTCTTCTCTTATAAGATGGTGCCCCGGGTCTTGGCCAAAAGCAGCAAGTCTGACAACGACTAAGCCCCTCTCCTGTCCTAGGAGACTGCGAACGTCAGTGGCGAAAAAGAAGTCATCAAACTGAAGTGTGTCTGGCTGAAGCGAAGGGAAACTATGTAGGGTGTGAGGCCATCTTGAGCTCATCTTGTAGGAATGGGAGCCACCAGCTGAAAGATGAATCATTCGAATGGAAGGATTTTAAGGGAGATATTCCCGTTTTAATCGGCTGCTGAGGAGAACCTGCAGGGGCGCCATCTTCCCAAGTCAAACACTTCGTAGCAGTGTTCCTTCGTAGCAGATTGGGAAGTTGATCTATGAAGTATTTACCACAGACCCATTTACAACAAAGAAACTAACCAGGAATAAAAATTCAGATGCTTGCTTAAAATTTAAGCTGCTTAGTAATCATGGTTATGAAGACTACAGCACCATGAAAAAATGTTTATGATGTGTTCTGTGAAAACAGCAGGACCCAGAGCTGAATTTATACTATAATTACAACCTGTGAAAAACGATATGCAAAGCACTTTGTTTTGAGTCCTCTTGCCACTCCCCTCGAGACACCTTTTTTTTCTTTTCTTTCTTTCTTTCTTTCTTTCGTTCTTTCTTTCTTTCTTTCTTTCTTTTTTTCTTAAAAATATATTTTTATTGATTTTTTTACAGAGAGGAAGGGAGAGGGACAGAGAGTCAGAAACATGGATCAGCTGCCCCTTGCACACCCTCCACTGGAGATGTGCCCGAAACCAAGGTATATGCCCTTGACCAGAATCAAACCTGGGACCTCTCAGGCTGCAGGCCAATGCTCTATCCACTGAGCCAAACCGGATTTGGTGACACCTCTTTTTCAACCCCCTTATGTTATCTCCTTAATGGAGAGGCAGGACCCATTCTGAAAGAATAAAACAGTTAATTCGAGAAGAGATCCGGACTGAAGTTCGGAAAAGAGAAAGAGATAAATGATTAGCTTGTTAGATTGCTTTGTGTTTTTGAAGAAAGGGCAAATAATTTGATTATTACTAAAGCATGAGTAACAATAATGGAAACTATTAATAATATTGGAGTGACAATCACTGGAGTGACAGTTAAATGGATTAAGAAACCAAGCCCATCCATCTTTGCCTTTCTGTGCTTTGGGTGCCTTCTCTAGACTGAGCATCGGTCATTAGATAAATCTATAGATGTGCCCTCAACCACCGTACATGCCCTTGACCGGAATTGAACCTGGGACCTTTCAGTCCTCAGGCCGAGGCTCTATCCATTGAGCCAAACCGGTTTTGGCTAAACATAATCCTTATCTTCTTTCAAAGTAACTAATCCTGAATGGCACCATGGCAACAATGCAAGGGTTCTGCCCACCTGCCATCTTTGTGTTGGGTCAATTTGCAATCACTCCCGATTGGCTGGTGGGCGCCCGTGAAGGTACAGTCAATTAGCATATATTAGTCTTTTATTAGGCAGGTATTTGCTTATTGATTTCAGAGAGGAAGCGAGAAGGAGAGATAAGAGACATAAATGCTGAGAATCATCAGTCAGCTGCCTCCTGCATGCCCTCTACTGGGGATTAAACCAGAAACCTGGGCATATGCCCTGACCAGGAATCGAACAGTGACCTTCTGGTTCAGAGGTCGATTGATGCTCAAACACCAAGCCCCTCCTTGGGTTTCACCTTGTCCTTGAGCCTCACAGTATCTTTTTACCTAGACAGTCAGAAATGTCCAACTTTTAGGAAATAAGACACTGCTGGAAGGGAGTTCATTCTGTTTAACCTTATTTTACAGATGAGGAAATTGACTTGTTTATGGTGACATAGCAAGCCAGCAGCTAACCCAGGATCAGAAGAGCCTTAGAATCTTGCCTTGTATCCTTCCGCACCCGGCCATCTGCTCAATAAAACCTACAGCTTGCTTAACTTCCTGCACACCCACACAACACCAAGCACAGCTCCTCTGTGGAAGTTAATGATTAAAATCTGATGTGCTCTGAAGCATCTAACCAGTTACTAATTAAGCAAATTTCTGTGAGAAAAGACATTTCAAACAGAAAAGTGTTCTCTTAATCTAAATCCATATGCCTTTAAATTGTAGTAGCATAAACAATTATAATATTTCAAAGATACTTAAAAACATTTCATAATACAATGCATCAACCTCTAGCTTTAGATTTTCTCCTCATTGCAGGCTTTATGTTAGGTCCTGATAAAATGGTTTTGTAACTTTTTTGGGGGGAGGATTTAACTAAAACAACTTCCCTTAGTGTTGGAGTGAACAAGGTAATAAAATCTGTTTGCTGTGCCCCTGTCTCCAGATAGGGCTGTAATTACACCACATGAGGAAGAAAGGTAGCTGAATCCCACTCCAGATCATTTCTGTGAACTCAGCCTCCTTGTCAACGGCGTTCTCACGTTGCATGCAAACCGCGGAGATATCTCCTATGAGCCGCAGAGACAGGGTCTGGTTGCAGGACCGTGAGCTGGCTTATATTCCTTGTGAAACTGATGTCTGTGGTTCAAAAACAAAAACTGACATTCTGAGGTTTAAAGAAAGTATTGCCAATGAAATCCCCTGGGCAAAACACACACACACACACACACACACACACACACACACACACACGAAACTTGTAAAAATTAAAGGTATTCGTTAGGACCAAGTATTACAAATAAATGCATTTTACTCAAAAAAGTATCTTGTTTAGCTTTTAAAAAAAGTTTTGTTCTTTGAAATGTGTTTAAAAATTGATCTTTAAGAAAGAAAATCAGGCAATTTCTACTACAACCAAGTTAACTTTTGATAACATTTTAATCTCTTAATTCAACTCATTTGGCATTTTTCCCCCCAACAATTTTCCCCAAATCTTACAAAAACCACGAAGTGCAAAGTCTATTCACACTGTGTCTGTAAACACAGAGACGTGAGCATAGTTCTTCTCAGTCGCCGAACTGCCCTCTGGCCGCTGGTCTCTGAAGCGGCGGTCCCCCGGGGCCGGCTCTGCCAGCGTGTCCCCGGACACCCGACGCGCCCGCTGCCCTGTCCTCTCGAGAAGGGAAACCACAGGCCACCGCCCTGGCGCCATCCCCGGCTCGGTCCAATCAATAAGGACTTATTTCCTGTCCATTTGCTGAGGTCACAGGAGCGAGTCTCATTAATTATTTCTGCTACTGCAGCCTCAAGTGTGCTTCTGGCGTGACAAGGGAAAATGGCTTGACCTTTTTCTTCTTCTAATTTTGTTTGTAGCTGTTCCAAAAAGATGGCAGTATTCATGTAGCAGTGTGATAAAAGGAAGAACACACAATGTGTATGTTTTTAAAGTCATTAGCAAATTGAGATATTTCATGATGAAAGCTCTCTGGATCACCTCATCCAGCAGTTTTTTGTTGTTTTTTTTTTTCAGCCGACGAACAATAGCGTCTTTTTAATTTGGTGTCACGAAAATCTGGTCACAGCAAACACGATGTTTTCTAAAGCAGATCTGGCCTCGGAGGGAGGAAAGCTCTCCAGGGCCGCCAGGGCCTTGTTTCCATGGTAACGACACAGGTCAATAGCTGAAGTCACACCTTTGCCAGCTTTGATTGTTTCTCGCAACTGTTAAGAAACAAACGCACAGTGAAAGTCAGTTTTTAAGGTACCACAATTAAACCGGGGAGGGGAGGTGACAAACAAAGAAGGGGACAACCATACAGATTCCGTGTGCCAGCTCCTTCTTCTGAGGTAAAGAGGACATCACCCCCCAACGATCTCAAGGCACCAACGTTCAGAACCTAAGGCTGCCCGGTGTCTGCCTCCAGGGGAGCACAATGGGCCCCAATGCGCCTAATGACACCACCACCAACTCCCACCTGCTGCTATCTTGCCAAGCGGGCCGGGGGAGTGACGTGGAGGACCTGTGTTTCCAGCATTTTTGCATCAGCAGCCTCGTATTCTTGTGTGAGGAAGGCTTCATTAGCATCCTAGTTAAAAATTCTATTTTCCCCCACTGTGTGTTGACACAGTAGTCCGTATGAAAACTCAAGAAAGACGCTACATTTTAAAAAAAATGAACACTACATTAAAAAAATATATATATTTTATTGATATTTTACAGAGAGGAAGGGAGAGGGATAGAGAGCCAGAAACGTCAATGAGAGAGAAACATCGACCAGCCGCCTCTTGCACACCCCCTACCGGGGACGTGCCCGCAGCCAAGGTACATGCCCTTGACCGGAATCGAACCCGGGACCTTTCAGTCCGCAGGCCGACGCTCTACCACTGAGCCAAACCGGTTTCGGCTGAACACTACATTTTGAACACTAAAATACTTTATTTGGGAAGAAGGAATTGAAAATAGCCTTTGTAAAGAATAAAGTAACTCATCAACAAATAGAACTGAGTAGAATGGTTACACGTTTGGCTGAAAAGATTTGGTCTGTCCAGCTTCCCCTTGCCTGGATTCCATCTTTTCTTTCTCAGTGACAACCTCACGTTTGCGTAACGCCCTAACCAGAAACCCGGGTCCTCCCTCATCCCTCACATCCAGCCAGGCACCATGGCAGCGCCGGCGCTGTTTACCCTGGACGGCACTTCTGGCCCCCAGAGACTGGGTGGGGCCACGTGACCGGTTCTAGTCCCTGTGAACCATGCTGGTCCCTTTGGGCTGCAGCCTTTACTTGTCCCCGGAGTCCCCGCAGCGCTCTCCCTCCCGCACACCCACGGCCACACTGAGAGGCCTGGCTCCCAGAGGGACCGGGTGAGCCACCACAGAGCCTCGGACCTGAAAGGGACGTGTCAGACCAGCGAGAAACATGTCTTTGTTGTTTGAAGCCACAGAGATTATGAGGGTGTCAGGAGCCTCCTGACTGACAGCACCACTAAGTCCGAGCTATTCTATCTCCTGTGAAGCTCTCAACGTGATCCTCTGCTCTTTATCCCCTTTGCCATTACGATAGTTCAGGCTCCCACCATCCCTCATCTCCTACAGAGTCTGCCCACCACCAGCTCTGCCCCCCCGGACTCCATCCGTTTCCCCCTCTCACCATGCATTTAGGGAGGCTACTTGTAGCTTCATCTCTGCCATCAAGCTCCCCAAATTGCACTTGGGTGGAATGCACTCAGCGAGGACGACACCCTCAGGGACGAGGTGCCACTCTGCATACTGCAGTACAGCATTATTATACAGTGTCGTATTTTAATCCTTCATTCACCCATCTATCTTCATTACATGTTAGGCTACTGCATAATCCAGGAAATATAAAAGAAGTAAGCTGTTTTATTTTTATTTTTATATTTTAAAATATATTTTACTGATTTTTTACAGAGAGGAAGAGAGAGGGATAGAGAGTTAGAAACATCGATGAGAGAGAATCATCGATCAGTTGTCTCTTGCACACCCCCAACTGGGGATGTGCCTGCAACCAAGGTACATGCCCTTGACTGGAATCGAACCAGGGACCCTTCAATCCACAGGCTGAAGCTCTATCCACTGAGGCAAACCGGTTTCGGTGAAATAAGCTGTTTTATTCCTCTAATTATAAGATGCACAGAGGTCCAGAGAAGCTTAGGGGTTCACCAATTATAGATGGGATAGTGGCAAAGCCAAGATGAAAAGCCTGGTTTTTCTTTTTGTTGTTCCACCTATTTTTTTTTTTTTTTTCCATTCATTGGCTGATTCTTGTATGTGTTTTGATTGGGGATGGAGCCCACAACCTTGACATATCAGGATGCCACTCCAACCAACTGAGGTGCCTGGCCAGGGCCCAGAAGCCAGGTTTTTCTAACACCCAGTCCAACAGCACTTGATACCATGCTCCACCAGACTCTCAGCACTCCTCGGACATTTCAACCCTGCGTGTGAACTTGGGGACTCCTGCAGCCTAGGGTTCCCTGGTCTCTTGCCAATCACCAAATGCAGGAAGACACGAAAATGGTGCTGGGTATCAGAGGCAGCCAGAGCCAAACTCCATTCTAGAATAGTAATCTTAGGGAAACTATTTATTTATTTATTTTTTAAAAATATTTTTTTAATAGCCGAAACTGGTTTGGCTCAGTGATAGAGCGTCGGTCTGTGGACTGAAAGGTCCTGGGTTCGATTCCGGTCAAGGGCATGTACATTGGTTGCGGGCACATCCCCAGTAGGGGTGTGCAAGAGGCAGCTGGTCGATGTTTCTCTCTCATCGATGTTTCTAGCTCTCTCTCTCTCTCCCTTCCTCTCTGTAAAATATCAATAAAATATACTTAAAATAAATAAATAAATAATTCTGACGTATATTAAAAATATATATTTTTTAAATTGATTTCAGAGAGGAAGGGATTGGGAGAGAGAGAAACATCAATGATGAGAGAGAACAATCATTTGGCTGCCTCCTGCATGTCTCACACTGGGGATTAAGCCCACAACCCGGGCATGTGTGCCAACCGGGAATCGAATCATGACCTCCTGATTTATAGGTGGATGTTCAACCACTGAGCCATGCCAGCCGGGCTTAGGGACGTCATTTAACTCCCTGTGTTCTAAATGGAGATAACACCAGTCCCATGAAGGACTATTGGGAGGACTACAGGAGCCAGCAGAGTGCCTGACTGCTGAAACACCACAGATGTTCACAAGGACTTGCTTCTTCCTCCTCAGCGTTAGGCCACTGTGGGCCCCCGCCCAACCCCGTTTTCATTAAGTTCATAAGAACGTAATCATGCCCACTCATTTTAGGGCCGTCTGCTGCTTTTGTGCTACAATGGCAGAGTGCAGAGTCGAGGAGCTGCCTCAGAGACTGTATGGCCTGCAAATCCTCAAATGTTTACACTTTGGCTTTGATAGAAAAAGTCTGCTGGCTCCTAGATTAAAACAATGACTATCTTCTACTTAGATTCAACAATAGTTAATATTTTGCCATTTTTATTCTGTCTACGTGTGTGTATGTTTTTGGAACCATTTTAAAATGAGCTGGAGGCAGTGATAAATTAGCTCTCCAGGGGAGGACAAAGCTTTATTTGTAGCATTTGCAGAATTTTGTGGTATGAATACTCCCATCGTTGAGTTTCAAGCTACCGAGGGCTGTGGGATCACAAAATTCTTGAATATTTAACACCAGGCTCTGAGCGGGTAGGACCTGCCCTGGGCACACCGCGGAAGGCAGGATGCTTAGCCCTTGTTTGGACATGTGTCTCCTAAATTAGGAACACTCCCCTCCCCCGATGTAAACCAGAATACTATTATCACAGCTAGGAAAGTACACCACAGTTCTCTCATGCTATCTAATACCTAGTCCATGTGCAAATTCCCCATCTGACTCTAAATGTCTTTTTTAGCTTTTTAAATTCCAACCTCATCAATCCTGGTTTACACATTTCATTTGTTGGCTATGCTATTTTAATTTTTCCCCCCTATGACATTGCTATTTTGAAAGGACTAGGCTGGTGTGTCCCAGGGGGCCATGTGCCCCGGGTGAGCCGTGTGCCCCGGGTGAGCTGTGTGTCTCAGGGGACCATGTGTCCTGGGAGAGCTGTGTGCCCCGGGGGAGACATGTGCCCCGGGAGAGCCGTGTGCCCCGGGGAAGCAGTGGGACCTGGGGGGAGGGGCGGTGTGAACCAGAGGAGGAGCGGATTCTATCCGTGTGGTCTTGAGATAGTCACCATAAAACAAGCAGACTGCCAAATGAGGAGTGGATTCTATTCATGTGGTCCTGAGATAGTCACCATAAAACAAGCAGATTGTCAAATGACAGCGGGGAGGGGAAGGAGACCTGGGGGGAGATAAGAGAACAACCGAAGGACTGGTATGCATGAATATAAATACAACCAACGAACACAGAACTCTGGGGAGGGAGGGCATGAATGGGTGGTGGGGGTGGGGGCAATGGTAAGCTATGTACACATATAATACCTTAATAAATTAAAAAAAAAAAAAGGACTAGGCTGTGTTGTACAATGTTTTACATTCTGTATTTCTCTGATCGTTTCATTTAATTTGGTACTCTATGTAGTATTCAGTTAGGCTCAACTGAATATGCAAAGGTGGCTCATGTGGTATGTAACCCTACAATGAAGGGTAATTCAGATTAGGATGAAACTGCACCCAGGAAGACATCACTGAAAGTTACTCACATCCTAAAAGAGTGAATTCTCTCGCCCAATGATGATTTTACCTCTGGTTAACAGCTGAATCTGTTCTGTCTACAGGGCTTTGTATACCAAGGGACCTGATAGAGTCCAGGTGTAAAATGCCCACATAACGACTCACCAGTAATCTAATCTTCAGGGAAGGTATTGTTCCTCAGTCATCTGTAAACACTTCTACCACCTATACAAACTATTGGCTCAAAGGAAATCCTTTAGATGTAATTCACAGACTAAATGAGATTCATTTTATATTATAAATTTGCATAGGCAATGGGTCTATCCTGAGAAGACAGTCTTGTCCTATGTATGTATATGAATGTGACAAAAAACACACATAAGCTGGGGTTCAAACTTGATTGACCATAAGTTCACCCGGAGAATTTTAAAATGCAGATGCGTAGGCCCTATTCCTAGAGATGGGAGTCAATACAGTCTTTAAAAAATGCTTCCTAAGCCATTCCGATGATTAGTCAGATTTGTGAGTATCTCACTAGTGAGGACATGTATTTTGAGTTACTCTATTTTAAAATTCTATTTTAGTTATATCGGGTTTATATTGTTTCAGCTATACTTCCAACTGGTTGTCTTTACAATAACCAATTGTAAAGACAATTCAACAAGCATTTGTTGGGCACCTATGTAGCCTGGGTATACTGTAGAGAGAGAAACCCTGCTTCCTAGGACGGCCTGTAAGAAGGGCTGTTACAGGACCAGAAAGGGTTAAATAGAACACAGAAGGTCTGGACCTATGACCTTGATTCTAATAGCTACAATAGGAAACACCGCAAGTAAAGAAAGATTCTTCCACTTTTGCCTTCATGTACATTTTGTCTGGGCAAACCCCAAATCAATGCAGAGCAGAACTTTGCATATTAGAATGCTGCTAGAAGAGCTAGTGTGCCCACACTGGCCCTTGTGACACACACACACACACACAGAAGGTAAATTATTAGTCTGTGTTTTATTTCCTTGATATAGCACTTTAGGGTACTACTATAATTAAATCTCCAATTAATTCCACTGAGTAATTATATAATTGTGGTATCACCTGAAATAAATTAAGTCCAATCCCCTGTTAGAGCATCCAATTAAAGGTATTAATACAGACAGGAGGATGCAAAGTACTTACAGTTAAGTGCACTCTTACTTAACATTTGTTAAAAGGTGTTACTAAACACCTTTTCAGCAATAAATGTTGCTTTATGAGGCCCATTTGAGAAAATCACTGTATGCCTCTAAAAATCATTTGGTTCGAAAGTACAAGCCTCTGCCATGGGATCTACCATATTTTTTCCATGTATGAGATGCTATTTTTTTCTAAAATCATTAGACTGAAAATGGAGGGGCGTCTTATACACGGAAGTCAGCAGAGGAGGGAGCCGAGTAGATGCGTAGCTACCTATAACTTGTCAAACAGGCTTCCTCCAATCATGAACCTTATTGTTACTGATGTCAGCTGATGCCGTAATTGGAGGTGGAGGTGGAGGGTGCACAGATGCAACAGGGACCTGAGTGTTCTGAGCCCATAAAGATGTCAAAAAATAAAAAGATAAATATTGGTAAGTGATTGTCTTACTCTACAAAATTCAAACTGAATGTAATCAGCTTTGCAAAAGGGCATGGGAATAGAGCTGCAGAGAGACAAATTGGACCTCCTCCCACTGAGGTATGATCAGACAGTGGGGAAAAGAGGAAGAACAAATCCTTAAGATGCCTAAAAAGAAGAAGGCCTTAAGAAGAAAACCAGGAAAATGTTTAAAATATTGATTTCTTAATTTTAGGTTGGAAAAGTGGGGGGCTTCTTATATATGGGGACATCTTATACATGGAAAAATATGGTAAGTAGCTTTAGAAGTGGAGGCTGAAGTCACTTCTCGCCAATGAAACCAGAGAAAGACTTGAAGACCTAGAAGAAACCCCACACACAATCCTATCTTACTTCATTT
The DNA here is from genome assembly GCA_963924515.1 of Vespertilio murinus. Classification (NCBI taxonomy): domain Eukaryota; kingdom Metazoa; phylum Chordata; class Mammalia; order Chiroptera; family Vespertilionidae; genus Vespertilio; species Vespertilio murinus. Next base: position 165,428,808 of record OZ004705.1, read on the forward strand.
TGGAGAAGATACTGGGATGAGAGAGACTGCACAGGGAACTTGTGAAATAGCCTGGGTTTCATGTCTCACAGCCAGAGCTCCTGCACTCTACAGTACTGGAAAAGATTTGAAGATAACCCCAAGTTTTCTTTCACCCAACTGAACAGAGTGCTTGGAGATAAATGCTATTGTTCTAAACCCCTAAAGAGAAAAGGGATCTCTACTGTTGTGCTATGGGACTCAATATTTGGTTTCTTTCCCTTATCAATTATTCTATGCATTGCTTGGATGAAGATGGAGAAGAAATGCATATTACATTATAATTTTCAGATGTCATACAGTCAAGAGAGAGAGCTAACACATGGAAAGCATCAAAATGTTAATGGTGACAGACCTGCTCTGCACACCCTGCCCTCAGGTGAGCTCAGGAGAACTGGTCCTCAGAGAGGAAGAGAGAGGGATAGAGTATTAGAAACATCGAAGAGAGAGGATCATCGATCAGCTACCTCCTGCACACCCCCTACTGGTGTTGTGCCCTCAACCAAGCCCTGCCCTGCAGCTGTGACATGGAGGGAGTGACCTGGGGCCTTCTCCTTGCGCTGGCAGGCCTGCCTGCCCTGGAAGCCAACGACCTGATTGATAAAGACGGTGCCTTCTATTATGACTGGGAGACCCTGCAGCTGGGCGGGGTGATCTGCGCTGCGCTCCTGTGCGTCGCTGCAATCTCGTTCGCCCTGAGCAGCAAGTGCAAATGCGAGCACAATCGCAATCACAGCCCCTTGTCTGAGAAAGCTGTTCCACTCATCACTTCACACTCTGCCGATGTCTGCTGAGCGAGGACCAGCTCCCGTGTGGCAGGTGGGTTCCCTCCCCTCTTGGGGGCCTTAGGCTCCTCTGATCAGGAGGCTGCTCAAAGCTTGTTTCTATTTTTTTATTAAGGTATTATGGGTGTACATTGCTTACCATTGCCCCCCCCCTCCCAAACATGCCCTCCCTCCCCAGAGTTTTGTGTCCGTTGGTTGTACTTATATGCATGCATACAAGTCCTTCGGTTGGTCTCATATTTCCCCTAGATCTCCCTCCCCTCCCCGCTGTCATTTGACAGTCTGCTTGTTATTTTACTGTCACTATATCTATCTTTCTGTTCATTAGTTTAGTGTTCTTTATTATCCATAAATAAGTGAGGTCAAAAAAAATGTTAATGGTTTTGACATGTTGGACAACAGACTGATACTAGCCAGATGAAATACAAGGAATAACTGTATAATTGTGCATTTAGATTTTAAAAATTAATTGAATTGTAAGCTCAGTTTGGCAGTGACTTATTAAAAAATGCTGAAATCTGTGACTACCACATACCTTACATAATTTAAGACGATAATGTAGATTTCTTAAAAGAATAGTTTATTGATTTTTAGAGAGAGAGAGAGAGGCAGATAGAGGGAGAGAGAAACATCAATGAGAGAGTACATTATCAATGGGCTGCCTCCTGCACACCCCCACTGACCAGAGCCTGCAACCCAGGCATGTACCCTTGACCTCCGGGAATCCAACCGGCAACTTTTGGGTGCACAGGATGACACCCAACTGAGCCACACTAGCCAGATATAATGTAGATTCAACAAAAGCAAATGCAAACTTTGGCAGTATCAATAGGTATACATCTCCCAAACACAGGCAGGAATCGTCACAGCACACTCTGATGGTCAACTCGTTTAGAAACCTGTATTCAGTTCTGGGTGCCGCTGCCATGTGTCAGAGGGGCATTCTAGATAGACTGGGACCAGTATGAGGATGAAGAAGCATTTTGCAACATGTCATCTAAGGAAATGTTTAACCTGGAGGAAAGGATTATAGGAAATTATGAACGCTATCCTCAAATACTTAAAGCAACTAATTAAATGAAAGAAGGAGCAGTCCTGTTCTACCAGTCTGTGCTCCGGGGGCAGGCCAAAGCGACAGGTGAAGTTCTGGGAAGCAGATTTCAATGACAAGTAAGAAACAGCTTTCAAATGACTAGAGCTGTCTAACAGCAGAATAATTATTTCTGACAAATTGTAAACTCCCCCCTACTAATGGAAACCCTCAGTGACTGGATGACCAAGTCAGAGAAACTATGAATGAAACTCAGCAGGTGTGGGAGGTGGGACAATGCTGCTTCCAAAGTCCCATCCCAACTCCAAGATTTCAGATGCTAGCACTTCAACGGAGTGGCAGGATGGTACAACAGAAAAACAACAATAAAACCGTCCTCTAACATGATAAAATGTGAAATGTATTGCAAACAACATAATAAAGCACTCCTTTTGACTTAGAGTAACAAATTATTTGCAAGAATCTATAGGGAAAAAATTCTACCAATCTTAACTAAATAGCTCACTTTGGCAAAGACAGGAGATAGAAAAGAGAGAATTCTTAGTTATTTTCTCAATCACATGAATTCACATGCAAAACAATAAGAATTATATTAAACTGAAGCTTGAGAAGCAATCAGTGCTTCATGTTTTCCAAAGAAAAACTTAATGATTTATAAATAATCACAGCTTTATCCATATTCTGACTCCAAGCTAATTTTTAATTTTGGTATCACTCGCTAATGAGGAACTTAATTCTACACATTGAAATTCAAATAGCAAAACTAGGCCAGTGTGACTCAGTAGGTTGGAGCATTGTTTTGTATACCAAAAGGTCACGGGTTTGATTCCCGGTAGGGCATGTGCCAGAGGCAACAAATGGATGTTTCACTCTTACATCTCTCTCTCTCTTTCTCTCTCTCTCTCTCACACACACACACACTCTCTTTCTCTCCCTCCCTTCTCTAAAATTAATAAAAAAGGATGTCCTCAGGTGAGGATTAAACATATAAATAAATAAAAATAAAATAAAATAAAATGTTAAACAAACCTGGAACCACGAAACATTTTAGTAAACTCTGTAATAGAAATTCAAAAGCGACCAGGGCATAGGTTGTGGAGTGCAGCATGGAGCCAATCTTGCCTGTAGCTTTTTAAAGGAGTGAATCAATAAAGAGCAAGCTCTGTTATCTCATGACAAACACTATGCTGGTTATTTAATGAAAGAGAACACTGTGGGAGGAGAGCATCACATCATGTGGGCATCAAGTAGTCCTGGGGCTATCTGAGGAAAACATAAACGATGTAAGAGCGAATTTGGTTCCTATTATTGTACGTTCGTCTGTATCTGACTTAGACATTTACTTAGGTAAATGACTTAGACATTTCTTAAATCCTTCTCATGCCTCAGTTTTTATCTGCTTTAGTATTTGGATGCTGAAACTTGGGAATCACTTCCCTCTAAGCTACTTCCACTATCACAACCATTCACAGGACCTTACATTCCTAATATCGAGCCCACAACCAGGGCATGTGCCCTAACCGGGAATTGAACCATGACCCCCTAATTCATAGGTTAACATTCAACCACTGAGCCACACCAGCCGGGATAATTATGATATTTAAAAAAACTCGCCGAAACCGGTTTGGCTCAGTGGTAGAGCGTTGGTCTGCGGACTGAAAGGTCCCGGGTTCGATTCCGGTCAAGGGCATGTACCTTGGTTGCGGGCACATCCCCAGTAAGGGGGTGTGCAAGAGGCAGCTGGTCGATGTTTCTCTCTCATCGATGTTTCTAACTATCTCTCTCCCTTCCTCTCTGTAAAAAATATCAATAAAAATATTAAAATAAAATAAAAAAAAAATAAAAAAACTGGTAAACATTCTTCACTCTTTCAAGAAAGTTTTATAGATACAGTTATCATTCTTTTGAAGGAGACAAGGATCTGTGTTTACAAATATACCCTCTATAACACCATAATGTAGAGATCCCCTATGTCTGGAGGAGGTGTTAATCCTGCAAATGTGTATCAGGATCCATGTTAGAAGCAAAGGTTGAGTCAAATATACCTTATGAATGAAAAGTACAGAATGTAGGCACAAACATTTGCGATACCGTGGGTCATTCATTCATTCATTCATTTAAGAGTAATTCAACAAATACTTATTGGTTATCTAGTATGTGCCAGGCACTGTGTTAGGCCCTCAGGGGACATATAATGGTGAGCAAAACCAGACATGATTCCAGGCTTACAAACAAGAACTGGTCATTAAAATCTAAGTCTGCCGAAGCTTCTTGATAAATATTAGTTATTATATAAATATGTAATTTTTAGGGGCCAGTAATTCAAAATGGTTAATTTAAGAATGGGAGAGATTGCCCCACTAAATATTATTGTTATGAACTAAGTAATTTCACATTTTATATATAAAATTAGAAACCAAAGATCACAAAGTAGGAATATATGATCTGAAGAAAAATAAAAAAAGACAACTGCTTAGAGGATTGAATTAAATTAGTATTAACAGTATTAGGCTAACAACTGAAAAGGTGGCACATTTTATGATGTCATCCAGAGGGTTATTGGTATCATTTAATAATTTTATTCATGACACACTAGGGAACAGAGATTATGGTCATTAAATCTGTTGATGCCATTGAGGTGTGTGGGATTGCTAATACCTCAGAGAACAAGAATCCAATTTTAAAATAACATTAAGAAATTAGAAGAATAGATCATCAGAGCAAGATGATAGTCACTGAGGACCAATGCAAAATAATATACTAGAAGCCTTTAGGAGGAAAAACACTAGCTTGATGATGGGCAAGGAATAAATGTCCAGGGGGCAACTCTTTTGCAAAATGACTTAATGGCTCACGATAAGGCACACTCCAGTTAAAGGCATTAATGACTGCATGTGGGATTAGAATTTATTTTGATTAAAATTTTCACATGATCCAAAAAGCTTCTAAGCTTTATTGTGAACAAAAACTGATCAATGATTATTTTTCCATCATTAATATTTATGTATTGAAGGAAATTTGGAATCAGAGCAGTAGTTGCAAAAACTGATTTTAGTAGATCAATTGTTCTGAAAAACAGATTAAGCGAAATCCACTCATTATTGCTGTAAGGCAAAGCACTTGTCTAAAATGTGATTGCCAAAAAATGATAATAACTGGTTTTATCTGCTTTTTAAGGAAACAAGGAGTGGGATTTAGACCACCACTTGCAATGCCTGCCTCGGGCTAGGTTCCCCTCCTCCGCAGCTGTCCTCTTGCACCTCAGCCCCTCTGAGGCCGGCACAGAACCTCACAGAGAAAAACATTTACATTCTCCACTTGTGCTTTTCTGCCTATCGCCACAGAAGCAAGCAATTCTTTAGGGGCCTAGAATTAAATTCTGATTACATCAGTATAAACACATTTTTCAATTCTCAGTAGCCCAGGTTATAATCTGAAAAATTCTAATTCAAATTAGAGTACACTTTGAAAGCAGAAATCCTTAAAAAATACAATGTACCTCTTATTTTAAACATGCTTAAATGTGTCACCTTAACGTCCTTATTTACATTTTCATGTGTGGTCTTCCAGTCTTTATCAAGCATATAACATTTTACATAGTTGCATTTATACCATTAATGGCATTTGAATTTGGATATTTTTTCTTTTTTTTTTGTCTTTCATCTTTTTTCTTTTGAATAATTTTCCTTGAAATTCTACAGGGTGGGGAAAATGTAAATTTATAGTTGTTTGTATGAAAAATACAATAATGAATAAATAATAATATAAGAATAAGCTGTGTTTCCTGTACTCATGACTGTGAACCTACTTTTGCCCCTGTTTTATAAACACCTGATCTAATTGAACCACAAGTCCTTTATGGAAAAAGATGGGGGAGGGGAATATCAATGCTTCTACATAATCTCCATAATTATCACTAACACTGGAATCCTAAATGTTCAGACAACTTCAAGAGGTTAGAGGACGTGAGAGATTGCATGCATAAGTGATGCTGATGGGATATTCTACCGAGGAGCTAATGGAAAGCCCCAGGGCAGGAGATGCAGCATCTGCCCAAGAAAGGGGTACATACAGGGAGGAGAAAACACAGCAACATCTGGTCTCTAAATGTGCCAGTGTGAAAAATTCTCACAGCCAGTTAGCTAGGGCTTGGGATAGAAAGAGCAGGCAAAAATTGCCACAGAGAGAGAGAGAGAGAGAGAGAGAGAGAGAGAGAGAGAGAGAGAGAGGGACACTGGCTTTGTCAGTAAAGAAAAGACAATATATATTATAGCAAATTTTATATTCAAGGTTCAAAAAAAGAATTTTGGATTCAATATGCAGCAAAGCGTCTGACACGATCTATGTAAAATCAGAGAAAAACCAGTAAAAGGGCAACCTTGGAAGGAGAATCAGGACACGTGAGGAAAGAAAGGCTCTTTTTTCCTCGTAGAGGGAAGTGATGATATGTGATCATGCAAATACAAATGCAAATGTCTGTGGACAGCACTGTTAGATGGTTGGAAGAGAATCGTAATGTGCACCCTATGCAAATGCGTTTTTAACAAAACAAAACGTGTAAGGCCTTCTGAGGCGGGCGGGCGGGAGGAGGGAGCAGCCCTCTGCACACTGAGCCTGAGAGGCCCGGGCCAGGAGAACGCGCTGCTCTGGGATCCTGGACAAACTCTGGGAGAGAGTGCGAGTCAAAACGCTCAGCTGGCTGAGCCTCTTCTCATGCATCAGGAAGCCAGCTGCCTGATTTCCGGTCGGGCACAAGCCCGATTGCAGGCTTGATCCCCAGTGCAGGGCACGCAGGAGGCAGTCGATAGATGTTTTTCTTTCTCCCTCTCCCTTTCTCTCTCTAAAATCAATAAAAAACATATTAAAAAAAAACCTCTCTAATGAATTAACACATGCAAGATCTTTCTATATCAAGTGCTTAATCTTGGGCAATTCTGTAAGCTTAGAGCAAACTTATCGAGTAAGAAAACATTAGAAAGAACAACTCTCTCTTCTGTACTGAGTCACGGGGAAAATTATACGAACTGCACAGTAAAGACTGGAGATGAATATAAAGAGAGCTTCTGTAAATTTAGACTCTTTGTGTCAAAATTAGCATGAATTCTCAAGCCCATTTACGGCTCCATGCTAGGCACTTGTGAAAGACGAGCAGAGGCCGCTTCAGCGCTGCCCGGCTGTGGTTCTGACCAAGTGACATGGACACATATCTGCATATCTGCTGCAATTATAAAAAGGAAACGAGGAAAAAGCCTGCATCTCTGGTGATGGAGATATTTAAGCAAGCCATTCTGAATGTGCTAAAAAATTAAAATTGTAGAAAGCCAAACCATAGGTGCCATGTTTTGCCTGAAGTGGTAAAAATACCATCTGCCCAGTCTTTCAGCAGCATGCTGATGTCACGTAGCGGTAGGCTAAGCTACAGGCATCCACTCGGCTCCAGCTGGGGGAAATACACAGACGCTTGTAGATGTTTTTCTAAGCAAGAGTAGGCAACATATTCCCTTTCCTTCAGACATATATGTTAGTCACCATAGCAGAGTGAGTGCAACTGTAGTCCGAGGAGCTTCGCCAGCAGTCCCAGCACACGGCCACAGGTTCCTGCAGTGCCGTAGGTGGCACTCTTCCCTCTAGCGCTGAACTGAGTGGCTAGAGCTTAATCTTGGGGGCCAGAAGCCTCCACAACCAGGCTGCAGACCAATCACTGTAATTGAGGTGCCCAGGGCTTTGTGCATATGAGCAAAACTGGTAGCACCAGCTTCTTGGTCACAATTCATTCCTGGTAATTACATTCCGTCTAATAAAACTCCTCTTGCAGTGTTAACTAGGTAAGTAAGATTTTCCTTGTTTTTCCATTTTAGAAGCTACTGGGTAGAATCGCCTTACAGTTAAGCAGCCGCCTTCCCTGCCCAGCCCCCACGGGGACGAGTTTCAGTCGTGGGTAGAGGACGCCTGTGCTTGTGTTAACCACCTTACCGAGGCGGGAGAGACTTTAATGAATTAATAGCCGTCGAGGGCTTTCATATCTTAAGATGAAAGGCACTGATTCTGTGCAAAGCATTTATATCCAGGCTCTACTACAACAGGAACTCAATTAAAAGGTAATTCAATTTCTTATTTGAGTGTTCGAATACAGACCACTGTTTTGCTGGATGTGACAGACATCCTACAGATCCAGCTGATGCTAATTTGGAATCTATGGCCTCTTCTACCCTTTCTCCTTCCGCCTCGCCCTTCTGAGGCTGACTAAATCTGAGGTGGCATCTACAGCCAAAGAGCACTCGACAAAATATTTTTTTTTGGCTCTTGAAATCTTATTTTTCAGATAAAATTTGGCTTTTGAGTAAATACAACTTGGCAATAAAAGAAATTTCCAGTAACAGACAAATTTCATGATGGTCTCCAGAAATAGCCACTGAGTTTCCAATGTAGTTTTACAGATTAAACCCACCAGGGAAGCCCTAAGTCACTAGGCGCGGTGCCTGCAAGTCAGCATGAGCACTGTGACCGCACAAAAGCAGATGAGCAGAACGGAGGTCATGATGTGTATACGGCACAAGAGAATACGTAAGCTGCACCCTGCCGACATCTCCTCCATACTCAGTAGCGATGGATATCATCTATCTTCCCGTGGTACTTGGGTTTAGGCAATGTAAGGATGAGAGGTCTGGATTAATTACCGAGATACAGTCATGCCCTTAACTATCAGAATACCACCACAAACTAGTATTCCAGGTGGTGGGTTTCTGTTTACTGTATGAGATACACGGTCACTGGGCACTTGGGAAGGTAAACTTAGGGCTCCTGACCATTGGAACGGACTGCGTTGTATAGTCAATATGCTGTTCAAAGGCTAATTTGAGTCTACAATTCTTGATTCCAGACCTCTTGCAGTATCCTGCACTTCTAGCACAACTCTGATGCAACACTCATCCAACGCATTTATCAGGAACTCCTATGTGTAAGCCAGTGTTGGACACAGGGGACGCAACCATGAACAGAGAGCCTCGCCTGCAGGGCTCTGTAGTCTAGTAAAAGAAGGAAACAAGCACCTAAATAAAAAAGAAAAATGTTAAGAAGAAAAATAAAATAGAGCAAATGGGGAGTGGCTACTTAAGACAGGGAGGTCTGAGTCCAGGAGGTGTGTGATGGAGAGGCCTGTGTCAGTCTTGTTCATGGTGGGAGTCAGTACCCCACACAGTGTGGCACACATATTAATGCCAAACACATAGCGATTGGGTGGATGGAGTGGATGAAGGAATGAATCTGGACTGAAGAAATATACAAGATAAGAATGTCTCTCCCCCCTCAGGAATGTCTCTTCTCAAGTTTGGAATGGGCCTAAAGAATAAAATAGCAATACTCTAAATTGCTTGTTTTATACTAAAGAAACTGAGGAAAGACTGAAGAGGTCAAGTGATTGATACCGGATTTTTGTTGTTAATTTTCACCCAGGATATTTCCCCCCACCATTTATTTATTTATTTATTTATTTATTTATTTATTTTTAGAGAGAGTGGAAGGGAGGAGGAGAGACAGGGGAGAGAAACATTGATGTGAAAGAGAGACATCGATCAATTGACTTCTGCACATGCCTGACCAGGGCCGTGAAAGAGCCTGCAACTGAGGTATGTGCCCTTGAGTGGAATGGAACCCAGGACCCTTCAGTCTGCAGGCCAGCACTATCCACTGAGCCAAACCGGTTAGGGCTGATATCAGAGCTTGGTCCTGGGGTGTTTGATCAATTTTTTTCTTTTCTTCAAACTTCTTCCATTGTCTTGTGCTTCTGCAATAAGAAACCCTAAAGGAGTTCTCTGAGTCATAAATAAGCAGCAATGATGAATAGTTACTCAATTGTTTTACTTTTGGGTTCATAAATTAGCTATCTTTTACTATCACAGTAAAATCCCGGCCTTTATCTCCCAACTAATTTATTAAAACCTTTCTCCGCAACCTTCTCAATCTAGCTAATACCTGCAACAGGTGTCAAAAGCTTTCCTTTCTTCTCTGTTTAAGATAAAAAAACCTTATACCAGATTTTCTCCTGAACTAACTTCATGTGCCTTCTATTTTCCCACTCATTTACTCACACACCAAGTGCCAAGCACTGTGTTAGGCATCACATGTACAAAGACAAATAAGATACTGTCCCTGCCCTCAGAGAGCTCCCATGCCATGATCTGGCTCTAAAGTGGGTCACGGTAACAGTAAGTACAGTAACTAAGACCCACAAGGTACAGAAGAACGGAGGAAGACACCTCCTCCAGCCCGGGGAACCGGGAAGGACTTGCTACAGCTCACGATCCTAAAGTAAGCCATACGGGAGGGCGGGAGGGGGCAGATAAAGGGGGGAGGGCATTCCGCGCAGAGGGGTCAGTATGAAGAACAGAAACTGCATGCTTTCTGTAATTTGGTGCCGCTGGAGCGCAGGGTAGAAGGGGAAGAAGCTGGAGAGTCCCTCTCGGGGGTGTGATCACACAGAGCTTTATATGCCAATCTAGCAGGCTCTGAAACTGCTTTACAGACAACATGGAGCTAACGAAGGGTTTTAAGCTGGAATGCGAGATCGTCGGATTTGTGGTTCTGACATTCTGAGCACTAATGGATTTGTGGGGACAAGGGAGAGGCAGGGAGACCAGTTAGTAGGTTTCCCAGTGGTTCAGATGAAGGGGCTTACATTGAGCAATGGCTGAAAGATCAAGAGAGGTTGGATTCAAGATAATTTAGGACATAAAATAGGCATGACATGGTCATGGAATACAGGGTGAGGAAGTAGGGGCACTCAGGGTGACTTCTAAGTTTCTCATATGGCTGGCTGGTGGGATGACAGTGCCAACAACAGGAGAGAGAAAAGTAACAAGGACCAGAGCTGTAAGACTAAAAGTGGACCCTCATGGACACTATGGACTTTGGGTGATAATGACATGTCAATGTAAGTTCATGGTAACACATGTACTAGTACCACTCGGGAGCAGAATACTGATAGCGGGGAGGCTGTGCCTGTGTGTGGATGAGTGGGGACTCTAAACTTTTGGCTCAGTTTTGCTGTGAACCTAAAGCTGCTCTAAAAAATAAAGTCTATTAAAAAAAGAAAAAAAAAGAAAAAAGACCAGAGATGGCAGGGAAAGTGCCGAGTTCCACTTAATATGCATTGAGCTCCTTTGCCTGTGGGAGACCCAAGAGGATATGCCTGCTGGGAGCCATAAAAACAAGAGTTCGGTCTCACTTCCTGGTCAGCCCTACTTCCTGATTGAGCCCGTGTACGCCAAGAAAGCCCTCGCACGCCAAAGGCCAGACCAATCAGCTAAGGACCGATACCCAGTCCCCAACCAATCACCCCATGACAATCCCTTATCCTGTTCCTCCCCTTCCGAGCCTTTAAAAACCGAAACGCTTCAATAGAGAAATGAGGCTTGATCAGAACCCTGTCTTGCCTCCATTCTTCCGCGCTTCTTGTTTGATTCATTCTCTTAGGTGGTTTCTGCGTGCCCTCGTTGTTGCCCCGCAGGCCGGGGCATATGCCCACAACCCACATGTGGGAACCTGATAAGACTCAAGCACACATCTAAGACCAAGTGAGAGAAATGGAAGTTCTCAGGTTAGAGGTGCTCCTATTATCTAACTTGCTTGAGAAACAGAGAGAAGGAGGGACTGCATTCCAGGCTGGGAAAGGCGTCAGAGTAAAGGCGAGGAGCCAGGGAGGAAACCTGGGCGGCCAGGAGAGCACAGGGTTCGGGCAGCCCTGAGAGAGCCTGTGGGTTTCAGCTGTTCCCCCGCAAGCAGGGCCCTTACACGTCACATTCCTCCCTCCCTGTCTTTGGAGTGCAGGTGTGCTCACACCCTGGACATTCCTGCTGCTGTATAAGCCAGATGGTTAACATGTTCCTCTAGCCAAGCAGCTATACGCATCCCACACACCTGCTAAAATGTTCCATTTGTCCCTGAAGGGAAAACAGAATGCGACCCAAGTGTGTTTCTAGACCTCACTGGTAAACTGAAATCTGAACTCCCCAAAGCAATTTTCAGCCAAGGATGTGTGTCAAATTGTCTGCAGCACCTTCTCTCAAACCCTTCCCCCTGCCCCTGCCCCGCGCTTCCCACCGGGGGATTTTGATCTCGGTGAGAGAGGGGGTGATGCAATGGGAACCTAGCCACGTGTGTTTTCAAGAGCTCCAGAGGTGATGTGAGAAATACTGCCTTCAGGAGCCCGAGTCTGCCCTGTTTGGCGCTTCCTAGGTATGATCTGATGGCATAAAAGCTCTTTCCGTCCATGGGCCAACCATCTATCTTTCCAGCAATGCTTCCTGATCTTACTTACCTTGTTTATTTTTTTCTCTTCATAGCACTCACACCCACCTGGCATTATATTATGTATCCATTTAGTTTTTATTTTATTTTATTAGTTATCTGTCTTCCCCACTAGAGTGTAAATGTCCGGAAAGGAAAGACTGGATCTGATTCACTGTTGTATTCCTAACACCTACCCTGGTGTCTGAATGAAGCAGGCGCTCAATAAATAAACGTACTGTTGAATGAATCTTACATTACCTGTTAATGCCTGTTACTTAACAGGGAATGTTCCTCAGCTTTGAATGTGATTATTCTTTTCACCTTTCAAATATAAGCAAAAAACCAAACACCAAACTGAAATGTATACAACTGTGTGCTATAAATAAAATGTACCTACCTTAGCATAGTCTAATCTTCCTTTCTCTTGAGCCTAAAACAGAAAAGGGCAATATTAATTCATCAGTTCTTTAAAAATTTAGTATTTGTGCATATACTTCAGTAGGTAGTCTACATGTAAGACATTCAAAAATAGTGAAAACTTGAGAGAACAGCACAATGAGCACACACATACGTTCTATCTAGATTTGACAGTAGCAGACAAGACTTTTCACCCCTTCCTGCTTTAGCACACATCTTTTAAGCATAAAACATCTCATACATAAACACATGTCCATTCTCAAAGTAAAAAAAGTAACAATAATGACATACTGTCCAAGATACAACTCCATATTCAAAATTTTCCAATTGACCCTAGAATACTTTTCATAGCTTTGTTTTTATTTTACCTAAACCAGAATTAATCAAGGTTCACACATTGCATTTGTTTTTTTAAAACTTTATTTTTTATTTAATTTAATTTAAAAAATATATATTTTATTGATTTTTTTACAGAGAGGAAGAGAGAGGGATAGAGAGTTAGAAACATCGATGAGAGAGAATCGTGGATCAGCTGCCTCTTGCACACCCCCTACTGGGGATGTGCCCGCAACCAAGGTACATGCCCTTGACCGGAATCGAACCCGGGACCTTTCAGTCCACAGCCCGACGCTCTATCCACTGAGCCAAACCAGTTTCGGCAGCACTTTTTGTTGTTAATTCTCACTGAAGATATTTTTCCCATTGATTTTTAGAGAGAGTGGAAGAGAGAGGGAAAAGACAGAAATATGGATGTGAGAGAAACACGTCAGTTGGTTGCCTCCTACACAGCCCAGCAAGGGTCTGGGCTAGGGAGGAACCTGCAATCGAGTTACATGCTCTTGACCAGGATTGAACCCAGGACCCTTTGGTCCCCAGGCTGACGCTCTACCCACTGAGCCAAACAGGTAGGGATTAAATAATGCAGAATTGTTCCTATTCTCAAACTCATTCCTGCAAACATCTGTCATCTCATGACTTTTAATTTTGTTTCTGTTCTAATAGCTCCTCTTCATTCTAGGTGTTTCAACATTCTCATCTTTCAGGTTTTGACACAAAAGACATGTTAAAAGTGTTGAAAATAGTAATTATTGAAAGTTAAGAAGTTGAGGAACTTTTTTGTGTTTTGAGATTGCAGGCAAAGTGTGGATAAACTATATAATTTACGATGACTTAGGGTGGACTTGTCCTTCTGGGAGAAATGAGCATTTCCCAGGTTGTCTCATGAAAATGAAAATCAACAGTGTTTCGACGGACAACAAGATGGCGGCAGAGGTAAAAGCCTAACTGCAGCCGTACTCAACAATTTCAAAAAATACAACTAAAATATAGAGTGGACACTATCCAGAACTACAGGAAAATTGACTGACTGGAAATTCTACAACTAGAAGGAAAGAGAAAACCAGAAGGAAAACCAGAGGAGCTGTAAAAGCCTAAGGTACAGAGACACGGTGCGCGCGCGGGGAGAGGAGGGGCGGCTGAGTACCTGGCTGGCGTTCCCTAGCGGGAAGGAGATAAAAGCTCTGGACTGTGCTGAACCCCAACTCTGACTGCACTGAACCCCAGTTCTGGGCGAGACCCCGGGGGTCCCAGCCTCATACAGAGGGAATCTAGGCTGTAAGGCGGAAGCTCAGCGGAGCGGCGGCTAAAGGCAGAGCCCTGGAGTCGCGCACATTGCGCGCAGAGGAGGGACTGTTCACTGAGCTGCTGAATTGCCCCAGCGGGAAGGACTCAAAAGCTCAGGACTGTGCTGAGCCCCAGTTCTGACTGCACTGAACCCCAGTCCTGGGCAAGACCCTCGGGCTCCAGCCTCATACAGAGGGAATCTGGGCTGTAAGACAGAAGCTCAGGGGGGCGGCGAAAAGCAGATCCCCTGAGTCTCGCACATTGCGTGCACAGAGGACAGACTGTTGCTTGGGCCGCGAGATTGCCCTAGCAGGAAGGAGACATAAGCTCCGGACTGTTCTTAACCCCACTTCCAACTGCTCTGAATCCCAGTTGTGGGCTTGTTGGGGGAGAGACTACACTGTCTGGTAGCAGGCGAAGCTCTAGGGCGCCTTTCTCTCAGAGGAGCTTGCAGCGAGTACCAAAGGACACTGAGGAACACTGAGACTCAGGAACCTCCGAGGGCGGGGCCAACCGGAAGCCAAGGCTGTAGGCTCCACCCTGAGACTCCGCCCCATCCAAGCTGAACTCAGAGAGGCTTTTGCAGGTTTCCAAGTCTAGTGGAATAAGGTTGTCTCCTGGCATAGACACAGCTGATCCTCCCAACCTACCAACTCAGGGAAGCAGCGAAAATGCCGAAACGAGGAAACAGATCACAAACGAAAGAAATGGAGGACAAAAAGCAACTGGATATAGAATTCAAATCCACGCTTATAAGGTTGTTCAACAATCTCTTAGAAAAGGCCGATAAAATAAATGAGACCTATGAGGATATGATAAGGGATCAACAAGAAATAATGAAGGGTCAACTAGAAATAAAGAATACAATCTCTGAAATAAATAATATTATACAGAGTCCTAAAAACAGATTGGAAGATTGCAAGGATCAAGTCCAAGATTTGGAACACAAAGAGCCAGAGGACACTCCTCCACAGAAGCAAGAAGACAAGAGAATCCAGAAAGTTGAAGATAATGTAAGAAACCTCTGGGACAATTTCAAGCGAACCAACATCAGAATTATGGGCATCCCAGAAGATGACAGAGAGCAAGATACCAAAAACATATTGAAAGAAATAGTGACAGAAAAGTTCCCCCACCTGGTGAAAGAAATAGACTTACACGTCCAGGAAGCACACAGAACCCCAAACAAAAGGAATCCAAAAAGAACCACACCAAGACACATCATAATTAAAATTCCAAGAGCTAAAGACAAAGAGAGAATATTAAAAGCAGCAAGACAAAAGCAGGTAGTTACCTATAAAGGGGCACCCATACGACTGTCAGCTGATTTCTCAACAGAAACCATGCAGGCCAGACGGGAATGGCAAGAAATATTCAAGGTGATGAACAAGAAGAACCTACAGCCAAAAATACTCTACCCAGCAAAGCTATCACTCAGAATCGAAGGCCAGATAAAGAGCTTCACAAATAAATTGAAGCTAAAGGAATTCATCACTGCCAAGCCAGAATTATATGAATTGCTAAAAGGGGTTCTTTAGGAGGAGGAAGAAAATAAAGATAAAAATTATAAACAAACATGTAACTATCAACAAGTGAGTCTAAAAACCAAGGGAAGTAAAAATCATGATGAACAATATTAACTGGTGAATATAATAGAATCAGAGGTATGGAAGGGGAGTGGACTGATGATTCTTGGGGAAATGGGGATGGGGGGGCGGGAAGAGACTGAACATAAACTGCACCTATGGATGAGGACAATGGGGGATGGGAAAAGGGCAGAGAATTGAATGGAAACTTGGTGTAGGGGAGCAATGGGGGGGGGGAATGAGGAACATTTGTAATAATATGAAGAATAAAGATTAAAAAAAAATCAACAGTGTTTCTCCAGGTGGTGAGAGTGAACCTAATGCTGTTTATAAACCAGGACCTCTAGGGTAGTTCTATTATAAATTCTTATAAAACCATTTTTTTCCATCACATACTTTGCTCATAAACTAATCATCTTAGAGAATTCTATTATTTGGAAGTATTGGTGCTTATTTAATTCCAAGCTATTTTCAAACTCTCATTTTATTTTGTATTCTTAGTGTACCCTTTCACCCAAAGATACACTTTGCTGTGGAGGATGACAAAGAAACCCCATGTCTGTAATCCATATGTGTGCAGTAATAGCCCTTAAATGAAGGCTGAGAGATTAGCAGGCTACATAGAAATGGCAGCATGATCACTGCAGCCATTACAACCTGAGCAGACTGTAACTACTGATAGGTGTAGCTCACCCAATGACTTTTTTAAAAATAATAAAACATTTTTAATGAATTTAGAGAGAAAAATAGAGGGAGATAGAAACATCAATGAGAGAGAATCATTGATTTGCTGTCTCTTGCACGCCCCTCACTGGGGATCGAGCTCACAACCCAGGTTTGTGCCCTGACCGGGAATCGAACCGTGACCTCCTGGTTCATAGACTGATGCTCAATCACTGAGCTATGCTGGCTGAGTCCAAATGACCTTTTATGTTATCACAACAAACATTCTAATTCTGTGAAACCATTCCATCCTGGGCTGCTTTACCTTGCACATAAAAGTACCATTTACTTTACAGAGCAAAATTATAAATATTTAAGTTTTTGTAGGTATACTGTATATTATATATATTTCCAGCTGCTCTGTGGGTTAATTTCTACTTGTGTCATATACACTTGTGAAGTACACGTTCTGATAGAAAACATTTCTTTTCACAAAAAGCTTTTAGAATAAAAATGTAGCAAATTAGAAACGATGCAAAGGATGATTTAATCCCTAATATAGATAGTACTGTCTATTCCATTTCTTTTTGTAAAATAGTTAATTTGGGAGGGGGCATAGTTTCTATTTCACCTGATGGATAAAACAGAATACAGTAATTCCAGTCGCTAAATAATCACCCGTTGTGCAGTTATTAGGTGTAGTCACCAGAGGCCCAGCCATGAACAGAACGGACGAAGATCTCTGCCTTTAGGCAGGCTTCGCATCCAGTCTCCCTTAGGACCAAGGCTCCCTGCTTAGGGAAGTCTCTCCCCTGCTCACTATGCGGTCCATGTCTGGGTCAGTGCTAACATACAGTAGATGGTCAACAATACCTGGTGAATGAATGAACGGATGGATGGATGCTTTTTAAAAAAAAATATATATATATTTTATTGATTTTTTTTACAGAGGAAGGGAAAGGGATAGAGAACTAGAAACATCGATGAGAGAGAAACATCGACCAGCTGCCTCCTGTACACCCGCAACCAATGTACATGCCCTTGACCGGAATCGAACCTGGGACTTTTCAGTCCGCAGACCGACGCTCTATCCACTGAGCCAAACCGGTTTCGGCTGCTTTTTCTTTATAAGTGTTGGTTATGTACTATCTATTCAGGTAACTTACAAAGCAAAGTTCACTTTACTCACTCTTCGTTCTAGGAAAGCTGGGTGTTCAG
Source organism: Vespertilio murinus (assembly GCA_963924515.1). Classification (NCBI taxonomy): domain Eukaryota; kingdom Metazoa; phylum Chordata; class Mammalia; order Chiroptera; family Vespertilionidae; genus Vespertilio; species Vespertilio murinus. Next base: position 165,446,456 of record OZ004705.1, read on the forward strand.
GTTCAGAGCCAGTATGTAGCAAATGTGGAGCCACTGGATGTGTCTTACAAATATATATTTTTTTTATCCATACTGAACATTATCACATTTTCACTTCAGTACCCAGCTTCTAAGTGGACTAAGGAAGGGAACCTATAGAAAATAAAGAATTCATGAAAATCAAGTGTAGACGAGGGAAGAATGAGCTAGTAGTTTTCTCAGAGGCAGTGGTTTAGTGTGATTAAGTGCCTCAACCTGAAGGCAGTGTGTTCAAGTGAAGAGAGCCTACAATGGAAGTCAGGCGCCCTCAGGAGATTTCAACACCACATCACAAAGCCCCTGGTGTTAAGTAGGTCTAGTCTACAGAGGAAAGCTAGTGGCCTAGACCTTATCTGTGACCACTCCGGGAGGCACTGTGACCTGGGAGGATGGATATGCCGGAAGACAGGAAATATGTTCATAATATGTTAATACCTTGGATAATTTAAAACATTTCATGTGGGCCTTAATTTTCTTATCTGTAAATAAGAGTTCTGGACTGGACCAGACCAGATGTTCCCAAATGCTGGGCTCTCACAAACACTGGGCTGGCGGCAGCAGAATCACTTGGGCAGCTTGTTAATCCTGGCCCTGAGATTCCAGTCTATTTGAGGATCACTGGTCCAACCTACATCTAATGTCCTTTTCGACTTGGGCTTCTGGATGCACCAGTGTTTACTTATAAAGGTTAAAAGAGAACAAGCAACTTCATAAACTCCTTGAAGTATTAAGGAAAATGGAGTGCTGTAACTTCCCTTTTTCTGACACCTGCCACTTGTGTATTTTTCTAGCAGAGCAAGATTTTATTAAAATAACTTTCTCACTGGGGACCAAAATAGGCCGGTATAAAATACATGCAGACAGTATTTCAACAGCAGGCAGTGCTGAACCTCTCCCTGCCACACTGCTCATCGCCAGGAGCCCGGTAAATTCTACCACACAGGCAGTTCCCCAAGGGCTTCATTACTAGGTCTGGGAAGACGGATCCACTCCTCCTTTTGCCTCCTGTAGGTGTGCTTCTTGTCAATCCAGGCCACGAGAAAAGGAAGTAATTTTTCCTAATCTTCAGCAGTGCACAGAACATGTATTGTTTGAACCTTGTTTTACCTTAAAAACACGTGAAATGGGGGTTGGGAGGAGGGATCTGAAATGGCAGCAGAGTAGGAGGAAGCTGTACTCACCTCCTCCCAGAACCAAACTGGAATTACAACTAAAATATAGAGCAACCAACCCGAATAACCAACAAAGACTAGCTGAGCAGAAGCCTTCTAACCAAGGATTTACAGAAGAAGCCACGTGGCAAAAGGGGCTGGTGCTGCTCCCGTAGGCGGTGGTTGAGGTTCCAGAGGGATGTGCCAGCTGCAGAGGTTTCCCCCTGAGAAGAGTGGGGTCTCAAACCCAAAGCAGACTCCCTACCCAGAGCACCACAGCTGTGAAGAGGTGCCCACGTTATATCTGTCTGCAAAGATCAGCAGGGACAGATTACAGCTAAGGAAATTGAAGCAGTAATAAAAACACTTCCAATAAACAGAAGTCCTGGACTGGATGGCTTCAGAGGTAAGTTTTACCAAACATTCAAAGAAGAACTAACACCTATCCTTCTCAAAGTATTACAAAAATTTAAGAGGAGGGAGGCTCCCAAGCTCATTTCACGAGGACAGCATTATCCTAATTCCAAAACCACATAAAGACACCACAAAGAAAATTAGAGGCTGATATCCCCGATGAACACACATGCTAAAATCCTCAACAAAATATTAGCACGACAGGTTCCTGGTCTGGGCGTAGGCCCCGGGTTGTGGCCTTGATCCCCAGTGTGGGATGTGCAGGAGGCAGATGATCAATGATTCTCTTTCATCATTGATGTTTCTATCTCTCTCTCCCGCTCTCTTCCTTTCTGAAATCAATAAAAATATACATTAAAAAAATAAACAGCCGAAGCCAGTTTGGCTCAGTGGTAGAGTGTCGGTCTGTGGATTGAAAGGTCCCGGGTTCGATTCCGGTCAAGGGCATGTACCTTGGTTGCGGGCTCATCCCCGGTAGGGGGTGTGCAAGAGGCAGCTGGTCGATGTTTCTCTCTCATCGACGTTTCTAGCTCTCTATCTCTCTCCCTTCCTCACTGTAAAATATCAATAAAATATATTTAAAAAAAATAAATAAAGCCCTTTGCTTTAAAAAAAATAAACAACTCAGCAAAGTGGGAATAGAGGGAACATACCTCAACATAATAAAATAAAAGCCATGTATGACAAACCCACAGCCAACATCATAATGAATGGGCAAAAACTAAGTGTTTCTCTTAAGATCAGGAACAAGAGAGGGATGTTGGCTTTCACCACTTTCTTTTTTTGTTTTGTTAATTCTCATCCAAAAATATTTTTTCCATTGATTTTTAGAGAGATGGAGGGATGGAGGGAGGGGGAGAGAAATATTGATATGAGAGACATTAATTGGTTGCCTCCCACATGGACCTCACTGGGGCCTGGGATTGAACCTGCAACCCAAGTATGTGCCCTTTAACCCATGGCCCTTTGGTGTGTGGGCTGACGCTCTAACCACTGAGCAAACAAGTGAGGGCCACCACTCTCTTTTCTACAAAATATGTTTTTATTAATTTTTTAGAGAGAGAGGAAAAGAGAGGGAGAAACATCAATGTGTGAGAGAAATATTGATCAGCTGCTTCCTGTTCACATCCCAACCAGGGACTGAACCTGCAACCTGGGCATGTGCCCTTACTGAGAATTGAACTGGAGACCTTTTGGTTCACAGGATGACATTAAACCAACTGAGCCACACTGGCCAGGCTTGCTTTCACTACTCTTATTCAACATTATACTGGAAGTCCTAGCCATAGCAGCCAGACAAGAAGAAATAAAAGGCAGCAAATTGGAAAGGAAGAAGTAAAACTGTCATTAATTGAAGATGACATGATACTGTATAGAGAGAACCTAAAGATTCCACCAAGAAACTACTATAACTGATAAATGAATTCAGTAAAGTAGCAGGATGCAAAATAAATATCCAGTAGTCAGATGCATTTTTATGCACTAATAATAAAATATAAGAAGGGGAAACTAAGAAAACAACCCCATTCACAATTGCTTCTAAGTAATAAAATACGTTGAAATAAATTTAACCAAGGATGTAAAAGACACATAGTACTTGAAAAATTTTAAGACACTGAAGGAAGAAACTGAAAAAGATACAAATAAGTGGAAGTGTACATTGTGTTCACGGATTAGAAGGCTTAACATTATTAAAAGGTCCATAGCAATCTATTAATTCACCACCATTCCTATCAAGATACCAATGGCATATTTCACAGAACTTGAACAAATATTCAAAAAATTTATATGGAACCACAAAAGACCCCAAATAGCCTCACCTATCCTGAAAAAGAAGAAAGGAGAAAGTTTGAGGAAGCAAATTATTATATCAAACTACTATACTACCAGACCATAGTAATAAAAAATAGTATGGTACTGGCACAAAAACAGACATATAGATGAATGGAATGAAATAGAGAGCCATAAATAAACCCATGCCTCTATAGTCAGTTAATATTTGACACAGGAGGCAAGAACATACAATGGGTTAAAAACAATCTATTCAATAAATGGTGTTGCCAAAATTGGATAGATATGTGCAAGAAAATGAAACTCGACCACCTTCTTACATTGTGCACAAGAATATACTAAAAATGGGTTAAAGACTTAAATGTTAGATTTAAAACCATAAGGATCCTAGAAGAAAATATAGGCAGTAAATCTTGGACATTTCTCATAGCAATATTTTTTTCTGATATATCTCCTTGGGCAAGGGAAACAAAAATAAAATAAAAAGGACTACATCAAAGTAAAAGATTTTTGCATAGCAAAGAAAACCATCAACAAAATAAAAAGATAACCCACTCAGTGGGAGAGCATATTGGCCAATAATACATCTGGTAAGAGATTAATATCCAGATTTATATACCATTTCAAAAAAAACGATGGCTCAGAAGCAAATTAAATTGATTCAGGTAAATAATAAAACAAAAAGAATTTATAAACTGCAACATAAAAAAAAAAAACCCACAAAAAAACCCCATACACTTAAAAACACACAAAAAATAGCCAAAAATCAAACATCCCAATTAAAAATGGGCAAAGGACCTGAATGTACACTTCTCCAAAGAGGACATATAGAAGGCCAACAGACACATGAAAAGATGCTCACCATCACTAAGTATCAGAGAAATGCAAATTCAAACCACAATGAGATATCACCTCACGTGAGTCAGAATAGCTATCATCAATAAATCAACAAACAAGAGCTGGTGAGGATGTGGAGAAAAGGAAACCTTTGTGCCCAGTTGGTGGGAATGCAGATTGGTGCGGCCACTGTGGAAAGTAGTATAACCCATAGACACGGACAACAGCATGGTGATTACCAGAGGGAAAGTGGGGAAGGGGGAGGTAGAAGAGGGTACAAGGGGATAAATTACTTGGGGTGGTGAACACACAATACAATATACAGATGATGTATTACAGAATTATACACCTGAACTTATATAAGTTTTATTAACCAATGTCACCCCAATAAATTAAAACACATGCAAAACTATATGAAATAGATAAAATTGTGTGCCAGTGCTCATGACATTGGAGGCTTGCTCAGACAGCTATCGCGAGTACTGTAAAACAATATTCTATACAAAAGCAAAAATAGCCAGCCAGCACTCTGAGAGGATGCACAGAGGGATTGATTCCAAAGGCTTATATACCAGTCTCTGCAGACTGAGCCAGATAAATTCCCTGTTGGTAAGTAATGGATGTACAATGTGGTCTTTTATTTTAAGAAGCAAATGCTTTTTCATAAGTCAGGTAACAAAGAAGGATCGGATGATATAAATGAACTGTTTCCAGTTTCCACCTACTGTTATCTGGACTTGAAAGCTGGATACGGGGAAACCTTTTTCTAAAAGCAGAAAACTAATATTCCACAGCAGGGAGTCGAGAAATCCCTGAGACTGATCATCCCTATTATCATGTTATTCTTCCCCCAGGCTATCAGCTACAGTCTTTTTTAAACGCTATTTTAAAGATTCTCTTCTTTAGCTTTCAATGAAAACTATTTTTATCTCAAACTTTTTAGTTGAAAGAATATAATAAACACCCATTTGCCCCCCACCTAGATTAACCAATTGGTAGTATTTTGCCATATTTGCTTTTTCTCTATATGATCATTTGCCAAGTATATGAGAGTAAATTGTAGACATCATGATGCCTCATCCTTCAGCATTTATTTCTAAAGAACAAAACGATGTTCTACATAACCCAACACATGATCACACCTGACAAGTGTAACATTTACTATAATATTTAAGATATAATCTATATTCAAAATTTCCAAGTCAACCAACAGTGTCCTTCAGAGCTGTTTTTTATCACAATTGAAGCTCAAATTAAAAACCATATATTCCTAATGGATATCATGGCTTTTTAATATCTTCTAATCTGCCGAAACCGGTTTGGTTCAGTGGATAGAGCGTCGGCCTGCGGACTGAAGGGTCCCGGGTTCGGTTCCGGTCAAGGGCATGTACCTTGGTTGCGGGCACATCCCCAGTAGGAGGTGTGCAGGAGGCAGCTGATCGATGATTCTCTCTCATCGATGTTTCTAACTCTCTGTCCCTCTCTCTTCCTCTTTGTAAAAATCAATAAAATATATTTAAAAAAAATCTTTTAATCTACTACAGTCCACACACCACTACATTTTCTTTCATTATATTGACATTTTTGACAGATATTTTAAAAATTCAAACACCATTCTGATCACTCATATTCCAAGAACTTTCAAATAATAAACCAAAAAGAAACAGATGTTAAAGATTGATCTTCAAACATTATAGCCAAGGATGCCACACTTGCCTATGATCTTGCCGATATAAAATCACATCCACACCTCAGTGGTCACCAAACCATTCAGCAGAGCTTCCTTAACTGGGAGCTGTCACAAACTACCAGTTTGAGCACTAGTGACTACATTTTTCCAGCTCTGAATAGCTGTAGGGATTGCAGGAGGGGTTGGCATAGTGCCAAAACGTGGTCAATCAAGACTTCCACAGGTCACAGTAGCGCTTACTAGTGAGGCCTCTTCTGCAAGGTTACGGACAAATTGGGCCATGGCCCTACGGTGGAAATTGGACATAAAGCTGCCCTGGACGGCCAGCCTTATGTCCAATATTGGCATTTAGTCCAGGTCAGTTGCTCTGCAGAATGTCCCTTATCTAGGATTTGTCTGATTGTTTTCTTATAATTCAAGTTTAAACATTCTGGGAAGGTAATTATACAGATGATGCTGTATATTGCTGTTACATCAGGAATTACACAATAGCAGTTTGTCTCATTATTGGAGAAATTAAGTTTGTTAGATATATTTAATTTGTAATCAATCGGGTGCTTTCAGTCCATATAATACTTGGTTTCTCGTTTGATTAAAAGATTACATTGGTGACTACAAAAAGACATTTTAAAGGTATTTTGCCTTGGCATAGGTGTAAATATAATTGGTTCCTTTAGAGAAAACAGGTCTTACTGGAAACAAATTCTCTGTACATTTGCATTGGTATTAAGAGGTAGAGTTTATACATTAAAAAGGAGGTTTGTTAGGGGAGAGAAGAATGATTTGGGTATAGTGTGTGAGGATTAAAAAGGTCACAAGTCAGAAATTTACTATATCTGCTAGGCCAGCAGTTTAAGTAGCCAGTTAAGTTTTTTTGGGTTTGGTAGAAGAATCCGGCTCTCCAGTTACAGAGCTGGAAAGGTATTAGATTACAACATATGCATGCGTTATGTTCATACATACCAGCTTTGCCTAACCATCTTTGTCTCAACTTTTTGAATAAGAATAGTAGGATATCTCGGGACAGCCTAGCATTGATAATATGCAGTTCACGTAAGGTATTTTATGGCTGGTTATGACAGTGTCAGACTGCCACAAGCCTAAGTGACATTTTGGTACTTTCAGAAATAACCAAGAAATATCATAATTCTTATTTCTTTAGGTGACTTGTAACGGCAGCAGAAAACTAGGAGGATCATTAAAAATAAAGCTGCTGACCTGCAAAAGCCCCTGAGGCCCCGAGAGTTAGAGCTCTGTGATTCGCAGGAAGAGTCCACCCTCTTTTATTAGGGATCAAATGCTAACTGAGTAATGACTTCACTTCCCTAGGGCAAATCACCCATTCACTATCAGTATTTTTACCTGATCATTATTTTTCAGCAGCTACAAATTTAAATTTAAAATTAGGGTAGGGAGAAATCTGTAGAATTTAGTATGGAGACATTGGCCAACAAATATTTTTCAGCTGTTTCAGGTCTGGTTAGTGCCCTAAATTGCCTCTTGTGAAAGAGTATGTTGTGTGTGCGTGTATGTGTGTGTCTATGGGTGTGATGGAAGAGGGCTAGCTAATCTTAAGATTTTTTTGGGGAAAAAAGAGAGTTGGAGAGGGGGTAACAGCGCTTGATATGAATAATTCCAGAGGTGCTCTTCCTCCTGACTTCACAATGATGTTGAACGGGCACTAAGGGTGTGTCACCTCCTCTCTTCCTTGTCTAGTCATTAATTCTCACTTTCCCCAAGCAGGAAATCAAAAGAGTAGGTAGGACACACAACTGTCTGAGAAGAGCAGGGAAGTTATTTCATATGTGAAAATAAGAATTCATAGGTGACTTCTACCTTTAGGAACAAGACTTCTATTTCTCAATCTCAAAACAAGTATTAAGCTTCTCATAGAGATAAATATTTTTCTTATGATGCATTTCTTGCCTAAGAGACCTATTTCTTAGATTTATTTAAGAGCTGAAAGGGACCTTAGAAATGATCTTAGTTCAAATGCCATCATTTTGCAGAAAATAATAAAAAAGACGTGAAAGGATGTGATTAAGGTTTTACAGATGCTAGCGAAGCCCAAACTAGAAGCCAGGCCTTCCAAATCCTGGTCCTCCACGGGCCATTTCCACCACACCAACTTGACTCTATTTAACAAAACGGCTGCCATCAAATGTACCTTACCCTGAGAAGATGACACCACACATACTTTTTGATAAATATTAACTGAATGACTACTCCAAGTAAGTCACCAAGCCAGGTACTATGAATAATTCAAAGGTGAATTCACTATTATCCTTAAGGATTTTGCAATAAAATTCAAAACTTGGGGGAGGAGAGGACCACAAAAATGCAGAGGAGGCGAATTTCATGAAAGAATTGGAAAAAGAGCACTAGAAAGGACCAGTTTTAGAATTAATAAGAAACCTCCTTGAGATTTAGGATAGAATGTCTCTCTCAAGTGTTATGCAAATTGTGTTCCCTAACTCATTCACAGTGCCAGATCATCATACAGCTTTGTATAAATATGAATATTATAATTTAGAAAAATTAAAATAAAATTGCAAGTATATTCAATCTGAAGAATGTTGCCACTAACATTTATTTGCTTCAGATGAATGCATCATCTCTTATCAGTGACCCTGTTCATGACTCAGATGTGCAGGTATAAGGAGAAGAGCCTGAAGTCAGTGGCTACGCACCGATGATTTGGAAAGGATATCCCTTTGAATTTAAATCCAATTGGGGATATGATTTGGGAATCAGTACCAGTTGTTTAAAAAATTCTAGACTCTCGTGTTGTCTACATTGACAACGTAGCGTGCTTACAAGGAAACTAAGAGTTAAATATGTTCCTCTTCTGTGAAGTTCCTTTAAAATTCATATCTATGCTACTCTTACTTGTATATATGTGAATAGTTGGTAGCTTTCACTGAACATATTTAGCTGTATTTTTTCAACCAAATGTAAATCTGTAATGCATTCTACTGTAACTCAATTAGAGCTACTAACACCATCTGTATATATATTTTCAGTTCAGCTGTCAAAAAATACACAAATATACCCTAGTGATACAATATTCAATAGTCATGTGATATCTCTATTGTATGATACTTCATTTAACATTTTTCTATATTGAAATGCATCAATTTTCATGTTTTTCCTTTTAGAATTAGTATTTTACTATTTTTTAATACAAAAGTCTTTGCCCAATCTCTGATATTTTTTTCCTGGTATAGATGACTAGAAGTAAAATCACTGTAATAAAGTATGTAACATTTTAAAATAAAAGTTTAAAAATAAAACCAAATATACAAAACCAAAATAATACATGTATATTATTTAAAAAGTCAAATAATATAAGACTTCTAATAAAACTCCTACCACTCTCCAGACTGTCTGTTCTGTGTCCCTCTTTTTAACTGTTTCTTTTGCTGTTAATCTTCAAATATTGTTCCTCCTTGATTAAATTTTAGACATTATCTATTGATCCTACCATGAAAAAAATAATCACATTTCTTTTATTTTTCTTTGAGAAATCCATTTTTAAAAAAATATTTTTTATTGATTTTTTACAGAGAGGAAGAGAGAGGGATAAAGAGTTAGAAACATGGATGAGAGAGAATCATCTATCAGCTGCCTCTTGCACCCCCCTACTGGGGATGTGCCCGCAACCAAGGTACATGCCCTTGACCGGAATCAAACCTGGGACCTTTTAGTCCGCAGGCCGAAGCTCTATCCACTGAGCCAAACCGGTTTCGGCGAGAAATCTACCTTTTTTAAAAACAATTTCCAGCCAAGCTCAAAGCAATTCCACTTTGTAAGTAATTTACAGGACAATTTAGGCAGAGGTAGGGGGTACCTGAATTGTAAGGAAAATGATCTTATCTTTCTCTCTCTTTTTAAATTCTTTTTATTGTTTATAGTATTACATAAGTCTCCCTTTTCACCCATTGACCTCTCTTCAGCCACACCCCCCCCATTTCTTACAAGACCAAAATACATTTTCCCCTTAGCTTCCTTGCATTGATGACATTTTTGCTTTAAATTAATATTTGTATTTTATGCTATATACATATTTTTTAGGCCATATAGAGAACTAATTAATTTACTTTCTTACACATTAAATTTTTTTTTATTATCACTAATAACCTCAATTTATCCCATATATTGAATGTGGCTCTTTTAAAATGTGGGCCCCAAATTCTTGGAAACTTCCCATTTGATAGGTGAGATATACAACCCTCCCCTTGAATTGACAGGAAACTGTGAAAATGACTGTGAGTTGGGAGGCTGATCCTAGGACATGGTGCAGCTGGAACACTAGTGTTTGGAGTTCTAATCGGGCAGTTAAACAGTCTGACTACTCTGCTGCCTCCGTGCTGTGAGAAAGCCAAACTAAATGGAGGGGCCATGTGTGAGCATAGCCATCAGCCTAGAACTTGCTTGGATTAGAGGCAGGGTAGCACGTTACTCTAAGGATATGGGCTCCGGAGCTAGGCTACGTGGGCTTGAATCCTGGCTCCACCAGGTGAACCTGTGTGACTGTGCACAAGGTAGTGAATCCCTCGGTTTTCTCATCAGACCAGTTCTTGGCACACGGTAAGAGCTCTTGTTATTGGCAACACTGTTGGCTCATTATTCCTCCCTTCATATTGTCCTAGGATCTCCCACTGCCTCACACCTATGTCTCATCCTCTACTTCCTAAATTCCATGACTTTCTTTTTCTTGGTTACTCTCTTGCCTTGATAGAAATACCTCGCCTGCTCCCTAAAAAAAGATGCTTGGAAGGTAAGTTTTTTGAGACCTTGTTTATCTGTTTTTAATTGTCTTTAATGTCTCACTTGATAACATGACTGGCATAAAATTCTAAGTTGGAAATAATATTCTCTTTGAATACTGATGTAAACTCCATTGTATTGAAGCTTTCAATGTCTTCAATGGTCATTCTGATTACTATGATTATTTTTTTAAAAAGTGCCCTGAGTGGGGATCAAAGTCATAATCTTGGTGTACTGGGACAATGCTCTAGTCAACTGATTCTTGATCCTTTGCAGGTAGGATTTTCTTTTTTTTTCTATAAGTACTAGGATATCTTCTTTATCTCCATTGTCTCAAAATCTGATAATGATGTAATTTGGCATGCGTCTTTTAAAATTCATTATTTAGGGCACCAGTTCAATTTGGAGACTGAGGTCCTTCCATTTTTAGAAATTTTCTTTTCTTTTAAAAAATTCATTGTTAGTTTTTTTGTCTGCATTTTCAATATTCTCTTTTTGGGATTCATAAAAGATACAGAATATTTTAAATTGGTCCTCTAATTTTCTTAACTTTTTTATTTTCTATTATCTTTTCATTTAAATTTCTGGGAGATTTTTCTCATTTATATCTTCTATTAAAAATTCTGCTTTATATTTTTTTATTTCATAATTTCTCATTCTTGGATTGTCATTTTAAAAATATATAACCTCTTATTTTATGGACTTAATATCTCCTGAGTATACTGATTATAATACTTTTGCAAATGTTGTGTTTTGTTTTTTTACACTTTCTCTATTTCTTCTAAGTTCCCTCTTTTTATCAGTTTGTTTTTGAATCATTCTTTTATTTTATTTTTTAATTTAAAAATATATTTTATTGATATTTTTACAGAGAGGAAGAGAGAGAGATAGAGAGCTAGAAACGTCAATGAGAGAGAAACATCGAACAGCCGCCTCTTGCACACCCCCTACCGGGGATGTGCCTGCAACCAATGTACATGCCCTTGACCGGAATCGAACCAGGACCTTTCAGTCCGCAGACTAATGCTCTACCACTGAGCCAAACTGGTTTCAGCTCTTTTCTTTTATTAATGTTAGTTTATGTCTTTTATTAACCCATATACAATTACTTGTCTTCTGGTTTGTTGAAGTAATAGATCAGATAACATTTGCCACAGTGCCATCTATCAAAGTGACTCGCCATAAAACACTCCAGCACCACATTCACTGAAGGCCATTCCTGATGAGGGCAACTGATTTTGCCACTCTCATCCACTTTGTAGTATTTTAGCCAGCTTAACCTTCTTTCTCTTATGCTTCTTCTTCCTGGGAGTGGTGTAGGACTTCTCCCTTTTCTTAGCACCACCATGAAGTCTCAACACAAGATGAAGAGTGGATCCTTTGGAATGTCATAGTCAGACAAAGTATGTCCACCTGCCAGTTGCTTGCCAGCAAAGATTAGTCTTTGCTGATCAGGAGGAAATCCTTCTTTATCCTGGATCTAGGGCTTTATGGTTTTTTTTTTGTTTGTTTTTTTTATTGTATCCAAGGGTTCAGCTTTGAGAGAGATGGTCTTCCCTGTAAGGGCATTCATGAAAATCTGCCATTGCACCTCAGATGACGGATCAGAAAGGGAGAGCCTTGCCTCATTCTTTTATGGCAGAGGTTTTACTCAAATGCCCAGTGGGCCTCTAGTACCTATGGTGCTGCACTTGGATACTTAGGGGCTTGTCAACTGGTGGGCCTCATTGTTGAAGGGCTGCAAGGACATGGCGAGCTCACCAGGGGCCTCAATCATTCACATCTGCAGGACTTACTGACAGTTCCCCCAGAAAGGAATCCTATTGTTTCCTACCTGGTCAATAAGAGGGATTTTAAGATGGCTGATAGCATTTTGAGAGCCAATAAGGTGAGGAGAGGTAGGGGAGCAAAAATCTTCTTTTTCTTTTTTTAAAAAAAAAAAATTATTTTTTTAAATAAAATATAGAGGAAGGGAGAGGGATAGAGAGCTAGAAACATCGATGAGAAACATCCATCAGCTGCCTCCCGCACATCCGGCACAGGGGATGTGCCCACAACCACTGCACATGCCCCTGGCTGGAATCGAACCTGGGACCCTTCAGTCTGCAGGCCAGCGCTCTATCCACTGAGCCAAACCGGTTTCGGCTATATTTCTGAATGCAGATGCCATTAGGAACTCTCTGCTTTAAGCATGGTGGCCACCTCCTCAGCTGTGCCTGGTTCTTTCCCTGTGTCAGCCTCAGGTTAACTCAATCAATCAGAACCATGAAGTTACATAAATCCGTGAAGTTTTAGGTAGAAGGACAAGAACTTTTGAACTAGGGTTTCTGGATTAAACAAAAAACAAAAGTTTCCTTTCATCACCCACAATTTCTCCACTCCAAAAGTGGGAAATTTAGCCAACTTAATTCCCACTTAACCATGCTTTCTCCATGATAATGCCTGAGAACTTGAATATTCAGGGTCCAAGTTTGTTTTAAAATAACCCAATGAGCTGACAGACGGACCTCCTGGAATTCTGCAGCTTGTGCTAGAGCTTGCAGATGGAAAATTGCTGTCAGTTAAAGGGTAGTGCTATTACCATAGCCCAATTTTTGAAAGCCTTTAGAAAAAAAATCATCTGAGTTAATTAGTATTCACCATACACACTAGTTTTGTGTTGCAGTATCCTAAGAATTCAGATAATAACAAACACAGTATTGCAGTTTCTAGCTTGTAAGTAACATTTTACCTCTTAAAATGTAGATTACAAAGTAAGACTTTTACCTTTATATGAATAAGTTCTTATATGGCTGATCTATATGGCTGATGTCTTAGAGCGTCATAAAATATAAATTATGTTGTAAAATCAGTTAATTCTACTGGAACCTAATATAGGAATACTTTCATTTACCTCGCCAATCTGTTTAATCCACAAATCTCTTCCAAGAATCTCCTGATGTAAGACTACAGGAGCTGAGTTCAGATTAAACGTCGTGGAGTCACTGGTCTTTTCTTTAATAAAAGGCTGGAGATCAGAATTTATCTAGAAGTAGTGAAAAGAGTAAAGTAAGTGAAATGCATATACACTAGTATGTCTTAGTCATATACAGAATGTACTACGTAATACAGTGAAAAATAAAGTTTAAGAAATGCAGGTTTTAGGTGTACTTTAATAAGCCAAAAATCAGTTTATATGATTAACAATAATCTTTAAAATAATTTTCCTTAACATATCCCTTTTTTATTTAGCAGAAATCTTTAAGTTCAAGGTCAGGACTTAACCAAAACATCTAATAAATATAATTGCTTAATAAGCTAACCTAAGATTTAATAAAATATGTAAAAATTATCTGGACATACTACATTTATACTAATATTAGTGGCCCAGTGCAAAGGAAATTAATTAGAAGAAATATTTTAATATCACTATAGGCCCTTTCTTTTATAATAGAAGTGCCAACCAAATTCACGATCGACAATGACTGATCGAAACACACGCGTGCAATTGGTGCCAGTGAGAGCTTTATATGTATTGTGCATGCATGAGTCAATTTAGCCTTTTATAGATATAGAATAAACTTGCTTAATTAGACCTGTTTTCTGATGTAGCTAAACTTTTTTTCAGCCCAGTGAAGCACCTCAACTTCTCTTTCTGGTAATTGTTTGCAACACAACAGTAAATATCAACACTAAGCAGATTATTATTGTAGATCACGCAGGGAGAACAAAGGATAAAATGTTTAACTGCAGCAGTGTTTGACTATATTCTGTGTAGTGACAAAACCTGAAGTCACTTTCAGGGCCCATCATTTCTTACTTCTTTTCAGTTGGGTCATGTTTCTAAACTTTCTAAATCTCCGTTTTCTGGCTAATGAAAAGAAAATAGGATTCCACCGAGTCTCCTATCTACCTACTCCAGGACTTCTGTGAGGATCAAATGAGATGAGGCATGGGAAAATGCTTCACAGACATTTGGTTCAAGTGTGAAATGTTTGCACCTGGGTATAAAGCAAGTCATATTCCTGGGCTGAAGAAACTCCAAGGAGGCTAGTTGCTAGGAGGAGGAGGCCGGGCGTTGCTATGTGACATTGCTAGGCTGTGGGCCATATTTTGCATCAGGGGGTCTTGGCAGCATCAGCTGTGATTTGGTGGGCTGTCACTACGGGGTGGTGGCGGGGCCTGTGTCCCATGGGGGAAGCTGAGTGTTGCTTTGTGGGCGCCAGGTCTGAGGTGCCAGTGCACATCAGGGCGGCTCCTGTGTTGAGCGTCTGCCCCTGGTGGTCGGTGCGCGTCAAGCGACCAGTCGGAGGGTTGGACACTTAGCATATTAGCTATATGCTATTCTTCTTATAAGCTATTTAAGTAACACTTAAGGTATAAATATATTAAATGCAATTTTGCAATTATATATCCATAGAGGAAACAATACAACAGCTAATCTTAGGATATTTTATATTTTACTATGCCTATTCAAAAGAATCAGTTATTAGAAGTAAAGCTTTCAATTTTATTAAGTACATTTCAAAATTTCATTAACTTTCCATAATTTGTTTTACATAAGGAACTAGAAAAGAACTGTAACAAATAATGAAAATATTCTATAAATAGCAACATTACATGTGATTTAACAATTGCAAGAGTTCTTTCAAAAACCCTTTCAGGTGTTAAGAAAACATAAATATCACAAATATGGTTAAAGTAAGTTACAGCTTTCTGTCAAAATTATACAGTATTCACCAATCACACTGTTTATACAACAATCACTGTCTATGACTGATAGGCTTTAAACACACAATAAGCATTTTTTGAGAAAAAGCTTACCAAATGGCCAAAGGTTTCTGATGTATCACTTTAGCTCTTTAAGCACTGAGAAGGAGAAAGGATGTGCAAATACCTTATGACTCATGGCCATGTGCTTCCCATACTGAAATGCCATGTCCTGAACCTCAGCATCATGCTTTGCTAATTCCATTGCAGCTTGGCAGCTCTTTGCTAATAAGGCACCATGGGAGAGAAAAGTCTGCTCCTTCCAAGTCGATATTCCAATGTCATTTGTGATATAATCTTCCTAAAAAATGCAACAAAAACCAAGACAAAAAGGTGTTAGGAGTAACAGAATTGTTTCAGTTTTTAAAGAATAAAAGTTAAGATACAAACTGTTGAAAATACTCATGCTATTGCCACAACTAAGAACTAAGAGATGCTGGACCTACCCAAAGAGAACTAAGGGGCCTTTAAAAAAAATAAAGGGCCCATATTCTTTTAAAAAATATATTTTATTGATATTTTACAGAGAGAAAGGAAGAGAGATAGAGAGCTAGAAATGTCTCTGAGAGAGAAACATCGACCAGCTGCCTCTTGCATGCCTGCAACCAATGTACATGCCCTTGACCGGAATCAAACCTGGGACCTTACAGTCCGCAGGCCAACGCTCTACCACTGAGCCAAACCAGTTTCGGCGGGCCCATATTCTTTATTTTTATTTTTTAATTGATTTCAGAGAGGAAGGGAGAGGGAGAGAGGGATAGAAACAGTAATGGTGAGAGAGAATCCCTGATTGGCTGCCTCCTGCACACCCCCCACTGGGGATTGAGCCTGCAGCCCAGGACCCTTCAGTCCTCAGGCCAATGCTATATCTGCTATGTCCATGGTTTGGCTAGGATAAGAACTGCCCTTTTAAGGGTAAGGAGGGTGGGGGGAAATGAAAAAATAATGCTGAAGCAAATTTTATCTTTAGATAGGGGACTTCTGTTAAAATGTGTTTATAGACTAAAGCAAACTTAGATAATTGGAACTCTAACTCCCTTCTATATTCACATCAGTCCTTAAGTACTAATATTCTAAAATATAAGAATCCTACTTCCTTTAACTTATATGAAAATGTCAAAGGCATAATGAAGGAACTACAATCTTTTGTAAACAGTTAAACAGAGAAATCAGAGAGGAGGCAACCCATCATAATGGAGTACTAGTATAGTTAGATTATTCATCAAACTTTATTCCCATAAGAAACAACATGATAAAGGAGGGTATAACTATAATTTATTTAATTTCTTCATTTTTAAATTATGAAAATCATTATAGTACCTGTGAGTATACACACACTTACTGACTCTAGACCAGTGATATCCAATAAAAATATAATGTAAACCACATATGCAATTTAAAATTTGCTAGGAGCTACATTAAAAAAGTGAAATAAGAGGTGAAAATTTTAATCTTAATACCATATTTTATCCTAATATATAAAAATATTATTTCTATATATACTAAATATAAAATTATAAATGAAATAATTATATTTTTATACTGTTTCCAAAACTAGTGTGTATTTTGTACTTACAGCACATCACTAGCCACATTTCAAGGATTTAACAGGTAGAGGAGCTAGTGGCTAGCTTACTGGACTGCTCTGATCTGTGCAGTGAGCTCTCTGAGGACAAGAATGGTGAAGTAAATATATAAAACTGTGTATAGGGTATGGTGTTTCTTTGAAACAATTAACTAGAATTAAATGACAAGGATTAATTAACTGAAACATTTTACTCCTGACCACCCATACCATAATCCTCCTTTCACCATTATTTGAGGACAAGATAAAAAATGAGTAAACTTTAAAAGGAATCATTAATGCCCAGCCAGCATGGCTCAGTGATTGAGCCTCGACCTATTAACCAAGAGGTCCCTGGTTTGATTCCCGATCAGGGAGCATGCCCGGCTTGTGGGCTCAATCCCCAGGAGTGTGTACAGGAGGCAGCCAATCGATGGTTCTTTCTCATCATTGATGTTTCTATCCCTTTCTCCTTCTCCCTTTCTCTCTGAAATCAATAAAAACATGTATAAAAATTTTATTAAAAATTTAAGCTATGCCAAATGAGGAGCGGATTCTACTCATGTGACCCTGAGATAGTCACCATAAAACAAGCAGATTGTCAAATGACAGCGGGGAGGGGAAGGAGACCTGGGGGGAGATTAGAGAACAACCGAAGGACTGGTTTGCATGAATATAAATACAACCAACGAACACAGAACTCTGGGGAGGGAGGGCATGAATGGGAGGTGTGTGTGGGGGGGATGGTAAGCTATGTACACATATAATATCTTAATAAAATTAAAAAAAAATTTAAGCTAAGTGAAAGGAGCCAGCTACAGGAGACCACATATTGTACATTCCATTTATTTCAATTGTAGATTAGTGGTTGCCTAGGCTGGGGTGGGAACTAAAAAAGGGGGCATGTTTGACAATGTCCTAAAACTGATTTATGGTGATAATTATACAACTCAATAAAGTAATCAAAAATCATTAAATTTTATGGTTAAGTGGGTTAATTTTATGATGTTAAATATATCTCAGTAAAGTTGTTCAAAAAGAAAAAAAAGGTAATGAGTATAATTTTACATATTTTGGCCTCACGTGCTTAAATTAATATTTAAAAAAATTATGCAGCTCTTAGTGAACTTTTTGTGGTTTGTATACTTCCCTTCTTTAATCATACAACAAACATTTATTTAGGTTCTATTATAGGTCAGGTTCTCTGTGAAGCACTATATATACCAAGATTTTAAATAGATTGTCCTCAAGAAACTCACAGTTCAGGAATGGCTTGTATATATATCCCTATATCCTTGTCTATATGTGGATATAAGTATACTGATAAATCAATATAGTTCCGTGGTAGGCAGACAGGCATGAGCAGAGCAAGGACAATGGGCCAGGTACAGAAGGTCACCTGGGCAGAAAGCCTCGGGTGCCAAACCTGGGAAAACAAGGACCACACCCCCAGGGTCACCTTTTGTTTTCTAACATATCTCTGGTCACCTGGTTCAGACCTACAGCCCCTGACCTTTCATATCATGGGTCACGCAGTGTGGGCCCTCCCCTGACCCTTCCTCCCCTGGCATGTCACTAGTCTTGTGGCAGACCCCTTTGAGGAGGAACAAGGGCCCGAAGAGTGGCCTCATGCCACTCTCATGTGGGCCCCAGCACAACCACTCTCTTAAGCACTAACCCCTAGGGATACTATCTAGGTCTCAGTTGTATTTCAGCTCTAGGCCCAGAAAAGCAGCAGAACCAGGCAAGCGAAGCCATGTCTGACCGAAGGACAAGCTGAGAGGACGAATGACCTGCCCTAGTGCCGGCCGTGTCCTGGGAAGCTGATGGACTGTCCACTGAGTTCTTCCTCTCAAACACCCACCTTTGGAGCAGATAAAAGCCTGCAAGAGGAAGAACCCTATGTGGCTAGTATGGAACACACACGTGCCTTTCATCACCATTTCCCCTGACAACTTTTCCCTTGCCTCTCTCTTTCTCCTAAGCTCCCTTCTTCTAAGGGCCCTTCGTTTGCCTCTAACTTGTTTCCTGAATCCATTCCCCACCTCCCTCCCCCATGGCTCTCTTCTACCTCTGTAACTTTCTAAATAGACTTTTTGATATAGTTTGAATCTTGGCTCTGAATTCTTTCTTAGCCAGAACTCAAACGAGGTTGCTGAACCAAGTTCCAATCTCCAGTAACCATTTTGCTGCCAAAAGTTCTATTTCAGAATTATTCTTACAGGATATCCAACAATCAAAGATTAGTTTTGTTCATTACATTTTTCTTATTATGATGAAGACATTTTATTATTCATCATTTCTACATTTTTAATTATGCAATACACGATCACTGAAAAAACTTAGAAAATCCAGATAACAAAGAAACAATTAGTTTATAGTCTCTTGTAATCTGCTACCATAAATTAATCAGACGATAAATCAATAATTCTGTTCTTAAGTTAATCAGAAATTTTATTCCCGGAACATGAAATCATTACTTATTATGAACTTGGTTAAAAACGAAACAGTCTCTCCATTCATTCAATTGTAAAATGCTGAGAAACTGATTGATAACCACATCCAAATCAGTTTTTCAGACAGCAGATATACAGAATTGGTATGAAATGAATGAATGCAGTCAGGGTAAATGAGATTTAGATATACTCACAGCATCAACTTAAATATGTGCACTTTTTACTGAAGACTTATTATTTATTAAAGGAAGATACATTCAGTGGATATTTATTTTTGATGGAATTCCTTTTTTTCCAGAAAGGTAAATGTATGTCAACATACCTGTCAAATGACTATCAGATAGAAGTAAATTAATTTTAAAAATATAGATCTCTTATTCACTGTCACATGATCTTTTTGCTCAAATAAAGCTGGTTCAAAAACACACAGGAAAAAACCCTGAAACTTGCAAGACAATGTTTGCTGAAGACAGTGGCACTGGTGGTTTTGCTCACACATAAAATGTTGTTCTGCTACTGAGATGTCTGGGGGATGTGTACTTTGAGTTGCTTTTTAAACAGTAGTAATACATTTGTACATACCTATTCACATGACAACAAAGTGTGTTTATAAAAGAGGCTGCCTAGGATTAAAGGTCTGGTTCATGGTCACAGAAAAAAGAAGGCAAACTAGCCCTAGTTGTTTTGGCTTAGTGGATAGAGTGTCGATCTGTGGGTTGAAGGGTCCCAGGTTCGACTCTGGTCAAGGGCACATGCCTGGATTGAAGACTCGATCCCCAGTAGAGGGCATGCAGGAGGCAGTCAATCAATGATTCTCTCTCATCATTAATGTTTCCCTATCCCTTCCTCTCTGAAATCAATCTATCCATATATATAAAAGGGTAAGTGACCAATTGTTCATCCGTCTGACCAACTGCCCGGCCAGTACCTATGACGCACAGTGGCAACTTAAAAATTAATGCTGACTTGCGCATGCAAAATACATATAGAGCTCTTGTTGGCACCAATCGCATGCATGTTTTAATTTTATAATACTATATTATATATACTATTTTATAATACTATATATTATATGTAATATAATATATATTATATATACTATTTTATAATACTATATTATATATACTATATTATATATACTATTTAGTATATATACTAATAGTATATATATAATATATACTATTATATAATACATTATATATACTATTATATATAGTATTATATATACTATATATAAAATACTATATATTATATATACTATATTATATATACTATATTATATACTATTACATTATATATGTAATTTTTTTGCAGTCATGTAATTACCGCATGAATCTATCTTCTAATTAATTTCCTCTCAACGTGCACAAGTCCGTGCACTGGGTCACTAGTAAAAATATATTAAAAAAAAAAGCAAACGAATTGACCCAGGAAAATGTCCAAGTCCCAATTAGAATCTGCCAAGCCAAACTTCTATCTTTCACATTATCAGAAGAGTTCAGAAAACTAAGGAACTAACTACCTGTTGAATTAAAAGTACTTTAAAGAAAGTATGCAAATATGTCCTGTTCTCATGCTTTCTACATCAGATTTATACTTTGAGCCACGATATTTATAAATACAGCATAAATCTGAGCTTGATAAGAGACCAGATCTCTTTAATGTCACATTAAACCATTAAATGTTTTTAAAAATTGATTTCAGAGAGAAGAGAGAAAAATAAAAACATCCACGATGAGAGAGAACCATTGATCAGCTGCCCCCTGCATGGCCCCTACTGGGGATTGAGCCTGTAACTGGACATGTGCCCTGGCCAGGAATAGAACTGTGACCTCCTTCTGAGATCACAGCTGAGATGACTAATGACTTGTCTTAGCTCCAACCAATCAGTGGAGACCGTGTCCTGGGAAGCTGATAAATATTCCATTGAGATCCTCCCCTGAAATACCTGCCTTTTGAGAGTAGATAAAAGCCTTCAAAAGGAAGAACCTTATGTGGCTAGTTCATGGGTTGATGCTCAACCACTGAGTCACACTGGCTGGGCACATTAAATCATTTTAAATGTTTGACTGAATTGCCCCTTTCAGCCATTTTGAGAAGCTAAACAAAAGCCATAAAAGTTTATTAGCCTTATTAAAAAAAAAAAAGTAAAGTTCAAGAAATTTTCAAAATTCTAGAGTATATGAGTAACAAGACTACATAGCAGATATCATAAGTATTTATTTATTATTTTTTAGGAATCTTAAGGAAGGAAAAAGAATGAAGTGATTTGCTCTGATTTATAATTCAATCACATTGGAGATAGTAAAGTAGGTATCTGGAAACTTCACTTCTGTGTAGTAAGCCAGGGGAAAGAAACTGATAAGATTTGATAAATTTGCATAACTAAGTTCTGTTTTTAAAAGTGTTTTATACAATAAATAAAGCTATTAAAATTTTATTCACAAATTAAAGAGAAGGGTTTACAGGAATTAAAAAATCAGGAATTCTTTGGTCTAGTGCCGGCCAGCCCCTTCCTGCCTTATCCACCCAGCAGTTCCTGCTGAGATGTATGGCAATTACCATGCTGAAGGGTGGTCATGATGAAGGGAAGACTATTTTACAGCATAAATCCTTCAGCAGCGGTATCCTTGGGAAAGGGGAAGCTTCTAACAGCTAGAGGGCAGCAGACAGTCTTCAGATGGGTTGCACAGTAGAAGCAGTAGGGAACACTAATTCTTTGAGATGCACAAACTGAACAGCACCAAGGAGGAATTGGCTTGCTTCGAAATGCTGTGTATGCTGGTGCTTGCCATACCATGTAAAAGTAGATGCAGTTCAAATGATTGTGTGTGTGTGTGTGCTTACGTGTGTGTGTGTGTGTGTGTGTGTGTGTGTGTGCGCTTACTACATGACAGGCACTGTGGATATGTCTAGGAGTAATGCCTAATTACATTTTATAATTAGTATTAATTAGGTATTATTCCATGACCTTTAGTAGAAGTTCAGCAGGGGAGAAACAATAAAGTTAGAAAGTAGTTTGGTATGTGAAAGAAGAGCTATGCTTACAGCACAGAGAAGGGAGTGCATGGCTCTACCAAGGAAAGGTTTAAGAAGGCTGGGGATGGGTTGGGTAGCTGAATAATAAACTGAAATTAGCCAGAAATATAAGGTAGGGGATGACTTTGGGGCTGCTCACATGACATGACAGTTGGCAAGTGATTCATTAGAGAGTGAAAGCATACCCCAAAATGAAGCATCACAACCTCTTATAAACTGATCTTGGAAATGACACACCACCGTTTCTGTTGTATGCTATCGATCACACAGATGGACCCTGCACAATGTGGGAAGGGACCACACAAGGAATACTAGGCAGTGAGGCTCACTGAGGACCATTTTGGATCCTGGCTACAACAGATGATTAGAGCACCGAGTCAATAGATCCGAACAGTTTAGTCTCTTAAAAGATTCTGCAAATAGTTTTATAGAAAGGTTCTTCTCATATACACAAGGACCAGCCAAGTTTGAGATTGGCTTGCCACTAAATAGAACTATTGTTTTATCTGTGATTTTAACAGGTAAAAAGTGGCATTTCACTTAAATATGGGCATTTAATTTACTAGCCATTTGTATTTCCTCTATTTATTCATTTGTTAAAGATTACTGAGTATCTTCTATGTACAAGG
Source organism: Vespertilio murinus (assembly GCA_963924515.1). Taxonomy (NCBI): domain Eukaryota; kingdom Metazoa; phylum Chordata; class Mammalia; order Chiroptera; family Vespertilionidae; genus Vespertilio; species Vespertilio murinus. Next base: position 165,469,564 of record OZ004705.1, read on the forward strand.
CATTGTTCTAGGTGTGCAGGCCAGTGTGCATGCTAATATCCTCGCACTCATAGTTCTTACAGTCTAGTTAGGGAAACATATACCCTCACAAACATATACACCTACAAACTAATACTTCCAATGGGGAAAATGAACCTGAGTGAGGCTAGGGTTTTGTGGATGGTTTCCCTGAGGAAGTGACACTCGAGCTAAATAAGAGATCTGTCATAAAGATGGAGAAGTATGTTCTAGGCTTTAAGGGTTGCACATACAATGGAAAAAGGCATATCTGAGGAATCCGAGAAGGCTATTGGGGCTGACATGCAGACAGTGAGGGTGAGAATGATACAAGACAAGTCTGGAGGGACAGACTGGCATCAGACTATGGAGGGTTTTTTGGGTCACTTCCAGGATTTCAGTCTTTATCCCAAGAGGTATGGGATGCTCTGGGGGTTGAAGTGGTAGCACCACAGCGTCAGATTAGCATTCTGAGATCCCTGGCAGCGAGAACAAAAGACTAAAATATGGGAGGACTGTATACAGGGAGGTGAAGAAGGAAGTTATTGGAGTAGCTCAGCCAAGGGATGACAGAATCTTGAACCATGCAAAAGGGTAGGCATGGGTAAAACCAGGCTGCAGTTTATGCCCCTGATGGTGGGGGAGTGATGGCATAAACAGGGTACTGCTCTTTTTTTAAAAAAAATATATATTTTATTGATATTTTACAGAGAGGAAGGGAGAGAGATAGAGAGCTAGAAATGTTGATGAGAGAGAAACATCGACCAGCTGCCTCTTGCACACCCCCTACCAGGGATGTGCCCGCAACCAATGTACATGCCCCTGACCGGAATCGAACCCGGGACCTTTCAGTCCGCAGACCAACGCTCTACCACTGAGCCAAACCGGTTTCGGCAGGGTACTGCTCTTGATTACTTCTAAACATTGAAAGCATGTGTCCCTGCAAAGTTCAGATGGTGAAGCCCAAACTGCCAGTGTGTTTATATATTTAGAGTAAGGGGGTGATTAAGGTTAAATGAAGCGATAAGGGTGGGGTTCAGATTCAATGGGATTAGTGTCCTTATAAGAAGAAACACCAGAGAGTTGGCTCTGCTCTCTCCCCACCATGTGAGCACATAGTGAGAAGGGGGCCATCTGCAAGCCAGGAAGAGCACTCTCACCAGAAACTAGCTGAAGCAGAAGTTTCATCTTGGACCTCCAGCCTCCAGAACCATGACAAATCAATTTCTGTTGTTTAAGCCACACAGACTATGGGATTTTGTTATGGCAGCCTGAGCTGGCTGATAGAACTACCTTCTCATAAATCTTAGGATTCAATGAGTGTTGTTGTGCAAGTATATTTATACTTTCTTTGCAATATCTTTTTGCCATGGTCTTAACAACCATCCTATTAACATATTGCCTTAAAATTTGTTCTGGTTATCTATCTCTGGGTAACAAGCCACCTCAAAACTTAGTGGCATAATTACATGTTATTCTGCTCACAGATTCTGTGGGTCAGAAATTCAGAAAGGGAACAGGAAAAAATGGCTGCCTCTGTTTTGTGATACCTGGGTCCTCATCCGGGGAGACCTGAAAAGGGCTGGGGCTCGTTCAACTGAGTTACCAGAGAGCCACTTCCAGTAAGTTGGCTTATTCACACACACACACACACACACACACACACACACACACACACACACCAGTCAGGTCCCTTGGGACTGGTGTCTGACGCACCTTCCCATGGCCTCCCCACTAGGCACCACATAGCGTGGTGGTTATGTTCTGGGAGGAAGCAGATAGAGGGAGCGTTTAATGACAGTGAGTGCTCCAGGATACCTTTTTGTGGCCCAGCCTGGGAAGTCAGGTAGTATCACTTCTACCACACACTGTTGGTAGAAAAATCTCAATATCACACTGAGATTCAAGGGAAAGGGATACAGATCTTCACTTGATGGGAGGTGATGAGGGGAACATTTAAAAATTAGTGCTGAGACCGGTTTGGCTCAGTGGTAGAGCGTCGGGGCTGCGGACTGAAAGGTCCCAGGTTCGATTCCGGTCAAGGGCATGTACCTTGGTTGTGGGCACATCCCCAGTGGGGGGTGTGCAAGAGGCGGCTGGTTGATGTTTCTCTCTCATCGACGTTTCTAGCTCTCTATCTCTCTCCCTTCCTCTCTGTAAAATATCAATAAAATATTAAAAAAAATTAGTGATTTACTTTTAAATCACCACACTCTACTTCTGAAGAGAATACTCAGGAGACAAGTTTCTCTGCTCCTTCCCAGTTGTGCTCTGGCTAAGGTGGCGACACAGGAGGTGGATGGAATAAGGCAAATAGAGGGGTAAGGCTGGAGAGGGGCAGTTATTAAGGATGACCCCTAGGTTTCCTATCTGAGAACCTGGGCAAATGATGGTACTCATTGTGAAGATAGAGAACAACAGAATGGGTTTGAAGGGAAAGAGCATGTATCTGGTCTTAATATGTACTGAGTTTCAGAAGCTTGTGATACCCTTGAGTGGAAATACTGAGTAAGCAGCAAAATATCTGGCTCTACATCTCAATAATCTGGGATGGAGATATAAATTGGGATCCACTGGCATACACAGACAGTAATTGAAGGTTTGGGCTTCATTTTCTGAATGGTCTATTCTTGTCCTGGGATCAGAATGGCATTCTATTAAACAATTTACATGCTTCATAGTGATGTTTCATCTCTCTGGCAAATAAAGTCCTTTTAAGATGTTTTACCGTGATGGCAGTCAATGAGTGGCCTCGAGTACCTCTAAGTGATATATAAATTCAATTTAACATTTAACAAATAAAAACATTCACCAACCAGCCCCACTCTAAACTTGAGGGTCTACTTAATCAAAAAGGCCATTATATGTACTAAGCTTATTCACCAATCGTTTTCCTGCCTTCTCATATCTATACTTATTTTCACTTTACCACCTTTGCAGATCTACTAGTAACTTAATACTCCTGTGTTTGATTTCTAGTATGTTCCCTTCACAATACATTTGCTGCTTTTCCTTTAAATAAAAACATTTTTTGGATTAAAAAAATGTATACAGTATTATTTTTTAAATGTGGTGGGCACTAGATGTTTTATTTTATTATTAAGCTATATTTATGTATATATATATTTATTTATGCTTGATACATTTTAAAACAAATCACATTCAATTGCCTTTAAATCTGAATATATTCAACATTTTTATTTGCAATGAATGACTTAAGACTGTGCCAACTTTATGAAAAAATAGTTGTTAGTAAAATTATAGGTATTTATTATTGAAGTCTTGGATATGTGAATGATATAAGTTTGAACAGATGCCCAGCAAACAATAACATGACATGGCACATTTTACTAGCCTTTGAATACATGCCTTGAGTACAGTGTGAGGGACAGGTTATGAGTAAAAGTATCAGCGAAAGACCTTCCTTAGTACCTATTTTTGCTAACTGACAGGAATCCAAAGAGAATTTTTGCTTTTGCAGAAGAAGGCAGAAAGTGTAAGAGTGTTTAGCGTTTGTTTTGCAGTGAGCCATTATAGAGGTAGTGCATACCCTGAGCAGCAAGTGTGGCATCACCAAGCTATAATTCTGGGAACTACACTCAGAAACTCAGCATCAAGTCGCCATAGCTTTGAACTGTGTCGGTGTGAGCATCTGAGCCTCATCTCAATTGATTTTACCTGTCCATTAGCAAGATGTGTGCTCTGAAGTATCAGAAAGCCCAAGAGAGCTTGTAAGGGTGTACATTTTGTGCAAAACTGGATGTAATCAAGCATTTCAATTGTGGTAAATGCGATAAAGACACTGTGCAAGAGTTGAACGTGCCTGTGTCTACCATTTGCTCTTCTTACACGCAGAGAGAAAGATTCTTGAATGCAACCAAAGTTACTACTGGTTATGCTAGTAGCAAAGGGTCTCTTTTAGCCAGTATCCAGTAATAGATAAAAGAGAAAGTCTATTGTCCGAGTGAACTGATGGGTGTACAAAGTATTGTGTTCTGGTAAGTTCTTTATACTTAAGGAGAAATTGGTCAGTCTCTTTTATAAGCTGAAACAGAAAGCGATGGATGAGGATGGTGATGAATGTGTTGCAAAAGTGGAATTTACAGGTAGTTCTGGGTGGTTTGATTGTTTTTTGAAGTGAGGGCAGTTTCATAGCTTAAGGTTCCTGGGAAGAGCGCTTCAGCTGTTACTGAAGCTGCGGAGAAGTTCCCAGAAGAACTTAAGAACATAATTACAGAAGACGGTTATTTGTATAAGCAAGTTTTTAACTGTGACAAAACTAAAATTTATTGGAAAAAACTGCCGAGCAAGCCATTTATTTTGATAGAAGAAAATCAGGCTAAGAAGAACAAGTTTACCCCAATGCCTATTATTAATGCTTCTGGTGATGCTTTCCTTAAGTCTCTACTAATGTACCATTAAAAAAATCTGAGGGCAACTTACAGGTATTGATAAGAAGAAAGAAATAACATAAATAGGCCGATAGTTTTTAAAACAATTGAGTTGGTAGTAAAAAAAAAAAAAAGTCCCCACAAAAAAAGGTTCAGATGGCTTCACTTGTGAACTATATTAAATGTTTAAAGAAGAAATAGTACTAATTCTACACAAACGCTTCTAAAAAATTAAAAAGAGGAAAATACTTCCCAATTTATTTTGAGGCTGGCATTATTGATTAGATTCCTAGAAAGGAAACAGGGGTGGGTGGGAAATAAATAATAAAAGAGTGTGTTGAGGTCCCCAAGACCACCCGGCAGCTTCGATGATTTACTAGGAGTATTCACAGGACTCAGAATATAGACTCACAGCTATGGCTTACTGCAGCAAAAGGATACAAAGCAAAACCAGCGAAGGAAAAGGGATGAAGTCTGGAGGAAACCAGGTGCAAGTTTCCAAGAGTCTTTCTTCTACCAGTGGAGTCACATGGATGTGTTTAATTTCTCCCAGAATGAACACATGTGATAACACTTATGAAATGTGTTAGCTGCCAGGGAAATTTATCGGAAACTCAGTGCTCAGGATTTTTTGTTGGGGTTGGTCATGCAGGTATCCTCTGCCAACAGGTGCCAAAATCTCAGTCTCCCAGAAGTAAAGTAGGTGTTCGGCATATACCACACTGTCTGTAAAAACACTGCTGGCAAAAACACTCCTAAAATTTAGGTTCCCAGATGCCAATCAAGGGTCAACCTTACAAATAGGCTTTTCTAAGGATAGTAATATCCTTTTCTGCACAAGGATTTGCAATATAAATATATTGTAAATTTTCATATGCAATATGAAAAAATTATTACTTTTTGGTTAAAAAATCTCACTTTCAGAATTTTTTATATTCAGGATGTTAATCACAGTATTGTTTCTATTAGTTAAAAAAAACCCCAAGTATCCAAAAATTATGCAATGGCTTAGTAAATTATAGAATAGTAGTATAAAGCACTATTAAGTAGCCATTAAAATTATATTTCTTTAAAAACATTTTTTATTGACTTCAGAGATGAAGGGATTGGAAAAGAGATAGAACCATCAATGATGGGAGAGAATCATTGGTTGATTGCCTCCTGCATTCCCTATATCTGGGATTAGCCTTCAATCCAGGTATATGCCTTGACCAGGATTTGAACTGTGAACTCCTGGTTCATAGGTCGATGCTCAACCACTGAGCCACACTGGCCAGGGAAAATTATATTTTTGAGGAACAAAAATGATTATTCTAGGGAGTAAATCAGCATAAATCAGTACACGTACACACACACACACACACACACACACACACACACACACACGTATATCTATATAATAGACACCTAAGCGACCTTTACAGCAGAATGACCAGAACGACTGGGTGCTATGATGCGCACTGACCACCAGGGGGAAGACGTTCAATGCAGGAGCTGACCCCTGGTGGTCAGTGCACTCCCACAGGAGGGGTGCCACTCAGCCAGAAGCTGGGCTCATGGCTGGTGAGTGCAGTGGCAGCGGCGGTAGCCTCTCCTGCCTCCAGGCAGCACTAAGGAGCAGCAAGCCAAGCGGTAAGGAGCAGTGAGCAGGCAGGTGGTAAGGAGCAAGGGGTCCCAGACTGCGAGAGGACACAGGCCGGGCTCAAGATAATTATGTTTTAAAAGATTTTAGATATAAAGGTTTGTGGATTCAAAGCAAAGATTTTTGCTAGTGTTAAATACTTAGTGTGTACAGTGAGGAATATGAGTACAATGTATAAGGCAGCTTGATTCTCAGAATGGCAAACTACCATTTAAAATGCATCTTTTCTATTTAATATGTTTCTTTTTTTTCAATTAGCTAACATTGAAAAAACAGTAGAGAGGGGAGATTTTATAAACATCAAAGAAAGTACATTAGCTAATTTAAAAAAAAATATTTTTATTGATTTTTTTACAGAGAGGAAGAGAGAGGGATAGAGAGTTAGAAACATCGATGAGAGAGAATCATCGATCAGCTGCCTCTTGCACACCCCCTATTGGGGATGTGCCCGCAATCAAGGTACATGCCTTTGACCGGAATCGAACCCGGGACCTTTCAGTCTGCAGGCTGATGCTCTAACCACTGAGCCAAACCAGTTTCGGCCATTAGCTAATTTTTATTTAAGGAATGGTTCGCAAACTAGCAAATCTAAAACAAAAATGCTTCTTTTTGATAACTAGAACAAAGGATGAATTTCCTAAATTGCTTTGAATGTTTACATGATAACAATTTATGTAGTATGTATTACTAAAATAAGTCACATACATTTTTGAAGTTTTAGGGAGGGTTGGATAATTACACCACAAACTTCTGGAGTAGGTGATTTCAAACGTATCCAATTCCAGTTCCCTTCCATGTGCTTTAACACATCTCCTTCGTTACTCGGACACTGCCCAACAGAAAGCTATTTTTGTATGGCCAGAGTCTTCTCCAGCACGGCATCAAGGAGCAGCTGTACGAAAACAGACCACTCTTTATCCTCTTATCCCTAGACAGATGAAGTGGCTTGCAGCTTATTTGAAATCACAAAGCAATTCTTTTGTGACTGAATTGGCCCAAGGCTAGGGAGGTTGTGCAACTCACTTCCCACATGACCTCCACTTGTGGCGGCTTCCAGGTCCGGCCAGAACAGGAAAACCTAGAAGCACTCCACGTGGGGCAGTGCACTCTTTGTCTCTGAATTGGTTCCTGGACCAAGTCAGAAAAACCAAATTCTGAAAAGCCATTTCCATGGCAAGTACACTTAGAAAGGGGGTGATTGGGGGAGACCGGAACTTTTCTGGTTAGGTAGAGAGCGTGGTTAACCTAAATTGAACATGGGGCACAAATGGAGGCATCAAAAAACTCGCTCAACAGTGGTTGAGGGTTCACCTGTGAACCAGGAGGTCTGGTCCAATTCCAAGTCAGGGAACATGCCCAGGTTGCAGGCTTGATCCCCAGTGTGGGGCAAGCGTGCAGGAAGCAGCCAATCAATGATTCTCTCTCGTCATTGATGTTTCTCTTTATCCCTCTCCCTAGCTCTCTGAAATCAATAAAAATATATATTAAAAACACACACACACAAAAACAAAAACCCCACACCTACTGCCTCAGTTTAGCTATGCAATTTTTTTTGCCACCCCCCCCCCCCCATATATATATATTTAAAGGACTGTGTCTGAGGAGGTGGTGGGGAAAGAGGGCAGATGAACAAAGTATTGCTATAGTTTATTCTGAGTAAAACCTACTCACTAATCAAAGTCAGCAACTGCTGCTTGCTACGCGGTGGTTCATATATGATCAATAGTCCTTTAAAGACTTTTTTCTGCTTCATCTTTTCTTCTTTCCAGAAAGAAACAGGTTATATGTGATTTGGAGCGGAAAAAAAACACACCCCAAGTTCAGATCATGTCCCTGCCAAAATATGCATTAACAATTTCCAGGCACTATACTTTCCTGCCATTTGTCACTTCTGAATTTTAGGCTTTACCTCTATAAAGTGGGTACACCAACAAATGTCCCCCTTTCATAGGTGATTGTGTAGAAAAAAGTATAAGCAAACTGTAAAGTGCTATCTAAGCATTTATTATTGTTGCTATTAGGGTCCCAGACATATAGAAAGCACTCAACAAATGTCCACAAACTTATTAATGAACTGGGCTAATTATAGTGGGCAAATCGCAATAGTGGCTAAATCATGAACCTTTAAACCAATAACACTTTCACTTCAAATTTAATGGATATTTGACTGTAAGATATTAATATTTTACATAAAACTAAATTGACCGCTTTGAAAATATCCCAGGGGAACACAATGCCTTGACTGCCGAAAGAGGTCGCTGTATATATTTATATATAAAGGTGAATCCCAGGTGTGGCAGAGAGATAATAGCAAAGCAGGTTTCATTAAGGTATAGAGGCAGTAGAATGAGAGGTTAAGAGCCTGACTCAGGAGTTTAAATCTCAACAAGTTGTGTGACCGTAGACAAATTACTTAATCTTTTCTAAATCCCAGTTTTCACATACATTAAAAGAGAAAGGCAGTAGCACAGTATGATTTCTGTGACGATTAAGTGTAAAAACATAGATGAATACTTACCATGGTGATGCCTGGTTAGCTATCGATCTTCATCAGACTCTCTACAGGATGACTTTCTAGGAGTGGAACTAAACCAGGAGTCCTCCATTTTACAATCTGCTATTCACCGTTAGCCATGGTGAATCATGCTATGTTTTTGACAAACACAGCAAAGGGGGATCACTGTGGTCAGATATCCTGCCAGGTCTTCACACGACACTATTCTGCTTGGGTGACCTTATTTATGCTCGCTGGGAACTGTAGTTCCCTGAACTGAATATTAGCAGACATCCACGGTATAATTCTTCACATTTCACTAACCACTCTCTGAACCATACAGACTCCCTGGGTTATACTTTTAAATTTCTTATCCAAGTTGCTCATGCTCTATGTTTCACTTCCAATAAAATTTATCTTTCTTTTTTCAAATGGAAATGTCAAAAAGCTCGAGATGTGCATACATGCATACTTTTTCTCATTTGCAGTGAGTGAAATCTTGCTAATACAGAAGCTAAAGAAGCTAGAATAGTGAAACCCTAGGATAGAAAGTCCTTATAATAGTATACGCCATGTTAAATGATGATGGTGATCAATGAAGCAATTGCTTCACATTCAATATCCTACTGAAATGTATTAACTGCATTAAAAAGAGAGAGAGAAAGAACCTACCCCTTCTTGAGATGTCCTGTCAAATGAATCAAAAACCTTAATTCTAGATCTATAGAATTTATCAAAATAACCCAACTGTGCAACCACTGAAATTCTTATCATAGACAATTTAATGATGCAGTAAATTCTGGATCTTGGATATAAAAGCCATTCCTCCTTCACGCCCTCAACAGTTATCTTCTTGAAATTACACCTGCTTCTCTGGGGCTGGGAAGGCCCCTCCTCTGGGGCAAGGCTGGGCCCGGTCACCGCGGCATGAGCTGTCCCTTCCAGTCTGCTTGTCTGTGACAGTGCTACCTGCCAGCAGCATCCTCGTGTCTACTGGGCTGCTGCAGATTGAACAGACTGTGAATCCAGCTAGAGGATAAGAGGTTGTTTTAATTGGCTAAATCTGTGATGTACTAAGCGTATGGCCATGAATTTGTAGCCAAAACACTAATCTAAAAAAAATGTCATGTGCAATTAAAACAGAAAACAAAAATGACATTTTCACTCATCAATTCTAGTTTTGCCACAAGGGTTTTTAAACTAACATTTTACAGTGACTACCAAATCCTTACCTTTGCTGAAGTAGAATTTTCATGGTATACTCCTTGCACCAAATCCCTAAGGGCACTTGCTAAAAGTTCCACAACCTAAAAAAACAAGATAAAAAATTAAAAGAAACAATTTAAAAAATTCATCTGCATTTTTACCTCAGAAGGCCTCGGAAGGCTTAGAAGCAAGGCAGTATTTGTGTTTGATAGAGAAAAAAACAGAGTTATGTGCAAAGATTCTGGCAAGTGGCATTGCCCACCTGGATAGTAAGAGCTGTGATCCAATTTTTTCAGTCATAAGTTAAGCAAAAAATATTGTAAGCACAGCATTTAACTAATATACATGAAAATCCAGTAATTGCCATTTGAACATAAAATTAAATTTCATGTAACTAATGAAATCTAAACCCAATTTATTTTCTGTATGTTTATTTCTGTCAGGTGGATACTTTTTCAATATCCCCATTCTGGGAGCCATTACAATGCTAATATTCATACTTAGTATAGAAAGGAAAGCAAATGCAAAAGAATAGTTAACCTTTCCAATGTGTTCATTTTGTTGTATTTAAAATGCACTATGGATATATTCAGTGTAGGGACTCTGCGTCAAACATACCTTGTTTTCAAACCTGAAAATTTTTATAGAAACATTATATTGAAATCGTATTCATTAAAACTTATTACTTTCAAGGTTCAGGCTATTTTAAAAAAACCACACACACAAACAAGCAAAATCAAGAGCTTTGAACTTGTTCCAGAATGTAACACAAGCAGAAAACAGTAAATTGTCTCTTTGGAACTACTGTACAATTTAGAGTTGTTTGCATAAACCATCTTAATTCAAAAAGGATAAAATAGTGCTATTTATTATAATGATCACAGCAGCCATTTCAAACAAAAATTCCTCAAGGGAACCTATCCTCTTCTTATGAAGTCTTACTATATAATATTTAGCTTCCAATATTATACAGTTGTGTATCTGATTCTCACTCTTTGTTTCCTAAAATTTAGCTCAGTTTTGATTGAATCAAAGGATTTTGTTTCAGCTTTTATCATTCTTGTAACTGAAGACGTTTTTTAAGCCAAAGGATACAGATCCAAACATGAAGATATTTCAATTCTAGGTACCCTGGATTTAATAAACATTTTCTTTGAGGCAAATCATATTAATTTGTAGAAAGATTTGCTTTACAATTTTAACACATGAGCACTTATCTCCAAATTTATATTTACATATATATTGTATAACACACACAAGGCTGCTTATATGGAAATTTTGCTCATTAAAAGCATGTCTTTTTCTAGCTCTGCAAATAGGTTAATTTGTAAGACCTATACAAAATATTTTTTTTTAAATCGCATTGCCCTTTAAGTAACCAAATACTTAAGAAATATTGTAGCAATATGAGCTGCAGAGGAACTGGAAGGACAATGATCCTACAGTGTTACCAGATGTGTTGAGTTATTTAAGTGGGGAAAAGAGAAAAATGAATGGATTTTTTCCCCCTGAAGGTATCAGATAAGCCCTATTCCCAAATCCAGGAGGATTGAGTATCGCCAATAGGTCTATGAGACTGTAACTAAATGCACAGCATCAGATTGGGTTACAGTTTATACAAGCAACATCCCAAGATCCTCCTGATGGCTGGACACATAATACAGGCCACTCACTCACTAAGAAATGTTATGGTTTTAAAACAGCTTGAGCTCTGAGACCAGCACTGGTAAAGCGAAGAGGGATTTACAAAGAGAAAGTCTGACACGAAATGTCAAAATGACGGTATGAACTTTCAACAAAGAATCTGGATCTGTATTTCTTTACTTTCCTAAAATTCCAGACCAGGCAGACCTATACTTACAAATTCATAATCTGTAAATGACCTATACTTCCAAATGGCCATACTTACTTGGACAGAATATACCTTCTAGCCAATGACATTCATCAAGGTACAAACTTTGGCCTATTGTGAGTTAACAAGTCCAGGAAGATAAGAGGTTACGGATAGCTTAGGGGAATTGAATGTGGCCCAGGCAAGGGTGATGTACTCAGTGCACACATAAATCTCTTTTCATTGCCTAAAATGTTTATTTATTTTTAAAATATTTTTATTGATTTCAGAGAGGAAGTGAGAGGGAGATAGAAACATCAATGATGAGAGAGTCATTGATTGGCTACCTCCTGCACAATCCCCCAGGGATCGAGCCCGCAACCTGGGCATGTGCCCTTGACTGAAACTGAACCCAGGACTCTTTAGTCTGCAGGCCAAAGCTCTATTCACTGAGCCAAATCAGCTGGGGCTGAAATGTTTACTTTTAGTTACTAGTATACCAAAGAGAGATGTGTTTAAGTATCATCCTCCTCTAAGATTGCAAATATTTACAGGAAGACTTCAGGGCTACCAGCTACACTACTTTAACAAAACTAATCTTTTATTATACGAGGGGCCCGGTGCACAAAATTAATGCACTGGGGTGGGTGGGAGGGTGTCCCTCAGCCCGGCTTTAGACAAGAGCAACTATGAGAAACATTGAAGGACTTCTGTTTCTCAAATCCAAGGGGCCAAGCAAACACTTTCTAAAGAAGATAGCCTGAAAGAGCCTGGATGTTAGCCACCCTCAGAGCCCACCAGATTAGGCTGGAATGACACAGAGCAGGTGAGGAGCCAGAAGCTCTAGATTCTACTTCAAGGCCTTACTACTTATTAATTGTGAGATCTGGGGCAAATCAATGAATTTCTCTAAGCTTTGGTTTTCCTCAACTATAAGACAATGTTGTAGAATGTAATTCCCTAAAGTCCCTTCCAGTTCTAAGGTTCTAAGCGTCTATAAATGTATATCTTAGTATTTATAACTAGGCATATAAATGTAAAAACTACTTTTATGGTAATCTTTTCTTTTCTCAAGGACCTTTTCTTCTGTCTGAATTCTACTGATCATTTGTGAAACTTTTTGTAGCCAATCCCTCCTGGTTCCAATACCTAGAATTAAAAGGAAACAATTTCCATTTAAAAAAAAAACCATTCTGACTGGTAGTCGACACCATCAGCAGTAAAAAAGTCCTACTTAGGTCAATTGCTAAGATCTGGGTCTTGGCGGGCTCTAAGGCTTGGGAGTAATTCACACTTATCAGATTCTGATGACATCAGGTCCGAGTGTAAAACTGCATCAAACAAATAAAGGCACTATTTGTCCACTTCATTTCCTTCTCTAGTGAGTAGATATGTAGAGCACTTAGAAAAGCATCTGGGGCATAGTAAGTCTCATTGAGTGTTAACTTATTAATCTTCTATACTTCTATATTATTACTCTATATTCAATATAAATCTTGGATAGATGAAAGGCATAGTATAGAAACCAAGATTATAGTGTCTTTTATGTTGTGTGCCCAAACATTTTAGAAGTGGGTTTTAATTCAACAGAACATACAAAGATTCTATTTTTACCAAAATCAGAGATCTCTGTAATATTGATTTGTTGCATCCTGAGATAATTTCAGATTATATGACTGTCACTATCAATGTTATACAATTACTTTAGCATTATAGAGAGTAAACAAAAATGAGATTATTTTCTTCATTTGTGCATTTCTGGAGGTTGTGAAAATAGTAGAATTGCTTACCTGTACATTCAAATGAAAACATGTTTTTATCTCCAATTTGTGCCATATGTTTAAATTTGACTCTATAGCAATGCTGTACATTATCTCCCAATCTTGTAACACCTTAGATTTCAGTGAGCCAGAAGTGATAACCATTCACAGTGGCATGTTATGAGTTGGCTTCTCCTGCCACCTCATTTTTTTTGGCTCCCAGGAAGGTCATGCAGAAAAGTAAGTGAATAGTGTTCTTCCTTCCAACTGGTATTCTTAAGCAACTGTTGACCTTTCTCATTTCACTCCCTAACCTCTCACCAAAGAAAAGGAATAGGCAATAGTCATATGCACCTACAGTAAACCTTAGCACACATATCTGATACAACTGACTTTTGAAATAAATTTCATAAACAGTTATTTTACAGGACAAATTTCACAGGAATATATATATTATATAATTGCTTCATTCTCTTTTGGCAAAAGGGTAACTACAATTCAATGTTTTTAAACCAAAAAATGAAAGTGATGTCTACCTTTATAAAAGGTGTTGTGATGATTATGCCCTGAACTATAATAAAATTATCTTTATAAAAAATAGAAATTGAGAGAAGTAGTAAGAACACAACAATGACCAAAAAAATCTTCACTTACATTGCCATACAAAGTTGTCTGTAACATATTCTTACAGGGGGTAAAAAGCTGGTTACACCAAAGAATAGCATGATATGTATTTTTATAACAAAAATGAGGCCAATTTATGTGTTTATATATGTAGAGAAAAAAGTATAAAAGGAAAGATAATAATATTAATAATGACAATGTGTAAGTGGTAAGATACTGGATGATTTAAAAAAAATATTTATACTGACTTTACAGAGAGAGGAAGGGAGAGAAAGAAAGAGAGAAGCATTGATTGACTGCCTCCTGCACTCCCCCTACTGGGGATTGAGCCTGCAACCTGGGCATGTACCTTGATTGGAATTGAACCGGTGACCTTTTGATGCATGGGGCAATGTTCAACCTACCGAGCCACAGCAGCCAGAGCTATTCAGGATGACTTTTAATTAAAAATTTTTTTCTTCAACTATTCTGAATTGCTTAAATTTACAACATATTACTTCCTCCCTCTTTATTATACTGCTTTAGTAATCAGGTAAAACAATAAACCTACTTTCATGGAGGGGGAGAACGTGGGAAAGAATAACCCTGCTTTTGGTCTCAGAGAGGCTTCCTGCCGTGCTGTGTTCAAATCCACTTATGGAATATATCAATCAACAGTCCCTGGATCAGAAAAACAGGATCCACAAGGCTGGTCTTCATTCTGTGTAGACAGGTTATTCCTTTCCCAATAAATGGGAATAATGTCAATTAGTATTTGACAGATGGAATAAATTCACCAGAGTTGTAGATGTTTAACTAGGAAACTGAAACACTTTGGTTTGAGCAGAACATCTATCCTAAATTAAAAGTAAAATGTAGCTAATTTTTTAGAAAAGATGTTAACTATAAACTAATGTGGCCCAATTAAAGCTAGCTAGCATAAGCTAACTGAGCTGATGTAATAAGGCAGTAGTTGTATTTTACTTCAAGTAAAAAAGGTTGCTACATATGCGATACACTTGGTAGGTATATAAAAACTGTGGAGGCTAGCCGAAACTGGTTTGGCTCAGTGGATAGAGCGTCGGCCTGAGGACTCAAAGGTCCCGGGTTCCATTCCGGTCAAGGGCATGTACCTTGGTTGCGGGCACATTCCCAGTAGGAGGTGTGCAAGAGGCAGCTGATCGATGATTCTCTTTCATCGATGTTTCTAACTCTCTATCCCTCTCTCTTCCTCTCTGTAAAAAAATCAATAAAATATATATTTTTAAAAAAACTGTGGAGGCTATTATAGATTTATAATCTTCTTTCAAAAACTTGCAGTGGAAAGGTTATTTTAATGATGGTTTTTACTCCAGTGTGGCATGACAAAACATGTGATCCATCACTCTATTTAGGTGGCAAATGAACACATGGTCCTCAGCCTTTACTACTCTTTACAGCTGCTAGCAAAGGAAACGGTCGTGTGTGTGCACACATCTGCAGTGCTGATGGCATTAATTACACGCAAATTTATTGCACTCCTCCACCACCCCCAGAACAAATAGTGCATAAAGCAGTAGCAAAGGAAAGTGCCCTTGGGGAAGAATTATTTCTCATATACATCCTGGGAGAAACAAAAGAGGAATTTAATAAACATGTCCTTTTCAATGAGCTTTGGCACTTGAAGGAATATTGCTAAGTTTTTTTTTAAATACACAAAATCTATATTGCCACTGAAGAAGTCTTACAGAAAAATACATTTATAGATAAAGGATGCTGAAGAGCCTGCCAATGATAACCAGAGCAGTTAGCAACATTCTCTAGTTTCTCTTCATACAAATGAGGCACAATGTATTGGAGGGATGCATTTAAAGAGGGAAAGAGGACACTGCGAAGGTAACGTAGAGAGGGAATGGCTAAGGATTAGTGCACGCCCATAAGGAGACCAACAATAACCTCTAACATCTGTGAAGCACTTTCTCATTTATGAACTGGGTTTAAGCAAACTACCTCCATCCACATGGATTCAGTCCTCAGTGCGCAGCCAGAGCTACCAGGCTGGCAAGCTCAATGGAGAAGCAACCTCGAAAGAACACGGGGAGCAGGAGTGGTGGCCAAATAAGGGGTGAATCTACTCACCCACCACCTGGGCACACACTACCCAGATGAGCCTTAATCTGCAGTGCTGATTAATATAAATGAGGGGCTTTAATACAGCCACTGATGAAGTCTGTGAAAGAATGGCTTCTCCACTTCCTATCAGACAAAGACTAGATTTAATGAAGACAATGATGAAAGGTCTGTTGCAATAAACATATCACTAACTCACAGGAGTTCTGGAGGAAGCTTCTAACTTGGCTTTTCGGAGGGAGCCTTTTCAATGCTGCCAAATGTGGAAGGCCGGGCTTATTTGTGGGAGGGATGGCAATCTGTTCTAGTGAGCTGGAAGTTCTTTCTGGCTAAGGGGGAAGAGCAGAGAGGGAAATGGCACTACCAGTGGGACAGGTGCAGCAAAAACTAAGCAAATTGATAATCTTAATTTTTAATTTAGAACAGCTGACACACAGGTTTATAAACTCTAACTACTAGTAACATTTGTCAAAAAGGATTCAGGAAAATTGAGTGAACTAAAGAAAAGTATAAAATCGTAATTGATAAAGCTTACAAGAAATGGGCCACAAGTTCAGAAAAACAGCTTGAATCTGAAGTGTTAAAATGTAATACTACTAGTGTGCTCACTTAATAAACATTTGCTGATGCCTACTATGTGCCTGGCACGGTAGTAACGAAAGCAGTTGCAGCCTTATATAGCCCATTAATTTGTGTTTGATCACTGAGAAGATTAATATGTAGGTAAGCTGCATGTCCTCTGGCCAAGTCAAATGAATTTTACGGGCCTCAGTTTGCTTGTCTAGGTAAGAGGTGTCTGCTTTATTAACAGTAAGACTCATAATCAGAAATAATTAAATGTGCAGGTGTATGCATTTTTTATTCATAATGATTGTAAGGAATTGGCTAATTAACTAATTAGCCAAAATGTGGATGGTAGTCCAACAATTTGTTCACCTTTTGAGCGAAGGTGCATAGTTTCTGGCCTTGTTTGTACTGAGCAATAACAAATAGCCATTTATTTACTTAACCAATGATTAGTTCCCCGGAAAGGTAGCAGATAATTTAAAATGCTTAAATCAAGATTAACTTCTCATAAGAAATAAAGATGATGATTTCTAGTAGGTTAAAAGCTGGTTGGGCTAAGTATCTAGCCTAGCATTACTACAAAAAGTGTAAAAAGCTGAGAAACGAATGCTTAGTCACGAAACAAAGTAATTCTGACATTATCATACAACATGTTAAGGAACTACATGTAAATAGAGGCAGGATGAAACAGAATCATTCCTGGGTACTATGGGGTTTATTCTGCTAGGTGCATATCAATCTTGTTGGTTTATATCATTGATGTACACTTTTAGCTTTGATCCAAGATTTATAAAAACAATTGGTTTAGACCACATTTGGACAAAGAGTTAAAAATTTCAGGATTTTTATGCGATTCACCCTTATGCCTTGAAAATTCCAAGGATATAAAAATGTTTAGGGTAACACAAGTCTCTTTTCAGCTTGACCAGTTCCCTTTAAATTGGCCACACTAAAAGGCAGATGTTTGTAATTTAAAGACATCCTAAGGTTTGCTTCAAAGGCAGCTACAGAAATAAAAACGTGAGTCATTAAAACTCATGCAATCTTGTCTAAGATTGTAATTGCATTTCTTCCAAATACCTCCACAGCTCTCTAAAATGTTTGATTCAATGCAATTCTAAAAATAACTTGGCCCTACCGGTACTATATTCTAAAAATTCAGGTAATCTTTTTTTCCCTCCTTTAAAAACTCAGGTAGTAGAAACTTGAGACTGCTTGAACTGTAGTACCCTTGAATCAAATATTGGATACCCTTGGGTTAGAAATTCTCCAGTTTATAAAGATACACAATTAGCTTTTTAAACTGGTACCTCCAATGCTTACTTAGCACAATGCACACAAAAATTTTTGTTGAATTACCAATACTGTTCTAATACGTAAATAGTTATATCAATCAGAACTAAAGACAAATTTGCAGTTATCACTTTGTTTATCACCATTTTCAGAAATTTACATTTGCTTATCATCTTATAGCTTTTAAAGTCTTGAACAAATGAAGCTGTACAAGTTCCTTATCACAAATCTGCCATCAGGGAGAGTTTGTTAATTTAGGGTATTGCTTTAGATTGCTGAATTATGCATCTAAATATGCAGACCTCTGGCATTTATAAAAGACTGGGTTCTCTATTATATCTCTGATTTTATAAACAATTTTCCTTGATTCTCTTGTATTCCTTTATATTTCATGCTGTTTTCCTGATCTGGTAATATGTTGTAAGTTTAGACCCTTTCCTACAACTCTCAGAATTACAGAATATTGGAGCAAGAACATAGGGGATGAAGATAATGCTGCCTTATTTTACAGATGAGAAAACTAAGAAAATAAGTCGCCTTTGTTTAATAGTGTTTTCTCCAAAATGTTTCCAAAGCCCCTACTGATGCTTGTATTGAAATATTCCAATATCTAAAAGCTATTATTTGTTTAAAATATAAATTCCAGGATCAGTAACTGCAACATAGCTGACAGGAAGCTGTCGGCTTGTTAGTTTTCTGCTTTGGAGCCAAATGGCTGGATTGAGACAGCATTGCTACCATTTAGTAGCAGCGGACATTGACATTGCGAAGACACTACTTAACCCTTTCCTGTACTTCAGAAGGGATCAAATGTATTTATACATATAAAACAATTATAACACTGACTACTGTATAAGAACTCAAAAATATGTTAATATTATGTTTAAATGTTTGGTAGTAATTCTAATAAATACTAAATATTCTACATGATGAGGTTCCTAATTTCATTTGTAAAGTGGGGGTAATTAAGACATTAAACAGACTGGGAAGAAAAAAAGATCTGAACCTGGAATTCTGAGAAGTAAAACGAGTATCCAATGCTAAATGGCAAAAAAAAAAAAAAAAAAAAAAAGCAAAAGCAAAAAAAAAAAAAAAAGGAAAGAAAAAGCCAGAGATAGGGATTAAGTCCACAGACTTCTACCTCAGGGCTCTTTCCACTTCTCTTAGCAGCTTTATATGGCATCTCTGAGGAGTATAAAATAGGTAAGTGCCTATCTAGCTCAACACGTTAGAAAACGTAAGTGATCCACAAGGGTGGATTTGTAGCTGAAGCTGCTTAGGAAGGAAGTAGGTAATCTGATATTCTAAAGAGGGAAATTGTCCTTTAAAAAAACTAAACCCTGGACATACAGTATAGGTTTGGTGTTTAGTGATGTCTGACTATGCACAGTGAAAATGGTCCCAAAGACAATTAAGCCACATGAATAATAACAAACAATTTAATGCGTTTTCCAAACGGCTTAAAATGAAACTTCTTTGGCAGAGCTATACTTTCCAACAAACTCACTTTAATGTTTTCACAGTTTACAATATCAGAAATGACCTCAGGGTCAGGCATTTGTCAGCTAATGACCTGTTGGGCTAATGGCCTTCAGCTTTGCCTTGGGCACACAAGTCCTCCCGCGGGTCATTAGCTGCCAGAAAAGGGCTCTCCCCCAATCACTATCGCTAAATAAATAAAATTTGCTCCTGGGTTAAGGCCTCATAAGCCAACTTTAGTGTAGAGTGATTTTTTTTTTTTTGGTTGAGAATTTACAACTCTGAGGATTTGAGAAAATGATGGAAATGCTAAAATCAAGATTATATCAATAAAACTTAGCTATTCTAGTATGTGGCTACTAATGAAAAGTTGTCACATGGATCCTTTTGGATGCCCTTACATTTTATTTTGCTTACAGTGTTTGGTGCTCATACCACATTTACCCAATATACAAGGCTATAAATGGTGGTTAGGTTCCCAGGACAGCCCACAAAAGCTTAATTACTGTAGTCCATACATTAGGAATACTATATACTTGTAATTAAAAATAGAATTGAAAACCATAGTTATCTAATACCTGCAGTTAAACAAAATAGAAAAACCAAATCAAACAGGAACTGTTGTAAAAATGATCTTTAAATATTGATAGTTACAGGTAAATTTGGTTTAATAAGAGGATCAGGGCAGAGAAATTGGTTCTATCTTATGCCTATTGCATTTCTAATTGTTTAGTTTTCCTTTTTCTTTTAAATATATTTTATTGATATTTTACAGAGAGGAAGGGAGAGAGATAGAGAGTTAGAAACGTCGATGAGAGAGAAACATCGACCAGCTGTCTCCTGCACACCCCCCACCAGGGATGTGCCCGCAACCAATGTACATGCCCTTGACGGGAATTGGACCCGGGACCTTTCAGTCCGCAGACCGATGCTCTACCACTGAGCCAAACCGGTTTCGGCAAGTTTTCCTTTTTCTGAACACAAGAGTATAACAAGCTTTACTCTGATGTTTTAAAACTCCACATGAAGTTTCTTGGCTTATTTTTCCTCTTAAAAGGAGAAGGTAAAAGATGGATGGTGATTTTTCTGAAAAATACATAATAGAAGCAATGAAAAACAGGAGAAAAAGAATTGAAATCAACTGAGTTGTGAACTGTAAGAGACAAAGAAAAGCATGGTGTATAAATCTACTGGGTTAAGAAAAGATGAGTGAAGAAGACATGAATGAGGTAAGGTTGCTGAGAATGCAGAGGAAGGAATGAGCTGTTTATCTGCCCCGTACTTTTGTAAACTTCTAACTCGGGAAATTCCTTGAGTAAAATCATTAGAAAGGCAAAAGAAGAGTACTGAATAAATCAAGCTGGAAAACAGACCTGTGGCTTTGGATAAATAGAATTTATGTCAGGAAAGTGAAGGTGGGGGGGGGGGGGAAATGGTTTAATTAATTTTGTTTCTGGAAAGTAGAAAAAGGAATTCAGAAAAAATTGAGGTTGCTAAATGTACTATAAAATTACTATAATCAATATATTTCTATCTCTCATGGCCAGCTATGGGGTGGGATTCAACTCCACCAATATCTTCAGAGGACTTATTTTTGTTGAACACAGACTTTTTATTTTTTATTTTAAGAGTTTCTATGAATGTTAGGCATATAGAAAAAAAAATGCTTTTCTTGTTCTTCTTCCTTGTTATCTTTGACACAGACACTCAGAGAAGTATCCATTTACGTGACGGCATTTGACTTGCCTATGCCTGTTTCATTGTTTTATGGCACCAAAAGGGCAAAGTTTAAGGTTTTAATGAGATAAATATTAAAAGACAATATTTTGTCTTCTTATACTTCTCAAACACTAATCGATTAGCACTTTTACTTTAAAGATCAAGGAAACAAGCTCAGAACACATAGTGTCAGCTTAATATATGGTTACATAAGCAATTGATAAAAAACTGTGGTAAATTTATTTGGGAAATTTGAAATTGTAACTTTATGACAGCATTTTGACTTTTTTAGTTAATTTGTATGGAGATGGTTTCCTTTATTGTTACAATATTTGATACCCACTTAACCTCTGTACCACATTTACTTTAGTCATGAAAACCTACATTTGTGTGGCTGATATGTAGAAAAGAACATTAATCATGGGTGTCAAACTAGAATAGCTAAAAGATATTAATTCAATAATTTCCACAAGTAAAATAGTGCTGACAAGACTGTAAACACACAAAATCACAATAATACCTATTTTAAATGACTATGATAGAGAAAAACTGAAATTTCATATGACATAGCATGTTTTTAAGTTTCACTTTTCAATATAAATTTGAATATAAGGATATTATAACAGATAAGACAAACATCAAATAGCCAATAGCAGGCTATTTATTAAAATATATAGATGGTATAAAATGAGATGATTTATATGTATAAATTGAGCATATTTATACAAACAAAATTCTTCCTTGTAAACAACATATTTATGCCTGTAGGAAAATAAAGTTAACATATGGAAATACATCAGCTATATATGAAGTACATCTGTGCCCCTGGTTACTTTGAAATATAAATCACTAATGCTTAGTATAATAGCCCTCAGGAGTGACATGATAATATTCTAGGTCAGTGCTCGGCAAACTCATTAGTCAACAGAGCCAAATATCAGCAGTACAATGATTGAAATTTATTTTGAGAGCCAAACTTTTTAAACTTAAACTTCTTCTAACGCCACTTCTTCAAAATAGACTCGCCTAGGCTGTGGTATTTTGTGGAAGAGCCACACTCAAGGGGCCAAAGAGCCCCATGTGATTCGAGAGCCACAGTTTGCCGACCATGGTTCTAGGTGTTTATAGACAAGATTCAGGCTAACTCATAGTCCCTCATCTAGATGTATAATGATAGGTCCATTAAATGAAGATGACTACAAATATAAGAAAAATAACACTGTGAATTCAATTATTTATTTACTAGAGTTATCACTATATACATAAAATAAAACACTGTTTAAAATAAAAAGCTGACAAGTACTAATCCATGATCATATTTGCACTGTGACTTAATTCTAAAATACAAATCCAGTCTACAAATAAACACAGGGACCAGGGAATGCCAGTAACGGTCAGCCAGATTTCTAAATTACAGTGCTTTTCCATTTCATGATTTCCCACCAATTATTCAGCATGTCTCACTGATAGCTTGATGCTCAAACAATTAAATTTTAGATTTTGGCATGCCCCATCATTTCAGCATTCAGTGTGATATTCTACAGGAACATAATATAGAGCAACTTATTTCAATGATCAGAGAATTTATGGCTTTAAAAGAGGCCTTCTGAGGTCTCTTAGTCCAGGGTCTTTATATAATGAAGTACTAAAATAGAAAGTTGCCCTTAGGTTCCATAATTTAAAATGAATGAAAACCAAGCATTAATTTTTAAACTCACTCTTGATTCCCAAATCTTGTTAATTCACACTTATGTGACTACAGTTATAATAGTAAGAAGACAATTATGAGAGGATTAATATACCAATTTCTATACTTAGAGATATTTAAAAATCTAAGTGTTACCTAAGGCAATTATCTTGAAGACCCCTAATATCTTCAGGGAATAGCCATAGGGAGAATAATTGACTTTGCTAATTTTACCCTTGGTAATTATAAAAAAGCTCTGAATTTCTTATGACTGTAGAACTCTTCATCTAATGGTCTGTCCCAGAAGTACAGAGATAAACATGTAATACAGGCATACAGACAAAAATCCAATGGAAAATTGGTAGAAGTCATAAAAAATTAAAGTTGCCATAACTGTGCTAACTTTAATTACTAAGTTAAATATACATCCTTAAAAAAAAAAAGCAGGCTGTCACTGTGAACGAAACAGTGACATTCTATAAATACAGAAATTTTATATTAAGTTCTGTCTGCTCACTCACTGCTGTGGTCTCTATTCACATTGCTATTGCTGAGATTATTCTTCCTTGTAAAAGAAAATTAAAACATTAAACAGAAATCTAACTTTACCAAGACATTAACCATATGTAGAGAACTTAAGAAAACTTAATACTGTTCCAAAGAAATATTTATAGCTACTTACTCCCTTCCCTTCCAAAAACCCTATTAATGGTTAGTATTATAGTCAATCAACAAAGCTTCTGGGAACTCATTTAATAAAATCAGTCCTTGTTTGAGATATAACTTCACTTTTCTTAAAAAAATATTCTGATGGGAGTACTGCCAAGTATTTAAATGAAAGGAACTGGTTTTGAATATGGGAGATTTGCTTTATCAAAGAAAAATCTTGACCTCCAAGCATTTTAGTTACTCCTTACAATATCCTCAACTTAAAATACTGATCAAATGATTTGGAAATCATCTATTATGATGAAAAGAAAGCTAGTAAAAGCCTGGAGCTGTAGAAGATCAATTACAGACTTCTGTACTTCTCCTGGGACGTGGTGTGCAAGGCCTTTCACAAGAAGTGGGCCAGGGAAGCCGCTTTTGAAATTGACCTTACAGAGCCTTCAATGTCCTTTTGGAGAAAAAGGTGCAAAAGATTCATGGTTTAGGTGAACAGGAGAGTTGCACAGAATAAAATCTTCAAGTCAGCACACAACTACCAAATTTAAAAAATACCATGGCCTAAAAAGGAAAAAAATTCCTCACCAGACAAAGGTTGATAAAATGTAAATCTAAAAGTGTAAACTTGTGCAGAGACCATGAAGATATAGAGCTCACTGAAGGAGAAGAAAATGCCTGGTCATTTTTATTTTAATGAGAAGCTTCAGACTGAACTGTTACTTGCATATGTAAGGGGTTTTTTTTGTTGTTGTTTTTTTGTCTTGTTTTTTTTCTTCTTCTTTTTTTTTTTGTAAATCAAGTAGTGCTACTGAAATCCAGTGCCTAATGGAGCAGATGGTGGAGGTCTTAGATTCTGGAACATTTTATAGCAATGCATCTGAATGCAAAACACCAAGAGTAGATTTCACAGGCTGTGAATCTGATTTGATTTTGATGGGAGTAAAGTCTCCATTTTCTCTGAACTTGAACCATGCTGAAAGAATGATGTGTGAAAGATACAAGCCAGCTAAGGAAAAAGAATACCTTACATGTTATTCCCATAAAGTGAAGTGGTTAAGGTAAGTGAATACTTGTTTGTGTCACTATAGCATGACTATATTTATACTTAACTAGAGGCCTAGTGCATAAAATTCATGCACAGGAGGGGGATCCCCTCAGCCCAGACTGCAGCCTCTCCAATCTGGGACCCCTCAGAGGATGTCCAACTGCTGGTTTAGGCCCGATCTTGGGGATCCTCCAACTGACAATCAGACATCCCTCTCACAATCCAGGACTGCTGGCTCCTAATTGCTCACCTGCCTGCCTGTCTGGTCGCCCCGAACTGCCCATTGCTGCTGGCCTGCTGGCCTCTCACTGCCTCTGCATGCTGGCCTGATCACCCTTAATGCCCCCCCCCCCCCTGCCAGCTAGGTCGCCTCCAACTGCCCCCTCCCTGCCAGCCTGGTTCTCCTAACTGCCCCTCCCACTGGCCTGGTCACCCCTTACATAACATATTCATTTACATAAAAATAAAATAAAAAAGAACTTGGTATTGATTATCTGAGTATAAAAAATAGACACTAAAATAATTATTCTTGGTACACATTCACATACTTTATTCATTTCTTAGTCATATCTTTATTATTGTGTCACTGGCATTTTTCTGAAAAATGTATTTTTTAAAATGTGGTATTTTAAAAGAAAACTTCCAGCAATATTCTTTATAGTTGCATTTTATGATTAATTAATTTGAAATTGATACCTCCATTTGATTCTGATTGAAAGACCATAATATTTTTAATTGAGAAAATGCTCTTCTACAGGTTCTGAGTTACCTGGTAAACTCAGAGTTAATTTGTAAATGAAGGCGATAATCAATTCTAATTTTTTTTTTCATATTGAAAAGTGTAACTATTCCAGTTCAAATATTTTCAAGCTATTATCTTTTTGCTTCTTTATCAGTACATTTCTTTGACAAATATTTTTATGAGACAAAACCTGTCAAACAGTCTCTCATGGTTCGTTTAAATGTTTTGCCAAAATTAGATGCTGCAAACTCTGGGCCATATCAATTTAATTTTATTCCTGTGTAAGGTATAATTTATTCAAAATAGAAGCCCCACTCAAAGATTTTTCCTGCAATGTAAAATATTCCAAATCACAATTATAGAATCTGATAAACAAATATTACATCTAAATAACTGAAACCATTAAAAAGTTTATGAAAAAGCTAGTAATGTGAAAATGCCTACATAGGCAGGATTAAAAAAACCCTAATACATGCCATTTTCATCTACATTATTAAAAAGTCCACATTTATAAAAGCATGAATAAATAAACAAAAATGACAGAGAGAAAATACACCAAAGTATTAACTAACCATGATTATCTCTGTATAGTGAGATTATAGGTAATTTATATCTTCTTTAAATTGAAAAAATTTTAAAAATATATTTTTATTGATTTCAGAAAAGAAGGGAAAGGGAGAGACAGATAGAAACATCAATGATGAGAGGGAATCATTGATCGGCTGCCTCCTGCACACTCCCTATTGGGGATCAAGCCAGCAACCCAGGCATGTGCCCTAGACCGAAATTGAACCTGGGACCCTTCAGTCGGAGGCCGACACTCTATCCACTGTGCCAAACCAGCTAGGGCTAAATTGAAATTTTTAACACTATCATATAATTAACAAATAATTTTACCTGTAATCAGAAAAACATAGAAATTAATTTTCTAGCATTTACCAGTTTTATCTGGTGTTGACACTGCCACCACCACCATCATCACCATCACAACTTTACTGAGCATCTACACGTGCGAAGCTGGGGCAGCAAGGTGCACAGACCTGTGTGGCTTCTGCAGTCAACCAAGAGCCACCTAACGGCCATTCAGACACAAGCAAACCCTGTTTTACCTTGGTGTTCTGTAGCAGAGCTAGTCCATTGCAGGCATTTGCTAGAAGAAAGTCTCCACTCAAGATAGCAATTTTATTTCCAAAATGCATGTCTTTCAGCGGCCCATCAGAAGACTGCAATTCACTTAAATTTACTATTCCGCGATGTACAAGGAGAGCAGTATGGATAAGTTCTGTGATCTCTGCCAAACTTCTTTGACTAAAACATAAAGGAAAGACTTGTCTGAGTGTCAAGAACACTCTTAACACTAATGCCAGACTTCAGTGTTCAACAGTAAAATATTTACAGATTAGGTTTTTTTTAGGTTGTCTCTTTTTAATGAAGTTTTAAATTGAGATATAAATGACATATAACTTATTAGTTTTAGGTGTACAGCATAATGATTCAACATTTATATACATTGTAAAATGATCACCCCAATAAGTCTAGTTAACATTCATCACCACACATACTTACATTTTTCTTGTAATGAGAACTTTTGAAATCTACTCTCTTAGCAAGTTTTAAATATATAATGCAGCATTATTAATGGTAGTCACCATGCTATATAGTACATTATTCCCATTTATTTATTTTATAACCTGGAGTGTGTACCTCTTGACCACCTACACCCATTTTACCTACCTCTTCTGCTTTTGATAACCACAAATCTGTTCTCTGTGTCTATGAGTTCAGGTTTTTTGTTTAATTAATTAATTAAAATATTTTTATTGATTTCAGAGAGGAAGGGAGAGGGAGCGATAGAAATATCAATGATGAGAGAGAATCACTGATTGGTTGCCTCCTGAATACCTCCTACTGGAGATTGAGACCACCACCAGGTCATGTGCCCTGACTAGGAATAGAGCTGGGATCTCCTGGCTCATAGGTCAACACTCAACGACTGAGCAACACCAGCCAGGCTGTTGTTTTGATTTTAGATGCCACATATAAGTGAGAACATACAGTATTTATCTTCCTCTGTATGACTTATTTCACTTAACATTTTGAAGTTTGTTGCTTTTTTGTTTTGAAAGTTTCAAATGCACTTTATTTCTTTAATCATGCCATATTTTAATAGGTACACAGTGCTTTTGCTTGACATCAATTATGAAGTGGTTTGGAAACAATTCACTATATACTAGCTGGGATGATTACTGATCTCTTCATTCCTTTGGGGTAACTCTGCCAACAGGGGACTGGTTCCATTGTATTCCAGTCAGTATTGCTGTATATGTCCATATAGTGGCTCCACTAGCTAATACAGCATTACCCCATATACCACGGAAATCAGGTACATATTTCTGGTGGCTGTGCTTTGCTGTTGTTTGCTGAATGCTTTGAACTCAGAGCCGACTTGGTTCGTTTTTGGCTGAGGGAAAGCTAAAGACAGAATTGTGGCACCTACAACTGCTGATTTGGTGCAACTTTGAGTAAGGTACCTTGCAAAAGACTTTCATGACGTTTTTTTTCCACTGAGTAGTGTGGGATCTATATATTAGCAGATCTTGATACCTACCTTCTCTGTAACATTCCCTACTCTCTACCCCACTAGTCCCCAAGATCTCATGAGTCACATGGTTCCCAGAGAAGCTGGCCAGTGGAGGGTGACCCTTCACAATTTTGTTTACTTTGTTCTCAGTCTAATTTTCCCGTATCTGCAATTTTAGGATTTCTGAGAATGCTTACCAGTATCTAAGAGAACGCCAATATAAGTGGGAATGTAATCAGTGCCAGACATTAGGCTAAGCATTTTTATGTATTATCTTATTTAATCCTAAGTACAAAAGGAGAATACGTTAATGGTTTAGGTTTAAATCTCATTACATGCTCCCCAAAATCACCAAGATGGAGATTTATAAAACTACTGAGAAGTTAACAACAAAATAAAAATAAAAAAATTAAATATATTTTATTAATTTTTTACAGAGAGAAAGGGAGAAGGATAGAGAGTTAGAAAAATTGATGAGAGAGAAACATTGAGCAGTTGCCTCCTGCATACTCCTTACTGGGGATGTGCCCACAACCAAGGTACATGCCCTTGACCGGAATCGAACCTGGGACCCTTGAGCCCGCAGGCCAACGCTCTATCCACTGAGCCAAACCAGTTAGGGCAACAAAAATATTTTGAAAAAAGGAGCTAACATTTAAAATTATCCTTTAAAAAAACAAATAAAAGAAAGGAATAAAAATTTATTTTATTAGTACCCTACAAATGTTTTCTAGTTTGCAAACCCATTCACAATAAAAATCCATTTTACATTTCACAAAAATTGAACGAGATTATGGGCAAGTATAAAACTCAAGAAAGGTTAAGCAGTGGATGAATCTTTCACACAGTTCAGCTTATAAAATAACCAGGCAAGCAAGAAATTGCAGTTGTTCTGAATTACCCTAAGCATGAAAATGAATTATTGAGAGCTTTTAATAAAGACATCTGTAAACATAAAACAGCATTCATTAAATAAATAGCAATCTTTAAATGCCACATGGTCAACAAAAACAATGGTGGTAATGAAAGTGAAAACCCATTATTTGTACAGTATCCATCATTGCAAATAACTTTTATTTATATTATCTACTTGTGATTCTAATGACAGCAGTGTTAAAGAAGTTAAATAATTGATGGAGAACATTCTATTTATAAAGGACAATGCTGGAACTCAGAGTCACCATGTCACAGGGACAAATGGTAATTTAAAATATGTATTTACCTGAGAAATAGTAAATGGGGAGGGGGGTGCAAAGTTACCATGTTACCAACACTAGTATATGCCCACCACAAATATGTCCGATTTTTATCTTTCAGTTCCAAGCACTACAGAAGATAATTTTGCTAGGAGAAAGTAGTGTGAGAAGACTTGACTCTTTTGTTCATAATAACTGGGCAAAGTAATCAAATTGTTTCCGAATCATTTGGTCAGAACCAAATGAAGGGATTTAGGTCAATCAGGAATATAGATAACAGTTCTAACTCTGCCTACAACACTAGACTTTGGGGGAATTCCTTAAACTCTCAGATCCATAGTTTCACCACGGAAAGGAAGAAACAGTCTCTTCCAGTCCTATCAGGGATTTCAGGTCTAAAATGTAATATTTAGTTCTAAAATTAGAAGTTTTGAGGGATTAAAAATATTAACTGGGCTGGCAGTTAATAATTTGAAAAAAGACCAAATTATTGCTATTATTGGCTTAGAGGAAATAAAAATAAAATGATTGGTTATCTTGAAATCTGTCCTGTAATTACTATCTAGTGCTGTGCTCTTAACTTCTAGGATTTTGGCATCTAATAAACAACGCCAGATTACACTGTGCAAGAGTCTAATTTTGTGTGCAGCAGAGAAGCAGTATGAAAGCTGGGGTATTTTCTTCTCATTATATTATTCCTATTTTAGCCACCAAAGCAATCTAATAAACTTGCAATGTACTAGATTTCAAAAATTATCTTATATAAAGGGCTTCATGCCATTTTATGCACGTATATTTTATCACTCTTGGGTATTTTTATACTAAATCTTAATTGGAAAAGAGTCACCAATGAATGTCACTTATGCTAAGTAATCAGAGTAAGGAATTTCCACATTGCACGTAACCCAGAGGATTAATTGATGTTTGCACAAGAATTTTCACCGAGTTACTTTCTTCCAATTGTATGTTAAACAACTTCATCTGCTTTGATCCATTTTCTTCCAACATTTCTCCAAAGGTTTTTTTTTTTTTTTTTTTTTTTTTTTTTTTTTTTTTTTTTTTTAGCATTCTAAGCTTTAGAAAGAACGATGGCCAACATTGCTAGTTACCCACTCACTCTTTCCTTCCTCCCTACAAACACACCCTTTAATATATTTGGAGTGGCAATGTGCTCACTTAAAAACATTCGTGTCCCCAAGATCCCCAGAGGCTAGAAGTGATCATGTAGCACAGTCTGGCCAGTGAATGTAGGTAGAAGTTCACTAGGTGAAGTTTCTGAGAAATCTACTGAGTTCCTGGTATCAGGATTCAGTGGATGTGCACCTTTGGCATTTTGGGCTTGCCCCTCCTGTCGGGAAAAGGGCCCAACTGTCTGGAGGCACAGTAGAGATCTAAGAATACTAAAGAGGGTTTCAATGAAGAATAGTGAGCAAGAGGAGAGGAGAAGCCTGGGCCCTTGAGGACTTCTTCAAGTGGGCTTGGGTGTGCCCATCTCTAGACGTTTTGTTATCTGAGTTAAATATGCATTGCATTTCTTTAAACTACTGTTTGTTCGAGTCCTGTTATGGGCAGCCAAGTAAACTCTTGATAGTCAATAACTATACCACAAAAATAGTGAAGACATTTTATGTTTATATTTCTGTACTCTGGTTTTATTCATCCAATATAATCTCTTAGAGATAGTTCCACGTATTATTTACAAATAAGGAAGTTCCACATTTTTTTTTTTACAAATAGAGAGACTTCTTGTTCTATTTAACACCCATCCCTACAGAGGTTCATTGGGTAGATGTATTGTGCAACTTCTGCTGCTATCGGGTGAATGACAAACCTGCATTTGCTTGGAGTATTTTTAAGAATCAGCCCAAGTGTCACTTCTGTGAAGTCTTCCCTCTCTTCCCCAGATTAACTCCTTCTGTGCTTGAAAGGCTCTGGACATAGCTCATTTATTGTGCTATATTGCAATTACTTCTTTGGCCACCTATCTTCCTGCCACTTCTCTCCCTTACTACACTCTAAATTACACTATCCTACTTCTTGGCTGCCTATATTATTGTTAAGTGAATAACTCTTTGTGTAAAGAAGCGATTTTCAACTGATGTGCCACAGCACACGAGTGTGCCACAAGAATTTTAAAACATGCAAAACCTGACTATTTAGTCAGGGCACTGACCTCTTTTCCCTTAGATTGTTAAATAAAAAAAATGACAACAGCCAACACAATAGTAGCCGTCTGTTGTGAATGATGGCTACTATTGTACCTATTTTTTTGGTCAGATGGGCAAAAATATATTACCGTATTTGCCGGAGTATAAGACAATTTTTTGGCCCTGAAAATACCGTATTTGCTGGCGTATAAGACGACTGGGCGTATAAGACGACCCCCTAACATTTCCACTCAAAATACAGAGTTTGTTATATACTCGCCGTATAAGACTACCCCCCACTTGGAGGCATATTTTTCAGGGCCAAAAAATCGTCTTATACACGGGCAAATACGGTATTTTGGTGTGCTACGGAACTTTAGTAATTAGTTTTTGTGTGCCATGAGATAAAAAAGGTTGAAGCTAGTATAAAGGAATAAGGGATTGTTATCATTCTTATTTTCACAAAGAAGAGTGAGATAAACTGAAAAATTAGATTTATTGAATCAGAGATGGAAGTGACCCCAGAAGCCAATTAACCTCAATTAACTCCTTCCAGGATGAGTGATAAACTACATAGGAGCCAGGTCTGCAGATGAATAGTTTTAATTATTAGAAATTGTTCCTTATATTAACTTGAAATCTCTTTAAATGTCTCATGTTTTTACGTTGGTGTTAAACTAGTAGGAGTATCAACCGTGTTTCAATATACAGGCAAGGAAGATTAAATACAATGGAGTTGTCTTCTTTCTTTTTTATTCTTTTTATCCAGCTTTTTTTCTTTTCTTCCTCTATTCCTCCCTATTTTCCTTCTTTTTTAGAGGTTTAACAAAATACAAAAAAATAGAGAATAACATAATAAAAACATAATATTCCATTTACAAATAAATGTTTACACTTTGTAATTTTTAAAGAATGCATCTTTAAAAAACCCTTTATAATTTGGGTATTTTAAAGCATTCAAAAGTGAAAATATAGCATAAAATACCTCTGTGGATCATAATTTTGTTTCAGCAACACCTTTCACTGATCTTCCAGATTATTTTGAAGCAAATGCCAGATATCATGCTATTTCATCAGCAAATACTTCAGATATCCAATCTTTTAAAATGCCTAATGCTTTATGCCTTTCATTATCTAAATTATTTACTTTGAGCCAATGAATTACTGTATTCTGAACATTTTATATGAAATAATTTTGCAAGCATAACAACTCAATCAACAGATTAATAAAAAAGTAATGTAAAACTCACAACAGCTGTCTGAGGTAAGCATTATTATCTCTACTGCACAGGAGGGAGCTAGACTGGCCAACTAACTTGCTCAAGTTCACATAGCTAGTAAGCTGCAGGGCTGGATTCAAGCCCAGAGCTCTCCATTTTTAAAGCCCAGGCTCTTTGCATATCAACAGAAAACTGAATAGAATCCCAAACACAAAATGTACAAAAATTCAGGGTGTCTCTGAAAGCATTAAAATGGTAGATAAGAATCATTAATTTTTTTAATGATTTTTTTTGAGAGAGAGAGAGAGAGAGAGAGAGAAACACCAATGTCATCAACAAATCAACAAATGACAAATGTTGGCCAGGTTGCGGAGAAAAAGGAACCCTTGTGCACTGCTGGTGGGATTGCAGGTTGGTGCAACCACTGTGGAGAACAGTATGGAGCTTCCTCAAAAAACTGAAAATGGAACTCCCATTTGACCCAGTAATCCCCCTACTAGGAATATACCCCCAATAAACTAGAAACACCAATCAGAAAGGATATATGCACCCCTATGTTCATAGCAGCACAATTTACAATAGCTAGGATTTGGAAACAGCATAGGTGCCCGTCAGCAGATGATTGGATCAGAAAACTATGGTACATCTACACAATGGAATACTATGATGCCATAAAAAGAAGGTATTCTCATCATTTGCAGTAACCTGGATGGAATTGAAGAGCATCATGCTGAGTGAAATAAGCCAGTCAATGAAAGAGAAACACCACATGACTTCACTCATTTATGGATAATAAAGAACAGTGTAAACTAATGAACAGAAAGATAGATATAGTGACAGTAAAACAACAAGCAGACTGTCAAATGACAGTGGGGAGGGTAGGGAGATCTGGGGGAGATAAGAGATCAACCGAAGGACTGGTATGCATGCATATAAGTACAACCAATGAACACAAAACTCTGGGGAGGGAGGGCATGTATGGGAGGTGAAGGGGGGGGCAATGGTAAGCTATGTACACATATAATACCTTAATAAATTAAAAATAAATAAATAAAAATTAAAAAAAAGAAACACCAATGTGAGAGCAAAACTTAGATCAGCTGCCTTTTGCACACCTTCCAGGGATCAAGCTGCAACCTGGGCATGTGATCCGGGAATTGAACCACAACACTTTGGTACATGGGATGACACTCAACAACTGAATCACATGGGCCAGGGTTTGTAGAGTCATTAAAAAAAATTATATACACACACACACACACACACACACACACACACACACACATATACATATATTATTGATTATAGAGAGGAAGGGAGAAGGAGAGAGAGATAGAAACATCAATGATGAGAATCAATGATCAGCTGCCTCCTGCACACCCCACCCTGGGGATTAAGCCCGAAACCCAGGCATGTGCCTTGACAGGGAATCGAACCATGATCTCCTGGTTCATAGGTTAATGCTCAACCACTGAGTCGTGCCAACTAGGCAAGAGTCATTTTTAAAAAATAATTTTATTTGAATATTAAAAGATTTTTTGAATTGTAAAACTGATTTTTTATGTTCATGTAGAAAGGATAATTTGAAAATTCTGGAAAATAAAAGGACTGACATTCTAGATTTTATAACTTATTATGATGCTACTGCAATTTTTAAAACTATTGTACTATCACAAGAACAAACTAATAGATTAGTGGAATAAAGTCCTGAAACAGATCCAAATATATAAGGAAAATAAATTACTTATGGTAAAGATAACATTTCAAATTGTTAGGGAAAAGACAAATTATTCTTATGTTGGGGAAATTGGCTATCAATTAAGGGGAAAAAAATTAGACTCCTATCTTACTCCCTAGGAAAAAAATATTTTTTGGAATAAAGATCTAAATGTGAAAAAACAAAAGTTCAGATTTAAGTCAAAAGGTAAAAAAGAAAACAAAGCAATACAATACTAATACCCTATTTGAAACCACAGCTTTGTGGCTCATCTTGATGAATATAAAATACCATTATTTTTAAAAAATTAGGAAAACACTTTTATGACCTTGGGGTTAGAAAGCCTTGCAAAATAAAATATAAAGTCAGGAAGTCATTTAAAAATAAAAAAATTTAAGTAGTTACAATATACAAAAATGTTTATATAAACTATAAAAGACCAAGGCAAATATAGACTTGAAAAGTATTTGAAACACATACAATAAGCAGAAGATTATATTAAAAATGTGTGGAGCTTGTCCAAATTGGACAAGAAATTGATAAGAAAAAGATAAACAGCCAAGAGCAAAATGGGAAAGAATATGAAGAGGTAATTCTAGAAATAAATGGCCAAAACCCACATAAAATGATGCTCTACCTCACAAATAATTTGGAAAAGTAGTATTATAATAATAATGAGATAATATTTTTAGTCCATTAGCTTTGCAAAAATGGAAAAGATCAGAAATGAGGCTAGCAGGAAGATGAAGAAACCATTATGCCCATCACTTAGTTCCCTGCTCAAAACCCTCCAGTGGCTCCCCATCTCACTCAGGGTAAAAGCCAAAGTCTCTACAATGGACTGCAAGGTCAAGTGCAAACTGACTCAGCTCCTCTACCCCCTTACCTCTCTGACTTCATTTGCTACTCTCCTCCCTCTGGATCACTCTTCTCTAGCTACATCAGCTTCTGTGGTAGCTAAGGAGCACGCCAAGCCTGTTCTGGCCTCAGAGCCCGTGCCCTTTCCCCTGTCTGGCCTCATCTTCCCTTAGATACCTGCAAGGCTTAGTCCTTGCTTCCTTCAGATCCCTTCAAAGTTGACTTGGTCAGTGAGCCTTTCTCTGACTACTGCATTTACAATTGCAACCCTCCCATCCTTGCCGGCACTCCCAGTCCCGCTTCCTGCTTTCCCCCCTCCACAGTACTTATTGCCATCTGACACACTAGCTGGGTTTTGTGTTTTATTTTTCTCTCCACAATCCCATACAAGAAAGATCCACAAGGACAAAGAATGAGGGGGAGGGGGAGAAGCAGATAAGAGCAAAAGAGTTTTTAAGATATACTTCAAAAATACCAACATTAAAAAATATCAAGGCACATGAATAAGAATAAAAAGGAAAAGAATATGGTCTTAATGCCAGGTAAACGAATCTTTCATGGTTACAAACTTTAACTAATTATGTGTTTAAATGTATTTTTTGTGTGTGTGTGTGTTTTTTAATAAGTAGGCCAGATGCAGGATTCTAAGAAATTCATTCAGTTCATTACAATAATTACAGAAACAACAATTTTCCTGTTTTGCCATTTATTCATGCTGATAAGCAAAGTGAAAATGGAACTCTGAATTTGGGGTTTGCCATGATCACAGCATTCAAAACTAATCTTGTTTCATTCCTGTATTTGGAAATGAGAATTCTGATTTTAAAAACATGTGACTGAAACAAAAAAATCGCATCCATTAAAAGCAACATGCCAAAGCTGCAGGCTGTAGTGATGGTGACCTCCAAACAGAGATGGAGTCACAGGTCCAGGGCTGAAAAGAATGGTCACGCCTTACTTCATCTCTGACCACACCCGCTAGGCAATCACCGAAAGTGCTGAGAGCTCTGCGTCTTTTTTAGGAAAGCTGACCTGAAATTCTAAGTTCAAAGAGATCAGATACTTGACTCTATGTAAGAGTTTTGCCATGCTATGAAAACACAAGATCTGGAAGTGAAGGGGGGAAAAAAGAAAAAAATCTGTAAGAAGTGCTTCAATAAAAAACGAAATTCTCCCATAGTTAGTACTGTAATCTGGAACTACTGGTAGTTTTGCAGCAATAGAACTTCAAAGTAACTTAATACAAAGACTTACCTCTCTTGATTTATTTCCAAAAAATAAAGCTCAGTATTTCTTTTATATTTTTAAAAATAAAATTGTATATATTTAAGGTACATAAAATGCAGTTTTGATGAATGCATACATAGTGAAATGATTACTATAGTCAAGATAATTAACATATCCACCTCCTCACATAGTTACTACTGTTGTTTTTAAAGAAAGCTCAGTATTGATGTGTTCTATAACTAGTTTCCTCCATACCTGCTGACCGATCTACAAAGAGGTGAGCTACCTTCATGGGGGTAGTCATCCTTGAGAAAGCAGAGGGTGTTGGGACTCAGCAAGAAGTCACCACAGATATTATCAGAAATTAGCCAACCAAATACAATTTGTAATTCGTGTTCTTTGTACACATGAACATAAAGTTCTGCTTAGTGATCAACTAGTCCACCTATGAAACGAATAAAGCATTGCCAAGCCAGATATCTTACTGTAGTAAGACTATTTTCAGAAAAACATTATTTTGAATAACTAGATACAAACTTGATGATGTCAACACGTAATTATCCTGCAGGTTAACCAGATCCTGGTTATGATGAGGGAGGGGGATGACTAACTAGTAGCATCTGGTTTCTGGAAACCGTTTAAGCTGGCCTGTTTTCTGCCAGAGAAGCAAAGAGAAAGCCCAGCTGGCAGTGCTATATTCAGGTCTCTAAAATTACTTTTTTGGTTTGGGTATCACAAAAGGGGTTAAAAATACTTGAGACTACCCAAAAAGCCTAACAAGACATCTGGGTGCTGGGGCTGTCACTGTCAGGGCAGCCCTGGGAGGGGATGCCCATACCAATTCCGTTTATCAGATGGACAGCTGATCAACATTAAACAGACTTGCTCTGGGCAGACTGAGCCGAGCTTCCTGACATGCATTCCAATGAGAGCCCTCTGCACTCCACCGCCGAGCTCTGCCATTTTTTACTGTTGCTGCTCCCTGGACATATGGGAAACCCTAGCAATGAGCACATAAAGCTGCCTCTAACTCAAGTGACGGCTCATTTCCCCCGGCTGACGGCAGACATTAATATCCTGAGGAGATCAGACCCTCCTCTCTGACCCCCATCTACTGAAGCAAAACGACTGTCCTATTTCTTTATTTAATAAGCTTTTAATGAAGAAAGCCAAAACCCCCTCTCTGACTGCGACACGGTTCTACATGAAAAGGTTATACAAATACATCGGATTCCGTGTCAAAGTTTCCCAAAATATCTGTCCCCCTCCCCACTGGAGAGCAGTCTGTCACTCGCCCTCCCATAGCGCTCATGCTTCCTGCCGCCGTACGGGAGTTCAGCTCTTCCCGCCGATAATTAGGAGCTGTCTCCACGGCGTGGCAGGTGGAGAATTAAAGAAATGGCTACAAAGAGCGTGCTGTGTTTCCATTTTCAGTAAGTACCTTTTTACTTCGAAGGCTCATCATTTAGCTATGAAAACTGCTTCAGGTACCACCAGGCTGGGGGAAATGAGAGTCCAGTGACCACCCAGAGAGTCCACTAGAAAATGCTTCTGAGCTACATTAGGGCAGGAGAAAGCTAAACATGTTGGGTGAATTGGAGTCGGCATACATACTCTGGTTTTAGGAGGGATAAAAGGAAGGATGCCCGATGGCAAATGAAGAAGACAAGCAGATTTGTACCTGTGAAATCTTGAAGGGGGCCTAAAATGAGAGCAATCGGAAACATTCCCGAAGCTGAGTGCTGGGCCTGTGCCTATTGCCAGTATGATCTGAGTTTTCTCTCCTTGAGAAAGCAAGCAGGGGTTAGGAGAACACTGAAGGCTGTATGTTAAATAGGGCACAGGAAGCACAGCAGGAGAGAAATGTAATTCTGCAAAGACCTCTCCGACTAATCCCAGGAGGCATGGGTGAACGGGAAAGGGAACCTTGGCAGGCTTCATTTAGACCAGGAGACATACTTAAGCTGGGAAGGGAAGGTGAGCGTAACAGGTAAAATATGCCTCCTAAGGAAAAAAGTGGCAGGGCATAAGCTACACAGTGATATGCTGTACGTGAGACTGGAGGCACCTCAGCCCGGCCTGCACCCTCTTGCAGTCTAGGAGCCCTCAGGGGATGTCCGAATGGTGGGGGGTGGGCCTAAGCCGAAGTCTGGCCTTCCTCTGCAGGAGGCAACCGGGTGGGCCGATCAGGGGACAGCGCTGGCCGTCCAGCAGCCAGCCCTGTCTGCCCCACCACCGCTGTCCCCTCCCTCTGCCTCCTGGCATACACCTCGGCTGACCTGGTGCTGCCTTTTCGCCAGCCTCACCGGCCGGTTGTTCTGCCGTTCGGTCAATTTGCATATCATGCTTTTATTATATAGGATTGCTTATAGTGCTATCAAGTACCCCTACATATCTAGAAACATGAGAACAAATGTTAAATGTTCCTCCAAGTATTTCACCAGGTCTTTTTATGTGTAAAAGTGGAGTGGTTCTCCACCATGTTTAAATCATCCTAATATGTAAAAAAGCCAGGGGCTGTCACAACTGAAACAACCCAATGAACAACCGAACAGCAGGCTGCCTGGGGCAACCAGATCGGCAGGGGGGTTAGTGAGGGGGGACCCAACAACTGAACAGCAGGCTGCGTGGGCGACCAGGCCAGCAGGGTGGCCGTGAGGGGCAACCAAGCTGGGGGGGGGGGGAGAAGGTGGTGGAGTTGGGGGCAACCAGGCCAGTGGGAGGGGGGTAAGGGGAGAGTTAGGGGTGACCAGGCTGGCAGAGGGGGGCAGTGAGGGGTGACTAGGCTGGCAGAGGGGGCAGTTAAGCATGACCAAGCCAGCGGGGCAGGGCAGCTAAGGGCAACCAGGTCGGCAGAGGGGGGCAGTTGGGAGCAGTAAGGTCGGTGTGTGTGGGGGGGAGCAGTAAGGTGTGACCAGGTTGGCAGGAGAAGCAGTTAGGAGTGACCAGGCTGGCAGGGGGGCATTTGGGGGTGATTATGCTGGCAGGGGGGAGCAGTGAAGGGTGACAAGGCTGGTGAGGGGCAGTTGGGGGTGACCAGGTTGGCAGTGGGGGAAGTTGGGGGTGTCCAAGCCGGCAGGGGGGCAGTTGGTGGCGACCAGGCCAGCAGAGGGGGGACAGTTAGGGGCAATCAGGCCAGCAGGCAAGTGAGCAGTTAGGAGCCAGCAATCCTGGATTGAGAGAGGAGTCCCAGATTGGAGAGGGTGCAGGCTGGGCTGAGGGAACCCCCTCCCCCCCATGCACGAATTTCATGCAGCTGGGCCTCTAGTAGGCTATAAAAGCCATGAGTAGGTACTCAGTATACAGATTAATATACAATTAAGGTGCTACATCCAGATATTACAATTTTAAAAATATATAGCATCTCATTTAATCTTTAGCACATTTAGTTATTAACCCTGTTTTATAGGTGAAGCAATGGATTTCCACAGGGGATAATGTTAGGGAGCCTTTTCAGGAAATATTATACAGGAGAAGGCAAGACAACAATCTGAATATTAAATCAAAGGAAGATCCACAATCAAGTGACATACCTCTTTAAACAATCAGATTCTACAAAATAACATTTGTTACTATGCATGAAATTATTTCAAACTACAGACATGGTTATAAAAATTCTTAATAGCAACTCTGAAAGCTAATTTTTTAAGGAAAAAAGCTTTATTGAGTTATAATTTACATATCATAAAATTCAGCCATTTTAAGTATACAACTCAATGATTTTTAATATTTATAGAGTTATGCAACTATCAGTGCTATCTAATTTTAGTACATCTCCCTAAAAACTAAACCTTATGTTCATTTAGAGTCCTTCCTTATTTAGGCTGTCTTGATTTTCATTTTAATCTTCAAGTATTTGGAATTTTTAATAAAATTATTATAAACAGTAACAACATAAAATGGAAATGTTAACAGCAGGCAGCATACTTTTACTGAAAAAAAATTACAGTCAGTGGCAAACAGTAAAATGTCCACATAATATATATGTTCTTGTAAGCCAAATATAAATGACAGGTTAGGTGTCTAGAAGTAATGGTTGTTTTTTATAAAGTATCTCAAAGGACAGATGCAGATCTATATATAACATTCAAGCAAATCACTCTGAAAGGAAAATATGTAATTTATTTACTCACACACACACAAAAAATCTTGTTACTTTATAATCACACACTATACCCCAGGCAACCATTAAGTTTAACATTTCTTTAGTGTGTTTTTTGTTTACAAGTACAGAAGCAACAGAAATGTTCGAAAGGCTGCCACAGCCTTGGGAGAAAAGGAGTAATATATACATCAAAGTAATGAAAAAGTCTGTGAATCACAATTTAAATTCTACTAAAAGCTATCTCCATTCAGTCTTTCAAATTGCATCACTTTATTTAATTCCAATATGGAATTAATGTGTGTTCACTGAGATGAAAATCCATGATTATGATTTCAAGTGAAATGAGTGTGCCATCCAACTTTCTTTTTCATAGAAAAGTGGCATAGGAAGATGAAAAGGTGAGATTAAAAGTCACCTTTAAGAAAGCATCACAACTAATAAAAGGTCTACTTACAAAAACAAGTCATGTGAGTCAAATGAGAGTATACATTTACTGTAAAAAAATCAAAACAATATATAAGTACTAGAGGCCTGGTGCATGAAAATTCATGCCCCCTCTCACAGTCTGAGAGCCCTCAGGGGCAGGAGGCACCTGGCGATCAGGGGAAGGCGATGCCCCATCACACCTCTGCTGCTGCCACTGCTGGCAGCACAAGACTTGGCCTGACCCTGGTTACCTGAGCCTTGGGGGGCCCTGGGCGGCTGGGCAGCCACCATCCAAGGATTGCCTGTACCTCAGGCTGGCCCTGGGTAGCTGGGGGGCTGAGGGGCTGAGGGGACTAGGGGACTCCAGAGGCAGATGCGTGGCAAAGCCGGGCCGAGGGGACTGGGTGCTGCCATCTTGTGGCTGTGGGCACCACCATCTTTGAGGGTGTGGCAATTAGCATATTCCCTCCTTACTGGCTATCAGTGCTGCCATCTTTGTGACAGTGTGAGAGTCAATTAGCACATTCCCTCTTTATTAGATAGGATATATAGCTAAGTCACTCAGATGGTGGACATTAACCACATGTAGCTATTAAACACTTGAACTGTTGCTGGTCTGAAACCACTACATAGCGAAGAGTTAAGAGTACGGATTCTGGAGCCAGATTGCCTAGATTCACATTCCAGCTCTGCCACTTATTAGCTGAGTGGACTTGTTGAACAATTTGCTCAACCACTCTCAGTGCCCAGTGTTTTCATCTGTGAAATGGAGATAAACAACAGCACATATATCGTTGTTGTGGGGGGTTAAATGACTTTATATATAGTTCATAAAACATATGGTTCATGGAGTATATGTAACTCCACACAGTAAGAGCTCAATAAATGTTAAGTATTACTGCTTTTAAATTAATTCGCCTTTCTATTTAAATAAAACTTTACATCCCAACTATCTGGTTAGGACAAGTCAGAAGCGAGTCATCCACAGAGCAGCAAGACCTGAACCTGTGGAAACAGAGTTATCACTACCACAGTCACCCTGGGCTTGTGTAGACGAGAGTCCGGTGGGCTTCCAGATGCCTTCCTTAGTGATGGGCAATCCTTTTCTGCCCATCTGGTCCCATCCTCACCCCCTATCCCTGACCCGCCCTTGAAGTTCTTGTATGAATCTGTGAAAAATCAACTGATCTAGACAAATACATCTATGGTACAGATGAGGAACCAGCAGATCCAAAATGTCTACTGAATTACTTAGGAGCCCATGGGTTGTAGATACCATTATTAGAAATGAAATCCAGGTGGCCTAACTCCCACCCAGTGCTTTTCCTTATATAGTCAGTAAATGTGTTTGAGGAGCTAAGAAAAACAATGTTTTTTTGTATTGATACTTTACCTTACTGAAAAGAAAACTGCTAAATGTTTCAAGTAATCTCAATGGTTCAACCAAGTATAATTCTAGAAAAGCGGTAAACTTAATTTCTGAATCTCTATCTCCTTGATCATCCACCTTAGGTATCTTGCCTTCCCACATCAGAACCTTTGGGGATAATCACGAGTGACTTAGCTTTAGAGAAAGCTCAGTTTATCTAAACAGTGAGTTTTGTTATGAGAAAGCTCTGGTTTTAAATTCTAGCTTCATTTCCTAAGATCTGCAGAACCTTAAAAGCTACCCGCCCTCCTCCCCACCCACCCCCATTGTTTTCGTTTCCTCTTTACTGAAAATGGGGTAATTAACGGTTATTTCACAGAATTTTTGCAAGGAGAAAATAAATTTTATTGAGCAAGCAATAAAGATGTATGGAATACCAACTATGTGCTAGGGAGCAGACAAGGCCTTTCTCCAATTACACCAATTGCTCAGAGGGGCAGATAGATAACAAATGTTTTCTTTTGCTTCTTTTTTTTTTACAAAGCAGATCTAGTTTTGTTTATTCATTCAAGAATCCTCTATTAAGTACCTGTTATTTGGCAGGTACTACTCAGGGCACTGGGAACGCAGAGTAGATGAAAACGTGGTCCCAGCAACTTGTAGTGGGGAAGAGGTTTGACATTATTCTTAGGCCTTCCTAAGCTAGACACCGTTTTTAGGACTCTTTTCAGAGCAGAAAAATAACGAGGTCTTTGGATGCCCATCATGCAATCCTGCTCCTCCAGTTACAGATGCAGAAATCAAAGTTCAGAGATTTTAAGTACTTTATTCAAGGCCATACGGGCAGTTATCTATATAGATAGCTGCGAGTATAATTGTAACTGGACAAGCAATGGGTCTGGGCTGCCAGTCACTACTTGAGCCAATTCAGCGAGACAGGGTTGAATTACATATGAGTGTTTATTCCAATAGTTCGGCAGTACAGGAGAGCAGCAGGTCATCCACAATAATCTGCACTACACCCCACCATAGCCAGCTGCTTATGTTGGGTAGAGGGACAAAGATGGCATGGGAAGTAGGCAAAAGGGTATGCCAACAGACAGTTTACAGGTGATGCAGGCTGGAGATATGCAAAGGCACGTGGGTATGCAAAGGCTGGGGTTCTTCAAAGGGCTGGCAATATGCAGAGGGCTAGTGGCTATGGTTTCTGCAATAAGGTTGTTCATCTTTCCATGATAACAGGAAGCTCCCAGATGGGGAGGACGGGCCACATTTCCAGGTGAGCTCTCAGGTCCTCTGCGTAACTCCCAGCCAGGTTAGACTGTGCCTTCTTTAATCATGGTAAACAGAGCATGATTAATGCTTCTTACAATTATAGTTGGTCCCTAGTATTCTATTTCTGCCCCATCATAATCTTCATCTCCTAATTTTTCCTATATATTATGCTGCCCCAAGAAGCAGACAAAACAGTTTAGTGTAAATTTTCTAAATGGAAGCTTCTCAAAAAATGACAAAATAAAACCAGGGACTTGTATGCATACATATGAGCATGACCAATGGACACAGACGGTAGGGGGGTAAAGGTATGTGCTGG
Organism: Vespertilio murinus; assembly: GCA_963924515.1. NCBI lineage: Eukaryota > Metazoa > Chordata > Mammalia > Chiroptera > Vespertilionidae > Vespertilio > Vespertilio murinus. The sequence continues at coordinate 165,513,235 of OZ004705.1, forward strand.
AGGGTGGGAGTGGCCAGAGAGAGGTCAATGGGGGAAAAAGGAGACATATGTAATACTTTAAACAATGAAGAATTAAAAAGAAACAACAACAACACAAAAACCAGGGAGAGAGAATAGTCATTCTTTTTTTTTTTTTTAAATATATACTCTCAGAAATTATAACTTATTAGAGGTCCTTCAGATAAGCATATGACATGCAGATATTTTATTATACGGAACTTTTAAAAGTTATCTTTAATATTAAAAGTATTACAGATATCCTTCTTTCTCCCCCCACTGACCTCCTCCATCCTATTCCTGCCTCCTCTCCCCAGGCCTTCACTGCATTGTTGTCTGTGTCCATGGGTTATGAATATATACATATAAATTCTTTGGTTAATCTCTTCCTACCCCCTTCCCCTCTTGAGATTTGTCAGTCTCATTATACAGAACTTTAAAAAAAAAATTGAACTAGTATTTGAAAAGCAATCTTCCAAATCAATTCACATAGATTACAAGGTACTAAAATAATCAAAGATAATCATAGAGATGAATTTTGTAATTCAATTTGTAAAATCTGTCTCTTTCTACATAGCAAACATAGAGCTATCTGAAAATGGCCTCTGTTCACCTCAGAAAATGTGTTAACTTATAAAAAATATGCTAAGTTTTCATATTTTGGTTGCAAGCCCTAAATAGTTATAAGCATAAAGATCTTATTTATTTAGAGTCCTCCAAGACCACATTACTTTTATATATTTTGTAAAATTGATTTTTAGAGATAGAGGAAGGGAGAGGGATAGAGAGACAGGAATATCAACGAGAGAAGAACTTCACTGATTGGCTGCCCCCTCTACGTGCTCTTTACTGGGGATTGAGCCTGAAACCCAGTCATGTGCCCTGACTGGGAACTGAACCATCTCCTGGTTCCTGAGTCAAGTTCAGCCACCGAGCCACACCAGCCAGTCGACACATCACTTCTTGTTGCACCTTCTCCTGCTCCCAGTTATCTTTCTCTTTTTCTGTATCTAACCATGACTCTCACTAGGTTCGGATTACAAATAGTCCCATCACAGCAAGGTAAAATATGTTCACCTTAATATATACTTCACAACCACATGAAATACCTCACTCGTAAGTTAAAAATGACATATTTTGATTTTTTGTAACTCAGAAGTGTGAAAATCGAAACAACTGGATTATCTAATTATCATTATCAGCAATAAAATTATCAACAGAATAACTACTATGTGTCAGATCCTAAAAATATAAAGCATAAAAGAAGTGTTTTTGTTCTCTTGATGAGTATGTGTCAAAGTGTGAGTGTTTATGTATTCTTTCCGTTGAAGTAGTTTAAGACGGTCTGTGCTATGAGGGATTATAGTTCAGTTGGGGATACAGTACAATGATATAAAAAGATTTACCAACTAAAGCAGATATATGTAATACTTTCAACAAGAAAGAATTAAAGAAAGAAAAAGATTTAACAAGAAAACCATATAGCAGATATTAAGTGTAAAAGGGAGCCGCAATCTGTAACTGCTGCTATGATCATGAGGATTTGGGGGAAACAGTGAGATGAGAAAACGGGGTGCTGTGTATTCCTCGGGAGGAGCACTTCCACCAATGAGAGCAAGGTGCTGCTGGCCCCACTGGCCCATGTGGCGGCCCCAGCAGCGCTGAGGGGTGGGAATGAGAGAGGCTCTCTAGCCAGCTTGCTGCTGCTGGTCCCCACAGGAATCACTGCCCTGCCAGACAGTGAACCGTCGACAGCTGCCCTGGAATGGTTGAGAACGGCTGCAGCCAGCAGACAGAAACAGGATTATGGCTGGAGCACGGGTTTAGGACAAAGGCTTGGGTGTCTCCTCTCAGACAGGGCCTGAGAAGAAAAGAAAGGAGAACAATACAAGAAAGGAGGAGACAAGTCCAGAGGCATCCTTCATCTTCTGGCCGGGGCCCCAAATGACTTGGATAAATTAAGGAGAATAAAATGACTGAATTGCTACTATTTGCCAAAAAGTCATTTTCTTTCAAAAATACATCTTTATTGATTTCAGAAAGGAAGGGAGAGGAAAGAGAGATAGATGAGAGAGAAGCATAGATTGCCTGCTTCCTGCACATCCCCTGTGGGGATTAAGCCAGCAACCCGGGTATGTGCCCTTGACAGGAATCGAACTCGGGACCCTTAAGTCCAAAAGCTCTGTCCACTGAGCCAAACCAGTTAGGGTGCCAAAGTGTCATTTTCACACAAAGGCAAACAATATTAAATAACATGCTTCTTATTTACATTTTAAGTAAGGTTATTTAAACCAAAGAAGTATGGATCTTAGATACTATTGTAAAATATTCACTGCCAGTTATTTATCAGACTGTCAAGTCATTATACTAACTAACTTTATCAGCATACTTTCATCTGGACACAAGTGTCCTGCTTGGGATCTGAAACAGGTCTACATATTAATCAGAGTGGTGAGATGCAGTTAGCTCAGTCTGAAAAAAGAGCAGGAAAATGAATAAGCTAATTTAGCCCTTTGTCTTCATTTGAATTCTAAGAAAAAGAATGCAGTGAAGACTTCTGATTGGGGGAGGTGGCACAGAGACCATCCTGGCTTGCTCTTTTGGCAAACTCTCCGAAAAGATAAAAATGTACCCGCAGTTCAGCCCCACTGGCCCTTAAGTTTAGGTAATAATTTAAATTGTTCCTCAGTGAACGGCCTACCACTGAAAAGGTCTTACCCTACCATAAGACCTCCTCCATAGAGAAGCCGGGCCAGAGTCCCGAGAGGAGGGATTGCTGGTGAAACCTTGGTGCCTGCACTGGGGAAAGGGAGGGGGGCTGGGCTGTTCCTCTGGGAGCAGCTAGAGGCTGGTGGCTGTCATTCTGAAAGCCTAATGCCGACAGTTTGACTTCTCTGTATGTCTACAAGAACATTCTAGTTATTCTAATATTATTAATGGCATACCTCGAGTTACCATATGGATATTTGTTGATATTTATCATGTTAGGTTATCAATTACAAACATTTCTTCACATATTTGATTTCAATCCAAAAGCACAAAGATCTAGAAAAACCTGCCCAGCAGTACCTGTATATAGTTTTTATAATATATTAAGTAAAAAAAAAAATTACATTAAATGCTGCTCATTACAAAACACACTTGACATTCAAGTACATTTAACAAAAATAAGCATGTTTTTAATAGTTTGTTTCTTTCTTCTCTAAAGCACAATTCTGATAGGATCTGGAGGAAGAAAATAAGACAGTGCAATTCTTGAGGGTTTGTAATCTGATTAGGAGAAAGACAAAAGCAGATTAACGTCAACAATGCATGGTAAATATACTACCGCTATTAAGAATTTGAATTTGGAGTAAGAAAGACCTGGTTTAAATCTCAGACCTGCCACTTTTTAAAAAAAATATGTTTTATTGATATTTTATAGAGAGGAAGGGAGAGAGATAGAGAGCTAGAACGTTGATGAGAAACATCGACCAGCTGCCTCTTGCACACCCTCTTCCGGGGATGTGCCTGCAACCAAGGTACATGCCCTTGACTGGAATCGAACCCGGGACCCTTCAGTCCACAGACCGACGCTCTACCACTGAGCCAAACTGGTTTTGGCAGACCTGCCACTTCTTGGCCGAGTGATCTTGGCTCAATTATAAAACACCTTCAAGCTTTATTATCTTCATCTACTTAAAGGGTATATCACTACTGATTCTTTCAGACTGTTGTGAGCCATGAATGAGATAACGGTGCAAAGTGTTTTCAATAGGACACCTGGCACATGGTCCGTGCTCAATACATGGAAGCTATTACTGCAATCACCACTAATGTTTGCATATACTTATTTACAGTGTGCCTAGAAAAGGGGTAATTGGTTCAGCCTGAGGGTCAGGGAAGGTCTTCTAGAGCTGAGAGCTGAGCTGTGCCTTAAGAAATGGGTAAGGGCCGAAACCCGTTTGGCTCACTGGATAGAGCATTGGCCTAAGGACTGGGGGGTCCCAGGTTCGATTCCGGTCAAGGGCATGTACCTTGGTTGCGGGCACGTCCCCGGTGGGGGGTGTGCAAGAGGCAGCTGATTGATGATTCTCTCTCATCCATGTTTCTGGCTCTCTATCCCTCTCTCTTCCTCTCTGTAAAAAAAAAAAAAAAGAAATGGGTAAGGATTAGGTAGAGGAAGAAAGGTAGGCATGGTGTCCCGAGCTGAGGAAACAGCAGTGCATGCAGGGCACAGTATTTGCAGTGCAGTATTTGTAGCAGGTCTAGTGCAAAAATCGTTATAGCTCAGTTCCCTCTTCCCTGGGATTCAACAGCACAGCTGCTTCTCCCTCCACAAGGTTCGCCGTCCATCCTCCTCCAAACACCTGCCCCCTGCCTGACGGCTGAGTTGCTGGTCCTTTAACGATAATTCAGGCCTACAAAGGAAGGCAGACCAGGCCTCTCTAGCCCCCTCCAAGAACCTGCTCTTTCCCTTTGTCTTAGCAACATGAGGAGGGGTCAACTGCAGAGGCAGTGGACCGCAGTGGTGAAGGGTTTGGCTCTCTAGTGGACTCCCTGCATGCAGAGCATGGCTCTGTCACTGGCACTTTGTTTCACCTCTGCAAGCTTCAGTTTTCCCAGCTGTTAAATGGGGATGATGATAAATCTCTTACGGTTGTGAGGATTCAGTGAGTTGATGATACATGTAAGAAAATTAGAACAGGGTCTGGCTGCTAATAAGTAATTATAATCTAACAAAATTAAAATGTCTTTGTGTTATGGACAGGACACCCTTGAGGAGGTAGAGGATGCACTTAATTAAAAACATGGTCACCTATGGAGGGCAGAAGGCAGAATGGAAAGGAAAAAAAAAAGGTATATTATTTACTGAGTACCTACCAGGTGCCAAAAGTACTACTTAACTATTTCGTACATTTTTTTTTTCAAATGATCTGTATAACAGCTGTGCTAGGTAAGTGGTGTTGGCTCTATTTTTACTCATGAGTACATTGGGGCTCTAAAAGGTCAGGAAATTTGCCTAGCCACGTGGACAGAACCACAATTCAAAGCCAGGGTGATGAATACAGAGCCATGCCCCCCCCCCCACCCCCCCAGCTACTTCTCCTCACCATAATGTGAAAATGGGCCTCCATTTTTCTTAGTTTAAAAGTTAGGATAACAAATTTTACATTGCCAGAAAAAAACAGAGCTGCCTAATTTTTCACATGAGAGCCTAGGCTTACTACAGAAAATATACACAATTGTTCAAGTTCAGATTTCATATGCTAGCTGAGGATTCCATTTCATAAAGATCATGGAGCGTATAAACCAAGAGTACAGCCCAGAAATTCAGAGCATATTACAATTAAACCACGGGGAACAAAAATATTGTTCTTTTAGGACTCCAATTCTATGTTTTCATACATAAATGGACTATGCTTACATTTGTTTTATAATACAAGATAGGCCCAGTTCTAATCTCTAATTTACATTTTCAAGCCTATATACTGTGTAAGATATTCCATGGATCTTTAATACCCATAAGATTCATATTTCATAGCAATCTGGCTTCTTAGATATCCTTTATCCTACTAAAACATTAATTTTTAAAAATTGTTTGTTAGTTTATTTTGTTCAACCCGAGCATGTCTTTCACTGACTCGCTTATTTCACTTAGTGTAATATTCTGCAGGTCCATCACACTGTCACAAAAGATTTCTTTCTTTTTTACAACCCAGTAGTATTCTATTGTGTAAATGTACCATAGCTTTTTAATTCACTTGTTTGTTGATGGACACTTGGGCTGTTTTCAGATCCTGGCTATTGTAAACGCTGCAATGCAAACAGGATTGCATGTATTCTTTTGAATCAGTGTCTCAGATTTCTTTGGATATATTCCAAAAGTAGAATCACTGGGTCATAAGGCAATTACATTTTTAATATTCTGAGGAAACTCCATACTGCTTTCCACATTGACTGTATCAGTCTGCATTTCCACCAACAGTGCAAGAAGGTTCCCTTTCTTCACATCCTCACCAACATTTGTTTGTTGATATTACTGATGACAGCAATTGTGATAGGTGTTAAGTGACATCTCATTGTGGTTTGAATTTGCATTTCTCTGATAATTAGTTTCACCTAGCATCTTTTCATATGTCTATTGGCTATCTGTATGTCCTCTTTGGAGAATTGTCTATTCAGGTCCTTTGCCCATCTTTATTTTAAAAAATATTTTTATTGATTTCAGAGAGGAAAGGAGAGGGAAAGAGAGAGAAACATCAATGATAAGAGAAAATAACTCATTGGTTGCTTCCTGCATGCCCCACTCTGGGGATCGAGCCTACAACCCGTGCATGTGCCCTGACTGGGAATCAAACCGTGACCTTCTGGTTCATAGGTTAACACTCAACCACTGAGTCATGCTGTCCATCTATTTAGTTTTAATTGGTCTGAAAGCAGAAATATAAACTACAGTCTTATAGATTTTATTTTTTATAAGGTATCTGTATTTTTAAAAAATATATTTTTTGTTGATTTCAGAGAGGAAGGGAGAGGTAGAGATAGAAACATCAATGATGAGGATCATTGATCGGCTGCCTCCTACACACACCCCAGTGGGGTTGAGCCTGCAACCTGGGCATGTGCCCTTGATAACAACTGAACTCGGGACCCTTGAGTCCTCAGGTTGTCACTCTATCCACTGAGCCAAACCAAGTAGAATAAGTTTTATGATCTGATATATACAAAGGAGTTTTTCATGTCATTTCATTGCCAACAGAGATGGTCTTTTACAGTGTGGAGGAAAATACCTCTGTTTCTGGCCCTCTCTGCCTCTTTTTCCCTTCTCACATACATACACACACACGCACACACACAGGTCTTGTCATATGTTGGCCCTATACTGATAAAATAGAACCAATCCTCAGGGGACGTTTCAAATACTCTAAGAAGCTGCCACGGGGAGCAGGGAGAGCAGGCAATCCTCTATAGAGACATTTTATATACATACATACTAGTTTGTAAACCTAAAAAAATAAATTTTTTCTTTAATTAGAGTTTCTCATATAACCATTTTTTTATTCTAGTGCTGCAAGTCATATTTATTAGAGGCAGCATGTCAAATAGAAGTTGACAATTACAGTCTCTATCAATACATATTATGCCAGACAGTAATGAGCCATCCACAAAGGGCTAGCCATCCAAAATAATCATGCCGCTTTCCAGAGAAATGTCGAAGAGGTTATGGTTTATTACACAGTGCTCATTAGATATACAGTGGCAGCATTAGCAATTTTTCCTTCATTTGCGTCTCATTTAAGGATCTGCCTCCGCAAGCACAGTCAGATTAGAACACAAGGTTAAAACCATTATGTCCAGAAAAAAATTAAGTTGCATTTTATTTTACAGTAATGGTAGATCAAAGGTCCTTGGAATCTATTATTTGCAAAACCATTACCTAACACAGAATATTAACAAAAGGGAAAAGAAAAGCAATGCCCTGCCAGCATGGTTTTGACAGGAACAAAGACAGACTGTTTGAAATAAGCAAACACCACATTATTTAATTAAATACCCCTAAAAACCTACTTTAAAATAACACTAAGGCTGTGAAAAGTCAAAAAATTAAAGTTGATGAGTGTCAACTTATACTTTGAAATGCCTGGTTTACATCAACTTATTTTTGCCCAGTATGATTATAAATTTACTTATTGCTATATATACTTATTTTCTTAAAAAGAGATAATCTAGTTTGTCATCTTTGTGGCAAGCCCATATTTATTGATATTTAATAAATCAAAAATTTGGATATAACTATCATAACTAGAAAGATCTGGTCAGGAAGGCAGACTTTACAGTAAGTAAAAAAAATTAAATAGATATTGCTAAATAACAGCTGCTTAATGAATTCTGTCAAAGCATCAGATAACTGATTAATAGCATCTGAATTACTGACAGGGTAAACACTTGTAGCAAAGAGATCTTTTGAAGAGATTTGTAAAGCCCTGATCGGTTGTTAATAAAATGTTAAAATTCATAGAAGATAATATTTCAAATATGCTTTCCCCATATTTTATTATTAACAGACTGCGATTGTGAATATTCAAAGAACCCCCTTGCTTTCAATTAATGAACATTTGTTGAGAGGCTGCCACATGTCTGAACCCTGTGGTAACTTCTGAGAATGCATCAAAAAAAAGGAAGAAAAGCATGACTCTGCCCTCGAGAAGCTCAAGGCCAGATCAGTGAGGGATCTAGGCAGGGAACCAAACCTTTTCCGTCCTGGTAATAATTGCTATCATAGAAGTAAACACAGGGTGCCAAGGGAGCCCAGAGGAGGGGGACCTAACCCAAATCTTGGTGGAACAGGAGGATTCCCAAAGGAAGTAACACCTAAAGGGGGACTGAGAGGATAATTCTACCCAGTAGAGGACTGTGGGAAGAAATACACCGAGAATGTAGAGATGTGAGGAGCCAGTGGGCTGAAGTGGAACCATTTACCTCAGATAATCAGAATATACAATTTTAAGGCATATCTTTTAAAATGTTTTTATTGATCTTAGAGAGAGAGGGGAAAGGAGAGGGAGAGAAAGAAACATCAACTGGCTGTCTCCTGAATGTCTACAATCTGACTGGGAATTGAACCAGTGACCTCATGGTGCATGGGACAATGCTCAACAAACTGAGCCACACTAGCTGGACAAGGGCATATCTGTCAATATCTGATCCCAAGATAGAAGAAAATATCCTGAAGTTGGAATGATGGACTTTATGATCAAATTCCATACTGTAATTCTGACTGAAAAACATATCATGGTCAAATTTTGAATTTCATTGGCTATTCTACTTTATCTTTATCCTTGTAAATAGGATAATTATCCTTGTCTCTTTCCCCTTAAACATGATGAAATGTGAGATAGTTATATATCTAATATATGTGTGTCTACTCTCAAAGCAGATGTAGTAGATAAACTTTGAAAGGATTGAAAATAGATCAATTTAATTTTACCTACACAAAACCTTTTTAAAAAAACAATGAAATGTTATTATGGTCCTGGCTGGTGTGGTTCAGTTGGCCGGGCATCATCCTGTGCACCAGAGAGTTGCTGGTTCGATTTTCCAGTCAGGGCACATGCCCAGATTGTGGGTTCATGTCCCCCATCAGGTGCATATGGAAGGAGTTTCTCTCTCACATCAATGTTTCTCTCCCCCTGCCCCCATCCTCTCTCTAAAATAAAAACACTTTCTAAAAATGCCATTATGTCCTAGTATTATATCCTATATAATAAAAGCCTTAATATGCTAAGTGTCTGGTTGTCCATTCAACCAATCAAAGCATAATATGCTAATGATATGCTAAGGCCACTCAACCACTGGCTATAATGTGCACTGACTACCAGGGGCAGACACTCCAACCAGTAGGTTAGCTTGCTGCTGGGGTCTGGCCGATTTGGTCTGAGTGAAACAGGCTGGATATGCCTTGGTGCCCTCTTGTGGTCCTTCCCTGGCTGGCCAACCTCCCACTTTACTCCCTGGCCCCAATCATGCACCGGTGGGGTCCCTCGGCCTGACCTATGCCCTCTCACAATAAGGGACCACTCGGGGGATGTTGGAGAGCTGGTTTCAGTCCAATCCCACAGGCCAGGCTGAGGGACCCCACTGGTGCATGAATCCTGAAATTTGTGCACTGGGCCTCTAGTATCTAATAAAAAAATAGAAGATCAAATGATCCCTATTTCAGATGTAAAGCGTGTTTGTTAAACAGACTCTTTTTCACAGGAGGGTAAGTGATTATTAGCAAGAGGAGTCCCAGGTGGTAAAGGGGCTGGGAGGTTGTCATCACAAAGCCTGCACTGGCTAATTCCCTCCACTGTCCCCTTCTTTCAGAGGCATTCCACAAGAGCAGTCATCCTCTGCAACAATACATCTAACAGGAGGCCAGAAGAGGTCAGTAGAGAGCAGTTCCAGGCACCCTGTCCTACCCAGAGGGGCTGGGATCCTGCACATCTCAGGCCTCTACCCAAAAGGAAGAAACCCAGAAAACAGAGTAAGTCTTTATACTCATTTCTTAAAACTTTAAAACAATCAGAGATGACTTTAAGGCTGGTGTAATGTTTACCTTAAAAAAGAAAAAGTTTATAGTGGAAAACAAAGAAATTCTCCAGTGTGTTTATAAAATACAAGTTTTTACAACAAAAGCTCCCCGAAGAGGACAGTGAGAATAAGAATAATGCCTTATATTGATATACAATCCTATTTTCTCTGATAATCCATTATTTCTCAGAAAACATGAATCCCAGGAATATAATACTTCCCATTTAAAAATACTCAATATCTGATAATTTTTATTTATGGAAAAAACATAGTATGTGAAAAATAAAAACTGATTGAGTATCAAAAAGCCCCCACTTTCTAAAATAATCATAGAACAAATAGTAAAATAGAAAAATTAAACATGTTGTTTTAAATATTTAAACACAAAAAATTTCCCCTTTCAGCTTCAGGGAAGTATAAACTCAACAGAAAGCAACCCTTACCCTCACTCCCCTAGCCCCAATCTCCAATATTACCAGCTCCTGTAGAGAGCTGAAACATTAGAAGAAAAAAGGCTGTGGACTTTTAAATACCAGTTCCTGTGTTTTTCCTCAATTCTCTTAGGAACTTCCCTCACTGAAGGCCCACCTATACCATGCAGCACATAAAAGCCGGACTCGGCTGGTCTTCACAGAGGAACTACTTTCCCACCAAAGCGAAGGCCACGGCCTGGGCCATATTTACTGAGGATAAACTTGCAGTAGTGTATCAGGCACAGAGAGAATGTACCCCCAAAATATTAAGTGGTACCTGACTTTAGGGGCTTTATGAATCTAAGAGGGGAACCCATAAAATTAGAAAATGCTAAGGAAAGACTTACTATGGGTGTATTTATTCAACAGATTACAGAGAGGTACAAATAACCTTGCCTACACCTCTAATTGTTCCCGAGGAAGATTAACTTGCAGTCAAAGTGCTAAAACAAAATTTGCATAAGGTACATTTGAAAATAACGAGTTGCCTGTTAAGCACTGGAGATGTGTCTAAAAACAACAACAACAGGTTTTGTAAAATTGAAGCCATAAGTGGAATTAAACCCTCATAATTCAGTACTAGTCCATTTACATTCCTTGACAATTCTGGTTTTCAGCTTGTTTTTGTTAAATTAAAATTGCTCTAGCCTATCTACAAAGAGAGATAAAAAATAAATTCCTACTTTTTAAAGTTCTGAATCGAATGATATAAAATTAAACAGAGAAATGCATTGTAAGTGCAAAGTATCCTTCCACTGTTGCCAGAAAACAACTAACAAAGGGGAGGTAAGTAATTTCACCACCATATTTCCTCACTCTCCTTTAGTGAGAACAGTCATTGGCATGGCGTAATAAGCTGTAAAGCATAAACATTTTTACACAGCCTGCTGCAAAGCAAAGTCTGCCAGCTTTCTACGATATTGGACAGTGTTTAAGTGATTACAGCTTTGGAAATAAGGGGTGGAAACTTGTTTTGTGTCTCCGTTTGTTGTTTCTCTTTTGCACAGTCTCTAGAAATTCATTACATCAATATTTGGAATGAATATATAAGTAGTTATAATAGAGTGATAGAAGTTCCATATTAGTGCAGGCTGTAAATTACCCAGGGACAGCAGCAAATCTCATAGGGACATAATTATCCAGGTATTTCCTTGAAACGGTGTCTCCAATGAGTTTGAATTCCAACTCTGCCATTTACCTACACATAAACTTAATCAAGTTATTAAATTCCTCTAAGTCTGTTTTCCCAAGAAAAGTGATTTTTTTTTTTTTGTTAGTCAATGTTGTAAGGATTAAAGGAGCTAATATACAAAGAGCACATGGAATGGTGTAACCGGACAATCAAGGGGGCTGGGCTGCCTGTCACTACTTCAGCCAATTAAGAGACAGGGTGGAATCATAATATGAGCATTTATTCCACTAACACTGGCAGTATGGGAGAGCAGCAGGTCATCCACAAAAATCTACTCTGCCTCCTAAGATCATCATTGTAGGTGGTGCCACGGCCGGGAGAAGGTTTCTTTTGGTTCGGACCCGGTGATGTTTCTGGAGCATAAAAATGGTCAATCATTCTAAGGAACAAGGCCCCCTGGTGATGCTGGCAGCAACATACCAGAGTGAATAAACAGTCACCCCACCTATCAGAAACCACGCAGCCAGCAGCTTAGTATGTCCATTATTATAAGGGAGGGGGAAATTATCAGAACAATGTATACTAAAAGACAATAGCACATCTAGTAAAAGTCCAACATTCACCTGGATGGAATTGGAGAACATCATGCTGAGTGAAATAAGTCAGTCAATGAAAGAGAAACACCACGTGACCTCACTCATTTATTGATAATAAAGCACATTATAAACTGATGAACCATAAGATAGATATAGTGACAGTAAAACAACAAGCAGACTGTCTAATTACAGTGGGGAGGAGAGGGAGATCTGGGGGAGATAAGAGATCAACCGAAGGACTTGTATACTTGCATATAAGTACAACCAATGGACACAAAACTCTGGGGAGGGAGGGCATGTTTGAGGGGGGGGGGCAATGGTAAGATATGTACACAGATAATAATTTAATAAAATATTTTTTAAATAAAATGGATGGATGAAAGAAAAAAGAAAAAAGTCCAACATTCACCACAGGTAACTTACTGCAGTAACCTTTAGAGAAAACATCCTACATCCTTTTCCCAAACAGTGGGTCCCAACATATAAGGTCCCAATATATGACTTACTTTCCAAAATGAATGGAATAATTCTATATATTAGCAATAGTTGTCCCAACTCCTACCAGGCAGATGTAAAGGCTCACTCTACATGGGTTCCTCTGCCAGTTTCAGAGCGCTGGAGTGGTAAGAAGCAAGTCTCAGGGTCCTGTCCATTTCTCCTCTGGTTGGCCCATCATCCTTGCTCTGCTCATGTCTGTCTAACTGCCTACCACATTTACCCCTCAAGGATCTTGGCTCTGAATTCTTTCAGACGAAAAGGGATTTAGGTTCTGTCTTCTTCTGTAACTGTTTCATGCTGAGGAGGGACAAAGTATTTTCAGGGCCAAGAGATCCTTGCTCTCTGTCAGAGGGATGATGAGGCCTGGGCATGGAAGGAAGTGGCAATGGTGTCTACAGGTGGAATTCCCTGAGTACAAGTATGGCTTGTAACCTGGTGGAGACAAATTGTGTTATAAAATTTTGTATTACTGGATTAAAAGCTAGAGATATACAGTTTAGAATTCAGTGCAATTCATAGGTGAAAAATGAAGCTGTGAGTCTAATATTCATGACTTTGTGTTACAGAGGCTACTGAAACACCCTCCAGTCCTGCTAAAATTTCTCTTGTTTTTATTAAGGAGTCAATTTAAGACCAATTTATTTACTGCATTAAGTCTAATTTCAATTTGGCCTGATCATTTGCATGAACACAAGAATAGCAATTGATCATATACCGTATTTGCCGGCGTATAAGACAATTTTTGGGCCCTGAAAAATACGCATTTGCCGGCGTATAAGACGACTGGGAGTATAAGACGACCCCCTAACATTTCCACTCAAAATACAGTTTGTTATATACTCACCGTATGAGACTACCCCCCACTTGGAGGCATATTTTTCAGGGCCAAAAAGTCGTCTTATACGCCGGCAAATACGGTAGGTGTTTTTTTTTGTTTGTTTGTTTTTAAATCTGCTTTGCTAGAATTTCATGTTTGAGCTTTAATTAGTCCTCCCAGGGCAAAGAATCTGAGCCATTTAGTTGCCATCAGGTTTTTCTGCAATACTTGTAGACTTAATTCCTCACATTCTTGAGGTTCCCAAAATGGGGTTCTTTTCTTGTCATCTCTCAAAAAAGCAACCTTCATTCCTTACTTGGAAATACTGCCATGAACCAAGTGACCAAACAGGGTACCAGGCTATTTCTCCAAGGCACTCGCATTGACTTTAAAGTCAGTTTTCATTCCTTAAAGCTTTCTGGTGGCATCCAGAGTCCAGGCATGTCTCTCTCATACATGACATTCCAATCAAAGTCTTGGTTAATATAACCAAATTGGAAACTGGTCTTTCTGAACTAATGCAAAGAAATGTATTGCCATGACTCACTTTCTAAGAATTGCCAAATTCTGGAGGAATAAAGTAGGGAGAAAAATAAACAATTTACCAAATTGCTTTAATAGAAATAAGTTTCCTTATGTCTGAAAAAAAATTAAAAATTAGTCATACTTTCAACAAAACTTATAAAAACTATGTAATTATTTTCTGTTCATTCAATCTCATAATCAATTTTTGTATCTCCTGATTTTTGTATCCAATTTTACTTAATTCTATAAAACTATAAACTCTATAGACTCATGGAGATTTTTACATCTATTTTAATAATATGCATATATACATATACATATATATATAGAGAGAGTTATTATTTCTTTATTTGACAAAGCTTCCCATGTATCTTAAGCAAAAAATTTTCTTTCATGAAGAGAGAAAACAAATCCTTGAGGCATTCCTGGGCCGATTGGACTGGCCTAAAGCCAAATCTAGGTTAAGAAAAGTTTTTTAATATTCAAACCCTGAAAAGGTTGTCAAGCTTATTTGACCAAAAGATTATATATCATCATTATTACTATGAAATATATTAGATTATTCATCCAAAGTGACAAAAGGGTATTAAATACAAATATAGGTTAGCAACACTTCAGTTCCCACAATTAAGAAGATGGCCCTTTTAAGTAATGAAGTATCTGATTAATATAACATAATACTATATAACCATTTTAATAATTTATAGAACTTTTGCTTCCTGGGCAAAAACAGAAAAGACTTTTCCCCCTTTTAACAGACTAGGAAAGACGAAACAAATTCTGCATTAGCTTCCTTAAATGCATTTATCTAATTAAATTTATTATTCAGATTACCTGTAATTTCCTTTTAAGATTTCTCTTCACAATCCTTCCATAACTTCCACAATCTTTCTACAACTTTCACAAACCTTCTTACCCACTCAGAAGTAACCAGCTTTATAACTCACTTTCTTTTTTCCTTCAAAATGCATCTCCATGCCTCATGTTTTCTATTACCAAAACTTTCCAATTGGTTAGAATTCTTAACTTTTAGAAACATTAATTTTTAGGTGACCACTAAAAAGTAAGCAGTTAGCATTCTTTAGATTGGCAAATACATTTACACATGTGAGAGACATAATTCTAATAAAAACATACACTAACAGTTTCAGGTGTGTTTCCTAGCTTTTCTGTAATAAAAGGTCAAAAGTAGGCAAACTCAAATTTATTAATAGTTCAGTATTCATTATTTCAAAATACCTAGATATTGAGTAATTTCTACTATATAAAACAGCAAGACTCCAAAGTTTTAAGTTACCAACGGCTTCATTATTTTCTTTTGTTTACAAAGTGGGAGTGGCCCCTGCCCAAGGGCACTTCTGTAGCTCAGGCCCTTTTAGGAGAAAAACTTGGGGGGGGGGGGGGAGGGAAGGGTGGTTTAGGAGGTTTATTTCCCATAACTTTCTTTCTGAGTAGACTGTAGCCACATGAAATCTTGCATATAAGAAGAGATCTTATCCTATTTCAAAACAGAAACAAAAACAATCCCTAAAGTAAATAAATGAGTGCCCCCAAAAGGAAGGACTAGGACATTAGCCGTAGAATCGTATTTTACACTAACCCAGAACAGTAAATGGCCTTTGGTGCTAAGTGATGCAAAGTCCAAACAGCAGAGACAGAAGAGAGAATCTTAATAATAGAAAATGGTGATCAAGATGCCAGTAACGAGAGAGGAAGGACACCGTTAGGATAACCAATCTGAGAATCTGCTCTCTTTGCCTCTGTTATCACCACCACCCAGTTACACAGTCCGAGAGCGAGAAGAAAAGTCCAAGGGCATAGTGAGGAAGGAGTTCCTTGGGCAGTAAGCCACCTGTAGATGCCCGTTCCCTCCTAGCATCTTTAGTGAGTGGTATTAACGACTATTGTCTTTAGTTAAACAAAGGACTGCTAGTGAACATGGGTGGATTAATAGCCCGATAGTGAATATGATTATAGTTCTAGAAATTAAGTTCCAGAAACAAAACTGCATCAATAGTGTCAGAAAGCTGCTAGATGCAGGAATTGTTTTCTTACCTTATCACTTGAGATTAAAGACTACTTCTTATTAATATTTATATTTCACTCAGTTCTCAACCCTGTGCCTTGCAGAGAGGAACTGGTTAGAATGTGCTATACTGGACCACACGTTACTCAAACCTAGCTGGATATGTGCTCTGATTTGAAATCCATTATTATCCTTGATTTGAAATCCATTATTATTCCTGTTTTATACACGAGTAATCACATAGAGTGATCAAGCAGCTTGTGTAAAGTCAAATAACTAATCAGTTACAGATATGAGACAAGAACCCAGGTCTTTGGCCTTTAACCCAGGTCTCTATTACACAACCCTGTTTACCACTGGGGGTGCCTTGAGTTTGGGTTCAAAGGATCAGCATTAAGTCATGAGACTATTATGCAAACTTTGCCATTAATCATTTTAAGTAACTATAAGTCTTCTGCATAGAACTAATATTTTACTAAGATGAATGTCAAGGATTAAACTGTTTAAAATGCAGAATTAGACACTGGGCTTTGCCTTTGATTGTGGTTTCTTACTAGTGAACATATAGACCTTCTTTAAGAAAAACATTTTTACTTCTTCACCATTAACAAAACAATTAATACAGCTTTTCTTTTCCTATGATGTAGTCAGGCAGGGTAATCTATAGCAAGATATTTTACATACAATAAACTCTCAACTGGGTGAATTAGTAGCCAAGCCCACCTACTTTTTCTGGTTAATTACACTTGTTTTGTGAGAGGCTGTTCTTATTTAATGTTTTTCCAACAGCTCTGGGAAGTAATGACTTCTGATGTACAGTATGTTGAACATAAAGAACCTTCCCCTTTCTTGTTCAACATATAATTGCTGCATTTGTACATGCTGTGCAAGCTGAAAGTAACAATAAAAAGTTAATGAAGAAAATAAGTACTGGTTGTAATGAACTAGTAATATTGTTAGATTTGTATGTGGAGTCTTTTTTTATTGTTGAAAGTGGAATACAGTCAATAAGAATATGTAATCAAACTGCCCATGCTTTCATCACTTGAGATCTCTCTGAAAAGGAGCTAAGCTATCTTTACCTTCAAAAGCATACTCTAAATCCAATCTTCAGCATAATCGTTTAAATAAGCACTCCCCATGTTTTAGGTTCTTGTAGTATAAAAAGATACATTCTTAAATAGACTTTTATTGCTTTCTAAGCATGAAACATGACTTTCTTTTAATTTTGAAGTTAACTTTAATTATGCAAAATAATGTGAATAGATTCTCTTCATTTAAAAACCTGAAATATTACAAATAAAGTTCTCTTTGACTATTCCCCTATACCTACCTGTCCCCAAACCTCCCTCTTCCCCGTGTCCTCCACCCACTATTATCAGGTAGATGAGATTTCTTCTACTTTATTCTCACATTTACACATAATCATCATCATTAAAAAAAACACCCCAAAAGTTTCTTTTAATGCTATATATTTCAATATTAATTATTTTACATTAATATAATTGAGTACTAAATAAATAATATGATCAGCATGTTCCTACCGAAGCCTCACATCTTAAAGTGGTTTTTATTTTTGCTTTTGTAGATCCGCAGGGGAAATGCAATTTGTTAATTGTTTGGCACTTTTAAGTGCCAGAAAAATCCTAAGGTGTGAAGGTGAGAACTGATAGTCACAGCCTATTGTTAGTATAATTAGAAGTCATCAGAAGCTAATTAGTACCACATTAAAGTGATAAATTATGAACTACAATATCTGCAGCTGAGACCAGGACCAATTCCCTAAATTTAGAGACGCCCCCAACTTGCTTCATTCACAGCTTTTTATATTCTCCACTTCTATTCTTAAATTAAGGTTTCATATAAGTCTCTAAATTCTACCACTTTTCTATAACAGCATACCAAGCTTGACCAATTTTCCCTTAAAGGAGAAATTAATGCTAAGATCAGTAAATTTAAGTTGTTTTCTAGATTTAACTTACAGTTTTATTTATAATGCTTTTTCTGTGATTAGTTCTTGAAGTTCAACACTTATCTTAGCATATATATCATTAATTTACCCATAATCAATTGAATAAATACACAGTTGCAAAAGAATTAGCATAGTAATCAAGAAACTGATGGTATCAATTTTAACAAGGATGGTAAACTTAAGAGAGCTAATCTGAAGACATCATTTTGCTTCATTCATGTTTTCTTTACTTTTAAAAAAAATCTATAATTTACCCATGTTCATAAAACATCTGATCTTGTCAAAGAGGGCAAAAGACAAAAAGTTCAGATCAGCTCAGAGACTGCGAAGCCTTCATTCTAATGAGAGGACTAGGCTATCTCAATTTAGAAAAAAACCTTTTTTTAAAAATCAGTTTTTAAGGAGTGTAAATTAGTAAAACATGTATATGTTAAAAAGAATTCAGAGTACTAAAGAAGACATAAAATGAACAGTTAAAGTGTCTCATCCCTTTCCCTCCCACCAGCTGCCTCTCCCCAGAGGTGACCACTGTAAAACAGCTCTTTGTTTCTCATGTGAAACATTTTTTCATGCATGTAAAATCCACTGCCCACCCCAAGGGGGTCAAACTATAATACATTTCTGTATCTTGCTTTTTTTTCACATGATTCTTTGAAGTCTGAAAGATGAGACAGAGGGCCGGAAACCAGGACTGCAGGCTTTATTAGAGGAGAAGGATCCTGCACACAGAGCACACAGCCTCCTCGTACCAGCATTAGAAATAAACATGGAAATGATCAGTCCACGGTTTTAATCTTTCATCAGCTGACCTGCCACCTGGAAGGAACAATGTCACTGCACTTGTCTCTCATTTTCCTCCTTCTGGAAATGAAGAAGAGGGCAACCCAAACACAGAAAAGTCTAAAACCTGTCAGTAAAACTTCAAGCCACAGAATGGAAGCTGCAGATAATAGAGGTACATAAATAAAATCCTATATCATAAAACCCTAATATGCAAACTGACCAAACAGCAGAATGACTGGTTGCTATAATGCGCACTGACCACCAGGGGGCAGACGCTCAACAGTAAGGAGAGAGGAATTCAAAACTGCCAGCAGGCAGACATCCCCCAAGGGGTCCTGGACTACGAGAGGGCGCAAGCTGTGCTGAGGGATTCCCTCCTCCCAGTGAATGAATTTTGTGCACTGAGCCTCTAGTGAATTATAAGAAGGAATGGGCCCTAGCATGTTTGGCTCAGTGAATAGGATGCCAGCCGATGGATTGAAGGGTCCCAGGTTTGATTCTGATTAAGGGCACATGCCTGGGTTGCAGGCTCAATCCCCAGTAGGGGGTGTGCAGTAGGCGGCTGATCAATGATTCTCTTTCATCATTGATATTTCTACCTCTCTCTCCCTCTTCCTTCCTCTCTGAAATCAATAAAATATATTAAAACACACAGACACATCATTTAAAAAAAAAAAAAAAACTTGGGATTTAAAAAATGTACTAATCTGCAATGTTTTTTGTTATGTTGGGTTATTTATTATGGGTTTTTTTTGTGTGTGTGTGACATTCCACTAATATTTTTCTTTCTTTAAATGTCACATTGATATTGCTTTCCATAATAACGAAGTTAAAAAAATTAAGAATGTCCCATGAAGAGTGCCTTAGAATCTGATTACAGCTCACACCCTTTGGTCTGTGGGCTAACACTCTATCCACTGAGCCAAATCAGCCAGGGTTGCAAAGGATATAATCAGGTACAGCCAGTCACAGGAAGACATGGCTCAGTTACACTACTTTAAAAGGCACATACTATACATGTGTGATTCAAATGCTTATTTTGGTTTATAGCACTACAGTAACAGAAGGGTCAATTATCTAAAGATTTAAATGAATACTATGTCCAAGGCACTGGCGAGATACACAGTTGTACAAAGCTGGCAAAGATAGCCCAGCTGGATACTGAGAAGAAAAACAAAACATGCTTGGCAAACATGTTTCAATCTCTTCTACCACAGTTAACAAGAGGTTTTTGGAAGTTTCAGGCAATGAAGGTAAGGTGAAAATATGTTATCTATTAATAACTGCTAGTTAGATGGAAAAAAAAAAACTGAGTAAATTATTGCTAAAACAACTGAGAAAGGTGAACCATTAGTTTAAAAAATTCATTAAAAAATTAAACTTAATAATCATGTTGTATTAGAGAAGTCTATACTTTGAAATGTTATGTTTTATATATTGTAATGATCTATTTTTTGTATACAAGAGTATCCTATTATTAATAGAACAGGAAGTTATACACTTATTTTCTCTGGAGTGGCTAGAGATACTTTTACATTAAATTTAGTAGTTTTTCAACTGATTACCTTTGTAACCAATATGTGTGTATGTATGTGTATGTATGTATGTATGTATTTATACTGTTGACACTATTACAGATGTCCTCCATTTCCACCCCCTTCCAAGTCTTCCAACTGTTGTCTGTGTCCATGGGCTATGCATATGTGTTCTTTGGCTAATCTCTTCACCTTCTTTCATCCAGTGCCACCCACACTCCCTCCGCCATGTAAACTAAGGGTTGGTAGAATAAATGTAAACCCACAGTCTTCTTGGGAAATGGCTATGGTAGATGCTTATAGTGTATTTTTATAAATGTGGTTCTCTTACCTGTTTTTCAAAATGTAGTTATTACATTTTAACCTACATTCTGCCTCTCTTGGCCATATGATAAATTCACTAAACAGATCCACAAGTTATATTCATCAGTTATGTCCTTAGGCTAAAAATAAAGGTCACCTAACTTACCTTGGTCCCTTAGGTAATGTACTCAGGTCCCACTATCTGACATCAAAGTCAAGTTTATGAGAGAAAGACACCAACAATGCGAACCCCAGTAGTTGGGAGGTGAATTTAAAAAGCTTCCAAGTCAGTACTTTCCTCAAATGTTAAATAATTCACTGTGGCATTATAGATACAAGCCTCCAGCAAAAGTTACACTTGAACAATTAAGAAAAGCAGGAGCAAAACAAATGAATTCAGGGATGGAGAAACAAATTAATGGTTTCTCATAGTACTATGCCAAATTACATTTTCACATTAACAAGTGTATAAACCACCCAAGCATCACCAATGACATGCTGGATCAAGCTTAATTACAGAAAATAGCCCAGAACCAGGATTATTCCCTAAATGTAATTATAGATTCTATATACTAGAATATGAAATTCATTTATATTATTTGGAACATTTTTATATTCATAACGCACCACCTATTCTTCTGCAAAGTTCTTTTACAACTGCTCGTGTTACAATGACCATCCACCAAATTCATATGTTCCTGTGAAGGCTCAGAAGGTGATGTAGGTGTTTCTTAGAGACTAGGTAAGAAATTTGAAACACATGTTCACATTACAGTGCACTGTGTGCATATAGATAAGAGCACCTACATTGTAGAAAAGGTAACATACTTTAGAGTAAAACCAGGATTTAATGCCCAACTCTATCACTTACTATTTAAAGGATTTTAGACAAGTCTTAATCTCAATATTAGCTTCTTTTTCTGTAAAATGGGGTTGATTCACTCATGCCACAAATATATACTGAACACCGCCAAAACCGGTTTGGCTCAGTGGATAGAGCGTCGGCCTGCGGACAGAAAGGTCCCAGGTTCAATTCCGGTCAAGGGAAGGTGTCTTAGTTGCGGGCACATCCCCAGTAGGGGGTGTGCAAGAAGCAGCTGATCGAAGATTATCTCTCATCGATGTTTCTAACTCTCTATCCCTCTCTCTTACTCTCTGTAAAAAAAAATCAATAAAATATACTAATACACACACACACACACACACACACACACACACACACACAATGAACACCTATTATGTGTCAAATAGTACTTTACATTGGTTATTTTAGAATCAGAGATAACAAAATTTGGCTGGTGTTCATTAGAGGTATGTATGGTTACCCAATTGCAAGAGCAGACTATTAATAAAACGGGGTCAAAATCAGCAGACTAAAACCCAAAGGAATTCCCAACAGGAGCTAGACATACATGGGCTATACAAGGTGATGTGAAGTCTGTTTGCTTTCCAGGGATTATCAGGTATTGGTATTAATTATTGGTCCTTGTGTTTTCTCTAGTTATTTCAACTAAACTCAGTCAAGAGCTTTCTATACAATTTGTAAGCTAAAGTATTGACCTCTAATTCAAAAGTTTGGGGGAGGGACGTAGATGTATTAAAGATTTGCCAAGTTGCTTTCAATTCAGGAGTTTTCAAAGAAATACATATAAGAAGAACTTTTTGGTATAATAATTTAATGGCCTAGTCTAATCTACAAGTGAAATAAATTATTTGAATCAGACTAGAAAATCAGAATGGAATCACAAAAAACACACATGAGGTTTAGAAGGAAACTATAGTTAAAGATTCAACTTCCTGCCAAAACCGGTTTGGCTCAGTGGATAGAGCGTCGGTCTGCGGACTTAAAGGTCCCAGGTTCGATTCCGGTCAGGGGCATGTACATTGGTTGCGGGCACATCCCTGGTAGGGGGTGTGCAGGAGGCAGCTGGTCGATGATTCTCTCTCATCGATGTTTCTAGCTATCTATCCCTCTCCCTTTCTCTCTGTGAAAAATCAATAAAAACTTTAAAAAAAAAAAAAAAAAAAAAAAAAAAAAAAAAAAAGATTCAACTTCCTTCAATTGAAGTTGCACCACCCTAAAAAAAGTAACATGGCAACTCTTACCTACAGAATTATTGTAAGGACAAATGGGATAACTGTCGCCCTGGCTGGTTTTGCTTAGTGGTTAGAGTGCCGGCCCTTAGGCTGAAAGGTCATGGGTTTGATTTCCAGTCAAGAGCATGTACCTTGGTTGCAGGCTGAATCTCACTTCTAACCTCATTCCTCCACTCTAAGAAGAATAAATGAAAAAAATATCCTCAGATGAGGATTAAAAAAAAAAAAAGGTAACTGTCATAAAAATGATTAGTAACCTACAAAGCACTAAAAAAATATAAATTGTTTCAGAGTGAGTAGAAACTAAAAATGATCCCAAGGTATCTCTTTTAGTAAAGATACCTATATGCATAAATGGTAAAAGATCGGCAAAAATTATCCTGGTTGAGGAGGGGCCATTTTTAGCTACAACAGTAATAAATTTTGCTTGCTTGTTAATGATGAAAGATCACTGTACTTCATAGCTAGCAAGCAACAGTCATTTCTAAATATTATAGAAGAATAAAACATTTATGGATAAGACCACTAGAGAAAAAAAAATCTAAGATGTGGATTGATTTTTAAATCAAGTCAATAAGATATATCAGCCATAAGTCAAAGTTTCTAGACATGCTTCTTTTTGGGAGAAAAATTTCCTTGCTCCCCATGTTTTTAGGATAGTTTTAATTTCACATGCCAAAGTCCACCTGCAGATTGTTACTCTATAGAGAGAGGCTTTTAGCACAGTGCCAAGCACTCCATTAAAATTAAATAAAGTTATTGCTAATATCTTACTAAAAATATGCAATATTTTTAAAACAAAAAATTTAAAGTTTGTTTTATATGCAACAAATGTGACTAATATATGCTAATAATTATTTTTTAATCCAAATGTGTGAGATATAAAAACATAATTTCAATAACTTCAGTAAAAATCTTCACCACAAAAATAAGCAAAATAAAATAAATGATATAGCACTGAAGTAGACTACTTCTGCTAAAACGGTACTTGCATCAATATTTTACAACTACATATCAGTTTAAGTAGGTTGAAAAAATTAAAAATCCTAGACTAATGGATAAAGAGGTCTCTACAGAGATATAATGATACCATGATGGGGGAAGATGGGTAATCATGAACAGAAAATTTTAAATGCTCAGAGTAGTATGCAAGTATTTGACACATATGTGTGGGTAAATTTACTAGAGTTATGCATGGAGCAGCCAAGACTATCAGATCTGTTAGCAATAAAAATACATATTTTAAATGTTACAAATATTTTAATTTATCTTTGAATCAGAATGACACAGAACTAAACAGCCATTTCTACTACCACTGTTCAGTAAAGGAAAGCATAATTTAGAGAGCAATGTCAGAAGACTAATTTCTTACCATGAATAGATCCCACTGACCATGTCATAGTTCTGACATGAAGCATTCACACTGCTGGGTCCAGCTGCTTTAGAAATAAGTAGCACCACCAAACCCCTCAACTGGAGGTTATTCCGGCTATCTTGTACAAGCCCCCTGCAACAAATAAATAAAAGAATAAGATTAATAGCCTATCTAATATAGAGGGAATATGCTAATTGATCCTCATGCCATTGCAAAGATGGTGGTGCCCACAACCAATAAGGAGGGAATATGCTAATTGATGGCCTCACCCTCAAAGATGGCGGCATCCTCAGCCAATAAGGAGGGAATACACTAATTGACTGCCACACCCTTGGATGCCAGCCGCCCAGGGCCCCCGAGGCTCATATAACCAGGGCCGGCTAAGGCTTGCGCTGCCAGCAGTGGCAGCAGTGGGGGTGTGATGTGGCATCACCTTCCCCTGATTGCTGGGTAGCCTCCCACCTTGAGGGCTCCTGGACTGTAAGAGGGGGAAGGCCTGCCTGAGGAACGCCTCCTCCAGTGCATGAATTTTCATGCACCAGGCCTCTAGTATTTTCATAAGATCAGTCAGATCATGTTATAGCAAATTGGTGCAAATATGCTCATAATTCCTATATTAGACAATGGAATGTGTTGAAAATAAATAAGATTGAGTCCAGCCAGTGCTGCTCAGTGGTAGAGCATCAACCTATGAACCAGGAGGTCATAGTTCAATTCCTGGTCAGGGCACATGCCTGGGTTGCAGGCTTGGTCTCCAGTAGGGGGCATACAGGAGGCAGCCAATCAATGATTCATTCTCATCACTGATGCTTCTATCTCTCCCTCTCCCTTCCGCTCTGAAATCAATAAAATATATATTTTAAAAAGGAAAAAGGATTGGGGGAAGAAAGAGTGAATGGAAGGAAACCATGAATTCAGCAAACAAATGGAAAAACCCATGGCTGGTTTTAAAAGTGACAATCTGACATGGTGGGGATTGATGATCTGGCTTTCTCCTCTTTCTGAGTTTTCCCACTGTCTATATCCAACCTTTCAATATTAACCATTTGCTCTGATAACAAGAGGAACCCACAGTTTTAAAATGTTTGTGGTAGTCGATAGCAACTGAAATAATTACAAAATTTATGTCTTTTTTTTTTAAAAGATATTTTATTGATATTTTACAGAGAGGAAGGGAGAGATAGAGAGCTAGAAACGTCAATGAGAGAGAAACATCGACCAGCTGCCTCTTGCACACCCCCCACCAGGGATGTGCCCGCAACCAATGTACATGCCCTTGACCGGAATCGAACCCGGGACCTTTCAGTCCGCAGACCGATGCTCTACCACTGAGCCAAACCGGTTTGGGCCAAAATTTATGTCTTAGATAAAGAGATTTTTATTTGATGATGGTGGTTGACACACTCATTTCAGAAGTAAAATGGAAAAGAATGCCATGAGCAAATAGTATCTTGCTATTTCCTATTATTTATGAAAAATATTATCACTCTAGACAACAAAGAAGCTTTGACTTAGAATGTCATTTTTGTTTGTTTGTTATGAGAATTGAACTTCTATAGTTTTTACTATAACTAAGGCTAAGAATACTTTCCTGAATACACTTTGTCATTTTTTTTAAATATTGCAAATGGTTGTCATACAAGAACTAAATGGCATCATTAATAAAAAAGAAATATATTACTTTATAAAAAAGAAATATATTAATATATTTCTTTTTTGAAATATATTAATATTAATATTAATATATTTATTGAAATATATTAATATATTACAATATATTACTATGGGTAATATATTATAATAAATTAATATTTAGAATAATGCTCATGACAATAATCAAATAGATTATAGTATATATAAATAATACACAACATAATTCTTGATTATGGTAAAAAACATTAAATATTTTTATTATAATACTTCAATGAATTATTAAGACTTCCATTCTGAACAAAGAATCAATTGAAATTAATTAACTAAGCCAAAATTGAGTTAGTCTATTACTTAAAACAAAACAAAACACCATTTTGCTCCTTATGCCTCTATACAGGAATTTAAAAAAGGACCCTTCATTACTTTCAAAATAACAGCGAACTTCTGGCTCTTTGCAAAGTAAAAGCTGTGACTGTTTTTCTACTTATGCCTTCTCCTCAATCTAGTCAGCGATCTTTAGCAAGTTAGAAGAATTAATCATTTAAAAAAATAAGTTCTAGTCTGGCCAGTGTTGCTCAATGGTTGAGCATCTACCCATGACACAGCATGTCGAGGTTCAATTCCCTGTTTCATTCCAGGACAGGGCACATGCCAGGATTTTGGGCTTGATTCCCAGAATGGGGTGTGCAGGAGGCAGCCAATCAATGATTCTCTCTCATCATTGATGTTGCTATCTCTCTCTCCCTCTCCCTTTCTCTCTCTTAAATGAATAAAAACATATTTAAAAAATAAAAGTAAGTTCTAATTTCCTAGGAAAGAAAGTTAATTAGCTCTCTTCCGCCATGCTGTCGGTGTGAGTGGGACAGAGCCCATGCTAGCTTGGAAGAGGCTCTTTTGTTTATTGCATCGGACTCGGCTCCCTGGTGGTCCTTGGGGATCACGAAGTCTGGGCGTAACATTTGGGGGCTTGTCCGGGATCCCCAAGACCCTGAGGGACCCTGATTCAGAAAGCCTGACTGGCTGTGTCCTTACAGGCTCTGCAGTTTGCTTGCTCCAGATGCACTGCCAGTGCCCACCGCAGACCCTGTAGCCCGGGAACTCAGTGTGGGTAAAGAAATTCACTGCACAAGGATTCAAAGGGACGCTATACTGTTTGTTATCCTGAGCATGCACATGGCTGTTGAAGTAGATGGCACCCACACCTGACTACACGAATCCTAGCTCCTGCATGGCCTGGATCCTGGCAACTAGCGGCCTCACCTGTGAGATCCCCAGCCTGGGCTTCACGTAGGCCAGGAGGAGACTGGATGCCTGCAGGAGGGGAACTGGACTTCAGTGAGGACAATACTGATGGGAACTGTGGTACTAAGCGTCTTGGTAACTGTATTTGTTATTTATGCTGATTCTTACTCATGTTGTCAAGAACGTTTTTGCTAGCCAGTGAGAAAGTCCAGGGCTAAGTAAGACTAGATAACAGAACAATGAATGCCCTAAAAGGAAGTAGGCTGAGTCAATGATTTGACTCATACACATAAAGACAAGGGGGGAATGAGAAGGTAGGGCATGGCGAGGCTAACTCCTGACTCCATTTTGTACTGTGGGGCAGGGCGGAGTTATCCTCCATTTTGTGTAACTGGAGCCTAGCCCTCACACAACCAATCAAGGTCAGCCAAAGGAGTGACATCATCATCCCTATAAAACCCCTTGACCTGTCGAAGTTCGGTCTCTCTTCTGCCATGCTGTCGGCGTGAGTGGGACAGAACCCATGCTAGCATGGAAGAGGCTCTTTTGTTTATTGCATTGGACTCAGCTCCCTGGTGGTCCTTGGGGATCACGAAGTCTGGGTGTAACAGTTATAAGCAAGAAATTGGGAGAAATTGCTCTTCATATGCAACCAATAATAGTTGCCACTGTATCTATCCCTTTAGAAAAATCTAATTATGTAAATATTAATAAATAATTCTTAAAGAATTATTCAGATTATGTTATAAACTTACATTCTTATTGTGCCCTAATATATCTTATACATTGAAAAAAAAGAAAGTTAATTAAGTGATTAAGCTATAACACAATAGAAACAATCATCAGAAATGTCCAAAGCTCTTTATTATCCTGTTACAATTTGCTTAAATCCTATAGACCTGAACCAAAGGGAGGCGAGGAGACAACTTATTTTAGAAAAAGAAAAGTGAATGGGAACCCTTTCAAACTACAATTTTTTTGCTTTAAACTACACATTTTAACTTATATTACTTATCCTTACTTATTTATTACTGAAGGTTAATCTTTATTTTTCCATTTCTGTGTAATATTAAAGAGAAGGGAAAAGAGCAAGGTGAGGCTCTGTGTGTGTATTTTGGGTATTAACCCTGGTTAGGGATAAAGGATATGATGATACAGTAAGAACTCTATATATATCAGAACTGTTCTAAGCATTTTACTGTATATTAACTAAAACTAACTTACAACACCCTAGTGGAGCTACCCTGTTTACCATGCTTTTTTTTAAAAAAAAAATATATTTTTTATTGATTTTTCACAGAGAGGAAGAGGGATAGAGAGTTAGAAACATCGATGAGATCATTTGCAGTAACCTGGATGGAATTGGAGAGCATCATGTTGAGTGAAATAAACCAGTCAATGAAAGAGAAACACCACATGACCTCACTCATTTATGGATATTAAAGAACATTATAAACTAATGAACAGAAAGATAGATATAGTGACAGTAAAACTACAAGCAGACTGTCAAGACAGTGGGGGGGGGGGTAGGGAGATCTGGGGGAGATAAGAGATCAACAGAAGGACTGGTATGCATGCATATAAGTACAACCAATGGACACAAAACTCTGGGGAGGGAGGGCATGTATGGGGGGGGCAATGGTAAGCTATGTACACATATAATACCTTAATAAATTTAAAAAAGGGAAAAAGAAACATCGATGAGAGAGAATCATCAATCAGCTGCCTCTTGCACACCCCCCACTGGGGATGTGCCCGCAACCAATGTACATGCCCTTGACCGGAATCGAACCTGGGACCCTTCAGTCCGCAGGCCGATGCTCTATCCACTGAGCCAAACCGGTTTCGGCTGTTTACCATGCATTGACAGATGAGGAAAATGAGGGAGACAGGTGGTAGAGCCTAGATGGAGCCAGGATTTGAACCCATGCCAAATGGCTCTTGGCTCTATAGTGATTCTCCATCTGCTTCATCTCATGAACAAAACTTGTTGCTAAGTCAAATGAGAACAGTGCTACTTTAGAATCAGGTTTAAAAAATCCTGCTTACCAGTATTCAGTAGTTGTGTGACTCAGATAGTGACCTTTTCTATAAAATGAGGTAAATTATTTATACTTTCCACAGTCATGTATGGAAGAGACAACATGAGTAATGTACATAACACTATGGAAGAACATGGTAGGTGACCGAGTGATCACAAAATTACATTCTCTTTCCTTATTAATGTTTTGCAATCTATTTTTTCTCAACTCCTATTTTCTCTTTCTTCTACTGTTTCTCCTTCTATCTCTTAAAGTCCTCCCCACTGTGCTAGCATATATAACTCCTATAAATGCAGTTTCATTTTCTACCTCCCAGAACAATAAAAGTTAAGCAATTCTTCCTATCCTCATTCCAAACATCACATATCATTAAAACAGCGGCCACTTTCAGATGCATTACTGAAAAGGCCGGGAAAAGAAAGCAGAGAACTGGTTAACAGAAATCAAGAGAGCATGCCTTCTAACAACTGATTTTCATGTAAGACAAACTGGAAAACAGATTACCAGTGTGAGTAAATTAATAATTGTTTCCAAAATTATTGGAGACTTCTTCTTTAATTTCACTTCATTAATACCCTTAAAAACACACACAGATCCAAAAGATTAAGAAAATTTCCCCTGAGCATACCCTGCCTCCCTACCCCTACCACAAGGCTCTAAATCTACAGAGGTACGATGTTTCATGCAGTCCAGGTCACACTATGATTTTTTCTCAGAGCCTCTTTCAGGAGGGACGGTGACAAGCCAGAGCATATCCAGAAGATGATAAAATCATGCAAGGCTTAAAAAAACAACAATGGATGCTAGCTAGATTGATAAAGTTGGTGCTCTTGCTAGAGGTGCCTCTCTCGGTATATGTAGAATTCAGACCGAGCCTTAAAGGATGGCTAGATTTAAGCAGAGAAGGAAAGTACATAGGAGTGAGATGGGGTTATTGGAATGGAAAGAAAGGTATCCTAGGAGAAATAAATTGGTTACACAGTGATAAGAAGGTGGAAAAATGGGAAGCAGGTTCAGGAGCTGTGGGGCTACCCATTTGGGGAGCCCAGAAAAAGATAGTGTAAAGAGGGAAGGACCATAAAAGGCAGGTTTAGAGTTGGGACTTCATTCTGCGGGCAATCTGAAGACATGGATAGTTTGTCAGCAAAGAAGTAGCGCGATGAGAGCTACCAAATAAACAGTTACTCTGACTATTGTGTGTGGAATGCAGTGAAAAGGAGAGAAAAGATTAGTTAGGAGTAGCTTCTTCCAACAGTCCTGGTGAGAGATAATGAGGGCCTCAATTAGGGTAGTGGCAGCAGGGAGGGAAGAGAAAAGCTGAATAAAGGCAACAAAATGGAGGAGGAACAGATAGTCTGGTCAATTGACTGTGGGAGACGCTGGGAAGGGATCAAGAAGCAAAGGAAAGGTAAGGGATGAATTTAAGATTCAAACAGGTATCTTGGAGGTGAAGATGCTAGTGGCATAAGCAGAGATTGGATAAAAAGGAAAGTTAATGGGGAATTAATGAGTTAGTTTTGGACATGCTACATCTGAATGCAAGAAGGACTTCCAGATGGAGATGCCCAGCAGGCAGCTGGAAATGCTGTGGGTGTAGATTCGGGAAGCATCTTCACAGAGGTGATGGCTGAAGCAGCAGGAATTGATAGATGAGTTTTTGAGGAGGAGAAAAAAAAAAGAAAAGGGAAGAGAATCCCTGTACTTAGGGGACTGAGGAAGGATGAGTAACCAAGAAGGAACATAGTATGCCCACAAGCAAATAAACAGGGTTTCTACAGACATCCAGAAAGAAGTGTGAACATACACACACAATGGAGGCAGAGAACTGTAACAGTGCAGTGAACAGAAACTAGCATCAGTAGTTAGTTGCCCCTTCCATGGGCTTTTTTTGTTTGTTTTTGTTACTCCTCACCCGTGGATATTTTTAGAGAGAGTGGAAGAGAGGAGGAGGGGAGAGAGAAACTTCTATGTGAGAAAGACACAACCAATGGTTGCCTCCCACACTCGGTGATTAAGCCTGCAATCAAGGTACATGCTCTTGACCAGAATGGAACCTGGGACCCTTCAGTCCTCGGGCCGATGCTCGATCTATAGAATCAAATCAGCTAGGGCCTTCCACGGGCTTTTATGGTCCACATTATAAACATCTAATTTGGCACTTAAAACAATGAATAATAAAAATGGTAAACAACAATGATATAGACAACAACTACAACATACTATAAAGCCAAGCAGGCATGTGCTGTTTTACATGCCTATGTCAGAAAGCATACAAGGTAACTAGTAGGTAAATCTCTTTACAGATGAGGAAGATTAGGGAGAAGGCTTAGAAGAGTTACATAGCTACTAGTCACACTAGTCAACTAGTAATGGAAATGTCAAGATTTAGACATAATCTGGACTCCAAAGCCCAGGCTCAGGGTCAGCTGTGCTATTTAGTTATGTGTTCACAGGTGCTCCCTCCCACGTCTGTGAGAATCTGGAGGGCCCTCAGGCTTAGTCATCTCTGGGTGTCCTGCACCCAGCAGAGCAACTGACCCAGAATAGATCTCCAAAATATGCAAATGAGAGAGTAAATAGAAGTAGAGCAGCAGGCTCTCTCTGTTGTATATCTCACACAAACAGACCTGCTATGCACTGGTCCCACTTTCCACACCTCTCCTATTATCCATATGCCATAGCGGATTCTTTAAAAGGGACAGCCAGACAGGAGAAAAGCTCCAATACATTCTAAAAAGCACACTGAGATTTATTTTAATGCTACATCAAAAGCTTACTGTACGTAAGAATTATGCTAGATTAAAGGAACTATTCCTTAAGCATTAAATAGAGAGGACTATTTAAAACTGGAGTGTTTATGTGTTTTGTTTCTTCATTTAGGACCATGGTCAGCAAACTGCGGCTCAAGAGCCACATGCGGTTCTTTGGCCCCTTGAGTGTGGCTCTTCCACAAAATACCACGGCCTGGGCGAGTCTATTTTGAAGAAGTGGCATTGGAAGAAGTTTAAGTTTTAAAAATTTTGCTCTCAAAAGAAATTTCAATCGCTGTACTGTTGATATTTGGCTCTGGTGACTAATGAATTTGCCAACCACTGGCTTAGGAGAACCGACTGAATTCGCGGCTGCATCAGTGCCTGTGAGAGAGGGCTGCCCTCATTTTGTAAGAAAATAGGGGTAGTTCTAGATGGAGTTGAGGTAGGATGGCAGGAATAGGGCATGAGAGAACACTTTTGAGATTTATGCTCAAAGAGTTCTAATTTGTGCTGGTGATCCAAACCACCATCTTTTGGTAAATTGGAATCAAATATTAAGGAGACAATTTACCACCTTCAAGTGACCATCACCTTTGAGTCAGCTCCAAGCACCTCAAAGTCTAGTGAATGGGAAAGAATCAGCACTGGCCAGACCCCCATGAGGGGGAGAAATCCATTCATTGCTAACACTTGTAGAGGTATGGAGTTCTGTTTTACTAATTTATTACCCTACTTTTATATATCCAATTCCAATAAAATCCAGAAAATGTAAGCATAAAAAATGGATGTCGCCGAAACCGGTTTAGCTCAGTGGACAGAGCATCAGTCTGCGGACTGAAAGGTCCCAGGTTCAATTCTGGTCAAGGGCATGCACATTGGTTGTGGGCATATCCCCATTAGGGGGTGTGCAAGAGGCAGCTGATCAATGTTTCTCTCTCATTGACGTTTCTAGCTCTCTATCCCTCTCCTTTCCTCTCTGTGGAAAATCAATAAAATATATTTTAAAAAAATGGATGTCAAGTCTAACATACATGAAGTGGGATGATTGATAAGATTCTAATAATGCTTGTGATTATAACCTCCAGCTAAAAAATTTTTAACATTTAAATTCAGATGACTGGAACCAAAGAATTGATTACAGTGTGAATTTTTTTGCCAAAAAAACAACAGGAATATTCTGATCTTTATTTAATAAAACATTGAGTGCAACCTGCTAAATTGATTTTGTGATCCACTAATTGGTTGCAACCTTCAGGTTTTTGAAAAATGGTATTTTAGCTGAAACCGGTTTGGCTCAGTGGATAAAGCTTCAGTCTGTGGACTGAAGGGTCCCAGGTTCGATTCCGGTCAAGGGCATGTACAGTGGTTGCGGACACATCCCCAGTAGGAGGTATGTGACCAGGAGGCAACTGGTCAATGTTTCTCTCTCATCGATGTTTCTAGCTCTCTATCCCTCTCTCTTCCTCTCTGTAAAAAAATCAATAAAGTTTAAAAAAAAAAAGGTATTTTAAAGTCATGTGATAAATTAAGTCAAATTAATTACGTAGGAATAGAATTATCACTACTTAAAAACAGAAAATCTGTCCATACACTAGGACAAATTTAGTAATTTAGTATTGCAACAAAGCATTCAAGTTCTTTAATCACATGAGAAAATATTTAAAATGTTAACTGAAAGAAGACAAAAAAATATAAACTGTATATATAATATGATCTCAATTATGTTTTGATATATGCATACATATATGAATATAAACAAGGCTAAGGACAAAAACTAGAAAAATATGGCAAAAATTAACATTTTAAATCTGTTATCATTATATAGGTATTCAACATACAAGATGTCCTTGTATTTTTCCATATATTTAAAATATTTTGTTTAAAAAATGAAAAAGAAATAAGATATGAAGAAAATACTCCCATGTGGTAACAAGTGTTAATCAATGGGTCTTTAGATTAAGAGTGATTTATTTTATAAATTGTATAAAAGCACAGATTTCTTTGAAGTCTAGAGAAAAAAATACCATATTTAAAAAATAACAGAATTTTAAGAAGGCAAATGACTTATACTACATTATACTTGAGTTTTTCATTTAAAGAAAAAATTCAACCCCAGAGAACTACGTTGAGTGCTTCTTAAGTTTATATTTTTCCTTTAATTCTCTAAGATTTAGACACAAGGTCAAAGTTTATAAACTTCTAGTTTGGTAGAAAGTTAAAATGGTATCAAAAACAGTGATATTACTCAGTTGTAATAGAAAAAAAAATTAACATTCGGGGAAGTTGTTTTTTAAAGCACTGTAACTTTATGGAAACTAAAAACAGTCAGCTTGTCACAGATTTTTATATAAAATTAGCAGAAAAACGGTAGGTTAATTTCCATTGACAAAATAACCCAAATTGTATTATTCCTGCCCTATCTATCCTGAAATTAAACTGCCCTGGACTTGAAACAACTTTAGGGCCTGAGGTGACCAGCCTTTAGAATCAGGAGCTGTGGCAGCACTGACATGGCTTGAGGGCCACATGTACTGCCCACCCGAATTAAATCCCCGAGGGACGGCTGGGCCAAGGAGCTGCCTCACCAGAACCCTCCCAGAGCTGCAATTAGGTTTGATGGGCATGTGGCCGAAGACAAGCAGGCGCTGGGGAAAAAAGTAAGTAACAGAAGAGAAAGTAGAATGGGGGTAGGGCAGAGGGATTGTTAAGCAGGGGGAAATCGAGCAGGAGCTTTTCAGAAATGGCTACCAGTAGTTTAGTGAAATATGATTGAAATTTAAAAAAATAAAATAATGCCGTAATTGAGCAAATTTGCAGCAAGATGTAGGCTGGCCACCTTAGAATTAACCATACCATCAGAAAAACAAAAAAATCCACAAAGATTTCCCTGCTCAAATGGTATCTGAAGATTTATTTTAAAATATTAATGTAGTAAAATAGGGCCGTTTAAAAAAATAATATTTTGGTCACACTGGAAGGTCTGTTAAAATGATCTCATATAATAATTTTTACATACAGACCCCTTTTGTTCACATTAAAAAATTAATTTAGTGTTGAAGCAAAGGAGCAGGAAAATGGAGAGCTGGAATACAGGCATCATTGTACTGCACACACACACGAGGCTCACACACCACTTAGGAAGGGACACTGGCTAAGAGCTAAAGAACTGTAAACTACACCTCCCGCTACCTCGGTCTGTCTGCGCGGGAATAAATCATCCAAAAGTGAACTAGTGCTCCCTTAATGCTCAGTGCGTTTCTCAACCAGCAGTTCTGATCTCAATAGACAGCCGCTAAGGCACAGGAGAGCAGCTCTCAGATTAATCTGCTATAATTTTCTATGGTTTTATTCATCTAGCATAAAGCATGTTTTTGTCAAAAAGAATGTCTCAATGTAAGTAATAAATGTTTATTTAGTTCTTCGTGCATCAGCCCTGTTATCTAATGAAGGTGGTTTGATTGTGCAAAAATTAGAGTATTTGCATTAGAAAAAGTCGGAGAAGAAAATCTGGCTTTTATATAACACATTATCAAGAGGCTAAAGCCAAATAAATGCAAAAGATATAATAGCAGGTGGGAGAAGCCAGTAAAAACAAGCAAATTGGAAACACTTTGTAGAGAAACAATAGTACTTCAAGGTCAAATTGGAGTGGGGCTGGGGGAGGAGCAAAGTTAACTACATCATGGACTTAAGGAGAGATGAGTTTTTGAAATATGAATGGAAAAACAAACCCTGAAGCTATATTATTGCAACATGATGAAATCAAGTGTAAAATTTTTAGGGAAATCTCATTTATTTTTCCAAAATCAACACTGAAATCAAGGTACAGGAGACCAATGCATAGGAGACCTAGAAGTGACAGGTGGCAGGACACAAACTACTTATGTTCATCTTCCACAGAAAAAACTTCCACCAGAGAAAAGACCCCATGATTGGTTGTCTAAGTCCAAACCTACTTGCTTCCATAATCATAAATATTGCCTCCCATACAACATTAAAACCTTATAGTTATTTAAAGTAGCCACCAACAGAGGTAGAAGAGGGAAAATATTTCTATAATAGTGGCATCTCTCAAATTATGTGTGCCACAGAAAAACATTTGATTTTTTTGAAGTTTCATTTATCTAGTATTAATAGAATGGCATCAACTGAATGAAGAGAGAGACACTTGCAATAAATTACATACAGGTTATTCTAGTCAATTTAATTCTCAGAAAACAGTAACACTTCTCCACTCTAACAGGTCAAAAGGGTCTGGGGGGAAAAAAAAAATCCCTCATTTACCAATTGCCAGCAAGCCACCTGGAGGCAAACTGTCTCATCCACCCTAGTATACCCCCAAGCTTTCACGGTGCCAGCTCATCTATCCTGACAATCATTCTGAGTGGTAGTACATATTTCCATTTATTTATTTTGGTTATTATATTTCTCTTCCTGGACTAGGATGTAAGCATGTTATACTATATTTACTTGTCCACAGTTGTCATCTCCAGTGCTTAGAATAGTGCCTGGCACAGATAGGTATTAAATAAACATCTGTTGAATAAATTAACCAGGTAACCTGCCAAAAATTATATGGCCAATAAATGAGAGACCTGGGTTTTAATTCGGATGTCTGCCTCCAAAGCCCATATTCACCCAACCTAGTGACAACCTCCAGAGAGAATGATCACATCAGCACTGAAGCACAGAGAGTAGAAAGGAATGATGGCTTCGAATTAGGGCTTACAAAGTACCTTTCAGATAACAAGTGTGAAAGATTTTAAAGTTCATTTCTCTTAAGCACCTTGAAACTTCTCTTGATTATAGGTCTGGTATATTGAGAGCTGGACAAGCAGTTGGGTGCAGCCTTCTCCCAATGGGCAAGTTCAACAAGCCTCACAGAGAGCCCAGAGCCCGAGGATTTGCGGTCCATTAAACACAGGGCCCCGGGAAGCCTTGAATAGCCCATTCACACCGAGGCTGAGAAAAGTTTGCAGTGCAGTGAAAGTGTCCAGGTTAAAAACCACAACTAAAACCTTCAGACTGCAGGAGTAGCCAGGGTCCACACGACAGCCAAGGAGTCTTACAGCGAAATGAGGATCTTCTAGGGCCCAGCTTGCGGCATATGGCCCGGTGCCCTTATGGTGGTCTGTGACAGCCGATCCTCTAGTCCACAAAACTGTAACTTTTATGGAAGGAGGAGATCCACATTTTTCATCATTCTTTACTGAAAACCTTGGGTCCTTTCCTTGAAATTGGACAGAATGTGAATTTCTCCATGTAAACGGCTGATGAAAGGGCTATTTAGTTAAAAGAAATAATTTATATACATTCTCTCTTTTTTTCTAGGAACATAGTAAAATAAGACGCAACATTTATGTTTGAAGACTTTGTTCCCATGCTAATAGCTGTATTTTGTCCTAGTTCATGCTAAAATAATTCATTTTTAAAAGGTAAAAGAGAGTCAAGGAAGGCACTATCGCTATAAAGTGCTGGGAAATGTCAAAAATGTGGTTGCGGGGGCTGACATGGCTCAGTGGTTGAGCATCGACCTATATGCAGGCTGGATCCCCAGTAGAGGACGTGCAGGAGGCAGCCAATTGATCATTTTCTTTCATTATGGATGTTTCTATCTCTCCCTCTTTAAAATTAATAAAAAAAAAATATTTAAAAAAATGGTGTGGTTATTGTTAGGCTTTGCTTCATTAGGATGCCATTCCCAGCCCACTCCTCCTCCCACCCCCAGTTTTCCTGGTAGCCTTCATTTCACTAGAAATAAGAAATAAGTAAGGATGTCAGTCTCCCCCTCCCCAAATAACGCAGTGGAACTGTTGGACATCTAGCTGCCTATCCTTTTGACTGACATTTTGGGGGCAAGGGAATGGGCAATGAGAGTGAGAGGGTAGGGAGTAAGCTACTCTTATAAAACACATACCATGGGCTATGCATTTTATATGCACTCAATAACTATGAAGTAGGTACTACAGTTATTTCCATTTTACACGTGAGGAAACTGAGGCTTAGAGATAGATTAGTTTCTTGTCCAAGGTCAAAAGTAAGCAGGCAAGTCAGAATTCAAATCGGGACATTTTGACTCCAAAACTGATATCTGAATTACTATTTTTTCATTGAAGTCCATTGGTTGGTTCCCAGATTCCAATAATGGTGAGGAAGAATATGACTCTGTAGTACAATGTTTACTCATATTTCTAAAGTGAAATGTTTCCACCAGTACAAAGGTCACTTTATCACAACAAACAAACAATAGTTCAAGATTCTAAGCACTGCTCATTAACAGACTACAGACCCAGTCTTGACCACTTTATTCTAGAAAGGTAAAAGTAATAAACCCAAATGATAACTAATATTTATTGTATACACTACTCTTAGCACTTTATGTTTTTACTCACTTAAACCTCATACAAGATTATAAGGTACCTACTTTTTATTCAGTTTTACAGATAGGGAAGCTAAGTAAAAAAGAAGTAATACGTAAGAGACAGGGTCGAAAGTTAGGGCCATGATTAGGATTCAAGAGCATACTATTCAAGAGCTAAAAAGTTCTCCCTAATATACAAGCACTGACAATCCTTACTGTATGCTCTGGCCCCCATTCAATCTGGCCTCAAGGAGTGATATAAACACTGTGTAAGCTACTGCCTACATAAAAAAAAAAAATTAAATTACAATTAAAATGCACAATTATTGAAGTATGTACAAAAGGTCTAATAGTCTCATTCTTTCAAAAAAAAGCTAATATTCTTTATGTCTGTATTCTTCTAAAATGTCCTTTAGTTAACCATAATGACATCCATTAATTTCCTATCAAACAACATTAACAGAGCCATCTACATATTTCTGGAAATTTTTTTCTATAATTTTTCCAGATGATAGAAAAATACTTTCATGAGATTTTAAAGGAAAGAGCTAGTAATCTAAGACTTTTTGGCAAAGAAACCCATGAATCAGAAACCTGGTCGACTTTACCACTTCTGAGGCCTGCTGAGTCCCATTTAATAGTATCACAATTTTAAAAGGCTGCTAAGAAGTGTACTTTGTATTAAAA
Organism: Vespertilio murinus; assembly: GCA_963924515.1. Lineage (NCBI taxonomy): Eukaryota > Metazoa > Chordata > Mammalia > Chiroptera > Vespertilionidae > Vespertilio > Vespertilio murinus. Next base: position 165,552,158 of record OZ004705.1, read on the forward strand.
TGAACTTTCATGAGAAAATGCAGCAAAAAGTCATACTATATAATAAAAGGCTAATATGCAAATAGACCAAATGACAGAATAACCAAACACCTGGACCATCAGTCACTATGATGTGCGCTGACCACCAGGGGGGGGGTGTGTGTGTGTGTGGAACATGGTGGGCATTGGCTGCGACAGAATGGTGGAATAGGTGAACGGGGAACCAGACCAAGGTGGGGCGCCGGTCGCTGTCATTGGGGTGAGTCTCTGGTGATTACTGAAAATTCTTTGCTCCCGCCTGGCACTCACACCTGCTGCCAGCGCCGGTCCCACTCGCACCTGCTGCCAGTGTCCTGCGCCAGTCCCAATCACTCAGCACCATCAGCAGGTGTGAGTGGCAACTGCTGGCCCTAATCACCCCTGAGGGCTTCTTCACCTCCTCCCGCTCCTGAGGGGTGATTGGAGCAGCAGCCACGGCTCACACTCGATGATGGCACCGGCCCCGCTCGCACCCGCTGCTGGCTCCGGCCCCAATAGCTCTGCGCCATCAGTGGATGTGAGCAGGGCCTGTGCCATCAGTGCATGGGAGCGGTGGCAGCAGGAGTAGGGTTGCTGGCAAACAGAGGACTGGGGCCAGGGTGGGAGGGGCTGGGAGGGTCACAGAGGTTGGGCTGCGACCTGCCCTTGTGCCTACTGCAACCCCATGGCCCATAGTTCTTTTCAAGGTGCATGAATTCGTGCACTGGGCCCCTAGTGTGTTTATAAAAGATCAGAAAGTTAACAAAAACCTTGCTACTACTGACATGCTGGACTGGGCTGATAGTTCTATCAAGTTAGTATTGTATTAAAAGTTTATCTCAAAAAACCTTATTCACTTTGTATAAATGGGCTACGATAGGTCATTTTCTAATGTTCAGTACCACCAAAAAGATTTGTACAAACTTAACTATACTTAATATTCCATACAAGTCAACAATAGGAAAAATAAACAAACAGGAAAAAGCACACTCAATTTGGCATTTATAGCTGAAAACATGGAAATAAGAATTTCCTCCCATTTTTAATATATAAAATTCAGTAGAAGATTCCAAAATTCTATTAAAAAGTCCTTTATGAATATGTAATTTTAGTGCAATTTACATTAAATACCCCATTTGCTTCATTATGCTACAAAAATCTTCAAAATTCTGGGTAGAGAGGGCTATCATACCTGGGTTCCACCTAAGTTATCAGATCAACTAGTAGCCCAGTGAATGAATTCATGCACCAATGGGGTCCCTCAGCCTGGCCTGGGGATCAGGTGGAAACCAGCTCTCAGATATCCCCTGAAGGGTCCTGGTTTGTGAGGGCGCAGACCAGGCCGAGGGACCCCACCAGTGCACAATTGGAGCCAGAGAGGGATGCAGATTGGCCAGCTGGGGAGGGACCATGGGAGGGCTCCAGGACATGTCTGGCACTCACAGCAAGAGCAAGCACAGCGGCAGCGGTGGTGGGAGTCTCTTTCACCTCCGTGGCAGTGCTAAGGAGCAGTGAGCAGGCAGGTGGCAAGGAGTGAGGGGTCCCAGACTGGGAGAGGGTGCAGGCTGGGCTGGAAACCGAGCCCCCGCCCCCAGCCAAGTACATAAATTTTGTGCACTGGGCCTCTAGTATAGGATAATTGAACAAAACTTGAGAATGCTACCCTGTTTCCCTGAAAATAAGATAGTGTCTTATATTAATTTTTGCTCCCAAAGATGCGCTAGGTCTTATTTTCAGGGGATGTATTATGTTTCCATGAAGTAGGTCTTATTTTCGGAGGATGTCTTATTTTCGGGGAAACACAGTAGTATTGGAAATAACATAGGAAAGAGGGATACCATGGGAATGGCAAGGAATGGTCTACAAACTATTTTTACCAGAAAAAAAATTAAACTGCTGATTCATCTATTTGGGGTGATTGTAATCCCCCAGCAAACTTTGGCAATGTCTAGAGATACTCGTTGTCACAACCTGGGACAATGATATTGGCATTTAGAGAGTAGAGGCCAGGGTAGCTGCTGAACATCCTACTATATATATCTGATAGTCTCCCACAACTATCAGCCCAACATGTCAGTAGTAGCAAGGTTAAGAAAAGCTAATTTAGAGACTGTACTGTCTACTTATAACACTTAACTCATGGTATTATTATGAAACCTAAATATAAACATTTAGCATGGAAAGCTATGTACACACTACCCTGACACATACCATGTGCTCAATATGCAATAGTTATTACTATTATTAATATTACTACTGTTATCTACAGTCAATGATTTTGGCTTTAGGAAAGCTGGAACAGATGCAATCCTATTTTACTTGCCCCAGTGTAAAAATATTGATAACTTTTAAGACATTGAAAGAAAGACTGTTTATAGTTGTCTGTATTGAAAGTAATTAATAATATAAGATTAAACTCTGTTTCACGTACTCACAACTATAAACATAATTTTGTCCCACCATGTATTTTTATTCTTTCTTCTCTAAGCAGGATTCCCAGGAGTATCAATTGAATACTTTATAGTTATTACAACAAAATATATTTTTAGTACCCACAATTTTTAAAGTCAGAACCATTCTATTTACAGTCAAGCACTTCCCTGATATATTTTTTCTGAGATTAGCTAATATGACAGCAATAACTAAACATGGTTAGACACCGTAATCTATATCTATACATATAAAAGCCTAATATGCAAAGTGTCCCCTTGGGAGTTCAACCAATTGGGAGTTTGATCGCACGCTATGACATACACTGACCACCAGGGGTGGCGCAGAACGAAGAAAGGCTCCGGCTAGCAGCTGGTAGCTGGGGAAGGGAGGCCCTGGCTGGCAGCCGGCAGCCGCTAGGGACCCTGCCTATGCATGAATTTTGTGCACTGGGCCTCTAGTTATAACTGTCTTTCCTCCCCCGATACCATATCATTAAATTTGTTATCTTTTCAGATTCCTTTTTATTCTTATACCAATAAGAAGTGTTCCTAAAGAAGTAAAACCTTTACTTATAAAAAGGTAAGGTGGCACCATTCAATAGGATAGTGTTAACATTTTCTCCCCAGTTCTTCAAAATGCCAAAATTCTCAAATTAAGAGTCCCTCAATTGAATTCATAAAATCTGGAGGCAAAAATATCAAACTAGATGTAATAAATGAATTTTACAGAAAAATGACTTTTGGAAAATTTTAAATGTATTTTTTATTATTTTACTCAGGAAAAAAAAAAGCTTATGACTTTAAAAGGTTGGAGAACTTAAGCAAACACTCAATGGTTTTGGAAATGTAGTTTCCATGACAACCAACACGGTCTTCTTTATATAGCATTATAAACAGATGGTAAAGAGTGGTCATGTTTGTTTCTTTGCCAGTATATCAATAAAACTGCTATAACACTGTATTGAGTACACTAGAACTATTTAACAAATTTATATGCTAACCACAAAATTTGGTAATTTACACAGACAAATATAATTAACTAGTATCTGGGTGGTTTTTTCTTTTTCTTTTTCTCTTTATAATAAACACATGAAGGTCTTGAACAGCAAAGTCACTATACTCCATAGAGTCAACAGTCTTTCTTGGCAAGACTTTGTACAAATGTTTTCTCAGCACTTGCCATGCAGGGAATATTACCACAAATATGATTCTGACAAGGAGAATATAATGGATTAAAATAATCAAAGTGCAGCCATATCTGTGTGTGTGTGTGTGTGTGTATATTTTTTTCCCATGGCCACCTTCTTTTTTGTTTGTTTGTTTGTTTGTTTTTCTAGGTGAACAGCAGCTTTATAAGTGAGGCTGGAGTCCTGACAGACCGCACTGCGCGGAATGCTCTCCAGCGCACAGGGAATGTCAGGACGGGACAATGCTGTGAGCAAGGACAAGGGGATAAATAAAGCGTTGGTTGGTGTATATTCAGGAAGGCAGGTTAACACTGTGAGACAAATACTGCACACCACACCAGCTCTCAACGGGAAGTGGGTTTTTGGCCAAGGGGGTAACTTCTAAGTGATGGAGAGCTGGTCTGTTCTGAGCCCAGCAGAGGGAGGAGGCTTCTAGGGCCGAGGCTCCACCTGGCCCTGCCGCTTCGCCTTTATCTGCAGGTACCGCCCTTTGCCTTCCTCAAAGCGCTTCTTCTCGTCCTCGGTCTCGGGCACGAGCTGGGGCACCGGCAGCGACCTGCCGTCCTGGCTCAGGGACACATAGGTGAAGAAGGCACTGGCGGCCCGGAAGCGCCGCTGCGCGTTGTCCAGCACGGGGTCGGCATCCACCAGGACCTCGATCTCCATGGACTTATTGCTCGTGAAGGTCATGCGCCCCGAGATGGTGAGGACGCAGCCTTTTCTGATCTTGTCGTGGAAGTTAATGGTGTCCACGGAAGCGGTGACGATGTTGGTCTTGCAGTGCCGCGCAGCCACGATGCCGGCCACCTCGTCCATGAGCTTCATGGTGACACCTCCGTGCATGAAGCCATGCAGCGTGCAGTCCGAGGGCCCCGCCAGGTGGATCAAGCTGGACTGGCTGTAGCTGACTGTGCTCGGCTCTGGGTTCAGGCCGGGCTGCACGATGTCCTCGTTCCTCCACTTGGTCTCCCTGCGCTCCAGCTTCTGGGCCTCGTAGCGCCTGCGGCCCTCCTCCTCCTGATCCTGCCCGGGGTACACAACCGGGGGCACCTCCAGGACCCTGTCCATATTCTTCAGCGACAGGGGCACGTACCACAGGGTGGCCTTATTGGTCAGCTTTTTGGTACCTGTGAGGATGTTCTCAGACATCACGTGGACCTGCACCTCCACCGAGTGCTTGGAGGTGTAGGTGATCTGCGCGCTGACGTGCGCCACCTCGCCGATGCTCACGGGCGACAGGAAGTCCGTGCGCTCGACCCGGGCCAGGACGGCCACGCAGAGCTCCCCGTTCTGGCTGTTGCAGTGCCGGGTGCTGATGATGACCCCCGCTTCCTCGATCATCTTCAGGATGGTCCCTCCGTGCACGTTGCCGGCCACGTTGGCGTCGTCGGGCAGCATGATCCGGCAGATCTGGAGGGCGGACAGGGTCTCTCCGGGGGGCCCCGGCATGCCGGCAGTGGTGGTGGCGGCGGCGGCAGCAGAGGTGGTAGCCGGTGGCTTCAGGAGGCCCCGCGGGGAATGAATGAGCCCGAGTGGTGCCCTGGAGAGGGAGGGAAGGGCCCATGACCACTTTTTCTTAAAGAACAAAGGAGAAATAAAGAAGCACAAGATTTTCTTTACAATAAACAACAGGTTATAAGAAAATGGCCAAATTGTTGTTTAAAAAATCAGATTCCATCCCATGTGCATAGTGGCTTTCAGAAATGCAGGTACTCTGAATTCCACTGGTTTGACTGTGGTAACTTGCTAGGTACTATTTGCTATAAAAACTAAATTAAGCCAACAAACTACAAATGCAATTATTTTGGCAGTAAAACGTGAGCAGCCAATTCCTGCAGGTATAATCAACACATCTGAGGCAAGACCCTGTATCGGGAGGCAGTCAGTCAGAAGGTGCTGTCTGTGAGCCTGTGACTCTGCAGGGGCATTGGCGATCCTTAATAGGCCCATCCTAGAGGCCTTGATATATTTCCCAAGCTGGACGAGGAATGTTTGCCTTAAAAAACAACAACAACCTCACTACTTTTAATTATATGAATGCCATTTTGATTACATTTATAAAACCACATTTGGTAAACGTTACCTGTCCTACATTCTCCCCCTCTCATGCATCTATCCCTAAATTTGCTGATTTTTATCTTTTATAAATTCTTTCTATGCTTCCCATATCAAAGTAAGTTCACTGGAAGCGAGATATTTCGTTGTGCAAAAACAATCCATGTTGGGATATATAGAAAAAGGGTATGCATATTTATGAAAGAATGAATTTGGGTGATATGAAGTATATCATGGTTTAATTTTAAAAATTTCCATTAAAACATTTTAAAACTTGTAGAGACTTTCCTAGATTTATACTTGACTCAAAACTGGGAAAAATTTTAAAATTACACTATGTTTCTTGGCTGAGCTACAGTGAACGCCACAATCTACCAAAAACTCTTGCCGTAATACAGTTTTTGGGAATTATTTAAACTGGGAGAACCTAGGACTCATATGGGGCTGGAGAGACTGCTATAAAATACCAAGGGATCCCTCTGAAGCCCTTTGAGATGGTTTTAGTATGCCTTCTATATTACTGGTAGTGTAGGAAACTAACAATGAAAACCCCTAATTTAGCTTAACTTCTAAGAGTGGTTCTCAACTCTGATGACAAAACACAATCACATGAAAGACTAAATATATCAATACTCACATCCTAGCATATGCCAACTTAGGCAGAATCACAAGGGTTGGAGTCCAGGCACAAGTATTTTAAAAATACTCCTCAGGTGTAATTCTAATGGATAGCCAGTGTTTAAAAAAAGAAAGAAAAGAAAAAGAAAAACCCACCAGAAAGACTGTGATTCATGTTTTCTTTATCCCTGGTGAGAAAGAGGCCTCAAATCACCATCATTTTTTCAGGATACACTCTTCAGTGTTAGGTTTCCTTTTCATTACCGAGGCACATGACTGAAGAAAAGGCCTTTTTTAATTTTTATACTAGGGGCCCAGTACATAAATTCGTGCACTTTGAAAGGAACTGTAGGCCGTGAGGCTGCAGTGGGCACAGGGGCAGGTCTCAGCCCATCCTACATGTCCCTTGGCCCCTCCCATTGTGGTCCCGGGTCCCCCCTCTGCTGGCAGCCCTGCTCACACCTGCTGATGGTGCAGAGCAACTGGGGCCGGCCCCAGCAGCTGGTGCAAGCAGGGCCAGTACCGTCAGTGTGTGGAGTGGCACCTGCTGCCCCGATTGCCCCTCAGGAGCAGGGGGAGGTGGAGACGCCCTCAGGGGTGATTGGGGCTGGCAGCCGCTACTCGAACCCAGGCACTGGGTGCTGGCAGCAGGTGCATGGGCCGGGTGGAACCACAGTGCCCAGGAACAAAGAATTTTCAGTAACCACCAGAGGCTTGTCCGATGACAGCGAGTGGCGCCCCGCCTGGGTCTGGCGCTCCCGCTCACCTGCTCCACCATCCCACTGGGGCTGACTCCCACCATGTTTGGTGCTCCTGCTACCAACACCTACCATGTTCTGCACGTGTGCCCATGGTGGTCAGCATACATCACAGAGACCGGCTGTTTGGTCTATTTGCATATTAGGGTTTTATATAGAGAGATTTTCAAATTTTAAAATATGTTATGGAATTTACTGTGGTAACATTGTTTAATAAAACTATTGTAGAGGAATTCAACAAAATACAAGACAGGTGTGAAATAGCTTTCCTAGTGAACTATCCCAGATAAGTAAGTTTCATCTCTTACAAAGATTATTGCTATCAGGAAGATTTGTGGATAGTGAACTTATTTTCACTCCTTTTCATATGTACTTAGTGTTTGAGCTGGTTACCAAAATAAATGCTTTCTGGGTTTCCATGCACTTAACAGGTATTCTGAAAAACTGACTTAAATGATCAGCAATATAATTCTCACTTATTACTTCCCAGATATCATATTCTCGTTTTCAAGAATGCCCTTTAAACTATTGAAAATTCAGGCATTTAAAGAAGGAAAAGCTGCAAGATGAAAAGGACACAATCCATCCTTTGAAGCACATATATAAAAAGAATTTTTAAAAACCTGCCATACACTGTCCCCTAAAGAGAGTAGAAATGAATGCCATAGATAACAATGTTATCTTGAGCCACATATCTATCCATAGCAAAATTATACCATGTAGAAAAATGCAAATGTCTGATAGATTGTGATAATAGTTCTTATGGCTTTCTCCTTTCAAATTATTTACACGAAGACCAAGGACTTTTTGCTTGATATTAAATAGCAAATAGAAATAAATAATTATAGACTCTCCAAAATGTCAGCAATAGAGATTAGGAAAAAGAGGGTACAATTAAATAATTTCAAAGGATAAACCATGAGAACACAAGGGCCTTAGAATTGATTTCTATATTTTTGTTTGTTTTCTTACATTTCCACAGACTACTAAAATTTCCACAAGTCATTTATTCTTTCCCTGTGAAACTTTATTTGACTATTTGTGTATTTGGTGCTATTAACTCATAATTTTAGATCAAATCCTCATAAAATAACATAATTAAGGTTTAATTCTAAAATATTTCAAAACACAGAAAAAACAGGAAAAAAAATCACCCTAATGCATTTGGGAAGAAACAACCTATTAAAGAGCCTAAGTGTGTCTGGCAGAATTCTAGAGATGACAGAAAACAAGAGGAAACATTTCTTAATGTTATTTAAATATACACACAGGAGACAGGGAGATGTGCTAGGACAGAGACTCAACAGGAACTCTAGTCTTCCTGCACATAAAATAGGGCTTCATTAACAATAAAGGAACAGGTGTCTTGGGATCCATTTATACAGACTATTAACTATTATGAGCTGCTGGTACCCAAATTTATTTTAGTACTAGGCAACTGATTAATAATAAATACAAATTGGAATTTCATCTATTAGCATGTGAAAGCAATGCCTAGCTATCCAAAGTCTAATTTAATACAAAGGTATTTTTCTATGGACCATGGAGGATACTGGAGTTCATATACAATATTTCCTATGTCCAAAAATAAAGAACTTCATATTAAATCTCATTTGGATGTAAAAAAAAAAAAAAAGACAAATGGCCTTTTGTCTTCACCTAACAAGACCAAACAGATTTTGTTTCCTAAGGACTAAATTTTTTCTCAACTTAAACACAATGCAACAAATATGCACATCCATCTTCTGAAGGTTGGGGGAGGAAATCACACACACCAACTTACTGCCCTAAACCCAGTGCATTTCACCACATTTTATACTACTTATTTTAAAAAACAAGTGGTGATAATTATCCTCTGATAATTTTTACTGTCTCATCTATAGTTACTGAATAATATTTAAATATTTTGAACATTTATGAAAAGTCATCTGTATATCTTACTAAAATATTTAGAATGTTAGTTGGAACTGCAGCAGGGATATTCTATTTCAAAACCCTTTTTTTACAGAATAAGAACAAAAGGTAGAGTGAGGCTAAGTAATTTGCCTAAGGAATCATAATAGCAATATTTTACCACATAAATTTTCAAAATACTATTATACTGGTTTTACATATCATCCAAAGATGTGAAAATCCAATGTGCTAATTTTTGTTTAGATGTTATTTCAAACAGCTACATTTACTTCATCTAATTTAAAAAAAAATCATTTGGTTTATACATTTATATACATTTTAATATTGGTATTATTTCCACTTATTCCAGAAGTATTAAGTTTTTTGTGACACATACTATAGAGAATAAAGATGGTATAGCACGATACACGTTCACATAAATCTATAAAAAGCCACTGCAGAAATGAAATGGTGAAAAATCTGAGAGATTGATGAGCAAGCCAAGGATAGAATCATGATTCTTAAAAATATGATGATAATTTAAATGGAAATACTTTAATAATTTCCAACATCAGCAAAACTGACATTTCTGAACTGGATAATTCTTTGTTGGGAGGGTTTGTGCATTGCAGGCTCTTTAGTAGCATTCCTAACCTCTACACTAGATGCCAGTAGCATCCCCAGCTGTTACAACCAAAATGTTTCAAACATTGCCAAATGTCCCTAGGAGCAAAGTCATCCCTGCTTGAGAAACACTAGATAAGACAAATGTATATTTTACAGTTCCTTTTCAAGCTAATGATACATACTAAGTATCACCTAGAGACAAAGCAAATCTAGAGCTTTAGTATTTTTTTGCTGTTGCTAATCTTCATCTGAGGATTTTTTTTAATCCCCATTGATTTTTAGAGACAGTTAAAGGGGTGGGGGGGAGGGAGAGGAAAGAAAAATCCATGTAAGAGAGACACATCCCTCAACCCTGGCCTGCACCCTAGGTACATGCCCTTGACCAGGAATCAAATCCAAACCCTTCAATTTGTGGACTAAAGCTGTAACCACTGAGCAAAACCATCCAAGGCATAGTATTCTTTTAAAGATAGCTTCGGCTCTGAGTATTAAAGCATTATGATATTGAGTAGAGGAATAAAATCATAAATTCAATATCAGGGTATGGCTTGGGCTTTGACTTAATTGTTTTTTTTTATACTAACTGCCCAAAAAGTCCAAAGAAATATGAATAGTTCCATGTTTCCAATGAAGGAGAGTTTATCATTCATTATATTAAGGTTTTATAAATAGCTCCACCATCCCCCACCAAGAAATCCTTAGCACTTCGTTTCCTACTCTTCTAAAATATAATAACCTGCCATTCTGCTAAGGCACAAATTTCAATCAAGTACAATTCCAGGCTGGTGTTCAGGGGCAAGCCATTTAGTTCATGTATAACCTATCTTATGACCTACAAGCATTAAAACAATGTGGTTTTGTTCTCTGTATGTTATTTTTGCAGAGAAAAATCATCGTAAAACCATTCTCAAATTTTACATTTTCCAAAGATCTCGAAAATTCTAAAGGTTTATTATACTGCAGATTTCTAAAATATCAGATCAAGAATCAAGTAACACCATTGATGTTTCTATCTCTATCTCCCTCTCCCTTCCTCTGTGAAATCAATACAAATATGTTAAAGAAAACATAAAAGAATAAAATAATTGAGGTGGTAGGCAAACGTCTGGCCTTTGTAATACATGAAAGTATTGAACTGATCTCTATCTCATGCATCTTCTTGCTCTCTGCTCCAGCCTTCACACATGCGGAAGTGTGAAACTCTGAACAACTGCTTGCTACTGGTGGCACTTTGCTAAAAATCGAGGGCATAAAGCACATGAAAGCATTCTACAAGAAGACCACTAAGAGAGAACGATGGAAAGGAAAAACCCAACTGGTGTGGCTCAGTGGTTGAGCATTGACCTATGAACCAGGAGGCCATGGCCTGTTCGATTCCTGGTCAGGGCACATGCCTGGATGCAGGCTAGAGGCAGCCAATCAATTATTCTCTTTCAGCATTGATGTTTCCTCCTCCCTTTATCTCTGAAATCAATGATAGATAGATAGATAGATAGATAGATAGATAGATAGAGATGGAAAGGAATTTTTCAGAATCAGCAATCAAATAGGAGCTGGCTCAGGGTAAGATTTTAAAAGGATTAGGCCCAATTAAGGTATGGGCCTATTAGTGTCCCCTCTGCTTCTAGGAACCTACAGGCTGTATGTTTTTAAAAAGTATGAACAATGAATGAATTTGAGAATTGTAATCATCAAGGACAGTGCTGCTCATTTTGGTTTTGCCTTCACTTGAAAAGTTACCAAGGGGTCTGTCTCCCTTTCTCATACTCAACAAACTTGTTTCTTCAACATTGTGAAAGAAGAGAGCGGTCTGTGTTTCATGCCTACAGGCTGAAAAGTTCTGTTAATACTGTTTTGTTTTGATTCTATGTATATAGTGATATCTTCAACATTAGAAATTTGGATATAATTTGCTAAATCTGAATTTACATACTGGGCAGTATTTCCATTAACAAATCTAATTGGAAAGCAATAGTTTATAGTACATGATAATTTAATTTCAAATGTTAGAGATACAGAGAAATCTGAGTTAGATAAAAGACAACTTATTTTTAGTTGCAAAAAAATTGCAATGCCAAACTATTTTGCATTTAATGCTATAATTTACATATATTACAATATTCATGATACATGATAAATACCCAAATCCTATTTGGAAAACCTTACTTGTGAAAAAAATTAGAATTTTAACAAAATGGTGCTTCAAATTTTAAAGAATGTTTTCACTGAAAAATTAAACATACCAATTTGATAAATGATATGAATCCTATTACTAATAACTTCAGATATCTTTGCTATTTCTTGAATAATTCTAAATATTAAAGATAAATACCAAAATAGTATGCTAATAAACTTCTAAATTGATAAAATAAATAAATGAGCACCTGCATTTACATATTATGGACATTCCACACAGGTACAGGATTAATTTAACAAAGGATTCTTTAGGTATAACAGGCAATATGCTGCCATAAATTAAGTAGAAAGCACTCTGAAATAATTAAGGCTCTCTGACCCATTTCACTTAAAAATTTGTGTTTCAAGAAAAAATTTTAGGGTTAACATTTTCTACTTGATCCTACAAATGTCTTTTCTCCAAAGTATTAGTTCACTTGTGTAACAAATCACCTAATTATCTAATTCAGAATAAAGGAAGAGACTTCACCACTGACTCTACAGAAATGAAAAGGACCATCAAAAAATATTATGAACAACTTTATACCAACAAATTACACAACTTAGAACAAATGGACAAATTCTTAGAAACACATTTCCAAAACTGACTCAAGGAGAAAATATAAATAGGCCTATAACAAGTAAAGAAACTTTAATTAAAAACCTTCCCACAAATAGAATCCCAGGCCAAGATGGTTTTGTTGGCAAAAATCTATAAAATATTTAAAAAAAGAAATATCAATCCTACACAACATCTCACTAAAAAAATATGGGAGAGAGACTTCCTAACTCATTCTATAGGGCTAGTATCACCCTAACAACAAAGCCAGACAAAGGCATCACAAGTTTTTGGTAAACTTGTGTTCAGTAAACTATAGATCAATATCCCTCATGAATACAAATACAAAATTCTTCAACAAAATGAATCCAGCAATATATAAACAGGCTCATACAGATGACCAAGTGGGATTCATTTCAGGAATCCAAAGTTTACCATCCAAAAATCAAGTAATGCAATATATTGTATTAATAGAATACAGAACTAAAACACATAACCATTTTGACCCATGATAAAGCTGACAATATTTTTTGTAGATATTTTTAGCTGCTAGAAAAGAGCAACCATTAGAAGAGGCAATATACATATTTCTACAAAATGTATTACTTAAATCTTATTTAATGACTTAAGGAACTCGGTGTCACTAATAAGCAATTTTAAAGTCCAGAAAGAATCCCCAAAAACCTTCAACAATGAGAAATAATCTCTGAAAAATAAACCACGGCTTTAACTTCTGAGATGTGGAACCACTGATGAGGTGGAGTGATAAAGGAACAAGAGAGACCTTTGAGATCATTACTTCACATCCTGTGATTATAGTTCATTCTGGATTACGCTAGAGTTGTGGCAGGTTTTGCTAAAACTTACAGAATTATCATTCTGAGGTCCAGATATTTTTAGTGCAAATTGCTGAAAAGGTCTTGAGTCACTGAAAGAATATGCACCAGTGATTAGTGGGATGCGTTTCAGAGAAAGCATTAGCAACTCTTCACTAGACCTTCACACAAGATCACCTTTAAAAGTGACCTCGATTTTGATCAAAACAAGACCATGTAAAGATCTGAATACACTACCACTGAGAATTTCATCAAAACAAAGCTTTCTGATCTGCACTTTCCATTGGGAACTTTGCACTCAATAACACCTGCAAAATTAACCAATCTCCAAAGACAGCATGGTGTGGTTTACAATGTTGAATTTTAAGTCTGCTATCTAAGCGTGGCTGGAGTGTATTTCAAAGATAAGGAAGTGCATTTTTAAAAATAATGAAATTTTAATTTCTCCTCCAATAACAATTCAGGGTATTCAAGTATAAATTTTGTTCTTTCTCATTTAAGGAACATCAATTCTAGATTGACAGATAATGTATTTTATTGCCACCTCTCAAGAGGCAGAGGCAAGATCTTTATGATGCTAAGAAAATCTGGGCACCTGTGAGCGTCCAGTTTCCAGTTCACAATCAAAGCAATCCTCCGTTTACCTCTTAAATATAGACGCAATAAATGTTTTAAGAAAATGTCAACTACCAGAAGCCACAGAAAGGCATACTGAATATGAGATTTCCTTGTAAACATCATTAAGAAAGGTCTATTTATAAGTTAGCACGGTTATTCAATTTGGAATAAGTGGGCCAAATTATTTTTACCAAAGGATTGAAATACTCAAAATTCAGGTACAATAGAAAATGAAATAGAATAATTTAGTTTTTATTTCTAAGTCCCATAATAATGGGAACAAACTATCTACGATTAAATCAAATATGGCCAGATTCAAGGACAGCTGGAAGTGGCAAAGAAATTATCTATAGGCTATATGTTCTCATATTCTCATTTAACTCAACTAACAGTTTCTCTTATAATCTATTAAAGAATTATTCTAGCACTTTTCTCAAAGTAAATGTAAAACGCTTCCTGGCAATTTGATGTGGGTTGTTTTGGAGTGAAAATACTCCTGTGGAACATAAATGTGGTAATTATCTAGCTGGGTCTAAAGTGTCTTAGGGTCTATAATACTACACATGCCAATTCCTTAAGGAATTATTTATAAGTTAAACAGTCTGTCAGAGTCTAACAAGAAAGGAGGGGATCTGTTATCTGTTGAGCTCCTATTTTAATGCAGGCACATGCTAGAAATATGCATTACCTCATGTAGTAATCGTCATAAGAACCCTTATAGACAGGCATTTTTTTTTCTCCTGACTTACACAGAAGGAACCAGATATTAGGATAAATTGAGTAACTTGCTTACAGTGGGACAAGGGAAAAATTATGAAAGAGTCTATTCTTTTGAAAGATTCAGTTATAAAGAAAATAGTAACCATTAATATACCCTGCTGGTATAGACTTCCTACATTCTACTGGGCAGTGGGGAAGGTGGTCAAGGCAAGTTGCTCAGGCAAAGCTTTCTTTTTTCATCCTGGCTCTTGGTTTCTCTCTCTGTTGTACACTAGTGTTTTAAAAGACCATGGTTTCAATAAGAATGAGTAGAATCACAAAGCATGGTAGTATAATTATTCTAAGAATTTTAGGTAGACTGATTTTAGGAAAACTTTCATGTCAATTGGATTTAGTTATGGGGGCAGGGTGTAAGGAGGCAAAAATTATTTCCTTGATCAAAAGTATATGTCATAAATATCATATAATTCATGCCAAACCATAATCCTTTTATATTAGCAAGTGAAAAAAAATTGAATTACTTGGTTCCAATCAAATGAGTAATAAGTTTAAAGCAGAATTTAAGTGACCACCTTCAAATTCTAGGCCTTGCTTTTTCATGTTTTCTAGTATATATAGGCAACTGTAAAAGGGTTGCAAAACTAAATCTATGCACTTTTACTTTTTTCACTTAATAAATCTAATAATCTATTTGATGAGTATATTGAGTAGTGCTGAGTAATTTCTTATTCTAAGAGGCAGAATGAAAATAACAGACCATTAAAAGTTTAAAGAACTAAAACTTAAAATGAATTTAACTGAAAGAAATAATTTTACCTCATTTACTGTAATATTTTAGATGATTGGATGATTAATATTATCTACTAGAAGCCTGATGCATAAAGATTTGTGCTAGAATGGGCCTTCCTTTCCCTGGCTGCTGGCACTGCCTTTCTGCTTTGGCACCACCTTCCCACGCTGCATAGAGGCCCTGAGTGGCTGGGGTGGTGAGGAACGTCTGGATCATCACCATGGCGTTGGATGACTCAAGTGTCCTGCCCTGCGCCCATCACTTGGTGCCTGAGTATGCAAATTAACCCTCCAGTTTTGTTGGTTAATTTGCATACTCACCCCTGATTGGCTGCAAAGGCATTGCAAAGGTATGGTCAATTTGCAACTTCCCCCTTTATTAGTGTAGATAAGTAGGAAGTAATTCACATTTTAGAGTTTTTTTCTGAATTTAGAGAGCCTGTAGTCTTAATCTGTTCTCCACTGTTCTTATATTCTCGCATGAATAACCAGGAATTCTCAAGATGGGCCTAATCTATTTTTCCTTCAAAATACCATCAATAATTTTTTTAAAAATATATACTTTATTGATTTTTCACAGAGAGGAAGAGAGAGGGACAGAGAGCCAGAAACATTGATCAGCTGCCTCCTGCACAGCCCCTACTGGGGATGTGCCTGCAACCAAGGTACATGCCCTTGACCAGAATCAAACCTGGGACCTTTCAGTCCGCAGGCTGACGCTCTATCCACTGAGCCAAACCGGCCTCGGCCCATCAATAACTTTTATATAAAGCTGAAAGGAAAAAGAAGCAGCTCTGCATGCTTATCAGATGATAGCCTAAGAGTGCTGCTTTTTATTTTAATGCTTGTCCTTCCCTTCCCCAACAAAGAAAAAGAGAGATTTATAAAGTCATCCAGGAAGGACAGATATTAATAATTTCCAAGTGCTTAAGAGTAAAACTCCTCTTTTACTGAAAACTTTAACTTTTTATTTGCACATAATTTTGGGCTTACAGAAAAGCTATAGGACCAGTACAAGGAATCTCCATGTGCTCTTTACCCAGATTCCCTAAATGCTAACAGCTTATAAATTTATTATTTTGTCAATATAAAACTCATTTTTGCTGACATGAATGCCCTTTTACCCTTAAATAACTTACTTCCTAAATAATGTATTTCCTAAAACCAAGGACAGGCTCTTATATAACTACAGTACAAATATAAATATCAGGAAATTAGCAGTAATACAATATTATTATCTAATCAACAGACCTCATTTTGTCTCAATAATGTCTCTCACAACAAAAGAAAATCCCAGATCACACACTGCAGCTAGTTGTCATGTCTCTTTAGTTTCCTTTAATGTGGAACAGTACTTCAGTCTTTTTTGTTGTTGTCGTTGGTAAAATTTTTGAAGAGGATAGGCTAGTTATTTTGTAGAAAGTCTTCCCTCCCCATTTTGATCTTTTCTTAATTTCCTCATGATTAGATTTCAGGTTAAGCATTTTTTTTGGCAGGAATACCATGGTAGTGAAGTTATGTTCTTTTCAGTACATCATACCAGGAAGCCAAAACATTAACATTAAACATGTCTCAATATTGGTGATGCTGGGTTTGCAACCTTGCTAAAGTGGTGTCTGCTAGTTTTCTCCAATTTCTATTTTCCCCTTTGTAATTAATAAGAATATTATGGAAGGATATTTGGAAACTATCAAAATATTCTATTGCTGACCAAACCTGCACCCATCAATTTTAATAACTATTGGTGATTTTTTTCCTAATACAGTTATTACTATGAGATAACCAAATAGTGACTTTTTATTCCTATCATTCCTTCTACTTTATTTATTTTTAAAATATCTTTTTATTGATTTCAGAGAATAAGGGAGAAAGAGAGATAGAAACATCAATGATGAGAGAGAATCATTGATTGGCTGCTTCCTGCACACCCCACACAGGAGATGGAGCCCTGATCTGGGCATATGCCCTGACCAGGAATCAAACCATGACCTACTGGTTCCTAGGTCGACACTCAACCACTGAGTCATGCTGGCTGGGCTATTCTTTCTACTTTTATAATTGACATTATATTTTCACACAGAAATTTACCTTCTCCCTTATCTGTTTTATTTGTACAAACTCATGTACTATTTTTGGTTCAATGAATTATAAAATTCATTATTTTCACTCCTTTATGATCACACTGTTTGAAATTTGGTCTTTGGGAGTTCATTCAATCTGGCTCCTGTGTCCTTTGGACACGTCCTCGTCATTTTTTTCAGCACTTCCTACTTTGAATTACAAAAAGATGTTCCAGAGTCCTCCTGCCTCACAGGGAGCTCTGATTCTTTGTAGTGAAATGTACACTTTACCACCGGGATAACATCATTTCTAAGTCCTCTCTGAAAATAGAGGAAGGAAATAGATATGTGCAAATATATTTATATATCTATATCTATCTAGCTAAAAATAAGTTTCTTTGGCTACCTCCAATTCAAACTGCTGAAAATGTTAAATATGAAGGTAAGTTCACCTTTTTTCTTATTTATAATTGTTCTAAGAGATAAATGAATCTAAAAAAATGGTAACAATATTTGTAACATACATAAAAGTAAATTGTTTAACAATAGTATTACAAACAATGGACCAAAGGATTGGAAGTATACAGTTGTGTGTTTCTTATACTATATGCAAAGTAGTATATACTTATTTGAAGGTAGACTATGATTGATTAAGTAAAAAACTACTAGCAAGATAGATTTGAATTCTACTATGCCAATAATTACTTTAAATATAAATTATCGAAAGATACCAACTAAAAGACTAAAGTTGTCAGAGCAAACATAAAAGCAAGACTCAACTAAATGCTGTCTATAAAAAAATCATCTTGAATATGTAGACAGATTAAAATTAAAGAATGGAAACAGATTAATCAAAAGAAAGGTAAAGTATCTATATGAATATCAAAGTAGACTTCAACTATGGATTAATTACAGTGAAAAGGGGTGTTTTAAAATGTTTTTTAAATCATACAAGTCAAGTAATCAAGAAAATATAACAACCATAAATGTACTTTAAATCTTAATTTGCTTCAAATATATGAAGCAAGAATGACAGACCTGAAAGAAGAAATATTAAATCCAAAATTACAGTTAGGAATTTTAACACTCTTGTCTCAGTAATCAACAGAGGAAGTAGATAAAAAATGAGTAAGGATACTGAAGATGTGAATAACACCATCAACCAACTCAGTCTAAGGGACATTCACCTGACAACAGAACTTACATTCTTTTCAAGAGGACATGAACATTCTCCAAGATAGACCACATTCTGTAGTCAAATCTCTGCAAATTGAAACAAGCTGAAATCATACAAAGAACGTTCTCTGACTACAAGAGAACTATAGGAGAATTAAACTAGAGATCAGTAATAGAAAAATATCTGGAATATCACTGAATATTTTAAAATTAAAACTAAATTTCCATGTAATTTATAGGACAAGGAAGCTATCACAAGGGAAATGAGAAAATATTTTGAGTTAAATTAATATAAAACTATAACATCAAAAGTTCAGAAATGGCCCTAGTTGGTTTGGCTCAGTGGACAGAGCGTTGGCTTGCAGTCTGAAGGGTCCTGAGTAAGATTCCCGTTAAGAGCACATGCCCAGGTTGCCTGCTTTATCCCTAGTAGGGGGTGTGCAGGAGGCAGCCAATCAATGATTCTCTCTCATCATTGATGTTTCTATCTCTCTTTTGCTCTCTCTTTCTCTCTGAAATAAATAAATTTTAAAAAATTTATTAATTTTTAAAATTAATTTTAAAAATTTAAAATATATTTAAAAATTTCAGAATGTAGTTAGAAATTTATAGTGCTACTTATTAGAAAAGAAGAAAGTTCTCAAATCAATGCTCTCATTTTTCATGTTAAAGAGTAAAAAAATTTAAAAAAATTAAAAAAAGAAGAGCAAAATAAACCCAAAACAACAAGCAAAGGAAATGATTAAAGTATAAACCAGGGTGGAGATTATTTTTTCTGCCAAGGGTTATTTGGGTGTTTATAACAACATTTGTGAGCCATACAAAATTATCAACTTAAAAATTAGCCTACATTTAATTAATTTATCCCTAATGCCTTGGCAGGGCCAGACCAAATGATTTCTCCAGCCTTATAGTCCTATGGGCTGGATGTTTCCATCCCTTGCATAAATTAATTAAACAGATAATAGAAAAACAGTAAAATCAATAAAACAGAAACAAATCCCTTGAAAGCATAAATAAAATTGATACACTTCTAACCAAAATGACTAAGAACTAGAGAAGACACAAATTATAAATATCAGGATTGAAAGAGACTCAGGAACATAAAGAAGTATTAAAAAAAAAGTTATTCCTATAAATTCAACAAATTGGTTAAGTGAACAAATTCCTTTAAAAGCATAAACTATGAACTCACGCAAAAGAAATAAAAAACTGGAATAGTCTAGGCCCAAATGTCTCCCTACTAAACATTTAAGGAAGAACTAATACCAGCTCTTTCAGAAAACAGAAGAGGAGGTAACACTTCCCAACTCATTTTATGAGGTCAGCATTACCCTGATACTAAAATTAGACAAAGAGAACTCTGATATTAAAACCAAAGATATTACACCCTAGCTGGTGAGCTTCAGTTGGTTGGAACGCCGTCTGGTACTCCAAGAGGTGGAGGCTTTGATTCCACTCAGGGTGCATACTAGGTTATGGATTTGATCCCTGGTCAGGGAAGTGTACAGAAGGCAACCGATTGATGTTTCTCTCTCACATCAATGTTTCTCTTTCTCTCCCTCTCTCTTCCTCTGACTCTAAAATCAATAAAAAAACAAAAACAAAAAAACCCCACACCAAACACTCCTAAGGACATTATAAGAAAATAATAAGAGCTTTCATGAGATTAGATCCAATAACTCTCAAAAAATATAACTAATCAAACCAAGCAATATGTAAAAAGAAGGAAACTTCCTCAGCCACATAAAGAATATCTACAAAAGCCCCACAATCAACATATTTAATAGTAAAAAAATAAAAATTTCCTATAAAATTTGGACACATATAAATGTCCACCACCACTATTCAGTATCATACCAGATATTCTGGCAAATACTATAAGACAAGAAAAAGAGATAAGAAGACATACAGACTGGGGGGTGGGAGTGGGGGAGAAAGATGTTTCTATTTGTAAGACATGGTTATCCACGTAGAAATACCAAAGAATCTTTTATTAAAAAGCTAATAATGTAACTAATATAACAGCGATGCAATTTTCTGAGTTCCTATATACAGGAATCAAAACAATTTACAAAAGGATATTTGTATAATGAAGAATAATAGACTTAAAATTTGATATTAAGTAGACTTAAGACTTATTGATATTAAAAAGTAACTTCATGCATATTAGATACATGCAAAAAGGTTATAACTATACTGGAGATGTAGATACTTAAAAAATTAAAATAAAAACTGACAACCTGATCCTGTATTAAAATGTCATTTTGAACACGGTAAACACTCTTGTGTCCTACTAAGGCTCACAGCAGGACTAGACTTACATTTAAATCATCCACATTATTTAGTAATTATTCATTTTTGGTTAAACTCATTTTTGGCATTTATGTCATCAAACCACAGACTTGGAAGGTATCCAAGAGCTCACTAGTCCAAATCTGCTCATTTTACAAAAGAACGAACCAGGGTCAAAGGAAGTTTTAGACTTGCCTAAAATACCTCATGATCTCAAGATTAGTGCACGGTATAGTACTAGCTGTAATATTCTAATATCAAGGCTCACCGAATCACATTTAACCACGAAGAAATATTTTTCAAAGGCTTAATCAAGTTTATTCTTTCATCATAAAGTTAATTTTCTGAGTTTAAAAGAGAGCATGAAATTTAACTTGCAATTTTTTTTTAGTAATAAAGGAAATCTTTAAAATACTTCCCTAAGATCTAAAGTAATGAAAATTTAAAAAATAAACAAGAGAAGTCAAAAATTAGGGTTTTCCCTGCTAGCCTTTTTCCATAATAATGGAGGTACAAGAATAGTACACCTGAATTCAAGGTAAGGAAAAGAAAATCACTAGTAGTGCAACTTAATCCACAAGCTACCATCTCCTTAAATAAATCTGATGGGTTTGTCAATTTTCTGCCAACCACTGCACTCTACTTTAGTATTCTGACCACTGTGAACTTGATCTGACTTGACCTACTTAGACCTTGACATCTGGAAATTGCGCTGTTCCCCAGCTTCTCCCCACCACCTGTGAAAAAGACCAGAAAGACTGCTTGGCTGTTCCTGAAGGTGAGATGACAGGCTTGCAAATGCACCTGTGGCCCCTGACCTGTGAGCAGAGTTCTTACTTGCATGACTGATTTCCAGAAATATCAGCAGTTCTCATGTAAATGAACTGTCTCTAGAGACCCTGGGTAGATAACATGAATGAGCTGCTCAAAAATTTTGTCAGCAAACCTTTAACTCTCGTTTTTTTGCTGACGCCATTATTTTTGTATGAATAAGGAAAAGTCATTACAAAGATAGGAGGGAAGAAAAATTTTAAAGAAAGAAAACATTATTTGCTCTATCTGGCTTCAAGATAAAGTAAAAAAGGCACTTGCCCAAGGCTAATGTGCAGTATGCCAAAGGTATAACAGAGAGCTAACCCCAGAATCCAAAGACTAACCAGGAAAGTTAAAGCAATATGGAGACATAAAGATCGAAAGTATAACAGGTACCCACGTGATTTCGCAGGAGTCGTCCCACAAAGATGGCTTTCTGCCCTACTGACCATCCCGAGAGGGCTCAGTTATGAGTCTGACAGAGAACTACATTAGAAGTTGCAATGATTTCATTTTCTCCATCTCTTGAGGTATTAAGAAACGTCCCAATTACAATTGAGTACTAGACTAAATGTAAAAAAAAAAAAATGTACAAAGTCACTTGTGGTGCCACTGAGAAAGTGAATAAGACAACTAGAAGAGTGGTATAAAAATGAGTAAGCTCACAAAGAATTTGGCACTCATTATATGATATCAATCCAATTTAATCAATTTAATTATTTTACTCTGATTCCTTTTACCTATTTATTCCCTTAATCTACCATTATTAAAATTAGATCATCTAAAATCGTGCTTCTAATGGGGACACTCTTACCTCTCAAAAAAAAATAAAAAAATATCCTGGACTCAATTTCCTCATCAGTTGAGTAAGACATAAGAGAAGATTTAGAATATGTCAATATATTTACTTAATACAGTATAGTTCTTCATCCCAGCCAGGATACTCTTGAAAGTGAAAGAGAATACTTTTAAAAATTACATGGGATGCAGATCACCAGGGACTCTCATTGCTGATGGAAATACAAAATGTTAACAGTCACTTCAGAGGACAGCCTGTCAGTTTCTTACAAAATTAGACATAAATTCATCATACAACCTAACAGTCATGCTCCTGGGTATTTACCTAAGTGAACTAAAAACTTCTGTTTGTGCAAAAATTTATATAGACACTTGTCCTATCAACTACTAAGAAAAGAAAGTTGAACTTTCCATATAACTATGTATTTGTCTATTTCAGTTGTCAATTTTCGCTCCCTAAAGCTCTATTATTACATGCATTTACATTAAACATAGTTATACCTTCCTGAAGAATTGACCTTTTGGTCATTTTTAAATGTCTCTCTTTAACCCTCATAACATATTTTATTCTAATCTACTTTGAGATTAATATAGCCATTAATTAATACTTTGAGATTAATATAGGTTTCTTTTATTAGTGTTTGTTTTATATACATTTTTCTCTGCTTTGGTCTTTATTTTTCAAATAAGTTTCTTATAAACAGCAGAGTTTCTTATTTTTATATAAAGTCTGAAAATCTTTGCTTTTTTAATTGAAGTAACGTTAATTTAATTATTGATGAGATTAGGTTTAAATATACCATCTTAATATAATGATTCCCAAAGTTATTTGGTTGATTTGTTTTGAAAATTACCTGAACTCGAAAATTAAAAAATCTGCAAACTACTGGTTTATACCAGCTTTATAAATTTATCAAGACCTCCCTTTGGCTCTCCCACATCTTCTCTCATACAGTATATGAAGTCAGGGGTTCTGCCCAAACAAAAATAATAAAAGTTAACATTTGTGGCTTATCAAAGAGTTATAATATGTATTGAAACTGTTTCCAAGTATTATCAGTTGGGTTTTTTCAAGATGCTTTAAAAAATGATACTACATTCCTACTGACCCAGTTAACCCATATCTAATCTCATTCCCTTCTCACTATTCAGCCCCACTTATCTATGCAGTAAGATATCAAATCATGTAGTATATCTAAAAGTAATACATTGTTATATGTCAGTTATATCTCAATTAAAATTTTTAATTTAAGAAAGAAATATAAATTGCGGAAAAGATTTTTCCACGAATATTGCAGACAAGTGCATATGTTAAGAGCTCATAGGAACACAATAGAAAATTGGGCCCTAGCGGGTTTGGCTCAGTGGATAGAGTGTCAGACTATGGACTGAAGAGTTCCGGGTAAGATTCCGATCAAGGGCAGGTACCTTGGTTGCAGGCTCCTCCTTGGCCTGGGCCCTGGCGGGGTGAGGGGGTGTGTGTGTGTGTGTGTGTGTGTGTGTGTGTGTGTGTGTGTGTGTGTAGGAGTCAACCAATCTATGTGTTTCTCTCACATCAATATTTCTCTCTGTCTTTCCTTCGCTCTTCAACTCTAAAACTCAGTGGAAAAATATCGAGTGAGGATTAAAAAAAATAATAATAAAATTGGGCAAAGCACATGAATAGATAGTTGCAGAAAAGGAAGTATAGATGGCTCAACCTTACCTAAAAAAGAGAAAAAGATGTTTCTCACTTATTTCATTGGTAAAAATCCAAATATTGTATAACTTGTTAGTTGTCCAGGCACTTTCATACATTGTTGGTAGAACTGCACAATGTAGCAGTATGTTAAAAATACAAATGTCTTTAACCTGTGACCCAGCAATCCTACATGCAAGATAGACTATAATAGCAAAATCCAATAGCATTTGCTGGCCTTTTTCTTCTCATTCACAGGGGACTGTTTAAATAAACCACGGTATAGCCAAACAAAGGAATACTATGAGAGGCAAAATAATAATAAATTAAAAAGGAATAAAAAAAATAAGGTATAGGACAGTATATTAGCACATTATCTTTTGTGTGAGAAAAGAGGGAAGGTTGTGTTTGTGTGTGTGTACTAATATCAGGATATACTCAGTACCTTACATAAGAAAGATTAAAACTGATTGCCTTATAAGGGTGGGGGAAATCACATAAATAGTGACAGGTTGGGAGTGTGACAGTATACCATTTTATTTTATGCTAAGAGGCCCGGTGCATAAAATCATGCACTCTGGGGGAGGGAGGTCCCTTAGCCTGCCCTCTCGCAGTCCAGGACCCCTCGGGGATGTCCATCTGCTGGCTTGTGGATGGATGGCCTTCTGCTGCTGTGCAGCCTGTTGCTTGACCTTCAGCTGGACCTGCTGCTGGGCTACCACGGTCTGTCCTGCGAACACCATCAGGTGGGTGAGTCAAGCGTGGAGGCAGGCTCACCATGAGTTCCCTACACTTCCCTGAGTCACTGAGTTTTTCAGACTGACTGCCTTCTATAGAGAAAGGCACCAGGATCGAGCCTAAGCTGGCAGTCAGACATGGGAACCCTGTGGGAATGTCCAACTGCCGGCCTAGGCCCGATCCCCACAGGGAATGTAGCAGTGTGCCAAGTGGCAGGCAGCCAAGGAGGAGCCTAAATTGGGGCTTGGTGCCACACCACTAGCACTCATGCTGGCCCGCTGAGCCTGCTACTGCCTCTCGGTATTGCTGCTGCAGAGTTGGGAGAGGCTCCCGCCATGGCATCTGAGCTCACCAGCTGTGAGCCCAGCTTCTGGCTGAGTGGCATTCTCCCTGTAGGAGCGCACTGACCACCAGGGGACAGTTTTTGCGTTGAGCATCTTCCCCCTGGTGGTCAGTGCAAATCATAACAACCGGTTGTTCTGGTCATTCTACCATAACGTTCACTTAGGCTTTTATCATATAGATTGTTTTGATTTAAAAATACATAAAAATACCCACACATCCGATACTCTACTCCTTCTCCAAACTTTAGCAGGTTCTGTTACTCTGAAGTTGGAGACTTCTAATGCGACTAACAAGGCCCTGGATAGCCTGTTTAATCAGCCTTACTGCACAGCATGCCTCCCCTTCTCTCTGCTGTGGCCCCATTGACCTTTGTTCTCTCCTCATTGTGTTTACTTCCATCATAGGGCCTTTATTCATGCTGTTCCCCCTACCTGGAAACTTTGCTCAGTTAAAATATGCTAATTTTTTATAATAGCATGTTACTTCCACAGAGAAGACTCCTCTTATGAGATCCGATTTTTCCTTTTCCTTTTGTACTCCCGTCTTCATCTCCTTTCTAACTTAGGTCATATATACAGTTGTATATTCTTTGTTGGGAATGTTTAATGCCTGTCACTCCCACTAGAAAGTAAGCATCATGAATGCAGGGACCATGTCTGTTTTATCCCATCTAATAAAAGATAATATGCAAATTGACCATCACTCCAACAAACAAGATGGCTGCCCCCAAACAAGATGGCTGCCACAAGATGGCCAGCAGGGAAGGGCAGTTGGGGGGACCTAGACCTGCAGGTGAGAGTAGCTGGGGGGTGGAGGGAACCAGGTCTTCAGGGCAGGGCAGTTGAAGGGGACCAGGCCTGTAGCGGAGGGCAGTTAGGGGTGACCAGGCCTGCAGGGGAGGGCACTTAGGGGTGACCAGGCCTGCAGGGAAGGGCAGTTAGGCATCAATCAGGCTGTCAGTGGAATGGTTAGAGGGTGATCAGGCTGGCAGGCAGAAGCAGTTAGGGGCAATCAGGAAGGTAGGCAGCTGAGCAGTTAGGAGCCAGCACTGCTGGATTGTAAGAGGGATATCCAACTGCCCGTTTAGGCCCCATCCTATTGGGATCAGGCCTAAACAGGCAGTCAGACATCCCTCAAGGGGTCCCAGATTGGTGAGGGTGCAAGCTGGGCTGAGGGACACTGTCCCCTCCATACAAGAATTTCGTGCACCAGGCCTCTAGTTGTGAATGATGCTGCAGTGAACACAGAGATACAGGTATCTTTTCGGATAATGATTTTGTTTCCTTTGGATAAATGCTCAGAAGTGGGATTGCTGAATCATATTACAGTTCTATTTCTAATTTTTTGAGTACTCTATACACTATTTTCCATAGCAGATGCAGCAATTTACATTCCTACACAGCACATAAGGGTTCCCTTTTCTCCACATCCTGGTCAACACTTATTTCCTATAGGTGTGAAATAATATTTCATTGTGGTTTTTTTTTTCCTTTTCGCTGATGGTTAGTGATGCCAACCACTCTTTCATGTACCTGTTGGCCACTTGTATGGCTTTTTTTGGGAAAATATCTATTAGATCCTCTGCCCCATTTTTGTTTTTCTCCCTATCGAGTTGTATGAGTTCTTTATATATTTTACATATTAACCTCTTATCAGATATATGATTTGCAAATATTTTCTTCCATTCAGTAAATGGTTGCTTTTTCATTTTGTTGATGATTTCCTTTGCTGTAGAGCTTTTCAGTTTGATGTAGTCCTACTTGTTTATTTTTGCTTTGCTGCCTTTGCTTTTGATATCAAATCCAAAAAAATCACTGCCAAGACCTGTGCCAAGGAGCTTATCCTCTACTTTTTCTAGGAGTTTTATGGTTTCAGGTTTTATGTGCAAATCTTTTATCCATTTTAAGTTGATTTTTGTGTATGGTGTAAGATAATGGTTCAGTTTCATTCTTTTGCATGTCATTGTCCATTTTTTTTTTTTTACATCACTGTTTATTTAAGAGACTATCCTTTTCCCACTGTATATTCTTGGCTCCTTCTTATACATTAATTGAACATATATGAATGGGTTTATTTTGAAGCTGTCTATTCTATATTACCGTATTTGCAGGTGTATAAGACGATTTTTTGGCCCTGAAAAATATGCCTCCAAGTGGGGGGTAGTCTTATACGGCGAGTATATAACAAACTCTGTATTTTGAGTGGAAATGTTAGGGGGTCGTCTTATACGCCCAGTCTCTTATACGCCGGCAAATACGGTATTTTTCAGGGCCAAAAATCGTCTTATACGCCGGCAAATACGGTAATAGTGGATGTGTTTGTTTTTATGTCAATACCATGTGATTTTGATACTGTCGTTTAGTAATCTAGTTTAAAATTAGAAAGTGTAATACTTTCAGCTTTACCTTTCTTTCTCAAGATTACTTAGCTATTTGAGCTCTTGTGGTTCCATATGCATTTTAAGATTTTTGTTCTATTTCTGTGAAAACTGCCACTGGAATTTTGAAAGGGGTTGTAATGAATCTTATATTTCTCTTCTGACTTTGTTTATAGTGAGTTTTGGTCACAATTTTTTTTTTTAAAAAAAGGCAAATTAACCAATGTTTCTGAGTTCAGAATTTCGAATCATAATTTTCGAAAGGCTTTATAACTCTACAATTAAAATTAAAATCTCCCATGGTTTCATGGTTTATGTTTAAATCTCTGACCATTCCGGTGTTTACCCAAGTATACAATGTCAAGTACGTTCTAACATTCTCTTTCCAGATGGCTAGACAGTTATACCAATACCATTTATTAGATCCATCCTTACTCCTACTGATACAAGGTAATGCTTCTACCATATCCTAAGCTGCTATATTTTCTATCCTATTTCAGAGTTTTCAATTCTGCTCTATCAACTCATATTAGTAACACTATTTAATTGAAGCTTTATGGCATGTTTTAATATCTAGAGGGCAATTTCTGCCCCCAATTGCTCTTCTTTTTCAAGGTTACTCGGGGTTCAATGTGCACTTTATAGTTAAATTTTCTAGTATTTTAATTGGGATCACTTTAATTTGTAAATTAAGTATGGGAGAATCGGCACTTTATGATGCTGAGACTTCTAGTCAAAGATCATGGTATGTTTTTCAATATGTTCATATCTGTTCCTCAAGAGTATAGAAAGTAGACTAAGAGGCCAAGTGGGCAAGGTTAGACTCAAGCAGATAGTTTCTGGTAACTGAGGATTTGAAAGGGATAAGTTGGAGAGAGAGTAGAGTGATAAGAGGGCATAGCAATAACCAAGCACCTGGATAAGCCTGCCACAGAGGCAAAGAGGAATAGCTATAAAGTCAGAAGAAAATCAAGTAAACAGTGTTTTTCAAGAAAAAAAGAAACTGTCAGTAATACAATTAGAACAAAGACTAAAATAAATCCATTAGATTCAGTGATATAGAAGTCATTAGAAATCTTAGATCTATTTGGGAGGGAGACTTATAAGGCTGGAAACCAAGGTAGGATTTACATTCTAGTATCGCCAACTATAACTATTTTGCTCTAATTTGATCCTAAAAGGCTCTTCCTGAAGGTAAAAATGCCACTAAATTCAGACTATAAATGTACAGTTATTATTCCTAAAAAGGAATTTAAACAGTCCTAGAAGGGGCTTCTTGAATAATTCATACAAAGAATGCACAGATCCAGAAAATACTGCCAGTAGGAGGAAATATCAGGAAACAGGGTAGGAAATAACACCTATAGAGCAAAGGGGATGCCAAACATAAAGTAGATTTTCTCCAAAGCAAATAAGCTATAGCTTCACAGTAGGATTTGGCTTGGAGTTAGCCCCTGCTAACAACATTCTCAAGCACAGCCGGAGATCCAGATAAAATAGGTGGCTGACTAAATAGGATGCACAAGACAAGCCTTGGCTGCTCAGAAATACTTCCATCTGCATCTTGTCAAAGAAACCACTCTCTCCCTCCCTCAACCTGATCCCAAAATCCTGATTGTGGTTTCTCTTTTAGGTTAGTGCCAACAGAAGCATTCAGATTTCCCTAGTTGGAAAGTAAGGCTTAGAATTATTCCTAATTCTTTCCTAACCTTCAGACAGGATATTGTACAGGATCTAGCTTTGAAGGGTCTGAAAATGGAGGAGTCAATAAAATGTAACAATGCCTTAAGCAGATCTAAACTGGGACTGATGCCGAAACCGGTTTGGCTCAGTGGATAGAGCGTCGGTCTGCGGACTGAAGGGTCCCAGGTTCGATTCCGGTCAAGGGCATGTACATTGGTTGCGGGCACATCCCCGGTAGGGGGTGTGCAGGAGGCGGCTGGTCGATGTTTATCTCTCATTGACGTTTCTAGCTCTCTATCTCTCTCCCTTCCTCTCTTGTGAAATATCAATTAAAAAAAAAATATATATATATATATATATATATATATATATATATATATATATATAATTTAAACTGGGACTGAATTCTTCAGAACAGAAATTAGGTGAGTCTTTTAAATTCACCTAAGCTGATCTGCATGCCAAAACCAATCTCCAATGTAGGAAATATATACAGACTAATATCTTCCTTCTATTTTAATGCAAATTTAGACCAAGAAAGGAAATAAAAAGTTATACCATGATTATATAGGCAATTAGTTGTGAAAGCATTATACCAAAGCACTAGTGAGGTTTCTTCTAGGTTTAAGATTCTTATTCATAAAAAAAGAATACTCTCAGGTAAGGATTTTTATCCTCTTTGCAGGATAGGTAGATTCAACTAAAATTATTAAAGTAGACATAGAGAGGAGGAAAAAAAGGGTATCTGAAATAGAGAAGTCAATTATCACTGCCTTATTATAACTATATCAAGTAGTATAAACTTCTTTAAGTTATGCTACCCTGTTTGGTACCCCCTCACACTTTAAATAGTGATATTCAGAAAGATTGGGGTCAACTGAGGAAATGTAATGCTAAATTATTCTGTGGAACTAGTACCATAGGTTGTTCACTCTTCAACTGCCCTTAGATGATAGAATTATAAGAAGGTATTATATCAGAGAACTGCATTATTTGGCAAAACTTACTCCCTGAAAGCAATTCTCTGCACAAAGTTGTTTAAAAAAAATTTTTTTTTTTTAAAGCAACAGGGGCTGACTGTTGTTTCAGTTTAATTCGCATGTCTCCTTTTGGGAACCAGTGGGAAGTAAAAGAGGACATTAAAGGATTCGGTGGATATTCTAGGGGGTAAAGTTTTATTTTTATAGAATTAGTAAGCACAGGATCCCTCCAACTTATAGCAGGCGGGGTGGGGACACAGGATCCATGAAATAGGAAATAAACAGGAAAGAAGCCCGGCACAAGCATTTGAGGGTAATAAATATGAGAGCAATCTAGAAGATGAACGGTTCATATTGTTTATGATTACAAACTGATTATTCCTCTAAGTACAAAGTCTATCCAATAAGTCATATCCGGGTTGATTTGTTAGCACGGTACTTTCACCAGACAATAAATTAGAATGCAATTAAAGTGCATTCTGTCTGTTTATCATGGACTAAGATAGCTGACCATCATCCTCAATTATCTGGACGAACACACAGCATGACAGCACACTGAAGAAACCGTCCAGCGAAGGGCAATAAACATCTTAGGAAGGCACTGAAATTGCTAGATTTCTTCTTTAGTCCCTTTTTAAATGTTTCCAATTTTGATAAAGTATATAAACAGAACCACATTAATATAGTACTTGCTTCAGTACAGTAAGTCATACAGTAAGTCTGTTCTCCTAAGTCCCCAAACTTCTCAGCTTGTCAGCAATTTGCTAAGGGCAGTGACTAAATCTTAAAAGAAAACAGAACTAAATATTTACTGCATATTTCTGTAAAGTGGAAAAACTTAAGCATAGAGACAATAGAAGAATCATACAGGAAAAAGATATAAACACTTAAAATTTCAAAACACATGTTTAAAAGAAAACATCTGTAGAATATAATTGAATTTCATTATACAAAGATCTCATAAGGATTAACAAAGAACTCATCATGAGAAATAAACAAATACAGAGAAACTAATAAATAAAACATACACATTTTTCAAGTAAATTAAATTAAAACCAAAGTAACATTTTTTTTCACCTAATTAGTAAAAAATACCTTTTTAAAATGACAACAACCAATATTGGCAAAGACATAGTGATACTAGTAATTTCATACATTGCTGATTGACTTATAATAAATTGATTATAATGTTCCAAAAATACAGTTTGGCAATTTGAATTAAACACTATAAAATGCTCATAGTGTTTAGCTCAGTACTCTTACATCATGGGCTCCATCTAATAAACAAAAATACTAGTCACAGCTTAATCTACCAATAAGAATCTGAAATAACATAAAATCCAACAATAGGATAAAACAACATAAAATATGGTATGATAATGGGTGTAATATTATGTGGCTATTTAAAATGATGGTTATGAAGACTAAGTGGAAAAGGATACAAAACTGTGTATGGAAGATGATCATATTAAAATAAAAATATACATATTTAGAAGATTAGCAAAGCAAATAGCAAAGTGATAATTATTTTAACCAGGTATGGTAGGCTGTCCAATTGTACCCGGTACCCTGCTGCCTCCCAAAGATGTCCAGATCTCCCTAGAACCTGTGGATATTACTTGCAAAAGAAACTCTGCAGATGTCAGTAAGTTCAGGATCTTGAGATGGAGAGATTACCCGGGTGGGCCTAATATAATCACAAAGGCCCTTAAAAAAGGAAGTCAGAAGACTCAGGGTCAGAAAGGAGATGTGACAACAGAAGCAGAGACTGTAGTGATGTGTCAGCCTCAGAAGTCGGAAAAGGCAAGGAATGGATTCTCCTAGAGAGCTTCAAGAAGCAAGTCAGCTCCGTCAGTACCTTAATCTTATCCCCATTTTAGAGTTCTGACCTCAAGAAAAGCAAGATGATAAACTTGTGCTGTTTGAAGCCACTAAGTTTGAGTAATTTGTTACAACAATAGCAATAGGAAGCTAATATAAATGATAAGCCTGCCCTTTCTAAATTTTCTATAATGTTTGTATTACTTCTAATGATACATTCTAATATACAAATTTAGCTAAAATTTAATTTTCCAGGTGAAAACATACTCTGCTGCAGTGGTTCTCAACCCTGGTTGCATATTAGTAGCAAGTAATCAGCTTTAAGAAAAAGAAAGAATACCAATGCCATGTTTCCTCCCCATTCCCAGAGATTCTGGTTTAATATTGCTCGGCTCAAGCATCAGTACTTCTTAAAGACCCTACATGCTAATGTGCAGCCAAGGTTGAGAATCACTGCTCTAGTATGTCAGCTCATAACTGACAAGACTCCCTAATCCAAAGCAGGAATATCTGTCAACCTAAGACTACATTTCTTTCAAGAATTCTGCAAATAAACACACTCAGCAATGGTTTGTCTTAGCTTAAAGTTAGGACTGGGAGGCTGTGTCCTAATTTAACTGACAGTGTCAAAGAAAGAGAAAAAATAAAATCCCTTCCTCTACTCCATCTGTACTTCTCATCTGTGGTGTTCAAAGGACTCCAAGAAAAAGGTTCTTATTAGCTGCTACCCCAAGTCCCTGTAGTTAAATTAGAATAATTCACAAGAAGAACCATGTATGCTTCCTTCACTTTTCTGCTGACAACTGACTTTATAAGATTACTAAAACTATGTAAGATCTTTAGTCTTTGGATTGTTACGGGATGTTTTAGAAATGTGTACACTAGCCAAGAGAAGGACTCTGTCAAAGTCCTTTGGGAGAGACAAAATGGTGGCGGAATAGCCAGACGTGTCCTGAGTCTTGTTCTGGAGCAAATAGAATGAGCAGCTGAAATGAATAATATCCAACCCGAACTGGCAAAGTCATCTGCTACTCATTCTTTAAAGTCATATATTCCAGGTACCAAGCTCATACATTAAAAACAAAACACACACACATACTTTAGAATGTTTGTGAGTAAATGTATAACAAAGTTTTCAAATGTGAAATTCTCGCTAGGGAAATTACTGACAAAGTTTTATGCATCTCTTGGTCAACTCATAGCATCACCTCACATTCTTTCAGCAGCAAAATCCACATATGAGAAACATCATTGTCAACCAAGTGTGTCCAAAGATTGATTTCCATAGCAACCATAACCCTGCCATCCACATGTAGTATATAAGGCATAAGAGTTAATACCACATGTACACAACGTGTTGGTATTATGTAGTCCAGACTGTGGTTGCTGTAGAAATCTAACCTCACAACAGTGAATAAAATGAAAACAATAGAACAGTCCTTGACTACTTAGCCATCTATTCCTTTGCTTTCCAGCAGGACAATGCCATTTTAAATACTGTGTAATAGTTTTGCATTGATACCACTAAAGGAACATTTTTTACAAATATAATTTTAAATGATATCTTATCTCTGTTTAACATTAGGACCAACATCCTATTCCCTAGAAATTTCTTCCTTCCACTCTGTGCTCAGTTTGAGTTTCAAAAGCTCACCCAAAGAGAATACTGTCATCTTCCCCTGGGCTCAGTCAGAGCTAGTCCCCTACACAGGTAAGCTGGAGAGGGGCCAGGTTTTGCTATTATCACTACCAGAAGTATGACAGACACAGACAAGGTTATTCTAAAACAATTCTGCAAAAGTAGGAGGAATCACTTTATGTGACATTAGGTCTTACTATTTAGCCATCGTAATCAAGACCGTGTGATACTGGCAGAACAGAAACATAGATCAATGGAACAAGAACCCAGAAATGGATCAATACAAATACACCAATTAAGTATTGACAAGGGTACAAAATCAGTTCAATGGAGGAAAGAGAGTGTTTTTAACAGAGTGTGCTGAAACAACTGGATATCCATAGGCCAAAAATAATGAACCTTGACTGAAAACTATGCTATAGCCTTAGGCAGTTGCTCAGTGCTTACAGAGTTGGCTCACAGACCAAAGGGTATTGGGTTCAATTTCCAGACAAGGGGACATACCTGGACATACAAGGGGTGAGTTCAGGAGACAACCAATTGATGTCTCTCTCATATCGATGTTTCTCCCCCCCCCCCCCCACTTTCTCTAAAAATCAATTAAAAAAATATCCTCCAGTCAGGAGTAACAAACAAACAAATAAAAATCAAATAACATATATTAAAGAAAGCTTTTTTCAATGAGAGATTTCTATAAATTATAATGATAAAAACCTACTTTTTTTTTTAGTTTCCCAGGAAAAATAAAATTACCCTGCCTGATACAGCAACATTTGCTTTTTCTCTGTGATTCCTCCAGGTTCCTGAAAAGATGTCATTCATTTCTAGTCTGAAAACAAACAAAACTCGACCAGATTTGCTTTAAAATAATCCATGCAAGCCAAGGGCTGTGTGGCCCATTCACCATGAAGCTTATAATCTCTATATCCCTATTTATAATCTAATAAGTGAACTGGTGCACAAGTTTATGCACACTGAAAGGAAATCAATTAAAAGGTGGCCGGTGGGCAGGACTGGGCAAGATGGTCCAGACACACCCTGGAGCCAACCTCCCATCGTGGTCCCTCCCCATCATCTATGGAGTGAGTGAGGTCCCTCAGGCAAGTGGGGCCCTTGGCCTGGCCTGCAGGGATCGGGCCACAACCTGCTCTCCGACATCCCCTGAGGGGTCCTGGAGTGCAAGAGGGCACTATGCAAAGATGCTGTCGTAAAGGGTGTAGAATGCAAAAACAAGTGTGCAGTAAACCAGATTTGGGGCCAACAGTGCCCCAGTAACAACATATCCCACAGCCGAAGGTGGTATCACACACCACGAGGAATCAGACTCCTTCCTCTCTGGTTTTGGGGTGAGTCACCTGAAAACCGCTGCTGCCAAGTCACTGCAACTTGGCAGCTCCTGCATTGAGCATCTGCCTCCTGGTGGCCAGTGCGCATCATAGCGAGCGATCGAATGGGTGGAGAGACATTTAGCATATTAGCCTTTTATATATATAATAAATGGCAATGAGTATAGATTTAGATATTTTTTTAAATAGAAAATTTATTAAAACATACTGACAAGTATACTCTACAATAAATATAGTAAGGGGAAAGACAAACAGGAAAAAAGGGTATGACAGTACAATGACAAGAATGATATCTTCCTTAACATAATCTTGAGAAAAACAAAATCACTTTAGTGGAACTTGGACTTAGGTATAAGTATTTCTAAGACTATAAACTTTTTGAAAGAGATAATTTTTGTCTTTATATTCTTACTGCCGAGCATATACTTGACACACAGAAAACCTTTAACAAGTACTCCCAGAATTGAATTGGAGTAAAACCTTTCCTAACTAAAGGATCTTGCCCTTTTCTACCTTTGCCTAAGTCATTACTTAGATCATGTAGGAAAATAATAAAACTAAATTTTTACCTTTAGTACATATCCCTAGCCTCACAATCTATACTAATAAAAGGGTTATATGTTAATTAGACCAGATGTCCTTCTGGACAAAGCCACTGTGGCAGGAGCCGAGGCAGAGGCGGTTAGGGGCGAACAGGCTGGCGGGGGAGGGCAGTTAGGGAAGATCAGGCCAGTGGGGGTGAAGGGGGGGGGGTTAGGGGCAATTAGGCCAGCATGCAGGTGAGCAGTTAGGCCCAGATTGTGAGAGGGATATTCCAGATTGGAGAAGGTGCAGGCCAGGCTAAGGGACCCCACTCCATGCACAAATTTCATGAACCAGGCATCTAGTTCTGAAAATAAAACAATTTGGTCTGTTAAAAAAAAAAAAAAAATCATTGGAGCAAATGAAATAACCTTCCAAGAAGATTCTGAGAGAATGGTAATGTTTAGGGCTATCCTAACAAAGAGCGGATATGCAAATTGACCACCACACCCTAACAAAGATGGCTGTGCCCACAGCAAAGGCAGGGATTCCATAACAAAAGATGGCTGCGCCCACTGCAGAGACAGGGACCCCATAACACTAGTTCCCGGAGGCCGAGTCCATGTAACAAGCCTTAACGAGCAATAAGGGAAGGCAATGGTGAAGATGCTATTCTCATCCCACTTCCCTCTCCACAAACTACATAAAACTTTTATTCGCATAACATACTGCTCTTAGCAGGTCTTCTGACTGGTCCCATTAGATTCTCCCCTCCCTTTCAACACAAGAAATAGATCGGTAAGGGGCACGCCACAATTATTAATCATATTAGCTAGTGGCTCTTGTTTCCAGAACTAAGGATTCTGGTGGAAGGGACTACAAATGAAATGGACTCCCTGAACTCAAAAAGTGACGGGAGGAGTCTTGGGGAGGCTAGGTCCAGGTGGTAGCAGGTAACTGCTGGAAGCAAAGTGGCCATGGTGATTCTAATAGGCAGCAAGGTGGGTATGGTATGGGGATATTAGGTCATCTCAGACTTTGTGGTGATAGGCAGAAATCCATGTCTATATTTAATTACTCAGATCCAAGAATTCAGTCAATAGGCATTCCACTAAGATAGGTTTTGATTTAAATAACCAAAAATAAACAGCTCCAGGTCTAGTGAACAGAGACCTATCTGAGACACTATAGTAGAGAGTTGTAGCCTTTCACCCAAATCTGACACCCACAGTTCTCGAAGGAAAGAGGCCAAATTCCTTGTGAAAGATTTTTTCCACAAATGGACATCTGGCCATTTACCCATATAATTATGAGCTGATGAAAGGAAAATACGCAAGCCTCTTGAGGATTGGTCTGGAGAAGGGATATTTGGATAAATGTCGGGGAATGGGACCAGCACTTGAGAATATCTGCATTCCACATGACTTCTTAACAAAACTACCACAACTGAGAAGAGGCTCTTAATAAGCAGAGGCACAGGTTGACTGTCATTGGCAAAGTCAGCCATTCTCCTTGTCTAATCAACTCAGCTCCTGACAAAGCAGTAATGGTGGCAGGTAATGGTAACTATGCTTGTACTCAACAGCAGGGATTCCCTTCCACCAAGGATAACCTGATGGTGTCGCAAGAAAGTGTCCCAATAAGATAAACTCTTTCAGACAAACCACTTATCTCACAAGGGCTAGACCTCTCCAGTGTGACCATTTTTACACTGGAGAGGTGAGAAACTTAACCTCTTCAGAAGAAACATTTATTCTATATTTGGATATGATTTTATATCATGCTTCTACCAACACTACCATCTGTGGACTTAGCTGTGTGGTAACATGAGACTAAACAGTGTCTCTGATGAATAAAATCACTTCCCAGCAAAAATCATTCAACAGGCTGGTGACTAAGGTCTTATCTAACTTAACCTGTACCCTTCCCACCTTGCAGAAGCAGCCAGGTCCACACAATGGTAAAAATAGCCTATGACAAAACAGACAAGGGTCTACCTGAGAGTTACCATGTTGGGAGACTAGGCTGTTGCTGTGAAATGCAGTTTATCAGCTGATCCAGACCTCTTCCAATTAGAAACTGGATATGACAATGCTCAAAACTATAACTAATGACTTCTCAATATTTTGTTTTCTTCTGTCTAAGAATGGGGGCTGCTAAAAGTCTTTGTGCCCAAGGAAAGCATACTTCCAAGTGACATAATAATGATGCCTCTGAAATAGAAGCCGAGATTGCAGAAATAATCCATACTCCTTATTTCATGAATATATTAACTAGGATCAGGTATCACCAATTATGCCCAAAAAATCAAAACAACAGCTTAAGCAATGAGAAGTGTACTTCTTTCTTATGTAAAAGAAGTCTGGAGATGGAGTAATCCAGAACTGTATGAAAACTCCACAATAATACTATGTTACTTCGTTCTCTCTGGTCTATCATCCATAAGGTTGTAGCACTCAACTTCATGGTCAGAATGGCTTCTAGAACTCCAGACAGCACATTAGCATTCAAAACAGCAGATTAAAAGAATGAACAAAAAATGGTAGGCCCTTTCCTTTAGGATACTTCCCAGAAATTCCATATACTTTCACTAACATCTTTTTGGCCAGAAATTAGTCAGTGTCAACTTCTTTTCCAAGATGGAAAAAATCGTGAAAGTTAAAAAAGGCAACCATCAGTCTTTACCATGGTGTGCCAATAGTTTTCAGTGTTTCCTCTACCTTGCTAATTACTGTGCCTATATAGGTATAATGGTAGTGGGAGATTTTACCACTTAGCCTATAGGTTGAAGAATATAAAAATTGGATCACAATAAAATTAAAAGTACTTCTAACATCATTCTCAAGTTCTAGACTTGATAATGAGTTATCTCTTTGAAGAAGTGGTATGTTTTTAATATAAGTGATTAATTGCATTATTTCAGATGGGAACATCTTTTAAAATGTCTGTACAGTAAGAAAGTGGGGCAGGAAATTCAAGGAAGGGGTGTCCTGCCCAGAATCTGTTCCCGTTCTATCTCATAATATTTCATCACTTTTACTGTTTGTAGCCAATGACTCAGGCAGAACTAATCATACCACACCATTTGCCATGAAAGGAACTGATTTAAATTAGGTACAAGACAAAAGAAAGGCCAAATAGACTCTCTAGCAGGAATTTGAGCCTGGAGGAGTCATATAAGAATGAAAGGTGGTCCAAGCCAATATTCCCTGACAATGGTGTTACATAGTAGTGGGATTGTCTAATTGTAAATTCCTGCTACTAATATCTGCTAGCTTTCCCAGTTCCCATTCTTGTTAAAGCCTGATTTTTTAATTCCTCCTTTAAAACTATGATCTACTAAGTCCTTCCATAAATTTCCTATTTTTGTTTAAATATTGTATTTTTTAAAATATATTTTATTGATTTTTCACAGAGAGGAAGGTAGAGGGACAGAGAGTCAGAAACATCGATGAGAGAGAAACATCGACCAGCCACCTCTTGCACCCCCCTCCCACACTGGGGACATGCCAGCAACCAAGGTACATGCCCTTGACCGGAATCGAACCCGGGACCTTTCAGTCCGCAGGCTGACGCTCTATCCACTGAGCCAAACCGGTTTTGGCTTAAATATTGTATTTTATTCAGTTTTCTATTTGTTTACGATGGAAGGCAAGTCTAGCAGTAGATCCTATATTTTGGCATAAGTATACATTGCCAACCTATCTTTTTTACCTCATCACACCCATGTTCAGCCTATACAAAATGACTACTTCCCTGTACTGCACTAAGCAATTCCTTACATCTTACATCCTTTTCCTGCCGGGGCCATTTCCTTTTCATCATACTATATGGCACAACTCTTATGTCACCTCATCTCTAAAAGTCTTCAATTTTCTCTAAAGAGAGTCTTTTCTCTCCCTTTCTGTTTCTACAGCATATTGTTCATGCATACTACAGCATGCATACTCAAGATATTCTATTTGTATGCCTCCCCACTAAAATGAATGTCTAATTATAATGATGTTTGATAACAACTGGATACTTTCTACATGTCAGGTACTATCTAAACACCTTACTTATATTTGCCATTAAGTAAATTGCCGAAGATCACAGAGCTTGGTAGTGGTACAACCAGGATATGAAAAAAAGTCTTATTCCAGAACTCATGCTCACTATACTGTCTTTCATGAATTCCTAAAGGGCAGCAACTATGTCTTATTCTTGTTTGTACACCCCGTGCCCAGAGCACCTCAAATATTTGTGGAATGAATTAAAATTTATAACTTTCTCTTAGTCATCCAAGAAAAAGTTCTTCATAAGTAATGTAGGTTTTCCATCAATAATTACATAACTGAATCTAGAAAGGGTCTTTCATAAACATGGGAGGCTAAAATTAAATTTCTAATAAGAAATTCAAAGAGCTCTGGAGAATTTTACCATGCAGAAAAGACTAGTAAGGTTTTTTAGGTAGGCAAGTTAAATGTAGTGAACTCAGTAAGGAACAAAAAGTCTTTAACAAGGAATCAATACCTTCTAAGAGAGAGACTAAATGTCATAATCTGTGCCCAGTAAATGCATACTAAATTAACCCCATCTATCTAAATCTGAAATAGAAATCAGTGTTTTGAAGGCAAAAGTAAAAGGACGGTATTTAAACAAAAATTTAATCCTAAAGGCCAACTCTGTCAAGAGTAACCAATTAAAACAAAGCCATACTACTCCATAAAATAATCTGTTTAACAACAAATATTTAGCCAATTCTATATAAAAGTATTAGTCATCAACTTTAAAACAAATAAGTGCCCTTCATATAATTATTAAAAGCATTAAGTTCTTTTTTTTTAAAATCCTCACGTGGAGATATTTTTTCCATTGATATTTAGAGAGAGTGTGGAAAGGAGGGGGAGGGGGAAAAAAGAGAGAGATAAATATCTATGTGGTTGCCTCTTACACATGCCCTGACTGGAGCTGGGAATCTAACCTGCACCCAGGTATGTAACCTTGACTGGGAATTGAACCAGAGACCCTCCAGTCCACAGGCCAACACTCTAATCACTGAACCATGCTGGGCAAGGCAAGCATTAAGTTCTTTTTTATTTTTATTTTTATATATTTTATTGACTTTTTTTTACAGAGAGGAAGGGAGAGAGATAGAAACATCTATGAGAGAGAAACATTGATCAGCTGCCTTCTGCACACCCCCTAATGGGGATGTGCCCACAACCAAGGTACATGCTCTTGACCGGAATCGAACCCGGGACCCTTCAGTCCACAGGCCGACACTCTATCCACTGACCCAAACCGGTTTCAGCCAAGCATTAAGTTCTTGACAGTAGATATTATATGAAGTGAATTTATAAAAGCTAAAAGTACTTAAAACTAACTTTATACAGAAATTTAAGTGATTAGAAATAAAAATATATATATATTTTGCACAAGAACATTTAATTAGCAAGAGAGTAATGAACCACAGAGTGTAAGTTGTACTGGGAAGAATCCGGGGTTGATGCACTGTCACTCTCTTCAGCTTCTCTCACACTACCAATTTATATCACATAGCTGGGCTTCTATTGTATCCTACATATCACTGTCCCACCTGAACAGGCCAACAATCCCTCACCCAAAATTCCTGAAACAAAACGTCTTTCCAAATTTTAAAAAATGTATTAAATATATATATTTATTTATTTATTTCAGAGAGAGGAAGAGGAAGAAAGAAATAGAGACAATAGTGATGAAAGAGAATCATTGATAGACTGTCTCCTGTACACCCCCTACTGGGGATCAAGCCTTCAATCCTGGCATGTGCCCTGACTGGGACTCAAACCATTGACCCACACTGGCCAGGCTAAACTTTTTTTATTTTAGAAAGGTGCATTTAAATCCAGCACTGTAGCAGAATATGGGGCAGTAACCTGTAATCCAATACATTAGTATTTATGCAGCAAAATGCAAGAATATTCACATTAAGTGGAAAAAAGAAAGGCTATAAATAATCATCAGTTTGGGTCAGGTTTATGAGTCTGAAAAAACATTGCCTTCTGAGCTTTTAGGAATTTTAAATAGTAGGAAAAGGACTATAGAGTTGTATATAACCATATTGCATTCAATCTGCTCACTTCCTCCTTGAGAAATGACAATGGCTTCTTTACTTGCCATATTCAGTTACGACACTAACTTCTACACGAGTCTAGAATTGGCAATCATTTAGTCAATTTCCTTGCTTTATTGCTTAGAATAACTTCCTAGGGTCACAGTGCTTCCTACTGACAGAGATGAAATTAGAACATACAGGTTTCCTGTCTCCCAGGCTTACTTACTATTCATTCATTCATTGTTTTCTTTCTCAATTCAAAGTGATTTTTTTAGCTTTCAAAAATAATGAAAGAATTTCGGAGAAAGTTGCAAAAATAGTATAAAAAAGTCCTGTGTCCTTTGTCCAGCTTCTACCAATATATACTGTAGTACAATATTAAAACCAAAAAAATAACATAGGTACTATATTAGTGTTAACAAAACTACAAAGCTTATTCCATTTTCATTATTTTATTTTTTATTTTGTTCTTAATATATTTTATTGATTTTTTACATAGAGGAAATGAGAGGGATAGAGAGCTAGAAACATCGATGAGTGAGACATCGACCAGCCGCCTCCTGCCCCCCCTCCCGCTCCCTCCCCCCAACTGGGGATGTGCCCGCAACCTAGGTACATGCCCTTGACCAGAATGGAATCTGGGACCTTTCAGTCAGTAGGACTATGCTCTATCCACTGAGCCAAACCAGTTTCGGCCATTTTCATTATTTTATTAAAATGTATTTGTATGTGAAGGCATATACGAGTCTATGCAACTTTATCCCATGTACAGATTTATGTAACGGCCATCTCAATCAAGGTATCAAACTGTAAATATTTCTCTTTTCCATGTTCAGCACGGCTAGAGAGCGGTCTGGTTCCTGAGTAGAGGCTTGAGCAAATGAAAGAAAGAGACAGACACAGAGATGGAAGGAAAAAGCTGGGGCCTGGTGGGACCACTGTCCTCTGAAGGACAAACAGGGACCCAGAGCCAATATAGGGTGTTTATTTTATACAGCAAAAACCAGGAAGTTTTACTAAAGGTCAAGACAAAGGAGATTATGCACATTCTTGGGTGGGCCCGAATCCTATTCATTCCTGGTGCTTGGCTGGATTTAGATAAGGAAACCCCTCCCTGGTGCCTGGGCCGAAGGTCAGGCTGACACTTTACTAGATGAACTGGAACTCTCAGAATATACAAATTAATAAGGCTCTTTTTAGCTCTACTGTTTTCACTTCAATGCTTTATTAGAGAGACTACAACATGCATAATGTAATAGACAAGTACAACTTCCAATGCTAACACTACCACTCGCATCACACACACGCACACACAGAAACCCACGACCTGATTAGCGAAAATGAAGAAACCTCACAGTTCTAGTGTTGGGAGACATGGAGTAACCTGAGTTCAGACATTGCTCATGAGAGTGTAAACTGGTGCAACCACTCTAGAAAACAATTTAGTATTATCTGCTATAGCTGAACATGCGCATATACTGTTGTATCTGTTCTCTTGACAAGTATACCAAGAGATATGTGCAAGAATATTCACATAAGACCAAAAATGCAAACAACCCAAAAGCTGACTTAAAAAAAAAAAAGACTGTGGCATATTCACACAATAGGATTTTAGATACCAGTGAAAAACGAATGAAGTACAGTTAAACACAACATGGATGAATCTTAGAAACAATGACGCATTAAAAGAG
This sequence comes from Vespertilio murinus, assembly GCA_963924515.1. NCBI lineage: Eukaryota > Metazoa > Chordata > Mammalia > Chiroptera > Vespertilionidae > Vespertilio > Vespertilio murinus. Next base: position 165,595,460 of record OZ004705.1, read on the forward strand.
CAAGTCATAACAGATTATATGCAATAAACTATCATGTTAACACATTTCAAAAAGAAGAAAAATTAAACATGTTATTAGTTATGGAAACATTCATGCAATTTTAAAAAAGGAAAAATAAACACAAAATCCAGTATACCTAAGGTCAGGCAGATGGACAGGGGAGTAACTCACCATCAACAGGATTGGTAAAGTTATATAGTTCTTAAAATGAGTAATAAACTCTTTAGTCCCATTATTAAGCTTTATAATATGCGTATGTCTGTGTGTTGAGTGTCTATCGTATAGAATCTCCGGGGAACTAACATTCCAGCTATAGGACAAGTTTAGCCCACTCATAAGATGACATTCTTGGTAACTGGGAATGATGCCAAGAAATAAAATCACTCTACTATTGGTATTCGGTAACTTTTGTAGCAACAAAGAAATTACAGGTATCAAAAATTAAAGCAAGGGCGTGGGAGTGGCTATAAGAAGGCAAGTAAGGGATCCTTGTAGTGATGGAAACGTTCTGCATCTTGACTGTATCAACATCAGTATTATACTTATATGGTACTGTAGTTGTGCAAGATGTTACCACTGGGAAAATCTGGCTAAATGGTACATTGGATCTCTCTGTATTATTTCTTCCAACTGCAAGTGAATCTACAATTATCTCAAAGTAAAAGACTAATTTTAAAAAAGAAAACATAAAAGAGATCATTTTCATCCAGGGTTTCTCCACCTTGGTACTACTGACATTATGGGGCACATAATCCTTTATGGTTAGGGGCTGGCCTGGGCATTGTCGGGTGTTTAACAGCATCCCTGGCCTCCATCTATTAAATGCCAGTAGCATATCCTAGTTGTGACAAGATTTCCATACACTGCCAAAAGTTCCCCATGGGGGCACAACTGCCCCATTAGAGAATCACTGCTCTAGTCATAAGAACAAAGAAGAGCTGTGGAAGTGTTCCTCAAGATTAAAGGAGACTAAAGAGACATGGCATCTAAATGCAATGTCTGATCTTCACTGGATCCTGTACCAGAGGAGGAAAGAATGCTTTTATAAAGGACATTATTAGGTCAATTAACAAAACTGGAATACCAATGATAAATTAAATAAAAGCACTGTTCAACATTAAATGTGCCTAAATTGATTACTGTGATGTAATTATGTCAATAATATTCCTATGCTTAGGAAATGCACAATGAAGTATTTAGGAGTAAAGGACCATCCTATATAATAAAAGCCTAATATGCAAATTGACCCCTCTCCTGGGAGTTGGGGGGGGGGGCAGGGCTGGCCGGCCAACCTCCTGGGGTCCCTCCCTCTGGCTGGATCCCAACCATGCATGAATTTGCGCAATGGGCCTCTAGTGATGTGTATAATCTACCATCAAATGATTCAGAAATATATATATATATATATATATATATATATATATATGTATGTATATATATATATATATATTTTTTTATATGTATATGTGAATATTTGTACATGTATCATAGGTGAATCTGATTAAAGTGTATACAAATGTGCTCACTGTACTGTTTTTATTCTTGCAACTTTTCAATATGTTTGAAATTATCTACAAATAAAAAGGTGCTGTGTTGTTGTTTTTAAAGTGGAAGCTAAAGTTGTGGTCCTTAAAATCCTAATGGCAGGTTTCACGGAACTCCAGCATAAGTGATAAAAAAAAAAAAAATCCCAAGACTGGATAATGACTACTGAATGGATAAATTCCTACTTCAAGCCTGGGGCATTCTCAGAAAGAACTGTCGTCTACCTTCCGCCTATCTCTCCTTTCCATTCTTTTTAGAGGTGACCTCTTGAACAGTGCGGAATCGAAGATGAGTCCATCCCATTTCTAGCAAGTGACTCAGACTCACATCCCTAACTCAGTTCCTCCACTAATCACTGAGGCATCTTCACTCTCCATCATTAAGCAAAAACGCAAAAAGTGTACACGTGTTCCTCAAAAGAAAACCACCTATCCGCTCAACTGAGCAGAGAGAGGAAAAACGTGGGAGTGAGTGGACTAGAGAAGAGAGCACGTCCAAAGTCCGGGAGGGCTGAGGAAAGGTAGAGGCAAAAAGAGAGGAGCGGAGCGGGGAGCCAGTCTTGGTGAAGCGCGAACACACGGTGTGTCAGTCAGGAAAACGGACTCGCGCGCGGGTGCGAGGGTGCGAGCGGGGGGAGAGGGGAGCTCACCTGGCCGTGGTAAGCAGCGGGTGCTGAGTCCCCACCAGCTTCCGCACCTGCATCGCGATGTTGCTGAGCTCGTCGCTCAGGAGGCAGCGGAGGCTCATGAAGGACGTGGGGTAGCCCACGATCTTCTCCGCCTCGGACACCACCTGGTTCCAGTAGGCCGGGGACTTGGAGGACTGACCCCGCCGGGAGCCCCCCGAGATGGTGCCGAGGGACGGGGGCCACCACAGGCGACGCGGGGATCCCGACGCCCGGAGGCGGCGGGGCAAGCGCATCAGCAGTGGCGGGAAGCTCATAGTTTTGGAGTCTGGAAGTGTCCGGGGCTTCGGGCTGCCCGGAGCTAGCGCGGGGAAACTAACCCGGGGCAGAGGAGGAGGAAGTGGCAGGGACTACAAGGAAATCGGAGACTCTGGGCCCTCCTGAGAGGTGCGTGGGTTCCGGAAGCCTGGAAACGGCAGCTTTCTGCAACCCAGTCTAGATTAGACAACTGCCCTCGCTCAGCACGGCCCCTGGACAGCTGGGGTAGAAACCACGGAGGATACCTAAATGGGGGACGCCATGTTTAGAGGCGGGGAATGCGGCCTGTCGTAAAGACGGAGGCGGGCTATTCGGGAGCCGAGGCTGCTCCCTACTTTACGGCACCGCCGTGAAAGCACGGAGGGGGCGTGGCTTCGGAGGTAGACGCCTCTCAGCTCCTCCCACCCCCTGGCTCTGGCCGGTGGGGAGGCCGAGGGTGGCGGGAATGGCGGGGCCCGATGCCGCTCCAGTGCCCGGAGTCTAAGCCGAGTGTGGTCATCGGAGCCTTCCCAGCGCCCAGCACAGAGTGGGCACACATAAACATTTGTGTCATGAACGAGGGTCTTTTTTTTTTTGCGGCCTCCAGCCCGCCCGGAAAGAAGGGCGTCGGCCACCTTCTCTGGAAAGCCGCCGGCTGGTCGCTCTCGTCGTCCGCCCTGGCCGTGGTCCTGGGCCCGCGTGGGGGCCACCCCGGCGGCTCCGGGCTCCGAGCTGTGGCTCCGGGGTAGTGGGGGGTGCCAAGTGCACGGTGGTTCTGATCTCGTGCCCGCAGCTCCCAAGCGGACGGGAAGTGGCGTGGCCCGGCCCAAAGGGTTCTTTTCCCCCCAGGAATGTCCTCTGTCTTGATCCAAGTCACTGGCCTCGCTGAGGCTGGTTTGACCCCTGTGAGCAGAAGCAGCCATCCCTCCCTTAAGGGTGCGGAGAGTCGCCTCTTTATTTTTTATTTGTTTTTTAATATATTTTATTGATTTTTTTTTTTTTTTTTTTTTTTTTTTTTTTTTTTTTACAGAGAGGAAGGGAGAGGGATAGAGAGTCAGAAACATTGATCAGCGGCCTCCTGCACACTCCCCACTGGGGATGTGCCCACAAACCAAGGTACATGCCCTTGACCTGAATGGAACCTGGGACCCTTCAGTCCGCAGGCTGATGCTCTATCGGAGTCTATCCACTGAGTCAAACTGGTTTCCGCGAGAGTCACCTTTTTAGAAGAACTCCCCATCCAGTATTCAAAACCGGACCGCTGACCCCAGTACTTCATTATAGTGTATTATCGCATAATCCTCAAAGCAGCCCCGTTAGGTAGGTAGTATTCTCCACGTTTTCTATGAAGAAACAGGCACAGCCAAGCCCTATATTAAATTGCCCAAGGCCACACTAAGGGACATGAACCCAAGCAATCTGGTTTCTAAATCCTCGCTCTTAACTATCAAAATAACACGTTACCAAACATTATTTTTTCCTTATTACCATCAATGTGGTTATCATTTCTATAATGCTACCTATTCTTTTTCCAGGTATGTCCAGCATCCTCTCTTGTCATCCCAAACAAGTGTTAAAACCCTTATGAATAAAAAATGATGTATTATGCAGTTTTACACTCTTAAAAATAGCTTGCAAAGCTCTCTTCAATTTTTAAAATCTTTTAAATTTTATGATTGATATGTTTAAAATTAGCATCATACATACTTACTGGACTTAACAAGGGGCAAATTAAAGAATAATTATTCACTTTGCAAAAAAGGTTTAGTTAGCCTCAGACTCCCTTTGAATGGCAAATTTCCCTCATGATTTAAAAATCTGATTGTATTGCCAAACATTCAGTGTAGGCATAACTCCTCAGGGATACATTTTAGATCAAGTGACTTATGCTCAAAAAGTATTACACACAAGTCCGTGCCCAAAAAATAAGTAAGGCAAACTAAAGTTCACAAATAATTCACTTGAAAGAGATAAACTACTGGCAATAAAATGCAGGTCTATTCTAGATGAAAGTAAATGTGAAGAGTGCGTTACCTTACCATTCCAAAAAGTTCCAAGGCCCGAGGTGGGTTATCCAAGGTGAAAGAAATCATGTAAAAAAAACAGGACAGATAAAGGCTGAATGTGATACATTATGCCCCTGAGGCTGTTTCTTCAGAATCACGGTGCCTTAAGGCTAACTTTTCATGCAATTTGCTTAATACCAATTCACAACATGTACTTTAATTTCTCCACAGAAGCCAAGTGCATTTTCCTCTGGTCATACTCTATTAACCAAGTTTTTTATTATTCATGGGACGCTTGGTCCCATTTATTTTAAATAATCAGCACTTTCCTTTGTACTTACAGTTAAAAGGTTGCGTTATACCTAATGATAATCAGTTTTTAAAGGTTAAAATGATATTTGTTCTTTAATCTTCCAGATAAATATATAACTCCTAAGAGTCTCTTTGACTCAAGAGGTTTCGGAATTGCTGGTGACTTTTGGAGGAGTGGGGAGAAGGAGTACCTGAGATTGTGCCTTTCCTGACTGACGCTGCCTGCAGTCACGTCAAGGATGTCTGTGAACGTGTGCAGTAAGAAAGAACACAGCAGGGTTTCTCATCCTTGGCCTTATTGACATTCTGGACCCGGTCATTCTTTGTGGTGGTGGGGAGGGCTGTCCTGTGCCTGGTAGGATGTTTAGCGACATCCTCGCCTCTTACTCACTGAATGTGAGCAGTATCCCCGTCCAACTACGTTTGTTTCAAGATTGCCAACACAACCCTTGGGGGAAGAATCGCCCATGAGGATACAGGGAAATGGGAGAAGCTAAAGAAAAAAATAATAATTTTTACCCATGACATTGACTTTGACAAAGCAGCAAAAGAAAAGGTCCTGGGTGTGGGCAGCCCTGCAGGTTAAAGAAGCCCCCGGCCAGACACAGGGACATCTGCTTGGCACTGAGTTGTGGTGGAGACCGCAAGCTGACACCTTCCTTAGGACCCGGAAGCTGGTAAAGGACCAGTGGACTTTACTTAGTGTTCTCTCTGCATTCTGCTGACCTTAGAAAGCAGTAAGGTCATACCTGGGTGCCCCCCTTTACCCCCCCTTTTTTTTGGCTGGAAACCTGAACTAGCCTTTGCAAATACAAAGTCTTAACAAGGATGGTGTATGCTTCGGGCTTTGGCATGTACATGATTAGGGGAGTAGAACTAGATAGGAACACGGCAGCTATCCTCCTTCTAGCACTCTTAACACAGTCACCTATTGTTTATGCTAAGAGAGTTCTTCCAAAAGCAGATGAAAGCATCGTGGTATATCTTCAGGCCCAATGATAACAGGAGGCAAGTAATCAGATTAGCAAAAAAATCCAAAAGTTTGACCACCTACTGCGTTGGCAGACTGTAGAGAACAGGAAGAACACATATTGCCAGTGAGAATGTAAAATGGTGCACAGCACCTATGGAAAGGAATTTGATAATCTTTAGAAAAATTACATGTATATTTACCCTGGACCTAAAGACCCCCAAGTACGAAATAACTTATGCACAAGGTTATTCATCGCAGTGTTATTTGTAATAGCAAAAGATTGGAAACAAACTAAACAACCACAAGTAGGGGGCTGGTTGAATTAACTAGGGTAGAGCCATACGATGAAACACACTGTGCAACTCTGAAAAAGAATGAGGGCTATCTCTTTAAAATGATGTGGAATAATCTCCAGAATACATGTTTTAAAAACACACACCAAGATACAGACACTATATTATGCTCTTTTTGTAAGGCAGGTGAACTATCCTATATAATAAAAAGCTTATATGCAAATTGTCCCCTCAACCGGGAGTTCGACCAGTGGGCAGAGCTGTCTGGCCAACCTTCCACATCCCCTCCTTTGGCCCATCTGGACAGGCTGGCTGGACCCTAACCATGCATGAATTCGTGCACCAGGCCTCTACTGAATATATATTTGCCTATCTTTGGGATGGAAGGAAACAGGTGAAGGAGACAATGAAACAGACTATTCTGAATATACCTTGACTATATAGTTTGTGTATGTGTGTTTTAATAATAGCTATTTGGAATAATTGTTTGTTTGTTTTTAATATATTTTTGTTGATTTCAGAGAAGAAAGAAGAAGGAGAGAGAGATAGAAATATCAATGATGAGAAAGAATCATTGATTGGCTGCCTCCTGCATGCCCCCTTACTGGGGACTGAGCCTTCAACCCAGGCATGTGCCCCTGGCCAGAATTGAACCCAGGACCTTTAGTCTGCAGGCCAATGCTCTATCCACTGAGCCAAACCAACAAGGGCTTGACTATATAGTTTTGACTTTAGACTTATTTATATATTTTACATATCCAACGTAATTTTGAATTCAAAAGAAAGATGTAATTCCTAAAATTTGAAATTGACTGAAGCAAATGACCTAACTGTATATTAAGCTGGTGGCATAGCCACACCAAGTAAACAATGAACTGCCTTTGGAAAATAGTGTGTTCCTTGTACATAGTGGAATACACAAAGAGGAATATGTTTTCAGGATAAAATAGACTTACAAAGAAATCTTAAACTCCATTCAGTAATCTCATTGCTAGTACTACTTTCAAACTATTCTTGTATATTACAGGAATGATGATTTTCAGAGTATGTGGAATCCAGCTAATAGTAAAGGTGAATTGGAAATAATATGAACTTATGATTTTTTCCTTTAAAAATATGTTTCTAATATTCAAATAAGAAAAATACATGTATTGAAAAAAAAGAAACATACTTGCTTTGTCCCTTAAAAAGGCCTAGCCATAATAGTAATCTTGTTGCAATTTTTAGCATTCATATTGTACTTTCAATACATTATTCCTAATAAAAGGAATGAGATTCTTTGGACAAATGGCAGCCATCAGGTCTGGGGCAAAAAGTGTGCATGATGAGCCTGACATACCTGTTATGGTGGAAATCAAGGCAGCTGTTAAGTCTGAAGTCTAATGGGGCAGGTCAAAGGGACAAAGAGATCAGCATACAGAAGCTCCCACTGGCCTGGCTGTTGTGGCTCAGTGGTTGAGCATTAACCTATGAACCAAGGAGATCACGGTTTGATTCTTGGTCAGGGCACATGCCCAGGTTGTGGGCTCGATCCCCAGTGTAAGATGTGCAGGAGACAGCCAAACAATGATTCTCTCTCATTAGTTTCTATCTCTTTACCCCTCTCCCTTCTTCTCAAAAATCAATAAAAGTATATTTTTTTTTAAAGGAAGTTCCGACTGGCTGAAAGGGGGACAATCTAAACATGAAAAAAGGGTAAGAACTACAACTGGTTGAAATTCACTGATGGCATATAAATACTTCAGTTTAGTATTAGACATAACTAGAGCAAAACTCTGAATATTTGTAATATAATGAAAGAATTGAGCATTTATCCTGCCTTTCCTGTAGGAATTATATTTAGTGGTGTTTTAGCCTGGCTTACACCCTTGAAAGCTGAACCTGAGACAAGGGCTTACTTTTAGGTAGTTTATTTTGGACGGCCATTTCAGGAAACAGCAGTGAATGACAAGAGTGAAGCAGGGTAAGTTAATACAAGGGTGTTCTCAAGCTAGCCATCACTGTGGGCAATAAAACCCAGAGTCCTCTGGGACTCTGACTTGCCATGTAGAATACACTTCAGAATTGTCAGCTTGATGCAAGAGAGAAACAGTTATTTACCAGCTCCCAGCTCCCATTGGTCCACATTTCCCACATGGGGCCTTAGTCCCCTCACACTTCTAAGCTGTCATGTAAGTGCCAGGCAGATAGCCCACTCTCATGGAGTCAGAGGAACTTGGGGGCAAAACGTGAGGTGTGTGCAGTGCATATGAGAAGAGGTGCTGTTAGGTTACACCTGCAGAGAGCAGGCTGCTTCATCAATGGCCATCGTGAGAGGCAGCTGAGAGGATGTGAGCTAGGAAACAAGTCTCTTCTGATGGAGTTACCAGACAGCCCAGGCTGATGAGGGAAAGTTCTTCTTTATAAAACAATGCCATTTAATAAAAGGACAAATTCAAGTTTAGGAAATCACCTTCTTGTAATTCCTTATCAAATAGTAGATTCAGGCAACAGCGATCACTAGGTGAGGCTGATGGGGAACTTTGCAAGGGAGGCCTTTGGGCTGATACCATCTGCAGCCACTAACCAATCTCAGCATCACTAGGAGTGCGGAGCCCACACAGATGTGCCTCCTGATGTGCATTATGAAGCACACAGCACCAACCATGACATGTTTTTTGCCAAAAAACAGCTGGATCTAAATCTCATCAGGCCAATTTTAGAGAGACATAGGAGGGAACAGAACAAGTGAAATAGCTTTACTAATACAAAGAAGCAAACAGACCAATCCAGCATACTAGATATTCCACAGGCCAACTAATTGGGTTGCTTCAACAAGAAAAGGGAATAAGATTGGAATGAGTAGAAGAACTTCTTGTGATTGAAAGATTTTGAGAGGCATAACAGACCAAGTATAATGTGTGGACCTGATTCTAACAAACTTAACTGCAAAAAGTAAATTCTGAGACCAGTAAATAGATTTGAATTATAGTTTTGATATATAAGATATTGCAAAGGAATCATTAATTTTGTGTGTAAGTCTGTAAAATATTCATATTTTTAAGTACTACAGACTAAAGTATATAGGAATAAAATAATACAATGTCAGGGAGTTGCTTTAAGACACCTCAGGAGGGAAAACTTAAATGAAGTGAGTATGCTAAAATCTAGAAAGTTGTAGATTCTGGATTATGAGTATTTGGTATTTATAATACTATACTATTTTGTATATGTTTAAATATTTTCATAATAAAACATTTTAAAGAAGTAAATATCCTCATCCCCTCCCCATTTTTTAATTTTAATTTTTTTTTTTTTTTTTTTTTTTTTTACAAATGGAAGAAAATGGCTTGCCCAAAGTCATAAACCTGTAGAGTAGTGGAACTAGAATTAAAGCTCAGACTCATCTAGTCCTTCCCCTGTATCTTATTGTCTTCAGAGCTGCATGCACTTTTTTTCCAACCTCAGGCAAACATGATGGCTTCTGACATTAATTATTGGTCCATGCATTGTTCTTTTTTGTCTTATTATGGTTGGAGGCAGCCTCCAAGATGGTACCCAATGACCCCTGCCTTCTGGGTCACACAACTCACACCTGTGTTGTTCCACATTGTCTCAGGATTGGTTTGTGCCGTCAATAGTGCAAACTAAAGTGTGTCATTTTCAGATATTACTTCATCTGAGAGAAGCCATGCCATGAGCAGTCCTGTGGAGAGGCCCCATGGATGAGAACTGAGCCTCATGCCAACAGCCATGTGAACGATCCACCTTGAAAGCACATCCTCCAGCTCCATTAGAGACCGCAGCCCTGACTCACAGCTAGGCTGTAACTTCATGAGAGACTCTGAACAAAAACCACCCAGCTAAATGCACCCAGATTCCCGACCCTAAACACTATATGAAATAATTAAAATTTTAAGTTGCTAAGCTATGGGGTGATTTGTTATATTGCAATAAATAACTAATACAATTATCTATTAATCTTTGTATAAAATAAAACATACAGCAAACCTACCACCAACACAAGAACTAGAATATTGACAATAGCTTACCTCTATGTGGCCTTTCTTCATCCCGTCCTTCTTATTTTCTTAACCCAAAGTTATCTTTATCCTGATTCTTATATTTATCATTGGCCATGATTTTTCAAAAACACAGTTTAATAATAATAGATGTATTTCTAAAAAGTATATCATTTGGCTTGTTATTTTTAACGTAAAAGGAGGATCCATGCTGGTTGTCATTTGCTTTACTTTTTTACTTGCTCAACATTATTTTGCTGAGATTCACCCATATTGATGTGTATAATGGCAGCTTGTTTGTTTTGACAGCTTTATCACATCCATTGGGTGACAACACCACACTTTATCCATTCTCCTGTCAATGAACATTTAGATTGCTTCTGGATTTTTTTTTCTATTGCAGCAATGTTTCCATGAACACATTTACAAATTCCTCCAAGTTCACCTCAAGAGTTTATATTTAGCACTGGGATTACTGGGTTTAGGGTATGTGAATATTCAACTTGAATGGATAATGCCAAACAGCTTTCCAATGTGGCTTTACACTTACACCGGCCATTTACAAGAGATTTTGTTTGTTAAACCTTCTCAACAGTTGCTATTGTCAGACTCCTTAAAATTTCCAGCAAATGGGTGTAAAATGGAATTTTGTTATAATATAGATCTGCATTTGTCTCATCACTAGGAGGATTGCTAAATGTCCTTCATATTTTGCAGATCAGTCCTCAAAGATGCTGTGGGAAAGCATATATGACTAAAATTCTTCTTTGTAATTTTCTTTTGGGTTTAATTTTTAGGTCGACCCTTCTCATATCCTTACTCCACGTGTTCACAATACTACTTTCTTGCCATCTCCTTCTAATGCTCTCACTGTTTGACCTAAAACATCTATCGTAAGGGAGGAAATGGACCAAGACCAACACTCCTTTTTTCCTAGTTCCTCACCCTACAGGGAAGCAAAGTGGAATTGACTAGCAATGCTGCTAGTTAATTTCACACCAGGATTAGCTCAATTAAAAGTTGTTGTTTGTTTCTTCTACAAAGGCTCTTTCCAGGAGCCTTTTCCTTCAGCAACTTGGAATGCAGGAAAACAAGTCTGCTTGTTTTTACCAGCAAGGTTTTTACTTGAACACAGACAGCATTATACAGTGGTCAGCATGCCCTAACTGGATTGGCTCAGGGGATAGAACATCAGCCTGTGGACTGAAGGGTCCCAGGTTCCATTCTGGTCAAGGGCATGTAACTTGGTTGCGGGCACATCCCCAGTACGGGGTGTGCAGGAGGCAGCTGATTGATGTTTCTCTCTCATCAATGTTTCTAACTCTCTATGCACCCTCCTTCCTCTCTGTAAAAATAAAAAAAAATCAAAAAAATCAAAAAAATATATATTTAAAAAAAAATAAAATGGTCAACAATTTGGGTTATGCAGCTCTGTCCTGTATGATCATGGGCTAGACATGAATGTTTCTGAGTTTAAAATTATGCATCTATAAAACAAAAGTAGATGATCTCTTGGGTCCAGTTAAATATCAAAATGTTTTTATTAAATCAGTAAAATTAACTAGTAGACTAACCTGGTCTTTGTGATCATTTTATTCTCTTGTCTCTTATCTCTTATCCAACCAAACTAATTGATGTTGGTATTGACATAGGTCCAAACTTGAAGTCCACAAGGGGGATTTCAGAGCAGACCCTATTATTTTTTTTTATTGTTTTGTTTGCTGTTGTATCCCTATTCTTAATAGGTGTCTACTGAAAAATAGATTCTCTGTAGATAATTGTCAGTTGAATAATGAATGAATAGGGTAGGTATTTATTTTCCATTCTCATTTTCACTCCACCATCCCACTCAAATTCAAAGTCATTTGAACTGTATTTTATTTATGATAGAGGCCTGGTGCATGAAAATTCATGCATTGGAGGAGGGGTCCCTCAGCTTGTCCTGCCCCCTCTCACAGTCTGGGAGCCCTCAGGGGTGGGAGGTGACCCGGCAATCAGGGGAAGGTGATGCCCCCATCACACGTCTGCTGCTGCCACTGCTGACAGCTCAAGCCTCAGCTAGCCCTGGTTACCTAAACCTTGGGCAGCCCTGGGTGGCTGCGAGCCTCCATTTGAGGTTTGCCTGTGGCTCAGGCAGGCCCTGGGTGGCTGGGGGGGCTAAGGGCGGGCCCAGCCGCACCATGCACCTGCCATTCCCCCCCTTCTGGCTGGGCTGAAAGGATTGTGGGACTCCGGTGGGGCTGAGGGACTGGATGCCACCATCTTGTGTCTATTAGTACCACCATCATTGTGATGGCATGACAGTTAATTTGCATATCCCCTCTTTATTAGATAGGATAAGATCAAAGCCCAAAGTAAAGAATTTTCTCCATCATTACAAGCTTAGCTAGTTCTTCATTGCTATTTAAACATTTCTCACAACGACAAAAAAGTCAACATAATCATAGGAAGCCAGGGTTGAGAATCACTATGACAGAAAAATTATAATCTAGTCTTTTTTTTTGTTATTCCTAGCTGGTTCTCTCTCTCCCTTTCTTCTTCCCTTCTTTCATTTATTTCTTTGTTTCTTTTTTATCTTAAAAAAAATAAATATTTAGGTTAAACTTCATTCCCTAGGGTTCTAGAGTAATTCTGATAGAATTCTATACACAGAAAACTCTTCTTTTGTTGCATAGTTAATATCAAGTATAAGGGAGTAAAGATATACTGTATTTATTATATGTATAAAGATTGCTACTTGACACTCAAATTATAGAATGTCAGGCACCTTGTCACTAACTGCTGCTCTATAGTAATAAATGTAACCCCTAAATTACTTTTTCTGTACTAAAGTGCAGTTTTCTTCTAAAATTAGAAAATGTTTCATTCAGGAATGGATGTATCTATGGTGAACAATCAAATCAATATGGTTAGTTAATTCTAAAAAGTCACTTTCATAAATTCACTGAAAAGAAAACCTTAGTCAAGCCATTCTTTTCATAAGTTTAAAGACCAATTCTGTTAAACTAGTCAATTTGAAGTCCCCTGTAGACTCAGACTAGTTCATTTATGAAAATACCTATTAAAAGGCTCCCAAATTAAGATCACCATATTCAAATGTTATTATCATGCAGCCCATAGATTAGGAAACCTTTAACAACATACCCCCCTCCTCCCAAAATAAAGACAATGTATCTAAAATGAGAGAAAGAGATTTCTTTTTGAGAGAGAAAGAGATTTAATTATTAACTTCGGCAATATGGAAGCCGTGGGAGCCGCTGAAAAGAATTTGCAAGAGACCATCTGAGAACATCAGGTGGTAAGGAAAATCATGTAAGGTCATTTCCCAGAAGCAGGCACACATAAGAGAGATGTCACTGTCAACTATAGTTCAGAGCTATTTCTCAAAATTATGCTGGTTTAAATCAATCAGTAGAGCTCACTGTGATGTTCCCGCTCTTTGAAATCATGTCATAAACAAACATCTGTAATAAATATGTTTGAACATTATAGGGCTCGTATGACTATGTCTGGAGAAATAATTTTGAAGTGCATGACAAAAACAAAAGAAATATTCAGATGTCAAAGAGTTGCTTTCTTTCTCTAAGAATAAAAGAGACAGGATCCCCAAGGTCTAAACAGAGAACAACTGTACAAAACACTCTTTCCATGGTGATTAAGGGGTCAGACACAAGCCAGATGCCCTGTATGCATACAGCTTTACTATTAATGAACCCAGAGGGCAATATTGGGAAAATTATGTAATTTATTCTCAGCACTGTGATTTTCTTAGTTGTAATATGGGAAGGACAACAATATTTATATCAATGGGTAATTTTTAATATTAGCATGAGTTCGTAAACATAAAGTGCTTCGATCAGTACCTGGCACATAATAAACTTAAGATATAAACCCCCCTTCATTCTTCACTATTCAACCCTAGCACTTCCTAATTGCAAATCAATAAAAAAATATATAGATGGGAAGTGTGTTTGCTTCTTACATTTTTAGGAGATAAGCTGTTTTTTTTAAAATATATATATATATATATATATATATATATATATATATATAATATATTTTTTTATTTCAAAGAGAAAGGACGAGGGTGAGAGAGATTGAAACATCAATGATGAAAGAGAATCATTGATTGGCTGCCTCCTGAACGCCCCCTAGTGGGAGCGAGCCTGCCACCCAGGCCTGTGCCCTTGACTGGAATCAAACCAGGGACCCTTCAATCCACAAGCCACTGAGCCAAACCAGGTAGGGCAGAAGAGCTGTTTTTAATTCCTGGACAAATCATACAATTTATCCACATAATGCAAAAAAAAAATATATATATATATATATATATATATATATATATATATATATATGTAAAAGGCAAATGAAACGCAGTGTTGCTTGTGAATATGATGGTGATGTTTTTTTTTCTTTTAAAAAATATTTATTGTTTAAAGTATAACACATGTATCCTTTTCCCCCATTGACCTCTCCATGGCCACCCCCACTCCTCAACCCTCACCACCCCATTTCTTTTTAAAAAATTTTTTAAATTAAATTATTATCTGTCTACATATATTACCATTGCCCCCCCCCCCCAAAAAAAAAAAACATTCCCTCCCTCCCCAGAGTTTTGTGTCCATTGGTTATACTTATATGCATGTGTACAAGTCCTTCGGTTGATCTCTTATTTCCCTCATATTTCCCTCCCCTCCCCGCTGTAATTAGACAGTCTGCTTGTTGCTTTGCTGTCGCTATATTTAACTTATGGTTCATCAGTTTATAATGTTCTTTATTATTCATAAATGAGTGAAGTCATGTGGTGTTTCTCTTTCATTGACTGGCTTATTTCACTCAGCATGATATTCTCCAATTCCATCCAGGTTGCTGCAAATGATGAGAATTCCTTCTTTTTTATGGCAGCATAGTATTCCATTGTGTAGATGTACCATAGTTTTTTGATCCAATCATCTGCTGATGGACATCTAGGCTGTTTCCAAATCCTAGCTATTGTAAATTGTGCTGCTATGAACATAGGGGTGCATATATCCTTTCTGATTGGTGCTCCTATTTTCTTGGGATATATTCCTAGGAGTGGGATTACTGGGTCAAATGGGAGTTCCATTTTCGGTGATGTTGTTTTAAGGATGTTGCAAGTTATATGGTTTAGGACTTATTTTATTTTAGAGAGAAATCTATTCACTGGTCAAGACATCTTTCGATTTCTCTTACAGTGTTTTGTTTTGCTTTTTGTGTGTGTTTTTTTTTTGGAATATTTTCCTTTTTTATTGTAGTTTTTACAAAAGCAAAAAAAAAAAAAAAGGATAATGAGCCATGATGTTCTTATTATCCAGCTTGGGCAATTATCAGCATTCTGCACTCCCCTTCCCAACAATGCTAAAGTATTTTGAAGCAAATTCCACCTATCATAATACTTTGCATGTAAGTATTTCAGAATTTATTTATAGGAAATAAATACTTTTTTGAAAAAGGAGCCACAATACAATTGCACCTAACAAAATTACCAACATTCCTAATATTCAAATTGTTTCCAAATGTCTTTACTCAGCTGATTTGTTTAAATCAAGATCCAAACCAGGTGAAATGGCTAATTTAAATTGTAACTATTTGGTTTTATATTTTGGAAGGTGTTTCAGCTTTATATTTATTCTAAAGGGAAATGAATATTCACAGTTGTGATCTAAAATTGAATCTTCATAATAATAGAGGAGAGAAGGCTGGAGTGAGAAATAGGAGTCTTGCAGTAGGTTTGGGCTTTACTTGTAATACTAATCTATGGGGGTATTTTATTTTAATTATATTTTATTTTTTTAAAATATATTTTATTGATTTTTTTACAGAGAGGAAGGGAGAGAGATAAAGAGCTAGAAATGTCGATGAGAGAGAAACATCGACCAGCCGCCTTCTGCACACCCCCCAACGGGGATGTGCCCGCAACCAATGTACATGCCCTTGACCGGAATCAGACTTGGAACCCTTCAATCCACAGACCAACGCTCTACCACTGAGCCAAACCGGTTTCGGCAATGGGGGTATTTTATGACATTAGATTATTTTGCTACAGTAGAAGGAAGAAAAATATTTTTTTTCTGAAGTATGTAGGCTATAGGAAGTATATGGAGTTCAAAAACAGCCCCTCTGTGGCTATTCCAGGACACTGAAGCAGCGTGAGCTAAATCTCTGTCTGAAGTCCCATGGGTGTAAACCTCCCTCCGGCCTCTTGTGTATCTCAGAGCCTCTCTTCTCTTCCTTAATAATATTTTCAAAGGATTTGTTTGTGACATTTAAAACTTGGTTCTGATATTTACAGCTGTGCTTCAGGGTTTTTTCTTTTCTTTTTGAATTGCACACTTCATTAAATTTATTGGGGTGACATTGGTTAATATGATCATATAGATTTCAGGTGTTGGTTTCTATGTTACAATATCTGTATGTTGCACTGTGTGCCCACAACACAAAGTTTTTTTTTCTTCTTCTTTTTTTTCTACAGGACTATTTTCATGCCTCTTAAGGCTGGAATGTAATGTTTTTTTATTAGACTTCATTGTTCTTAATGTAGATTTAATATGACTACCACTGAAGCTCCCAAGTGTTTTTATAAGGAGATGCTTTATAGTGTTATTCATAATTTCCTTTATAGGCTACTTATAATTATCAGAATAAATGAGGTTTCCCTTTCAAAGTAGGTGAGTAGGAAATGAGAAACAAAGGTAGTACTTAAAGATAAAATGTTAACATATTTGTTTTTTTTTAAAATATATTTTATTGATTTTTCACAGAGAGGAAGGTAGAGGGACAGAGAGTTAGAAACATTGATGAGAGAGAAACATCGACCAGCTGCCTCTTGCACACCCCCTACTGGGGATGTGCCTGCAACCAAGGTACATGCCCTTGACCAGAATCGAACCCGGAACCTTTCAGTCCGCAGTCCAAAGCTCTATCCACTGAGCCAAACCGGTTTCGGCAAAATGTTAACATATTTGTATGGTGTGGGGAGAATCTAAAAATAAATAAACCCACATCCTTTTATGGATTCTTGCAATATAGCCTCCTGCAACTATAAAAGCTAATGAGAAATTCTCTTTATTGATTAGGATCTCAACATAGTCAAAGTCTTACTTTCTTACTTCTTTTCCTCAGGTCCCATTTATTATTGCAAAATTACCATTTTTTTTTTTGTAATGCCATCTGGAGTCTGGTTTGTTAAAATCAGATAGAGCATTAGTTAGGATCCTAGGCTCTGAAATCAGATAGGCTGGATTCAAATATTGGCTTCATCATGTCTTAGCTGTATGTTTTTGGGCAAGTCACTTAACCTTCTGTGTTTTGTTCATCTTGGCTTATTCATCTGTAAAATGGGTGTAAACTACCTATATACCTTCCTTAGTATATATTTTATTAAAGTTAAGTCAATATTCAGTCCCATCTCCCTTGGGGTGGAATATTTTTCCTCCCTATCAATGTTGGTCTTGGTCATGGGAGATGAGTAGAAGTAACTGACCCAGTTGCAAGCTTGGCATCATGTGTTCTCACTTGCCCTTTTGCACTCCTACCATCACCATGAGAAGAACATGTCCCAGGTATCTGTTCTTCCCAGAATAATGAGAGTCACATGGGCAGATGGAACCCAACACACACACACTCTGAAGCCAATTTTTCTTCCTATAGCCTGAAGCAAAGCCATGTTGCAGAGCTTAGCCTAAATCATCCAAACCACAGGCTTGCAGACAAATGAGAAGCATGCATTGCTGTAAGTTACTGGGCTTTTGGGTGGCTTATCATAAAACATTATTGCAGATGCCGAAACCGGTTTGGCTCAGTGGTAGAGTGTCGGTCTGCGGACTGAAAGGTCCCAGGTTCCATTCCGGTCAAGATCATGTACATTGATTGCGGGCACATCCCCGGTAGGGGGCGTGAAAGAGGCAGCTGGTCGATGTTTCTCTCTCATCGACATTTCTAACTCTATCTCTCCCTTTCTCTCTGTAAAAATATCAATAAATATATATATTTTAAAAAACATTGCAGAAATAGCTGACTAATACATAAGACTACTACAGGAAGCAAATGAGATAATTTGTGTAAATCATTTAGCCTAGTGCTTAGGCATATAGTCATTGTTCTGTTCAAATACTGTTTGCAATTACATCACCATCATCATCATCATCATCACTATTATTATTTACTTTTTCTGGGTAAAAAATATCCAAGTTGTATGTTGTGATTAATTTATAAGATAGTGTTAGACCATATCCTGTGAACAATGCTCTGAGGTGACTTCCACACAGTTCCTGGTATTGACAATGGGTTGTGCTTCATCTGGCACGTGCTCATATATCTCTCTAATGCTGCTTGGGACTCGTGCTTTCATCTCTTCCCTCTTTCAGCCTATTGGCCTTTTATTTAGTTTGAAGTGTGTGTGTGAAAAACTTGTTTCACAAGCACGCATTCAAATATTTTTTGTCTTAAATTTATGCCAGTAGTCACTGAACTCCTTTTTTTTGCATCATTTATTCTCTGGTGACTCTTCCAAACAATAGAAGAATAATATCTAGCTCTATGGGCTATAAGAGGGGACAGATAGAGGGGGAAGTCTGTTGTGATATAAGTAAAAAATTATATGAGGTAGCAGGGGAGTAGGGAAAAATGAGATGCAATGAAATGTCACAGGTACCTTTTTATTCCATTTGAACTTTGCTTGCTATATGAAGTTCAATTTCCATTATAGTTAATATCCAAAGTTATACTGTTACATAAAATATGCTAAAAAGAATATGTGTTTGTCAAGAAGTCTCTCACTAAAAATATGAACTTCACATCATCATGGACATAATATCAAGTTAACAAATATTTATTGGGCACCTGCTATATATCTTGTACTGATATATAATAACATATATAATGTGTGCCATGTTTTATTGATTCTGTCATACATTTGTTTATATTAAAATCTCTGAAATCAAGATGCAGTTTTCATTTGTTGGCATGTAGTTTAATTGTTAGCTTTTATTGCGATTGTCTATATCACAGCAGCTTCCAATTATACCTATTTCTTGTTCACATTATGTAGGACTGTTGACTAGCTCCACTGGCCTTTATCGTGTTTGGTTTGACTGGTCCCTCCCAACTGCCCTCCCTTGCTGGCCTGATCACCCACAACTGCTTCCTTGCAGACCAGGTCCCTCCCAACTGCCTTCCCCAAATGGACTTGGTTTAGCTCTACATACTACACATGCCACCCCAGAATCCAGGTGAAATAACTCTCCAATATCTGGGACTATTCTACCACTCTCTCACGGTTGAGAAAAGGAGCAAAAGCTGAATCTAACCTCACAAACATTTAAAGCTTCCTGGATATGGCCTTTGTCACATCTACTCACATTCAATTGGCCAAAGCAAGTCATATGCCTAATCCTGACAATGAAGTGGGGAAGTGTAGCCTACTCTCTGTGGGTCTGGGTAGGAGCAGTGGGGTCAGAAATTGAGAACAATAACAATCTACCATATTGTTTTTCCTTTTTTCATGGTACATAAAACAATGGTATGTCTCACAATAGTTGGCATTCTAGAGTTAGTGTAATTTAACAATTTATATTAAGACTTAAGAAAATCTGCCGAAACCGGTTTGGCTCAGTGGTAGAGCGTCCGTCTGTGGACTGAAAGGTCCCAGGTTCGATTCCAGTCAAGGGCATGTACCTTGGTTGCGTTCACATCCCCGGTAGGGGGTGTGCAAGAGGCAGTTGGTCAATGTTTCTCTCTCATCGACATTTCTAGCTCTTTATCTCTTTCCCTTCCTCTCGGTAAAAAATCAATTATATATATATATATATATATATATATATATATATATATATATAAAAGACTTAAGAAAATCTGTTCTTTAGGCATAATATTTTCATGAGTTTTTTTTTTCCTAGTTAGGTTTTAAATGCCCAAAACAGAGATTCACTTACTGTTTTCCTGTTTCTTTTTCCTCATTAAATCAGAACACTTGATAATGGAGTTAAAAGAGACTTATTGGGCTGAAACCAGTTTGGCTCAGTGGATGGAGTGTTGGCCTGTGGATTGAAGGGCCCCGGGTTCAATTCTGGTTAAGGGCATGTACCTTGGCTGTAGGGGGTGCTCGGGAGGCAGCTGATTGATGTTTCTAACTCTCTATACCTCTCCCTTCCTCCCTGTAAAAAAGAGAGAGAGAGAGAGAGAGAGAGAGAGAGAGAGAGAGAGAGAGAGAGACTTATTGGCATTCTTTTGTTAATCCTGACTTAAGTCATTATTGTTACCTAACTTATCCTAATTTCAGTGGGTAAAAGAAAATGAACTATGAAAAGCGACCAAAGGACCAGGTTCTTGTAATCACTTACAATTAATTCATTTGTTTATTTATTCACACAAGAGATATTTATAGAGCACCTACCATATACAAGCACTTTCTTGGTACTGGAGAGTCAGCAGGAAATAAGGCAGACAAGGTTCTTGATCTGATGAAGATTGTATTTTATTGGAAAATGACAGATAGTAAAATATAGATGAGAAAATTTCAGGTGCTGATGAGTCCCATGAAGAATAGAACACATAATTATATAATGGATAACTGAGGGAAGGGTATTTTAGATGGAACAGACGATAGCAGGAGTTAGCTATGGAGAGACCTGGGAGAAGCATTCCAAAGGGAGAGAATAGCAAGTGTGAAGACCTCAGCATAGCAGAAGAGAAGAAAGAGTATCAATGTGGAAAGAATGTGGTGAAAAAGTTGCTGAGATCAGTTAAGGTATTGGTTGGGCTGTTGGAATAAAGAGACCAAAGATACGACTTAAATACAAAATAAAGCTTTATGTCTTGCTTATGTAAAAGATCAGACAGACAGTCCGGGTTTGATGGTATTGGGGATCTAGGCCCTTTATCTTGTTGTTTTGCCATGTTTACTCTCCGACTTCCATCCTGTGGTTTGAAATAGTTAGTACAGCTTTCACCCTTTTACCATCATACTAATATTCCCATCAGCAAGAATGAGGGAGAGGGAAACAGAGTCATATCTCTTTCATTTAAAGGACAGTGGAGGTTGCACACATCACTCTGCTCACATCCCATTGGCCAGAATTTGCCACCTGACCATTTCTAGCTGCAAGGTAGGCTAGGAAATGTGGTAATTATCTTGAATTCATGTAACTGGATTAACTTTGGTGACTCTGTTTCTAAACAAAAAGGAGACAAGTCATTATTAAGGGACAACTAATAGTCTTTTTACAAAGTGAGAGGTAGATCAAGCTAGTATTATAGGCAGTACCCTATGTATGTACGTCCTTGCTGGCCATGACAAGGAGTTTGGATGATATTGTAAGCATGTGTATTATCTATATGTTGCTTTATAGATTTCCCATGAAATGTAGATTTTTATAACTAACATTTATTACCTCACAGTTTCTGTGAGTCAGAATTTGGGAGCCACAAAGCTGGGCAGTTCTGGCTTACAGTCTCTCAGGTAACTGAAGTCGAGACATTGACTAAGGTTACAGTCATCTGAAGGCTTAACCGAGGCTGGAGGATCTGCTTACAATAGCTTCACATGGCTATTGGCAAAAAGCCTCAGTTATTGGCAGGGGGCTTTAATTCCTTGCCATATATAGACCTCGCCATAGGACTGCTTGAAAGTTGTCATGACATAGTAGTAGGCTTCCTCCAATATATATATATATATATATATATATATAGAGAGAGAGAGAGAGAGAGAGAGAGAAGAAATCCCCAATGCCTTTTATATTAAAACATCTTGAACATCACACACCTATTATTGTTACCTAACTTATCCTAATTCTATTCTATTGGTCACATTCTATTTCTTAGATGCAAGTCACTAAGTATATATAGAGCTCATAATCAAGTGAAGAGAAAATAGGCTTCATTTTTTCAAGAGAGAAGCAACAAAGAATTTATGGACTTATTGTAAGACCCTCAGAGTATTATAGGAAGTCACTGGGACATTTGAAGCAAGATCTGTCTTACATTTTTAAAGAATTGGTTTGGCTACTTTGTGGAGAATAGCTTGCGCGAGGGCAAGAGTGGAATCAGGGAGCCTGAGGAGCTGGAAATTACTTAGTTTTGGCAATTGATAAATGGGCCTAAGATTAAGATAGGTGAGGTGGAATTACTAGTGGAGAGAAGTGGTGAGATTCAAGAAATCTTTCAGAGGTAGAGCTGACAGGACTTGATAAGATATTGCTAAATCCAATGTTACCAGGTGTCATTCCTTTTCACATTTCCAACTGTTGTGCTTTTCGAATCGACTGGCTATCAGAATCTTTGGAGAGCTTAAAAAATATGAACTGCTGGTCTTCACTTACAGATAATCTACTTTAATAGATTAGGATGGGGAGTGAGCATTCAAAGCTGGACTCCACTTCTCTAATTGTTCAATGTGCTAATTAGAAGGTAATTGTTATTGTTGTTTCTTTAAAAAGAGATAGTTACTATGCAGTGGGCTGTATTATCCAAAAAGTCAATTCTTCATGTAACCCCCACCACACCACATTCAGTCGATACTAATTGCTATGGATTCGGTCTCTAAGGCAACTAATTCATAGAGAAAAAACATTCCTCCCAATCAATACTGCACTAGTCTAAGCCATCATTTATTACTTCTTAGACTATTGCAAACACCTCATGCAATTTGTTATCTTTGGTCTCTTCTTCTGCCTTTCACCTGCTGTCAAAGTAATATTCCTATCCCACGCTTATAATCTTATCACCTCCATAACAAAAAACAACCTCAGTGGCCTCCTAGAACGCTCAGAGAAAGTCCATAGTCCTTTCGGGTGGTTTTTGAAATCATTGACAGTCAGTCCTATGCTACCTTTAGAGTAACCTCATAACCCCTTTAACACATTCATCTCAGGCACACTGACTCATTCATCCTTCCCTTAATTGTACTTGTCCTTTCTGCTTCTATTGTTCTTTCTGTCCAGGATGCTCCTCTTTCTTTCTCCCTCACCTGACAATATCCTGCTCATCATCCTAAGGCCCAATTCAGATGTGGCCACCTCTATCCCTCACTTAGAATTAGTCATCCCTTTTCTTAATTTTGCTCACTTTTAAAACATCTTTCTTATTTATGTTTATGTTCACAGTGCCTAGTGGTGTGTTTGCCCTTAGTGGGTTCGAAATAAAACATTTATATAGAATTTATTCCCTTCTTTTTACCCAATTTTTATGCAATGGAGAAAACAAAAGACAAACTCATGTCAGAAGTTGGGTTAATGAAATGTACAAGGAACATATACCTTAGAAATCTATACACATTTAACACAGTTTACACCCACTATACTTTAATTTTAAAAATATTTTATTGATTTTTTTACAGAGAGGAAGGGAGAGGGATAGAGGGTTAGAATCATCGATGAGAGAAAAACCAGCTGCCTCCTGCACACCTCCTACTGGGGATGTGCCTGCAACCAAGGTACATGCCTTTGACCAGAATCGAACCTGGGGCCCTTCAGTCCGCAGGCCGACGCTCTATCCACTGAGCCAAACCAGTCAGGGCACCCACTATACTTTATAAGGACAAATGGTGGCATTAATAATTCTGAGGCATTGCAAAAACCTTCACAACCCAAATATCTTATTAAGAATTCTAGTGACAAGATCTGAAATATAAAGGTTTGTGGTTCTTTTTAAAGACTTAATCACATTTAGTTAAAAGTTTAAGTTAACAAGAACATTCTATTCCCTAAACATTCTAATTAATTGGTGTTCAGCATATGGAGGTTACCAAATTTGTCTTTGCAAAAGTTTACATTTAGAGATTGCAGATAGCATCATTAGGATGAATTTCTAGGTCAGTCAGGTTCTGATTTGCAATATTTTAATGTTTGCGCAATTCCACCTTGCCTGACCTTTCGACATTATTTTAACAAACCTACATTTACTTTCTTCACGAAATAATTTGCTACAAAGTGGCTATCATGGGTAGCCTGGCAGGACACTGTAAAGTTCCTTTGCCTATCAAGATCCTTGCATCTGTCCTTGTATGGGGGGAATTCTTTATTGAGTATGACTTTGGGATATAAGAGCTTGCCTTCCACCGTGGAAACCAAGGAGTTCGATTTTCACTCTCCACCACACCCTGGAAGGTGGAGTAGGGGCCCCAACACCTGGCAGTGAACCCTCCCACCCAGGCCTGTGCACCCTGAGGTGAAGGAAGAGCATCTGGGGCAACTCATGGGGCCAGTATGATGTCCAGTGGTAGTTTCTAGAAGGAGTGGCGCAGCAGAAGCAGAGATGGCAGCATTTTGGTTAGAAACTTCGTGTGGCCTAGCCTCCTGAGACCCTGGGCTCCTGTCTGTGTCCCACGATGGTTCTCTCAGTCTTTTGGAATCTATGAGCCTCCCTTCCTCCAATATATATTTTTTTCTTTAGCATTTGTTTTTGTTGCTTGCAAGCAAGAGCCATCGCCAATACATTGGTATTACAAGGTGGCAGAGAGAGTTCTAGACTCTGGAGTCAGACTGCTGGTCTACTTACTGGGCAAAGGCTTAATTTTAAAAAATATATATTTTATTGATTTTTTCACAGAGAGGAAGAGAGAGGGATAGAGAGTTAGAAACATCGATGAGAGAGAATCATGGATCAGCTGCCTCCTGCACACCCCCTACTGGGGAGTACTTGCAACCAAGGTACATGTCCTTGACGGGAATCAAACACGGGACCTTCCAGTCCCCAGGCTGACGCTCTATCCATTGAGCCAAACCAGTTTCAGGCAAATGCTTAATTTTTTTAACCTTTAATTTCCTCATCTGTAAAATGGTACCCAAACCAACAGTTATATAAACGGCATGAGGCTTAATTAAAACAATCTCTGTCAAGTATTTAGCACGGTCCCTGGTGCATAAAGAAGCACTCAATAAATAGTGGCTTTTTTTTATTACTAAATTCTATGTAATTGTCCATGTGTTCAGGCCACAAAACTCTACCACTCACCACATAAAAGACGCCCCAGTATATACTCTGTGTTGAGTGTGGCACTTTGTTTTTCCTTTTCTTTCTTTCTTTTTTTAAAATTATTTATTCATTTTAGAAAGAGAGGGGGGAGAGAGAAAAACCTCAATTTGCTGTTTCTGCATTCATTGGTTGACTTTGGTATGTGCCCTGACTGGAGACTGAACCCACCACGTTGGCGTATCAGGGCGATGACTTAACCAACTGAGCTCCCTTGCCAGGGCATTTCATTTCCCCCCATGCTGGGTTTTTGTTTGGTTGCTTTGTTTTCTAGTTTAGGACTTCAGCGCCTTCCCACACTGTATATCCTGAGACTTTCGTGGGGAGTGCAGCTTCCTGTCACTGCACCGGGTTTTCTCTCCTCCATCTGTCCATGACAGCTCTGTCCCAATATCAGGCCTTCAAAAGATGAGCTGTGCTAAAATCACTGACTTCAGATAGAAAGGGTAAAACTGGGTTGAAGGATGAATCTTGCCTCAGCGTGGCATATAGACTTAGTAGCTCGAATGCAATTAAAAAAACAAACAAATGCACAGCCTGTATCCCTAGACTTATTATGGAATCCTTAATTTATCTAGTTAGCTTTTGATGAATCCCCCCCCCCTTTCACTGACATGTATAATGTCCTCTCATAGTTAAACTGCAGAATCTTTTCCACTCAACTTCCTCCCTCTGGGATGTAATAAAGAGACAACTTATGGCCCAACAGCACATTGGAGACAAATTTTCTATAAAAGAAAAATGTTTCTTACTACATGTAATGTTTCTCAAAGGAGGTGGGTCAAAACATAGATATCAATCCTCTGTAACCATTTACTGAATACCATATTTGATTTGAGAATATGAAAATGTAGTATGTTATTTTTGAAAGGTTGAATATTTTGTTATGGCTGTTGTAATTTCTATTTTTTCTTTATATATGAGCTCTGAACACATAATAATCTGGCCACTCAGTATATATATATTAGAGGCCTGGTGCATGAATTTGTGCATGGGTGGGGTCTGACCAGCCTGGCCAGGGGGAGGGGACATGGGTGGTTGGCCGGCCTGCCTGCTGGTCAAACTCCTGGTTGAGGGGACAATTTTCATATTAGCCTTTTATTATATAGCATATACACTGAGTGGCCAGATTATTATGCATTCAGAGATCATAATAATCTGGCCATTCAGTGTGTATATATTGATTTCAGAGAAGAAGGAAGAGGGATAGAGAGATAAAAACATCAATAATGAGAGAGAATCATTGATTGGCTGCCTTCTGTAAGCCCACACTGGGGATCAAGCCCACAACCCAGGCATGTACCCTGACCAGGAATTGAACTGTGACCCCCTGATTCATAGGTTGATGCTCAACCATGAGACATGTCAGCTGGGCATGGCTGTTGTAGTTTCTATAACAGCCGTGTGTGAATTAAAACAAAGAAAAGTTAATTTACTATGTTGGCAGACTGAGGAATTTTATCCTGGATTGGCCACTTCCCAGTGTGACCCTGTGCTCAGCCTCACTATCCTGCGTTGTGAAGTGGGGACAATTGTTCTCTCGAGGATGGTTATGAGCCATAAATGTCGTAATGTGTCCCAAATACTTGACTCATAGCAGGTTTTCAATACATGAGAGTTGGTGATATCACTCAACAGAATTGTCAGAGGACTAATCATTTTAATGGCACTTGATGATTTAGCTAAAGGAAATGTGCTATTATTGCAAGTTTACATTAGTATCTACATAAATCAAACCAAGAGTACTGATTACATCAATGGACATCATCAAGAAAGGCAATGACAGTTTAAGATAACTCAGCTACTAAGCTAAATTTTATATTTATCAGAATTTTGACTAATTCCTGAAAAGTGTTTAAGTTGGTCTTATTAAGATATTAAGGCCATAAACACAAAGAAGCTATTTTCATTTGAGAGCTGCTACTTAAATATTAAATAAGTAGGCAGATAAGGCCTCAAATTTAGTTCAAAAGTCAGAAAACTCAATTTTTTAATTGCTCAAAAGCAAATTTGAGTTATAGGGTAAATATATGTGTGAGCTGTAAGTATCAATATAAAAAGCTCAGACATTTGGTACATACTTCTTTATCATTGAACCCAATTTCTGCTACACAAGACTACTCTATTAGACGGTAGAAATGAAACCTCCAGATAAGCTCAGTTGATTTGGTCTTCTTTCATGCTCTTCTCATGGGCTGGCATCCACATGGCAGACAGGTGAGTAGGTGGCATTTACTCCTCAGCCAGTCTCCTCCTGACCTGACATCCTTTGATATGAAAGTCTTTGTGGAGTCTCTAATCAAACACTGTGGGTAGAGGACTACTCCAATTGTCCAGTCTCTCAGAGCCACACTTGCTCCGCTCTCAGCCACACATGAAACACACACATTATGGTGAGGATATATGCCCCGTACCCCCTGATCTGTGCCCAGGCTTCTTCACACTGCTGTGCTTACCCCTCCTGGGCCTGCCTGTGAAGTGCTCGGCTATTCTGTTCTACAAGGCCCACTGCTCTTTTAGGCTCCATCTCAGAAGGGAGACACAAGTCATCTCTGTTCTTTGCTTTCTGCCCACTGCCTTCAGATTCTTTCAAACCTACTAAGGGTCCCAATGAAACTTCTTCCTTCATCTAAGCTCCTTTGCTCCTTCTTGCTCTCAACCAATGAAAATTATGATCTCTTTCTGGATTTGGAAAAAATTCCCTCTGGCTTACCATTTTTTTTCCTAAATCTATTTTTTCACAGTATAAACTTTATAATATAAATCCTTTAGGTCTTTGGGTCTTTTTACTAAAAATCTAGACTTTTGAGACTTAAAGGAAGAAAAATGTTTTTTCTCAAACTATTTTTCACCCTGCCCGAATTTCACAAGTCCATTTTAAATCACAAAAGTTGTAGACAACTCATATTTTTCTGTGAATTTCTTTTATAACATTCTTACCCTGAGCAAGTTTGAATGAATGAGTGCATGGCATAGAAAGAAATTAGCAGATACAATAAAACAAAACACTTATTAATACAGCAAAATATTATCTTTCTACAAATGAAAATTTCCTTGTACTTTGATCTAGTTTCTTGTTAGTTGTCTGACCTAAGTTATTTTATAGTTAATGGCTCAAGAGACCAACTGTACAAATGGACAATGGCCAGATGATATAAGACAATAGATCTCTGACCCATAACCTCTGCAGCAACAAGCCAGAGAAGACAATTTTCTGCCACAATTGCCCACATGGTTAGGACTGGTCAATGACGCCAGCTCCCCACTTTCTCACCACTACCACCACCTTCCAACTCAGGACCAACTAGAGAAAGCCAAACATGTGCCCCCAACTGGTCACATGGGATGCCCTGCTTCTAGGTAGCCCATCTTCTGGTTAGCTCTCCTCCAGCTTCTACATGTGGACAATCTCAAAGTCTTTCCCCCCCACTCTAAAGCTTTCCCACTTCCATGCCTACCTTTGAGTCTCTGCCAAAGGCAAGTGATAGTGGCTGACTTCCTTGCTCTAAACAAGCCTTGGCTTGTTCTCCTTTGGATGGTCTTCATTCATTTCCCCAGGCTTACTATACCTAAAGCTGTTATATTCACACATTCATGTTGATAGTTGAGTATCACTTTTTTAAAAAAATTATTTTTTATTTTTTAGCATAGAGATGCTTGGGGTAAATAAATACAGGGCTTTGATCTCTGCTTCAATGGATAAAAATTTAAAAAAATATAACTGAATTGATCTTTTTCTTGAATTTATGGGTACTGGTATGCTTATTTTAATGGGTACAGTTGACATTTTTGTAAAAGTGCATATAAAAATCTCATTTTTATAAATTAAAATTATTACATTCTAGCAAATTACTATTAAAAAGAACTCCGAGTCTGGTTGGTGTGCTCAGTGGTCTGAGCATCAACCTATGAACCAGGTTGAACAATTTAATTCCCACTCAGGGCATATTCCCAGGGTTGTGGCATGATACCCAGTAGGGGGCATGCAGGAGGCAGCCCATCAGTGATTCTCTTTCATCATTGATGTTTCTCTCTCTCTCTTCCTCTTCCTTCCTCTCTGAAGTCAATAAAAAATATTTAAAAAATAAAAGAAACCATAAAGTACATTATTTTGAAAATAAAGAACATTTTTATTATGTAGGTGATTATTACTCATGTACCAGATTTCCTTACATTGGCATACATCTGCATTAGTCTGTACCTATTGTGAAAATTAATAAAGGAGACCTCAACCAAGATTGGAGCCTGTAGGGGGAGCTCTCATGCCCTACCACTCATAGTCAATTGTCCTAAATAGGAAGAGACTGTGCCTTGCATCTCTAACAGAAAGATGTTTTCTACTCTACTATCCCAGTAAGAAGTAAGGTTTTTTTCCTCTCTCATCAAAGGCCTAGCCCAGTGGTTGGCAAACTGTGGCTCATGAGCTACATGCGGCTCTTTGGCCCCTTGAGTGTGGCTCTTCCACAAAATACCATGTGCGGGCATGCACGTACAGTGCAATTGAAACTTCGTGCCCCAAGCACAGAAGTCTGTTTTCGGCTCTCAAAAGAAATTTCAATTATTGTACTGTTGATATGTGGCTCTGTTGACTAATGAGTTTGCCGACCACTGGCCTAGCCAATGAGAGACTGCCACAATCCAGCCAATGAGAACCTTCGAACTCCCATTTTCCCCCAATGTACATTTTGTAAATAGCTCCTCCCAACTTCCCCCTTTCTCTATGAAAGAATGTACTTCTCCTTGGTTCTCTGGACTTGCCCGTGGTTTTGCAACAGCTTGCATGTTCTGAATTGCAATTCTCAGCTGTTCCTTAATAAACCCATGTTTGCTGGTTATATAACTAACTTTAATTTCCCCCCGTTTATATTTTATTTTATTTTTTGTTTAAAGTATTACATATGTCTCCTTTCTCCTCCCCTCCCCCATTGGCACTGTCTCCCCAAGTCTCTCTCACCCCCGAGGGCAAACCCCCACCACTTTAGTGTCTGTGCCCATTGGTTATGCTAGTATGTATGCATATAAAGTCCTTTGGTTGATCTCTAACTCTCCCTTCCCCTCCTTCCCCTGCCATTTGTCTCTGGATCTATTTTTGTTCATCAGTTTATGTTCATCATTATATCCCACATATGAGTGAGATCATGTGATATTTATCTTTCTCCAACTGGCTTATTTTGCTTAGCATAATGCTCTCCAGTTCCATCCATGCTATTACAAATGATCAAAGTTCCTTCTTTTTTTATAGCGGCATAGTATTTCATTGTGTAGATGTACCACTGTTTTTTAATCCATTAACAATTTTTTTAAGGTCAACAATATAAACCTTAAGCTATTGTAAAACAAAAATGATCCTCAGAAGGGCAGGTAATACACATTTGCACAGTTTTATTTTTAGTTCACTTTAATAGGCATTATATGGCCTTAACACAACACTCCAAAATATAACTTACTATGCTCATTTCACAAATGAAGACAAAAACAACTTGTGCAAGGCCCCATGAAAGGATGAAGGCTCTCATCCTCTTGGAAAGAAGCTTGAGCCTGTTTGAAGCTACAAGCTGGGGAGCTGCCTATACCCCTGTGACTGAAGGAAGGCCCCCATTCATCTGGGAAGGTCCTGGTCTTCTCCTTGACACCATGGCAACAGAGGCCAGGATGTTCTTTAAACAACAAGATGGAACGGAAATCCTCACTTAGGGATGTGCCCATCTGGGTGAACTTGGTATTTAATGGCAGGGCTAATGACACATACAAACAGTGGAGCCATAAAAAGACATAGGCTTTCCTATGAAAAGGAGAGTTTCTTTCCATGATGCACTTGCCCACATTTCTCTTAAAATAAAATTCTAATTCCTTACTATGAATCACAGGTTCCACATAATCTGGCCTCTGCATTCCTCTTTCACTACTTCCCCTACCACTCTCCTCCTCATTCTGTATACTCCAGATACCTTCAATTTCTCAAACATGGTAAGTGCGTCCATTCTTTAGCGCCTTTTTATAAATATTTTTTATTGATTTCAGAGAGAGGGAGAGGGAGAGATTTAGAAACAGCAATGATGAGAGAGAATCACTGATCGGCTGCCCACTGGAGATTGAGCCTTCAATCCAGGCATGTGCCCCCCAACTGGAAATAGAACTGTGATTTCCTGGTTCATAGGTTGACGCTCAACCACTGAGCCACACCAACTGGGCTTTTCTTCAACTCCTTTAAAACTCTGAACAAAACACTTTTCTCCAGGTTTCCAAGATCTATGCATGGGCAGTTCCTTCTCATCTTTCCTGGTTCATGTCAAAGTTCTTCATATAAGTCTTTCATTATCATTTTAGGAGACCCCCGACCCCAATATTCACCCTATTCCAGTTTCTACCACACACTTCTTTTGTCACCTATCTATATCTAAAGTATCTTCGTTATTACTTGTTTATTTATTGTCCCCTCTCAGGACTGCAAGCCTCGTG
The DNA here is from genome assembly GCA_963924515.1 of Vespertilio murinus. NCBI lineage: Eukaryota > Metazoa > Chordata > Mammalia > Chiroptera > Vespertilionidae > Vespertilio > Vespertilio murinus. Next base: position 165,626,959 of record OZ004705.1, read on the forward strand.
ATATTTGGGAACTTGTCTGTCATGTTTGCTGCTGGGTCCCAAGTACCCAGGACAGTGCCTGGGATATAATGGGCCCTTAATGCGTGTTTGTTGAATAAAGGAATGAATAAATCATGAATCCCAACTGAGAATCTGATGACAGATTCGAACCCATTCCTTGGGGATAAATGCTCTTAGTGTTTTGTATATGATTTCAGGAAGTTTCAAAGCCCTGCAAACTTATATAGGGGTTTAAACCCCTGCATTATAGCTATCCTGTTTCATAATGTTCTTTCTGAAATTGACTTTGAATGTTGTTCTTTGAAATTAGACATGAGTATAAACTTTAAAAGCATATTTTAGGTGCAATACAACAAACCACAAGCCAATCATTCCTCACTGGTTTTGAATAAAATAGGTCCCCGATATTTACCTTAATTGATCCTAATGATCATATTTCATTGAATCAGGATGACTTTGTGGTATAAATGTTAATTGCTTACCCATATCCAGTTCTCCTCTCCTTTGGGAAAACTGGAAGGATTAAGCTTCCCAGTTTCCCTAGCCATTGGGCAGAGCCATATGACTAACTCTAGGATTGGAGGCAGAAGTGACATCACAGACAGGATGGCGCATTTAGTTGCTGGTGTGAGATTCTCCAGGGCTCTACCTTCTCCTGTGGTAGTGACTGCAGAAGAACATGGTGGTATGGAGGTGCGATGCCACGCCATCACATGGAGGATCCCTGCTCTGGAGAGTTACACAGCAGGCTTTGTGTGAACAAGGATTAGAAACCTTTGTTGCTTTGAGTCCCTGAGATTTTTCTGGTGATTTGCTTTTACAGTATAACCTGACATAACCAAAATATACCTCTGGTTGGAAAATGACTATTATTTTATACCATTAAGGGAAAAGAAGCTGTCATTTATAATTGTAAGAATTCATTATAAGACGCATCATGGTCTCTGAGATGTTTAAATATGAAAAATGTGAACCTGTAATAAAATATAGATTGTTAAAATGAATTCATTAAAACCGATGAGCATAGTGTCAAGAACTCCAAATCTAGAGTTGGACAGAAAGATGGGTTCAAATCTTAATACTTACTAGCCTGTGACTTAGTAACTTGGCCTGTGTAAACCTTATTTTCTTCATATGTAAAGCTGTCCCTTAGGATTCTGTGACTATTAAATGAGATAATATATAATGAGTTCAGCATAGTAATTATTCCACATATTTTAGTCACATGTTTGGTTGGATCACAAAACATTCAAGATCAACATTAATTTCAAACCACATACAGGAAAATCTCTCTGAGAGAGAGAGAGAGAGAGAGAGAGAGAGAGAGAGAGAGAGAAAATGAGAACGAGTGAAATAGTGGGGAGTCTAATGGTAAATCATAGTAGCAAAAGAGTAGCTCTTCTGAGATCTGTATGAATGTTCCTATCTACTTTTATATTGTTACACTTTTACAAACACTATGACATTATATAGAGAACATTGGCCTTATGGTGTGTCCAAATTCAAAAAGCAACACTTTTTATAACTGATTTCATCTACAGTATATTTGAAGAAACCTGCACCTTGTCACTAACAAGGTATAACAATCATTAGTTCTGAAGTTCATTCTAGACTAAACGTTTCCTCACATATACTTTATGAGCTTTCATTCTGTCACTGTAGATATGCATTGTGGATTCTAACACAATATTCTCACATCAGTTTTCTGGAGGATATATATATATGCCTGTGAAGGAACAGGTGGCTGATTAATATCATTTAAAAAAAATTAAATGCCTGAAACATTTGCAGAGTAAGTACTTTTCTTTAAAGGAAGTATAGCTGCCTCTAAATATAACTCTGGGCCACAGTTCACCTTTTCTGTTTATTTTACTCTTAACTTGTGAAACTGTATCTTAGGACATGGGGTATATAACTTGTTATTTGATATGAGCTGAACAACAGTGGATCAATTGTAGTGGTTCTGGCACCAAAGGAAATGGAGGGGACTTAAATATGTTTCCAGAAGACAAAAAGCTCCTCTTTGTGTACAATTTACAACGTTTGCTGCTGCAATTTTAGAATAGTCAAAAGTCCATAAAAAGTTTTCTCACTACTTCTCATTAAAGACCAAGAGGACAAAAACAGAGAAAAACAAACTCATTCCAACCCACATAGTATTTATCAGATTTTAAAAAAAATGAGATTCAGATTGAAAATCACCAAAGACCTTCCCTTCCGGTAACAACAGCATTAGGATGGTATTCCTCACTGGGAAAAGCACCCACTCTCACACACGTGTGTTAAGGTCGGTCCAGGAAGGCGCTGGGGGTGGAGTAGTGTTAGTGCAAACAGCCTTGGGCTCCTCTATGGTCCTTGCTCACGGGTCTTAGGTCCGTTGTGGGCAACAACAGCAGGCTTTGCGCCCGGGCCAGAGGGCTGGGCTCACCACCTGTGTATACCTGGGTACGTTCTCATTCTCGGAAGCTACTGGACAAATCTGTCATAGGGAATGCTGTACCCCAGAGCGCTCCCTAACATCTCATGGACCCTATGCTCCTGGCTTTTCGGGTCCTGGATAACCGCCCCAGGATTTTTAACATTTCTTCTGGGGGAGAGTGTCTCACCGGCCGGGGGGACCCCGAAGCACACCTCCAAATATCTCTGATTTGACGTTTAAGAAACAAAAGGATGCTAAGATGCAAATGAGACACAGTAACACCCAGAACCAGCCTCGTTTGACAGGCCGAACGGATGTTTTCATGGAACGCTAACACATGTCCGCCCCCACAACGAATGCATTCTATCGTTTAAGTTAAAAAATAATGTGTGTAATTTTAAGTTCCACCACTGTCCTAAGAAACACCCCACAGGGACAATCGGCGGAACAATGGGCACCCCCACGTCGCATTGTCAGGTAACGGCGAGGGGCAGCGGAGCCCGGCCCGTAGGCGTGTCCTCCGCAGCGGGTACGGGGCTCAGGGCTGCGCGTCTCCCCGGAGCCCCGCAAACCGTTCGGGCCAGCGCCTCCGCCAGAGAGGGACACACAGCCCACAGAGGGGCACACAGTCCACGCTCGGCCCTAGAGGGCCGACGAGGGGGCGCGTGGGCGCGGAGGGAGAGCGAGGCTCGGGAGAGCCGGGGCGCGCAGACAAGTCCCGAGCAAAGAGCGCAACCGGGCGGAGGGGGGAGGACCCTCCGGGGCGTGGCGCGGGCGTCCCGGCTCCCGGGGAGCTCCCGGTGGGTTCTTCCAGGGTCCCTGCGCTCGCAGAAGTACGCGATTTGGGGGGTTAAACCCCGGGCACCGGGACAGGGTAAAGCTGAGACAAGTGAGACTTAAAATTACACACACACACACACACACACACACACACACACACTCGAGGGAAAAGAAGAAAAAGGAAGAGAGAGAGAGGCTGGATGCCCGGGTGCCCTGCTCCTGAGTGGCTCATTGAGAGGCAAAAGCTTTCTTGACAGCGCGACCGTAGCCCGCGTCGCGCTGGGGACCCGCGGAGCCGGGTGCAGGACCTCTCCAAGGGACCCCCAGCCTCCACTGCCCCGAGGGCGCCCCGAGGTCCCCCTCCAGGGGGTCCTCTATTCTGGCGGCAGTGGGGAGGTCAGGGCGGCGGGTTCCTTCCCCGGGGGCCCTGCCGTGGGAGGCGGCACTGTGCGCTCCGGCGGCCTGGCCCCGGCTTGGGAAGGCGGGTCGCCGGCAAGGCGACCTCAGGACCCCAGGCTCTCCCTCCCACCGCTCGGCCTCCTCCCTTCACCCCCATTCATCATTTTCTTTTCCCCCCTCCGGAGCTTCAGGCGCGGCCGCCCCGCCCGCGGCAGGGAGCTCAGGGGGACGCCGGCCCGGGGGAGGGGAGGGGGAGCGGGGGGTCGCGCCGAGGTAGCGGCCGCGAGGGGCGCCGCGGAGGAGCCGGGCGAGCAGCCCCCGGAGCCGCGCAGCCACGGCGGCGGCGGCGGCGGCGGCGGCGGCGGTGGAAGCCACGCCCGCTCGGGAGCCGGGGGCCGTCCCAGGCCCCCCACCTTCCCGAGCCTCCGCCCCTCCCGGCCCCGCTCCCTCCCTCCCTCCCTCCCTCTCCGCTCCCCTCCGCACGCCGGCCCCCGGCCCGCCCCCCGGCTCGGCTCGCGGAGGCTGGGGCGCCGCGGCTGGCGCGCTCTCCCGGGCGCACACACACACACAGCCGCGCACGCAGCCCCCGAGCAGCTCTCTCTCTCTCTCCGCGCCCGGCCCTCGTCCCCCTCGCCCATGCCGGCGGACGGGGCGGCGGAAGATGGCTGACGACTGCACGGGGCCCCGAGGATGCAGCCCGGCGCTGGCGTTGGCGTTGGCGGCGTTGGCCGGAGCGGCAGCGGGAGCAGCGGCGGCGGCGGCCGGGGCAGCGGCGGCGTGGGCGGCGGCGGCGGCGGGAGCAGCGGGCGCAGGAGCGGCGGCGGCGGCATCCCCGAGCCTCCTCGAGCCTCCTTCCCCTCTGACAGCCTCTGACGTCCTCCGCCGCTAGGAGAGACCCCGCGTCCCCGGCGCTGCCTTCCTCCCTCCCTCCCTGCCTCCCTGCCTCCCTCCCTCCCTCCTTCCCCCGGCCCGGCCCGGCCCGGCCCCGCCGGCCCCGCTACCTCCGCCGGCGCTGCCACCATCAGCACCACCTCCGCCGCCGCCGCCGCCGCCGCCGCCGCCGCCACCGCCACCGCCGGCGGCGGCAGCAGCCATTTCATCTCCACAGAAACCAGACACAAAAACATGGCAGAAATGGAGAAAGAAGGGAGACCTCCGGAAAATAAGAGGAGCAGGAAGCCGGCTCACCCCGTGAAGAGGGAGATCAATGAGGAAATGAAGGTATTTTTTTTTGGGGGGGGGGAGGGGGGGGCTCCGGGGCCGGGGAGACCGGAGCTCTTGCCTCCCGCGCGCTCCGGTCCGGGCCGCGGGGTGGGTCCGGGGTGCCGGGGAGCGGGCGCCTGTCAGGCTCGGCAGGATGCCCGTCCGGACGCCCCGGCGGCCCCTCCAGGTGCAGCTGGCGGGGCTGCATCCTCGGGGTTTGCCGACCCCCCGGTGTGATGGCGGGTGGGGTGGGGGGGGGGCGGCCGGAGAACCTCAGACCGCTCAGCCGTGGTGTGTGACCCCCGGGCTGGTGCGGGGCGATGGAGAGGGAGGGAGGGAGGGAGGCGCACGGCGGCCCGAGCGGCGGCGGGCGCGGCGGAGAGGCTTTCCTAGGCGGCGGGGCAGTTTTTTTTCCTTCTTTTTTTCCCCCCCGCTTCTTGATGCCTCCAAAGTTAGGAGCTGCCGGGCCGAGGCTCCGGGGAGCGCTCCATTCCCCCGTCTGCCCGGTTCATCTCCCCGTTACTCGGCCCCGCGCCCCCGCCCCCAGTAGCCAGCTGTGCGGGGCGAGGAGCCTGTCAGTGCCCGGAGATCGCGGCCCCGGCGGCGGCGCGGGGCTGGGGACCGCTTTGACGTCCGGCTCGCCTCGCCCGCCCCTGCCCGCTCCTCTCTCTCTCTCTCTCTCTCTCTCTCTCTCTCTCTCTCTCTCTCTCTCTCGCCTTTGCATGCTTCACTTCCCCGTGAAGCGGACCCGGGCCAGCCCAGCTCCAAGGCAGCTGTCGGAGGGGCGGCCTGCGAAGAGCCCCTGCCCATTGTTCGCCGAGGCCGGCCAGCCCCGAGTCCGCTCGGCGAGGCCGGGCTCCCCGCCAGCCAGCGGTGCTCCAGAGGTGGCCAGCGCGGCCGCCCGCCGCGCCCGCTGCTCCCCTCGGAGCGAGCACCGCTCGGCTCCAGACCCTCCTCGGCGGCCCCCCCAACCCCTTTATTTTCTATGAAGTTGCAGCTTTTGCCCCGCGAGGGGTTTTATTCTGTGATTACAGGAGCCTCTCCTGCTTTTTTAAAAAAAGGTTATTTTATTTACTTGGTTTTTATTCTCTCTCTGACTTACACACAAGTAGCACATTTCGGGGGGGAGACCTTGGTTTTCATTCTGCAGCTGTCTTAGGTCTCCCATCTTCTGCGTAGAATCCTGAGCACTGCCAACCGACTTGGTCGGGGTGGCTAAGTTTGCACGTAAAAGACAAACTGAATGAAAACGGCACGCAACTGAGTTGGATTGATCGCATGGTTTTCGTCCTTAGAACAAACATATTCTATGAGAGTGCCTTGTGTGAAGCCAGCGCTTAGAGAGGGACACATGGATAGCATATCCTATATGTGCACCCCTGGGAAATTTCCATACAACCCAGATTTTGAACTTAAGGTTCTTATTTGCTGGGTGAGGAACTTAGTGTGTGGAAGTCGGAGGTACCGCTTCAGCTATAAGAGAGTTAAGGAAGATTTGCTTTGGGAATCAGCGTCACTCTTTGGGATGGAAACCACCATTGATTCCAATCATAGTTGAGAGAGAGAGAGAGAGAGAGAGAGAGAGAGAGAGAGAGAGAGAGACCAGTAGGAGTTGTCCTCCAAAGGGGCTGGAATTCAAACCATCTACAATAACCATTCTTCCTCACTTACCCTTCCTGCGTTTCCAGATCACTTTTCCATTTCATTTTAAATTGGGGGTGGAGGAAGAGGAGAGAGGCGAAGTAACCAGGAAATCGGTGTGCACTGGCCCTTTAAAACACTGCCTTAATGTGATCTATATGGATGGCAGCTTTTAAGTTTCATAGGTTCTAGAATTACAAATTAGCTAATTTTAATCAAAACATGTGAAATGTTATCCCGGCTGGATATAAAGGCTGACTGTGCTCGATGCTCGGGGCTCACGCTGTTGACTTTGGCTGCGGGTGCACTCCGTGGTTTGGGAGATAGTTGTCCTTCTACAGTATAACAGATGTTTGTCTGAACTGGTGAGGAAGAAACAAAAACAACATTGTGTGAAGGGAAAAATTACACAGTTTTTAGCCAGGGCTACAGGACTAAGTATAGAATTAACCTCCACGCACAGAATTTCCTTTTTTGAAAAGGTTATTTTCCTCTTAAAATCACCACCTCCTATTTGAAGTTGTAATCCTTATTGTTTCCACCCAGAGCAGCAGTCAATGAAAAGTTTCAGCCAGCCAATAGCTGAGTGGCCTGTAACACGGTGCTTCCTCTCTGGTGTGGAACAATGTGTCAGAGACCCCCTGGCCCAAACCCCCAGTCCTGTCAAAGCACATCCCTCCAGGGAGTTGTGAAATCCCATTCCTCCTGGAATTGCCCAGTGGGCATCCCTCTGATATGATAGCACGGAAAGTCCTCATTTTGAAAGCGATTTTTTTTTTCAAAGACAAAAGGTGGAAAAGGGTTATTTTTGAGCTCATTAAAATTGTGCCGTTTTTAAGGGTCATAACCGTAGCAGTAAGACCCATCCCCAAACCTCATGGCGTTGTCACCCCTCCGTCTGAAGCGTAGAGGCGCATAACAAGCCGGCTGCCCTGTATAAAAATATGTGCAACAAAATGTCACCGGGAACACAATGTGGCCTTGTGCAGCTTCATATCGGTGCCGCTGGAGCTGCCTGGCTGTGTTTGCCTTCATCTGAACGGCTTTCATCTGGACCAGTGTAAACTAAGCCCTGGTAAGTAATCACTGCCCGGCAGAAAGAAAGGAATGTATACAGCTAGCACGGCCTAAGCTGTAAAAACGGAAACTTGAGCCCCCACCAGGATCACATATCAAGGCTGGAAGGTAGGGGAAATGAAAGGGGGAAAGAGGAGAGAGCGCATGGAAAAGTCAGCCTGGGAAGTGGAGGATCAGGAGGAGGCCCCCCTTGGGGAGATTTGGCTCCGGGATTAGGGAGTTTTATCGTGGTGTACAGTGACCTACTCAGGTTTCAACACTGGTTGGATCGAGTTGCCTCTCTGCAAGCTGAAAGAAAAAGGACTGGTGTGTGTGTGTGTATGTGATTTTTTTTCTTCCCCCCGCCTTCGGTAATAGAAAGGACATTGGTACGAGTGTCTATTTTAAGTACAGCCAATGCAGGGCACTGAGAACGAGCCACAGAATTACCTCCTCATAGAGAGACCTCCTTCAGGATTTCCTAAGCGAGATGGTCACACATTTATTTGAAAACAGCTGGAGAAGACAGACTGGCTGAGGTTTCGCTGACACCAGTGATGGCATTGGGGATTGTCTTCATGTGGCCGGGAGCTAATATTGGTTGCTGTTTCACTAGATCAGATATTGAGTTACATTTTTCCTTATCACCGGTTTAATGTACATGGCAGTTGTAACAAATTTAAATTTGATACAATATAAATTTGTGTGTGAGAAGTACATGACTTGGCTAGCTTACAGTGTAACTTTAGTGACAGTATATCTTCCAGCAGAAATGTTTGTCTCATTATGACCTTTACAGTGACTCTTTATCTTTCCTTTTCTTCTTCCTCCCTTCATCCTGGGTTTTTTTTCCATCGATTAAAAAGACTCATTACTTTGCTATACATGTCATTAGTATGCCTTGTTTAATTAGTGGCCAACAAAGGAAATTTGAAAAAAAAAAAGTAATCTATATTTTGATTACTTTTGGTTTCAAAATTGAATATTGTGATTGTATCTAATGTAATATGTCTTCGTTATGCTGTCAGCTCATGAGTATCATAATAAATGCATGTTAGGAGGGAATTCTGACATATGGAAGGGTCAATTTGTTTTAGGAGTTCATGCAGAGCATGGTTATTGTAATATAAAAACTGGTTTGTGTTATTGGATGTGTAAATGTATATAGATGCGTAAGTGTAAATAGAGTCCACTTAAAGGTATGTATTATGTGCACATAGATCTTAGGGAACATAGTCAGCGGTTATCCAACAGTAATGCAACTAGATAATCTATACCATGAGTAAAGATAATGAATTGGATTTTTACCTTTTAAAACTCTTTGGCAAAAACTAGCATGATTAGATCAAGCACTCTGCCCTGGGAACTTGCCTAAAACCATAATTAATGCATTTACAATGTTTGGCTACTTTATCAATTGCTAAACTACAAGATAATCTGTGTTAAATGTCTGTGTTAAATGTCTAGGGTCTTCTTTTTTTGCTGAAGGAGTTTTCTGTCTATAAATATTCTCAGCAATTTGTACCTCAAGTTATGTGTCAGTCCTGATGCCTACAGCGAGAGTCAGTCACATCTGTTAAGAGTTTAGTAGTAAACTCACCGCAAGATTTTCTAGTTTGGTTTCTGATGGTCTCCATTTGGCATTAAAAATGAACTGTGTCAGTTGCGTAGATGATAAAGCAAGTTGCAGAGCTGAGCTGGTGAGTGCCGCGAGATAAATAGCCTGGCTTTATAAAAATATGAAAAGGAGAAATCAGAGTATGGATTAGAAAAGGTAGCATGGGTTGAAATCGGTTCGTTATTAAAACTTGTATATTTTAAGTTTTGCTGTTGAAACACCATCCTGGTGTCAGACCCGGTATGCCCCAGGCACCTGGAGAGTGGGCTCAGGACCAGATCACACTGGGGCCTTCACCAATGATGTCACACCTCTCCACCTCAGGTGTGCCATGTGGCAGGCCTGGGGACCAACGACTTTAGTCCCAGTCCTTGCCCCTGGGGAGCTGGAATAGGATGTTCCCGAGCCCACGGGCCCTGTTCTCTGCATTGCTTTCAGTCTTCTAGCTCAGTGCTCCAGTGCTAAGCCCCCGGGGGATGGTCCCAGAAGGGCAGGAGAGCTGTGAATTCTGCTCTGTTTAACCGGAGGTTTTCTGAAGAGTCTCCATCTGTGAACCTGTGAGCATGATGTGTGGTGAGAGAGATTCTCCAAGCCTTATACAACTCGCAGGTTCCAGAGACGAGGAAATGGAAAGGAACCACTCCACTTCCTCCCAAATCTGAAATAAACATTTGAACTAGAAGAAAATGAGTCTGACAGACTCATTCCCTTCTGCGTTTCCTGCCTCTGTGCTTGCCAAGCACCGCTCCGAGAAGCCAAGCCCTACTCTCCTTGTGTGAAAGACAGACTTACAGAAACCAAGAGGCAACAGAGTTTTTAAAGGAAAAAAAAAAAAAGCCAAACCAAAAAAACCCAACAGAGCCCCAAAAAGCGTAAATATCAGTGAGCGCAAGTGACTATCTGAAAAAAGGGCGAGTTCTAGGGGCCTGTACTGTCTTGTCAGGGGGGCCAGACTTTTTATATCTTCTAAGGAAGAGTTCTTTTTTATTAAGTCTCTTTTACTTCTTTTGAAAAATATTATTGGAAGTGGTAGAAGGTGGGTCATATAAAAATCTCTGAAGTCTAAAACTTCCTCTTGCGGGATGGGAAGTCAGCCACAGCTGCACTCTCGAGCTAATAAGATTATTGAATATTTTCCTAAAATGAGAAAAAACTAGACTACTTTGTTTTTGCTGGTGCCAGTTGAAACATGTAAACAGACATGAAAGCCCGGGGCGAGTGAGATTTTGATGTATTCTAGGATGTGTAGACGGATGGGCGTTAATATCTCTTGTGTAACCAAAGGGTGGTGGGACCCTGTCCTGCTTCAGGGCCGGGGGCTTTGGCCACAGTCAGGAAAACGATGTAGCAGCAGGTCTTGGTGATCTTTACCTTTTAAAAAATCACCAGTTCCGAGCTGTGACCGGACCCAGCTGCACGCAGCTGCACACCTGCCCTGCCTGCCACAGGATTAGCCCGAGGGCTGCTAGTCCCAATTTCACAGCATTTGTTTGACCTTTCTAGGATAAGTGATGTCAAAGATTAAAATGTGAGGACGTAAGCTGTCTGCTCTGTGTTACAAGAAAACAGTAAACCAACATGGGTTTTATATGTGGAAGCACACAAGTTTGGTGTCATATGCCAGGTACCATATATAACCGTCCAATTCAGAATGTGTCAGCAGGACAATCAGAATTTCTCTCCAGGCCTGCTGGAGGCTGGGGTTAGATTCTAGTTCTGTGATGTATCCTCTGCTCATAAAACGACATGGTAATCATTGTGTTGTGGCTGAGAACAGTGCTGCAAAGTGACCCGCATGGAGCGCAGTGGCCATCTTCAAAGGCCTTCCAGCAAAAATGGTGTCGTTCAGGTAAAAGCAGCAGGGCTCAGTGGGTAAAGTCTGCATCAGGAATGCAGACCTGGATGCTCTTGTTCTTTCATGCATGCGCATGACCCTCTCAGGGTCATCCGTGCAGGGTGGCTGGCCCTTAGGATACCATCTGATCTAGCGGGATCATGAATGTGGAGCTACTTTGTAATCTCTAATGGGCTCTTCCAGTATTTTTTTTTTGGCACTGTTTAGATTTTATCTCCCACCTTCTTGGCAGAACCATAAAATAAAATCCATCCACTTGATCTGCATTAACAGAGATGATTTAGATTCAGCCCTAGACCAGACCTGGGTATAGAGCGAGGTGCTGCCTTCTAATCAAGTTCAATGCCTACTTTCTACAAAAGACATGGTCTCTCTCTTTTGCAGATTCTTGCCCCACCTCCTGTTTGAATCTCAATGAGTGAGTCCAATGATTCTTAACAGAAATCTACCTCAGAAGTTAGTACACATGGAGGTAAAAGGGGAGATAAAGTATTTTCCAGAAACAATCATAATTCTATTGTTAATAACCTTAACTAGTGAGATATTCAAATTTTTCCCCCCACCTTGTAAAATTGTTCAGGATTGGTGTTTCCTTTTCCTTTGAAAGTATTTATCATAGGCTCCACTTTCTTGGATGATGTATGTCAGAATGTTTTGAAGTTAAGTAATACAGCTGGCAGATCCTCTATTGTCATTAGGATTGTGAATTTGGCTGGCATGGTTGTCTATGAGAAGACTGTTAATTTTTAATTAGAACTATTGTTATTTTTTCAAAAATAATACATGGACATGACAGAAATAGTAAAATAAGCAATGCAAATAAGTAAAAAACCAACAACACCCCAAACCTATAATTTTTCCACACAGACACAATTACTGTCAACATTTTGATGTATATCTTTTCATGCCCTTTTCTATGTATAATATATAGTGTTTTTTTTAAAAACACACACAAAATGGTCTTATAGTATACTAACCTTCCTTTTAAAACTTCATATTTTGTTAATATTTTTTATGGCAGTAAAAATTTATCGACAGAATATATTTTACTAATAAAATAGTATTCCATGACTAAGCTGTAATTTATTTAACCAAATTATTATTGTTTGGCATTATATTATGCTTCTAAGAAAAATAACACTGAGATAAGTGTTCCTGAACATTGCATATTTTTATACTTATTTCCTTAGACTAGGTTCTATAATGACTAGACATAATATTGCTGAATCAAGGCGTATGTACATTCTTAAGACTTTTAATGCATAGAGTCAAATTACCTTTTCTAAATGTTGTATTAACTTCAATTCCCAATACTAGGAGAGTGCTCATTAACACTGGCTATTATAAAATTTTAATGTGCAAATATTTATTTTTAGAATCAGTTTTAAAATTTTCTGTTTAATCATTTCTCTGTACTTATACATTTTTAAAATACTTGTGAATGCATTCAAATGGATTAGCACGTTTCTTGAGTATATTCTAAATGCCAGGTGTGGTGCTAGGTGAGGCATAAAATGAAATAAAAGTCTTTTGCCCTCAAGTAACTTTTAGTGTATTTGGGATAGATGACATCTTTTATTAGAACTGGAAGATGGGCCCTGGCTGGGTGGTTCAGTTGGTTGGAACATCGTCCCCATAACACCAAGAGGTTGTGGGTTTGATTCCTGGTCAGGGCACATACATAAGTTGTGAGTTCGAACCCCCACGGGGATGCCCACAGTAGGCAAGCGAATGATCTAAAAATTAATGAAAATATATCCTCAGGTGAGGATTAAAAATAAAAAGAACTGGAAGTTGGAGGGAAAATGGGAATTATGTTGGTGGGGATAAGGAGGACATGGCGTTTTCTTTATTTCAATGAGTCATTGGGAGCTCTGTGAAAGCTCTTTGCTCTCTTGGGTAGGACAGGATACAAAGTTGAAAACCCATTGACTTTAGTTATGCAAGGCCTGGGATGAAAGAAATCAGCGGTACTTATGTATCCTTTAAAATCTGCTTGCTGTTTTAAAAATGAAATCATTAGTCCTTTGGAAGACCTTGAAATGCTTGTGCTTCAGAGGTATTTTGAGAATTTGTAATAATTGTTATTTTCAAAGTGCCTTGAAGCCAACTCTTTATTGGTAAAATGTTCAATTGAAAATCGTTAGATTGAACTTGCAGTACTTCCAGTTGAATCCTCGGCAGTGTCTAATTAATGTCCTGGGGATTCAGTTCTGATACAAAAAAAAGTTTGCCAGTGTATAAAGAACTCAAACGAGTGGAGAAAGAGTAAAATTTCCTGCCTTTCCACCATCTTTCCGTGATTTTTTTTTTTAAATTCTAGGAAGAGATTATGCTTTCAGACTAAATGTTAAGGTTGTCTTCTTACCTTAGGAGTCGTGGTGGTGAGAGAGACTGTAAAGGGTGAGGGAGAGGTATGGGAGTAAGAGGCGTGCAAAACAATTAGAGTCAGAAGTGATGTCAAAGATCCCAACAGTCATTTTTTAAGGTTAAATTTTAGGTTAAAATTTAATTATAAAATTTGAGGTTAAATTTTAATTATAAAACTTGAGCACCCCTATATCAACAGTACACATAATTAAGGGAGAAGGGCCCAATATAAAAATCTGAAAGGAAGTGAAGTTTTAACAGAGCTAAATGTGCCCTGGCTTGAAAGCTGTATATATATGTGATATTGACATCCTACGGGATGAGTGCTTTGGTCCAAGAAGGCAGCTTCTGTGGAATTGCTGACACACTGGACCTTACAGAAGTTATAATAGAAAGAGACCCGGTATAATAACTTGTATTTTCATGCTGACTCTCCTGGGTGATCTCTCGTGCCTGTCCTTTACCTTCTGGATGCTTTCATTTCTGTTGTAAAATGAGGATGTTACATAGGTTCACCAAAAGTTTATTGTGGAAATCAAATACCTAATTCATAGGGTTATTGAAAGGAACAGGAGACGTTTAAAGGATGTGGAAACACTATAAAGTGCTATAAGAGTGTTAGACATTATCATTATAATTATAGTGACCTATTTTCCAAACCCAAATTGGACCACATGGTATGAGAGAGGATTTTTGTGCCACTTCCAAGGGCGAGAGGCAGTCTGCAAAATGTGATTCAGATGCCAGGATATTGAAATTTCTGGCACATCTTGATGGTTTATGGGAGTAATGATAAAATATCTGAAATAGTGGCTGTTCAGTAAAATTTATGATGTGTGATCACTATAATTATATTTCTTTGCAAAAGGTATTTCATTTCTCATATAAGCAGAAGTTCGTTGGTTTAACAAAATCTCAGAGCCTGGAAAGACTTTCAGAAACTCTACTTCAGTTTCGTATTCTAAGCCTCCAGGACAAATGGTGGGTGAAGATTAAGGGGGAAGCAAATTTTATAGTTTTCCTTGGTACAGTAGCTTCTCTTATTATTGAACATCTTTACCTCAGAATCTCTGTACTTTAACTGTTAACACCTTTATTTTTCACCTTAAAAAAATAACTGACATAGCCTTATGTAGGAAAAGAATAATTCTTTTAATAGATTTTTTTTTTTTTTGGTAAAGGATAACAATACAAAAAAATGTTGAAAAAATGACTGTTGGAATTCTCTGGCAGAAGGGCTTAAACCCCTTATGGGCCATAAACATTGAATTCATTCTTCCTAGAATATATTATGTTTCTTGAATGGTAACTATAAAAGTATATTTCATTTCCTTTGGTTTAGCACCATAATGAGTCCATATGATATCTGGCATCAAATCCTACCTAGAAATTAAAAATTTTAAGTTATTTATTCCTTGGGGTTCTTTGTTTTCCTTCATTCTTCCCCCTCCTCTTCCTCCTCCTCCTCCTTCTTTAATAGAGAGGGAGAAACATAATTTATTGTTCCACTTACTTATGCATTCATTGGTTGATTTTTGTATAGACCCTGAATAGGGATCAAACCCACAACCTTGGCTTATTGGGAGATGTAGGACATGTCTTAACTGATTTTTAGAGAGAAAGGAAGGAAGGAAGGGAGGGAGGGAGGGAAGGGAAGAGAGAGAGAGAGAGAGAGAGAGAGAGAGAGAGAGAGAGAGAGAGAGAGAAGAAAGAGATGTGAGAAACATCAATCGGTTGCCTCCTGTACATGCCTGACCCAGGTTCAAACTGGAAACCCAGGTATGTGCCCTGGGTTTTGAACCCACAACATTTTGGTGTATGGGACAACGCCCCAACCAATTGAGCCACCTAGCCAGGGCAGGGCCGCTTTCTTAATATAACAGTGTATAAGTCAGAGGTAATAGTCTATTTCTTGTGCTTACACTAAAAGGAAACTTTGGTGTTTGTTTTCCTCTTCTTTCAATGAAACTCTTGTTCCTCCTGTCATGGAAGATTTGAGATTTATGACTTGAGGCTTTATAAACCCTTTGTTTCCTACTTTTGAAATCACATATTGAAACATTAAGGAGTTTATTTTCTTTTCAATGACAAGAAAGGAAATGTATTTCCACTGATATTTATAGTAACTTGAATATCATAGAATAGATCAAGTTCATATTGATTCATGAAGTGTCCGAGTTTTCAGCACAAACCATAAACTAAGTGTTGCAGTTCCAATGCCCAAACAATATGAATTTGGTGTTAATAATCCAGTTGAAGTTTTAGTTCTTATCTAAATGTGTGAAACTCCTGGATTTCATCCATGGGATTGGCTCTGAAAGAATGAATGGATTTGCAGCTCAGCTAGCACAGACACATCTATATGCTGCCTGGGAGGCTGCTCCATGAATTATGCATCTGTAGCCTTTGTGTCACTTCAGAGGTTCGACAGAACTGGAGAGAGAGGTGCCCGGATTCAAATGGTCTAAAACATTGGATCTGGTGGCCAGGAGTTACTATGCAGAAGATTTTCTGTCTTGGCATGGTTCTCTGAGAGATTGGGGCAAATAGCCCATAGACCAATAGGATGGCTTGAACTTGGCTTTTAAAGCTGTTGAATTTTTTTTTTTTTTTTTTTTTTTTGATGCAAGGTGTAATCCTTTTCCTTGGAGATTTCTGCTGCCAGACCCGTTGATGGAGGACCTCGGTGTGTGTGCTTAGGGACTGTCATTCTCCAGGCCAGGAACTGAGCTCAGTGAAAGGAATTGGGTGTTAGGGGAGACTGATGCCTCGTTAAAGCGATCACATTTGATTGAGCAGAGCAGCATTTAGCTGAGTCCTCCTCGGTGGTATTCCAGAAGCTGCTGAGCTTATTATGCATATCGATCATATCATCTTTGTGCATTCATGAAAGGAATGTCTATTTAATGTGGACATGACCAGCCATCAGCGAGAATAAATGCCTCACTAGAGCTTGATATGGATGACTGTTGGCCTCACGGATGGTAACCCTGAATCAATCTGTCTAGATTTTTTTTAATTGCTTGTGCACTGTACCATCACAGGTTGACCCCTATTGGAGCTCTAAGCTTAAGGGAGTACTAAAGCAAAAATAAAATAAAATAAAATAAAATAAAATAAATATATATAGCATCCTGTGGGTAGTTGGAAATGCCAGGTTTGTTTTTGTGGAGTCAGTAGTGTAATAACATTTAAAAAAAATAATGCGACCCCTGCTGAAATCTAGTCGTGAAATTTAAGAGAACATGGAACTCACACGTTGAGCCTGTGAGCACTTTGGTTTAACCTGGGTTCTTTGTTTCAGGTATATAAATTATACATCCCAGTGTAATGCAGAAATGATAGCTTCTAGGGAGAATGAGAAATGACTCTGAAAAGATAGAGAAGGTTAGAATATACAGATTTCT
The DNA here is from genome assembly GCA_963924515.1 of Vespertilio murinus. Classification (NCBI taxonomy): domain Eukaryota; kingdom Metazoa; phylum Chordata; class Mammalia; order Chiroptera; family Vespertilionidae; genus Vespertilio; species Vespertilio murinus. Next base: position 165,643,707 of record OZ004705.1, read on the forward strand.
AGCTCAGACTAGGAGGCTCAGGCTGCCTTGTCAGATAGAGATGCTTTTAAAAATTCATTCAATAAACATTAATTAAATTCTCATTCTGTAGATTCCTACATTTTATTTTAAAATTTTCCAGCTTTATTGACACAAACTGTGTAAGTTTAAGGTGTACAGGGGTTGGTTTGATACATTTATGTCTTTCAAAATGATTACCACTATAACATTAGCTATTACCTCCATCTGTCACATAGTTTAACATTTCTTTTTTGTGGTCAGAACATATAAGATCTACTCTCTTAGCAACATTCAAGTATGTGATACAGGATTATTAGTTATAATCATTATGCTGTAAATTACATCTCTAAACTTTTAAATCTTATAACTGGAAGTTTGTACCCATTAACTAATATCTCTCTATTTCCCTGGATAGAGATTCGTTAAGGCCCCCACAAACATTAAGATAATTAACAAACACAGCCTCACATTTTGCTTCCAGATCTAGCAATTGATAAATTCATAAAACAGTCACCTGATAGAAAGGCTTTAAATCTGTCCAAGTAGACTCATTATTTTCACAGTTTGATAGCTATAACAACAACAGCACCTTATTTTTAGATATTGATTTATAGCTCAGAAAGTTTTCACACATTATCCAAAATTTGGGTGGACTGGAAATGTTAACGTTATTTGGCACTTTTGTATTACAGGTCAAAAGACAATCACAGTGTCCTTTGATTTCATGGAGGAAGAATCTGTCACTAATGAAACTGATAAAGCAGATTCTGCATTTATTTTTAAAGAATACTCTTGGGAAGGGAAAGCAAAAAAGGGAAACTCTTGTCACTCAGTGCTACTATTAATAAAAATTTTCTCCATTCATTAAAATAAAGGGAGAACCTTGTCTCTTATTTAGCTTTCTCCGTGGTAGTGTACAATTAAATCATTTCTTTGCTGAGGTTTTGCTTTATCTTAAATGAATTAGAAAGCAGTTCTAACTTACATTAATCTGAGCCACAAAAGGTCAATTAGTTGTTTTCATTAAAAAAATTTTTTTAGCTGTTTTTGTGCTATACCTTTCAAGATTTTTGTATTAGTGTGGTATAGACTTTGCAGAGGGGGATGCTACAACTGTGTTTCTGTTTGTAAGCAAAATTAATACCTTTTTTCCTTATTATCTTTAAATTGCAAATGTCTGAAGGCCTGTCATAATTTGACGTGTCACCCTGAGATTTAAATGCATTACAGTTTTGACCAGGAGTTGACAAATGAACACGCCCCTAGGGGAGGTGGGGTGAGGCTGGCAGAAAGCAGGTAGTGCGAATGGGATTTGACTTATGCATCCTTTTCAAATAGTTATTGATTATATAAGTAAGTAGCTTATGCTTCTCTTTCAGAACTTTGCAGAAAACACCATGAATGAACTCCTTGGCTGGTATGGTTACGATAAGGTTGAACTGAAAGATGGTGAAGATATTGAATTCAGGAGCTACCCCACAGATGGAGAGAGCCGGCAGCACATTTCTGTTCTCAAAGGTAATGACATTTAATGTGCCTGTGTTCATGCCAAGAAGGATTAACTATCTCAACTTGCCAGAATTGAGCTGCTTTGGGACTCATTTTGTTGATTATGCCAATGGTTGATTTACACGCACATCCCCAGTGGTGTTTTCCCATAAGCAGAATTCCACGGAATATAAGAGCACAACATAAAACAAAGGTAGACGCAGCTTGATCTCTTTTCAGCGATGGGAGAACTAGCTGGACAAGGGCTAGGGACTTTGAGTGCTCTCGTCCTGCCCACATATGTATAGAAAGAGATATTTGCTAACTTCTCCTGCTTTTCTTGTCTTTTAAAAAAAATTTTTTTAATTGATTTTTTACAGAGAGGAAGGGGGAGGGATAGAGAGTTAGAAACATTGATGAGAGAGAAGCATCATCAGCTGCCTCCTGCACACCCCCTACTGGGGATGTGCCTGCAACCAAGGTACATGCCCTTGACCGGAATCGAACCTGGGACCCTTGAGTCCGCAGGCCGATGCTCTATCCACTGAGCCAAACCTTTGATATATGAATTACTGGAGACCAGTGCTTTCTGTGATGTGAAATGCTAGGTTTAGATTTTCAGATGCAAGAGAGCATCATGGTTACTTTGGTAATTCCCCCAACCCTCCTTTTTGTTGGTGGGAATTCTAAAGAAAAGCCCTATTTCTGTTTCGTGTTTGAAGTTTTTACCCTTCCCACATCCCGAACACCTGTGGGTGGGGTAGGTAGAGGAGTAAGAATGTAGTAGATGGTTGGATGCTGCATTATTCTATAAGAAGTTCCTTAAAGCCCAGCCAATGAGTGGAAATTAGAGGCTTGCCAGAGTTGAATTAACGCTGGTTTTGCTGGTGGTAGCAGAACCAGATGTCCATCATGAGGGAGCTTAGGACCATCGGGAGGTGTTGTATGGATACTGAGAATATGAACCTAAATTTGGAAGGAATGTCCAAGAAAAGAAGAGGAATATGTGAAGGAAACAATTTGAGGAACTTTAATAAAATGTGGGTAAAACTAATTATGTGTTGTCATTGCATTGCTTTCTGAGTCTATTGGCACAAACTACCTGTTCATGCATTTTTTTTCCAGTCTCTAAAATAGCACTTTTCCTTCCTATATGCCAAGCCACAAACTATAAATGAGCTGTCCTGCAGGCATGTGGAATTGAATGTACGTGACAAATTTTATGTTAAGCTTGCTATGAAACTGTACACATCACGTTGTGGCAATAGTACCAATGTCACTTGTCAATGAAAAATACGAGTTATGAGTTCATATTCTATAAACTAATAGCTCATAAAATACCTGGTCTAAGTCATAATCTTTCCCCTTTGTGGAACAGGGTACCAGGATATGTGACTAAAGGGACTAAGTTGTTTTCTATGGTTAAGGTGTTTATTTGTTTGTTTTAAATGATGGACATGCAAAGATAAAATTCACAAAGTTCATTGTAAGTTTTCTTTATTTTCATTTCTAATTGACATTAATGGGTTAATTTAATGGGTCTTCCCTGTGCAACAACAATTTTGTTCCTAATCATTTGTTTATTTCTTTTGATTACATTATGGGCCAAGTTTATACTACATTGGGACTTAGTTACAGTGCTGGATGGGTGGGGCACTTTTTCCAACGCCCCCCCTCGCCCCCCCGCTAGACCGAGAGTGATGCCTGCTATACATCACTCTGTACACGGAAAAGGTTAATTGCCTCTCAATTTTCTATGGGCTTTTACAGTGCTAAAATTCATCATCATGATGCAATTGGGATGTTAACTATCATAGCGGGGCAAATTATAAAGGAGCCCATTGGAAATTTATGGCAACAAGCCTGAACAGGTCCTGGATGGTTTGTAGAGTTCTGGTAAAGTGTTTAAAGGTTTGCTAGGAAAATGTGTTATTGCTACATAGCTATTTTACTTGAGAAAATGTGGCCATAAGGGAAATAAAGTTCTGTTGTCGTGTTGAATGTGATTTCTTTTCTTTTACAGAAAATTCCTTGCCAAAACCAAAATTACCCGAGGACAGTGTTATTTCACCATACAATATGAGCACAGGCTATTCAGGGCTTGCCACAGGAAATGGACTCAGTGACTCACCTGCAGGGTCAAAGGATCATGGCAACGTGCCCATTATTGTACCTTTAATTCCTCCACCTTTCATAAAGCCACCAGCAGGTAAGTCATTACTGGGGTTTCCAACAATAATGACTCCTAGCAAGTTGTTTTGGCTATCTTAAAAATAATGACCAAGCTCGAGTTAATTTTGGAAAGGCCTTTTAGAAACTCTGTAGATAAGAAATGTGAATGCATGTAATCTTTAAAGTAGTATTGCCATTTTAAGCAAACTCTCTTCTAGATTACAGCCTAATCTATTGCTTGGGCTATAAACGTTCAACCTACAATAAATTTTTTCCTGCCACTGGCTACAAAACCATATTTTCCTTCTCTGAAATCATCTGTTTGAAATAAAAAGGGATAAAATAATTTTTAAAATAAGACCTATACTGACTGGTTATCAAGGAAAGAAGTAAGCATGGTTGGTAGTGTCTGGAGGGCCAGGTCTGCTGTATGGGTCTCTAAAGGAATGGGCAGTTTTGTAAAGCTCTCAAAGACCTTTCTAGGAATTAGAAAGAACTCTATGGCAGAGATGGGTAATCTAGGCTGTTTCTTAAGTGGGTTTAGAAGAAGGAACTTTGAAGAACAAGTGAAATGGCTTTCTGCGAGACCCATTTTGCATAGGCCAACTGAAAAGAAGAGGGGTGACTAATTTTACAAATGTAAGGTTCATGCTTGAATGGATGTCCAGTGGCTTAGGTGAGTGATGATGGCAATGAGGGTATCATTAAGGCAGTGCTACTCAGTGAAAAGAACACAGCTTTCAGATTTAAGCAGCGTGGTGGGTTCAAATTTAAACTTCGTCACTTACCAGCTTTGTGAACATGGACAAATTACATAAACTCTCTTCTTCTCAGTTTCCCCATCTGTGAAATGGGGATCGTAGTTCCATGCCAGGGGATTTGCTGTGTCCCTGAGCTGAGAAAATGTATGCAAAGCTCCTTAACATGGTGCCTGCCAAACAAAAGCCATTTAATTTTTTCCTTTTTTTCAGTTTCAGTCGGCCCTAGAGTTATCATGCACATAATTTGTGCATGAAAGGTGTGCATCCAAATGCAAATTCCCTCCTAAGATTTATTTGAGCGAAAGCAAACAGCTTTAGAAATTAGCATAGCTGAGGCTAACATGTGTTCGGCCTGCCAAAAAACCTGCCCTGGAGTTTCCTGCTGAGCCCGCCACGTGGAATTCAAGCACACAGCTCCTATTTAATTCTAATTCCACATCAGATCAGGAAATAAATATGCAAAGGGATAGAGGCCAAAAACTGAGCCTTGGAAGTCTTAGACGTTGGAACTCGGAGGAATTACAAGCCGGAGTAACCCAACACCAGTGGTTTTATGCTGTCTTCCATGCGACTCCAAGGCGCTCATCTGTTCAAAGCAAAATGTAGGGAAGGACATGTTTAATTTTCTGTATCTGCTCTCAACCTGACTCGATCCTACTCCTGGGTTCTGTAGGAAAAGACAAAGATTCAGAAAGGTTCTCTGCTTTTCAAGGACCTTACCCTACTCCTTCCTAAGCAGAAATGTACAGGAGAGATGAATTTTCATTTAGTCATATTATCTAATTCAGGGATTAGAAAACTTTTTCTACATAGGGCATGGTAGGAACTTGGGCCTTGCAGTTGTACTGTCTCTATCGCAACTGCCGAACTGCTGTGGTCGCAGGAGATCAGCCACGGGTGATACATAAACAGATGGTCATGGCTGGGTTCCAATACAACTTTATATTAAAAAAGGCAGTGAGCAGGATTTGGCCAGGGACATAGTTCCATAACCCTTGCATTAGGGTAAGGTTGGTAAAAGTCTCATGATAACTGGAAGGTGAATAGCGTTTCTAAGAGTCAAGGCTGTGAGCTTTGCCAAGGTCCTCTGTGGAAATGGCATAAGGGACAGTATAAACAAGGGCTGGAAAATAGTGGGGTTTTCAGGGTAGTGGGTGCTCCACCAACATTTGTTGAATAAATGAACACTATTCAAATTCCCGTGGCCCTCATATAAGGCAGCACAGGCTGCTTCGTTGTTGAATGAATCCCAGCCTGTCTGACCTTGACCGTAGTCTCTCTGACAGTTTGTGAGCAATTCCCTGTGGATAAGTAAAGTCCATGACTTACCCAAAGGCTTCCGTCTCGTTAATCACTTCAGTTCTTTGTTTTGCTAAAAACTTGTACCAGAGTTGTTATTCAGGGTCATAGAGCCGAGGCACTCTCACTGAGAGTTTTATTGCCATCTGTAGGTTAACCTGGCATTTCTGAGGGGGAACTAAGGAACAGTAGGTGGTCTAGAAGCAATAGGCCCCTCGATAACCAGCCCCTGAATAGTTTAGAGCTGATGGTATCATGCAAGTAGGAGAGGAAAGATGGGGGGGGGGGGTCCTAGGTAGGCTTTGGATTGTTGGAGAGAAAATAACGATTAGTGTTCGAATTATTGTTGTACTGTGAACTGACCATGTGAGAATGTTAATAATAGTACCTATGTTTGTATTAAATCCTCTACAGTGTGTGAAACTCATTGACACTTGCTATTTTATTTAATTTGATCTTTACAGTAACCCTGGGAATTAGCATGTTTGATGATAGTGCTACATAAAAAAAACCACACCTGAAGCTCAAATTGATTAAGTGGCTTTACCAAGGCCACGTGATTTCTAAGGACTTGCGCCAAGACTAGTACGAAGGTCTTCTGACTCCTAATCCAATACTTTTTAACACAGAGCTGCACTTCTAGCAAGAATACTTACTAATCTGCTACTTCCCCAGTGACAGGGGATACAATTCATTCCTGCAAAAGGCTATTTTTTTTTTAAAGTCCACATGTTTGGGAAGTCCCGATGGGTTCTCTCACCCCGAGAATCCGTGGTTCTGTGAACTGGGGTGGCCTAGGAGGGGCAAAACCCCAGTTTGGTGTGAAAGCGATTGCCATCCTGAGGCAAGCTGCCGCTTCTCGGAGGTCCCAGAGGGCTCTTCCTGGTCGGGCGCTGGTTCCAGGCATGTTTCATGCACTCAGGCTGACCACTGGACCTCAGCCACGTTTGGCAGGCTGCGGGCCCAGCGGAATACTCGTGATTGGGAACACGGCGATACCACATGCTCTTGGATTTCCCCTCTCCTTCTGCACAGCTGCATACAGAAGTGTGGGTGTAGCTTACTTCTGTGCCTGGGGATCTGCTCTTCTGTTCCTGCCCCTTTTTCTTCCGGGGAGGGGAACTCCCTGTGCTTTGGTGATCACCACAAGCATTGACCCTCCTTTGACCATACATGTTTGCATCAGATTTCACCCGATTTCTGAGGCGAAGCTGCCCTTCCCCACGCAGAGACAGAATTTGGCCCTTGGTATTGGGTTTGTGACATCACAGTTGTTACTATGGTAATAGACTTGTTATAAACACCGGATAATAGCCCCGATTTTGCTTTTTTATTTTTTCTCCTCCCCTCTCCAAGCAGTGAAGGGAATCATCATAATCCTTAAAATAAGAATCATAGGCTTTTTTTTTTTTTTGCAGACTCTAGGAGGTAGACAGAATAAGGCTTTGCCCTACAGAGCAGTTATTAAAAAAAAACACTATTATAAGAATAGTATTAGAAAATAATTGAAAGTGTTAACCAGCGCCTTCTTTTTATGCAAAGATTCGTGTGTTCTTTTAGTTTGAATGAATATGAAAACCCCATTCTTTGCTAATTTTAAAAATCACAGCAGGAGCACAGTCTGAAGTGGCAGACTGCCTATCAGCGAGAGTTTTGAAAGATAACTCAGGTTAATTATATCGTAACCTCGCTGTAATTCTTCTCATATGAGAGATTTTAATATGAATCCAACCCTTTGGGACTTCATTCAAAGAGAACTGTGCTAGTAAAGGACTCTTCTGCACGAACCGAGTTATAGTGAATTTTCCCTCAAAATGCTAGGCCCGCTCTACTCCCCTTCAAGTTTGACTACTGAAGTAAAGACGTTCAAAATAAGGTCCTTACTAGTAGATTGGTCTTTGCTGCTTTACACGTGAAATGGCGCTCGGCTCCATTGATCTGCCATCAGTCCTGTGCAGTGGTTGGGCAGGTTTGGGTCTCCCCACCATGTCTACCTCTGGTCACAGTCACCAGCTGGGACTCGAACAAGGATTTTTAAAAAATATATATATATTTTATTGATTTTCCACAGAGAGGAAGGGAGAGGGATAGAGAGCTAGAAATGTCGATGAGAGAGAAACATCGACCAGCTGCCTCCTGCACACCCCCTACCGGGGATATGCCCGCAACCAATGTACATGCCCCTGACCGGAACCGAACCTGGGACCTTTCAGTCCGCAGACCGACGCTCTATCCACTGAGCCAAACCGGTTTTGGCGAGGTCTTTTTTTTTTATATCTCAATCTCAGACTTGCCCTATAACAGCGTTTTTGCTCCCAAGAATTAAATAAAAAATCGATAAAAGCTGTCAGAATCATTATTTTCCTTTTCCCGAGGAAAAGATGAAATGCAGCAACTTTCTAAGGAAAGTTTTACCGAGCTCTGCTGCAGGAAACAGTGTATCTAGGAAACGACATTTTAGATCCGAGCCTTTGGACAGGTTTTCCCAGAGGCTTACAAGTTGCTCTGTTGTAAGCCCAGACTCCCTCTAAGTCCCTGATTACTTTTAAATGACATGAAATGTGAAAGAAGGAGAGACCGTGTTTCTCCGGATGCGTTTATGGGGCAGTTTTGAATAAAACGTCTTTGACCTTAAATGGTAAATGATCATGTTCTTATTCCCCCCGCCATGTTCCTCCGTGTGAGGCGAAGGGCAGGGCCCACACAGGACATGCGGGTCCGTGTGGAGGGAGATGAGATCAAGCCCCTGAGACGGGCTTGATTTCCTGTGTGCAGGAGTGTCTTGCCTTTCTTTGAAAACAATGACCGTTTCCTGTGCTCCAGGATAGTTTGCTTTCCGTGAGCGTTCCAAATATGTGTTCAGGCATGGCCATGGAAATATGATATATTTTTTCAGGCAAATCTTGAAATTCTTAAGGGGTTGTAGGAACGGGGCTCCGAGGAACCATTAGCTTAGCTGAGAATGTGGAAACATTCACGTGATCTGCTAAGCTCTATGTATAAAGCCGAGTAACCCACAGTTAATAAGCATGTTACTTTTTGGCTCTGACAATTCTTACATGGAGTCATACTCGCAGGGAAATGGGAATCAGAATGTGGTTTGCATTACGATCATTATTTATTTTATCTGTTATTCAATATTCTTGGGGCTTGCGTATGCATGCTGTATTCCAAGTAGCCATCGGGAGAAAACAGGATTTAATCAAAATTGCTTTGCCATTTATTTGTGTGTCCAACTTTTAAAATGTGATTATTAAATAAAATTACCTTGAGTTAATGGGATTTGGATGACTTACTGTTTGTGTAGCAGATACATTTCTCAAAGAAGAGGTTCGCTGAACCCTCAGATTTGGAGTTTTCCCAGTCATTTAGGACAGGGACAGGCGGAGTGATGGTGAATGGCAGGACAAGAGTAGTTAACAACAGTAATGATGTAAGCTCATCACAGCTAATCATTTTTTGAGCACTTAATATGAGGCAGTTGTTGTTTAAACAGATTATCTCATTTGACTTTTTTTTTTTTTTTAACAACTCTGTGTGGTTGCTATTATTAACTTTGTTTTACCTCTGAGGAAACTGACACCCAGAAAACCTAAGCAACGTACCGGAGGTCACACAGGTAGTAAGTGGCAGAGCTGATATGCGAACCTAGGCATGATGTCTCCTTCAGCCACACTTACAACCGCCAGGTTATCCAAATGCTATGCCAGTCTTCCGGTCACTTATGTATTTACTGAATGTTTTTCACATTGCACCAGATAATATCAATATCTATCATCACCATCCCTGAGCACCAAGAACTTAGAGTATAGCCGGACTATGATCAGCTATACTTGGGAAAGTCAATATAATTTTAGCAGCATGCGGATAGTGCATGGTGTGGGCAGAAAGGCGAGGAAAGTGGGATAGCAGAAGGTCTTTAGGCAGACAAGACTCGCTATATTTGTACAGTTGAGAAATGGGATCTGAAACACAATGTAGGCTAGAAGATAGTAATTTAAATTTCAAAGTGATTAAAAAGACACAAAAACCTAAAAATGTTATTTACTATGATATGGGTCCTGTTTTATCTTTCTTTATATAATTAGAGGGTCTTAAAGAATTGTAGACCAGATTTCAGTATGCTCAGTCATTCTTTTTTTTTTTTTTTGGTTTGGAAACCTTTAGTAAGAGAATATTTTACTCTTTAAAAGTCAGATTACAAAAGATGCAGTGTTGAATCAACAGATGACTAATAAATTGTTACCCAATATCTCTTTGACATATCAAATAACCCTAAGGTTCTTACAAAACTGAAATCTTTACTAATTCATATGAGTATATAAGTATCAGTATACCTGTATTTCTTCACCTTCCTTTTTATCTGGGAAAGTTCTTGCAACTGTAGCATACTTTTCAAAAACTTGGTGTTTATTTTGTAGCTTCCTCATTTCCTCCTTTTTAAACTCTTATATTCTAGCCAATTTATTTGCTTTCTGTTGTTCAAAGTCTGTGATTTCTTTCTTCGGTTTCAGGCTCCTCCCTGGCCCGAATCCTTGTTAGGGATCGTGTAGGAGGCTACCAACCAATGTGTTTCTCTCACATCGATGTTCCTCTTTGTCTTTTCTCTCTCTTCTACTCTACCTGTAAGGGAGCACCCATATGACTTATGCTCAATTATTCTTAATGCCAAATGGGAAGTGTAGTTTGAATGGGAAGATCGCTAGAGCTAGAACCGGGAGGCCCGGGTTGTTAATGTCAGCTCTGCCATTTACTGGCCATGTAACCGTAGAGAAGCCACTTAGCTCCTGTGAGCCTCAGTGTCTTTGTCTGAAAAATGTATTTATTTTAGGGAATCTGTAATTTTCCTACATTTATTAAATCCTGATTTATGACTTGTATAATGATCTTCCCACCTGATTCTATGATTTGAAAGGATTTATTTTAATATGCCATAATATGTACTTGTTGATCGATTGAACATATTTAAAGCAAACTCAGCTGTGTGTGTAGTTATGGCAGCCAAGATGAAAGATTTATGCTACTTAGGCCAGCTTTCAATGATTGTTAATTTTTGCTCTGAAAGAGTGAATAACTTGAAATAATAGCTTTAGAATTTATGAAAAGTACCAAAAATGTGAAATGTGAGCGAATAAAAAAGATTATATCACACATATGTTATTAGACCAAATCATTTATTACACATAAGTAGTGATCATTGTGAGTAATTACGGGAATTTCTGAAAAAGAGAAGTCACCTAAGTCACCTAATTATGTCTAACTTAATTCACCAAAACAAGAAAAGGAAGAAATAGAAAACTTGAATAGTCCTACATCTATTAAAAAAAATAAATAATTAAAAAATTTTTACAAAGAATATTCTAGACTCAGACAGCTTCAGTGGTAAATTCTACTAAACACTGAAGGAAAAAAATAGATTCCATTACATGACAAGGGCATTAGAAGTAAGAAAAATAATAATTTAATGTAATTGGGTTACATTAAAGTGGGAAACTTCTATTTATCATGATCACTGATTAAAAAATTCTGAACATAATTGTAGCAAACTAAAGCCAGTGATATATGTACAACAGGATATTACATCATGGCCAGGAGTTATTTTTAGGAATATAGGGTTGACTTAAAATGTAAAAACCAGTCAATATAATTAACCACATTAACAGAATAAAATAAAACCTCTTATAATATTCTCAATAGATGCAGAAACATAATTGGATAAAATTTAACACAATAAATACTAAAAAACTTTTGGCAAAGTAGGGATAGAATGAAACTTCCTTAATATGATAAAAAGTATCCACAAAAAACTTACAACAAACATTATATTTAATGTTAAATATTGAAAACTTCTCTTGAGATCAAGAATGAAATAAAGATGACCACTATCACCAATTCTATTTAATTTTGTCCAATTACATAGATAATGTAATAAGGTAAGAAAAACAAACAAACAAACAAACAAACAAACAAGATTTGAAAGGAAGAAATTACATTTTGTTTAGAACAGAATATCTCCTCCACCAATGTATAGGCAAACATCAGAGATATTGTGGGTTTGGTTCCGGACCACCATACTAAAATGAGTATTGCAGTAAAGCAAGTCACATGAAATTTTTGGTTTCTCAGAGCATCTAAAAGTTTATTCTATTCTGTAGTCTACTGAGTGTGCAATAGATTTATGTATTTAAAAAGTACATACCTTAATTTGTAAAAACACTGTATTGCTAGTGATGGTTCTTGCCTGGATATTGATGAAAATGCTATATCTGCAAAGCACAATAAAGTGAAGCTCAATAAAATGAGATATGCCTATTATGTTTAATGAATGCATCGCTCAAGGTCTCTAACACAGTTGAAACGCCTAAATCCATTATGTCTCTACATACCAATTACAAAAAAATTAAAAGCTAAACTTAAAAATATCTACAAATTCCATTTATTTTATGTTTTAAAAAGCTGTTTTTAAAACTATATTTTTATTGATTTTAGAGAGGAAGGGAAAGGGAGAGAGAGGATGACAGAGAGAGAGAGAGAGAGAGAGAGAGAGAGAGAGAGAGAGAAACATCAATGATGAGAGAGAATCATTGATTGGCCACCTCCTGCAAGCCCCCTCAATTGAAGATCAAGTTCATAACCTGAGCATGTGCCCTGACTGGGAATCGAACCTCGACCTCCTGTTTCATAGGTTGATGCTCAACCACTGAGCCATGCCAGTTGGGCCAAAATCCATTTAAAATATTATCAAGCTGTCAAATACTCAGAGGGGAAAAATCTAACAAAAATATGTGCAAGATTGTTACACAGAGAATGATAAATACTGCTGAGAGAAATAGAAGAAGACCTAAGTCAGTGGAGGGACACACCATGTTTATAGATTGGAGACTAAATATCCTAAAAAAGGCAGATTCTTTCTAAATGGATTCATAATTTAATGCTATAAAAATCTCAGCATAAAATTTTGTGGAAATTAAAATGCTGTTTCTAAAATTTACATGGAGATGCAATGGGGAAAGAATAGGCAAGACAAATAGAAGAAAATGAAAACAAAATTGGAAGACTTATACTGCCAGACCTCAACAATTATTATAAGACTACCATAATTAATTAATAATTAAATAATTTTATTTTACTATTAGTGCTAATTGTTGATTTGTTGTTACTTTCATTTTGACCATACTTTAAATTAGCCTTTAAGAATAATTAATATAGCCCTTGCTGGTTTGTCTCAAGAGTCTGGGGTTAGATTCTGGTCAAGGGCACATGCCCCAGTTGCGGGCTCGATCCCCAGTGTGGAGTGTGCAAGAGGCAACTGATCCATGACTCTCATCATTGATGTTTCTATGTCTCTCTCCCTTCTTCTCTGAAATAAAATAAATGTATAATAATAAAAGCATAATATGCTAATTAGACCAGACGTCCTTCTGGATGACCTTCCAGACAAAGCCAGTCCTACAGAAAACATGAGCAATAATAAATGATTTCCATTGCATTAAAAAAAAGATAATGAAATAATGATATAAGAATATACATATAAATCATTGCAGTGGACTTCAGAAACTAATCTAAACAGATACTTGATTTATGACAAATGTATTAGTTTGGGTTATCACAACAAAACACTATAGCCTGGGTGGCTTAAATAACCAAACTTTATTTTCTCACAATTCTGAAGAATGTAAGTCCAAGATCAAGGTCATTGGGGTTGGTGTTTGGATTTTCTCTGTGGGTTGCAGATGGTCACCTTCTCCCTGTGTCCTTATGTGGCAGAGAGAGGCGGGGTGCTGTGTGTGTGTGTGGGGGGGGGGGGGCGGGGAGCAAGTTCTTGGGTATTTCTTTTTATAAGAGCCCTATCCCATTGGACCAGGTCTCTATCCTCATGATCTCATCCAACCCTAGTTAACTCTCAAAGGCCTCATCTCCAAATAGCATCACAATGAGACTTAGGGCTTCAACACATGAATTTTGAAGAGACACAAGTATTGAGTCCATAACAACAAAGATAACAATGTAGAACAGTGAAGAAAACTAGTCTTATGGGAAAAATGTATATGGATATTTTACTTCACACCATTCACAAAAGTCACTTCTAGAGGGATTGTTGATCGAAATGTGACATAGAACAATAGAGCTTGTAGAAAAAAGCCTAGGAGAATATATTTATGATTTGGGTAGGCCACTATTTCTTTAACTATGCACTAAAAACACTAACAATAAGAAAAAGGTTGATTAAATATGCTCTATTAAAGTTAAGAATTTCTGCTGATTAAAAGACATCTTTCAAAATAAAAAAAGAGGGATGATGTTCATAATGCATGTTCCACAAAAGGCAAATATTCACAATATATAAAGAATCCCTATATATACACATATATTAAAAAACAGCCTAATAGAAAAATAGGCAAAACTGTAAACAGGCACTAAACCAGAGAAGATATCCAAGTGGTCCATAGACATGTTAGAAGTTATTTAATCTCAGTCAGCAGGGAAATAAAATTTAAAATCATAGTGAGATACCAGTACACAAACAGAATGTCTAAAAAGAATAAAACTGACCATACCAAGTGCTGAGGAGGATACAGAGCAACTAAAACTCTTATATGTTGCTATTGAGAGTGCAAATCAGTATAACTACTCTTGAAAGATGATTGCCAACATCTGTTAATTCTGAACATACATATATCCTATTACACAATAATTCCATCCTAGATATATACTCAGCACCAATGTGTGTGTATGTGTGTGTGTGTGTGTGTGTGTGTGTGTGTGTATATATATATATATATATATATGCCAAAGACATATAGAAGACCCTTCATAGTAGCATCTATATATATAAAAGCCAAGAGACTGGAACAACCAGAACGACCGGAACAACCACAACGATGGTCTCTATGATGCGCACTGGGGAGGCCAACTGGCCTGATTGGGATACCGATCAGCCCCTCCCCCTGGCCGGCCCTCCACCTCCCCCCCATTGGAGGTGAGGCCGGCTGGCCAGCCTGATAAGCCCTCATTGGGGCGGGTCAGCCGGACCCCACCTGTGCACGAATTTGTGCACCGGGTCTCTAGTTTATTTATAATAGTTAAACACAGGAAACAGTACAAATGCTCATCAACAATAGTTAACATAGTTTCCTGTGGTGGTGGTGGTGGTGGTGGTGGTGGTGGTGGGGGTCGTTATATGGGTTTAGGTGGGTGAGTATAGGCCTTGAAATTGAATGTGAAATTGCCAGTATAACTCAGGGAAGAAGATCCTTGTCTCAAAAATGTTGAGTCCTTGACTCAGAGATCTAGATTTCAAAAATATTTATTTAAATCCTTCTCCTAGTTTAGGCAACTAAACTGCAGAATGTAATTTTGACATTTTTATTTTATACCCAGTCTGTTCGTAGCTTTCTGAAGTTTATATCGTATCATTCCTTATTATTAAGGTATTATCTATTTACATGAAATATTTCATGGTAAAGTCTATACATTAAGTTACAGGCATAAGGCCTAAGTATCTCTCACAGTGGTCTACTTGGAAGCTGCTTTTGATATGGTATAAAGTGGAGAGACAGGGAAGTAACAAGAATAGGATACACAATACACCATTGGTTCTTCTCAGGCTTTGCCCCCCAGGAGACATTTAGCAATATTTGCAGATACCTTTGGTTGTCACAACTTGTAGAGGGGGCACTGCTATGTATTGAGTAGAGGCCAGGCATATAGCGAGCAGAGGCTAGAAAGAATGCTGAACATTCCACAATGCACGGAACAGTCTCACAACAAGGAATTATCTGGCTGAAAATGTCAACAGCGCTGAGGTTGACAACTGCTTTATGGTGATGCCAACTCTCTGTATGGGACACTTCTGGTTCACCACTCCAGACCCTCTGGCCCACGTCTGACTCCAGTGATTATTTAGCTATGATTTGGAGCACTCTGACAGTTTACGCATGTGCATTCTGAAAGGGCCTTGCCTCACACCTGTCTCTAGCTTCTAGTTCTGGGCTTCTCTGATATGACAGCATGGACATCACATAAATCCTGTCAACACTCGCTCACACATGTGCAAACCAGAAGTGTGGGGAAATGAACACACCAGACCAATGGGACATGAGAGTTGATGAATACATACTTTTTTCCTTTGTCCCCTGTGTGAGTGGTAATAAAATGTATTTCATGAACTCCAAAAAATGTTCTTTATGATTGAATACCAGTCCCCTTAGTGGTGGCCAACTTAATAACACGTTGTTCTATTGGATTTTCTACCTCCCCAGGTTCATTTCCCTGTCCCTCACTCCTACTTCCTGGAGTCACATGCCCAATAGATTCACCTACATGTATGCCTTTATCTCAGGTTCTTTTTTATGGGAAACTCAGGATAAAAGTACCATGTGTGGAAGTACATGGTGAAAGAGCAGAAATCAATGGAAAAGAATATTAAAATAGAATTATATGAACATTTATGTCTTTCCCTTTATAGTTAAGCATAAATATATAATAGAGGAGTGAAAAAGAGGGTACCAGGTTCTTGGTGGTGCAAATATTGGAGAGCTTAGCAAGGGCCACTTCTAAAATTGTCCCATTCGCCAAAGAATTTTCTAAGCCTCTTATGGTAAAGGCAAGGGACAATGGTGGTGGCTATATAGGAGAAAGAGGAAAAATATTAATTCAAGAAAAATAGGAAAGAAAAAGGAATATCCTGTGCCCAAACTCTTTTAAATGGATCTTGTTATTTTGAGAGATTTAGAATCCTAGAATTTTAATTAGAAGGGACCTGAGGGAACATTTAGCTAAATGCCCTCTTTTACAGATGAAGAAAATGAGACTCGGCGAGGCTTAATGACCTTCTCAAGGTCATTCAGTTGGATTAATGGAAGCATCAGAGCCAAAATTCACTTCTGAAGTGGAGACACAATCTAAACATGAATTCTAAACCACACGTGTTTGTGATCCCTGAGGCAGTTCATAACTTACTGTGGCATTACCTCACTTTAGGGATGTATGACCTAGCTGGGATTGTACTTTCAGAACACTCTGCCTCAGGTCACCAAAGAGCTAAGATGCTAACAAGAAATAAGAGGAAATGTCAGCTGTCCTTTCCCTTGCTTGTGGAGGGTGGCCGTATTTTCTGAATTAACGTAGACTTGACTGAACTATTTGCTATTATTTGGAGGTTCACAGTTTGGTTAAGAGAGAAATGATGAAGTTGGTAACTCCTGTTATTCTAGGGACATTCCCAATACTGACTTTTCAAAGTTCCTATTAAATTGAGAAGGCTTAGTTCATGGACTTGGCCAAGGATAGTGGAAATAGCGATTGCATTCTATGCTGGGGCTTTTAAGTGGTGTTTCCCTCTAAGGCAGCTTTGCTCTGAGTGATTACTACAGATGGTGTCCTTGGGTCCTCCTGCTCCCCCTACTCCCACTGGGCATCCAAGTGCACCTTGAGAGGATTCTGCTTTTCTCCTTTTTATGCAGAGGCCCAAAGTAGACATTATATTCTATTGAACAAGACAGACATGGTCCCTGTCTTAACTGGCTCAACAATCTGGTGGAGGAGACATGTTAAAAAGAAATCTCAATCAAGTCTGAAGATGATCAATGCAGGGGTTCTGTGGGATCTGACCAGGTTTAGGGTCAGGAAAAAAATCTTCCTAGAGTGAGGTCTAATATAAGATATGAAGGAGCAATAGTGTACTCAATCGTTCAAGGATTTTGAGGTTGTGGGTGAGGAAGCAGCACATAGAAAGGCTCAGAAAGGAGAGAGAGGTTCAAGGAAAGTAAAAGAATCTAGAGTCCTGGGAGCTGACAAGCTGAGAAGGCTGGCCTGGTCATGGGAGTCATGGAGGCTATGACCAGGAGTTCCAACTCCTTGAGGGCAGTAGATGACACTAAGGGATGTTGAGCAAGTGACAGCAGTGATAAGATTTGTGTCTCAATAGAATTTCCTTCATGCAGGGAATGGATTGGATGGGAGTGAGATAGGAGGCTACATGTAGTAGGGGCAAGAGGTGTTGGTAGCTTCACTGGAATAGACAGCAGTTAACTTTCTGAGGATGGAGCACCTAGAATAGTGTTTGGGATGTAAGTATACTTAATAAGTATATATTGAATGAATGAAGAGCAAGTATATTATGAAAATATTTAGGAAAATCTGGTGATTAATTAGAATGTGGGAGGGAATCGGGAGGGAAGAGGCAGGAAAGATGCTAGGTTTCTGCTAACAGGTAACTGCATGGATGGAAGGGCCAGGAACTGAGAAGGGAAACACCGTTAAGGGGCAGGTTATGGGAGAGGTATGTGTGCAGCTTTGGATATGACAAGTTGTCTGGGAGGCCGTTAGAAATATCTCATGAAAGATGACTGTTGATTTGGAAGTCTTCATTTCATGGATGATAATAACTGGAGTCACAAGAGTACATAGATTACATGACTCAAGGGAATGTGAAGAAAGAAGAGAGGAGGATTCTGAAAGATTCCCATTGGTGTAGCCTCCACTTTGCCCATGGCTGGCATGTTCCGTCTCATCATATTCCTGAATAAGGATTGGCATGGAGCCCTTTCAGAGAGTCCCTCCATCATTAATGACTCTCATTCAAGAAATCTAAGTATTTCAAGATAGGAAGGGTGAAGAGGGAAATAAATTATATTGTGGGCAATGTTCCAGCAGGTTCACCTTGGTTCTAACAAATTCAGTATAGTGAACTTCTTCCTCTTCAATCTACTCATCTCGAACTTTAGCACATGGAGAGAAGAAGAAGAGCTGAGAGAGGAGAAGCAAGTGCTTTATGTGAGGTCTTTAACCCTTTCCGGTGTCCCTCTGACCTGAATTTCTAGCCCATCAATTCCTTTCCCCTGGAATGGTAGTCCCAGCATGGGATGCTACTGCAGGACTGGCTAGGCTGTTAAGGTGGGACTTGCCTGCTGGTCAGTCACGATGAGGTTGCTTATAGCCCCTTCTGTGTTCACCACGAACACCTGGCTTCTGGTGACAGAGCCCTGGGAGAAGACATGGCTTTTCCATGGTCTGTTTCTACTGCATGTTGGCATTTTACATGGGGGCAGCAATAGAAAGTGTATTTCCAGCTCCTGGTGCAGTGCCTGGCACAAAGTTGAGTAAATAAGTGAATTCTTTGTCTGCAATTAAGGTTTCCCCTTTGGGGAGATTTGTCAGCCACTATGGGGCCCAGTGAGTGTAATTAATGGGAAAGCCAGATTTCAGAAGGGGAAATGAGTCCTTCACATAAATAGTAGGTGTTGGGAATCCTTTTCTTTTTGCTCTGACATCCTATATAAAGGCTCTTTAGTCCTGTTACGCTGCTATTGTATTTCTTTGGCGATGATGCCCCTGTGTGCTCTGCAGGGGCTTGGAATTACTTTTCCAGCAGTGATGGATTTGCTGGTGCTCAATCTTTGACCTTGTCCCCTATGCCTAATCACGTTCATTTGTCAGCTAGCTGCTGGGGCTCAGTGAGTGGTCTTCAGCCACGTAGGACAGAGAGGTCCAGTGTCAAGCAAACCCATGGTTACAGCATCATTGTCCCAGGGCCTCATAGATTGGTCAGACCCAGGGCTCAGGGAAGGGGGACAGATTTTACTTGAATTCCTTGTCCATACCCAGTGGACATGAATTATTAAGTGTCAAGAGCGCTATTACTCTTCCATTGCCTTACTAGGGATTTCTGTCCTTTTCTCTGTAGGACAAGAAGTGGGTGCCTTGCTTGTATTTGATGCAGATAACTTATGCCACAGGATTTTGTGTATCATGGGTGTGTTAGTTCAGTCTGATAGTATTTATTGAGGCCTGGAAAACATTGGTCAGCACACCTGGCATTGGCCAAATGGCCGCAGGCCTTGTCTTTCTGCCCGGCACAGACAAAGGAGGCTCCTGAAAAGAAAGATCCAATTTTGGGCAAAAGAGAAGAAACCTTCTTGATAATTATGATCTGCGTGGAAGAGCTCATGCTTTGGTGCTAATACAGGGCAGTGGGGCAGCATGTCCCAGGGAAACTTCCTCAGCAGTCCAGTCTTGTGAATTCTCAGTGGAAAGACATGTTCATGGTCCACATGGTGAAATACAGAATACTCTGTCTCCCCCTCTTGAAGATCATACATGCATTATACATTCCAAAAAAATCTTAAAGAAACTGTTATTTAACTTTGTTTGCCAGTGTTTTCCATACATATTTCACCATGGACATCTTTAAAAAAAAAATAACACCATTTAAACATCCCATAGGATCAGTGTTCTGTGGCATGTGCTTTCAGAAATATTACATAGAGGACTCTGGGCTTTCCATACTCTAAAGTTATACATTTTTCTTATTCCAGTTCCTTAGGATGAGTACATAGAAAAGACTTAACTTTCTACAGTTAGTTTTAAGAAGTGGAGGTGGAGGTGAGGTTGGCCAAGAGGTTTACAAGCAGACATATCTTCACTGGCAAAGCATTAAAACTCTGGGGAGATAGTCAAGTTAATGCTGAGGAGTTGCAGGCCCCTGAGCTTAGTGTTTTGTTAAAGAATCCAAGTCAGTATGATATTCAGGAGAGAATTACTACTTGGTTACTTTATGGGATCTCCTTTTCATTTTCACTATTACTCTATAGGGCTGGAACTCATCCCCTTTCCTCTCAATCATCCATCCATCCATCCATCCATCCATCCATCCATCCATCCACCCACCCACCCACGCACCTATTCATCTGTCCTTTTATTCATTCACCCAGCATAGTTTAAGCACTGCTATGTGGTAGGCACTGAACACACAAAGGTGAATGGTCATGGAGCATGCTCTCATGTTGCTTACTGAGGCTTATAGATGTGGAACAAGATTTCAGTCCTTGAAAATTCTGATATACCCTCTTGGAGTAACATTTATGATCCCGTTATGTCCTACTGAGATACATTCCGGAGCTCTGTATTACCCGTGGAACAAAGACGAGCTCCTCCTGCCCCATAGCAGAATGCCATTCAAGCGACTCCTTGTTCAGGCCCCTCTGGCCCCAGTCTAATCTCCTACTTTGCCTTCTCTCAATTTTGGCCAACTGCATGACTTCAGAAGTCCTCCCCATTCTTGAGCCTGTCTGCCACTCTTTGACTCCTGCTGTTCCTTCTCTTGAACTTTCTCTCCTTCCAATCCTTCAAGATCTAACTCTGTGGGCTCTCATAGGTTTCTGAATCTCTCTCTTCTAGCTGCCACACACTTACCCATCTGTTCTCTCTCTCTGTTTCCTATCTGTTCTCCTAGCCATGTCCTATTCAAGTCAGCATTCTTGACCAGCTTCTTAGTGTGATGAACTGCATGTAAATATTTAGTTCATTCTGCAGTCACATCTTTTACATATATATATATCGATATCTATTTATATATTTATATATCATACATGTATAAATAATTAACAATTGCTAGAAAGTTTCATTAGAAAATTAACTTAAAATTTTGTCATTTTTTCCTGTCATTTTGTGTAATATGTGCTTATTTCTGTAACTTACTGGAACTAATTTTAGTTTATGTATAATGATTTAGATTTTATTTTTGTGTTAAATACTACTCTAGTTAGAGGGGTGCAAACTATGTACTAAGTGTTTGAAATCACTTCAAATATAATTCCATTTCCAAAATAAAAATAGGGATAATTTTAGGTACTACAAAGAATCATAGTTGTATGAACTGTTATTATTTAATTGCATCTACCATTTTAACTAACAAGTGCAATAAAATTTTATTAATTTGGACTCTATTACTTGGCAATTTTTGATAGTTAAGATGGCAGGCATTTTCAGTTACTGATAATGCCTTTGTAAAAGAGCGAACTTCTCAGGCACTTAGAAAGATCCACCCATGTGTGGATAGTTGATGTCATAATTACAAGGAATTCCCATCTATTAATTACAGAATATTTGGCAGTACTGTGATATATTTGGCAACACCTTGTCAACTATTAATTCAAGTTAAGAAATTTTTTGAAAGAATAGCTGTAAATGGAGCTTTTAATAAACCCAACGGCTTTATTCTTAAATAGTTTGAGTTAGTGAAATTTAAGCAATGTTACTGGGAGGTTCTTTGTATTCAAAGAGAGTGGTTCTAGAGATGCCATTCATGGGAGGGAAGGTAATTGAAGTGACTGGTGCCTGGTCATCTGGGCCTGCCCAATGACATACAGCTGACACCTTACCCTCTTATGGGTCTAATTGCCAGTAGTTCTAAGGAAGGCTTATTTCCACGTAGAATGTTCCCACTTTCTCTCATTTGATCCTCACCACAGCTAGACTTACGTGAGCATTACTATCCCCTTAGTGACTTGCCCAGGTCACACAACTGGGAGAGGCAGTTTAATACTTCACTTGTGGCCTCTGTCTCTGTCTCCACCACACTGTCTTTCAAATATTAATAGTGACTCAGGTTTGCAAAACAGTGTTTATCTGTGATCTCACTTGCTTAAAAAAGTTACCCCCTTGAGACTGTAGTAAGTGGATCTGCCTGTTGCTTTTCTTTCCTAGTGATCCCTAGCTATATGCCATTTCTCCCACCTCCTTCAACTTCTACGGTGGTTTATATTCACATCTAAAAGGTCCTCTGAAAATATTGCACATTGTGCCACGGTATGGTTTGCATCGTATTTTCTTTTGACCACCCTGCCCTCAGCTTGCTATACCTGTGGTCCAGGGAGAGACATAGCAAAGTAATGACCAGAGGCATCTTGTGCCCTAGTCCCTTCTATCTCTACTTTCCATGCTTCTCATTAGAAGCTGATATTCAGCTCTTCTCCCCATTCTCTGAGAAAGCCCTCAGAAAGAATAACTCATGCTAAAGCATAAATGATTGCTGAAAAATGTATATTAAACCTTCTTGCTTTCACGAAACTTGTGTTTTAATGGGATAAAGAAATATGTAGTCAAATAAAGTCTTCTCTAATGGTAGAATTTAATTTTAGTGAGCAGTGGAGGGATAATTTTTGAAGCGGAGATATTCTTATTGGGATCTTTGAAATTATAAATGTAACTGATTACTCACTTGACCCACATGAAAAGTCAGTCTTATCCATGTCCTACTGTTGGTCCCCCTCCTTTCAAAAGAGAAAGCTGGGAAGACTATTGCTTGCCTGTGGGTAGAATGACTGCATCCTGCGATCCAGGTATTCTTGGTTCTTTGTCATCATTGAATGCGTAAGTGGAACTTGCTGGTGAACGTGCAGATAGAGTGTTTGCAGCAAATTCAAGTCCCATAGTCATAAAGGCTTGCACTGCAGGCCTTTACCTTTTTTTTTTTTTTTTTTTTTTTTTTTTTTAAAGTCAGTCGACAAATCTTGGTTAACATTTCAGCTGTCTTCTCAAAGACAATTTGACCCTTTTGGTTCCATTTTGTTAGTGTGTCCTGGAACAGTGTCCTGTGTAAGTAGCAGAACCTGTGACAGCTTTCTGTAGAAGGAAGTCTGTGTGGATGGTGTGCAGCCTCCCATGCTTAGAAAGGCTGTGTGCTTTAAGGTGGAGTGGTCAAGAGCTTGGGCTTGGTGGCAGATGGCCTGGCCTTCATCTAGGCTTTTGTATGTTCTGGCTGTGTTATCCGGAGCAAATCACTTAACTTCTAAACCTCACTTTCCCGGTCTGCCCATTGGGGATAATGTGAGTACCTGCCTGGGGGTTGTGGTTGTTAGTACCTGCTTGGGGGTGGTGGTTGTGATTAAGATTAAAAGATGGATTTAAAGAATTTCTCACTCTGCCTGGCACCTACTAAATACTGAATAAGGCTAGCTATAATTATTTTCTTTTTGGCTCAGTGGTTCAGATTTTCTCTGGGTATCCTTAAATGTTCATGTTTAGAACACAGGAAATTGTACAGAAACATCTATAGGACTCTGTGGAAACTTTTAAATTGGACTTCCCTAGAGCTTTTGGAATTGAATTATTCCAAAAAAGGGCTGAAAAGGAAGCACACTTTAAACCCTAGCTTCTTGCCTGCCTTCCAGACCATGTCTTCATTTTGTTCTTAAGTACAGCTGCTCCAACAAATAGTTTGATGGAGCGCCACCTGTGCCATAGCTCTGATTCATGGTAGGGAGAACTCGCAGGATTCACTTCAGACTAACTTGTAACTTGCTTCAAATATGATTCAAGTCTTGAAATGAGTACCTGCACATGTACATTCTAGGAATTATTGGAGGAGAGAAACATCCCTAGCAAATACTTTCAGATTTCCCCCCACTCCGTCTTGGATTCCCATGAAAACTACAAAGGGATGATAAATCTAGAGCTTAATCCCTTGGGGTCCATTAAGGCCCTTCTGATTGTCATTGGGCTCGGTCACGTAAACTAATATGCAAATTCATAGCCAATTCAAATGCCCTGAGAATGCCACTGGCCAATGGTCATCCTTATTTTTAATAGTCACCAAACAGTGCAATTTCTCATACAACTTCAGCAAGGCATTCCAGAAATGCTTGACATCATATTTCTCTGCACTGTGATAAACAAACACAATTTTGATTTCATCTCAGAGTAATTAATCTGAACTTCTCCTTCTGGGATGTAAAATAGAATAATTTTCTATAGTTCTTTGAACATTAGATTGGAAAGAAAATGCCCTAAACATTCTGCTTAATTAAATCCTAAAGAGGTGGTACAAACTTCATGATTAATTGAAACATGCATATTTTGACTGATGCATATTTATGTGACATTATCTTATGAAAATTTTTATCATGTTATACAAACTATTCAATTTGGGAATGTGGTTTAATAGTATAAATATTTTGCATTTGTTGTTGCATTGTTCATTATGAAAAATACATAGGCTAATGGCAGTAAGGAAAAAATATGTTACATGAGTCTTCTTTGAGGTAATCTCAAGTCTCAAAAATCTCACAGACCTTGAACCTAAATATAAGACAGCGCATTGGGTTCTCCCTAGTTTGAAGAAATATGTTTTAAATAAAGAAATTTAAAGCAGATCAAATTAAAAAAGCTGAAGTGCTGGGGTCTTCTATTTTGCCAACATAAAGCATGTACATAAGTTCCAGGTTTCTGCACTAAAGAAAATCTCACTTTTCTAA
This sequence comes from Vespertilio murinus, assembly GCA_963924515.1. Lineage (NCBI taxonomy): Eukaryota > Metazoa > Chordata > Mammalia > Chiroptera > Vespertilionidae > Vespertilio > Vespertilio murinus. Next base: position 165,668,464 of record OZ004705.1, read on the forward strand.
GGGTGCAGTCATACTGGCTTAAGGTGAGATACCATCTCATGTCTGGTGGCAGAATCTTGAGTTATGCTTTAGCTGACAAAATTAATGTACATAATTGAAGATCTTTCTTAGTTTCCTAAATATGCTATTAATAAAAATGACTTACAAGACTAGAATACTTAAGACATGTAAAAATGTTTTCTTGAACTTGTGGAATAATCCACTTATAATGCTCTTCTCTGGAGCATTAGCTATTGATAACAGTTTGATGACAGAAAAAGAGAAATCTCATGGAAGTTTTCCAAAATGTTTGCCTTTGTGAAGCGGAGTTTTATGAAAAACGGATGGGAATAACTGAATTATTTAACAAGACAGATGCTAACCATTTCCTATTTCCAGATACACAATCTTTTTTGTTTCATCTTCCCGTGTTGTTACTTCATAGTACAAATGATTTATAAAAATAGTCTGCTTCGAAATTCTACTTTTTGTCCGTTTGTTAGGTCTATTGTTTGTAAGAAAGTATCCTTGACTCCCTTAAAAAGTGACAAATGGCCTGACTGGTGTTGGTGGATGAAGCATGAGGAAGACCCACCAAGCGGCCTTTTTGTTCCAAATGCCACTCCTCTGGGCAGGCCAGTCGCAGGCCACGCACCACCCCTGTTGCAGCTTTGTGCTCTGTTCTCTGTCATCTCAGATTTAGATAATTTAAATGGAAGAAACAATGAGGGGAACCTAATGTATGTCCTAAAGGTCCTCCTTGAATGCCGAGGCCAAATAATTTCTCGCATAAAGTATTTTTCCTTACAGATTTCACCAGAATCAAGTTTATTGCTGCCGGATCATTTGTGTGAGAGAGTTCTGCTGTATCTTCTTCTTTTTTTTTCAGGAATTTAAGATTATAAAGCAGCTAATCGCTTGGGAAAATAAGAAACTATTAGTGCTAGCGAGTTTAGTAATGACAGATGGTTATTTAAGAGGTATAACATTTCTAATCTAATTAAAAGAAAAACCCCTCTGTACTATAAGGTAAATTCTAGAGTTTTGTTAATTCTTCATACATGTACAATGTCTATAGACAGATGCCATATTAGAGATGATATAAAACATAAAGCTTTCTTTGAATAGAACAAATTATTAAATAGAGTAATTGTATAATATTTGAACTCATGTTGACTCCATTTAAAGAAACTAATGTTATCAAAAATGTTTGATTAACATCAAAGGTCATTGTTACACTGTCTCATTTATTATTAATTATAATAAATTACAATATGTAATTGTAAAATAAAGTGGTGATTAAAATGACAATATTCCATTAAAGTAAATAAAATGCTGCACATGGTTCTGAGTGGTGATCCTCAGGGAAAAAAGCCGTATCACCGCACTTCAAATTGGCTTGCTTCTAATTTTTCAGGCTGATGACCACACTGCCTCAAACCAAATCTTTCCCCTGGAAATGGGATGATTGCATGACAGGTTCTGTGAACCATGAATATGTCAACAGCTCAGGGACCAGGCCTGGCTTAGCAATTAGTCTTTGGGGGATTTTACTCAGAATCAGACAACACTATATCAGAGCTTGTTGGGGATTTTGTGATTACCAGTCATGTCTGGAGCATGAGTCTGGGTTAAAAAAAAATCCATAAAGAGATGTGGCTAATAGTGGCAACCAGTCAGACACACTTTGTCATTTGGGAGGACCAAGGAAACTCGAGATATAGCCAGAGCACACAGGAAATGGCAAGGGAATATTTCTCAGACCTGTACTTAAGGTCTATGCTTGGTCACCCACCAAGGTTTCCCAGACTTCAGTCATTTGAATATCACCATCCCATGTTTGTCTTAACAGCTTGCTACCTGAACTATAATTACTATTACATCTCATTAACTGGCTCACGTTAAAAGTCTTTATTTGTTTTAAGCCGTAGTATTGGTGATGGACTTGTACTACTTAAATCTGTTTTCTTTTCTTACAAAGGAAAAGAAATACAGCATTTTAAGTATTGAAAATATTTGCATACCACCTAACATCATTCTGAGCATCCCCATGACACGGATAGTCCTCCTGGAGATGTGAGGACCGCCCGTCTGGCCAAGAGTGATCTGGGCAGCTGTGTGACCTCGGGGCTCATGGCTGACACCCCATGACTATCCCTCCATCCAGGGACCATGAATCACTCACATCTCATGGAGAAGAGTTTCAATCAGGCCTGTGCCTGTCTGAGACCCCATGTGGGAAGGCTGCATCACAGGAGACCACCGAGTGAGCCGGGCCACTGCCTTTCTATCAGCAGAATCCGGCCACTCACATCTCTCTGTTGTTGACTAACCATATCATTTGGGAATCACTGTATTGAAAAAGTCAACAGCACTCCATATGTAACATGTGATAGGGAACATGCCAAGATTGGTCCTGGCTCCTGGCTGTCAAGGTTCACATTAGGACATCACACATGTGGGTGTGGTGTCCTCCCCCATATGCTGTCAGCTGCACCGTTGAAGAAATGACCCATTCTACAAGCTTCATTAGTCCTGAGCCTGCTATCACCAGGCAGAATAAGCATGTTCACCAGGCCCAGCAGTCCTGGGAACTCTCATGGCTCTGTAGTCATGCTCTGGTTTTTAAGTAAGTGATGTCTTTGGAAACTTAAAAGCCAACAGGAAAAAAAAAAAAAAAAAGCACTGAGTCCTCCCCCCAAGCGCTGGCTATTCTCCTAGGAGAACACGGTGAGGTGCGGAGGTTGAAATCAGGCCTCGGGTAGCTCTTTCAGGTTCAGGGTGTGACTTAAGCTTGAAGGGATGTTTGCTTCTGATATGAACATTTCTCTTATACTTTTATTATAGAAGATGATGTGTCAAATGTACAAATAATGTGTGCCTGGTGCCAGAAAGTGGGGATCAAGCGCTATTCCCTGAGTATGGGAAGCGAGGTGAAAAGCTTCTGCAGCGAGAAGTGCTTTGCGGCCTGCCGACGAGCCTACTTCAAGAGAAACAAGGTAAGAGCACGCAGAGAGGCGGCCCGCAGGCCTCCCCCGTCCACGTGCGCATGTGCCTCTTAGCCTCTAGCTGGAAACACTGCGCACCTTTTGTTCTTTCTGTTTTATTTTCTTTTCTTTTCCTGTTCTCTTTCTCTGTCATACTTAACCTTTTGGGATAAGGGATCCCCTTCCGATGTATGTAATAACCTGTTCTTCAGTTTCTCTGGTCTTGGTGTTGGAATTCTGAGAGGGTGAATGGATCTGACGAGGACACGGTGATCGCAGCTGGTCCCCTAAGTCACAGGGACTCCCCAGCAGTAGATAGAACACACAGATGAGGATCTGGCAAGATAAAGTGGTAGAGATTCCTGAGGAGCTGCTAGCCATGGCCAGGAAGCTTTAGTGCACTCAGTTTAATACTGGCTCCCAATGGGACTATTGCTCTGGCTCTTCCCAAAATCCGACCCGCAAATTCTAATCAAGAAACACGCCGAGTCTCTCTTGACACCTTATATTAAAGTTGATTGATATTGAGAGAAGGCGAAAGAATGAATACACGAACCAGCATTGCTCACATAGCCAAGCATTGAGAGGCATGGTGGGCGAACACAGGAACGGCCATAGTCATAGGTTTTTTCTTTCTTTCTTTCTTTCTTTCTTTGTTTGTTTTAAGACATCTCAGATTTGAAAATGTCCTTTCAAAGAACAGTATTAGCCACCACTGATGGGAAATGGAATGCATGATGGTTTTACAATCCCCCAACATACATATACACACACAGCTAATTTCTTAATCTTTAAAGAACTTCTATAGCATTTTGCCACCAATTACTGAAGTAAATTGCTAGTTCTTGATTATTTCCATTGATCTGTAAAGCTTCCTCAATTCATAAAACCGTCCACACTTTGCTGAGCATTTCCATTTCCATAATACAAGAAAGAGCAAAACCTGTCCTTTCTTGAAGCAAATAGTAATTATTTTTTAAGTCTGATATTTGCAATCCTGAAATGCTCATCTCGGGCTCATTGCATTACAAGGAGCACTGTTGCAGCAAATTATCTCCTGCAAATTTGGGTCACATCATTCTGCCAAAAAAACATAACGCTGAAAGAAATAGGCTGCAGAATTCAGTAGGGTGGAATTTAGTAGCGGTCTCTAAGAATTAGGCTCATAATCTTCACTGGAACAGGAAGGCAAGTATAAGGAAACTGCAATTCTTTTGGGACAGTCACCAGTCAAGTTCACTTTCCCTTGTGTGGTGGTGGTGGTGGTGGTGGTGGTGGGGGCAGTGAAGCTTCAGAAGAGGGTGGTTAGAGCAATGCGTGGAGACATGGTTTGCTTTAACATACGGGGATTCAATGATCTCTGAGACCCTGGGCCCCCCCTTTTGAACGCTGAACACTGGGGTAACAATCACAGGAATGGCCCCAGCGCTTTAGTCTTCAAAGCCCTACTTACCACAACAAAATACTTGGCATTCCACCCTAGAAGATGGCTAGAGAACAGGTTTTCTTTTTGTCTTTCTATGATTCTGAAAGGTTATGGGTCTGAACCCTGATAGACTGCCTGCAGTGAATAAGATCCAGCAAGATGAACTTGTTACAATCCTGGCGACACTCATTATACTTTGCAAAGTGGTTTCACTGTAGTGAGCCTTTGAAGGAAGGCACCTGACCCAATTGGAAAACAACCTAGAATAATCTACCTATACTATATATCTACATCATATATAATTATATCTATATATTCTACATATGTCTAAATATAGCTATATAAAATACCATATTAATAATACCATATGTAAATTTACATCACTATAAGTCATAGGTAATATTACATCGTTATCAAGTTTAAGGTCAAACTTCCATAGCGTACGGTTTTGAACACTGGGCAACTGGGGACCGAGATAGGAATTAGCACGTGGAATACCCCTCAGTCCGCTGCAGGGCTGTTGGGGAAGGCCTTTGAACAGTCTGCGAAACCTGGGCGTCACAGGGGCTTGAAGTTTGCCGGCTGATCCCAGCAGCCCATTAGTGTACACATACCAGGCCTGTCTTCTCCGCAGTCTTCATGCTTATTTATGTATCAAAAGCTCTGCCACACTATATACGTTCTCGTTTTTCAAATAGAGAAATAAAACTGGTCACATCACTTGCTGGGTTCTTTTTTTTTTTTTAATTTTAAGAGTGTTATCTCTGTAACAATATCCTATTGTGTTACAATAAACATGTACAGCTGCTGCATTTCTGTGAACTGATAGGATTTTGTGGTCATTTCATTTAGGGCTTGGGTTTCTTAATGGATTGTATTAGATACCAGTCTCCATCCTGCCGTTTCTAAGAACTGCTGTCATCAGCCCCAGGGTGTTCCCCACCCAAGACAATAGCAAACAGCTTCTTCTCTCTTGTATCATTTAACCAAGTCTTTGGTCCTCATTATTGAAATGGCGGGCTTTCTTAATCTTAGAAAAAGGGCAAACATTCTCCTATTCCTTCATAAAAGGTTTTCTGGCTAAATTCTTACACTTTTAAATATTGAGAAGTGGATGGAAAACAGAGTGAGCAATGTGTGTGCAGAACAGAATTTTGCCTCAGGTATGATGTAGATTTTTTTAAAAAAAACCCCAACACCACAACCATGTAAAATTAACTGTGCTGTAAATTATGCTTTATAATGACAGCCCGCTTCTTAGCGGATAGCATGCTGGGATCTAAAAATGGTCTCTAAGTTGAACCCAAATTGCATGCATAACTTCACAAAGGAAAATCCTTGTGAAAAAGGTAGCTAATTAGGAGCAGTATTCAGCTGACCTCTGTTTTGTGTCTGTGCAACACCTGCATTTGTGAATGTAAATTGGACAGCTGTGCCTGTGTTTTCCCTGCTGTCCTCTTCTCAGATGCTTGGGATAGAAGCAGGGGCTGATTTTCTTCTAAAAAACAAGGACAAAAATAACCCAACTCTCAAAAGGAAGGCCCCATGAAAACTGACTCTTTAAACTCACCACTTGCTTCTCGAACCTTCTTCCTCTTTGATGGAGTGGTTTAAGAATGTCACATCCCTCTCAGACAAACCCTGGCACTGTGAAGCAAGGTGGGATGGACCGAGGTCAGCGTAACCCTTTATGGCATGCAGCTGATATTTTTTAACCAAATTAATTTTATATGAAGAATATTACTTTGACAGCAGGTGAAAGGCAGAAGAAGAGACCAAAGATAACAAATTGCATGAGGTGTTTGCAATAGTCTAAGAAGTAGTTTTATATGAAGAGTTGTTTGGATTGCTACAAGAACGTAGGCTGTCTTCAGAATGCTTCTGCTAGGGCAGGACTGTGAATCACAGCTGTATTTATTTCATGAGCCCAACTACCAGCTTATACACTTCAGGATGTCAGCTCTAAGACGTGTACAGTGTTAATTAATAATTGTATTTTGTGGAGTCCTTATCCCCAACAGGCTCACTTGCTGCCTCAAAAGTTTTTGAAGCAGTGGGTATGAAAAATACTTTTGAAGTCTGCGGGCATTGGCTGAACAATGGGATGTCAGTCTCATTACTACTAGATGCACTAGAGACTTGTCATGGAACTAATAGCTCACGCTTTTCCCAGCCCCCCTTTGAGCCACAAGTAGAGAAGGAATTGAGAACATTTCTAGCTTAGTGATTCGCTGAGGAGCTGGCAAGTTACAGGGGCTCCTTGGTGGTTTTGCAGGGGATGCTGAAGTGTTTAGTCCAACTAATGCCAGTTTTACTTTCTACCATAACACACACTTAAGACTGTTCTTTACTAAGGGAGTAATGTCTTGTAACCATTATCCCTTGAAGAGCGAGAGTAACAAAGAGGACTACAAATAGTAATCATTTCTAAATATCCTGTGTTTGTGTTTTTCCTTCTGCATGGGAAATACCCTGTTGTTTAAATCAAGCAGGAAATCAAAACTCAAGACAGATGGTTCGTGCAGGCAATGTCAAGGGTGATTGTTTTCTGTCCTTATTCAGATCTAAAGTCTATAGCATTCTCTCTCTCTCTCTCTCTTTTTAAATGTATTTTTATTGATTTCAGAGGGAGAGAAAGAGACAGAAACATCAATGATGAGAGAGAATCATTGATCGGCTGCCTCCTGCACACCTCACACCGAATCCCAGGTGTGTGCCATTGGCCGGAATTGAACCTGGGACCCTTCAGTCTGCAGGCCAATGCTCTATCCACTAAGCCAAGCCAGCTAGAGCTATAGCATTCTTTATGGATTAGGGGCATTGGTACTTCAGTTATAAACACAAATTCCTAAGAGCACTAAAATTTTGCTTCCTTCTTCTAGTTTTTATGTAATTTGAGACAAGAATACATAGAAATATTTCTTCAATATCATAATGTTGCTGTTCCCCCAACAAACAGTAGTGGGAAGAAACCTATGTGGATAAGAGATAAGGATAAGGATAAATCTTATTAATAAAAGCCTCGGTGTTCCTCACGCCATCACAAGATGACTGCATGCCCAGTGGAGGTGAGGTTCCCGCAGCCCCATGTGCGTGCCATGGGGGTGGGGCCCCGGAGGCCACTCTTCATGGCTCCTGCCAGGGTTCCCGTGCCCCCCACTCCCTTGTGCACTGGGCTCCCGCACTGTGAGAGGACACAGGCCAGGCTGGGGGGACCCCCCCTCCCGCCCCGAGTGCACAAATTTCATGCATTGGGCCTCTAGATAAAAAAATAAAAAGATTATATAAACAAACAACATTTGCAGATGATGTCATTAAGATCCCCTAACAATCATGATAATAGTATCCAGTGAGGGAAATATTGTATAAGCAGCGTTTCTTTTACTTTCAAACTATAACCCTGGATACACAGCAATCTCTTCTTCTTAGAAGAGCTCTCTTTTGGAAGAATCTGTCGCTAGTTAACATGTATCCTCATATTAGTTGGAGTTACGTTTTATTTAGACTTTTATTAAACTTGGATATATCCTGGGAAAGATTCTCAGGTTCAGACTTGATTATAGAACCTAGTAGTGCCAAAGAAATTGCAACAATTGCCCTGTTAATCTAGTGATTAACCTGTCCACTTTTTTCCCCCCTTTAAACACCTGCAAGATTTAATTTGCAAAAAGGCTATCAGTCATGATGGTTTGGGGAATGACATTTAGAAATTACTTGTAACTAATGTCCCCTGATGGCCTGAAGCTCAGGCCACACACACTTGCTTCTGCCAGTTGCTTGCAAATATTCTTGATTGACAAGTAAATGTGTCCACGGAGCACCAGCGTTCTTCCCCTGGATGCACCTTGTTTTTTTGGGTCGCCAAGGAGGCTGCGGGGTCTGTCTTTCTGCAGGGCGATTGCACTGGTTCTGCAGTGACCTTTGGAACCGTGCCTGCCTCTCAGGCGGCCTCTGCCTCCCAGGCTCAGGCCTGCAGGCCAGTGGCCCAGTTCCCTTTTGGTCACAACACACAGGGAAGCTCTGGGGAGAGAACAACCAACCCAGTGGTTTTCTCGTTCTCTGGTAATTTGGAATATGGAATGGAATATGATGAAAGTAAGAACCTATGAAAAAAGCAAGAGCAGAGGGAGGGAAAGGTGAACCACATTTAGGCTGGGGTGAGAGCAGGAGCATTCTGGCCGGTGAAGTAGCATGCAGGTCAGGTTAAGGTGATGCCTGGGCTCTTGAAGAAGCCCGAAGGGGTGCCAGGCCAAGTGGGACACCATGCCCTCGGAAGCCATCAGAAGCTCTGGGGGAGGCATATGTGATGGCCTTGTGTACAGAACACTTGACTACCGCTTGAGAAACAGTGGCCGAAGGGATACCGGGAACAAACACAGCGGGGCGAGGGGGTTTGTTGAAAGAAAATAGCGATGGCACCTAGTTTTTAAATATATATATATATATATATATATATATATATATATATATATAATTGATTTTTTACAGAGAGGAAGATAGAGGGATAGAGAGTTAGAAACATCGACGAGATAGAAACATTGATTAGCTGCCTCCACACCCCTCTCTATTGGGGATGTACCCACAACTAAGGTACATGCCCTTAACCAGAATTGAACCTAGGACCTTTCAGTCCTCAGGCCGATGCTCTATCCACTGAGCCAAACCGGTTTCAGCAACACCTAGTTTTTAATGGGCTACATTTTGGGAGGTTGTGTGAGGGAAATAGAAATAATTCTAATCAATTTCCCAGAATGGATGCCAACTTCTGAACAATAATGGACATTTTAGATTAAATACGAAGATCCGACAAAAATCCAAAGAGCTTCAAGTCCCAATCTTTGTTCAGTGCTTCTTCCTAGCCCTCCCAATGAATTGGAGGAAGAGGGGGATTTTTTTTTAATAGATCTGAATCCAGTCCCCTGGAGATCAATATCCAGGGCTATTGACATATATGCTTGAATGTTAATTTTCAGACACAATTCCTGGCCATCCTTCTGGTGATAGCCCATGCTCCACACTTAAATCAAGTTTTTCTCATCCCAACTGCCAGTAATTATCCAATCCATCTCAAAGGCACGCTCCCTTTTAACATTAACCACAGTGTCAGATTGCATCAGCTGCATTGTGTTCCGGTGACGGCGGCGGCAGCGTGATGAATGTATGCGCTTTGAGCTCCTCGTCCGGTTGCCTGTTTGGACAGTGGGCAGCTCAGTGCAGCAAACGATCGGGAAGGGATCTAGTTATTTGGGACACGCATTCTCCTTATCGATCTAGTCACTTGCATTGCCAGCTTTCCTCTCCCTGCTGTTAGCAGGGTTCAGGTTTATCTGAAGAATAAGCATTTAAGGAATTCACTAATGGGCCATTTTAATGCACTTCTCCCAGCATACGCTCTCTAAGCACAGCGTTACTCTTTGTGCCTGGCTATAAAAGGAACGAGATATTATTATGTTAAAGTAAAGACCAGAGGAAGGTCTTTACGTTTATAAGAGGTCTTAGTGCGCTGTCCAGAAAAACCAGTGAGCGAATGATTGTGCATTTTCCTAGTTATACTTGGTTAATTAAAACGTTTTGTTAAAAAAATGTTAACCGTCTAAATAATTGCATGCATAAGACAGGCCAGGTGATTTGTCTTGAGATATTTTAAGGTAGTAGTTTGAGTCCAGAATTTCTCTCATACGCTTGCAATATCTGGTCTCAAACACTAATCCTCTCAAGAGTGGCATATGCAGGAGATGCACACGGCAGGTACACCCGGGCTTATTTTTGTTTCCCCTCCATCTCGGTATCCGTGGGTGGCTTCTGCTCACATCAGATTGGGACTTGAAGCTCTTTGGGTTTTTGTGTGAACCGGGAAGGCCACCCGCCATTCTGTGTTCCTTGGGCTCCTTGCTCTTTGTGTGTGCTGTCGCAGATTAGGATGGGATAAAGAAGATCTTGTTGCGGATGGCCACTTAATTTCGGTCCCCACAGTTCAGACAGAGAATGGCAAATTCCCTGTGCTACAACCCACTCTTCCCACGGGCCGTGCACACAGTGGAATCTAATGTCTCCTGACAGACTGCCTTTGGAGATTACAAACATCAGTCTGTTGCGTTCTCCGTAAACACAGGCTGTGGGCACTACTATAAGCACTAGAAGGCAGATCAATGGTGGAATGAATCTATAAAAGGAGGCTCGAACTCGGCTGCAATTTACTGAGCGCTCCAGTTAAATGAAACTCCTGTAGTCTTTAACAAAGACGGAGCTAATCAATGGCTGGGGAGGGAAGCCAATGTCCAGTCACAACAACACCTCCCAGAATTTGTGTTGTCATCTCACTGCTCACAGAGGTTAGGCCGGCTCAGGCTGCGAGGTTTGAGCTGCATTTCGCCCAGAGATGGCATTAATCATAGTAGTGTTGCTTCCGTGAGGAATATTTTTAAAAAGCAATGAAATATTATTTGAATAATATTTCTTTAAAGCAAGAAGATTAAGCTTAGGAATTAAATTTATTCTAACATGTAGTGTCTTTGTCAGGCATCCCCATGATGAAAAGTAAATAAGGGAATAAGATTCATTCATGATTAAGTCTTCAAAATGTCAAATTGCTTCATGTTGGAGAGCCCTGATTAATCCTTCCTGGTAAAATATTCCTCATTAGTTTGCTATGGCTAAGAGTTAAACCACTTCTATTATAAATTCAGACATTAATGTATTTTCTGCTTAATTCGTCTTCTAATAGAGGAAAATATAGTTGGAAGATATTAATTTTTTACTTCCAAAATGTGCTTTGGAAACATTATACTGATTTATGAGAGAGATTGGAGACATGCAGGAGAATTGCTTCATAAATATGTTGAAATGTATTTGAAAGTATTTAACCACTTTTGATTGTCGAAAAACTACTGCCCTGGCTTTGAAATGATTCCCTCCCTGCACGCCCTCCCCCCCTCCCCCCACCCCCAGGCACCACAGAGTTAGAATTAATAACATAAACCAAAGATTTTTATATCTAATTTTGGTCATAAGAACTTTCTTAGTGTTTCACTTTCTTGATTAGCTAATTAACATTCAGAGCTGGATCCAACCCCAGTAAGTGTATGTGGGAGGTTCAGTGGGTGATAGGAATTTTGAAGTCTGAAAACTGTTTATCAGCGTCACGGGCCTTTTGCCAAACATTTCGTGACAAAGTAGTGACTTATCTTGTAATCTGTTTTGATACAATGGCTTTGTATTTTAAGACATGGTGAGCAGTTCTATGATTGCACAACCAACTCTGTTATAAGAACCTTTGGAGGCCCTGGCACTTTCTGTGATCATCTGTAGGATTATATGTTTCCTTAGTTGGAGCAACTTAAGTTATTGGTGTCAGAGGACTTAGGGAAACAGAGACCCCGGGGTAGGTGAGATAAAGCTGGGCAAATAGTTGAAGACCAGGATATTTGCCCAGCAGAAGGCAAGCTCCTCTGTGATGATTTTTTTGTTTTGTTTTTAGCCAAGATTAAAAAACAACCTTGTTATTTATTTATCCACTTATTATTATTGTTATTATTTTTGTTAACCCTCACCCAAGGATGTGTTTCCATTGACTCTCAGAGAGTAGGAGGGAGAGGAAGGGATATATAGAGAGAAACATCAATGTAAGAGCGACACATCGATTGGTTGCCTCCTGCACACGCCCCAACCAGGGCCAGGGATTGAGCCTGCAACCCAGGTATGTGCCCTTGACCGGAATTGAACCCAGGACCCATTATTAGTTCCCAGGCCCATGCTCTATCCACTAGCCAAATTGGCTAGGGCCATCCATTTATTATTTGGAAAATAAAATAAAAAGACATATTGAATGCCTATATCACGTGCTCTACACTGTTTTAGGTTTGGTGGATTATTATTAAATAAGAAAAAAAGTCCCTGCCTTAAAGGGACTTACATTCTATTCTCTAAGGGAGATAGTAATTTATAAGTTAAAAATATGTAAATATATATCACAACTTTAGTTAGTGATAACTGCTATGGGAAAAAAGGAGGGTAAAGGGATAGATAGTGATAAGATGCTGTTACATCTGGTGGTCACAGAGGTTATCTCTGAGGGGGTGACATGTCCGTAGGGACAGAATGAAGTGGTGCAGCTAGTCATTTGAAGAGCAGAGTTTCGGAGAGAAGGGGAGCAAGGGAAAAGCAGAGGTCCTTAGGCAGGAATAGGCTTGACATTTTTGTCAAGGAAGCCAGGCTGCAGTTGAACGATCAAGGTTGTTAGGGCTTGGTCACGTAGGCCAGAGAGGTAATAGCTTGAATTTTATTCCAAACGTGAGGGCAGCTAGTGGGAAGTGTGACATATCTGATTTTCTTTGTTGATTGAATCCCTGTTAAGAAAGTAACACATTTAAAATTTAAGATCCTGGATGCAAAGGGGATTTGGAGAGCAACAAAGGCAACAGCATTCTCATTAAAATTGAGTGTGTCTGGCAATAGAAAACTAAAAATATAATATTCACTGAATTATTCACTAGTGGTTATGAAACGTTTCCCAGTAGCAAAAGTGTGTTGAACCAATTTAGTTAGTTGTTTTTTTTTCCAACAGTATGTTGGAGAAAATGAACCAAGGATGGACATGGTAGGCTAAATGCTGACACAGTGATTTTGCTGCTCTACAGTAGACGGGAGCTTGCCCCCAACAAGGTTGTGCAATCATAGAACGGCTCACCATATCTTAAAACACAGTGTGGGAGGGTAAGGCCTCAGAAGGCAAGCCCGGCATAGAAATCAAGTCTTTAGCACCCACAGTTCTTCTCAAGCCCTACCCCTAGACGTGTTGGGATAATAAAGAGATGGCACTTTGAAGGGAACATCTTTGGGTAAAGGAATTATTCCGAAGTTTATTTTATTCTAAGAGTAGACTTCATTTGTTGATTACTCATAAGATGTATCATGAATTTTTATGCAACCAACAGAAGATTCAGCCGAAACCAGTTTGGCTCAGTGGTAGAGCGTCAGTCTGCGGACAGAAAGGTCCCAGGTTTGATTCGGGTCAAGGGCATGTACCTTGGCTGCGGGCATATCCCTGGTAGGGGGTGTGCAAGAGGCAGCTGGTCAATGTTTCTCTCTCATCGACGTTTCTAGCTCTCTATCTCTCTCCCTTCCTCTCTGTAAAATATCAATAAAAATATTTTTTAAAAAAACAAACAAACAGAAGATTCAGCTCAAACTGGTTTAAATATTTAAGGCATCTTTTCTTTGGTGGAACTGTGAGGTCCTGTAAGGTAGGGTATACGTCAGGTGTGTTGATCTCGCCGTGTGGCGGTCTTAGCATGGTCTCATGTCTTCCCATTTCTATATTCTTCTGCAGAGAGTGTTGGCTAATTTCCAAGACAAGCTCCTCAGAGATCATAGGATCATTACTGCAGTGACCAGGGCTATATGCTTCTTTATTCACATCCAATAGAAGACAGAGTGACTAGCAACCATGCAGGAATCTTGGAATGTCCACTCTCTGTCTATACTTTGGTTACATACTCATGCTTGAACTGGAGATTATGACAAGAGCGATGGATTTAAAAAAAAATTAGTTAAGCCAATTAGGGTTTTCCTCTGATGTTGGGGTTGGATTCATTTTCCTCTGAAGCCTGCATGGGCAAGGGAAGTCACCAGAATGAAAATCTGGGAACTGTTACGAGAGGAAGGGGTCAGAATGATCGCAGATGGCAGGTGCTAGCAAATGCCCACTGGAGAGAAGGAGAGGTGATCTCCTGAAGTTATCCCATGAAGTTGAATTCTTCACCCAATGAACATGCCATGCCCATATAAGAATAAGCCCTGTATTTCACATACGCACAACTGCAAACCTACTTTTGCCTTACCCCGTGGTTTCATCAGTGTAAGTGGCCGGGGAGGTGTTGGCCAAGGACCGTAGTGAATGTAGGGAGGCAGATGCCTGGGATGGGATGCATGATGGGACGACGCAGCTGTTAACCATCAAGAGTCAGCCTGCCCACCCACACATTTAAGCTACTTCCTCTGTGGCTGGAAAACTGTGTGTGCTAAACAGAAGGGAAAGGGGAGTGTTCAAGCAAGTTGTGATTTAGTCTGAGGCTGAATGCATTAAGTGCAGATGGCCCATGGAGCAGAGACCCTGAAGGCTGCAGCTTTCACAGATTTTAAGTTCAATGCATATTTGTTGGACAGCCACTGTGTACCAGCCAGGCCCTGTGCTAATCGTACTGGATTTCATTCCAGATTTCCATTCAACAAGAACCCGTTTCCTACCCTCATGAAGCTTATAGTCCAGTGGGAGACATTTATTCAAATAATAACACAGATGTGAAATGGCCACGGTGACCAGTGCTATGGTGGCTTGGGCACAGTGCTAAGAGAGGCCCTGCAGGGAGATCTGACTAGTCAGGAGATTTGGAAGGTTCCCTACGGAAGTAGTACTTGGACTGAAATAATAAGGATGAAGAGGTGTTAAGTAGGTAAGGAGGGGAGGAAAGAGCTTTTGGGCTGAGGACGTGGCAGCATGATACTGGCTACTGGCCCCGATTTGCCACTTTTTTTTGCTAATTTCATGTTCTCTGTGAGGGAATTGAACATTACCTACAAACAAGAAAACAAACAAATGTCCCCTGGAACGATAAATCCCATTTATCTATTTGTTTGAGTAGTCATTCATTTATTCATTCATTGGGGACTCATTGGCTTCTGCCTTCCCTGACTTCACTCAGCCACAGTCAGCATATTATTATTAATTTATTTCAGGGGTTATATGGACAGCGTGTAACTCCTGGAGGCAGAAGCATTTTATAAAGAGATAAAAATAATAACTCTAAGAGCCCAACTATCTTTTAGGGATCAAATGTATCAGAAAAGCAACAATGGCAACAGAGAAAGAAGACTGGGTGAAAATAACACCGCTGTGAGAGAGGGGATAGTGTAATTACTGTCTGGCCAATCTGGTGGGATGATTGAAAGTAAGTGTGGTAAGTTACTTTTCGACGGGAGGAGCCACAGAAAGGGCAGATCCCGAGTTCTACCTCCTGCCAGGTGTGGGGAGAGACGTGGTTTTGTTGCCGAGAGAAAGAACCACAGAGCGATGTTCGCATTAATGCGAGGGCACACAGGAAGTGGGGGTGATGATACATTCCAGGAGAGAGGACTGCTTATGGACACTCAGGTCCCCAGACTAGACGACGGTGATAAAGTGGAAACAGAACAGCATGTCTGCTGGCACAATAACGGGACGGTTCTCATGGCACACCAGTGTGGCAGGAAGGAATCCTCCCGCATTTCTTTGTATTCTTTGTTTCAGCTTTGTATCAGTGCGTAGGCTCAGGATGACAGCTCCGTAGACATGGAGGGATAAGTAAATAGGCTGGTAATTCAGATTTTTATCACCCGGGGGGTCTTCCCTGGGTGATGTGGAGGTGCGTGCATCCAATGGAAGGCATCTGCATCGCTCTTTATGGTGCCAAAGGGAAGAGCTGACCCTGACCGAGGCTAACCAGACCTGCACCTGCCTCCGATGGCTGAGTGGGGACCGCGGGAGGTTCAGCTGGAGGCAGCAGCCCCTCTCCAGCTCCAGGAACTTCTGAAAAACCTCATCGAGCGACGGTTGTTTCCAAAAGAGGCTGATTTTAAAACTGTGATGAAAATGGCTAACAGCAGGCTGAAGGTTAAAGTAAAAAACTTAAAAACCATAAAATCTGCCTGGAGGCTATTTAAGCAAACTGTTTTAGAGGCACAGATGGTTCATATACCTCTGAGCCAAAAACAAAAAAGTAAAAAGGGGACAGTAAAGCTGGCGCGATTAAGCAGACAAATATGAAAGTTTTATTAGTGCTAAAAAGGCATCCTTTAGAAAAATGAAAAATCTACCTCCGGAAACTTGGAGGACCTGTAGGAGCCAGTGGGAAATGGAGAGGTCAGACAGATGACATCTTAAAGCGCAAAATAGTGAAAAATTACAATATGCCTACGTCCAGTGGAGGGAATGTGCCCTGAGGAGATCTAAAAGTGTCAGGCATCGAATAATCATAAAGACTTAAATGTTTAATAATAGGGAATTATTCAATAAATTGTGGCACTTTTTTTTACTGTGAAATACTGTGTATTCATGTAAATATGGCCTTGTAAAAATATTTAATGATGTATAAGCATATACATATTTATGTGTTATATACATATATTTGTAAAACGAACTAAGAATCTGCTCCTGTCTTAATGTAATCCATTCCAAAGACTTTAGCACTCACATTAGTAAAGAATAAGTCATCAGGATGAAATGCTTGGTCAGAAGTAACATGACAATATGTTTTTGTAACTAAATATTTGGCCACATTCATAATTAATTCTGGTGAATAAATACATACGCATGAATATATAGAAATTTCTATATGTATGAATATGTAGAAATTACTATTTAGAATAAGTATGTAGACTAAACATATAGAGATGGCATTGTTGGATCAATGTATCCTATATAATAAAAGTCTAATATGCAAATCGACTGAACAGCGGAGCTGCTGGTCGCAGGGGAGCCGGGTGCGGGATGGTGAGCAGGTGGTGCCGGGACAGCCAAGGCAGGTGCCAGCAGGCAGAGAGATGGTGGTGGTGACCAGCGGTGATGGGGCGATGGGGGGCAGGGCCAGCCATTTGCCAGCTGGCACCGGCCCCCAGTCACCTCCCGCAGAAGGAGGCCACGGGTGGTGGTGGGGCAGTGATGGGGGGGCAGGGCCAGCCAGCGCAGTCCCCCAGTCGGACCACCAGTCACCTCCCACAGAGAGAGGCCACCAGTGGTGGTGGTAATTGGCCCTCTGGTCACCTGCCCACAGAGGGAGGCTAGGCTGTGGCTTAGGCCTGCTCCCCATGGGAGCCGCCAGTCAGTTGGACACCCCCCAAGGGCTCCTGGACTGCGAGAGGGTGCAGGCCGAGCTGAGGGATCCCCCTTCCCCAGTGCATGAATTTTTGTGCACCGGGCCTCTAAGTATACAATATTTTAAAGTTTTTGTTATGAATGTCAAATTCTCGTTCAGAAATTCTATCAATTCATATTCCCATAAACACAATTTGGAGAAAAAGAAAGGAAGAAAGCAATGCAAGAGAAAGACACAGTATGTGGACAGTGGGTGTGGTTTCCTTGTATTTTTTATGTAGAACAGCTTTTGTAGAGATTTTGATGTAACGTAAATGGTGATTCTAAATGGTGATTCGAGCCTCCAAGGAAAATCAGCTTGGGGAACATTTGAGGAGCTTAAGTGCCATCAATCAGAAGGTCCAAAGCATAGGGAGGAAATAAAGTATGGGGTTGCTGGTTATGTTATTAAACATTGTAAGCAGCCCTGAGAACTGGGAAATCTGTGGGGTTGGAGGGCCCCCAGCCTCCTCCAGGGGTACTGCTGAGCGCTCCTGCATGCAATCTCCACGCGAGTTCCTGTGCCCGCTGGGGCACACACATGCCCGCACAGACAGTCCCCGGGGTTTCCACTGGTGAGCTGCCATGACAATTTTGAGAAAAGTCAGACTCCGGAGAATAACAGAACAGTTTGCAGGGCTGCCATTTAAGAAGCCTTTCCGAGGGAAGAAAAACAGTACTTGTGTCTTGAGTTGGCATTCAGTATAAACCTGTATAAAAGTGGCCAAATACAGCCACGGCAGAAGGTAAGGTAAGTTGTCTGGCTTTTCAAAAGCCCAAAGTATTCACTTAAGAGTTTGGCCGACTCCCTCCAACAGGACCCTCGAGGAAAATAAATCACCAAGGCAAGGAGTAAAGCCTTGCGTGGGATTAAGAAGCTGGGTAAGGAGGCGATGCCGTTCCTCAGGGTACAGGTGAATTCACAGACACCACCCCAGGGATTTATATTAGGAAGAGTGACCCTTCATGTGCTGGTTGCTTATTTGGAAGGAGATGACAGGAAGGAGGGGGGGTGTTGCTACTTTCTCTGAGTTGCTTTCTTTTCAAAAAACCACAGAGGATTACCTCTCCCTCCCACCCCCCCAGAAACAAGCCCTGCTCTACAAATACGTAAATGTAAGGAGGTAACCCGGCTGTAGATGCAGTTTCATTCTCTGAGCTGTCAGCTAGCTCCCAGGAACAGAAAGCTCCGCCCTCACACTTCCTGATACAGGCTTCCCCTCGGCCTCCCCAGAGAGGGAGCGTGGTCCAGAGTGAAGGGGGCTCAGTTGTGTTTCTTGAATAAAGTAATAAAAATTTTTTTGAAGGGTTTGCATGAAAGAAAGTTTTAAAAAAGTGGGCAGAAGTACATCAGGCAATGATCATCAGGCTTTGTCCCATCTTCATAGGAAATTGGTAGTTCATCCTTCTTTAACCGGATTTTTACCCAAAGCCTTATTTATGCTGAACTTTAGGAGAATTGACATAGAGCAGTGTTTCCCAAACTTTTGACATATGTGTACCCCTTCTATAATTTTTGTAACGCTGAGTACCCCTCTTCAAAAAAAAAAGGATGTATTTTAATAACAATCAAAGTATATTTATTTTTCTTTTTTTGGGTACATACACAAAAGAATAATAAATGAAAAATAAAATTATTCATAATAAAATATAAATAAAAGTTATGTTATAAATAACATTTATTTGCACACCGGACCATCTCTCGCCTCACAAGACTGTCTTGACTTGACTTGTGAGAATGTAGAATTAGGCACAGCTAAGCATGGTGGAGTGCATATCCCCACCAAACTCCGGTGCAACGCGTACCCCCACCAAACTCTTCCCATACCCCTGGGGGTATGCGTACCACACTTTGGGAAACACTGTCATAGAGGATTAAATATGTTTTCATGAGACTCTAGCCTATACAAATACGGGATACAAGAGCCCGAGAAGGTATACTGCCTTCTGAGGACAAAAGATCCAATAATAAAACGAGAGTTGGGAAAGGTAAATGGAATGAAAGTGTACTCTGCCTCTTAGCACTCAGGGGTAACCCTTGTAGTTGGCCACCTTGGAGATAGACCGGGTCAAACTCTTGGCAGATGGTTTAATGCCTCGTGCATCTTATCAGTCCACCCAGGCGGCCCCGGAAACCCAAGCAGGTTGTAAGGGATCATGTGTAGCAGTTGTGATGCTCCGGCTCTTGCAAGGAAGGCATTCAGATGCCATGCTTTGGGGCTCGAGCGGAGCGTTGCTGGTGGGAAAAGCATTTCCCCTTGGTGTTGCATCATAGCAGATGAGGCGTGCTCGGAGAGGGGTGGCGTAGACCATGCTGGGTGGATGGAAGGGAGAAGGTGGAGTCACACCCCAAGCGCACGGTTTAGTCTCACGACCTCTTCTGGATGAAGTGGTACCTAGAGAGTCCATCATCAAGTATGAGGAATGTGTGAATCAGATGTGAGGGCAGCAGACACGATTGCTGTAAATCTAATGGGAGGTCGAGCCGGATATTCAAGTCGATACTGATTTTAAAAAAGAAGCAGCCCCGATCCCATGGCCTGGTGGCACTGCCTTGTACCGATGATACCTTTCCCCATTTTCTTTGCCTTAAATTGTTGAATGAGTAGAAAAAAAGATATTGGCCTCCCAATTCCAGAGCATTACATTTGACTTAAACAGTGAATTAAAAACACATAAACCCGGAGAATTACAGGGAGGCATACACCCAAGCCCTCTACTGGGCACGGAGCTCATAGAAAATACTTTGTATTTATTGAGACTCAAAGCAAGACAACCGGAATTAAATAGAAAGCCGGGAAGAGTTGGGTGAGATTTAGGGCACCGTGTCGTATTAAATGTGAGAAGAAGAAAATTAAAGTGCACAAAAGTAAGCAGAGGCAGAGCTCAAGTGTAACATTTCCAATTCCCCCCCCAAGCAGAACTGCCCTCCTCAGTCAAGCCCATCTGCTCACTTCCTTTACATTGCTAATGCAGCCGTTTAGCACTTAATTAATACCAGTTACATTTAATTCTCCGGGACCCTGTCATGTGCTCTGGCCAAGGAGGTTTGCGGCCTCCCCAGGGCTACGTATTTGGCCATAGACTTGTTCAGCGTCGGTAATGGTGACGTGGACCTCCATTGCTTTCTCCCTATGTGGATAGGGACCTAGGGTGACCCACTGACCAAAACCTAGGTCCAAGTAATTATCACCGTTTGGCCCCATCACCTGTGCTCTCCAGGGGGGGGGGGGGCCTCCAGGGGCGACTGCTGTGTTGTGCCAAACCAGCTGTGCCTGGGAGGAGAGGTGGAGAGATGGGCCTCCTTCACGCCCGGCAGCCCCGGACCCCCGGGGCCCTCTTGTCCACACCTGGACGGCCGAGCTGGCTCCTAGTGGGGGCGGGAAAGGGATTGATTGGTTTCTTCCATCTTGACTTGGGGTCCTGAGGCTAAAGTAAGTCTGGCTGTCACTCAGTCCTTTGCCAGAGGCTGCTGTTAGCAGGGCCCGCGCCAGTTGGTTTAGGCCAAGGTGCCAGAATAGGTTGGGCGGGTGGAGGAAGTGGTGTGGTGTAAAAAGCTGGAGAGGAGCGCAGCGATTTGTATTTGGGTGCAGGTCCAAGTCTGTGCAGCTCTCGGAGGAACCAGCCACTCAGCTAATCCTCACAGGCCCGGACCTATCTCAGGGCTGAATGCCACGGGACGCAGAAACCTGAGACGCGGTTTATGCTCTGAGGAACGTCTGCCCGAGTGTGCGAGCCCTCCTGTGCTTGTGTGGACATTGGCCTCATGCTGCACACTTACTCACGTATTCACTCGGCGTCCACGGCACGCTGGGCATCGTTCTGTGGCCGGGGATGCAGAGATAAATAAGAAAGGCCTCGCAGGCTCTCGCAGTTGAATAAGGGAGGCCAACAGGTAAACAAACGGTGCCGTGGGAGGCGTGCTGGAGATGTGGATAGGAAGGACGGGGGCTGCCGTGTGACCTCCCCATCCCAGGGGCCAGGCTCTGGGCCTGAGTGAGCACCTGCTAGGCCGAAGACTGACATACAAATTCAGGAAGTGGGATGGAGAAGAAACACCCGAGGGACGGGGAGGCAGAAAAAAGGATCTGAGGCCGAAACCGGTTTGGCTCAGTGGATAGAGCGTTGGCCTGTGGACTGAAGGGTCCCGGGTTCGATTCCGGTCAAGGGCATGTACATTGGTTGCGGGCACATCTCCGTTAGGGGGTGTGCAGGAGGCGGCTGGTCGATGTTTCTCTCTCATCGACATTTCTAGCTCTCTATCTCTCTCCCTTCCTCTCTGTGAAATATCAATTATATATATATATATATATATATATATATATATATATATATATATATTAAAAAAGGATCTGAGTCAGGAGGGAGAGCTCCACATCACATATTACATTTTTGATTCTTATATTTCCAGTAGGACATGATCTCACTCATCTAGGGGAAATGGTGAACAACATAGACTGATGAACAAGAACAGACCCAGAGATAAGGAGCCATGGGTTAGACTGTGGGACCTCAAAGGGAGGGTGGGGATAAAAGGGAGAGATCAACCAAAGGACTTATGTGCACACATATGAGCCTAACCAGTGGTCAAGGACAATAGGGGGGTGGGGGCATGAGTGGGGAGGGGATTGGAATGGGGGTTGAGGACAAATATGTGATACCTTAATCTATAAAGAAATTAAAAAAATTTTTTTTTAAAAAGTGCATAATCCTATTGTAATTCTCACATTATATTTTCCCATTTAAAAACATCACAAGCTTTATAGGAATCCTTAAAGACATATGGCGCGCCTTAGACATTGATATTTGGACATCCTTTTGTCTTCGGGTTGTAGCTGAGGAAGCCTACCAGAGGTAAAGGGGGCAGAGAAGCAGAGAATCGTCAGCCGGGGCTCGTGGCAGACGTGTGAGGAGGTGGACGCTTGTCTGCATGCTTTCCGGGCTGTTCAAGCTGAAAGTGCTTTTAGAAAGATGTCTTCCTTTTACGAATGAGAGAACTGGGGCCGGAGAAGAGAAGTGACTGGCAGGGGGGCACCGTGAGTGAGTGAGTTGCTGTGACAGGGGTGTGGCCTCTGACGTCAACAAGGGGAGGATCGTAATGGCGGTTGTCCAGAGGGCGAGAGAAACAGCTCTTCTTTAGGTTAGATAATCTTTAGTGAGTGCACAGGTAAACTCTATAGAAGGGCGCATTGTGCCATTTTTTTTAACCTGAGCCCGTAGTAACAAATACATTTTGCTTTGTAATTTGGTTCTCTCTCTCTCTCTCTTTCTCTCCTCTCTCTTTTGGATGCTGGCATTTTTTTTTTTTTTTATATTACCAACCAGAAAGTGTCAACAAAAGATTTTCTCACAGTTATGTCACAACTGCAACTTAGCTGACAACAATTGCAAAAATACATCACGATTTCAGCAGTATTACAATGTGAAAAATGTTTGCAATACACAAGACAGGATATATCTATTTAAAACTAAGACGGAGATTTCATGAAACGATACTCTATTTCTGTGTGATGCGCTTTGATATTTTCTGCTTTGTTCTATTCTATTTCATTAAAAAATTGCCTGTTGGGACTCATTAATGGGCTGAGGACCCAGCTTGAGAACACTAGATAAATAGATCAATTTGTATGAAATGTAATTATTGCGGCAGCATAGCGGGGCCTTCAAGGTCTCACCACTGGACTCTTCTTGACCTTAACACTGCACATTAATCCGAGTATTTCTATCAGTTATTCTAAACTTTCATTGTGGGCTCTCTTAATGGGTCAGATTTATCTCTTACAATGGTCAATGGCTGCTCCATCTATCATTTGTTTTAAAGTATGCACTTGTCTTGGTGGAAAACTGGGGGTGATGGTGTATTGATTCAACAGTAAAAGAAGGCGCACAAATTTTAAGATGTGCTGCGTCCAGCACTTGTACCAGGTGAGAATGAAGTAAAGGAAGGCGGAGGTGGGGACTGGGGATGGGGAAGGGCAAGGATAAGAAAACCAGGGGGTGGAGGAAGACTAGACAGGCAGAGGCGCCAGACCTATGGAGTAAAGGAGGGGGAGGAGCCAGTAGCTGTAGTCCTGAGCCTTGGGCCAAGGAGATGAGGAGTGACCTAGAGGGATAGACTCTTGCCATGATTGGCTGGTCTTCATGCCATAGTCAAAGGGATGATGCCCAGGCCTGTTCTGCAGAGCTGTGCTATTAAATGTGGCCTCAGGCTCTCTCTCTCTCTCTCTCTCTCTCTCTCTCTCTCTCTCTCTCTCTCAGCTGGCCTACATCAAGGAAACTGTTGGGAAGACAAGTTGGCTACTAAGGAGAAAGAGTGGTTGAACCTGCTTCAAAGTAGGCTGATAAATAACAGCTAATGGGTGGAGTGGAGCATAAAACCACATAGAAAACTGGTTTAAAATTTAAAAAATTTAATTTCAGAGAGGAAGGGAGAGGGAGAGAGAGAGATAGAAACATCAGTGATGAGAGAGAATTATTGATCGGCTGCCTCCCGCACACTCCACACTGGGGACTGAGCCTGTAACCCAGGCATGTGCTGCCCGACTGGAAATCAAACTGTGACCCTCCTGGTTCATAGACTGACACTCAGCCATTGAGCCATGCTGGTTGGGCAGTGCTTAACCTCTTGTTTGAGTCATGGCCTTCTAGGATAATCCAAAGACAACTTAAGGGTAGACCCTTTCTCTGAGAAATAGATGTACACACGGAACTTTACAGATCATTTCATGGGCTCAGGCACTTTCTGAATTGAAATTTATTCTTGGGCCTTTTGAGTTCAGGTTTAGAACCCTAAGTAAGGGTTATTGGATGTGGGAGAACTCAGCTCCCCATCTACTCTTCTAAAAACTAGTCTTGCCCTTACACTAGAGATGAAAGAGGGAATGTTTTTGACCTATGCAGCCTGGAATGGAGGTTCAGAAGAGGTGGAGGTGAGCTGTCAACCTGTCCCCCGAGGGGCAGTGAGAGCAGACAAGGGGTGACTAAGTACCACGTGGTGTCCCAAGGCAGATTTCTGGAACATGAAGCATCCAACAGTGGACTTCACCGCACAGGAGAGAGGGCTGTGCTTCAGTGCCGGAGACGATGCTCCATGTAGACCTTGAGAATCCAATGACACAGTTTTTCAGCGATTTGTCCAAGCCTCAGAGCAGACGTTCTTCTCAAAATGGACGTCAGTAAAGTCACAAACCACTGATACGATGGACAGATTCTCCCATTCGCATCACAGGGACATGCAGATGGGGGAGGCTCCCAGCCTTAGCTAGCCGTTGGGTCAAACAGCGTTTGCTGCCTGAGCGTGCTGTCAGGTGCATTGGAATACTTAACAGAACTTGCCTCCTCTTCCAGGAATTTAAACTGACAGCTCATTTGCCGCTCATCACTAATGTGATTTTTTTTTTTAGAGGAAGCCACTTAGCTTGATTTACCACGATACTGCTTCCTGTCTCAGGGAGGAGCCCATTGGCGTTGCCCCTTTGCAGAAGTCGGGGACACCCAGGACACAGAATGGGTTACCGTGGGTCGCTGTGGGATTTCTTCGGGAGAAGCAATGCCACCCTGCTTCTGCCCCCTCTTCCGCTCTGGAAGAGAGTGCCATTCATGCCCCGGGTCCAGCAGCACGGGAATGGCCTCAGGCGGTTTGCCTTGAGTTTCTGGAATGGTCCGAGCACTGGCCGCTTTTCTCAGGGTGGGAGTGGGGCCGGAGCAGTGATTGCCGGGGAGCCTGCCCGTGGCTGCCGCGGGAGGTCTGGCAAGGACAGCAGCGTCTTTGTGCTGCAGTTGGTTAGCGGCTTTTACTTTTTTTTTCCTCCCCCAATCCCCCTCTGAGGGAAATCTGTGATTACATTTTTCCCCCCCTCTGCACAGGTGCTAGAATGCATTGCGCAAATACAAACATATCCCACTTCATGAGGAAATTTGGAAGTCATTTTCCTTCCATCTGCCTGAAGTAAACCGAGCTCTAAAACTGGCCACCCACCCACCCACCCATTCTCCCACGCACCTTCCCGGTGACAAAGAGGAGATGGCATTGTAGGAGAATGGGAAGGAAAAAAAGGAGAAAAAAAAAGACAAACCCTGCAAGGCATTGACCAGAATGGCTTGTTAGTATCATTTGGACAGCTACGAATAACACACGCTAGCTTCTGAGGCTTGCCTGTTATTCACAGGAGAGGAGCCTTCGTGACCCCCCCTCTCCTCTTAGCCATCCCAACGGGCCTTTACTACAGATAGCTTTTCCCATTTCATCCCCAAATCCTGGCCGAGCCAGCGTGTTCTCTGATCACAGATCATTTTCTTAGGTCCACAGCGAGTTCTCGCCCACGTAGGTAGGTAAGCGGTGATCTTTCAGGAAGGCGGAGGGCGGGGGGTGGGGGTGGGCAGCGCTGCCCGTGTCCAGAGGGCGCCGCAGCTGCGGGCGCGCCGCAGTCAGACAATCAGAGGCCCAGCGGGGCACCTCCCGAGCGCAGCTGCACGGCCCGCCTCGCGAGCTCTCCGACGTGCGGATTCCAAGCTACATTTAACACAATTGCCCATCAGCACTTAGGAAGCAGTTACCACAGAAACCCAGCGGAGACCAATTAGTCACATGATTAAATTAATTAAAATAACCCAGGGCATCTGCCATCTTGCCTCTTTCTGCAGCAGATACGCGCGTGGCCCAGACAGGCCCGCCGCAGTTGGTTAGCAGCCCTGTTGTGTCTCCTCATCCCGGAACTGTCTTCTTTCGGGGGCGGGGGGGGGGGGGGGGAAGGGGGCTGCTTCTCCCGATTTGCTTCTTTCCACAAGAACTCTGGGTTGTTTTGGAAGAGATTTCTCCCCTGTAAGCCAGGCAGTATCGAATTTACAAAACATCAGGTTTAATAAACAATGGGGTTTGTTATGCTGGGGATAAGAGGATTTGGAAACATTTCCATTTGCGCCTTTGAAAACTTTCTGAGTTTTTTTTTTTTTTTTTTTAATGAGGGCTTTCACAATACATGCCAGAGGGTGCTCCGTGATAGGAATTTACACTTGACCCGAGAATTCGGTGGCAAGTCAGGGAAACCAGACCATGGCTCTGCTTGTTAAAATAACGGAGGTGTCACCCGGGGCACAGGCGGCCTGTGTTCTAAGGCAGCCCTGAGTCAAAGGTGGTGTCTAATGATCCCACTCAGTGGCTCATCATTTGTAAAAGGCAAGAAATGCACATTCTGAAGCTGGCGCCATCCATCAGCGCTTTGTTCGTGAGGTGCTGAGTGACCCAATAATGGCCTCCATTATTGTATACCAGTGCCATCCTTCTTACACACACACACACACACACACACACACACACACACACACACACCCCAGCTTACCTAGATCCCATAGTGCTCACAGCGGCATGACCTCCATCATGCCAGGCTCTTTCTGGAGACCCTTCCGATCCATCGAACCTGAGAGAAATGACCACATACAAACTGGAGCTAGCACAGGAGGTAATGGTGTGGTTCCCTGAAGCTCTTTCTCTGTGAATGGGCTTGACAAAAGGGCCTAAGTTATCTGGTTCGGCCTCATTAATCTCGTCTACAAACCCTGACTCTGAGCGGGAGAATCGCGGTTCTACGTGAAGAGGAGGTAGCATGTCCTCAGGGACAGGTCTTTCAGCAGCTGTAGGCACTGGCTGGGTCTGAAGCTTGCTCCTTCCTGGGTGAGTCAGAGCCTAGTCAGACCTCAGAACAGATGTGTCCACCTGGCAGTTCTGAAAATCAGGTGGCTGGCAGAAGAGAGCCATACGGTAGTTAAAAAAGCCGTGGCCTAACGTATCACATAACTAGCTTCAAAGGAAATTAATTGGTGGGGATATAAGCAATAGCAGTAATAAGAAGAATATATATTTGTATCACGTTTTATAATTTATGAAGCATTTACATACTTCCATAGTTCAACTTAATCTCTCCTCTCTGATTTTTACTAATTCTCTTATTTAATGTATATATATATATATATATATATATATATATATATATATATATATAGTGTGCACGTGGCACACACTTTTTTAATCTGTTCAAGTGGCTGTTTTGTGAATAAAATAAACATAGCATGCATGCAAAGCAAAGCTAAAATGGTTATAGGGAATATATTTTTCATTTTAGAGATTCTCCTTTTGAAATTAACAGAAAAAAAGAAAGAAAACATATTTTTTTGCATAAGTGACTAATGAATAACCCTGTTAGAAATGATTTGAAAAAGATAATGTTAAACCTTTTATTATTAAATACAATATTAATAAATGTTTATTAAATAAATAGTAGTGCTTCTGTGAGCTATCAACTTGCTTTTACAAGCAGATATCTGTTTCTACTATATCTATATAAAATTGTTCTCAAATTACGGTATTAAAAACTATTAACAAGTATTTTAAAGCTACTAATGATGACAGGTTGGGGAATGGCAAAATGAACCACAAATCAAAGGGAATCATGTCCTCTAGTTGTACTATATATCAGGCTTGGTCAAAATGTGTCAAGCATTTGGAAAGTTATTACACAATATTTTAATAGACAGACTCTGCATGCCACTAGTGGATTTGAAACAGAGATTCGACTTAATTTGCTCACATTTGCATTGACTACAATTGTTGCCCATAAATTGAGTTTTCACAGCAACACAAGGGGCTGCCTGTCCCCATCACTCCGAATTCTGGCTGCTGAGAGGAACTCTGAGGGGCTGATTGGTCATGGAGGGGGTATTGGCTGTGCGCGTTCCTTTGCAACTTTTAGGTTATCCTTTGTCTCAAATCACGAAGCTTCCTCCCAATCTACCAAGGAGGATCAGCAAAAGATGCCTCTGCATAATTTACGAATCATTCCTCCCTTCGTTTGGCCCCTCCCCGCCCCTGTGATATTGACATTCATGGTCTATTGCTAGAATGAAACATAGGCATGTTTTAGGATTAGGTTGGTGACTCACAGGATCAAACCTGAGATGCTTCTGAGACTGATACACTGTGGAAAAATATTTTTTTTTACAAAGTTAGATTTCTATGAAAATTGTGATTATAAGAAGTACTTGCTGCCTGTATTGATTTTTAGCCTTTTCATTTCATCTTCCTGGAAAATCTTGGTTCTGAGTGCTTACTGCCACACTTAAATTGTCAAGGAAATCAACTTTAGATGACAGAAAATGAGATAGTGTAGAAACGGGTTTTTGTCTCTATTATTTTCATAAAGATTTAATAGCAAAAGGGCAATTTGGGCAACTGCATGGTAGCTCTGCCATAAATCCCTTCTGAAAGTAAATTCATAAAGAAAAGTTGAGTAAGTAATACTGCAGCATATTATGGCCAGCATGTTTATGCTGACCTTCTCATTCACACTCAGGAGATAAAGAAAAAATTTAAAAGTTGGCTTAGTGATATTAAAAATTGGGCATTTATTATTTTATTCAACAAATACCCATTTAGCCGAAACCGGTTTGGCTCAGTGGTAGAGTGTTGGTCTGCAGACTGAAAGGTCCCGGGTTTGATTCTGGTCAAGGGCATGTACATTGGTTGTGGGCACATCCCCGATAGGGGGTGTGCAAGAGGCAGCTGGTTGATGTTTCTCTCTCATCGACGTTTCTAGCTCTCTATCTCTCTCCCTTCCTCTCTGTAAAATATCAATAAAATATATTTTAAAAACCCACAAAAAAAACCCCAAATACCCATTTAGATCAGCAGCTGTCATTACTCTGTTACTTCTTACAACTGTTTTTCTCTTCAGAAGATATAATAATACCAGCATCACTTTTATAGATGTTTGTCTCTTGTCCATACTTCCTATTATAATAAAACCCCACGAAGACAGTCATTTTTGTCTGTCTTATTTGCTGCTCTATGTTCAATGTTTAAAACTGTGTCAGCCATATGAAAGAGTTTGATAAATATTCATTGACTGAATGAATAAAAAGGTTTGAATTAAATAAATCAGGCTCGACTTTTTAAAACAAGGAGCATTGAAAGGAACATTAATTTGTTTGTAAGTTAGATTCATTAAATGTTAAAAAGAGCTGGTTTGCGTGCAGTCAGTGTTGGGTGCAATTGTTGAGACTGGGAATCTGTCTATATAGAGAATGCAGAGGCTGCAAAATAAGGGGTATACCAGTTGATTGCCCTGGTTTTCTTTTTTTTTTTTTTTTTATCAATGTACAAATCCTTTAGCACAAAGAATCTAAATGGATCAGAGATAAAAGTTCACATGGAATTTATTTTGACTTAGAAAACAATAGAAACAGCCATAAAATAAGAAAAAAAAGAGCAGATATTGGGAAAAGACTGAGAATTATAATGCATGAGTAATCCTGTCTGGGCTAAAGGGACGCGGACTGAGGGGGTACTTAATCTCCTGATCACTCATCCACAGAGCTTTGTCCCTAAGCCACTGGGTTGTATAAAACCTTTGCAGATTAACTAACTGTCTTCCCGGGTTGTAGTAGTAGGAATAATTATTTTATTCTCAGCCATGCAGTGGCATTGCCATGTGAAACTTTTTTATTTTGCATTGTGTGTAAGAGAATATGGATTTGGTTGACCCACAGATCTGATTCCCCCTACCCCACTTAATACCATCCACATGCAGTTTGTACCTTGAAGCAAACACAGACTTGGAATCTAAAGTAAAAATCTCAGTCATCACTCACTCGCTGGCTTGCAATATACGTGTCAAGTTCTTTCTCCTTTGAAAAGGAACCGTGTTTAATGCACTGCATAGAACTGACTTATAACCTTCAGGGAGGCACCTTTATTTTTTTTGGGGGGGGGGGTGGAGGGTGGTCTGATGCCCCAGTGTATATCAAATGGAACCCAGAAAAAGGTAGAAAATAACAAATTCAAAATGACCTTATCAACCGTTGAAATGATACTATGTTCCACAAAAGAACTTTCTTTTCCCCACTCTTGTCTGTCTGGTGGTTTCTACTTTCTTACCGGCTCCCTGCCTACATTCTTACCAATCAGCTTGTAGGAAAGACAGTTTGGGGAGTCTGATCCCTCTCCAATCCAAGTAATGTTCAGATAAGCATTCTGCAGCTCTCTCTCCTGAGGGCCCTGCTAGATCTTCACAGTAAGGTTAGACCAGCCCAGGGAGGATTTGAGGGTTTTCCTGGGGATTGCCTGTGGGGCCGTGCATCACCAGGAGGGCAGTCAGCCATGTGCAGACCCTCTGCCTGCTCCCCCTGCAGAGTCTCACCTCTGCCCACCCACCAGGGGTTTGTTCCTTTCCTTCTAGAGCTTGGCTCCCAAGATCCATCCTCTCCCGAAATCCTGGCCCCCCGAATCCTTCTTGACCTCCAAGGGTTAGGATGTGAGTACCCTCTCCATTCACCTGTGGATACTCACAGTTCATCCCAATTTAAATGTTCTCCTTACACCAGACGCTGGGCTAAGAGTCAGAGAAGCTCAGTAAGTTACTCAGGCCAGAACGCGCGGTGACCAGGCTGGGAATGGACCCCGTCCTCCTTCCCCATCGAATGGTGCTTGCGGCTCTCCCTGAGCCAGGCTGTGCACGGCCAGGGGGCAGCGGTGCCCCATCCCTGGTCCCTGCCCTGTTCTCCTCATCTTGTCTCCTAAGGACACAGCCTAAATCCCCCGAAAAGCCCAACCACCTTTTCAGGCCTTTCCCGAGGGTCTCAGAAATGTGTGCTTGCAGCAGGGAGAACCTGCCAATAATAGACTTGCTTTCGGTTTCATAAACACCTCTGATGTCCTCTCTCTGGAAAGGTCTCTGTCTGGGGAGTCTGATCTGTCAGGGCTGTTCCTAAGCTATCCGTTTAGTGGAAACCTGGTTTGGCTCAGTGGATAGAGGGTCGGCCTGCGGACTCAAGGGTCCAGGGTTCGATTCCGGTCAAGGGCATGTACCTTGGTTGCGGGCACATCCCCAGTGGGGGTGTGTAAGAAGCAACTGATTGATGTTTTTCTCTCATCCATGTTTCCAACTCTCTATCCCTCTGTGTGTGTGTGTGTATATATATATATATATATATATATATATATATATATATATTATCAGTTTAAAGACAGTGGGCATCTCTAGAGTTCTCCTAGAGAATGTCCCAGCTAGTAGAGAAAAGTTTAGGTGGTTGTTTCTTCCTTGAAATGTTACAGCTTAATTTGAGCCTGGAAGACATTATGAAAAGGCTTCTTTAAGTGGAAGAAATGAAGGTAGGAAAGAAGGAGGGGAGGAAGGGAGGAAGGAAGAAAAGAAGGAGGAGGAGGAAGGGAGGGAGGGAGGGAAGGAGGGAGGGAGGGAGGGAGGAAGTCTAAGTTAAAATTTCATCATTGTCTGGAGAGAAGTTGGACTTCGTGTTTCAGCCAGATGTGTGGACAGTTTCTCCAACTGTAGCTCTTTCCTGGGAATTACATTTCCCACAGCAGCTCATGTCCTTGGCCATTCTGTGCTCAAACAGCATGGCTTCAAATGCCCCGCCCAGGACAGGAAGACAGTCTCCATGAAGCTGAAGCGGTCGTTGGGCGGGGCGGGGCCGGTCCTCTGGGAGGTGGCACTTTTCTAACCTCGGCCTGTTCCTGTGCAGAGCTGCCTGGTGAGGAGCTGACTATAATGAAGGAGCTTGGCTGGTCAGGTTCCTTGTCAAGTTAAGAAGCCCTTTGTTTCTGTTTAGTTTTCTGAAACAAGACAAATTATGATATTTTCTGTTAATTTCTTTCCTTAATGAGTTTCATTAAAATCAAAGCTTCCAGTAGACTGCGCCTTGACAGCTGTCTAAGGGCTGTTGCGTTTACTGGGGGCTGCTTGGACCGAATAATTATTACAGCTCGATAGTTTAAAAAGAAGTAAGAACAACAGAGAAACGTGTGTTACATGTTTCTGTTTCTTTCCAGTGTCTGGGATGCTGTGGTGTTCAAAGGAGATCATTAAAACCTTGTATTCTTTGAACTGAAATATTACTAAATCATCACACGTTTGCTTCTTAATGGCCTCCTGGTTCTTAAATACTGAATTGCATTAAATAATGGTATATTAAAAGGAAGCCTTTTAGAGGTTAATAAAAGAAATTTTAAAAGAAAGATTGTCTTTAGGCACTGGCAGGTCAGGATGTCTTGGTGAGAATATGGGCAGCAGCATCTTTTATCTCATGTTTACTGAGTAAGTATAGAAATGCACATCACTTATCTCCCCAAAAATAATGTTAAAAATACATTTTTTTTATTAATTTCAGAGAGGAAGGGAGAGGGGGAGAGAGATAGAGAGACATCAATGATGAGAGAATCATTGATAAACCGCCTCCTGCCTGCCCCCCACTGGTGATCGAGCCTGCGGCCCGGGCATATGCTCTGACCAGGAATCGAACTATGATCTCCTGGTTCATAGGTTGACTCACAACCACTGAGCCATGCTGGCTGGGCTCCCCCAAATAATTTGTATAGGCCAACTTGGTGTAATAAAAAAAGGCTTTAAACTCATAGCCAGAATTCCATATTTAGAGTGTTCTTATTTGTGAATCAAACTGCCCCCATGTCGAAATGTTGTGATCTCAAAAAAGGAAAATAATGTCAAAATTAAAACCTGATAGAATGAAATTTATATGCTGTATGCAGGGATGAAATGATTCAGAATCAATGCAAATACTTTTATGAGGAAATAATGAAAAGAAGTGATGGATGAAGTAAGTGGGTTGAAAATTTGATCATTGTTGAAGCTGAGTGATGGGAATTTGGAGACTTGCTGTTCTGTCATTCTTATTTTTGTATAAATGTAAATTTTTTATAATAAAAGTGTTAAAAATGACGCAATGTTAATAGAAACATGGTAGGTAATAGATAAGGGATGAAAAAAAAAGGAATTGTGGATTATAGGAATTTGATAGACCAAAATAATTTCACAACAAAAGCTTTAAAGGAAAGAAAGAAAAAATTAATGAGGTACAACTCTAGAATTCTTCAGGTTCTGTTTTTTGTTTTTTTCTTTCAGCAGATATGTAGTTAATATAGGAGAATTTAAGCTGGAGAAATACTCTATTTGGGGGAAGAATTTCTAGGAGCAGATTTAAATTTCATAAAGAAAGCACCATTAGTAAAAATGAGTTTAGTGGCTCATGTGGAGGAAAAGCAAGTAGGGTATAAATGGCGAGGGAGCACACTGCAGGAAAGAATACGCATTTTCATTATTCTTATTTTATCCCTAGCTTCTTAAAGAACTTGTAACAGACATAAGGGGCATTGCTGGAGGAGGCACCAGTGTGCCCAGAACAGCCACACTCCCCATGCATGTGGGAGGTGCAGGAAAGCAGAGGGAGGCCCCCACAACTTGAGAGGGAGAGCCCCCCAGCCCCCCATCTTGGGAGGAATCATTCCTTTGGCTGTGGTAGCCTTTGATAACACCCCATAGGACTGCTCAGGGCCACTTCCAAAGACCGGTTTCCATTTTCATGTCACTCTACTGGGTGATGGAGTTGGATGTGTAGTTGGACCCGGGCGTCCCTAAGTGTCCTTCACATTCTGAGATTCTGTGATTCTGTAAGACAAAGAGGCATGAAAACATCCTCAGCGGTACACAGTTGGATGCAAGATAGGTGTGTCTGGATGCGTGCGGCTCTCCACGCTCCCCGCAGAGGAAGACGTAGCCGTATTGCGAGCTGTGGGCTGGCTGCCCACCAAGTAGCAGACTGAATGTAATCTGGCCCTTCAAGTTCCTAAAGCTTTTAATACGAAGGAGCCTGGTCTCACTCAGGAACTCCTCATTAAAGTATAAAACACTCTCTCCCGTAGTGTCGACGCTGGGAAGGCACTCTCCCTCCATAAAGTCTATCACTATCTTACAGAAATCTCTCCCCCAGGAGGCGCCTGAGCCCAGGGCTGCAGCTGTGTTTTAATAAGGGCTGGATAATTTTATGACCAATAACATTTGTCGTTACACATGCTACAAGAAGGTTAATCAAATCTCAGCCTTCGGGGCATAATCCGGGGTCCCACAGGAATTTTCCTGCAGGATTCTGTGTTTGGCTAGGGAAGCTCACTTCCCTCCTTACACATTAGCTGTTGACCGTGGCCTCGGAACTCTGGATTGGTGCCGCGATTGTTTCTCTTACCGTCACCAGAAATTTCAGTGTTAAAATAGTTTTTTTTTTGAAGGGGGAGGGGGCACAAACCCGAGTGTCACGGCTTTCGGAAGCTGGCTTTTTAGAGCTCTATGCTTTCAGGCCAATACTTTATTTTTCAACTCGTAACTTTAGTGAGACTGGGATAGTCGATCTATCTGTTTCATTTGCGTCGAGGAGCCAAAGTTGAAGGCAACTTTCAGACCTGAGATACCAAATATTTTTCCAGCATTGCTCTGTTGCTTAGGAAACTCATAAACTGGCTCAAACATCTCACTTGGGGAAATATTGAAGTGACATTTAACTCAGAAACAAACTGCCTTTGGTCTGCTAAAGAAAACAGCATCGCTGCCTGAGAGGGCACCCGATCAAAATAAAGAGGGAGGGAGGGAGGGAGGGAGAGAGAGAGAGAGAGAGAGAGAGAGAGAGAGAGAGAGAGAGAGAAGAGATGGCCATGGAAAGCTGAGGTGTGGATGCCTGCAATACAAATTTTGAGAACGTCCTCGAGTTTTACTCTGGTGTGGATTATATGCACAGATCAACCTGTGGCATTTCAACTGTCGCTAATGAAGAGTGAAGTCTCCTTGTCACTGAAGGGTCAGGAGACCCCCAAAAGTCTTCTACTCAGGGTTCAGTGGTGTTTCATGCAGCAAAGGACATAGGCAATCAGAAGTAGGTCCTAGCTGCCCATGGGATCCAGAGCCCCTGCCCAGTCCCATTGAGCTGCTCTCCGTCTCAGTCTGCGGTAGGCTGTCTGCACAAGGCCGCCCTCGGGCTGCATCTGATTGAGGCCAGGTTGCCTCGGAGTCTGAAGCATGGTAGGAGTTCTACCTATACCTCCCACTCCCACCTCCTCATGCTGGGTTCTCCAAACCCAGTACAAGGCAGGTGCAAAGGGTCTCACTCGGACAGAGGGATTACTGGAAGGTGTGTGTGTGTGTGTGTGTGTGTGTGTGTGTGTGAGAGAGAGAGAGAGAGAGAGAGAGAGAGAGAGAGAGACTAAAAGGACTCGGTTTCCATATGGTCATCTAGGTAGGAGGTGCCTTGGGCCTATTCTAGGCTCCCAGCCAGGCCTATGAGTTGAGAATGGAGCAGGGCAGGTGTGGGATGGGGTGGGTGGAGCCCAAGAAGAGGAGGTAGAGCTCAGGGAGTTACTCCTTACTTCTTAGCACTTTCTTGGACTTTGGCTAAATGCTAGAGGTATCTGGAGATAAGTGAAATGCATAATAATATTAACTAAAACAAAACAAAACAAAATAAAACCCCCAAAAAACAAACACAGAAACGAGGTTCTAAATTGTAGACTAATCAAAGTGCACCTGAAAGTGCACCTAATCTGAGAATTCAGATTAATTGACCAGTCTCTGTACCTTCCGAGACTCTAACCTGTGACATGGGGAAAGGGGGACCGGAGAGGGAAGGCATCCTGGCTCATCCACCTGTTCCCAAATCAGTGAAGGCGCTTGAAGTTCTCCAGGGGCTTCCAGCATAATCTTGTACTTTCCCCCAGTGGCTCTTGGCTCAGCCTGTGTCAGCTTATTTGTACAAACAGATTTTTAAAAAATTGTCCCTTGCTAAGGGACCTGACATCTCGCCACTCTCAGAAATCAGAAACGACAGATGCCCTGAAGGGTGAAAGGCCGCGGCTGATTTTCTGTGAAACACAGAACCCACTCCGACTCCACCCTTCACCCACGGCCAGGGTTGTCTACATTGCACCTTTCGTGGCCGTTTCAGGTGCTGAAGGAAAACGCACAGCCTGGCTCTGCTTGTTCACACTGCGGCTTTCTCCCGCAGAACAACACAAAGGCCTTGCACGCGCCTGCCTTCCCTTTCTAAGGTTTAATGCAGTGCCCGGACCTCGGGAGCCAGCAGGCGACGGGGCTTTCGGATGAGACACTTGGTGGGTCTGAGACCCTCACGCTCGCCCGCCCTGTGAGGGGCCGTCCATCCGCAGTGGCCACTTCCCCTCCCCACCGTGGGGGAGAAAGAAAACAAGCATCAAGACTTTTGAAAGGGAAGGGAGTGGAGTTAAATTGAAGACAGAAGATGTTACTGTCTATTTTAGCCTGGCTTTTTAGGAAAGGGGTGGGGGGCGGGGGGGGGGGGGCAGGAATTGGAACCAGAAAGCTGTGAGAACTAAGGCAGCTTTAGGGCTTGGCTTCTCTCCACCTCCTCTCTCATGGTTCTGATTTTCTCTGGCTGTCTGCTCCGCGTTTTTCTCTGTGTCAACCAGATTTCTTTGCTTCCCCGTAGTACCTGGTCCTCATCACTTGAGCGTGCACACCTCCCTCACGGTGTCACCAGCGCCTCCAACACCGAGCCCTTTCGGCTCAGGTCCTGTCATTACCTGCTGTGTAGTCTTCCCCTGCATTCTAGTTCTTGTTCCTGAGACAGGAAGTCTGAGCTAATCAGTTTATCTTTTCTGCAACAGATCATAGCGTGGGTTGCTGGACACCTAATCTAGTGGCTGCCTTTGGGGCATGTGCACATTTTTGGTCCAGCCAGCTAAGGCTGGATCACATGGCACAAACCATGGCACACAGCCCCCTCAGGAGGGGATGTGGTGAGCAGACACCTTGATTGCCATCTCAGGTCCACTGTCCAACGAGTATTCACCTGTGTCAGGTACTGTGCTTGGTATCAAGGGAGATCAAAAGCCTTTCCTTCATTTCCTATTTGTGTAGTAAAGAGGGAAGGGCCACAACGGGAAGCAGATAAGAAATAGCAGGGAGCAAGTGGGAAGATGGTAGAAATGAAAGCTTAACACTCCATAACCAGAACCCAGAACACACTTTCTTCCTCTGCAATCTCACTCCTTGAGTGTGTCTGTAAAAGATGGATAGGCCCTTACCAATGAATGAAATCCCAATGGAGCCAAAACCGGTTTGGCTCAGTGGATAGAGCGTCGGCCTGTAGACTGAAAGGTCCCAGGTTCGATTCCGATCAAGGGCATGTACCTTGGTTGCGGGCATATCCCCAGTAGGGGGTGTGCAAGAGGCAACTGATCGATGATTCTCTCTCATTGATGTTTCTAACTCTCTCTATGCCTCCCTCTTCCTCTCTGTAAAAAAATCAATAAAATATATATTTTAAAAAAAAGAAGAAAAAAAAAAAGAAATCCCAATGGAAAGCCTAGGTCCAGGGCTCAGCTAAAATCCCATTTCCTCCCGACTGCTCCGGCCCAAGAGGATGTCCCTTCCTCACTGCCTTGCTTAGCGAGGTCCACATCTCAATGAGAACCTGCCACTATGTCTCCCCCCTCCTTTAATGAGTGCAATTAGGCAGGAAACTCCTTAAGAGAACCGACCAGATCTCGAGTGCCTCTTCCCCATGACCCCCAGGGCCGACGTTCTGTGAAGTGAGGTGGAAGGAAGTCAGACTGCTGGAATGGCTTCCTCGAGGAGCAGCCTTGGTCAGTGGCTGAATGTCCTGTGTATGAAAGGCAGTCCAGCCCCACACGTGGCTAGTAAAATTGTGATGATACAAAACAAAACAGCAGTCCTTGAAAAGCCCAGGAATATAGACTGTGAGGGGCACTTTCTTGACAGAGTGAGGACAGGACAAGGTGTAGAAAGTCGTGGCTCATAGCAGGGTGCGCCGTGATGCTGATGGCGTGCGCGCCTTTGTCCCAGGAGGCCTGGCCCACCAGGGAGGCTGTAAAGACCCCGCCAGGAGCCGGTGTGTGGAAGGAGGAGGGGCAGCATTTACATTCAACTGGCTAGTCCTCTCATGGCCTTTGTGAAGAGGTCCATTTAAAGAGCCCAGGGCCGTGTCCAAGCATGTAATAGTCCTTTCCCTTCCGTTCCTATATACCGTGCAGAACCCTCCGTCGAAGCATTTCAGATATAGCAACACCCATTATCACACAGTAATCGTCCTGGATAGACTTAAATGGCAAGACTCCATTTCCAGTTACTGACATTACTATAGTTGCTGTGTATCTCAACCCCCCCCCCCCTTTTTTTTTTAAAAGAAGGCAGCCGTCAACACAAAACAGAGAAGCATGAAGCTGCGCAGTGGGAAGTGCGGCAGGTTTGCCCGTGGGGTTCATACACAACACCATCTTTTAAACACACATTTCATTGTTTCTAGCAACTCGACAGACTAAAACCATATTGAAAACGAACACGCGACCGAAATGAGCAGGAGCATGCCTCAGGCGCTTCCGCCAGTTTGGGGTTAACTTCCCTCACTCCTGCCATTTGTGAGAGGGTGAGCCTAAGCAACGTGGAAACGAAATCACGAATTCCACCCGCAGAGTAAATGAGGAGAGGCGCCGCACACGCTTCGGCATGAGTAAGCTCGCTGCGCCTCCCCAACCTCTGATGTTGCGCAGACGGGAGGTCAGGAGGGGAGGGATGCATCCTTGAATGAGAAGGAGCTGCCAGCAGATGGTGGGGACAATATGAGGCATCCCTCCGGCCTCCCTGTGCGCCTTTCCTTTTGTGTCCCAAGCAGCCAGCACCCTGCCCTGTGGTGACCCCACATTATAATTTTTTCTCTACATGTGATTGGATCACCTGGCTGCGTCTCGGTGGCTTCATTGTGAAGCCGGAGGCATCGCCCTCCTCTGCAGGCTGGAAAGGAGCGGCAGGGGCCTTGATGCATTGACCCCTGTTAAAAAATTGTCCTCGTTTATTAAAGAAATCTTCACATTCTCATGCTCCCCCCCCCCCCCCAACTCGCATACAAGACTAGTAGAAAAGAAAGGCACATCTCCGAAGCGAGAAGGGATTTTTATACCAATCTCCTTCATTAGGGGCCAGCTGCTTTTAAAAATCATTCCTTTATGTGGGGGTCAGGCAAAGATGGAAGGTCAGAACAATCTGCCCCTTGGCCCCTTTTATATCCCACATATACAGGGAGCTCAGAACCCCACGCGGTATCAGATTTTGCTTTGAGAAACCCTTAGGAAGTGAAAATGATAGCAGTGGCCAAGGGCAATGGCATCCCCTTGCAGGGTGGGGGGCTGATGACCTTGAAACAAGATGGAGGACAAAAATAGCAATTTCATCACCCCTCCCCCCACCCCTCCCCCACTGAAAGATTTTCCACATCAATTTTAAAATTTCCCCAAATCGCAGCAGCAGTGGATGCCTGCGGCGGTTCCCAGGGAGCCCCGTGTGTGTGGAAGGGAAGCCCGCGCAGGGTGAAGGGCCACGAAATAAATGCGGCCGCCCGTCCCCGCCTTGCCGAGCTGCCTTTGTTGCAACGAGTGTGAAGCACGTGCCTTAACTTTTCGTTACTTTGGCTTTTTTGGCTCTGGTGTCACATCTTATAAGTCACAGTCTAGCTTCTCCTGTCCGTATCTTTACTGCACAGAAGGTTTCCCAATTTGCAAGCCTTTGCAGCACGGCTGGGCCTGGAGAGAAAACAGAATGCGTGTGCGGTGCAGTATGCATTCAACTGATGCACGAGATTCTTCCCACCATATGGGCAGAGTAGTGTGCTTTTCCCTCGAGGCGCCCCTGCCAAGACTGCCAGGAGCACATGAATAAGTGCAGGATCCTCCCTCCCAACACCAGGCCCCGGCCCTCCTTAGAAGGAGGTCCTCGCTTTTAGCAGCCGCCCGCATGGTTGCCCTCACCCTCCACCCCCCTTTAGCTCACTGGTCACAATGTTTTCCACTCACCTTTACACAGCCCTAGCCTCATCCTTCCCCTCAGCTCTGCCCTGCGTGCCAACCACCTTCGAGGTCAGCGTGGAGTTCGGGTTGCCCTGCCCATTGGAGAGGAGAGGGGTAATTAGCATTTATGCTAACGAGGGTGACAAGACTGTGGTTAAAAACTCATCCTTTACATTAATGACACGAGCCAAACCTGCTGATGTTTTTTTCATTTCCCTTAAATGTTTATTGTCCTTCATCTCAGGCAAAGCAGAGCGTGCCGAGCCTTTGTGCTGGAGAGTAACACTGGTCTGGTCTTTGTACATAAATCTTTCAGCATCAGAAAAAAAGAAGTGAGTGATATAGAGGAATTGTGTTGTTCACTCACCTCTTGGAATCTGTCTTGAATCTCCTTGGATCCTTTAGCCTGTAGAACCCACCAAGAGATATTTTGAGTTGTTTTTTTCTTCTTCGATGTTTGCTGCCTAAAATTTGAATCATCACCTCCTTTGGCTTTACTGAAGAATTAATATTTGTTTGAAAGCATACAGTATTTCTGACCAAAAGATATCCGTGGACACCTAGCTCAGACTCTTTCCTTGAGCTAGCTAATTGGTGTTATGTGGCATGTACAGCCACTCTCATTCAACCAAGTATGGGTAGCAAGCAGTAGCCCCACTTCACAGATGGGAAACAGTCACAGGCAGTAGCTTCCTTTCATCTGTCCTTCAACTTTTCAGCCACCAGTTTGGGAGGTGGGGCTCCTTTACCCACAAGCCCTGCAACAGGGTATGTCCCATGGACAAGAGCGGTTGGTATGGTTTAAAAATATATACACACACACACACACACACACACACACATTGGTGTGGTTTAAAAAAATAAAAAATAATATATATATACATTTATATATATACAATTATATATATACACAATTTATATATATACAATTATATATATACAATTATATATATATATATATATATATATATATATATATATATATATATATAATTGATTTTTACAGAGAGGAAGGGAGTGGGATAGAGAGTTAGAAACATTGATGAGAAACATCAATCAGCTGCCACCTGCCCACCCACTACTTGTGCTTGCAACCAAGGTACATGCCCTTGACTGAAATCGAACCTGGAACCCTTGAGTCTGCAGGCCAATGCTCTATCCACTGAGCCAAACTGGTTAGGGCAATTGGTCTGTTTTTGATGAAGGTCACCTACGTGTAATAACAGTGCTATTAGAATCCATCTGTTGCAAATAAGCAATTATCTCAACTCTCTACATG
This sequence comes from Vespertilio murinus, assembly GCA_963924515.1. Taxonomy (NCBI): domain Eukaryota; kingdom Metazoa; phylum Chordata; class Mammalia; order Chiroptera; family Vespertilionidae; genus Vespertilio; species Vespertilio murinus. The sequence continues at coordinate 165,709,705 of OZ004705.1, forward strand.
GACCTCATTTCTATTATTTGCAGGCATTCCCCCCAACATGTGAACAAATGACCTTTGGGCCAATAGAAAGTGGTGTGTGTGTGTGTGTGTGTGTGCGCGCGCACGCGCGCGCACTTGCTTACATTTTTCATGAATGCTAAAGGATTCACTGCTCCTGTGTGGCTCTGTGATCTACACCACCTCACCTGCCCCGCAGACCCGGGGAATTCTTTGCCTGTGAGGGTACCCTGGGAATGGCGGTGCTCTGGATTGTCCTTGGTCAGTGTGGGTGTGGTGGAAGGAGATGTCCACCACAGGGGAAAGAACAGGCGGAATGTAGACCTTGCCGTGTTCATGTGGACATCTGAGTGGGACAGCTGGGCTAGTGGGTGCTCAGAGAGAGAGGTGGGAGCGACGTGTTCTGAAAAGATCCAGGACAGGAGATGGTAGGAACGTTGAGTTGCCCCGGGGAATCTGACAGACCGTCACGCTGCCCCTGTTGGAATCTTCATTCCGGAGGAGAACATACCTGCATTTTAGCAAATTCCTTGTAGAGCGGGACTGGCTCCTGATCCTTGGAGAGAGTGCCCTTGGCCGGGCAGGTGCCTTCAGAGCGCCCCCTGAAGCCCCGGCTTTGGATGCACATCATCACCTGCAGTGATGGTGAGTCACCTGGAGCTCGGCTCTCATTCACCCGGTAATTGGTTATTTCCACACAAACTGTGACTGAGGAACATGATTACACACCTGTCACCACATGACGGGAAAGAGAGCTGTCTGTGAGCTGAGGAACAGGCGCGCTCCCACTCGGTCTCCGTGGAGCCTTCTCCATCAAAGATGTCATTTTTCATTTTTTACCTCGAAACACGACAGACATTACCGCTACGGCCTTGTCTGTATCATTTAGAGGAATTGCCGCCACAGACGCTAATCTAAGCTAATACGATTTTGTTTTGATTATTTCTCCGTAGACCTCGGGTCCTAGAGCACAGGCGGGCGGGATGCGGTGTGAAGACGCGCGTGTGGCACCTGTGAGAGCAGCTTCCTGTGACAGAGCAAGGGGTGGGGAGAAACAGAGATGAAAACGTTTCACACAGGGAGGACGATTTAAGATGAAATATGTCTTTCAAATAGAAGAAAGCCATCTGTGAATGCACAGGTGACTGAGGGAGGGGATTCTCATTCATGGAGAAGAGATTGCCCAGTGACCCCAAGTCCTAAAGGCTGTGGAGAGATGATGTGTCAGAAATGGGGACGAACACAAAAACAAAAACCAACAAAACTCAGGCAACAGTTTTGAGCTGCATGCTAAAACCAACCAAGGACTTAATAGATGCTACAACACTTGTTTTGTGTTGTTTTTTTTTTTTTTTAAAAAGCCCTAGCCTTTTGAATAAAAATATAATATGCACTCATTTGCACACGTGCTGAAAATGGTGAGCCAACGGCAGGGCTAGATTGTTTGGAGATTCGCCCTCTCCCCTCTTATCTGGTCTGCGCCTGCCTGGTTCTGCCGTTCAGCCTGGGAGGAGCCTGGGTCACAGTGTGTGCGAGCCCAGGCCTTGCTGAGCACGTCAGTCGGCAAGCGACATGGGTGTCCTCTGTCACTCCATAAGAAACGAGGTTGACCACATAGTTAAGTTCGTAGCTGGAAAATAAAGAATAAAGGGAGATGGCACGAATGGTAATGAAGGTAACCAATGGTGAAACCTTGGCTACGTTACAGGGACCTCCTCGTCCACATTTTCACATCCAACAATTCAACTGAGAATTGAAAATTTGGGGGAAAGAGTGACGTTGTTGTTAAGGTGTCCTAGGTGGTGAACATGTGCAGGCTTTCCTCTTGTCATTATTGCCTAAAAGACACAGCGTAACAGCCATTTACATAACACGGACAGCATCAGATATTGTAAGTAACGTAGAGCTGATCGAAAGCACATGGGAGGGGGTGTGTAGTTTATATGCAAATACCATGCCGTTTTATGTAAGGGACTGGAGCATCTGCAGAGTTTTGGTATCTGCAGGGGGCCCTGGAACCCACAGGGACAATGAGCCATGCCTTCCTTCTCTGCCTTCTAGCAATCTCTACGGTTCCTGTGGCTCATGGCCGGCCACCCTGCTCCTGCTGACGTTGCCGCAGCGGAAGAGCCAGTGTGGGGTGGGGGTTGAGCCTGTGTCTGGTGTCACCCCAGGCGTGCTCAGAGCCCAGCTTTGCTTTTTAGCTTTGGACAAGTTACTTAACCTTCCCTACACTTCAGATTCCTTGCTGGCAAAATGGAGGTGGGAATGGTAGCACAGACCTGCAAAGATTTGGAGAGCTTTAACGTTACGTTATGTCAAGGGGCTTCTCTACTGAGTTCTCTTCCCTCTGGGTGACAGCTCTGGGAGGCCCGTAGTTGGAAGTTTCTGGGAGTGGCGATAGTCTCTCCAGTCGGGTCCAGTCTGTGGTTCGAGAACCTCCTTTGAGTGTGGCTCCCAGGTAGCGCACAGCTAGAACTGCCCTGGGAAGTGAGACCGCGGGGTGCAGAGGAAATGGACGCCATGGGGAATGTTGGTAACCAGAAAGCCTGGGTGAGGGAGGCTATGTGTCCACTGATACCTTTTGGTCAGAAATACTGTGTGCGTTCAAACAAATATGAAATCATCAAAGCCAAAGGAGGTGATGATTCAAATGTGGAGCAAATAGGAAGGGTGGGGCTGCTCACTGTGCAGGGAAAAACCACACCTAGTTACACTAAAAAGCTACGTAGTGGAAACTGTGGAAACTCAGGCCACTTTTTGTCTTTTGTCGCCTGGGTTTCAATTCTATAATATGTATACCTCCTGGAAATGTAATAATAGTGATAACCATGAGACAGAGGAGCAACTTTTAGGTGAGGTTATCATCTAACAATGGACCTTAAACCGACACTCAGCTGTTGGCTTCCACGGACTCTTCTCTGAGCACCAAATTCTGCTCCGGCAATTATCCTCTATTTAAACACGCCACACTCCCACCTTTTATTACCTCCATTCATCATCTGCAGAATGGCTGGGGTTTAAAGTTAAGACTCCGGAGAGAGCCATTTGAGCAGAGGTTGTTATTTCTGACGCCCCTTTGCTGCTATCTTTGCACTTGGCTCCTCAGACAGGCTGATTGGTCCCGAGTTTAGGCAATTTAGACCTTGTTTCTCGGAGGCCCTGTTAACAGGGCAGGTGCACATGGATTGTCATTGAAGGTGTCAGGAAGACCATCCTGTTCGGAGGCACATCCCCCCTCCCCCAAGGGCAGGGAACCAGAGGTGTCTCTCTGTCTTTCTCCTTTGCCTGCTTCCTCTGGCATCAATCACAGCCTCACTCCGCGTTGGTCAGGACACTCGTGTGGACAGTGCACACTAACAGTCAGGATTTTGCTCCTAGTCCTGGTCCTTCTTCTTCATGTTCAGGCCAATTTTAGGTCTTTACAGACATTGTGTAATTCTCACTTCCATTTCTTATGGAAGAAATCTTATTTTTAAGATAAATTGAATATGGGGCACCATTATAGGATGTTGGCTATAAAACGGTCCCAGGCCAGAGCAGTGACCCTCCTGTGGTGTCCAGAGTGGAGGACTAGGGTGGCCGGTCCAAAGTGATGTCAGTGAGGGGCAGCAAGCTCCAGCCAGACCAAGAGTACAGGTCATAGAGCTCAGGGCAGGGCAAGAGTCAGGGTGAAAGTCCAGAGCTGGGGATGGTGTGGAAGTGGGCTTGAACTGGAGCTGGTGGGGAACCAGTGACAGGAGTGCAGGGGGATCACCGAGAGCACATTGAGGCACCTGTAAGCCCACTCTGTAGGTTCATGGGCACCCAGAGATGGGATGGACTGAAGTTTAGTACATGAATCACCCAGAGAGAATGTAGGCAGCACTGTTGTATCCAGACCCTGTTTGTGGCATTTCTGTAGTTGCTGGTGGGAGTAAAGAAAGCTAAGTTGGGCAGAGGAAGAACCTTTCTTACAGATAACAATTGTGACATCGTGGTCTTTGAAAAGGATCGCAGCTAATTCAGAACTTAGAGTCCTTGACCTCAGAATTAGAAGCTAATTCAGGGACACCCCTTGTTTCAGTCTGTGACTCACAGCTAGCTGTCCATGGCCATCATCGGTGGGGTATGCCCTTTGAGTCATTTCTTCTGTACGTAGGGATGTGAGTTGTGCGCCGATTCGTGCACATCCTCTCCCATGTTCCAACGTCTGTCTCCCCTTTGCCAAGACCTGTAGGTGTAGTAGGATGTGGCAGATCATGAGGAAGGGTGACTGGGACACAGAGCTGGCTAACTCTCCCAGGAAGACTGTGACCCAAGTCTCACTGGCCTGATCAGGTTGCATCACTGCTGCCCTGTCTCTATTTCTAGGAGTGGAGGGGGTAGCGGTATCGAGCAGAGGCTGGTGAACTGGCATCTGGATCCGCATACCCCTACTGTCCAGCTAGGCAAGTCCGCAGATGCAGTCTCATCCATTTGTCCAAGGGTCTCCACAGCTTCAACGAACCGAGTCATGTTAACCAAAGCCTCAGTCCCCATTTATGTACCAGAGAGCCAAGACTTGATGAGCTAAGACACATAGGCATCCTTTATCGTCTGTACAGCATCATCTATGGTATCAATGAAAGTGATATAACATTGATAATGCTATTAGGAATTCGCCAAGGACATTGTGACAAAGGATCTGAATTGTTGAGTGAGCGGTGTAAGCATGTCCTTCTGGAATTGATGGGCTCAGGTATCCGAGGGTTACTTAACAAGAATCAGGTTAAAGAGGCCTGGTTTGTTTTATTAATTAATTGTTATCAATTTTGAAGTGCCATCTTCCTTAGGCCATGCTAGAGACCTGCTGACTCCTGCTCGCTCTGGCCTCTCTTTTCCTGGGTCCTCGCAGACCACCCTGCCCCCTTCAGTTTTATTTGCCAATAAACACCCTCCTTTCTCCATTTTCTTGCTGTATTCACTCTTGGAATGCTAAAAGCAAGGCATTATGGAAACCTCCCTTCATTAATAACACATTTAAAAAAATTAATGACATTAGTATGTTCAAGTTATTCCACATTCATTTTATTTATAATTCTTCCCACTAGCAGGGTTTAGAGTGAGGACTCTGGAGGCAGACAGCCTGAGTTTGAACCCTGGTTCCACTACGTACTAGCCGTGTGACTTTCCATAAATCACACAGTCTCTCTTCTGAGGTCCAATTCCCTCATATGCAAGTGGAAGCTAGTACCTACCTCATCAATTCTGATTTTGGTTTTGGTATATGTATGGGTGAGCGTTAAAGGGGTTGGAACATATACAGCATTTAGTACGGTGTCTGATGTATACACATAGGAGCTGCAGGAATGTTAGCTGTTACTCTGAATCCCTGAAAACATCCAGAGCAGTTTCTTCATCTGGTTCTAGTGTGTTTCCTATTCCCATGTGAGGCCAGGTTACTTGGGGGGCCGGGGGGGGGACTTCCTGTGGGTAGTAAATCGCCTCCATGACATGTGGATCCTCCCCTCGCCTTGCAAATGGGTCCTTTCCTAGCCTCGCAGCCCCTGCCCGTTTCACAATCGTCTCTAATTTCTCAGGTCCATCACGAGGCCTGTGCACACTGACAGGAGTCCAGTCCCTTCTGCCTCGTGATTGCAGGGAACGGGAACAAAAGGGCCACCTGAAATGCCTAGATTAGGGCAATTATTGGAGCATTTTATAGGCGCCAGCCAGTAGCAGAGTGGAATCATCTGCGTTTCCCTGCCTTTTGTTTCCCTCACGGGTCCCTGGGTAATAGATGCAAATGAATAGTAAAAAAAAAAAAAGCAAAAGGCAAGCGGTGGACGGAGGCAGGAGGTGGGGGAAGGGGCGTCCTCGAGTAGCCTGGGTAATCCACCATGGATCAAGGGTCCTGGGATAATCAGGAGCTGCCTGGGATGTGCCGGCCGTGTGCGTGGCTCTCGCAGAGAAGAGAAAGGACCAGGGTGTGTGCTCTGGCTGCTGAACCTTACCTGTGGACCCTTTGGGAAACACACACACACACACACACACACACAAACACACACACACAAAACCCAACATCACAAAAATCAGTTCTTCCCGCGAACAAAGACACTCGGCTGACCCGACAAAGAGCAGTGAGTGCCAGACACATCCAGGAGGGCCACCTGTCTAATAAAGGAGAAGATAGATTAGGAAAAAGGAGAAGCAGGCACAAGGATTTTCCAGGCCCGCTTAGCAACGGCTCTGACGAATCCAGGCACAGCTGGAATGTGCCGGGGGGAGCGTGATGGATTTCGGTCCGCGCGCGGTGGCTGTAATTCAGGCTGATGTGGGATCTGCCGCCGTAACTGTCACGCCGTCCATTAGGGCCCCTGAGTGAGGGCAGCCATTCATCAGGCCCCGGATCAGCCCGCCGCCCCGCGGGCTCGCAGCGCCCGCCCGGGGCTCCGACCTGACATCGTTTAAGGAGATGCTCGCGGAGGCCGTAAACATGATTCGATTCCCATTATCTTCATGTTGCCTAGTTGCTGCCATTATTCTTTGAAGACACCAACGTGGCTATTAAAAATTTATGATATATATGAAGGTTTGCAGGGAGCGAAGAAAAAATATAGCTGCCGCCCATCCGTCCTCGCCATCCATCAGAGATGGGGGAGCCGTCAGAGGAGCCTGGAGGGGTGTGGAGGGCCCCTCCGCGAGGAGGATGGAGAGAGAGCATCACTGGGGAAGCAGCTTCTCCCTGGGTCCGCAGGCAGCGTAGCATGGACATTCAAATACGTTTTGTCACAGAGTAAAACAGCACCCCGGCAGGAATCCCACAGCCAGTCTTCAATGACGAGCTGCTGAAAGGGCGGGCAAGGCCTCCTGATGCAAAGATTAGCAGGGACGTGAATTCGAGCAGATGCCTGGGTCTGCGAGTTCGTGTGTCTGGGTGCCTGGGGTACCCCCATCGGAGGGGACCCAGTGCTGGGCGGGAGTCCTCTATCCAGGCCTCTCCCCACGCTGCGTGCACACGCAGTCCTGTCTCGGAGCCCTGCCACTCTGCGATCTGTGCAGCCACCTGGATATTTGCATCGAGGCCATTCATAATTAAGAAGTATTCATTGTAGAAGTAGGGGGTTCACAGGGAGAGAGACAAACCACTCCGGAGCTTCCAGGGGAGCAAAGGGTTGAGGAACCCATTTAACACGTGTGCACGGGGTTGTTTGTTCCGCGGAGTGCTGGGCGGAGCACGGGGCTTCCTCCGGAAGGCATGGTCTCTGCCCGCAAGCAGTGTCTAGTCCGGCAGGGCAGGTCGGACATGAGTCACAGCCAGACCAGGATGAGCTGCCCCAGGAGACCCAGACTGACTGGGCCACTATTACCAGGTGAGGTGCAGGGAGCAAGGCACCAGGTTGGTTAATACAGGAATGGACTTTCGGGGATGAGACAAAAAGCAGAGGCTAGATTTACCTTTGTTAGGCAAAGGTCAGGTTAGGGGAAAGCAGAGGAGAGACTCCTGTGGGACAAAAGGATTATTGGCCATTACTGATTTGAGTACAATATCTGCAGGGAGGCTAAGACCCTTGAGGGTAACCCAGTGGGAAGGATGGGTGTTGGGCAGAAGCGCATGGGATAGTCATTGCAGGTCCAGATGTGAGGCAGGTGTGATCAGAGAGCTTTGTCAGAGGCCTGCTGAGACTCAGGTATGAAAACAACTCCTGAGGTTCAGGGGGCAGAACACTTACTTTTGGAGACTGGAGTGCAAGGCAGAATGTCTACTTGCTAGGGTTAAAGGATAGGAACCCATCCATTCATTCACTCATCATTTAAGGGGCCCTCATCATATGCCAGGAACTAAATGAGGCTCTAGAGAGATTTGCAGCTGCACAGAACACAGTTCCTGCACTCACGGACCCCACAGGTTCCTGGGGGAAGGCAAACATAGGCGGTCCCAAGACAGTGTGATGGGTGGGATGGTTATAGACAGGGACGGGGGCACAGGAGGAAGGGGTCTTGAATGGCTGCCCAGAGGCGCTGCCATCTGAACTAAGGCTTGAGGGACGCATATGAATTTTCCGGAAGTGAGGAAGAGAGGTGGAATCCGGTTTTGCCCTCAGAAAATGAGGTAAAGGACAGGAAGGCCGTCGAAGTGAGCTGGGACATTAGTCATGAGGAGTTGGACCACCAGGATGAGAATAGCTGGGCAGTGACTCACATGGGCACAGAGCTACTCTGCCGGCCTCCGCATGCTATGCCAGCCCGGGAACCTCCCTGAGGGGCAGAGAACCATGGGCCGACCCATGTCACATTCACAGCACACGGAAAGGCTGCACCTGACAGCTGCCGGGTAGCCCTCTCTGATGATGTCCTCAAGGGGAAGTGCATAGGCATTTTTGACCAGGGAAGGATAGCATAACGCAGTTCTAACAGTTTTCAGAAGTGGTATTCCCCCCTGCTTTTATCTTGAATGTTGAAAAAGAAATTCTATTACTTTCGGTTCAAAAGTTATTTATACAGTGTAATTGCCTCCCCCCCACCTCCCCGCCCCCGCCCCACAGCTAGTCATCTCTAAACTTATTCCCGCAACGCTGAGATGCACTATTTTTGATGCTCCCGAGTCTGGGAGCGACACCACATGTGCGAGCTGCCATGAGCCGCATCTGCTGCGGCCTCGGAAGGCTGAGCCGGAGGCTCGGCAGAGCTCGCCCGCCAGCCAGAACCTCTCCTTGTTCCCAAAAGAAATTCTGGAATCACAACGACACCGAGGTGCAAGCCCCTGTTCACCGCGGGGAGGCGGCAACTCTGCAGCCCGGTGACCGTTAGACCGAAACGGCAACGGTGTTCACCTCTTCCTGGCGTCAGAAACAGCTCCCTTTTCTGGGGTGGGCAGGTGGAGCTACGTTTAGAAGGTGCCGCATTGTCTAGAGCAGCGTTTCCCAAACGTCTCTCATGGTGAGAATCACCTGGTGGAGTGGTTAAACTCCAGATTCCTGAATCCCAACTAAGAAGTGCTAAACTAGAATTGTGGGGAACGTATAGGTAAAATTGTATACTTAACTAGTGCTCTAGTTATTCTCATCACGAGAGAAGTTTGGGAAACACCGGTCTAGAGGAATCTTCCGGAGGAGAAGGACTATTGCTCTTGCTTGAATACGCACATGGCACCCGGACTTTGGCCCAAGGAAGAAGCAGATGCTCTGAAAGAGCACGAAAGATTGGTGTGGGAAAGAATCACAGTAACAAAGTGAGGTAGTGATGATTCGCAGGGAAAGGAGGGGAGAAGACAGAGTTTGTGTAAGCCAGGGATTTTTGAGGTAGAGAGGCAGTTAGGCTAAGTTGCTCACCTAACCTAGTATTTATTCAAGGGCTAGGCACCGCATGAGAACGGATGAATGGCTGTCCGCAAGATGGGGAAATCTCCTTGCAGTTTAATTGAAGACTTTTAATTTTTACATCTATTTGATGGCAGAAGTAAAGATTATCTTAGAATAATAGAGCAAGAATGCACCTTTGGTCTGATAATCACATTTGTAGCAAAACGGTAGTTTCCCATTTGCTTTCCCCCATGGTTGGCATACAAGTCCTAATATGTAAGGATGAGGCTGTTGAGAATAAGACACATGGAGAGAGTTAGTTCATGATGACTAACTGGGCATTTCTTATGTTAGAACGGGTCATTCCAGAACAAAGTCAGACATCAACACGGTCTCCTGGCCCAGTGTATCCCAAGAGCTGGCAATAGGGCAGTCTGCCCGAGACAGGCAATTAGAGAAGGCATCATCCGTAGAGAGTTGAAGAACACTAATAAGACCAGCTGAACGTCGGCCGGCTTTATACTATTACCGTGACCGGTGGTTCTGAGCATCTTCAGGGCTTGAACACCCCTCCCTGAAGGGGCCATCAGCTCTCTCTGTCCTCCCCACACCTGGCAGATCTTATTGTCTGCCAGCCCAAATGGGACAGATGGATAAGAAAGCCCTGGCTTCCCTGTATACGAGATTCTAAAATGTTCCAACATGATTTGACATGGAGGGTAAGGAGGTTCCCTCAGATTTTGTCTACCACTGTTACCAAGTTGCTGCTGTGGAAAGATGAGGGAACCCACACCTATAGAGCACTTACTGTGTACCCCGCCGTGGCGCCACCGTCCTCCCTCAGGGAGCTCCCCGTCTAGTGAAAGAGGCAAACACCCCACTAGCAGAAGGGTGCCCCTGTGCCTGGTCCAAGAGAGGGCAGAGTGGAGACATGGGACTTGGTCCGAGACGCCCAGGAAGGCCTCTTAGGAAGTGTCTAGCAGTTCTTCTAAGATAATTCATTACACCAGGAACTGAAGATATTTTTTTGCCCACAAGTAGCTAGTCAAGTCACTTCTTGAATCTTTAGGGTGAGACCCGTCTCAGGGGCCACATCCTATCTCCTCCCAGTGTTGCGAGCAGATCGCTCCGATGTGGTGGGAGAATGTTCTGAAGACTCTGCCAAGAGCCTCCTCCTGATACCAGCCGGCACTCTCCTTAGATCAGTGGTTCCCAGCCCTGCCTGAACATCACCATCACCTGGAAGCTTTTTATTTAAAACAACAAAACAAAAAAACACCCACAAAAACGCTCTGGACCAATTAAGTCAGGATCTTGGAAAGGTGAGGGGAGGTCAGGGACCAATAGGTTAGAACAACAATCAGTCCAGATGATTCCAATAGAGATCGACTGCCATACATGCATGAGATCATTTTACTTTAGCCAGGTAAGAAGAATAGAACATTTCACCTTAAAAATCTTCAGGATGCACAGGGAGCCACTTTGGAGACAGGGATGTGAGTGTGTGTGTGTGTGCACACCCACGTCGGGCGGTCATGCCCTGCACGCTGTGCGCTTTCCATCTCTGGCACGTGGTGGGAACACGGCCAGTGGCATTTCCTGGGCCCCGGAGTCGGGTTGACTGTCAGAGGCAGGGCGTGCCCAGGGCCCTGGGAGTTTGCTGCAGAGGCAGATACAAGTCTCAATAAAGAAGCAAGTGGCTGGTGTTCTGTCTCCGCTTCCTACAGCCCCGAATCCCCTCTCCTGTCTCTTCTGCTGCTGCTTTCCTTAACCTCCTCGATCATGAGGCTTTGTATGAAATCTGTAGCCTTTTTGAGGAAGCACATTCAAGCCTTAGGTTTGTTTTCTTCCTTTAAAACACATAAAAAACCCCGTGAGCACCTTACATATAAGCAGAACGCGTGTATTTCCCCCCACTAATGTTGAAAATATCCCCAGGCATCTGGTGTGTATGAATGTGTATAGATAGTACATGCATAATAAACATATTCCACCTTATGAATATTTATACACAAGATACATATATACGGAGTGTAGACGTACATATGTAAATAGTAGCCCTTGTAAACTATCTGCAAAGTGTGTTTCCAAGCATATGTATTCCAGTGCATCAGGAATATAATACACCTCCCACCACGCTTAGTGTATTTTGAGGTGGCATTTTCTACAGAGTTGTTTATGGTAGGGTCTAGTTACAAACCTTGTATGGGATTTCCCCCCCCTCCCCCCCCAATCACCTAAATGTTAAGTATCGACTAAAAATAAGGCACTGGGCATGGCAGAGTAAGAAAGATTAAAAAGATGCCCCTGCCTTCGAAAGACCTGTGCCTCACAGAGTGGCTTACATTTCAGCTACGGGGAATCTGACATTGTCCTGCCCACCAGCATTTTACTGCCTTCTCACGCCTGCCTTTGTGTACACACCCCACATGAACACGGGCCCCCTTTAAGGCGATGTGAAACCTCATGGAGCTGCGGACTAGCACTGATGCAGTGAGAAGGAACATCACTGGTTTCTCTGTCACATGTAGTCCAATCTTCTTTTTTTTAAAAAAATATACTTTATTGATTTTTTTACAGAGAGGAAGGGAGAGGGATAGAGAGTTAGAAACATCAATCAGCCGCCTCCCGCACACCCCCACTGGGAATGTGCCTGCAACCAAGCTACATGCCCTTGACCGGAACCGAACCTGGGACCCTTGAGTCCACAGGCCGACGCTCTATCCACTGAGCCAAACCGGTTTCAGCTGTAGTCCAATCTTTTAACTGTGTTTTTATTTTACTCTGATTGGGTGGTGGTAGTGGTGGTGGGGTACCATACAGAGGCACTAAATCCCAGCGATATTGATCAACCTCAGAAATGAAACCAAAAACAGAGCCATTCTTCCCCCTCACAAACTTCTCGAAACCCACCTATTACCACCTATGACATAACACTTCCAAATCGAATCCAGTTCCTTCCCTGCCATAAGTAGCAGAAGCCTTTATCAAAAACAAGCTATCCATTCTCGATTGCACTGAATATGGACCCCTTTCTAGAAGGACAATTTCTGTCCGGCCCAGGAGCCCTGAGTGACACTTGTCAGCGGGAAGATTTCTCTCCTTAGGGGAGAAGCAACCCCTGGGCGCTGTCATCGCAGTGCCCCTGACGCGGGCTCATTGTTTCCTCCGCCTCCATCCATACATCACAACAGGTAGTTCTCAGCTGCTCCCTTGGTGCCAGACATACATCTTATCTAAGGAGACAGCAGACAGAACTACCTGCTGCTTCCCGTGCAGCTCTGCCCGTGTTTCTCTCCTCTTCCCCACTTCACTTGGGCCTTTAAAAAACCAGCTGGCAGGGAGCCAGGAGCTCATCATTTTAATGCAGTGCAAAATGGAATATGCATAATTATATGCAAGCCATATGTGAGGGAGACAGCTCAGCTGTGAATTTCAGGAGGCAAGGAAGGAGGGAGCAGTGAGGGCTACCAGGAGATGAGAGCAGAGCGGAGTGCAAGTGTCACCCAAATGAGTGATTTAATGAGAGTGCTGCGGCCACGCCTCCTTTCACCCACCTCTCCCTTCTCTCCAACTCCAAACCAGCCTGGAGATTTAGAAAGAGAAGACTGTATGCAAGCGGTATTGCTGATGGGTTCTGTTCGTGTCTCCATGTACACTTCAGCTTTCTTAATTAACCGCGTAGATCAAAATAACCAGTAACTTTTAATGCAGCTTCTTAATTAAATCCATTTTTTTTTTTACTGCATTTGATTGAAGAATCATTGTTCTTATGAGACCAGTGCTCCTTTCGGATTTTTATTTAAAAATCAAGGGGAATCAGTTTATCTCTAATAGTATTACAATGCAAAAATATAACTATGCCAATTGCTTTTCTTATGGCCTTGCTATCAGAATTTTTTTTTAAAAAAGTGCATTATCTAGAGATTGCTTAAGCATGCCAAAAAGTTTAAACACATATGTATGTCAGATAATCCTAAACGTGCAACCAAAGTCACTGAAAGACTGTGAAGTGGTGGCGACTTCCAACAAAATTACTTTATGTTGGTTTGCTTCATATTTAAAAACGTTAAATATCGCACCACAAGGAATTTGCATGTTCAAACAAAACTATGTAAAGAAAAACAAAGCCCAAATTTTGATATCTAAAAAGGCATACTGCGTGTTTAAACAAACTTCTTAATGATGTTGTTATTTCTGGATTCCCGTTTGTTTAATGATCTGAGCTGTTATGCTTTTAGCTTTTTTTTTTTTTCCTTCCATTATTTGTAAGTCCCTAAATAGGCCATTATATTTCCCTTCAGGCTAGAGATGAAGATGGACATGCTGAAAATTTCCCCCAGCAGCACTATGCTAAGGAAACTCCAAGGCTTGCCTTCAAGAATAACTGCGAACTACTTGTAAGAATAATATACTTACAACAAGTCTAGAATGTTACTTTAGCACAGTGAAAACAGTTTTTTGAAAGGGTTTGTTCATGATTACATAATTTATGAAGTATTATAGTTTTTTTTCTGTATAGAGTTCTAAATGCTAATTCTGATATCACTGAATATTAATTATAAGATCTCAAGTTGTTTGCACATCTTTTATATCTGATTATAGAGCTTGGATGGCCCTGTCTTTTATTAGCTTGTTTTGTATAGTAGTTTATAAGCAGCCAGTTTGGAGAATGGCTAGTAAAGTTAAAAATATAAGAGAAATGCAGTTGATTACATGGAGCTTGGGGAAAAAAAACACACACACAAAAAAAAACAGTCCCACCCCCACCCTCCTCCTACTTCCTAATTGTGCACTATTTTAGGAGACGACGTGGTAATATTTTGTTCCGCGAGGAGAGATAGCAGGGTTGACATGCAGTACTCCCTCTAGCATTCAAGTATTCCTACAGCCTCTTGCCAAACTCAATCAGGCACTTTCGTCTCTCCTAAGCAGAAGTCAAAGCAGCGACAGGATGCAGGGATGTTTACAAGTCGTGAGAGAGAGAGAGGATATCAGCTGTGACAGGGACTCCGTTCCAACGCAGGGTTAATTTGCTGTTCATTTTAGCATTTACAGCGAGACAAGATGAAAAGCAAGCAGGAATGCCTATTATATTTCTATTAAACGAATCTGTTGGGGCCTAATGTTTCTGATTAGCGCTTGAGAATGAGGACTCCGCAATGCGTTTTCTGTTTACCTAAAGTAAACAGAGAATGAATTGTCATTTATTTAGAGATTCGCATACTGCTTTGGAAAATGAGGCTTTATGAGGGATGGAGCTATGCTGTCCCGAAATGTTCTTTTCTTTTCAGTTGCATTAAAGCAACACATTTGCTCCCACTAAATGGAAACGCCGAGAGAGAGAGAACAAGGATGCCCAGTCGTTCCATTTCGAGGTAGTCTCATTCCGGTTCAGTTTTTTGGCAGAACACACAGCCGCCCTGCCAGGTCTCAGCGTTAGGAAATCCCACATGGAACAGTGTTTTGGACTCAGCTCTGATACCAAGTATTCATTAAACACAAAGTGTCCAAAGAGCAGGAGAAGAGAGGAAAACACAGTTTTTACCCAGGCCAGCCGCAGCAGTCAGATGCTGACAAGCAAGAAACTCCTTTCCCAGCCCCACCATCCTCGGGGTTACAATAGCACCCCTCATTCTCTGCATGGAGTCCCTGGACCAGCCAATCCGAAGGCACACTTGCTGCTGGTAAATGCAGTTTTCCCCCCTGAAAATGAAGCTACCTTGTATTTTATCTTAGGGCTCTTAGGCTCCCAGGCCTGCTAGCAGCATTACCTCTTTGGGGGAAACCCTTTGCATTTGGTTCCATTTTAACGTCATGCAGCAGGAAACCAGAGGGGGCCACGGAGGCTGTGTGCTGGTATCAGAATGCTTGGGGGAGTCACTTACTGCTTTTTCGGATACATCGTTACAAGTGCTATGCCATTATTTGCTTTTCGTTGTTGTTTTTTCTATTTATTAGAAAAATGAATGTGCCTGAGTCTTGGTGGTGGCCATTGTATACTAGAGGAAAAGCAAAGTGTGAAGTGTCGTTCAGCTATCTTCAGGGGAAATATATGTTTAGCCCTTGCTGTGCTTAAGCACAGCATTGTGTTGGCAGAAGTTTTGAGAGATTGGTACAATCTTAGGTCTTCTAAGCCACTGTTAGAAATGTTTTGTTTTGGTCAGCATATGATAAAAGAAAAAAGAGAAGAAGAAAATAAAACCAAGTAAGCTTATGTCTCCAAGGATAAATCAATTTTATTATTATTTTTTTTTTTTAGTTGAAGAGAAGCGGTGGTTTTTGGCTGGTTAGGAAGCCCTGAGAAGCTTTGCTTCTATGTGGAAGAGGCCGGTTCATTATTAAGAAAGAAATAGGAAGTCCTTGGAGTTTTCTTAGTGCAGCTCAGGGCAAATTCACGAGAGGAGATTGCAGGCTCACTCCAAAGTGCTTTCTTAGCTTGAGGGTGTTCTGCCGTTGTGCATGGCTCAGGGCAGCAAGAGCAGTGGGCAGTTTACAAAGTGGGGAAGGGAGGGTGTTTTGCGGGTGCCAATGGCTCCTAAGGCATCGAGGGCACAGGTGACTTCTAGGTGCCCAGGTGATCAGGAGCCCATGGCTGGAGGTCGAACCCTTTGCTCCAAATTCCAACACCAATGTCGGCCCCTTTACCATCATTGCCGCATTCTTTTGGGATTAGGCCTTCTCATTTCCTCGATGGAAATGCTCCTATCGATGCTGGGAGTTCTCTAGAGAGGAGAACCTTAATCATATTAGGAGCTCACACCTTCTCATCAGCCAGTACTTCCTCAGTTCCCGAGAGCCAGCTGGGAGTAAGACCTTGCAGAGTTACAACATTAGCAGGGTCCTTGGAGGGAGAAGGCTGCGGCGAGAAGAGAAATGTTGAAAGGGTTTGGGGGAAGGATCTTAAGGCAACTGAGCCTGTTCCCCAAGTGTTTAGGGCCAGTCCAGGGGACATCACTGCATTCAGGAAGAAGGTCCAACTATAGCCAAAGCACAGCAGCAACGATGCAGTGTAATTTGGCTGGAAAGAAAGCAGGTTTAGGAAGTCTGAAAGGGGAAGTAAGAGGAAGGAAACTCAGGGTCGGGGGTGGGGAGGAGGATTAGCCTGTCTTCCTCAGTTTCAGATTCCCAAGACATTACCTGGACAAAGTCCGACTCACTTGGCGTTTTCTAAGGCTGTGAGGGATGGGGGTCTACAGAGGGAGAGGGAGGGGCCCACAGCTGGGAGGTGAGTAAAAATAGCACGGGGAAGAATTCTTTCTGGTCACTTACAGTGCCAGCATAGGGAGAAGATAACTATTATAGTTTCCCGGCCTTCTGGACATACTGGGAAATGTTGGGGAGGGGAGTTGCTCAGGCAGTTCAAGGGGATGATTTCCATCTCACTTCCTGTGCGGACAGGCAGGTAGATGACAAGAACTGGACCAGTCCTTCACCAGCGAGCACAGACAGCTCTGTAGTAACACAGGGTACAGTTCACAAGACGTCATGGAGCGTCTTCTGTGTAGAAGGCACTCCACCAGACCGTGCCTGTGGGCACACAAAACAGAAAAAGGTCCAGGCCCTGCCCTGAAGGAGCTCACAATTCAGTAGGAGGATGAGGCTAAACAGTCTTACAGTCATCGGGAACATGGACGCTCAGGTCTTTCTGAGAGTTAGAATGCTGCCCCAGCTAGACTTTAATTTACGCCACGTCACTCTGACAGGATAGCTTAAGGATCACGGGCACAAAGGCTTAACATTTATGGCGCCCACATCTGGCATCCCGTCACGTTGGATCTGTTTCACCCGTGGGTTTCTCCGAGCTTCAGATCTTCATCTGCTCCATGTAACAATAAATGGTAGTAACCTCAGAGGATGTTGTAAGGATTGAAAGCGATGACATACGTACAGGGCCTGGCACACAGTAACATATTAGCTGCTGTTATTATGATTCTTCTTATTCTCATGACTGTTATCATTACCCAGCAAGCTGTGCCCCAGGAGAGCACAGGCAAAGCTCTGGAGTCCACAGGAGGAAGAGATTATTTCCATATGCGGTAATCACAGACTCACCAAAGGGGATAGCTTTGATCCAGGCCTTACATGGGTTGTGTTTTGATAGTCAGAGCAGGGGTGTAAGGGGTCAGGGGTTCCAGGCAGAGGGAAATAGCATGGGCAAAGGCAAGGAGGTCGGAAAGAACAGGCCAGGTGACCCACACCTCAGTTGGCCTCTAGGTTGGCTGGAGGGTAGGATACTTGAAGGATAAGGGGTGGCCCATTTGCAGAGGTGTTAGTAGCTGACCCCATCCTAGCAAGCCTGGATGTAAGTAGCTGCACTTCATGGAAACTCCTAGTACTTCTGTGGATTAAAAAAAAATTTGTTACGGAATATGTCCAACATACACAAAAGTAGAGTAGGCAGTCCTATGGTGAGGCCCATATACCTGTCATTCAGCTCCACAACGATCAA
Source organism: Vespertilio murinus (assembly GCA_963924515.1). Taxonomy (NCBI): domain Eukaryota; kingdom Metazoa; phylum Chordata; class Mammalia; order Chiroptera; family Vespertilionidae; genus Vespertilio; species Vespertilio murinus. The sequence continues at coordinate 165,727,417 of OZ004705.1, forward strand.
TTCTTAATCTTGCTTCATCTTTCCCTTTTCCCTCAACCCGACCACCCTAACCCCTTTTATTCTGTTGGACTATTGCGAAGCCAAACTATTCATTTGCTTGTTCTTCTGTAAACACTTTAGCACCCCACTTCTCTGTCTGGAAACAATTCATTGGGGAATTGGAGCTTTGGGACCAGGTATACATCAAACAAAGTTGGTTACCCACTTTTCTTTTCCCTCCCTGCTCAGCCCAACCTTATAAGGCTTGGATAGTCAGATCCAAGCCCTTGTGTTGAAATACATATCATGGTGTCAATGAAGACTTGAGTCTTCTTCATGCTCAAGCCCCTTGTTCTGAATGCATTTATTTAAAAACTAGAGGCCTAGTGCATGAAGTTAGTGCAGGGGGGGGGTGTTAATCCCTCAGCCTGGACTGCGCCCTCACGCAGTCCAGGGCCCCTCAGGGGATAGCCAGCAGGCAGACACCCCCCCGAGGGGTCCTTAGTGTCGCCAGTTCTAAGTTGGCTTCTGGCTGAGCGGTGCTCCCCCTGTGGGAGTGCACTGACCACCAGGGGGCAGCTCCTGCATTGAGCGTCTTTCCCCTGGTGGTCCTTGCAGTTTGGCTGATTTGCATATTAGCCTTGTATTATATAGGGTAAGAGCAGCTCTCTTTGCAGCCCAGCCCAGCTCTCTTATGCAGCAATGAGGAGAAATTATGGATCGCTGTCACATCCTAGCTGTTGTTACAACTTTCCTGCTAGAGCATGGGGACAATCATGGGGACACTCAAAAGGTGATAGAAACTGTCACATTTCTCCCGAAACTTAATAAGCTTTTCAAATTAACCAACATCCCCCGGCCCCCTCACCGGAAGCCAGATTCAGGTCCCAGCTCCACTTGACTTTGTGCAGTTTCTCTGATGTTGCCGCTGAGCACCACTGGCACTGAGACTTCAAATTCCTGGTGACGCACTCGGCCTCCCGTCATAAAATAAAGCACCATATAACATATGCATAGATATAGTACTCTGTGTACAAGTTTCCTGATAGACTAATAGTGAAAGCCCCCAAAGGGGAAAATGACCCAGAAAAACACCCTGGAGTGTTCTAACGCCACTTCTTCAAAATAGACTCGCCCAGGCCGAAAACTGACTTCTGCGCACGGGCCTCGAAGTTTCAACCGCACTGCCCTGTGCCCGCCCCCACATGGCGTTCTGTGGCAGAGCCACAGTCAAGGGGCCAAAGAGCCACATGTGGCTTGCGAGCCGAGGTTTGCCGACCACTGGCCTAGCCCACCACTTTTCCTCTCATCCTCTGGTTCCCTTTAGTGGGGGGGGGGGGCGATTGTGCACCTCCAGTTTTCTGAACCATGTTTGAGAAAAATACAACTTTTTAGAAAGACATGGATCAACATGAGATTGAGCCAGGGCATGTCCAACAAAGGTAGCATGGTGTGCTCCCCAGCAAGACCATCTAGGGCTAAGCTTTAGCTCAGATAGAGGGGTGGAGTCTGCTTAAGCCATCCCGTCACCTGCTCACTCCTCGGCTTCCATCTGTGCCTTGCTTCAGCTCACTCCCCAGCTGGGTCTGCTGCTTCTCTCTCTTCCTTTTCAGCCTCTTGGCTCTCACGGTGGTGACGGTCTCATGGTTCCAGAGCCTTCTTGTCTTATACAAAGACCCTCTGTACCACAGTAGACCATCTGCCTTCACCTCCCACCCATGCAATCCTCCTTTTAGCTCGTTAATTTTAGTGTATTTTGAGGAGAAGCCATCTGGGGGAGGGCTAGAGTTCCCCAGCCTCTGCCCTGGTGAAAGGACTTTGCTCAGGGCCAGGGAGCCTGATTTGCTTGGCGATCCTTGGTTCCTGGCATGGAGATCTTTGCCTTTCTAGTTTCATGGCCATTGCACAAAAATATCAGAGGCGTAGCGGTTTGGGCTTCATGCTGGCTTCTCACACAGTACACTGCCGTGGTTCTCAGCGCCAGAGAGAGAGGTGTCAGGGACCATATGTTCTTCAAGGGAGACCCCACGGTGTGGTGGGTAAGAGTGGATGCTTGATCCCAGCTCTGTAAATATACCAGTTTGCAACCTGATCACGTTTCTTATCTGCTCTGAGCCCAGTGTCTTTATCAATAAAATGAGGATAAATTACAGTACCTACCTCCTGGGGTCGTTTTGAGGAGTAAGCAAGATCATGTCTATGAAGGACTTCGTATGCCTGGCATGCAATGAAGGTTTAATAAGCAGTAGTCTTATTACTAATAAAATGGAGCTAGAAGGTGGCATTAGTTTATTTGTAATCTTAGGTGGGTGCTGGGAATACTTGCCTTTGTTCTGCATCTAGAGTCTCTTCCTAATTGGGTTGGACAGAAGCCCATATGCAATATTTTAATTTAGAACAAAGAACTTCAGAGAAACCCCTGACCATCCACCCCGTTGCCTGTTTATGCTGAGGGTACTAGAGATGCTGCTGACTATGTAGCAGATGTTGCTGATTTGTGAGGCACTGTAATGTTGGAATACTTTTCAAGAAGAATAAAAAAAAATTCCAAGAAATGGTATGGTATTGGAGTGAAGAGCGTGGACTCTTGAGCCTAGCTGTTTGGTTCAAATTCAGGAATCTCTACCACTCCACTCACTGGCCATGAGACTTTAGGCAAGTCACTGGATCTCTCTGTGTCCTTATCTATAAAACGAGGACAGTTTTACCTTTTCTAATAGAATTGGTGTAAGGCTTAAATGAATGAATACCCATAGATACTTAGAATGGCATTTGGCAAACAGTTGGCACTCAATCAGTGTTTCGATTATGATTATAATTATTTCTTCTAAAGTTGCTTACTTTTAAGCATATTATAGACTACTGCTTGACCAAATTTTCTAGCAATAGATTACCTGAAAATCTTGAGTAGGCATGTTTACATGCAAACGCCACAGAATTTTCTTGTGGACAGTAAGATAGACAAGATACATTATGCAGATAATTCTTTGAGCTGAGGCACATATATATATTAGAGGCCAGTGCACAAATTCATGCATGGATTGGATCCTTCAGCCTGGCTGGCAATTGAGGCCTTTTTTTGGGTGGGGGGCCTGGCCCGGGGGGAGGAGGGGACTGCAAGAGGTTGGCTGTGGGAGCACACTAACCACCAGGGGGAAGCTCTTGTGTTGAGCGTCTGCTCCCTGATGGTCAGTGAGTATCATAGCAACTGGTTGACCACTTGTTCCAGTTGTTCAGTCATAATGCTCACTTTCTCAAGAAAGACTCTCTACATGATCCAGGAACTCTTCATCTTACCCTACCATTTAATAGTAAAATACTTAATCTTAGAAATATGTAACTAAGAAAAATCAATGCAAAGGAAAGGAAAAAAATGTAATTTATACATGGAAGTATCTACAATAGCAAAGGGTTGTGCCTCTGATAATCACGTGAAGGGAAGAAGACAGGAAACCATCCTTTATGGGATGCCTCCAACGGGCCAGCACTGTGCCCAATCTTTACAGGCCCTTTTTAGATTCTTTATTCTCCATAACTTTGCTAAGTTGGTAGATATTGCTATTTCCATTCTACAGGTGAGGAATTAAAATTCAGAGGTGCTACTCTTTGCTCTGGAGGAGGGAAGAGAGGGTCATAGAGCTGAGGCCTGACCCACATCTCTGGCCTATACTTAGGACAAGACAGACACTCTGCCACCTTCTCAGGGTGGCAGCTAGATGTGATGCAGTGTTCCATCTCAGGGCTACAGAAGGGATTCAATCTATGTTTTGGGGAATGAATGAATTAAGAAATTAATCCAGAATCACATTTTCTAGCTTCCTTATAGTAACAATTCATTTGTAGAATTCTGAAGCTAGAGGGAGTATCAGTGGGAATATTAGAAAGGGGAATTTATTCAGAAAGACATACCAGTGTTTGAGGATTCCCAATGTATAATACATTGAAGGAAAAGGAATCAAAACATATGTTTTAATTTGGTAGACTATAGAAAACATACCTTTCAATGTGATATAAGCTTTTGAATGTATTTTTTTTATCTGACAACAATATATCATGTGTAATAAGTGCTAATTCTCATTTTGAAGATTTTAATTTCTTTTTGTAATGAGTAAGGTCATTTTTTAAAAGGCTTGGGCTCTTTTGATTTGTTGCAGTTGTAGTCTTCAGAGTGCACTGATCTGTTGTCTTTGAGGATTCTAGCCAACAAGTAGCATACTGGAGTCAGATGTCAATCACACTTCCTCTCATTGTTTTAATTGCTAAATCTGAACAGTTTCCTAAAATGCCAAAGAGAATTTGCCTTTGATGGCTTCATGGAAACACTAGGTCATATAGCAAGCAAAACCAGAAAATCAGATAGGATATCAGTTATCAATATAAAATTATGCAAGTAACCAGCCAGAGCTAATATTAATCATATTCAGTCATGTGCTTGATTTATGGCTAGAAGAACAAGCTAATGGATGTCTCTTGGGAGACAAAGGGAGAGGGTATAAAAAAACATTTGGAGTTGAGATGAATGACATATGTGAGTAATAAAGGAGACAAGAAATTGGAGATGGGGATGTGGAGATGGGGACTGGTGAGAGGGAATTTTAAAAGGGAAGAAGGAAGATAGAAGCCCATGGTTAAGCTGCAAGTGAGCAGATTCAGGCAAAACCGAGTCTTTAAAATAAAGTACTTTTTCATTGCATTTGGCTTGAAGTTTCTTTAATGATCATGTTTTTTGTATGCTTCCTGCTCCTCTGGTCTGAGGTGTCAGGCTTTCCTGGAGGGCCTTTTCCTAGCTGCTCCTCCCTCCTGCATGGCCACAAATAACCAGGCGTGGAGACGCCTTGTCATTCCAGACGAGGCTCCCTCTGGCCGAGGGCTCTGTGGGGCAGGAGCCTCCGTGTCCTCGCTGTGCCCCTGAGCACCGTGCATGCCCACACCACGTTTCATGGAGTCTCAGAGGCACTTTTCCTTTCAAACGTTTCAGCGTCTCAGAAATGGGATTGTACATTACCATTGATTGCATAGTACAAATGAGAAAACACGTTTTTTTAATTGGCTGTGTTTTTCCCTGGTGGTAGAACAGAATGGCATCTTAATCAATGGTGATACAGATTTAACGGACTGTGGAGGTAGATGCTCCGTTACACTTTGTTGAATGAATGTGTGCAATGACGTATCCCCCCTGGTTCTAGTTCGGGTAAAAAGGGAATGCGGAAGGTTGGTTCTGGGTTGTGCACCAGCCCCTGACAAGGCAGAGCAGAGGGTTGGCCTGTGGTTGTCCTGGCTGAGCATGCTGCTGCTGCGTGTACACTTACCCTTCCGTGGAGCTGGGAGAAGGCTCCGCTCATTCTTTCAAGTGAAACGTTGGATCAATGAAGACATACCCCAGAGAAGCCAGTTTTAAAATAATAAGCAGTGCTTTTGTCTTCATTGTCCAGAAAGTGCTTAATGTTCTACTTTGGATTGCGTATCTATGAATATTTCCCTTGAATTTCACGAAGACACAGTGGTAGAGGAGCAATTATTTCTTTCAACTGAACAAACTGTATATTTCATTGGGGGGGAAAAATAACTGTTTTGAATAAATTAGGATGCCCCTATTCATTATCCTCGCCATTACCATCATCTCTTAGGTACCATCATCTCTTAGGTTCCCAGCTGATAGAAGAGACAAGCACACGTGGGTGCATTTCCTACCCTTCCAATTTTAGAATCCACACCCAAAACGTCAACTTGTATAGGTAAAGTCACACCCTAAGCTTAGTATGTGAAATGCTCTGATGTTTTTTAGTGTTCAGATCTCAATATAGTGTGGTTTGCTTTGAATGGAAAATTTGAATCTGACTCTGATATTGCAGCAGGATCTGTTATATACTTCTTTGTGTGAACAGATTGGGAGAAACCACAGGATGGGAAGGGAGGCAGTGTGTAAATACCAAGCATGTGCTAGGATAAGGCTTTTATATAAAAGGTATCTGCATTATTAAGATATATGAAATACTTATATTGGGGGGATCTGATATATAGCCATTTAAACAAGTGGTGCTTTTAACTTCTAAATTGTTTGATAAATGTGTAAGGAAACTCAGGGAACTAAACACCATTTGTGGCTTAGATAAATATTTATATATTTGCCAGGTAGCTGGAATTTTGAAAATATGCAATATCACTGCATATATATACACCCATAAAATGCAATATCTGAAGGCAAATTTGTATGTCGTATTTAGAAATATGGCTGGGCATATAACGGAAAATCAAAGTAGAACATTGTAAAAGTGCTTATCAGCCTATGGCAGTGACATCTCGATCACTGATGCAGTAGTTTTTCTATGATAATTTGATGTTTGCCTATGAGTACATAAAAGTAAATAATATGGTAAAAGACAGTTGTAATTAAATTTTCATTTTCATTTTTTCCTTAGCATTTTGATTTTTAAACACTGTTCTGACTGTCATCAAATCAGCTGAGTTGAAAATTGAGTTGCATTGATGGAGACAGCCGATTTTGATCATTCAGCCCCCAAAGACTTTTTCTTGAGGGATATTTCCTCCCTGGTTTATTGGGTCTGAATAGTTTTTTATATCTCTAATCTACACTGCATGAAGATAATGTCTATAAAGACTTAAAACTGATTTTTAAAATTTGAGTGTCATGGACACATCTCAAAAAGTGGGATGAATGTGAGACTGGGTGCCTGCCCCAGGGTTTGAAGAGATTGGTCTTTCGGTCTCCCCAGAGACCAAAAGAGTCAGTTGCAGTGCAAATAAAGAATAAAACATGGGCCTTTCTCATCAGGAGTTTACAAGCAAACTGTGCTTATAGGAACTTCCAGTGTAAAGTTCCCACTGGGGTGGGGAGGGGTTGGGTGGTGATTAGAGACTAGAAATACATATTAACGTGGTCTATGTGCAGTAAGGAAGTAGAGGGCCCTCTGATGGGGAAGAAATGTTAGCTGGAGCCATCAGGAATAGATTCGTAAAGAAGGTGGCGTCTATGCTGGTCCTTGGAGGGCGGGTGGGAATGGCAGGGTATCCCTGGGTGGACTGATGGTGAGGGAAGTGAGCAGCCAGGACATGGGGGGCCAGAAGAGAGACTGCCTGGACTGGCATCACTTTAAAAGTGGTGAGGATAGCAGTAACTTGGTAGGTTGTGGTCAGATAATAAAAACAGTGAGAACTAAGCAATTAATTTTACATTTGGTGTTTCGGGCTAAGGGGATCTATATTAGGTACCCAAGCCGGAGACCACTGTTATGAAAGCAGTGCTTTCACAGGTTGGCCGCAGGGAGCCTTTGGGAAGGCGGCTGAAACAGTCCAGGCACACCAGCATGCGGACAGAGGCCTCTCACAGCCGGGAAAGTGAGGACGAGACGGCAGACGATTGTCCAAAAATATTGATCGTCGAGTTCTCATGGCCTTGTGATATAAATAACCGGCCAAGATTTCATCTTAAGGCAATTTGTTTGTAAATTTAGATTTTGGACAACAGTCTTGATTGAGCAGCTAGTTGTGTGCAATGAGAAAAACAGGGTCGATGGAGAAGCAAGCAACTGAAGCTCAAAACCTTTCTGATCCAGAACGACTCAGGAATCGGTATGATTTAAACTGTAAAAATATAAAGTAGGATAAAAAATGCTTCTTAAATTTGGATAATTTCACGAGGAATGGAATCTCCCTTTACAAGAACGCCATCACCCCTGCCCCCTGAAGACAGCACAAGGGAGGCAGTGTAGGATGTGGGCTCTGGAGTCACGCTGGCCGGGTCCACTTCCTGGCTATGTGGTTACGAGCTTTGTGGCCTTGGGAAGGCCGGTTTCTGCATCTCTAACATAGAAATAATAGCTGTATACACCACTGAGAGTTCCTGCAAAAGCAGAAGGAGATACTCCATGTACAGTGCGTGGCATATAATGAGCACTCAATAAAAAGTGACAGGGAATACAATCTCTTTTTTTGTACTTAACTTTTTTTTTTCTTTATTGATTAAGGTATTACATATGTGTCCTTACTCCCTTATTGCTCCTCCCCCCCCCCCCACGCCTCGGCTTGTGACCTCACCCCCCTAGTGTCTGTGTCCATTGGTTAGGCTTATATGCATGCATGTAAGTCCTTTGGTTGATTTCTTCCCCCTTCCCCTCACCCTGCCCTGCCTTCCCTCTGAGGCTTGACTATCTGATTGATTCTTCTCTGTCTCTGGAGCTGTTTTTGTTCATCAGTTTATGTTGTTCATTATATTCCACAAATGAGTGAGATCATGTGGTATTTTTCTTTCGTTGCCTGGCTTATTTCGCTTAGCATAATGCTCTCCAGGTCTATCCATGCCGTTGCGAATGGTAGGAGTTTAGCATCATAGTATTTCATTGTGTAGATGTACCACAGTTTTCTAATTCACTCATCTGCTGATGGGTACTTAGGCTGTTTCCAAATCTTAGCTATTGTAAATTGTGCTGCTATGAACACAGGTGTTTCTATTTTATTGGAATATATTCCTAGAAGTGGGATCACTGGGTCAAATGGGAACTCCATTCTTTAGTTTTTCGAGGAAACTCCTTGCTGTTCTCCACAGTGGCTACCCCAGTCTGCATTTCCACCAGCAGTGCATGAGGGTTCCTGTTTTCTCCACATCCTCACCAACATTTGTTGTTCTGACAGGTGTGAGATGGTACCTCATTGTCGTTTTGATTTGCATTTCTCGGATGATTAGTAACTTTGAGCACGTTTTCATTTGTCTCTTCGCCTCTCTATGTCCTCTTTTGAAAAGGGTCTATTTAGGTCCTTTGCCCGTTTTTTTGATTGGATTGTTTATCTTCCTTTTGTTAAGTTGTATGAGTTCCCTTTGTACTCAACTTTTAAGAGAAAGAAGGAAATGTCAATAAGTGAGACTAACATGAGTATTCAGAATCCTTGTCTTTTCAAAAGGAAGAGAAAAGACTTATGATATATAGCTTTCTATTGTGTGGACTTAGCTTATTCTTTACAATTTGCACCTGTATAGATTCCAAAAGAAGACCTGGGATTGTTCCAGTAATGACCCTAAAGATTTTCAAGGATCTTCATCAAAGAAAACTCATCTTATTGAATACATTGTGTTTCCTAAGATAGAACATTAGATTAATAGAAAATGATTTGGGAGGAATGACTCACCCCAAAATCTCCCAAATTAAATTTCTTATAATCCTGCACTCCCGGATTCTTCTCAGTACTTCCCACTTTTCTTTTGGAAGTGAACACCATCACCCACTGCTTTGGTCATTTTCTTTTGTTCATATGTTGGTAAGTTTTGGAATATAGCAATCAGACATTTCATTGATTTGATAAATCAGTTTTCTTTTAGTGTGATTAACTGTCTGGAATACATTGGGATTTGTAACAGTTGTAAAAATGAAAAACAAATCCAAAATAATGTGAGCAAGATGTCACTTACTGAACACGATAAAGCCAGAGCTCGTCTCTCTTGGTTGAACTCTCTGAAAGAGTGAGGCTGCCCCTTCACAGATGATCAAGGTCCCGTGAAGATTAAAATGAGCCGTGGGACAATACATGACCCATTGCAGCAGCAAAACATGCAACCAGAAAAAGAGATCAATGTCTTTCTGCACACTCTGGTTTTGTTCTTTCTTAGCCCAATGTACCTATTTAGCCTAATTTAGTTTCAGCTTTCATTATGCTTTCTAAAACTACAACGTGTGCATGAAGATGGGAATGTTTTCCTCTAGCAGGAATCGGGGTGTATGTAAAATGCTTTCCTCCATGCTTTCGGGGAATGGTCAAGCGTCACATCTCTCTCTTGCTGTCTCTATGTCTGGTCAGGGTACAGTAGGAACACATCTCATGGGACCATGATGGCAATGGTTACCCCCTCTCCTCCCCCCCCCCCCCCCCGGAACCAGCAGCCCCACAGTCTTGCATCTAGTAGACTGGCTTATATCATCAAAGTGTTAGCACCAGTAAACAATGGAAGTACAACCATTCCTTTTTAGATTGTGAAACTAACCATACAAAGTTATTTTTAGATTTGGTCCAAGTTTAGGAAATAAATGTGGTTGACTCTACTTTCTTTAAAAAAAAATGACAACAAAACGGGTTTGCATTTTAAGTTTTAGATTGCAAGAGAGAAATGACAGGGCTGTTAGGAATGCTGATGGTTCGAGCAGAAACCTGGGAACACGTCAAGGTTCTGGAGTCAGTTCTTCACTCTCAGCTGCCGCCATCACCATCTTCTTGGCTTATCTGGGCCAAGTGTTAACATTTCTTAACTGTTTCCATAAATTATATAGAGAATTTTGAGCAAGTGCCACACACTCCCCTGCTTGCCTCAAAGCCCATGTGATCGATTCCTCCCATCATTCAGTCAGCAAGTTTTTATTGAGTGCCTACTATGCGCAGGGCGCAAGATCATCTTGGATGGGTGCAAAATGGACTACATCTTGGCAGAACTCCACCTCGAGTTTGTATAAGATCTTTGTATGTTTACTTTATAGTATATGGATACAAATAGATATAAAACCATCCTAATGAAGGCTTTTAATAGGAGCTCCAGAAACACGTACTGTAAGCATACATGAACATATTGGTGTGGCTCCCACTGGCACTTTTCCACAGCCTGCTCAGACGCCAAGGTCTCTCCTGTGTGGGGAGTGTCAGGAACGTCAGGAATGTGGCAGCGTTGGCGAGTTAGTTCCTCTCTGACACATTTCTGAGCCGACCAGTTCCTTGGGCAAAATGAATAGTGGCAGAAGATGTGGAAGCCACCTGTGGACTCTGAGAACTCTCTGTGACTCCCTCCTGGAACTCTGGCATATCTCCTCCTCTCTGCAACTCCAACAGCCCAAGTTTGTTTGCCCAGTGAGAAAGCAGGGCCTGGGAAGAATTTTCTCCAAATTGCATTCAACTCTCCATACTCATGCTTATGTTTGAATCTAGCGACAAGAAAAGGCATCAAATGTAGTACTCACGATATTAGGTTTAAAAATATGTTTACATTAATATATTTTTTAATTTTTATTTTTCAATTACAATTGACATTCAACATTATTTTATATTAGTGTCAGGTGTACAGCATAGTAGTTAAGACAGTCATATGCTTTACAGAGCGTTCCCCCTGTTTTTTCCAGCACTCACCTGGTACCATACATAGTGCAACATTATTGAACATATTCCTTGTGATGTACTATATACACCCCCGTGACTGTTTTGTAACTGCCAATTTGTACTTCTTAACCTCTTCACCCCTTTTCACCCAGTCCCACGTAGATGATTAAGATTAAGATTTTAAATGAAATAATTGGTTTGGAAACACTAATACATCTCCAGGTTGAAGTGGGGCAGTCCCTCTGGTTGGACTAGAATGACAAGCAGAGTGTAACACCCTCTCTCCCTCCCATCTTCCTCTCTCTCAGGTGATTTTCGCACGAAATGTTAGTGAGCCCATGATATAGTTTTCTCTGGAACCCTCATTCTGCTGAATTTTCCCCATAGAATTATTATAATTTTTTTTGAAATAGAATATGCAAAGTCTTGCATTTTATTACAGAATTTAATATCAATAATTACTTAAAATTTAATGAACTTCACTACTGATTTAATTGCTTTTGAGTAGTTCCACTTAACTTATTAAAGAGAAGCGAGGACGTCTTCATTTAATGAGCAGCAGAAGTCTTGCCCTCACATCTGCCTACATTCTCTTTTCAATTAATCAATTATAGTCCGATGCTGTGTAATTACACATTAAGGAAGTTATTGGATAGCTCAGCATGCCAGTCCCGGGGGGCTCATGAGCACACGAATATAACACACCTGTAATGACCTGCACTCACATCTGCAAATTACACTCATTTCTCTCTCTTTGCTAAATCAAGATGAGAGCAATTACCATTAACTTTCCCAGTTACATCTCATCAGTGTGATATGGAAGGAGAAAGTGGAAAAGAAACACTGGAAGAAAAGTAAAATGGTGAAAGTAGCTCCTTAGAGGACAGTGGTCACCCACCTGACCTGTGTCTACTGAATCCCACCAACACCGGAGAAGGCAGGCCAGCATTATTTGAATACAAACAGTGACTCGCTTTTCAGCTTCCTTCAGTCTCCTGATGCAGGAAAACCTTTTGAAATCACCTTCAGGCAAATTTGCCTGGCTTGTTTCAAATCAAACCAAAGTCTGGAACTGATCCCCATACAGGAGCGCTAAGCCCCTGCATAGCAACTAGGCTGTGTTAAAAAAAAAAGGGGGGGGGGAGAAAAGAGAACCCACTAAAAATGCAGCACAAAAGAGCAAATTTTACTACATTAATGGCCTAAAGACTGGTTATGGGAAGGGGTCTATTCCAGTATGCCCTTCTGATTTATGCTACACCAGTAAAATTATTCAACACGAACCTCTTAGTCCAAATTATAGAGTCAGAGGCGCTCTAAATGCCTACACCAACCAAGTGATTTTGGGTAAAATGCCCTGTTAAAATAAGCTTTTGATGTCTGCACAACTCCAACTCAAGAAGCAATCTGTTGACATTTTCAGCAAATGCTATCTTAGTCTGGGACAGAGGCAGCGGTGGCTTCTTCAGCGTAAGTGCTTCTTCTCCCCTTCACACCCTCCTCCTCCTCATAAAAAAACCCTGCTTCTGTTATCCGCTCATTGAAGTACTGACAAGGTCAAGTCTACTGTGATTAATGGCCGTCCATCAGAACAGAGAGAGAGATACATTGATACTCAGCTAGCAGATGCTCATGAACATGCAAATGAGTGTGGCGAGCCTTCTTGGTAGGGACGGATTTGCTCTGTTGATGTTTTTAAATGCAGCCAATTTGGGGCATTTTGTGTACTGTTTTCTCTGCGTTTAGCCACTGGCTGTGCACACCCTGTGGTCACGGGGGCAAAGCCTGCCTCTCCGTGTGCCTCCTGGGGATGCCCAAGACCCCCTGGGCGTGGACAGAGGGTGTGTGTCAGCGGCAGAGACACGCGGTGTACTTTGAGGGTGTGTCCTTTCCTGGCACGCCTGGCCTGCCTGGCCTGCCGGGACAAATGTCTGCGTCCAAGGGGCCGTCTTCCTGTGTGGGCTGCCTTTGTGGCATCGCATGGGCCTCCGTGGGGCTGGGTTGTAAATAGTGGCCACCACATAAAACATGCCATCTGCGCCCCTGTGGGAAGTAGGATGGAACACAAAAAAGATCTATTCCAGGAATATGAACTGGTGTTTACAGATATGCCAGGGCTGGCTTTTAGAACACAGTGGAAAACTGTCTCAAAAGCATTTTAAGTACCACGCAATAGAAGCAGCACCCCCCCCCTCAAAAAAAAAAAAGTATTGTAGGAGCATGAAGGTTTCCTATACCCAGAGAGATGTACCAAGCTGGTATATGTCTACATCAGTTTCCATGGCCCAGAAATGTGAGCTACCGCGAGGTCTTGTGAGGAGTTCCTGGGAAAGCAGCCGTGTCTTTGTCCAGAAGGTCGCCCGGATGGCTGTTCTGCTGTTCAGTCTAATTAGTTCTTTATTATATAGGATTTCTTTATCTCGGGGCTGTTTGTGGGGCATGCTTTATTAGGCTATTTATACCCAGAGGGTAGACAGAGGGACCTTGGCTGTGGGAGTGATGACCGCGTGTCCCAGGATTTGCAGGACCTTCTAATTTCACATTTATTGTCTGATTTTATAAATCAGTGGTCCACAGATGGGTTCAGGTGCCCAGCATTTGGAAATAGTGTCTTTCCTGCAAACACCATGAATTATTGACCCATTGTGTGAACCGGGAGTGATTTTTGCCACCTATAATATGCATATGAAAAATCGAGTCATAAGCAGGTTCACAAATATATAATCAAGCTGTCTAACAGAGTGGATTGACCGTTTCTGGTTTCCATTAGTATTCCTTTGCCGCCTGCTTGTTGATTTTGTCATCGTTGAATGCTCGTTAGCAGAAACAGCTGCCTTGGTCTGTGAGATAAGTCCTTTCCTAATGAAGCTGGGTAATTCTTGTTTATGCATACTGCAGCTATTGTCTTGTGACTTGAGTCTATTTCCTGGCACGTTTCTGTTCTGGAGACCTGGCTACTCTGTTTATGAAGTTCCGGGGGTGTCACCTGAAGGGAGTGGGTCTCATATTTTTAAACTCAACCTCAAACCTCTACCCTTACCCCTGTTGCCACTGATCTCCCTTACCTATTTCCTTCCCTTCGGAAGCCAAGAAGGGTGAGGGCAGGGAGGGAACGGGCAGGTTAGGTTCTCTTGGCTTTCAGTACAGTATGTCTATGAGGGTGCCCCCTAGTGATATGTGGTCTAATAACACCCTTCAAGTTGTTCCTGGAGTTGGGTCCTGTATCTGGACCCAAGTCTGCAAATTGAGCCTGTAAATTTGATATTTTAGAATCTTGAGCCAGACTCTGGTGTGTGTCTGTGTGTGTGTGTGGGGGGGTGTCCTCACATGTATTCATGTGTGTATGCAATAACTTTGACTGGAGGTTCAAGTTATGAGGGCTTTTTCAATATATTCAATGATAAGAGAGAATCATTGTTCGGCTGCCTCCTGCATGGCCCCTACTGGGGATAGAGCTCACAACCCGGGCATGTGCCCTTGACTGGAATCGAACCTGGGATCCTTCAGTCTGCAGGCCGATGCTCTATCCACTGAACCAAACTAGCTAGGGTAAGATATGAGGGTTTTTACTAGTATATCATAGTACTATGATATGCTGAAAGTTCTCTGGCCACCCCGCCACCCAGAATTCCTCCCTGGCCACATTTCCTGCAGGTTCCAGGCATCCGTCAGCCTGGTTAGAGCCATCTTCCACTCCTCCCACTTCCTTCTCTCATCAGTCCGCTTGCTCACCCCCAAGCGCAGATTTCCCTCAACTTTCTAAGCTGAACAGACCAGCTACCAGCCAGGCAGCCTTTTCGCTTTCTGTATTCTCTGGGTACGTCTCCTTTTGTTCTCTCGTATTATATGTGTAGGCGTATGTCCTATAATTACATTCCCCAGTGGAAATAAAGCGAGTTAAAGAGAGCTGATGCTTGTGCCGGAGCCCAGGCAGCTGCCATCTGCAGACCCACGTGGGGCCAGCGGGGCTGACGTGTGGGGAGCCCAGGGTGGTGACCCTCAGGGGTTAGTGCCTCTTGCTCAGTTAGCTGCCCTTCTCCGACCAGAGATTATCCTGTCCTAGCTAAATCTCGAAGGCTTCTAATTAAAGCTGAGGGGGAAAAAATATAGGAGGAAAAAAACCAAAAATTTGCAAAATCAGTGCATTAACATTTCTCCCCAGTGGCCTGGGAGAAAACAAAAGGCGTTTGATTGCAGTAACAGCTCCAGCTGCCCAGCTCCCAGGCAAATGGTGTGTCCTCGGGAGCAGAGTTTGAGAACCACTCCCCCTCGTCTCTGAGAATGTCCTAAGGCAGTGGTCGGCAAACCGTGGCTCGCCAGCCACATGTGGCTCTTTGGCCCCGTAAGTGTGGCTCGGCGTTAGAACCACTTCTTCAAAACAGACTCGCCCAGGCCGAAAACTGACTTCTGCGCACGGGCCATGACTTCAGTCACACTGGGCCTGCGTGCCCACACGTGGTATTTTGTGGAAGAGCCACACTCAAGGGGCCAAAGAGCCGCTTGAGGCTGGCAAGCCTCAGTGTGCCGACCACAGTCCTAGGGGGTTCCAACCACCAGCGCCCTGGTGTGCCTCCCAGATGCCTCTGGTTCCAGGAAGCAAACTCCAGTCTTTCCTTAGACGTTATGCCCTGGTTTGTTCTCCTCGACTGTGGGCTGACCCTCCAACCTCAAGTGGCCTGTAGCCCTCTCACTACTCAAAATGTGGCCCAGCCACCAGCAGTGTGTGCCCCACCCCCAGGTCCCTGGCAGAAATGCAAATTCTCAGGCCCCACTTCGCCAACTGCATTTTATTTCATTTCATTTTAAAAATATATATATTTTATTGATTTCTTACAGAGAGGAAGGGAGAGGGATAGAGAGCCAGAAACGTGGATGAGAGAGAAACATCGACCAGCTGCTTCCTGCACACCCTTTACTGGGGATGTGCCCGCAATCAATGCACATGCCCTTGACCAGAATCAAACCTGGGACCTTTCAGTCCGCAGACCAACGCTCTATCCCAGGGGTGGGCAAACTTTTTGACTCGAGGGCCACAATGGGTTCTTACACTGGACCGGAGGGCCAGAACAAAAGCAACCTGACCATGTTGGCACTCTCATCTTGGGCTGCTGGTGAAGGAGCCAAGGGGAGAGCAAGAGAACCCTCCGCTCTTTCGGCTCCACGGGCCGGATAGAACAGCCATCCGGCCCTCGGGCCGTAGTTTGCCCACGGCTGCTCTATCCACTGAGCCAAACCGGTTTCGGCTCCAACTGCATTTTAAATTGGTCCCCGGGGGTTTGCGCACATGCTGACGTTTGAGAGGCCCTGGGCCAGAGTGTGATGACAGATTTTTACCCTGAAAACTGGGGTTTCGTCAGTGGGCTCCTTGTAATTATAGGACACGCGCCTAGGACATATTCGCCCTCCTCTCCCCACCCCCAGAGTCTCTCGCAGCCATTAAGAAACTTGTCATGTACAGCAGAGCAGATTCTTGCCCGCAGCTGAGAGAGTGTCCTGCTGGGAGTCTCTGGAAGGAGCAGCGGGGGGCGAGGGAAGGTGGCTGGCAGCGGAGCTGGGGACACAGCCAGGGAGAGTGCAGTCCCGCAGGAAGTTCAGCCCACAACTACCTCTGCGCGTTTGATGTCTGAGTCTTAGGGCTCCAATTTAGGAAGAAAAGGGGAGGCAGCTCATGGGAGATAAATCCGAAACTGCCTCTGGTGCCTGGAATTTGGGCTTCATTGTTTAACCCCTGGAACACGAAAGAGGGTTCCCACCTCGGAGCTCACCATAGGGCAGGCAGCCTTTGCTTTCTCCTGCCCAGCCCGGTAGAGAGCCACGTGCTGTGGGAGGATGGCTGGGTCCACCCCGCCCCCACCCACGGCTTCAAAGTAGCGGCAGTGGTGCCCAGCTTGGGGCTTCTCAGCACCCCCACCTCTCCCAGCTCTCCCCACAGCACGATGAACAGGTGAGGGAGCTCAGCACAGGGCAGACTGGGAGGCCTTGGGTCTCTCGGAATCTAGGGACAGAGTCTGTTGTCCACACCAAGAAAGGGGATGTGGGGAAAGGGGATGTGTGACAAGGGATTGGGGCCAGGGAACATTTGTCCCTAAGTCCAGTCCTGGAGACATGTTCTGGGTGATGTCACTGATGTAGCTACTGTACATTTTCCAGCACACCTGGTTTCCGATGTGCTGCTTGTTGTCACTATAAATCACTGAGGCGATGTGGGGGCTCTGTCTGTACTTTCCAGTCTGCTTGCCCATCCCACCCAGCAGAACACATATTGGTCAGATCATATGTCTTGTGTGTGTTTTTTTTCCCAGGCAATTAGTGACATTTTGCTGCACAACAGGAAGTGGGCAGTTAACTTACAGGGTCACGGCTAGGGCCACCTGGGCTTTCTGGGACAGGCACAGGGTGAGATATTCTGGCCTGTTATCACTCAGCTTCCCCGGAACTCGGATGCGCCTCTAGTGGACCTCTTGTTCCACTGCTAGAGTTAAATACTTGCATTGTTGCGGGAAAAAATGAAGTTAATGAGTATAATTTTTTTGTTCATTTAAGAGTGTGTTTTCTAACTTTTCTTAAGCATTTGGTATCTGGTACCTATTGTAGCAAGCATATGCCCACACTTGACAAACCAAATAAGCAGTAGAATTAATGTGAAGGACTCAGAAAGAGCTGGCCATGTGCCGTTCAACAGCCTCAGTGTGCATGTGGGAAGTAGGTGGCTTCAGGTTGGGTTTTCTTGATTATGTACATACAGTATAGTCAACTAATCTTTTTTTTAACTTTATTTTTTTGTGGATTTAAAAAATCGTTATTATTCAGATTATTATGTATGACCCCTTTTCCCCCCCACATTGACCTCTTCTAGCTCCCTCCTCACAGTCCCATGGTCCGCCCTCCTCTCCCCACCACCCCCCCTACCCGCCACCCCAGGCTAAATATAATCATTATTTCTGAGTATGACATTGTCTTTAGTTCAAGTGATGCTTTTCATGGGGTTCTGGAGAGCTATCAGGTATAAGAGATCCTGTGTCTATCCAGGGTCCTAAAGACTGCAGGAGCTTAGATCTCAGCTGCTTCTTGCACACCCCCTACTGGGGATGTGCCCACAACTAAGACACATGCCCTTGACCGGAATCGAACCTGGGACCTTTCGGTCCAAAGGCCGAGGCTCTATCCACTGAGCCAAACGGGTTTTCGGCTAGACCTCTTTAAGAACTAGCTCTAGAGAGAGGTGGATTAGTTTGTAGCTATAAATATGCTGTGATTTGAGGAGCTACTCCAGTGGAGGAATGAGGCCCACTAGTCACCTGATATCCCTCTGTTAGAGATGATTTTCTTTGGGTTTTGATGCTTTCTAAACTAAAAGCCTTATAAAGATTGACATTTTGGGTTTCATGTGCCCTAGGATCAAGGGCCCTGAAAGAAGGATAGCTAACCAAGGGACAGACAGACTGATAAAGGAGCAGGTGGGATAAATGTCATTATCTTATACATCAGAGTTCTATTCAGAAATGGGGTTGTCTTTCTCTTGACCAACCAGTGGAACAAAATGCTATCAAATATTTGGTTAGAATTTTTATGTTTTTTTTAAAAAAATATTTTATTAATTTTTTACCGAGAGGAAGAGAGAGAGAGATAGTTAGAAACATTGATGAGACAGAAACATCGATCAGCTACCTCTTGCACACCCCCTACTGGGGATGTGCCCTAAACCAAGGTACGTGCCCTTGACCAGAATCGAACCTGGGACCTTTCAGTCCGTAGGCCAACGCTCTATCCACTGAGCCAAACCGGTTTTGGCTATGTTGTTGTTTTCCCTCACCCTAGAACTTCCTGAGTGGTAATCTGGGCATGATGAATGAGGATGTTGTATAGGTACTTGTGAGTCACCTGTGCTTGAAGCTAGGGGAAACATGGCAAAGAAGCGTCCTAAGGTAGAAGAGATCACATCTTACTGGGGAGGGGGAATCAAGTTGGTCTGCTATATTTGGCATCAGGAAGCTCCTTAGGCTGACATGTAATCAAAGGGTTTTCATCCCATTTTATCTGTTTATTCCCCTCCCCAACAAAGAACCTAGTATCATCAAACATGCCCCCCATAGCTATTCACACCCAAACCTGCTACTTTCAGTCAGTATTTCATGAAAAGTGAAGCCAGACTGTGCCACGTGGACTTGTGATCTCAGCAGGTTTGGCTTACACCCCTCATCAGTAAAAACTTAGATGTTCTAACCTTTTCTTTGATTACTTCAGTGGCTCATCTTGGCACTCTCTGGGGCACCTGACTCCATGTTAAAGATCACGCTAGAGAAGTGTGCAGAGGCTATTGAAAGAAACTAGGTAGTTTGTAGTAATAGCTCTTATAGACAAGAAAAGCCCCAAGATGTACTAGCATTCTGTAGCCTACACATCCTGTCCCTGGACCATCCTGAGTATATTGGTGTCCGTGGGTGGCAGAGAATAATTATAGAACATCTGTGAAATGCAATGTGAAGATTCTGTGTCACAAGACCACTTACAGTGTGGAGTCTGTGTCAAGCACATGGGTGGGTGATGCATTCCCAGAGCCTCTCTGCTTGATCCTAAGGAGTTTTCAGGCTGCAGGAGAACATGGTTGGCAACCCTGGTGAGCGGGGCATTAGCGGACTCAGGTGGAAGGAGGACAGAGGCTGCTGCGTTTGGGATCCACTCAGCAGCCACACCTGCACCAGCCAGGCAGACAGCCTGCTCCCTCCTGCCTTCTGGGATAATTTTGTTTCTCGGGAATTAAATTCACACCTAGCAAATGGTAACTACGGTAATGCCGCATGTTGAACACATGTTCAGCTTCAGTTGCCTTTATTATTCTCTCTCCCTCTCTCTTACACGTGTGGGTGTGAGGGTTGAGGGGGGGCTCCGTTAGGCATTAGCGATCTCAGGGAGAAGGAGGAGGACAGAGGTTCTGGGAAGGCCTGGCAGAGAAGCCCTGCTCCCCCCAGATCATCACTATCCATGAGGAGGAAATTGGCTAAGACTTGGCAGTGGGACCGTGCTCTTAACATGCTGCCCACGTGTTTCAGGTTTGACCCTCTGTGCTCTTTGACCTGTTCCTGACCAAGGGCCCCCAGCTCTGTGAGGATTCCTCACACCAAAACCTCCTCTGTCCATAAGCCAGGCTGGGGCCACCAAAGAACTCACCTTCATAGGAATTCATTTACAGACACCTCTTCTTAGTCACGTGTCCTCTCTCAGTTGGGGGCCACCTGTTCTGCCACATAGATCACAAGCTCTGGGGAAAACTTGAAGAAAGCATTCAACACTAGCAAACCTCTATCAGGCGCCAACCAAGTGTCAGGCACTTGGGAAGAGCTGGGAGCACAAGGGAATGAGACTGATTCTTCCCTTCCCACAGGTCTCATTTGGTCCAGAGCTGCTGTCTGCCCCCCACCCTCGACCCCACGTGCAAGACAGTGGGGCCAAGACTGCCAAGATGGCCCATCTTCCTTTCTGGGGAGGAGCCATAACACCTCCTGGGACTGTCTCCTGTAAAATGCTCCATAGCCCAAATCCTTGCTAGATCCTGAAGAGGAAGCCACATCAGAGGCACCTGGCCCGCGGAGGGAGGCAGCAGGGAGTGAGGAAGAGTGGCCTGAGAAAGGAGGACAGCTCATCTGAGCAGCCAAGAGTCCATGGCTGGCTCGTGGCCTTTGCTCAGGAGGCCCTGCAGGGCCAGGTGGCTGCCACGCATGACCTCAAGGAGGTGTCCTCCCCCACAACTTCAGACGGGCTGAATTAGAATTCCACCCCACCACACACACACACACACACACACACACACACACACACACACACAAACACACACACACGTGTAAGAGAGAGGGAGAGAGAATAATAAAGGCAACTGAACACTTGCCTTGAGAAGAGCTGAACATGTGTTCAACATGCGTCATTACCATAGTTACCGTTTGCTAGGTGTGAATGTAATACCTGGGAAACAAAATTATCCCAGAATGCGGGGGGTGGGGGGGTTGGGGGGGACACTGTAACAGGCTCATCTGCTTGGCTGGTGCAGGTCTGGCTGCCGAGTGTATCCCAAACACAGAAGGCTTTTGCTTCCCAACCTGCCCAGCCAGTCCCAGGGGGCTCTATCTTTTTTAAAAATATATTTTATTGATATTTTACAGAGAGGAAGGGAGAGAGATAGAGAGCCAGAAACATCGATGAGAAAGAAACATCGACCAGCCGCCTCCTGCACACCCCCTACCAGGGATGTGCCCGCAACCAAGGTACATGCCCTTGACCGGAATTGAACCTGGGACCTTTCAGTCCGCAGACCGACGCTCTACCATTGAGCCAAACCGACCTCGGCAAGGCTCTATCTTTGACTGCTGAAGATAAAATTATTTTGCATTGGTAGCTGCCCCAGTCCCCCCACCACTGAAGACTTCGGGGGTGCAGGCCTGTGGTAGTAACGGGGGACGATGTGAGGCCTTCGTGGGACTGTCTGAGCCTGGGGTGTTTGTGGTCATTTGACGTGGTGTTCTCCCTCGGCAGCGGAGGAAGGGAGGTCCCTGGCTGAGTCCAAGATCAGGAGCTGAAGGATAGTCATCTTCTTGGGGAAAGAAAGAGAAGGGCCAGCGATGGCAACAAAGAAGCCCTGCAGATGTGGAATCAGAAGGAATCTAGAGAGAGCAAACCTATTTTTAGCAGGAGTGGGTGCACACTGCGTTAGGCACCACAGGCTGCTGTCACTAACATGTGGCTGTAAGCAACATTTTCATATTTAAACATGACAGCCCCGAGAATGAACAAGAACCAACACTTTACCTGCTTGCCGATTAAACGCTCTCACCTCCCCTGGGCTCAGTGGGAGGACCTGTTCCATGTGATGTCTGGCCCGGCGAGGCGTTCGGCTCACCTGTGTTGCCATGGCTATTCCACGTCAGCCGCGGATGGCAGGCCACTCCACCGCGGTGACAAGGATGCCGTCCCCTCCAGGTGAAAATGCTGCACGGGGTTACCTCTGTAGGAAAATGTTCAGGGCACTTTGCTCAATTAAGCATGCATGTGTGGAAATACAACCCTCAAATGAGCAGGAATAAAAATATATTAAATCTGAAGAAGTTAAGTAATACCATTGGGAAAATCAATGAACTCGAGGTGAACCCAGCAATGTCAAAAAAACAGAATCCCAGAAATGTGAGCCCTTCAGCAGTTTACCAGACCCCAAATGAGACGTATGCATTACATCCGCTGCGTCCTGTATGAATATCTTTGCCCAGATCGATGTCAGGAAGCCTGGCACCCACGTTCTTTTTTTGAAACTTTAAGCAGCAAGCACTTTCCTAAGTCCTCCTGGAAAACAATTCTCCGTTAAAGTAGTGAGTTTGATTATGGGGACGGAGGGCAAGATCTCTGAGGACAAGCCCTGGAAGATGAGCTTCCCACTCATGCACAGCCCTTCGGACTGGCACCTGTTCCTACCCTGCTGAGGTTGTGTTAATGATTGGCACTCCTACTGGTCAGCGGTGGCTGAACACTGAGTGGGAAGGAAACGGGAAAGAAAATACCAGAGCAGAACCGATAGCCTCCAGGCAACCTGCATGCGGCTGTTTTTATTATTTCCAGCTCGTGTAGACATTGCTCTACTTGCAGAGAAGTATGAGCTTTCCTAGACAATCAGCAAAGTAAAGCAAGACGAGCAGAGAGGTTGAAGGGTTTGCTCAGCCTCTCTGGGGCTTGGAGCAGTGGTTTCGAAATGTGGTCTCCACACCAGCAGCATTGGCATCACCTGGGAACTGGTTAAACATGACGCTTCTCGGGCCCCACCCCAGACCCACCGAGTCAGAAATTCCAGGGGCAGGGCCCAGAAATGTATGGGGTTAAAATCTTATATAATAAAAGGGTAATATGCAAATAGACCAAACGGCAGAACCACAGAACAACCAATCAAAGCATAACATGATATTCAACCACTCACTATGACGTGCACTGACCACCAGGGGGCAGATGCTTCAACCGGTAGGTTAGCTTGCTGCTAGGGTCTGGCCGATTGGGACTGAGTGAGATGGGCTGGATATGCCCTGAAACCCTCCTGTGGTCCCTCCCCAGCCCAGTCGTGCACCGGTGGGGTCCCTCAGCCTGGCCTGCACCCTCTTGAAATCTGGGACCCCTTAAGGGATGTTGGTGAGTTGGTTTCAGCCCAATCCCTGCAGGCCACTCAGAGGGACCCCATCCATGCACGAACGAATTCATGCACCGGGCCTCTAGTTTTTAATATTGTGGTAAAATATGTGCAACACAGCATTAGCCATTTTAACCACGTTAAGTGTAAAAGTCAGTGGTATTATTCTGTGTTGTACAGTCATCAATCACTATTATCTGTTTCTAAAACTTTTCGTCACCCACAAGATAAACTCTATAATCATTAAGCAGTATCTCCTCACCCCCAAGGGCTGCCTGGAGGGCAGGTTCAGAAGGTGTTGTTTCACCTGGTATGTCACACACATATTGCGAAGGAAATGGAGGTGAGATCGAGGCAGCCTAGATGATGATGGTCTGGAAGTGACGAGGATGAAAGAGCCAATATCCCCATTGTCATTGTATGAAGGGTGTAGAAGAGAAGACAGTGATGCTGGGTGGCCGTGAGGGAGAGGGCCAGGCCAATGGGTAAGGGTTGCAGGAAGGCAGATCTCTTCTTAGTACCAGAAAGGGTTGCTGTCAAGCATGGGATGGGCAGCCTTGTGAGTGAGATGACCAGCCAAGCATATTATAGTAGGGCTACCACCGGGAAGGTGGGATGCAATGACTCCCTGGTACCAGTTCAACCCCGAGGCATTATGACCTTGAACTTGCAAAAGTTGCCACATTATTATATACTGAATGCAAAACCAGTAGGAATTTGATATTGATCTATTATTTTCACGTCTCAAGGTCCCTCTTTTTAAAAAAACATCACTCATCCTCACTGATGGAAATTTCTGAAACAAAGTTATTCTTGGGTGATTTCATCTCCTGTTTACGGATTGTTGTAGGGGAGCATCAACTTGAGTCTTCTGATAACTGTGCCCTGCTCTGACCTGTTGGCATTTTCCTTTTTAAGCTAGTAATTAAACAACTCAAATGGAGCCACTCCGTGGGTAAGGATCTTGGGATACAGCAAAGCAGGAAAGAACCAGCTGGAGCCCGAGGCATGCGCAGGGACTGTGTGTGTGTGTGTCATCTTTCTATTGCATTTGGCTCACGCTAGTGAGGGCTGAGGACTTGGGTGGTTGGCATGATCATGTTCTTCAGACACCGGAAGGATGTAAACACTGAGGATGGAAGGAATTTATTTAGTTCGAGACAAAGGGTATAATTAGGGTAGGAGTAATGGAGTGAAATTAAGCAAAGAAAGATCTAGATTGAATATTAGTGGGGTGCTTGCAAGCCATAGATGTGTGAAGCTTTTAGATATTTTCCAGGGAATGCTGTTCTGTATTTCCCAAGTGGGATGAAAATCAGAGGGATAAAGGCTGAAATAATCTTGAAGAAACCAGGCCTCTGGGGATAAGGCGAATGGAGAGCCTTAGCTTTCACTGCTCCCCTCTAGTCTTTCTTATAAGCATGAAAGGCTCAGCAGGTGATTCCTTTCTGAATGACTGTCTACCAATAGCAAGTGCCTGCTCTTCTTAAACCCCGGAGTTATTAAAAGGATGGTGTGTTCCCAAAAGAAAAGAAAAAAAAAACATTGAATGTGAGAATCAGAGGAACATTCTGGAGGGAATCCGGGCTGACTTGCCCACCTGCTTGTTCGTCCTGCCTCCAGAAGGCAGGACGGGGAGGCCAACTCCATCCGTTCCTGTGACTGGTGGGCAAGGGTCTTGAGCCACTGTTTTGTGGTTTTGGTGGTTTTTTTTTTAATATATATTTTTATTGATTTCAGAAAGGAAGGGAGAGAGATAGAAACATCAGTGATGAGAGTGAATTCTTGATTAGCTGCCTCCTGCAACCCCCCACTTGGGACGGAGACTGCGACCTGGATATGTGCCTTGACCGGGAATCGAACCATGACTTCTCGGTGCATAGACTGATGCTCAACCACTGAGCCATGCTGGTCAGGCAGAACCATTGGGTTTGAAGGAGATCCCTGTTACCGGAAGCACGGAGCACTGCTGGTTGAGGAAGATGGAAGCCTCTGCCATTGCCGAACTCTCAATAAGCCCCCAGTTTTTCTTTTCCCCTACGTGCATGGAATCTACTAGAACTTGTCTTTTCCACAATCCAGGACGGACAACTCTTCCAAGGTCTGGCCTCTGGGCGCCTCCAGCCACTATTGTGGGACTTGCAGACTTTCTTGCCTGGAGGGTGCACCGAGCCCGGGTTTCCTTCTGAGATTTAATTAGAGACATTTGCATTTAGGTGTTTTGCATGAGCCACCTGACAGTATTGACAGGTAAAGCACTTGAAAGGTATGCTGACATTTGGTAGAGATTTTACGTTTAATCCCTCTGCAGTGCCCTTACTCTCTCTTCCTCTGTGGTCACGGAGCTGGGCACTCTTTTTTCTATTACAAGGGCAGCGCCCATGTAATTTTCCACTTTGACTCCTACATCTTTTTTTTTTTTATTGAGTAAAATGGTGTTTTACTCTTTAAAACAGACCATGGCTGGTCTGTGCTGCTAGCTTTGTCTTAAATAGAAACCAAATTGGAAACTGTTGTGAGAGGCCCATTGAGGGGCCCGGCGCACACGGGTGTCATGATTTCTCGGACGGCAGAAGCAGCGGGGCCACCGTCTCCAGGGGCAGTGACACCGCGGCCTCCGTGCTCCCGCCCTTGCATTTATTTACACGGCCCTAGACGGTCCTGCCTGGCTCAGAACCTCAGATCCATTGAAGTCGGACCTCATGGCATTCAGGCTTTTGGGGAGGACTCTCTCTCTGTCCTCAGGGGTCCGGCTGAGTTAGACTCTCAGCCGCAGCAGAGAGAGGCACGGGAGCGGCTGCCAGGGATGATGAAAGGAGAGGAGGGAAGGACAGAGCAAAGCAGCAGCGCTTGCCCAGGAGGGTGGCTTCTGGGCACCAGAGGAGACGTGTACTGGCTGGAGGGCACTGGGGAAGGCAGGGAGAGCTCTTAATGAGGTTTCTGTGCACACTCCTGTTTTTGAAATTTTATGCCGGAGTCTCATCACAGTGTGAGGTAACATCCAAGGAACTGCTCACATGCCCCCGCCCCCACCCCCCCCTGTCATCCATTTCCTACCCCCGCTTCTGAAGAGGGCTGCGCCCCCCACCCCGGAGATCTCCAGGGGCACCATGAAACTCTCCGATGCAGATGGACTTGGGAGTCTTGCTCATTTAAAAAGTCGGTGTGACAACCAGGCATGTGTGTGGTGGAAAGAGGCGGGGTGGTTTTGGTGTAGAGCTGGGCTAGCGTCGCGCTTGCCCTTCCCGAGCAGCAGACGTGTCTTCGGCTCCCAGCACAGTTGTCTGTCTCAGCGTGACTCCCGTTTACTGCATGTTGAGCTGCAGGAAGTCCAGCTGATGCAAATAGATTAATATTTAAAAAGTAATACAGGAGAATGAGGTTCCAAACGTGTAGCGTTTAATTATTAAAAAACCCGTAATGGAATCTGAATCCACGCTCACATCTCACTGGTGCGCAGCAAAAAGCCCAATTAGCCAGCGAGCCCGTGCACGCCACGGCTCAGGGTGACCATCCCAGCACCCAGCCCACGTTCTCTTCACCTCTCTAGCAGCGTAGGTGGTGTTATGCTTTCTCATTAGACAATTGTTGCAACTCTTTTTTTTTTTTTTTTTTAGTCAGGTTGATGGGTAAAGTGACGGTATATTGTTAACAGGACTTAGAAAAGAATTTGAGTTACTTCCAAGTGGTGGGACTTGGGGGAGAGTTAGGTTACCTGGTAGAAATCACAGTATTACACTATTCATGCTACCACTGAGTTTATCGAGGCCGCCAAGTATGTGTTACAGGACGCAGGTGTCTGATTAGAAGGATCTACTCCGTCCGGGGATACTTAATCACTGGTTTTCCTTTGAGACCACAAGCTCTCCTGGCCCTGCGGGACACCCGTGTCCCTCACTCTCGATAAGGGTGAATTTGCCCAGAGGCCTGTGGCAGAGAACGGCCCAAAGGAAGAGATAAAATGATCGGTGTGGCTCGGAGTAGAGTAAACCCACAAAGAGCAACGGAATCTATTTCAGAATCAGTGCGCCAGCAAGGCTGGTTGAGGTAGCATCTCTTGCATTTATATTTTTACTCAGCATGGCAGATAAGGAGAGTGCTTTGCGTGCGAACATAAAACTATGGATACGCCATTGGTTGGGCGTTAAGAATTCGCCCCTCACCGAAACCGGTTTGGCTCAGTGGTAGAGTCTGCGGACCTGAAGGTCCCGGATTCGATTTCGGTCAGGGGCATGTACATTGGCTGTAGGCACATCCCCGGTGGGGGGTGTGCAGGAGGCGGCTGGTCGATGTTTCTCTCTCATCGACGTTTCTAGCTCTCTCTCTCTCTCTCCCTTCCTCTCTGTAATAAAATCAATAAAAATATATTAAAAAAAAAAAAAAAAAAAAGAATTCGCCCCTCCGTGTGGTAGCTCGTTTCTGGTGGGATGCTCAGGAACGCATCTGTAATGCAGAAGATGCCGCGGCGTGACCTAAAATGCTCTCGGCGGGCTCCGGGGTTTGGAAGGTCACACGCTAGGTAGCGGTATTTATGACATGCTGCAGGGCGCTCGGCTGTGTTGGGGTAACTGGAACTGGGAGGACAGAAATTGAGTTTGTAGTGACTGCAGAAGCTGAAACCACAGGATGAAATGTAATAGGGGCTGGGGCTGGGTGAGCACAGGAAGCTGATGAGAGGTGAGGGGGGAGCTGCAGGGCTGAGGAAAGTGCTGCAAGGGGATGAGTAACCTTGATTCCTGGCAGGACAGAGCCTGCCGAGATGCAGAAGAGTAAATAGAATCACCTCCACCTTCCCCACAATTCGGTCAACAACCAGCAGCTGCACGTGGAACCCTTATCATGTGCCAGGCTGTGTGCTCAGGTGTGGGAGTTCCAGAGGAGCCCTGGCGGCGTGCTCAGTGGTTAGTGCCATGGTCGGCAAACTGCGGCTCTCGAGCCACAGGCGGCTCTTTCACCCCTTGAGTGCGTCTCTTCCACAAAATACTATGGCCTGGGTGAGTCTGTTTTGAAGAAGTGGCATTAGAAGAAGTTCAAGTTTAAAAAATCTGGCTCTCAAAAGAAATTTCAATCGCTGTACTGTTATTTGGCTCTGTTGACTGATGAGTTTGCCGACCACTGGGCTAGGGCATCAGCCTGCACACTCTACGGTTGCAGGTTCCATTCCCAGTCAAGGGCATGTACCTGGGTTACAGGATGGATGCCCGGCCCAGTCCAGGTATGTACAGAAGGTGACCAGTCGACATGTCTCTCTTGCATAGGTTTCTCTCTCTCTTTTTCTCTCTCTCTCCTATTTCCAATCTCTCTAAAAATCAGTGGGAAAAATCTGCTCAGGTGAGGATTAACAAAAAACAAACAAAAAGTTCCGTGGGACCCAGGCCTAGGTTTCTCATCCAGATCATTAAAGTAACTTT
Source organism: Vespertilio murinus (assembly GCA_963924515.1). Classification (NCBI taxonomy): domain Eukaryota; kingdom Metazoa; phylum Chordata; class Mammalia; order Chiroptera; family Vespertilionidae; genus Vespertilio; species Vespertilio murinus. The sequence continues at coordinate 165,756,049 of OZ004705.1, forward strand.
TCCAAAGTGTTTTTCTACAGCAGTGTTTCCCAAACTTTTGACATATGTGTACCCCTTCTATAATTTTCTTAACGCTGAGTACCCCTCATCCAAAAAAAAATGGATGTAGTTTAATAACAATCAAAATATATTTATTTTTTCTTTTTTTGGTACACACACAAAATAATAATAAAAATGAAATTATAATAAAATATAAATAAAAGTTATATTATAAATAACATTTATTTGGATCAGGGAGAAGGATGAAATTGACTTGACTCATGAGAACGTAGAACTAGGCGCAGCTAAGCACAGTGCAGTGCATATCCCCACCAAACTCTGGTGCAACTCCTACCCCCACCAAACTCTTCCCGTACCCCTGGGGGTACACATGCCACACTTTGGGAAACACTGTCCTACAGGATCCCACGAGAAGAGGGGCTCCGTATTTGGAAAGCCGAGGAAGCGCTGGGTTAATGCAGTTAAACGTGTGTCTTTCCCGCAGAGCTTCTCAGAACGTGGCAACGCGCCTTGAGAATCTCCTGAAGAAACAGGCCAGGCTGCATTTCCTAAGCGCATTGGCCCGTGAGTCCTTTTCTCGGGGACAGAACATTGGTGGGACGAGTGTTCTCCAGAACACCCTTTCGGCGACAGAGAGCGGGGCAGGGTCGTCCTTGAGCAGGGGCAGTGCAGTGGGTTAGCAATGGGCAAGCCCCGATGTCGTGGCCACATTTCCTTTCTGGGGTGACCTTCAGAAGCAGTGCTGGTGTGGTTGGGTGTATGTAAGAGGCCTGTCCTGGTGTCCACTTCCTGCTTCTGAACCTGCAGAACACACTGCTCCCAGCCTGTGGGTGTCAAATGGCCCACCCCGGCCCTGGGCACCCCACACCGGTAGCAGGGTGCACAGTAGGAATGTGTTCCAAGGGGCTTTTAACCGTAGGGAGGAAGTATGAGGGATTAGGCAGGACTTTGAAGTCACTGTACCTTCCTAGATTTTCCTCTCCTCTCAAAAGAGAGCAATACCTGGCAGGGTCTCGTTAAGAATTAAATTGGGAAAGGGTATAAAGCTGGGTTAGATCCTTGGCTTTCCTAAACTTGTGGAGACTTGGCCGAAGGGAATGCGCATCATGGGATAGCCTTTGCTGCCCATCATCATGTAGCACAGGCGACTGTTCTGGTGGCAGAGAGGGTCCCACAACGCTAACTACCAGGCAGCCGACTCTCCTGTTGCCCCCAGGAGTAGGCATCTTTGCTCCCTGCTTGAGCGCCTGGCCTTGTCAGGACTTGAAACTCCCTGCCACTTGACGTCTACTCCTGCCCCTTCAGGCCCTTCTCCCCCTCCGCCTGGCGACCTCTGCTGCCCCATGGCTTCTGCTTACTCCCTGCCTCTGTGGTCCTCTGGCTTCATCCCACGACCACTCTCCCCACCATGACTTAGTCTCTTGGAGTTACCTTGATTCCCAGCTCCCCAAAGAAGAAACTGCTGCCGAAACCGGTTTGGCTCAGTGGATAGAGCGTTGGCCTGTGGACTGAAAGGTCCCAGGTTCGATTCCGGTCAAGGGGATGTGCCTTAGTTGCGGGCACATCCCCAGTAGGGGGTGTGCAAGAGGTAGCTGATCGATGACTCTCTCTCATCGATGTTTCTAACTCTCTATCCCTCTCTCTTCCTCTCTGTAAAAAATCAATAAAATATATTTTTTTTAAAAAGAAGAAGATGAAGAAGAAACTGGTATTGGTTTGTTAAATTGCTCTGTGCCCCATTAGGCAGAGCCACACCAACGTCTTGAGATGTCGTAGGGTCCAGGCAACCAGGGCAGGCTCGCAGCATCTGAAGGGTTCTGTGCGGATACAAAGGTGGTTGTACACAGTTCCTTTCCTCCTCCTCTTTCTCCCCCTTTCTGTCCCGCCCACTTCTGCACATGCCAGTCTGGACCAAGGGCGTGTGCAGAATCTACTCCACATGCCTGTTATTTCACTCTCAGGTCCTGGGCACTAGGAGAGAGGCCCCCTCACCTGTTTAGATCGCCCGCCAGCCATGCCTCTCCTTCGTGTCTTCCTGGAGCTTAGGCCCACGGCACAGGCGGTCTGATTAGGCTCTTCTGCCACACACTTCTCTTCTCACCCAGGGGTATAGTCGGCCAGGTGGAAAGTATACTTCCCCATGTGTTTCCTTCTCCAGAGCAGAGCACATAATGATAAGGTTAGTTTCACAGAGGCTATGTGATGGGGCCTTTTACCCAAACACTGAAAATTGATATATAATTGCTGCTCGTCTGAATTTACTTATCTCTAACATAAAGTACGTTTTATCTGGCTGTCTTTTTTTTACAGGCTTCTGGTGAGTGGTATTGTGAGCACGTCTATTGAGCTATTTGAATTTACCGGAAGAAAGGAGTTATATATGTAACAGGTGTCTTTAAATACATGCAGGTTGTCTCGCTTCACACCATTTAGCACTTCAGACATTCAGCCTGGATGGGGAGATTGGGCTGGGCTGACCCAGGCTTTGCTTTTGAGGATGGAGTTGTAAGGGGGATGCTCAGTGGAGAATCTAGCGTTAGTGGACTGTTGGCTTTCAACCAGGTGTTTATCACAGCGGGACGGCTAAATTCATAGAACAAAGATGGAAGAGAACCAGGCAAACCAGCAGTTCACAAACATTCAGGAAGCTTTTCAGAAACAAAGGAACCAGCATGTGGATCCGAAATCAGAAGTAGTCCAGCATCTCCCCCGCTAGATATTTAAGAAAGCATCACCAGCCGAAACCGGTTTGGCTCAGTGGTAGAGCATCGGTCTGTGGACTGAAAGGTCCCTGGGGTTCCATTCCGGTCAAGGGCATGTACATTGGTTGCTGGCACATCCCCAGTAGGGGGTGTGCAAGAGGCAGCTGGTCAATGTTTCTCTCTCATCGACATGTCTAGCTCTCTATCTCCCTTCCTCTCTGCAAAATATCAATAAAATATATTTAAAAAAAGAAAAGAAAGTATCACCAAGTGGGCACCCTCACACAGGTTTTAATTAATGAAAAAGACAAGACAATAGGCAACTAAATTATTTCATTTCCCCAAAGTTTGTGAGCTCAGCACTCGGGGCCTTTTAAATTTGCAGTATTGTGCACCAGATGCCATAAATGTCACATTTTGCACACAACTGAGCATAAAGGATTCCATTGGTGATTCTGGCCTGGGCGACTGGTGCTGGCCTGAAGCTGAGCCTAGGGCTAAAGCACCCATGAGCTTAAGACCACAACCTGGCCTGCAAGCCTCCTCATTATTGCAATTATGTTGCTGTCAAACACTCCACCGGCCCGTTAGGAACACAGTGGAGAGTTTGGGGTCCAAGGTGTTGTTGATTTTGGGTTTTATTTTTGTGGTGTGCTTTTTACTTGGAAGTACACATCATAGGAAAATTCATCGTAGTGGAATTTCTCTTTGTTTTTTTATAACTGATATTTAATAGAAGAATAATGGGTAAATAAGAGTAGAGGGTAGGTGGACCAGTTGGCTGGTTTAAAAAAAATATGTATCTGAATGTTATTTTTATGTACTTATAATAATAAAATTAAAATATCTATATTTTGACAGTGGGGAGGGTAGGGAGATCTGGGGGAGATAAGAGATCAACCGAAGAACTGGTATGCATGCATATAAGTACAACCAATGGACACAAAGCTCTGGGGAAGGAGGGAGGGCATATATGGGAGGTGGGGGGGGGGGCAATGGTAAGCTATGTACACATATAATACCTTAATAAATTAAAAAAATTAAAAATAAAACAAAATACCTATATTTACATGACACTTTCTGTTTTTCAGAGGGCTTCCATGTTCACTATTTGTTTTGATTGTCACAATAGATCTTGAGGTTAGCAGGGGCTCTGGGAGCGCAGAAATGACCCCAGGGGGCAGGGTAGGCAGGACGTGGGTTTCTGCTCCCTAGCCCGCCTCTCTCCTCACGGAACCATGCTGCTTCCCAAGGAAAGAGCCAAAGCCCTGGCATCGATTGACAATCCGAAAGAATGTATGTAGAGATTTAAGGTTCAAATCAAGAAAATCTTAAGTTGTGAGGTGCGGAAGAGAGGCAAAAGCTGTTCAGTAAACCTGTAAAACTGGACACAGGGAAACAGCAGGTATGAGCCAGGGAGAGATGTGTATTGAAGACGGGCCAGTCCTTCCTCAAGAGTAAGCAAAGTCACGAGCAGGAGTAAAGGACTGGCTTCTGACGTTCCCCTACCAATGCAGGGAGAGGGAAGGGCCAAGTGACCCTGGACTGTGGGCATAAAGAGATAAAAACAATCTTAGAGATACCACTGAGACTTAGAGGGGAAGTGATGCCTAGAGAGACTAGAGCTAACACAGAAATTGAATATGAAACAACAGGCCCCACCAGCTGCCTAGTAGGTGAGTACAACTCAGGAAGACATATCCTTGTATATATCGGTGGGCTCTAGAGTTTAGGGAAACCACATAATCATTTTCCAGGAACAGGGGAAAACAATAGCTCCTCTACAAGTTTGTTGTTAGAATTAACAGAGATAACTTAAGGGAAAGCTTCCACTTGGTCCATAACAGATATTCAGTATATCTTTGTTTTTAAAAAAGCAAAGACCTACCAGCAGGATATGACTGTTAAAAATGTCTTGGGTGGCGTGAACGGGGGGGATGATGCTCTGTGTGAGGGAGTGGGGAGTGCTCTGGACTCTGCCCGTCAGGCTGCTGCATTCCACCCTTTAGGAGCGGCGTTATCAAGGTGAAGCACATGCCTGGGTAAAAGGCATGGGACAGTCAGGACAGGAGGGCCCTGGGAACTTGTCCCCTAGGGCAGTGGTCGGCAAACTGCGGCTCGCGAGCCACATGCGACTCTTTGGCTCCTTGAGTGTGGCTCTTCCACATGCAGGCACACATGTACAGTGTGACTGAAACTTCATGGCCCATGCCCAGAAGTTGGTTTTCGGCCTGGGCGAGTCTATTTCGAAGAAGTGGCGTTAGAGTCAAGGAACTGGAAATGTTTAAAAACAGCAATCCGGGGAAACTGTGATGGCTCTTTTTTGAGTATTTGAAAGGCTGAGATTTGGAAGAGGAGTGGCCCCGTGCTGGGAGACCCTGGGGAACAGAACTGCTGTCAGTGGGTGGAAGTGGCAGGGATGTGGAGTTGCTAAATTTTCTAATAATCAAAGCTGCCGGGAAACAACATAGGCTGCACGGGGCTTTGCATTTATAGGGCGACCCACTTCAGAGGCCGCCGGAGAGGACAGGAGAAAGACCACCATGGCGTGAGTCACCCTTTGGCTGTGTGGGTGGCCTGGACGGTTCTCCCTGTCATAGGAAGAAGGAATACCTCCTGAATCTATGTGTGAACAGAAACCCAAGCTCACTGAAGGCAACAGGTTTTGCTTGCCTTTGATTCTGGAATCTCAAAATAAAGTTATTAGCAAGTGTTAGTCAAATGTTTTAATCCTATAGTTTAAAGTACAATGCGGAAAAAAAAATCCTTGAGATCATGGGGGGCAGTATCAGCTTTGAAGCCAGACAGATCTAAGTTAGAGTCTGCATCTGCCATTGATTGTCTGTGTAGGTAATCTTGGGCAAGTTGTTTAACCCATCTAAACCCCAGTTATCTCTATGAGGAGGTACGTGTGGCTATTCATGAAGTAATCCATATGACCTGCTCAGCATGGTTACCAGTGTTTAAAGAACGCTAGCTATTGTTACTAGTATAATTTATTAGCACATCAAATTGGGCTCCCATTAGGCACTACAATAAAAGCCATAATTTTCGACGGAGTGAGCCGGAGAGATCTGAGGACTGGTCAGAGAAGGGCGAAAGTGGGCCAGTCCCGGCCATCCACAGGCAGAAGCTGGTTCATCCGGGGAGCAGAGAAGTATGCAAGAGGCTGTTAAAAGAGGACTGAAGGAGGCATTGCAACCAAAGCCCTTAGTCAGGTGCCTGGTAGGTTCCCAGCAATCCATATGTACGTGGTCGGTAAGCGAATGAGAGGTCCCCAGGAGCAGCCGCAGCAGTGGAGAGGGAGCGGAGAGGCTGTTAATGCTGCCCAGCAGTGCCCTGGACCCGGTCCACCTGCACACACACCGCCTTAGTTAGTATTATGGCATTTCAGGGGTGCTGCCCATCGCCGATGCCAAGGCAGGTGAGGAGGCTGGGAGGCAGATTCAGTAAAACCCCAGGGGGGAAAAGACGGCTTCAGGTGTCGCAGAGAATGACTAGCTGTGTTGTTTAAGTAAAGCCACAGGTTTTGAATTATGATTTTTGACATTTTATATAAAATCTGCATGAAGGAAGAAATGAACAGGGTGAACAACTGCAGGTAGAAGCCAGGAAACTAGCACACTTCATATATATATATAAAATTGATTTTTTACAGAGAGGAAGGGAGTGGGATAGAGAGTTAGAAACATCAGTGAGAGAGAAACATCTATCAGATGCCTCCTGCCCACTCCCTACTGGGGATGTGCCCACAACCAAGGTACATGACCTTCACCAGAATCGAACCTGGGACCTTTCAGTCCACAGGCCAAGGCTCTATCCACTGAGCCAAACCGGTTGGGCCACACTTCACTTTTAACGCGTCAACTTGACGGGCCTCACTTTCTACTCAAGTACAACCCATGGTCCCTCCCCTCAACTTTGTCAGGTAGAGAAAGACTCCGAGAGTCACAAATAATGGAACGTCAACCACTCAGGTATGCATTTAGGAAACAGAGAATAGGCGTAAAGGAGGTCAAAGGTACATTTGAAAAAAAAATCCAAATATATATTTTGAAAACAAGGAGAGTTACAGTGAACACGGTAACTACAAATCTGAAAAAGAAATTCAGGTGAGCATTTGCAAAACAGAGTCACAGTGTTGCATTAGAAGAACAAAGGGGAGTTCAATATTGAGAGAGTAAAATATTGACTATTTTTTAGTTAAAAACTTAGTTGAATTTTAACCTTTAGAGTAAGTCTGTTGATGGGGAGTGTGGAGTACTTCGAGGGGCAGGAGGTGGGTGCAGATTTCTCCCACAGACAGAATTAACAGATTACCTATCTGTCTGAGTCTTTCCTGCCCTGGGTCCCAGGCCAGTGCCTTTCTGAGCTCATCTCAGCGCTCATTTTTGAATAAGTAAAAAACATTACAAATAGGAGCTCAGTTTTTCCCCAAGCTTCACTTTGAAGCAAAGAGGATTAAAGAAGAACAAAACAAAAAATGTGCAGATGGTTAAATAAAAGGGGAAAAAAATAAGCTGTATGAATCCAGGTGATGTTTCTTACTTTTAAGGCATATCCCCGGTTCCTTGCCCAGTGCCTGACACGTGGTGGGTCCTCAGTAAATGTTCCCTTAGGAATGAATAAGTTGGATTAGGTGATGGCAGATTTCCAGAGCAGGTCATAGTTTCAGTATCTGGAATCGATTAAGAAAAAACACAAAAGAGAGAGAAAATCGAGTCACGGGGCATGGCCATGGGAGATGGGTAGGATGTCGTGCTCTGCTTTTGCATAGCATGCTGTCTATGTCTGCGACTACCTGCTGGTTATTTCGTCCGCGCGTGTTTCCCGGCAGTGCTGTCACTGTTGATGGTTTCACATCACAGCTGAGCACCTGAGGCTCAGAGTGATTGAGCGCTTGGCCCGCCAGAAGCTGGAGGCTGAAGGAGTGGACTAGAATCCGGTTGGCGAGCGCTGCCCCAAATATTTCCTTAAACCAGCGGTCGCCAACCTTTCGGACCTCACGGACCACCGGTTGGTGACCGCTGGACTAGATGACCTCTGAGGGACCTCCAGGCCTGGGTGTCATTGCTCTGAGATGTCTTGGGCTATTTCTCTCAAGGCCACATGGCTGGAAAACAGAGAAGCTGACATTTGGCATCAGGGAGACCAGATTTTTCCAATGTTTGAGTTTTTCACTTTCCATCTGGATAACTTGCGCTAGGAAGAGGTAAGTGGTCTTTGTCCAGCTTAAAGCAGAGAGTTTTGTGATGATATGCTAATGTTCTTAGGCAACCTAATACGTCAAACCAAAGGAAAAAATCACCTTCTGAATCATATTTGGCTGTGAGCATGGGCCCGTGGTCACTGAGTATAGGCCAGGATTCCATGTTTGCTTTGGCGGTGGAAACAGAAACGTGGGTCAGCAATGAGCCGTGTGTCAGTGCTCTTTGAGATCCAAAAACACCAAGTCCGTCTCTGCTCTGCCTTTGCATGGCGCATGCGAAAGGGGAGGATCTGCCCTGCTGACCTGGGCCAAGATTTCTGAAATCCAGCTCAAAACTTATAAGTAGAACGTGAGTCACAGCACAAGGTTCCTACAGGGCAGTTTTCTCACGAGAGTCTCAGTCCTGACAAAGGTGCTCATTGGCCTCTCCTTGAGTTCCCAATCCCATTTGAGGAGAGAGGAGAGAAAAAGAGAGACTCACAAACTACAAAGCGAGAATAAAATAAAAAGAAAGATGCAAATAAGACCCTTAAAAAGAACGATGTAGCAAACATCATCATGTTGGAATCTAAGCCAGCAGAAAACTTATTTTGAAAATGAAATTCTCCATGAGTTTGCTTTTTTTTTTCCTTCTTAAAAAAAACGACAATAGCCCTGGTGGTTCTAAATCCCTCTCCTGATTTCAGCATGGCTTTGCATATCTATAGTTGTCATCTTTTTCCTTCCTACACTCTCTAATCCAGTTTTGCAAGGAAACCGGAATGGTGGGCTTGGCCCCCCATCAGGTTTTGATGCACCCTCTCCTCTCCATGGAGCCTCCACCTCCTCTGCATTCTTCCATTCGGGGCTTGGGTCATCCTGTCTTCAAGGTGTGTGACAGATCCAGTGGCTCTGCCGTGCAATGAGTCAAGCGGATCGCTCGTCAGCTCCATTTTTAAATAAAACATGAGTAGCACAGTTTATGGCTTCCACTATTCAAACAGCAGTTGAGCCTAAGAGGAATTATTCATTTTAATGGTTCTAACACCCATTCCCAAGCAGCCGTGCTGTTTTATCAGCCTTTGCCTGAATTAGAGATTGGCTGGCTTTGGAAAAAGAAGATGGCTCCGCAGGAGTTGAATAGAGCGTGCTCAGGCAGCTGGACATGGTTCCTTGTCACTGCAGACAGCCCCTCTGTCATCTCTGGGACAGTTTCCTAGGAGGTGGGGTGGGGGGCTGGTGTCTGCCAGGTGCCGTGTGTACTTGTCCAAAGAGAAGCATGCACCTTTCTATCCCAGAGCAGCGCAGGTTCATAGGAAAGCTGTGGGTGAAGATTTGCCTTTTCCTCCTCACACTGCCACAGAGACACCCTTCCATTAAATCACAATGAACTTAAACATAGGGGATGTTCCTGGGACATCAGCAACCATGAGGGAAACAGGCTAAGGACTGAAAGAACACACTACAAATGCCTGACACACAGGCAGTACCTGTTTCCACTATTAGCTCCATTCAGTGGAAGCAGCTGATGCTGAGATCTCCATGAGATTTCACTGCTAGTAAATAAACAGCGGGGTCCGGACTCAAACCCACGTCTTCTGATTCCAAATCCCACGTGATTTCCACAGCATCCTTTGCCACCCAAGTGCCCTGATGGAGATGGTGTCTAAATGCAAAGGGACAGTTGATAGTGGGACCATGGGACTCGAGGGTCAAATTGGAAGCAAGTGTTCAGGTGGGGTCCGTCTGGGGCCCTCAACTCACGTAAGGTGACTGACTACAGCTGTGGGCTCAAATCCTTCAAAGCACTGACCACCCTCACCCATGTCTCGTCATCCTCCTTTGCTTCACCCTTGGGTGAACTCATGATTTTTGAACTGGCCTGGAGTGCAAGATTTAACAGGCCAAGATCAATGGAACCAGCATCTTTAAAAATTTTTATTTTATTGTTTAAAGTATTACATAAGTCTTCTTTTTCCCCCATTGACCTCTCCCCGGCTGCCCCCACCCCCAGCACATGCCTTCACCCCCTACTGTCCGTATCCATTGGTTATGCTCATATGTATGCATACACGTCTTTTGGTTGAACTCTTACCCCCTCGCCCCCTGCCTTCTCTCATAGGTTGGATTGTCTGGAACCAGCATCTTATTGCAAGTTACAATTTTGCTTAAGGAGCTACAGCTTCTGAGCTGTTGCCTGGGCCTTATATCTGTGGAAAGCTAGGAGCATGTGAAGGTTTTGTTTTGTTTTTTTGAAATTGTTGATGGCAATTCAAAGGATTATTAATTAAGTCTTCCATTGTGTTCCATTGCTGAAAATGTCTTTGCCTAGGTGAGAGATATTACAGCAAAAGGGTTTCTTAATGAAATAGTGCCTGCTGCCAGATTACCACTCCGAAGACAGTGCCGGGTTCCATTAAAGAATGAACTTCACTCTCCCAGCTGACAGCTGATTAATGTGCTAATTAGGAACCCTGGCACCCCTCCCCCAGCCACCCAAACCTTCCCTCCAGCCCAGCAGAATGTATACATTGTGCCCATGTGGGTAACCTTATGGCATACTTTGGCTTCCACCTCGGACGTGTATATAAAAATAACATGAATAGCTTTCTTTCTTTCCAGGGGAAATACAAGATGGAAAGAGTTATAGGAACCAGAATTCCTGCCTTTCAGTTTCCTTGTATTGAGAGCAAGTGATATTTCTGCTGAGGCGGTGTCTTTGGAGCCGTTTAGTGGTGTAGGTTGCCACACATTTATTTCACAGGAAAGGAGTGAATCCATCAGGCCACTGAGCTTATAAGTACTGCGCTGGCAGCCAGCCACCAAAATATAAATAGTCTAAATGGACTAGAGGAAATGTTCATTCTGTTGTTTAGAATTGGACACATCCCAGGAAGGTGAATGTAATCTTTGTGAGGACTGCTGTTACGGCGTTGAATGGAATACCCATTTGTTTATCTCCTTTGTGATCTTTTTTGTCGTCCTGGTGATACATTATGTATCTGTGATCCGAAGCATTTCAGCTGTCTCGCTCCGTGGCCTTGCATGAGCTGATTGTTCGGTCCCCAGATTGCCATCGTTAAACAGCGTCAGCCTCAGCTCTGTCCAATCTGGGACCCGTTAGGGGGAGAGTGGAACCCAAGCGGCCAGATTCCAACAGAAACAAAAGCCGGCGTGGAATGAGCGGAAACCATCCCAGAGCCCAGGGAGTGGAGCTCTGCAGTTCTTAACCTTTATCTCTTAAAATATCTGAAAGATTTTTGGTACTTCTTGACATAATGAGGAAAAAATGCCTTACAACGTTTAAAAAAAAAAAAGTCTGTGGAAAAAGGAGGGAAGGATACCTCGTAACACCACAATTCAGACAACCCTCGTTCTTGAGAGACATGCTGTGTATTCCATGGATATACAAATGTTATTTTATTAAAGAGAGAGATCTACAGTATGTATTTCCACCTAACTGCCACATCTTAAGTAATCAGCTCAGGCTCTTAGGATGAAATCTTTAATTACTAGAAGTGTGCCATTAGTTAGATGTCGAATGAATGATGGTACTGCGTTTTATTGCCTCACATGATATAGCCATTTGTGCCATAAATTCATTGACCTCATCTTAAATGATGTGTCCTGTTAGACAGACTTGATTCATTATTTCTTAAGTGACTTTTTTTTTTCTCTAATAATTTTTTGCTTCCTCGGAAAGATGGCTTTTTTGGTATTTTTAGATCGGTGTTCTGAATGGAAATGTAATAAGGCTACACACATATTCACACTCACATTACCCAAAACGAGATAGTGTTACCTAAATACTTTGTGATGTCGCAGAAAATCAAGCAGCTAAGTGTTAGGCCTTTTCATTAACTGGAAAGTTTGATGAAACAGAATTTTGCTTGGAAACTTGATGTCTGTAGTAAATTGTGTTATAGTGGAGACTACCTATTTGATATTTGGGGTAGATATATGAGCATTTCTTACTCATTGATGAATTATTGAAAGTAAAGGAAATGATGGGAGAACATTTAAGTTATATTTAGATTATTTTCTGTGACTCCACTTGAAAATATTTATTTGGCTTGAGGAAACAGAGGAATCCTCTGCAGGCAAATTATCCAATCTGGCAATTTAAGAACCAATTAAGGATTTCAGAAAACTCTTTCCCCTTATGGTTAAAAAAGAAGATCCAAAAGAAATATGTCAGAAATTTTGGCATTTAATTTCAATTAGTTTAATTCATTGATGGTATCTTTTAGTCATGATTAAAGAAGTCATATTTGATCCTTCACTTCAAGCTTATAAATTGGTATTATAGGCTTTTAATGATGGATGCCTAAAATTGGCTTTATTTCATATTGGAATTCAAGTATCATATAATTATCAGATCTTAAAAATAATAACTTACATGTGTAAAGTTTTCACTATAGCTTATTTAATCTTCTAGATGATAATTTTGAGAGTCTGCCAGATTCTGTGTGTCTTCTCATCAGAGGCAATTGTGTATTTATGTGTAAACTAGACATCTCAACTATGATTTTTTTAAAAGTTCCCTTAATTCTGGAGAAAACTGAAACACTGTAGTGAGACATGGGAGCATGTTAACATTGGAATTATTTGTTTTGGGTAACAAGTATTTTGAAAGAGTAACTCGATATGAGGCCAAACAAAAAAACTAATTTGTGCTAATAAGTATTTCTTATTCAGCCTCACACCATGAAGTCTATTACCTGCAGATATTGGGGGCGGGGGGAGAAAAAGAGTGAATTTCCACTTACATACCCACATCTGTGGTGAGTGTGTGTACCCACAATCACACACTAGCATGCCACCACTGTTTACAGTCAAGGAAAGCTGAGAGTTAAATGAGATGAATAATCAAATGCTCAGCATATGTTGTTTTTGGATTGTTGATGTGACCAATCATTACTGAAATTTATTATCTTTTAATGTTATTAATTTATCATAGTTAAAGAACAACAACAACAAGGGAATAGCAGAGATCTTCCTTGACAAAAGCAGGGTCCGATTTAGAACAATAGTGGAACCAGGGCTTTAGTGAGGAGAGACTCAATTCAATGGACTCACCATTGCACTGCATTTCAGAATGCTGCTGCTGTTGTGTGGATTGATTGGGTGCTCAGGAAATAATTTAAAAAAATAAAGAACAAGAGAAAGAAAAAAATTGTGTTTGTAATGTTCAGTCAAAAAAGTAAGGCACTGAAAGAACTATTGAAAATTTTGACATCTGTTTATCTGTTTATAGCTATGGCAAGATTACTCATATTAATTCTTGTTTAAAATGCCATATGAAGGGAAGACATTTGTGCAAACAAGAGTCATATTTGAATTGTAGATCATGCCTTCACCATCTGTGAGAGCTGATGGTGTTGCAAAATTAATGTGTTAATGAAATCACAATAATTTCTCCAAAGTAATGGGTTCTGAAGCCGAGAATGACTATTTTTTGAACTTTGATGTCTAGTGATTTCCAATCGGGAAAAGCTCTCAGCCTCTAATTCATCCTGCAGCCCAACTTTAAAATAAATTTGGTGGTGCCTTTCTTTTGCCAGGAGTAGATTTGAAGAGCTGGGGGGGAAAAGCCATAACAACTTTGGAAAGCGTTCTCTGGTGTTTGAAAAGTTGTTAAATAAGATCGCATGCCAAGAAATGTCACCAAAAAATTCTGACTACTGAGAGAGAGTGGGCAAACAGCTCAAAAAATAATTCTAGCTTGCTGCAACATCACAGGTTGGGAAGAGCTAAACCTCACGCAGACTTCACGACCAATTCCAAGTTTCCCCTTGGAAGGCAGACATAATGATGCCGGGCGCTTGTGTTATTGGTTAACACGGTGCACCCTTTCCAACTGCATTATCGAGCACAGTCAGTAGTGCAAAGTGACTTTGCATGAGCAGAATGTTAAGGGGCTCTCTATTTCAAAGGCCACGGAACGTTCTGGAGAATCCTTCTCTCCAACACTATTAAATTTGCATTTACAATGAGCGTCTTTGACAAGTGAAAATGCGTGGGCAGGTATATGTATTCCTTTTTTGTCCAATCCACCTTAAAGGGAAAATCACAATTCTCCCCCCCCCCTTTTTTTTTTTTAAAAAAAATAGGATATGGTGATAATTGCTATTCTGAAGAGTTAATATTAATAAAGCAATTCTGGCTTCCAGGGAGAAATCACTTTACAAGCGTTTACAGAATTGTCCCTTTTGGAAGGAAACCCTTTCAGCCTGTTTGAAAAAATTGGGATACAGTTTGAAAGAACCTGTACGGGAAGCATGACGCGCCCTCCACCCAAGGGCATCGCTTATCTTACTCTTTCTTTTCTATTGCTGTGTTGTAGGTATGTGACTGGTGTAAGCACATCAGACACACAAAAGAATATCTGGATTTTGGGGACGGGGAAAGAAGGCTTCAGTTCTGCAGCGCCAAATGTCTCAATCAGTACAAAATGGACATTTTCTACAAAGAGACCCAGGCCAACCTCCCAGCTGGGCTGTGCGGCGCGCTGCACCCTCCCCTGGAAAACAAAGCAGAAGGCGCCGGAGTGCAGCTGCTCACGCCAGACTCTTGGAATATCCCTCTAACAGATGCTCGGAGGAAGGTCCCCTCCCCGGCGGCTGCCGCCGGCCCAAGCCAGGGCCCTGGCCCGTCCGCGTCCACCACCACCACCGGCTCTCCGTCGGACCCTGCCAACTGCTCCGTCACCAAGATCCCCACGCCCGTGCCCAAGCCCATGCCCATCGGCGAGCCTGCCAGCCTGCCTCCGGTCTCCGTCCAGCCACCTGCTAGCATCGGGCCTCCCCTGGGCGTCCCGCCCCGCAGCCCTCCCATGGTGATGACCAACCGCGGCCCCGTGCCGCTGCCCATCTTCATGGAGCAGCAGATCATGCAGCAGATCCGCCCGCCCTTCATCCGCGGCCCGCCGCACCACGCCTCCAACCCCAACAGCCCCCTGTCCAACCCCATGCTCCCGGGCATCGGGCCCCCGCCGCCCCCCGGCGGCCCCAGGAGCCTGGGCCCCACTTCCAGCCCCATGCACCGGCCCCTGCTGTCGCCCCACATCCACCCCCCGAGCACCCCTACCATGCCCGGGAACCCCGCGGGCCTGCTGCCCCCGCCGCCCCCCGGCGCGCCGCCCCTGCCCAGCCTCCCCTTCCCGCCGGTGAGCATGCTGCCCAACGGCCCCATGCCCGTGCCCCAGATGATGAACTTCGGGCTGCCGTCGCTGGCCCCGCTGGTGCCGCCCCCCACCTTGCTCGTGCCGTACCCCGTGATCGTGCCCCTGCCCGTGCCCATCCCCATCCCCATCCCCATTCCCCACGTCCACGACTCCAAGCCCCCCAATGGGTTTTCCAGCAACGGGGAGAACTGCATCCCGAGCGCCCCCGGCGACTCCTCGGGGGGCAAGGCGGGCGGGCACTCCCTGTCCCCCCGGGACTCCAAGCAGGGCTCGTCCAAGGCCGCCGACTCGCCGCCCGGCTGCTCGGGCCAGGCCCTGAGCCTGGCGCCCGCGCCCGCGCCCGCGGAGCCCGGCGGCCGGGCCGAGGTGGTGGACCTGACGCGGCGCGCGGGCAGCCCCCCGGGCAAGGGCGCGGGCGCGGGCGCGGGCGGCGCGCTCGGCCTCCCCGGCGTTGGCGGCGTTGGCGGCGTTGGCGGCGGCGGGGGCGCGCTGCAGGGCCCGCAGGACGGCGTCATCGACCTGACGGTGGGCCACCGCGCGCGGCTGCACAACGTGATCCACCGCGCGCTGCACGCGCACGCCAAGGCGGAGCGCGAGCCGGGCGCCGCGGAGCGCGGCAGGACCTGCGGCGGCGGCGGCGGCGGCGGCGGCGGCTGCCGGGACGGCCACTGCAGCCCGCCCGCCGCCGGCGACCCGGGCCCCGGCGCCCCCGCGGGCCCCGAGGCGGCCGCCGCCTGCAACGTCATCGTGAACGGCGCGCGCGCCGCCGCCGCCGAGGGCGCCAGGAGCGCGGAGCCGCCCCCGGAGCAGCCCCCGCCGCCCCCGCCGCCCCCGCCGCCGCCGCCGCCCGCGCCCCCCAAGAGGCTGCTGTCCCCCGAGGAGCCCGCGCTGAGCGAGCTGGAGTCCGTCAAGGAGAACAACTGTGCTTCCCACTGCCGCCTGGACGGCGAGGCGGCCAAGAAGCTGGGCGGCGGCGGCGGCGGCGGCGAGGAGGCCCTGGCCGGGGGCGACAAGGCGGACCCGAACCTGAACAACCCCGCGGACGAGGACCACGCGTACGCCCTGCGCATGCTGCCCAAGACGGGCTGCGTGATCCAGCCGGTGCCAAAGCCCGCGGAGAAGGCGGCCATGGCGCCCTGCATCATCCCCGCGCCCCTGCTCGGCGCCGGGCCCGAGGACCTGGAGCCTCCGCTCAAAAGGAGGTGCCTCCGAATTAGAAATCAGAATAAGTAAAAAGGTTTGTATGCGCACCGGGCACTCCTCCTCCGCCCCACCCGGCCCGGGCGCCTCTCCTTCCTTCCTTCCTTCCTTGCGAGGCAGAGGTTCCCCCCCCCCACCACCACCACCCAAGGGAGTTGAGTGGATAATCGTGATTTTTACCTTACATGTTTTACAATACAGCTGGTGTCATCACTCACTGTCATCGTTTTTGGTCCAACATCATTCCCATTGTACAGCTGAGGAAACTGAGGCACGGCATGTAAGGGCCATGCCGGAGGCCACTTACTGAATGGTAAAAAAAAAACCCAGTCTTGAACCCAACTTGAAGCGCTATCTCCTACATGACACCTTTATTACTTGCTCTGTAATAATTCACCGTATTGAGAAAGGAGGGGGTTGGGGGGAAGAGAGATTTTTTGGGGGGCAGGTAAATAGATGTTCAGCCATGAGACTGGCAGGGCTGTGATAGCAAGGTAAGCGGGGCCACTTCCTGGAGCTGGTGTACACGCATGGGCAGAAGGTCCCAACTCACCAGATTTTCTCAATAACCTCGGCATTCCATTTGCAAGATGAGAATGAAAAAAACGACCTTTCTTACATGCGGATGCCAACGGCACCCTAGCCCCCAGGTGCCCTTGGCCTGGCAGGTGTTGGAGCAGTGGCTCAGAGCTCCCGCTCATGGGATCTCTTCCTTTGGTTGTGCCCAACCACCATTCCCTAGGGCAGGCGTCAAGCATCAGTGACCAGCTTTGCTTTTTCCTGGTTTGGGGCTCAGCAGCTCAGCAGGTGGACTGCTCAACTCTGCAGACAGTAGGAGGCTTTGACAAAAAAAAAAAGGCCACGTTGCTGGAGTGGATGAGAGTGCATGCCTCTGACCTCAGGGGATCCTGATGAAGCCAGTGAGCCACTGATAAGGAGTTCAGAATGTCAGGAAGGGGAAGGGGACTCTCATGGGGAGGGGATGGTAATGCCTCCAAGGAGCCAGGGGTGGCCTGCTTTGATCCTCCCGCCCATCCTGGTGGGACAGGCATTATTGCTCTTACCATGGAGGAAGAGGAGGCTTGGAGATGCCACCCAAATCAGAGCTCGTGAGTAGGAGGACCAATGTCTAACTCAGGTCTGCCGAACCCAGAGCCAGAGTCTCCCCCCCCCCCCCCTTTCAAAAAGTGAAAGCAAGAGGCTTATTAACTTTATGAGAGGAAAGGGAGGGAATGAACAGTCACTGAGCACCACACGTGTGCAGAGCTCCTTCCAGGAACCTGGGAGATGGGGGAAGAGGATGCAGTGCCGGCCCTTGAGGCATTTACAGGGGTGGGAACACAAGCCCAGGCGGGAGGAGGCCCGGGAGGGGAAGTGCGCAGGGAGAGCACCACTCACATTGGTTGTGTCCAGGCCGTCTTCTGAGTGCCTTTCCTAGTCTTCAGATCCAAGCCAGACAGCAAGTAGTGCTGTCTTCATTTTACTGATGAAGAAACTGAGACAGAAATTGAGTAACTTGTCCAAGATCATCAATTGAGCAGAGTCAATATTCAAATCCAGCCTGTCTGACTCCAGAGCTACGTTTTCCTTAAACCATCAAAAGAGAATATTACAGTGCTTGATAAAATTCTTTTACCCATCAAAGCTGTCTGAGGGGAAAGCCCCCCTAGAAAAGCCAAGCCTACCTACCAACTTCTCTAAGTGTTTGGACAGGGTTCAGTCTTTTTTTTGTGTCCAATTCTTGTTTTCATAACAACAAACTTAGAATGACAACCCATTAGTCCACAGTGGGCAATGTGGACCAGAACACTCGATGTGGTGTGTCCAGACCATTGCCCCTAAGTCCGTGGTCGGCAAACTGCGGCTCGCAAGCCACATGCAGCTCTTTGGCCCCCTTGAGTGTGGCTCTTCCACAAAAATACCACGGCCTGGACGAGTCTATTTTGAAGAGGTGGTGTTAGAAGAAGTTTAAGTTTAAAAAATTTGGCTCTCAAAATAAATTTCATTCATTGTACTGTTGATATTTTGGCTCTGTTGACTAATGAGTTTGCCGACCACTGCCCTAGGTCCAGCGTCTTTATAAGAGCACGTGTGTAACCGACAGCCAAGAGTGTGTCCGGGAGGCGCAGAGCCAGAGCAAGGGGCTTGCTGGGTGGTGCAAGAAGGGATTCTCAGCCATCATAGTTTGTGAGGTTTCCTCTTCCATCGATGGCTTTGCCAGTAGGAGCAGAGTACTTATAATCAGTTCGCCATTTCCTCTCGATTCCCCGTCTACAAGTTCTGCTGTCTGAAGACAGAGGGCCTCAGCCTTCTCAGAGTTGCCGCAGTTGAAAACGCCCCAGATTTCTCCACCAGTCTTTTCATCTGGTTGACAAAGCAGTGATGTCAACCAGATGAAAAGAGTAATGGGGAGATGTGGGACTCCCCCCCCCCTCCAAAAAAAAAAAAAAAAAAAGGGATGGCCTTCAGAAAGCCCGGGAGCACTGGAATTGTCATTTAAAAAAATATATATATATTTTATTGATTTTTCACAGAGAGGAAGGGAGAGAGATAGAGAGCTAGAAACGTCGATGAGAGAGAAACATCAATGAGCTGCCTCCTGTACACCCCTTACTGGGGATGTGCCCGCAACCGAGGTACATACCCTTGACCGGAATCAAACCTGGGACCTTTCAGTTCCCAGACCGACGCTCTACCACTGAGCCAAACCGGTTTCGGCTGGAATTGTCATTTTTAAACACATTCTAATGTCATTCATTCAAGTGACAGAAAAGGAAACAATGGGAAGGGGAAAGATTTCACTACCGGGGCTGGAGTGAGAAGTGGCCACCAGGCCAAGAATAGTGCCTCTGGTCCGTTGCAGCCTAAGTGCCTCTGGCCAAAAGCACATAAAAGCATGAAATACACGATGGCTGTCCGGATGATCTATGTTTCTGAATAAAGAAGTAGGTGAGGGTCTTGTGGGTGGACCAGAGTCGTTACCAAAAATATTAACCTGGCTTTAGCCAATTTCAGAAGATGCAGGGAAGAAATTACCCCGGAGCCCCTTGAGAGTAGCAAGTTCTTTTTACGATGGGCACCCCTAAGAAATTACAGCTTTCCTCTGACGTCTGGGGCTCTCAGGCTTGGCCAGCCCCAGCGGGTGACAAGGCACGTGATTTAGGATGGGGAAGCGCCGCCTCTCCTCCACTAAATCACATTTCCTCCTGCCCTCTGTCGTTCCGAGTCACCTCGCAGCACCGTCTCAACCTGCCATCACTCATCACGCCCCCGCACCCTTCCCCGGCTGCTTCTGTGCCTTCGGAAACCCGGCCCCTTCGTGTGGCTGTAGAGATTGGAAAGGCATCTGTTAAATAAAGGATCGCGTGGCTTTTGCGCCCTGATAGTGAACACTGGTGATGATGACTCCAAGCCAGAGTGGAGCACGTTAAAAACCAAAAACAAACCTGGGCGGAGTTTGGTGGGTGAGGTGAGATGAGTGGCTTTTTCACCTGCTTGTTGGTGACTCGTTATAGTATTTCTCACAGGTCAGTCCATCAGTAGCTTCTATCTGTGTTCTTTATTCTTTTCACAATACCACCACCCTCATACTGTATTATTCCCACCCCACCCCGCCATTTTAGATAGATTCAAAGCAGATTGTATCTTTGAATCCAGGTAGCCATGGTTGTCTTCAAGAAAGTAATCCTATGTACTAGGTCTTGTCAAATTATAGTGGGGTCCCCTCCTCCCCTCCCCCCCCATTTTGAAGTTATTCTGTTCCTGGTTAGCTGACTCTATGCCTTCTTGTTTGTTGATATGATTACATATTATCTTAATGGGCAGATATTTCCCCAGATGCAGAACTAATGAAGTTTAGTTGGAGATTTTTAAAAGGTTGTAAACTTACTTTAATCTTCAACTTTTAAGACTCCAAATACCAGTTCTGCAGCTTCTGTAAGCTGGGGGGGGAAAAATATCCCCCCAAATAATAAGGAAAACAATGTATAAACATTTCCCAAACTATTCTATCCACAAAGAATTCCATTTATAAATGGGATACACCCTTCTCTGCCTTTGCCTTGGAGCTTGGGGATAACTGTTTGTATTTGCACATTTTCTGAATTTCTACAGTTTACACTTGTTTATGGTACGTTGGGGAGTTTAGAGTAACCATTTGCAAATGTTTGAATATATTCAAAAGAAAATATCCCCCCTCCTCGATTTTCCAGGGAAATGACATAGTCTCTTTCTTTAAGTAATCAATGGAAAAAATGTGTACAGTGAATAACCCTTTCACCCTCACTTTTTCCATTCCTAAGGAGCAACACGTCCTTCCCACTTCCGTGGCTTCTAGTTTTCCTATGTGTTCCTAAAACCAGAAAGAAAATCTGAAACTGTCTTCCTCAGCCTCAGTTCCTGGTCTCCCTCCCTCACTTCCCCCCTCCTCAGCTGTAAGGCTCCCCTCCACTTTAGTCTTCCTTAGGAGCTGGAGGGGGCAACTGTCATTTTCTCCTCTTGGAGTTTAGAGTTTAATTATTCCTTTGGTCATTGAGCCACAATCCCAGAAAGGGCTATTTCAGGAGGAGGCCAGGGGGCCCACCTCATCAAGACAGCCTAAAAGGTGCCAGGCCGGTTTGGCTCAGTGGATGGAGCATCGGCCTGCGGACTGGGGGGTCCTGGGTTCGATTCCAGTCGGGGGCATGTGCCTTGGTTGCAGGCGCATCCCCAGTGGGGGGTGTGCAGTAGGCAGCTGATCAATGATTCTCTCTCATCGATGCTAGCTCTCTGTCCCTCTCTCATCCTCTCTTTGGAAAATCAATAAAATATATATTTTTTAAAAAGAAAGCCTAAAAGGTAGAGGTGGCATGTAACTCTTGCCAACTGAGAAGTCTGAGAGAGTAGTAGGCTTCCTGGGAAGTCAAGCTCCTACACTTAAAATATTACTGTGGATGCCTACTTTTAAAGCAAGAAGAAGAAAAACAGAGGAGAGAAAAGCAGTACCAATGGGATGGGCGAATCCTATGCCAGACATGAGACGTTCGGTGTTCCAGGAGGTGATTGTCGGAAGTGCTCATTAACAGGAAGTGCTCATTGACAGGAACCTTAATGTTAAAGCTCTGGCACCTGTCAGGGTGCAGGTGGCGGCCACCTCTAGGTGTAGGTCATTCAGAGAGCCGGGTCGTGCGCACACGAGTGGCGAGGACCTGGGAGAGTGCTTGCTGTGGCCATTTCAGACGCACAGAGGAGAGATTTCTGGAGTAAGCAGTGTCAGGAGGGGCCTTAGACACATCTTGTTCCAATGCTGCTGCGTCCCCTGATGCGGAGGGGGCTGAAGGAGGGCTTTCACTGTGCAAGAACCTGGCTTTTGGCCCTTCTTCCAATGCGGTCACGACGGAGTAGGAAGTGATCTCTGTGACCGGGCATTTATTTCTTTCAGATGTAGCCATGCCTCCCCGTCTTCAGCAGGGCTTGGGATTGAGATAAGGCAAGGAAGTGCTTAGTGCACAAACTTTAAAGAGGGCCTCGCTCCCAGGGTCGTGCAAGGGCAGCGCGAGTCCTGGCCCTGGTCCCCAGACTTCTGACCCACGTGGCCGCTCTCCGAAGCCGGCCTCCTGGCTCCGTGGGCTGGTCTGTGGGTGGCCTTTAGCAGTTCCTTGTAGATTTGTGAAGAACGTCTTATGTGCCCGGGCACAGGGGCGTTTTCTTGGGAGGAGAGGTCCACAGAGTTTGGCTTAAGTATGAAAGCGTACGCCTTGCATCTCCGAAGGATCCTCTCCTATTGCCACCAAGCCATATCGGAATTGGAGTTTCCCTTGTTACCGTGAGGAAGCTAGATTAATTGTAAGTTCTCTTTAAGACTTAGAATTCACTTTCAGCAATTTTTGTTGTGGACCTAATATTGCGGAATCGCTGAGGAGGTTGCATAATGTAGCACTAGCCTCCCTACGGTGGCCTTAGAGGCAAAATGCAAAAGGTTGCAGGCTTCTTCTCTCTGTGAGTGCCCGTGGTGAAAGAAGAAAAGGGAAGCGAGACACCCCCCCCCCCCCCCGCACCTGGACTTCCCACGTTCACCCTGTCCAGGGAGACGTGGCCCTTCAGGGGAAAACCTTCCACTCAGTCCTTGAGGCCAAGGGAGAGGAGCGGCCAGCGTCTGACAAACGGGGCGTTGACGTGGCCATGTCTGGGGCTCCCCACCCTCCCCAGCTCCCAGCGTGCCTCCTCACCTGCAGAGTGTGTGCTTGGCATGGGGCAAGCACTCCACTGACTGCTCTCAGGCCGTTGCCCAGAAGGGCTTTGCAAATAAAAGCTCCCTTTCTGGTTCCCAATGAATCACTCCCCTGCGGCCCGAGTGGCTGCCTGGGCATCATGGTTCAATCACTTACACCTACCTTCATGCAGACAAGCCCTGCGGAGGGGCAGAGGTGTTTGAAGACCAAAATACACTGCGGCATGGAACACTTACCTCATGCCGTGGAACGCCTACCTCCACCCCCGTCGCGGCCTTCGCCAGACTCTCTTGTCAAAGAGATGGTGCCAACGGGGCAGAGGCTGGGCACTCTCTCTTCATTCACCCTGTTACGACGGGTGGATTGTTTCGTTGTGTGTTTTTGTTTTTTTTTTCAGTTGCCATTTTTGATGCATAGGACGTATGGGGTGGACGCCTGTTAAAGGCAATGTGCTCTGCATGTGTCAACTTCTTTTTAATGCCTCAAAAGCATCAAAGGAATCCATTTCAGAGAGAAACAAATACATTAGCTTTGAAAGTTAAACAGTGTACCGGCTGGCATCAAGGAGAAGGAGTAAGTGCCATCTCGGATGCCAGCCCTAAAAACTAACCACATAGAGTTCTCCAGATTTGTGAATTTCCACAGCCTTCTGCTTCAGGGGAAAAAAAAAAAGGGAAAAAAAGCAGGGTGGGGCCGGGATTGAAAATGTGAGGCCATCAACAAGCAGGGGAAACACACACACACACACACACACACACACACACACACACACAATTATTTCAAGAGTCATTTAAGAGATTCTGGTGAAAATGGAGCAAAAGCAATTACAACAGAAAACTTGGCATTAATCTCGCCTGCTTTCTAATAGCTCCCGAGGGTACTAAGCATTCTTATATTGGAAACCAGTCAAGTTGCCTCTGAGATCTCTTAACTCCGCTCTCCTAGGACCGAGAGCTGTGGCTTTGAGCAGCAACATGCGTGTGCAGTTTTGCCGTGTTGCCCCAATGCACACCTGGGAACAGGGAGGTGGGCGTACGTGAGCAGGGCTGCCTTTCCGCGCAGCCCTGGGGTGAGGACTGTGACTGATCAAAGCTGCCCCATGCTCCCAGCTCACCCCGTCCAGATATTTGGCTGCCCCCACTGGTTGTCTCATCCTTTCTCCCTCTGAACCTCTGGTTTGTTGTCTTCCTTCGCTAGCAAGCTGTGTTTTGTTTTGGGTACAAAGGGAAGTAAGAATAGGACTCACAGAACAGAAGGGAGAAACATAACGTTATGGACTCCTTTGATACGAAACATTGACCTAACGTCCAAAAACTGCAATTAAAAAAAAAGCGTATCTCTCCCTCATTTGCATGGCTTTCTTCCCCAGACATGTTTCTGGTATTGAAAATGAATGGTATTCCCATACAACATGTGTCTCAATTTGTAATGATATCCTCCTTGCAGCTGGCTTCGTTCTCCAAGTGTTTCTGAAATGTTACTGTCTTAAATTTGAGCCAACCTACAATAACAAATTATCTAGAAGCGAAGTGGCTAAGCTGCGTTTGGTGAGAGAAGGGGAAACCCTATATTTCATTCTCCGACGCTTGTTTTAGAAATCCAGCCTGTAACGCGATCCTCTTCTAAAGAAATCTACACACGCACACTTTAAAAATTGTGCAGATTGGGTGTTGTGGGAGCAAGGGTGATCAGGTTCACGTCACGCTGCAAAGTTCTGCATCCCATCAACAAGCCCTTTTGATATTTTAAACCCATATTTAGAGTAATTTCAAGATATTTGGAGCACATGTGGTTAGATGTAAAACTTTTGTCATTATGATTTGTTAGATGCTTATTCTTTAAATATTTATAAGCCATATTTAAGTACTTTATCCGAAAGCGTCCCCCCCCCCACTAGAATACTCTAATTGAGTGGGATCTGAGCATCACTATATATAGAAGCTACAGGGTGAGGTCACTGCAGCACGCACACACCTTCTTCCCGCTTTTCTGGTTTTAATTCAATTGCCGTCGTTAGTAGATTCGGCTTATTTTTAAAAACGTATGAAAAGTCACAAACAGGATTGGTTGTCTGTAATTTAAAAAAAAGAAAGAAATCCTCTAGTGCTCTAAAGGTAAAATGTTCAACTTGAATCCTGTTGACTCCAGCTTCTTCTTAGCCAAGGCATAATTAGCAAAATGCTCCGTTAGCGTGTGGGATCGGAACCTGTGTTCCTGGGCCACACTGTTCCTCCCAAATGTCTTAGGGACAATTTATTGGTGGTTAGATTGAATTCTTCACTACTCACTTCAGCCATTTTTTTTGAAACCAAGACATAGGATCCTGTCTTTATCATAGCTCCCTACTTATGCACGTAATACGAAAAAAATAAGAGAGGGAAAATTTTTTCCCCCAAATCTTAGAATCCGTTTAAGCTTAGGAGGTCATAAATTTCAAACTGACCACACGCCTCTGGGGCTCACACTCTTTATGGCAAAATGCGGCTTCCTCACAAGAATGGGGGGAAGATGGCTTTAAAAGGCTCATAAACTTGCTTGGGCATCTAATAGCTCTTTCCAAACAGAATTTTCAAGAGTTCAGTGTAAATGAGTCAGAAACATATGGATTGACTGTCTTTTAAAATACGCATGGGCTTATCTGAAACCAATAAACATATATTTAAAAGAAAATACACATGGGTCTAAAAATCAAGGGCAAAGTGGTTGGCAAAATAAGTTTTGGTTTTAGACAAACCCCAAATGTTTGAAAGAATAGTTCCACAATTTGCCAAACCAAAAAAGACATCCAGGTCCCCCGATTCCTCCCGCTTAATAGGATTATCAGACACATGGGACTTAATGTCTATTTTTCTATTTTTCTATCCACCAAAGTTTGAGCAACATGAATCCCAAATACTGATTGAAAGTCTATGGAAAATTTTGTGGAAAAAACAACAACATTACAACTTTGAAAATGAAGTTGAGGGGCCACTGGATCAGGATTCTAGTTCTGATTTTGACAGCGTCCCTCACTGTCTGACCATCCGACCAGCTTGTTCTGACTCGTGTTTGTGTGTGTGTGTGTGTGTGTGTGTGTGTGTTTTCTGTGCACAGGAATAATAAGGATATTTTTTAAAATCCTATATTTAGAGTTCTTAATTTATACTTAATTCACATATTACGGTCCACGAAACTTAACTAACTCCTTATTATATCCAAACACAAGGAGGCAGTCCCTTTCCCTTAGTTATGGTTCAGAAATAGTCTTCATTTATTTCCCGAGAGGGTGAAACATATTCTTTTTATTTTATTTTATTTAGTTCTCAACAAAGGATATGCTTTTGTTGATTTTTAGAAAGAGAGGAAGGGAAAGGGAAAGAAAGAGAGAAAGATCAATGTAAGAGAGGAACATCGATTGGTTGCCTCCTGTATGTGCCAACCATGGATTGAATCCACAACCTAAGCATGTGCCCTTGTCTGGGAATCAAAGCCACAACCAAGTCACACAGCCAGGGTGAAACATACCAGGTTTTAACTAACTGCATGGGACACTGGCTTCATGCAGGTTCCATAAAGCAGGGGATTCAGAATTAGGTACTAAAACTGGGAGGGACGTGGGCTGGCGGGCAGGCGTGGAGGAACAAGGGTGCAACGGGCTGTCCAGAGCCATGGGTGCCGAGAAGAGCGAGTCACACCAGGGAGGGCTGTCCCTTTTACCAGCGTGGCTGGGGCAGAGGGCTGGAGCCGCAGCGGGAGAGAGGCAGGAGGCTGAGGAGAGCAGGGAGGTGGGGGAGCAGGAAGTTGTGGAATTTGTACTCTGAGCCTTAGGCAACATCGCCGTGACCTCGGCCAGAGGAGTAACAGGAGGAAATCTGTGTCTGAGGACCATTACTTTAGCGGCAGTTCAGACCTGAGAGGAAGCAGGAGGAAGATGGCGTCACTAAAGCTACATTCTGATGACGGTCTGATTACCAGTGGTGATTCTAAACTCCGTGGACTGTCATCCCTCCGGGTTGGGGGCGGCGGCTGCCCCACCCATGTTTTAAGTATGTAAAGCCCTGGGGGCAGTGCAGTGGAGGGAAGAAACCCCTTCTTGGTGCCCAGAGTAAGATCTAGGAGGCTTTCCAGCACAATGGTGGAGGAAACCTCACAACCCAAGGATGCGCTACAGTCCAAGCAAGAGGGAGGATGGCCGGGCCCCCATTGCCACGGAAACAGGGGCGCCACCCTTCTGATGGGCCAGCTGCTCGGAGCCGTAGGCCAGCAAGGGGGGGGTGGGGGGAGGCCGAGGCGTGGGCTGTGGTGCGGCCCACACATGCAAGTGGCAGCTCTCCTCGTCGCCTAGAGGACTTTCCTGACGATGAACGCAAAGACTGGACAGTGGCCCCGTGATGCCCAGAGCTCTGTCCTTGGGCTGAAGAGCAGCCATGGGGCTTGGCTGGCTTGCTCTACCTCAGGCACCTTCAGACATTGTCGCAGAGTCTGAGCCAGATCCTCCCCAGGCCAGCAGGCACTTCTATGGAAATTTGGTAACTGTTGGAGGTGCCCTTTTATCTTTCTTAGCGTCCCAGGCTGTAGACCTGAAGCTGCCACATGTGGCAACAATGGGCTCCCAGCAGCGGGGGGAGGCAGCCGTGCGGTTCGTGAGTAAGAGCATCTGCCTTGGAGGGGACTGGCCTGGGTTCACATCCCGGCAGAGCTGTTCCCTGGGTGAAGGAGGAAGCGATTCCGCCTCTCTGAGCGTTAGTCTCCAGGGCATGACACCAGAGCTGTGAAGGACAGGTGAGAAAACACGTAGAGCGTGGCACATCACAGGTGTCCTAGAACTGGCAGACACTGTCCTACAGGAAGGGTTGCAATGCCCGCTGGGGTTTGAAAACCAGCGGAGAACATTTGGGAGAGTTTTATAATCTCTCTGTGCCTGCATTTCCTCATTAATCATTGTAACAGCTAAGACTTACTGAGCACTTTCTGTGTGTAGGCAGTGTTCCAAATGTCGCATGCCCACAGCAACCTATTGAGGATACCATTATTAAACCCACTTTACAGATATAGAAATGGAGGCACAGAGAAGCTGTCTCCTACCTGGTGTCTTTGGCTACTAAATGGTAGTGCTGGGATTTGGCAGCCTGGCTCCAGAATCTCCATGCAAAATCACTGAGGATGTCTTACATATTTTTTTAATGAAGTTAATAACCCCTACTTCATAGAGTTATCAGGCTCCAATGTAAACAACAGAAGTTTACATGCCCAGGAAGAACCTCGCACATAGTAGGTGCTTTATTAAGAATTGCCACGGCGGCCCCTGCAGCCCAGAACTTCTTCCCTCAGATGTGTGCTGGTAGGTAACAAAACACCTGCGTGCTGTCAGCCTTGGAGGCTAGAGAAACCTCAAATTCTCATAAGATGTCTGGTTCACTTTACAAGCAGATACTGGGACAGAGCAAATGCTCAAGGTCGCAGAGTGGTGCCGCCTGGATTAGAACCTGAGTCCTCATTTGCCTTTCCTCTCAGTGGGACACAGGATACGCGCGAAGCTGCTTGAGTTACACGCCCCGTGCCAAGGACCAGAGTCATATTTTTGCCACCCATGGCATCGCTTCCTCCCATCGGGCGGCTGATTTCGGAGAGGAAATAGGCCGTACCTGAACCTATGAGGTTGACGGGTTGCAGAGAAGCAATTATCAACCGCACTCTGTCTCCTTGGCTGGGGGGAGGGGAGTGTGGGGAGGGGACACAGTGGGGAGCCAGTATGGTCAGTATGCTTGCTCTGATTTTGTATAGTGTAGTTGCCCTTCTCTCTCTGCTAATGGGCTGGTTGCAAAGGATAAATGAGGTGTCAGAAAGACCACTCTTTCAGACCTCTCCTAAAATTTTTAATCTATTATTGATCCATAGACCGTAGCAACTTCCCATATAAAGCTGCCTTTTTTTTCTGTGTTTAAAACAAAAACAAACAAACAAACAAAAAAAACTTAGAATGCCTGCTCTCAGAAAATATATACAGAGAAATAACAAACTCGGTCTTAACACAATGAACATCTACTTTTTTTGTCCAAGGCAGAAGTTTTGGAAGGCACGTGCACCGGTATCAGCTAGTATGTGTATTGATTGGACTTGAATGAAAACACAATGATCTCTTTCTTATGAAATAACTTCTCAGAATTAATTTTTTTTTGCAAAGCAAGGACTTGGACTGTGTATGTCTAGTGCCCCGTACAGCTCTGACATTCTGACCCGGCTTGTCAAGGTGAAGTGGGGAGAGGAAAGGGGACTCGGGGCAGCGCCCCCTGGAGGGGAGCATGGGCTATGGGAGCTGGACTCCAATCCAGCTTTGCCTCTTTCTGGCAGTGACCTCCAGCAAGTAATTTCCTTAACCTTCCTGGGAAGTTCCCTCGTCTGTGAAATGGAGATAATAATCAATACCTCAATGGCGTTGTTGTTTCCATGACACAGGTGAAATAAGTATGTAAGATACACACCTGGTTTCGAGTGGAATCAGATATAAAAGTGCCTCGCACAGTAGGTGCTCGATACAATTCGATTCCTTCCTCTGACAACATTGCCGCATTCCCAGACCATTATAGGAAGCGCTTGGTCCTGACAGCCAGTCGCATAGTGCTCTAAGGCTCGTCTTCAAAGATGCGTGCAGAGCATTAACGACACCATGGAAGTCTCCTTTGTTTTATGTTCCTCTTGTGACTGGATGTAGCCACCTGCTCCAGTGCCTTGGTAGAAACGTACACGGTTAGTCATAAATCCCTCCGTGCTTTCAGGAAAGGGCCAGAGACAGGGTCACTTGGTTTGCTGAAACCCCCCTGGTTCAGAAAGGATTTGCGGTTGGTAAAGAGGATCGATCGATCGATCCACTGTCCAGGGTGAAGATACTCTCTCCGTGGGTGCACAGAGGGTGTTCCATGATCCAGGGTTCTCTGTCCACCAGGAATGCTTAGAGGTCAGCAAGAAATAGCAGTGATGACTCGTCAGACTAAACAGACGTCTCTGCCCATGTAACGCGTACAACCAGCCGAGCAAAGAAAACCCCACGTTTTCATTTATAAAACAAAGAATTAAAGATGGAGCTATCCCAGGAGGGGGTCTTGGGTGGTGGCGAGTTTTATTGATTAAAGAGTAAAATAAGGGATGTTGCTAAAGAAAAAAAAATTATTCTTTTAAAACAAGACCTGTGTTTTAATTAATAAAAAAAAAATGTACATGAGCCTTAGCTTGTCAGAGGCATGACGTGAGCGGCACAGGGGTGAGGAAGGTGTGATTCGGACCTGAGCCAGCACTGAGCTAAGCTGCAGCTGACCCTGGGCCCCCACGCCTTCCTCCCCGTGGGTTATTTCCCATAACAATCGCACTGGTAGGAGAAGGGATTTTTTTTTTTAATGACTTCCATCAATTACTGAACCCTACGAAAAGAGATGCCACTCATTTCATTACTGGAAATGCTCCCATTTTGGTAAAAGCCATTTCAGAACACTTCAGGAAGCAATGGTTGGGGAGAGAGAGAGAGAGAGAGAGAGAGAGAGAGAGAGAGAGAGAGAGAATGAACACCTTTTTTTTGGGGGGGGGGGGAATCTGGCCAAGCCATAGCTCTTTCTGGATGGGCCTGGTTGGGAGACCACCCTCTGGCATCACACCGGCTTATCAGCTGGTGCAGGTGGCCCTGTTCATTGAGCTGTGAGTGTCCCAGAATAGCTGCGGCTACCTGAGAGCAGTCCAGCCCTCAGGGACTCGTCATTGTCCCAGATAAACAGGGTGGCCGAAGCCAGCAGTTAATGGCTGTATTTAACTGTGATAAGTGATGGGTCGACGTGCCCGAGTGAGTGGCATGACTGGTTAGGGCCTGGGTAATTGGGCAAAGGCAAGCCAGCTTGGCACCGGGCATTCCTTGCACATCCTAGAGTTGGTGCCATGGGGTGTTGGGCTCCTGGGAATAAATATGACAGACACGTGGAGCTCGTCTTTTAAACAGGTGTGACAGGACAGGCATACCGGATTTTGATTATGCTTAATTACAAAGGTATTTGAGGAAGGAAAGACGAATAAACGTGTGGGGAATGGGTTAGATCAATCAAAGCAGGCTTCCTGGGGAGGTGGGCCCCAGCACCGCTGAGCACCGGGGTGTGGGGATAGAGAATAAGATGGGCGTTTTTCTCTGGACACCTGTTTACTTTGGTGAGTGGTTGCTTGGAAATGGTAAATTTTCCTTGTAAATGCAACCCGCTTGAGTCTTAGGCTGTAAAGGCCAAAGAAGAAAAGGAAAGGATGGTCATATGTTGACAGTATCAATGGAAAGAATTATTTATTAGTACTCGGGCACAACTGCATTCTTGATAATTCTCTGAAGACTCATACGTGATACAAGAGGACCAGTAAGTCAGTCACATTCTCGGCAGGGCTTTCCGGCTGAAGGGGCATGTGCCAGGCGGACAGGGCCTCTCCTCGTGCCTGTGGTGGCAGCTCTGAATCTGTGAGGACTCTTCCCTCCTCTGGCCAAAGGCGCAGGTCGGCCTGGAGTTCTGAAGGCACCCGGTCATAGCTGCCGCCGGGGACCATGCAGTGTGGAGCTGGTCTTCATACGCAGCAGACATGGCATGTGGGCTAGAAGGTGTGGGTGTGACAGCCCATGTAACAGGGTCCTGGGTTGTCCTGCCTTCAAACAAACCCCCAATGCGGAGGAAAACCCAAATGTAATGCACAAATACAGCCACTTCCACAGAACCTCTTGCATTGAGAGACACTCCAAAAATCTCTACCACAGGTGCGTGTATGTGTGTGTGTGTGTTGGAGGGGGAATAGTGGGGGGAGTGAGAATGTGTGAGTATGTGTTAGTGTGTGTGTGTGTGTGTGTGTGTGTGTGTGTGTGTGTGAATGTGTGTGTGAGTGTGTGTGAGTGTGGGGGGTCAATAGAGACTTTTTCTGAAACTTTGGATTTCGGGGTCCAGAAATTAGTAGTCTTCCTTACACACTGATAACAGATTAATATCCAGCTGCTCAAGTTTATAATCCTCCGTAACTGGCACTGGCTTTGGTACAAACATCCTACAATGATGGAATGTGAGAGACGGGAGATAGAATAGAAAACTCACCCGGGCACCCACGAAGGAGAAGGGATCAAGGCTTGGGAGGGTAAGGAGCAGGGTTAGGGTCACACGGCTCGTTAGGGGGTCAGGCCAGACTGTAATTGAGTCTCCGTCTCACTTATTGTGCGATTTCCCCCTTTGCTCAGATCAAGCAATTTAGACAAGACGGATCTTCCGTAAGATCCTCGGACTTGGGGAGGGCAAAATTGGAACCGCCTCAGGCTCTGGAACTTCCTGACAGGATCACTTTTTAAAACCCCAGGCTGGCTTCCTCCCCACTCCGGAGCTGGGGTAGCCCTACCTTGGGCTACCAGAATGGGGGAGCCCAGCTTGGTTCTTGGTTTCCATTGGTTCCGGAGTCCGTCCCTCCGACCCCGAGCCCCAGAGCAAGTAAGGATGGACTCGGGACCACCCCCTCCTGAGATGCTCTCAGCAGCCGGAAACCGTGCTGCCGCCTGGCCTTGGTGTGTGCCCCAGACACGGCGAACACGTGGCGAGAGGGCAGGAAACAGCAGACCGGCCGCCTCGCCGCTGGCTCCCACAATGAGCTCAGCCGCAGGAGCGGGGCTGCGGGAAACAGAGCGCGGTGCAGCTGCACCCTTTACAACTCCGGGGAAAACACGTATTATTCACCAGACAGTAATAGATAGCCGAGAATAATAATGCTTATTACAGTGTTCGGGATGGCACGTGCTGTAGTTAAGGTTCCAGAATGGCTCTCATTATATGACAGCCTTGAGATGTTCCCCAAGCAGGCGACGCTGTCCGCATGCGGCCCTTGTCCAAAGGCGATTTGAATAGAAAGAAACGTACTTGAGAAGGAATCCTCTTTGGGGGTGATGGTTACATCAGAGGGGGGAAAGCCACCTCCTTGAAGGAGCAGTTGCAGTATTCTCAAGGAACTAAAAAGGGTGGTGCGTCCCGGGCCCGGAGAGGAAGGAGAGGACGTGGTAAGCATTTGCCTCCCCTTTTCCTTTCTAAAGGAAGGATTCCGAGGCTCCCTGGCACTCTAAGGTTTGATCACTCTTGGTCCCAAGCCCAGAGGTGGGGATGGTTTCCCTCCTCCCACAGCAAGTGTCAGCCTGTGCTCCCTCAGTGAGAGATGGTTATCCCGAAGAAGCCACACATATGCGTTTGGCTCTGTCCTTCCCGAGGCCCCTTCCCAACCCTCTGTGGTCTCTCGTTTGATGGTGACTCGTGGTGTTCTTGTTTTTATGTCCCTTCTTGCTGTTGTCTCATTCTTTCAAAAAAAAAGGAAGGATGGAGGAATGAGGAAGGGAGGAAGGGAGGGAAAGGAAGAAAGCAAAGTGAGCTCTTTATTCAGAAATAAACACCACATTTCCCAATCTGGCCATGCCAAATAGGAAGGTTTCCATGCCCCGTAATTCCACCCCCGTGCATGCTTGTGGTGTTTTGCATTTTCACTTTGGTTACTTACTATGCATATGAAGTGTGCATAGATCTGGCGGTTTAATGTGATTTGGGGAACTCGGGCATTTCCTGTCGTGCACATTCAGATTTCCAAACCTTGTTTTTCGGTTGGTCAGTATTGTCGGTGCCGCTGAAGCCCGGGTTCGGGTTCGGGGAGCTGGGCTCACAGCGCAGGCTGGTGCTCAGCCCTCCCCGTGGGCGCCCGGCCGCCTCGCACGCGTGCTGAATTCGTGCTGCGGACGCTCTGAGCAGGTTTCCAGGGCTCTCTGTGGCCTCCGTCTCTCTGTCCGTAACACGAGGAAATTGCAGTATACTATCTCTGGGGTCGCTTCAAGTTCTAAATTCTATCACCTCTCTGATGCGGTTTGTTCTTTGTTCTAGGAACAATCTCAGCAGTCGTAACGGTGTTTACGAGTGCTCTGTCGCCAGCTCACGCCAGCCACGCTTCCCCCAAGCGCATTTCTGACATCCCCACTCACGGGCAGGAAAAAAAAAAGGATTCTGTTTTTGGGGGCATGGGGTGAGAGCTGTTTGACCGTCATTCGTTTGACAAATGGGTATTGAACTGAACCGGGGGCTGGGTACAGAGATGTGAGCAAAATCAATGCAGCCCCAGGCCTCCGGGACTTCACAGATGAGTCGGCAGATTTCTGTGAGGCTGCGTATTGGGAGTGGCTGGGTGTCCTTAGGAAGTTATATTTTAAACAAGGGACTTACAGCAAGTGAATAAGTAAGCCAGCAGGGACGGTGAGGCAGAGCCTAAGGCCCGTGGTGAAAGTTGGGGTGGGCATTCCCTAGAGACGGACTTCCCTGGTGAACAAATGACCTGGTTGGGGCAGGGGTGGGCAAACTTTTTGACTCGAGGGCCACCATGGGTTCTTCAACTGGACCGGAGGGCCGGAACAAAAGCAAGCTGACCATGCTGGCACTCTCATCTTGGGCTGCTGGGGAAGGAGCGGAGGGGAGAGCAAGAGAACCCTCCGCTCTTTCGGCTCCGCAGGCTGGATAGAACAGTCGAACGGGCCATAGTTTGCCCACGGCTGGTGTAGAGCCTTCCCGTCCCGAGCGACTGTGCGGTTTGACGTGGAGAGCTATGAATGGCTCACCTTTGTCAGGCCAGACCCACAGCGGGGGCATTTCTTCCAGCTCGGCTGCCTCTGTAAGAGCCCTCTGAGGAGGAGTCTGTGTGCACAGGAAGGTTTCACATGCCAAGAAGGGACTCTCTTGGCTTTCCTCTTTTGCAGCAAACACCAGGGCTTTCGCATGGGATACAGGGCCCGGGTCTGAAACTCCAGGGTCCCGTGATGACCTTGCCTGGCTTCGGGGCGGCCTTGGCAATTCCAAAGACCTCCTGCCAGTCGACGCTGTGACATGGAGGGCGAACGTGGCCCCGCAGGGTCGCAAAGGATGCTGCTGTGTCCTTGGGCAAGGGCGTGGTGCACCGAGCTCATGGCGGTGTTCCAGAAAGCGACTGGCGTTTCATTTCCTCGCACAGAGCTGGCAGGGCCGGCCCTGCGCGGAGACATGAACAAACATCACGTCGAAATCACACGGTGCTGCCTTCATGCCGGGGCCTCCTCGCGGGCCTGTCCCGAGGCTGCCGAGGGTGCTTCTCTGAGCGACGGGACGGGGCGGGGCGGTTGGTCCCGTGGGTTCTGACGGCCCTTCTCCTCTCTTTCCAGGAGCGCTGGCTCTCAGGGCACCTTGCGTGGAAGGAGGGCGCAGAGCAAGCCGTGTCGCGACATCCAGTGGCACCAGCTGCCCAGCTCACCGCCCGCTCTGGCTAAAACTCAAGCAAATAAAGCCGCTTCCCGTGGTCGTTAAGCATCTCTCCCGGAGGAAGCAGCCTCCCCCGGTGGCCTCCAGCCCAGAGAAGCGGCAGTCCCCGGACCCCGCCCGCCCGCGGGCCCAGCCCTCCTGCTGCCACCAGTCCCCGCTTCTCCCCAGAGGCACGTAGTAGGGGTTTCGCCCTCGGTTTTAAGACAGACAAAACACCAACAAGCCACAAGGACCAACGTCGGTATTCTCCCCGCTCCATCCTCCAGGCGCAGAGGGTGGGGCTGGAAGATGATGCGGATTTGAAGACAAATCTTTTTTTTATATATATACTTTTTTAAAAAAAAAAAAAAAACAAACTGCTGTGGTTTTGCTGCTACACGGAGAATTGTGATTTGCATTGTACGGTTTCGGACCTACGCTGTTCCCGTTCGGACGGCGGGGAGGGATCGCGCTTGGAGCCCCGGCGCGCCAGACTCATCTCTGTCCTGCCCAGGATGCACTTTTAAACGAAGAGCTAGAATATTTTATCGGCTGATACACTTTTTTCTTGTTATTTTTTACAGAGGCCACCTTTACCCTTTCTGATGCCATATTTTCAGTGTTACACTTTTATGGCTTTTAATTTTTTCGGATTTTTGACAGATGTAAGAAGCAGCATGAATAGTTTATACTGTGGTTTTTCAGAGACCGAATGCCAAGAGAACTCGGTAAATGTTTATTCTTCTCAGCTTTCTCTTTAAATTCCCCTCAATAGCGCCCCATTTGGGAACAGAGCAAAGAGTGTTGAACTGAAGACCAAAATGCCCTCAAGGTGTAAAATAACCCGGGAGGGGAATATTTGCTGGGCGTCACGAAAAGACTGGGATGAAATTTCAGCCCTGATGGTTTTCGGTGATCCAGGAAGCCAGGGAAGCAATCTCTCTATACGCCGAGCCCTTTTCATGATAATTGGAATGGTATGGACAAACCAGCGAGAACAAGGGGGAAAGTGAGAAAGATCGCCCATGATTCTGTTTCACTGTTTGCTTTCTCCTGTCATGGTTTAAGAGAAATGTGCAATTCGATCCTCAGTCCGTGGGTGGAGGATAACAGGGTAGGTTTTCTTGTGTGCACTTGTACCGTGGTAGCTGCGAGTCAGAAGTCCTCTAGAGCATGTGTACTGGCACTGAGTTGGTGAGACAGTCGTGGAGTGTCCCATTCTGATGAGTACAGTCAAAAAAAAAAAAAAAGAGAGAGAGAAAAAAAATCCCCAAAAAAGAAGAAAACTAAAAAAAAAAAAAAAATCAAATCACCTTGTGATTCAGTGTATCTGTTTACTAACTCCAATAAAGCAATTGTTCCCTCTGGAGGGGTCCGGTGCCCCCGCCTGCGAGGCCGCGGAGCCGGCCGCGGGAGGGCGGCGGGCGGCGGGCGGCGGGGCCGAGCCCGGGTCGGCCGGCCTGGCGGCGCCACGGCCCGTGGGTGCGGTGTACATACTGTATTTCTATATTCTCCTTTGTACAGAGTCACTTCACACGTCAAGCTACTGTTTTACAGGTGCTCCTTATTTATTAGAGCTGTGAGAGCTTGGGGGACACACCTGGCGAGCGAGCTCGCTTTTTAAAAATGAAATTGGGGGGGTGGGGGGGGGAGGGAGGGGAAGCTCGCAAGCCTGGGGAAGAGATTTATAAAAGTGAACAAAAGGAAAACTTCCAGCAGCAAATTAAAACAAGCCACCCCAACCCCAGCTCCAACCCCAACCCCAACCCCAACCCCAACCCCGCCCATGCGGGGGGCAGCGGCCCTTCCTCTGGGCACTCATTTCCCTGCAGGCTCCCAACATGCTCCTCTCTCCCTGGCCGGTGTCAGATCCATCAAACAAAAATAAATCTCTAAGGAAAAAAAAAAAATGCACTCACATGCGCTTATTTTGCTTTTCTCATTGTTATGACTCTGGTTATGCTCCTTGTTACTGAAGGTGTTCATTTCTTTCCTCCGGGGAAACCTTCTTCCTGAGGATCTCCAGTGAGGCTGAGAGGATGCTGAGGTGCAGGGGTGGCGCCGGCCCCTCCCCACCTGCTGCAGGTCAAGGTCACACCTCTCTGCAGACGAGAGCCCACGGGTCTGCTGGGGGCTCTGCTGCTGACCACACACACGTGTGGAGTGAGTGCCTGGGCCCGTGCGGGGCCTTCCCGCGTGCTCTCCGAGTCCTGACCTTCTTCGGCTCCAAGGCTTCGGGTCCAAGGCTCAAAAAACCCCTCCAGGCTGCAAAGCTGGCTCCTGGTGTCACTCCGCCCTGCACCATCTCACCTGGGGGCTGGGAAGTGCTTCTGTTTAGCTTTGTGTAAATGGGGGGGGGGGGGGGGGGTGTCACTCTGGCTTTTCCTTGCTACCTGAATTCAACATCAGGAGGTTTCCAAGACAGAAAATGCATCGACAGACAGTTCTCATCGACGTAGACCTCGTCTAGCCCTCTCGTACTGCGTAGGAAAACATGGAGGCCTAGCAAAGGGAGCTAGCAAAGGGATTTGTGCAGTCCCACACTGGCTTGGGTTTAGCTTTTGCCGAAAGACAAACGCTCGTTAAACACTTGGGCACGATCAGCAGTCTCCTCTGAGTGCCCATCCCAGGTGTGCGTTCTGGAGAGCGGGCGTGTTTCTCTCATGCCACCTGAGGGGCTCTCCAAGGCTCCTGGTGTGGGTTGTGTTAATGATGACAACCCCGTCCGAGTGCCAGAGGCTGGGGCACCCAGCTGTGCTGTCTGGTGCAAAGCTCCCTCCCGCTAGCTTTATTCATCTGGACTTGGCCGTCGAGACAATCATCCGGGATATTGATTTTGCTTTTGTCTGCGGTCCAAGATGGTCAGGCAAACATGTTGACCCTTCTGGAAACAAAAGGAGCCTTTATTTCCACATGAAAAGACTCCGCGGCATCTCATTAGGCATCAGCACACCGTTTCCTCCTCCTCTTTCCTCCCTGAGGCTGAGTGTTCCCTGAATACACAGTCCTCTTGAGCTAGGGAAACTATGGATGAAGACAAATGGGAATAACAATGCAAAAACAATGCTGGCATGCACTGAGCATATGTTATTAGCCTCGTTTGACATTCATAGTAACCCTACAAGGAAGGTCCTATTATCCCTATTATTTTCCATTTGTTACACACAAAGAAGCAGGAGCTCGGCAAGTTTAATAATTTCCCAAGGTCACACAGCTAGTGAATTTCAGAATGGGATTCAGTCGCAGGGGGTTGGGTGCCAGAGGTCGCATGTCCAGTCTGGAGAAACACTGTTGACATCTTCATGCAGAGTCATTTTTTTTGACTTTCCCGTGTGCCTGTGGTAGTGATTCAGTTTTGTTCTCAAAGGGCCCTCATGTTTTAAGTGAAGTCAGGGGGGCTGAGTGTTCATTATTACCACCCACCACACGTCTTGGGTGTGGGGAAGTGCTGAGACCACTCTGCTTCCTGAGCAACAAGCCAGGCGGTGTCTTCCTGGGTGATTATAAACCCCCGCTGAGCACAGGGCCCCCTGTCTGATGCTGAGGGCAGCGTGGAGGAGATGAACCAAGTTCATGGCCCGCGCCACAGTGGCTTACACCTGGGAGGAAGGGGCTGTGGAAAAGATGGGCCCCTTAGGCTCACCGGGACTCGCTCTGGCTGTTTCCAGGGTTTACGGAATTGCCCATCTGGAGCCCGGATTCACAGCTCTGCGCTGGACGGGCAGCCAGAGCTGCAGGCAGGCCCACAGGTGCCAGCTCACACTGCCCACGTGGCACAGCCCAGGCCAGGGCCGAGGCCCAGCTGCAGAGGCACGCAAGACTCACATGGACTCCCTCTCCACCTTGGCTCTTCTTCCACTCCAGGGGCTTGAGCTTCAACATCAGTGGTTCCTGTGGCCTACAGAGGCCTCACCAAGGGTCCAGGGTGACAAGCAAAGCCCCTGCTCACCTCTCGGCCCCATCCACTCCCTGCCTACCAGCCCCACCTGCACTTCGCCCACTAAATTCGGAGCTCTTTCCTGTTGCCCCTGCTCTTTCTCTGCCTATGTCTTTGCACACGAGGTGGAGCTGTCTCTGCCTCAATTGTCTTTCCCTCATCTTCCCCGGGCAATTTTTGCCGCCCATCAAGACTCTGCTGACTGTTCCGGGATGCTCTCTTGGGGAGCCAGTCAGCACCACTTCCTCCCTCCCCGGCTGGGACAGCTCCTCTCCCTGCCCACCTCCATCCCCGTGCACACCACTCTGCTCTTCCTGCTGCTTACCTGTCTGTGCCCTTTGCCAGTCTGCCAAGTCCCCGAGGATTGGGGGTCCCTTCTGAATTGCCCGTCTGGCCTAGGCCCAGCACATGGAAAGAGCCCTCTTTAAAAAAAATGTTTTTATTGATTTTAGAGAGAAAGGGAGAGGGAGATAGACACATCAATGATGAGAAATACTTCTTGATCGGCTGCCTCCTGCATGCCCCCTACTGGGGATGGAGCCCAAAACCCGGGCATGTGGCCTGACCGGGAATCGAACTGTGACCTCCTGGTTCATAGGATGACACTCAACCAACTGTGCCACCGTGGCTGGGCGGAAGCCCTCTGTATTGATATTATTGTTAATACAATTAATAAGCGACTCCCTTCAAAGCTCAGATTCCATGCCGTGCCTCCGTGAAGCCACACCTGATTTCCTTGAGGTGTGATGGTCGTTTCTCCCATGGACTCCCGTGTCTCTTCTTCAAAGGGAGAAGGCCGCTTTTTGCACTGCTCTTCCCGCGTCATCATTGGGGTTCCGTGAAGGTAGGCACAGTGGCCCTCTGATGAGGCATCCTTGAAGAGGCACGTTTATCCCATTACGTTAGTGGCGGAAGGGAACGGTGAACCCTGGAAACCAGAGCAGTCGTGCCGCAGACAGAAAGACGGCAGGGATCCATTCTGTTCTGGTGTTCAGGGGAGGGAGGCACCAGAGCCGCCGGGCCTCGCCAGTCAGCGGCGCGTGGGCTTCTCCTGCAGGAGCTGAGACCAGCCCTGCGAGGTCTGCACGGCGCGGTGACTC
Organism: Vespertilio murinus; assembly: GCA_963924515.1. Taxonomy (NCBI): domain Eukaryota; kingdom Metazoa; phylum Chordata; class Mammalia; order Chiroptera; family Vespertilionidae; genus Vespertilio; species Vespertilio murinus. Next base: position 165,795,831 of record OZ004705.1, read on the forward strand.
CAGGTCACGGGAATACTGCACTTCTTACTCAGGAGAGCCTTGGAAATGAGATAGTTTCTTGACTCTTAGACACATGTATAGATGGGAAGTTAGTCCTCAATACCCAGAGAGGGCCTCTTGTTCTGTCTTCTTGACTATGATGGCATGAACACTTGCCCCGAGCCTATGTCATTCTTCTATTTTTTATTATTATTTTTTATTTTTTTTATTTTATTGATATTTCACAGAGAGGAAGGGAGAGAGATAGAGAGCTAGAAACGTCGATGAGAGAGAAACATCGACCAGCTGCCTCTTGCACACCCCCTACTGGGGATATGCCCGCAACCAAGGTACATGCCCTTGACTGGAATCGAACCCGGGACCTTTCAGTCCGCAGACCGACGCTCTACCACTGAGCCAAACCGGTTTCGGCCTATGTCATTCTTCTAGAGAGAGGAGGGCCTCCCCAGAGATAGGAAAAGGGCTCACACCATCAGGTGCTTACTCTGTGCCCAGCCCCGGGTACAGATTTTGCACACATTCGCCTACTGGATTCTATCACAGCCCTGTGAGGGAGGTGCTACTACCCGTGTTTCTCCAAAAATAAGACATCCTCCGAAAATAAGACCTACTTCATGGAAGCATAATACATCCCCTAAAAATAAGACCTGGCACATCTTTGGGAGCAAAGATTAATATGAGACACTGTCTTATTTTCGGGGAAACAGGGTATTGCCATCATCCCCATTTCATGGTCAAAGAAACTGAGGCCTGGAGGTGAAAGCATTTCTGTCCAAGGTGCCACAGATAGTAAGAGGCAGATCTCAGCAGTGGGCTCCAGCACCCACACTCCCCATCTACTGAACCCCCTCACTAGGGCCCGGGGTGTCCCGTGGTCCAGGCTGCAGACTCAGGTCACTTACTTGGTGCCTAAACCATGAAAGTGAGAGATGTCTTGGACTTTTATATTGTCCAAGTGAGAGATGTCTTGGACTTTTATATTGGGGTGCAAATATATCTACTGCTAACTTCTCCTGACACCTGGTTTGGACAACACCCCAAATACGACTGTGGATGTGTCTGTAGGTCAAGTCTGAGGGAGATGAGGTGGGGAGCCAGCAGCTCAGAGAAAGAAAGAAAAGAGAGAGGCACTTTGGCACCCGTGTTAAATTTTCTGGGAGCACGTGGGCCAGGAGCTGTGTTTCCACTTCCTGTCGCTCTGAGTTTTTGAGCTGCAGTCGAGCTGTCCCCCATGGCACTTGTGTAGACGCATGGCGGGATGCTGGGGGCAGCGGTGGAGCTCCGAGGACCACACAGGGCTGCACCACTCCACCCAGAGTGCAGGGGGCTGAATCCAAGCCTCACAGTCGGTTTTTGGGTTGGGCTGCTGGATCCCTGGTGGACTAGCTGACCAAACAAATGGAATGTTGGCAGCCTCCATATGCCAGACGCCACAACCAAGGCCGTCACTCGGATGAGCTCAAACAAGTCTCACGAAACCACATGCTAGAGACAGTGTAATCCTCATTCCGGAAGAGGAAGATACAGTCCAGAAAGAGTAAGTGATCAGCCGGGGTCCCTCAGATAGTAGGTAACAGAGCCAAGGCGGCCCCTCGGCCCCCACGTGCAATGCTCTTCTCATGGCACCTGGCTGCAGAAATACCATCACCAATTTAGGTCATAATTCAATTTCAACCTGAACCAGCCAATGGGGCACAGGCCTGATGATGTCAGTGCAACCTGCTCCCAGAATGCCGAGCACGCAAAATGTCCTCTGTCTTCACCCATTCTTCACATGCAGGGTTGGGCCAAACCAACAGTCACTGAACCCCTCCAAGAAGGAATGGACACCACCGCTCATTGCCATGACATTTACCCAAAGGGACACTCAGTGCCATCCCCATTGCAGTATTTTACTTATGCCTCACAACAGCCCTGGGAGACAATTGCTGTTATCACTCCCATTTTACAGATGAGGAAACTGAGCACACAGAGGCTACGTGTCGGAGCCCGGAACTGCACGTGGGCAGTCTGGTACAGAGCCTGCACTTAACAGGCACACTCACATCCGGTCCTCCCTCCTGTGGGTGGATGGATGGATGCCTGCGTGCGTGCCTCAAAGCATTTAACTGAGCACCTCGGGATGGCCAAATTTTACGCCAGCCTCTTCCACATACGTCACCTTATCTTGGAAGTGACATAGAGGAGCACAGACGCGGTTCAATTCGCTTGAGTTATGGAAAAAATGCGGTTAATAATAAAAATGCGGGAATAAGAACTCTTCTTTGCAAACACTGCCAGCCTCAGAATCCAACAAACAGGAATGCTCAGGGGGGTTCTCTCCATAGCTCTTTACTGATGTCCACCCGTTGGCTGTCCTCTGACAGCCGGGGAGCAAGGACCATAGCTGAGCCGTCCGCCTGTCACAGCACTCACTCCCTGGTGAGGGTCGGAGCCACTCGGTGCGTGCGTGCTGGCCGCTGTGCCTCCCTCCCACTGCGGGAGCAGGAGCGGTTGCATCTCAAACCTCCTCCTCGCCCTCTGTGTCTTCGAAGCCCCCCTTTCCCACTTCCTGCTCCGGGCTTCCCTCCGGGGTTTCTGTCGTTGGGGCTGGTGGGAAGCTCTGGTGTCTGCGGGGCAGGGGGGCCACGACCTCCCCAGCTGTGCAGACAGGGCCTGCCGGGGAAGGGCACGGGGGAGCAGCGTAAGGTCTCAGCTGGGTGTGGGGATAACAAGGAAAACCTCTGATCACTCCCCTTTCCCTACTTCTCATGCAAATCTCGCGTCCCATTTCAATGCTCCCTCTAAGACAATTCCTGACATTGGAAACACTTGGGAAAAAAAAGATTCGTTTAGAAAAAGCTGGCATGCGAGGGAGCTCTGGAGAGCATGCCCTTTGGCCTTGGTTAAGGAAGAGAGGGCAGATGGGGAAGCTTATTTAGCCGGGACCTTTAGACTATGGGGTATTCTTTCTCTTTTCTAAGTTTATTTAAATAAAAGGAAAAAGTTATCACAAAATAAAAACAGTGAAAACAGTAATAGGTAGGAAGAAAAAAGGAAAGAAGGGAGGGAGGGAGGAAGGGAGGGAAGGAAGGAAGGAAGGAAGAAAGGAAGGAAGGAAGGAAGGAAGGAAGGAAGGAAGGAAGGAAGGAAGGAAGGAAAGAAAAAAGGAAGGAAGGAAAAAAGGAAAGAAGGAGGGAGGGAAGGAGGGAGGGGGAAGGGAGGGAGGGAGGAAGGAAGGAAGGAAGGAAGGAAGAGTCTTTTAAGACAGTACCCAACAGAAGCCCTTTATATTTCACTCTCCCCATTACCCCCGACCTCCAGGCTGCACGCAGACTTCCCTTCCCAGCCTCCACCATTTGACTCTCAGCACCTCCTTCGCATACAGTAGCTGGATTAGAGCTCAGAACCGAAGGCCAGGAATGCAATAAGATACTTTTATGCTTATTGATCCTTTAAAAAAAGAGTTTGTTTTCATGAAACTTTAATTCACTTTTTTAAAAAAAATTTTTTTTAGCTTTTTAGCCTAACTGCTACACATTTTATCCCTGTTCTTTGTGAAATGCTAATCCAGCCCGGGGTTTCCATTTTCCGGGTGTAACTTTTCAGAAATTGTATATCTGCATAGCAACCCGGCGAGGGCTGCCTATGTCACGGTATCATATGTCAGAAAGATGAAAAGGGCTCCAAATCTAAGCTCTCCACAAACTTGGCCCTCCGATCCCGGGGCAGGGAGCGCCTTGGCCTTCACATAAATGGCAGGAGAGCCATTTCGGGGCCAGAGAGGTGCAAACTTTTATCTTGTTGATGACAGAAAACGACACATGACCTCAGCTCGGCTCGGTGGGGACGATCGAACCACAAACAAAGGCCGTATTTTTCTCCGCTCTCGTCCCTGCTGTCAGCTTCCAAGTGCAACCTGAGCCTGGATTCCGAACCCAGTGTCCAGATTAGAGATTGTTGACTCAGATTTAGTGGTGAAACGTGAGCCCGGCTCTGTTGATGGCAGGCCTTGAAGGAGCAAGTTTACTTAAGCCAAGAGAGAGATTGGGTGTCAGGCGAGAGCCTGGCTTCTCTTTATCACAAACTTCCTGATCTGCCTCTGTTTTAATAGTTTCCACCACCACCACCACCAAAAGAGAGAGAGAGAGAGAGAGAGAGAGAGAGAGAGAGAGAGAGAGAGAGAAGGAAAGAGAGAGAGGAAGCGTGCCCTCAGCTCCATCTCCTCAGTGTCATAAATCAGGAAATTAACAAGTGTGTAACTGGCCTTTGCCACAGTCAGAGACAATGAGCTTTTTGTGTTTCTTACCGGTGGCCAGCACTTAACCTAATCAATGACGAGCTCCACGTAGAAAAGATGAAAAATGGGGGCTTGATCTCGCCATTTAAAGGATATTTCCCGATATTCAGGCGCATGGCTTTTACGAGTCTCAACTCGCACAGCATAGGAACTCGCCTTTCGGTCTGAAGGCAGGTCATTAAGGAAAATCCTTACATCCCTTTCCCTGTCTCTCTCTGTCTCTGTCTCCATTTTTACTTTGGCACCCTCCCTGCTTTTCCTTGGCTTCTGATTTCCTCCTCCTTTTAGATTCTCCGTGCCTTCCGTAATTTATGTGCAAGATATTTTCCCAACCTCCAAATGTTTTTCCATTTGGCAAGCCCTGTCCCGAAAGCCTCCACACAGGGGTACTGTGGAGTTCGTTTACACTAGAAAACATAAGCTTGAAACCGAGAGGCCCAGCAAGCGAGGGCCGGTGGCCCGGGGGCCACCCCTGGGGACCCGGCGGGGCGGGTGTCAAGGAGGAGAGTCCTTTCCAGGTCTCCACAGATGCTGGGCTTCCACCCTCCTTGTCTCTGAAAAGGAAAGCATTCCTTCCAAGCCCCTTTCTCGTATAGTTTCTGGAAGCTCCGGGGCACCATATGGAGAATCATTTCGCGATTCTCCTGATGGCTTTTACGTGAGCAGCTGTAACTTGGACGGCTTCCTTCAGGTCTGATAGTCCCGCGTTAGTACCTGCTGTGGGTTGTCGGAATCGTCGCTGAATGTGTGTTAGTCCTGAGCTGTTCTTGATAGGAAAGAAAACCCAGACCCCCTCCTGGCAGAGAACGCTGCTGCTTTGGGAAATGAAAACAGGGGAGGTGAGACCTGGAAGTGGGGAGAGGAAGGGGCGGCACGTCATGAAAGCTTTCGCTATGGGTCACTAGGGCCTCTTGCCCCGGTGACTTTTTTACTCCGAAGCTGTGGACTTAGGACTGAAGCAGAGCGGAGGGAATGTCTGGTTCCCGGAGTGAAGCTCACCGGTTTCTGCCCGGAGCTCAGCATCACCCAGGCCGGGCTGTGCCATCCGGCGAGACAGCGTCGAGGCTGGTGGGCTGGGTTTGTGTCCAGTCCCTCCCAGGGCACATCTGAGCATTTTGGCTTCTGAAACATGAGCTCTATCCGTCGAATTAACTGGCAGTTTTCTTTCTAAGCAGTTGCCACGATGCACGCTCCCGACATTTTATTTTTATTGAAGGCGGCTCATAAAGGGCTCTCTCAACTCTTGACCCAATACTTTGTTGATTTAATAAGCAAATGAAGGCACACACACACACAAAATCATTCTAATAAGGATGAGACTGTAAGCAAGCCCTTTTAGGGTGTTTATTTTGCTTGGACAGCATTCCCTTAACTCGCTGAGCGTCTTTGGCTCTGCAGATGAGCGCCAGGAGGGCGGAGGTGGGCTCATCTGTTCTACTGAATCACCAGCGAATGAGGAGCCGAGCCCTTCAGCTGTCTCTCAAGGACATCTGGGGGGGAAAAAAAACCCACGAAAATCAGTCCTGAAGATTGGTTGGCTCTGGGAACTCATTCACTCGGGTGTATTTTTAGGCTTTTGTTTACCTTTCTTGATTGATAAAGTAATTATCAAAACACATTAGACAATAATAGCCAACTGGTGAGAAAAAGGAACAGTTGGAGGAAGCAGAGCAATGGAGGGAAAGCAGCCACAGACTCCACTTTGGACTGTCCAAGGAAACCCCAGGAAAATTCATCTTCTCTTTTGCCTTCCCCTTCTTTAGGGGTGTGTGGGGGGGGGGGTGGGAAGGACTAATCAGGGCTCTGGCTTGCCAAAATCTCCTCCATCACCCAGTAGCTAACTGCCCCGGAAAGCCTTCCTCCATCTTCCCTCCCCCCAGCTCGCCTCCCTCACCTGTCTCCATCCCTCTCCTCTCCGAGGTCTGCCACAGGCCAACCAGAACCCCCAGCAGATGTTTGTGTTTTATGAACCAAATGGGAGCCTGAAGGATCAACCAAATACCAGCCCCGCTGAGACGTGGAACCGGGCCATCTGACATCAGACACACAGAGTCCGCCTGTCCAGCAGGGCCGGGGCTTCCAGGGAGCAGACGGAGGGCTGTATGAGGAGCTGACACCACAGATGCTGGGTTGGCCCATTGCTCTGCCTTCTCGTGACATTCAGAGGCCATTTGTGGGGGCTTGGGGAAGTTGGGCGAGACCCCCCCACATGAGTCCACTGGCTGGCAATCCAGGCCCACAGTGGCCTCCCCTCGTGCCAGAGCACCATGTGGTGCCCTAGCTGTGGCTCCTGGCACAGGAACCGGCAGAAGGTTAAGGACCACTACCATTGGTAGCTTGGATGTGCCATGGGGCTCGATACCCTGTTTCCCCGAAAATAAGACAGTGTCTTATATTAATTTTTGCTCCCAAAGATGTGCTAGGTCTTATTTTCAGGGGATGTCTTATTTTTCCATGAAGAAGAATACGGTACACATTTATTGTTAAATGAAAATAAAGGAAGTTTATTACCTGTATATGGTACGGTAGTATGTTAGTTGTCAACACAAAACCAGACAAACTATGAATCCTACAGTATCAAGAATTTACTCATTTATTCAATGGCAATCATGTCATCATCTTCTGGAACATCATCATAACAATCCAATTCCTGAATTTCCTGGTGAATTTCTTGTGACTCCATTTCTTTCAGAATCAGTGGACCAAATCTCTCATGTTTAGCAATAGCACTGTCTTTCAATGAGTACTTCTTGTCAAGGTAGCCTGCTCGCAGTGCATTTGCAATGCAACCGTCAGTGATTTTCTCCCATGAATTCTTCACCCAAGTCACAACTTCTTGCAGTTTAGGTTTCACAAAGTTTCCACGCTGATTTCTCTCCATTCACACAGCGGTGATGTCAGGACTCCGCTTAATGTCACTGGTTGCTAGACGCCAGTCGGGGCGGCCCTAGCGACCAGTTTACGGTAAATTAATTTTCATTCTGAGACAGAGCCTGGGGGCCTTATTTTAGGGGGATGCCTTATATTTCACTCGGAAGGAAACCTGTGAGTAGGTCTTATTTTCAGAGGATGTCTTATTTTCGGGAAAACACGATAGATGTCCCTGTCCCCCATTCCCCCACACGCCTGCAGGATCAAGTAAGGAGAATGGACAGAGGCTGGGGGTCCAGGCGGGAGACCTAACTTTCCACGTCAGTTCCACCCTTTTCCTCTGTGCTGCAGGCGCTGCTGGTTCCCGCTGTCCCTGAGGCCTGGTTTCTCCGTCAGTGATGTGGAGCTCATATTACTACTAGTCATGGGGTCACTTCCAGGATTAAGCCAGAGGATGTGTGCTAGTCCGGGTTTGTTTTTCCTCAGACCCTCTCCTCACCGTTCCCTGACCTGCCCTGCAGGCGGGGGACCTGACCCTGGCTGAGTCCGGCCACTGGGAACCCGGGAGAAGGTGCTCTTCCCCCTCTGCCTCGGATGGACGGGTTTCTCCAGCAGCGGCTCCCTCTCGGCCACGTCGCCAGGCCCCTCGAGAAGGCCTCCCCTCAGTATGGGAGTTCCACAACGGCCCCCTTGCTCCCTTCAGCCTCAGGGTTATGTCTCAGCTCTCCATCACCTCGAGCCAGCCCCCGACATTGAGTTCTCTTGCATGTGAATGTCTGAGGTGCGTGCTGTTTTCTTGGTCGGACCTGTGGCTGATAGCGCGTGTGTGGACGTGTGAACGTGTCACACACCTCGCTGGAAACAGACACCCCGGAGATCTCATCCCACCGAGTGCACGGGGCAAGGCTGCTCACCCGGTCTTCTCACCCTCGGCATCAGGTCCGGAACTGCCACCTGTAGGTCAGCATCTTCCTGGGCCAGCTGTTCCATCTGAGCCATTTTTAAGAGGGTTTCAGGTGGTAAAACTTAGAATTTTATAAGGGCAGAAAAAAAGGGGATGAGAACTACGTATGTTTTTAATCAGATATTCGTTTTTAAAACATATACTGTAATAAAACATATCCAGTGCCTTCTGGTATGCCTTCCAGTTCCTCTTTGCTAAGGAACCTCCGGGCGATATGGCCTGGTGTGTCCAGGCTCTGCTGACGTTCTGCTCTGTCTCCCTCAATTCCTGTGCCTCCTCGGGTAGTGTTTTCGGGTTTCCCCGGCCTTGTTCCGGTCTCAGTGGGTGTGTGTTAAGAGCTGTCTCGTCACACCATACTGCTAGAAAGTTGTCTCCACCCACCCCTGCTCTGTCTGTCCCAGACCTGCTCTGCCCCTGGTGCTGTTTCCCTCTCACTGCTCTCTCTGCTGCTGCCGAGCCCTGGGGCCGGGGAAGGTTGTACTCAGCTCCTTTTGGCAGGAAAGGCGACTTCCTCATTGAGGTCAGAAGTGAACGTGGATTTCCCCATCGGCAGAGAGGAGGCCACCATCCCCGGGCAGGGTTACTAAGCGGGGCCACGGAGCCACGCCCTGCCTGTGGCTGCCCGGGCTCAGGACCGGTCCCACTTAACCATTTCCTGCCCAGCACCCTGCAGGCTCCAAAGGCACCCTGTGAGCTATAAAGTGCTCTCTGCTGGATTATTATATGTTGTGGGCCGTCATTCGTTGGGTAGCAAGTGGCCTGCATGTGCCGTGCGGGGAGACGGGCGGGGCTGAGCGAGTGAGGGCGGCGGTGCCCGGCCGAGGAGCAGATGGAGGGCATCTGCCTGGCTCCCATCCCACGGGCAGAATTATGTGCTTTCCTCCCGAGCGGACGGGTCTTGAAAGGCATTCTTCCCAAGTACAGTTTCCCTCCTGCCCTTTGGCTGATTCCCTGTCATTCCTATTGAAAATATAGTAGCAAACAACATGGGGGCAGGTAGCTAGTGAGTGGCAGTATCAAGATGAGAACCTGGTTTTCATGGACTCTCAATCTAGTGCTGCTTCCAGTAGCCACCGTGGCAATTTAAGCCAACGGAAGCCTGGGCTGCTTGGAAGGGCATCCGTTGTGTTCCACGGGTGTAAAGCTCAGAGGTTAATGGCACACTGGTACATCTTTAATTCCCGGCTCTCCGGAAAATGAAATGTGTGTATATATTTGTTATACATTTTGCTGATACAAAGGATGCATAGCACCCAAATTACAAATGATAAAATACACAACACTCTTTGTTATAAATCCCATAGAGCCAATCGCTTCTCACAGAATGCTTCTGTTGACTTTTGCTGAATTCTTGTACCTGGTTGCAATCGCTGAATGAGTGTTCAATGTGGTTATTTTTCTTTTTTTTATGAGACACTGCTTTTTAAATTTCAACCATTAAAAAAAATTTAAGCCTGCGTAGTAATCATTTAAAATATAATGATTTAATGTTCCACATTAAATATGTGGGACCTAGTCCTGAGACATTGAAGTCACGACATTTTCTAGCGTGTTAACATATAAGACAAAAGTGACCCCACACAGGCATAGGTTAGGGTGTGGATTATTCACAGGTCACTTCTTTTCTAAATCAGATATGTGTTTCAAACATGGGAAGATATTTCCTCAAATTTTTTGTGTTATTTGCCATGTAACGGCCATTGATATGGCACACTTCTAAGTTTAATCCTCGTTGTTAACATTTTTCATAACTTTCTGAAATCTAGATAATCAATAAAACAATAAATCAAACCCTGCTTTCTAGAATATGCTGATTTCTGTGGTATACATCCTTCCACCCCGATCAGTTTCAATGTCCTGAACTGGAGGTTGGCAAGCCATGTGCGGGGCCCCTTGTTAATCTAGACCAACGGTGGGCAAACTTTTTGACTCGAGGGCCACATGGGTTCTTAAACTGGACCGGAGGGCCGGAACAAAAGCAACCTGACCATGCTGGCACTCTCATCTTGGGCTGCTGGTGAAGGAGTGGAAGGGAGAGCAAGAGAACCCTACACTCTTTCGGATAGAACAGTCAAACTGGCCGGATTCGGCCCTCGGGCCGTAGTTTGCCCATGGCTGATCTAGACTGCAGTGTTTCCGTTATTCAGATGTAATAGCTGTAAATAACCTCAAGAGCATAGGTAATCTTGTGATGTGTGAAATAATTGGGAAGCGATGGGCTTTGAGCATTCATGACCTCTGTTCTTAATGTAACGTGTTTAATTGTAATGCGTACCATTTAATTTCTAATAATGTCTATATTTAACAACTCAGTTGAAAGTTTCCTGAAAACTTAGAACACCTTCTCGAGAGAGGCCGGGTGCTGTCTCCCGCACAAGCTTGAAGAAGGATGGGAGGGCGCTTTGCTGCCGGTCAGGGGATGCCCAAGGCCACTCACTGGCCGAGGGGACCGGGACGAGCACCAGCTGGGTAAGAAGGCCTGGCATGACCCATGCTGAGGGTCCGAGGGTAAACTTAAGGACATGGATCAGATCCCATGTAGTAGGTAACTGACGGGTTTGTGTGCGTGTGTTGGCGGGGAGAGAGAGGGCTTTGTACATCTTCCCAAAAGCGAAAGGCAGTAAACAGTTTTAGAGATTATTGAAGGAAATTGGAAGAAAAAAAGGAAGGAGAGGGATCTAAAAAGGGAAGAACGACGATATTTTTAAACGTCCTTCGTTAAGACAGTAATCTGCGGACACGCAATCTCAGGCCGGCTTCGCGGGCCTTCCCCGGGCGGGCGTGCTACCTGCGTGCCGTGCTGGGCGCAGTCGGGCCCTGCCCTGGGGCCTTCCCCCCGTGAGCACCTGACCTCTGACTGCCTTGGAAGGAGAGGATGACATTACCGGAGCTTCAGATCCATTTTTGGATCAAATGAAAAAGACAGGCTAATCCTTAGCGTATTCCTCTCCTCTTACAGATGCTGGCCTCGCGGTGGGGGCGGGGCTCCCGAGCTCTGACCGTCCTGCACCCGGGACAGCGGCAGAGTCATGGCTGCTCGGAGACCTGCGGTGCCTCGGGAACACCTGGCGCACCCATCTTTCCACAGGACTCCGGCGTCACCTCCCCCGGGAAGCTTTCAAGGGGGACGCTCCCAGGCTTTCCTTCCTCTTAGGACACCCACTTTCTCCTCCTTCCTCCCACAGCCTTTGGTCCGCTGTTTGTTCAAATTCTCCTGTTATGGGTGGGGACACAGAGAGAGGTCTGGAGAGTAAACCAGCCGCTCGGGGCCCTTCGCTACCTGGTGTCAAGGTCTTGGCGCTTTGAGGTAGAACCGTCTTCAGTTCTCACTAAGAGATTTGCAGCAGCCACGCGGGGGATTTCTGTTAGGAATATTAAAAAATACCTTGAGCTAGAACCACGGCACACCACATCTTAAAGCAGCGGCCCCCACCCTCCCTACCTCGAGGCCTCTGCTGAAAGGGCACCGTGGCGAGAACAGAGGCACCCTCTCCTATTAATAGTCGTGTCCCCTGAGAACTTGCAGTGTTTTTTCTTGCTGACATCGGGACACGTCCCCTGATGATTTCTGCCTCTCGATCGTAACTGGCCCCAAAGGCTGTCACGGGAGGCCGCCTGCCACAAGCTCTATTTCCAGCAGGGTGTCCTCTGCCCACCTTCCCGTGCTTACAGCAGCAGATGCCGGGCCTTAGAGTGGACCCGGTGTCCAGGTGTCTGGTTCGTGCCTATTTTTACGAGCGAATCCTTGTTTCCTCTGTCAGTTGTCTGGCGAGCGCCGTGAGTGCCTGTCACTGCCTTGGGCAGCAGGTGCCACCTAGAGGGGCCCTGTGGCCACCACCTTGGCTAAGGCAGGAGCGGGGCAGCCTGGGCCCCCAAGCAGCCTGCAGCCACCCACTGAGGGTGACACCAGCCTCTAAGCAGCCCTGACATCGCGGGTTCGAGGGAGGGGGCAGCCAGAGGCGCCCGGGAAGGTCAGAAAAGGAGATCTGGCTCGGTTCCTGGCACCAGCTGCCTTCCTCGGTGCGATTCTGACAGGAAGTGGGCAGGAACCGTTTCTCAGCCACAAGGTGTCAGCAGTGGGCTGGCCAGGTGCCGCGCCGCCCTGGGAGGAAGGCCCCAGCACAGGGAGAGGGGGGTATCAGTGGCTCTTTGAAATTCCTTGTTTGGAGAAGCTGCCTTTCGTATTAGCAGGGGCACAGTGATTACGTTCCCAAAAAGCCCCTCTGTCTTACCCGTGGACTGACCACATGCCTCCGCCTTCAGATGAGCAGAACTGGCGTCTTGAACCAAAACTTGAAGAGGTCAACGCGGGCGGGCATTGGGGAATGATGCCATGAAAAGCAGTGATGTGTAGTGCGTGGAGACCATGAAGTGCAGGACAGTGATTAAAAAAAAAAAATGGAGCCCCAGCCTGTATACTGGTAGCTCAGTTGGTTGGAGCATCACCTGTACACTAAGAGGTGGCTGGATCAATTCCTGTTTCAGGTTGCGGGTTCGATTCTCAGTCAGAGAGGCAACCGATGTATATGTCTCTTCTCTCTCTCTCTCTCTCTCTCTCTCCCCCCCCACCCCCCCGCCTTCTTCTCACTTTCAAATCTATAACAACGTGTACTCAGGTGAATACACACACACACACACACACACACACGCACACACACACACACACGTCAGGACATAGTTCTGGCTTGTTTGCTTACTAGCTATGACTTCGAAGTCTGGTTTTGCTTCCCCATCTGTCACAGGCCATATTCTTTGTTTTGCAAATGGCAGTAGTCATAAGGTCCTATGTGGATCAAATGAGACAAAGGATTTGCAAACTCTGAGGTTTGCAGTTGTTGGGGCTCATCTTTGGACCCCAGCGGCGTCCCCGAGCTTCCGCTGAGGGAGGAGCAGACCGGGAAGCAGGAGAGGGAGCCAGCTCCGGCGGGCGCGGCGGCCATGAACTCCTGATCTGGCCTGATAAAGTCATCTTCCAACGCGATTCTTCCTGGATGCCTTTCCGTGGCTTGCTTCCAAGCAGAAAGCTGGCAGGGGCTGCTCCCCTTCCTTCTTCCCTGAGCCTGCTTTTCCATATTAAAAAGAAGATGAAATGCACATTTTAGCATGTGAGTTTTTTCCTGCAGGACACGATCCCCAGTGGCGGCGGGATGGAGAAAAATATTAGATGAAGTCAGGGGATAGCTGAGTAACACACTGATTTATAAACTCATGGAATGAAATGAGGTGTTTTTTTCCACTGGTGGGGTTATTTGTTGTGGCCTGCCTGGCCAGGTTCCAGGGTGGAACAGGCTTTGGTTCCTGGGCAACGGAAACAGCAGGAACCGGTTTTCTTCATTGCTCCTCTTTCAGAAACACAGAGCACAGCTGATGTCAAAATACGTCCCGGTCACAGGCCCAGCCCGTCACTCTGCTGGAGTGAATGGGGGCTGCGGCTCGGAGCCTAGCATCCTGGGATGATGACCAGGAAGAGCTGAGGCTGCTGCCACTGGGCAGCGCTCTGTGGAGCGTTCCCCGTTGCTCGGTGGAAATGAATTACTCTGAAAATATCCCATGAAATAACCCCAAAATTCCGATGGGGTTTTGATTGTAATTTTACCAGATGATATGTTAATTTGTGGAAAAGTGACATCTTTATGAGATAGGGTTTTTCCTGCCATGAATATGGTGTATCTTTTCATTCATTCAATTTCATAAAAGTTTGTTTCTTTCTTAACACTTTGCACATCTTATGCTAGACTCCTTCCTAGATAAATTATAGCTTCGTATTACTACTGTGGCGGTATTTTTTATAAGAATGCTTCCATTTTCTAATGGTTTGTTGCCAGAACTTGAGCAAATAGTTGTGTTTGTGGGCTGATAGCAATTGAATGGAGCCTGGTTAGTCCCAATAGTTTGTCTTTTAGCCGAAACTGGTTTGGCTCAGTGGATAGAGTGTCAGCCTGGGGACTGAAAGGTCCCAGGTTCGATTCCAGTCAAGGGCATGTACCTTGGTTGCGGGCACATCCCCAGTAGGGGGTGTGCAAGAGGCAGCTGATGGATGTTTCTCTCTCGTCGATGTTTCTAACTCTCTATCCCTCTCTCTCTTCCTCTCTGTAAAAAAAATCAATAAAATATATATTTTAAAAAAATAGTTTGTCTTTTAGAGTTTCCGTGTAAACGATAATAGCAAAGATTAAATACTAGTTTTAGTTTTTCCTTTTTGATCCGGATTTGTTTCTTTTTGTTTTCTTACAGTGCTGAGTGGCTTCTGAGGTCATCCTTCTACTCATCCTTACTTTAAGGGAAGTCTTTTTTTTTTTGCATAAATGTTTTTATTTTAAAATAATTTTAGGTTTATAAATAACTTGCAAAGATAGTACACAAAATCCTGGCATGCTCCTCATCCAATTTCTCCCCTTGTTAATATTTCACATGACCGTGGTACCCACGTCAAAACTAGGAAACCAACACTGGTACGACGACAGTAACTAAACTCCAGACTTTGTACAGATTTCACTAGATTAGCTTTCAAATTTTGTTTCACTTCACTGTCCTCTACCCCTGACATACAAGAGGTTTTTCCTAAGAAGCCAAGAATACCTTTTAATTATCACCAGGGAAGGTTATAAATCTGAAGGTTATTGCCTTTTAAAAGAAAGGCGGTAAGAGAACAGAGAAGCAAGGGGGGGGGGAGTGGTGATGTGCTAGAGAGGAAGAGGAGGAGTTTGGCTAATTCAAGCTGAACTCCCCACCCAGCCAATCAAACACCTGTAAGAACTTCTATCATTTTACACCTCATATCCTGTCCCACGCACCCATTAGAATGGGAGTGGGGGGACAAACTTCACAGGAAGATGCCTCCACTCCATTTGAGAGGCTTGGTTACGGAATAAGAGCTCTGGATCCTATGCCCATTGGGTGGACCCTTACTTTTGTTTCCACAGGCTCTGTCCTCCCTTCCTCAGATGACATCACACTGTCCTCCTTCACAGACCTGCTCCTCCGCGCCTGTGTCATGGTTTCTGATGAGGCCAGCAGCCCCTGTCCTCCGCCTCGTGCCCCCCCCCCAAGATGGGCATGTGGCCACGCTTGGCCTACTCTTTGGGCTTAGTGATTGGTCCATACGGTGACCAGGACACTCACGCTGGTTCCTTAGAATCCTTCCATGCATCAAGGCGCTAGTGGTATTGGTGAATCTCCCTTGCTTTCCTCTTCGTTCCTGGGCTGGAAGGATGTGGGTCCGGACCTGCCTGCTGTCAGTTTCCCTTTCCTCTGTTCTGCCCATCAGAGGGAATGTCTTAAAGGAAAACAGAAGGAGATGAACGCCAAGGAAGAAGCTGAGGCAGCAGACTGAGACGTGGCCCTGCTGATGGATCTAGAGCCCCTGCACCTGCCCCTGTCCATTCCGCTTAGAAAAATGGAGAAGTGACTCCCCATTTTTGCATAAGCTACTTCGAATTGTATTTCTTTACTCATTCATGGTGAAGTCAGCTAAATGAAGATACTATGACTGAGGGTATTCATGCTGCCTCTGTGTTCTCAGTTTACCAACTTACTTGCAGTCAGTGTAGCCTGTGCCAGTTAGTAGTGATGGTTCAAACAAGCTGTGGTCCTTCACTGGTGAGCAGGAAGTGGGTGGAGCCCCTGATAGAGACCCGAGCCTGGATATGATAAAGAAACGTCAGAGGCTGGGCCCTGAGAGTCATGAACAGGTCACGTGATGGATGGTGGCATCAGCACACAGGTGAAGTGTGTGTACCCCTGGATTGTGCGCAGAAGAGAATGCTATCTTAAAGGGAATCCTTCCTCAGGTGGCGATTGTTGCCAAGACTTACTTAGTAGAGGAGTGGGGTGGGAGGTCCACTCTGCAGCGAGGGAGAGCCTTGTCTGGCCCATAATGCCCCTGCTTCCCCACCCACCATAACCCAGGCACGCTGCTCTACAGCTGGGCTTACTGTCCAATTGTACGTGCCGCGTGCAGAAGGGTGATGGCAAATAGCAAAGGCCAAGACAGATGTCCATTTAACAAAATGGTGATTTCTGTTTATCTTTTCTTATGATGCATAATGTCACTTTAAAGTTGAGTGATTTATGCCCCACCAGTGTGGCTTAGTGGATGTGAGCATTGTCCTGAGCACCAGAAGGTCACAGTTCTATTCCCTGTCAGGGCACATGCCCAGGTAGTGGGCTTAATCCCCAATAGGGGGCATGCAGGAGGCAGCCAATCAATGATTCCCTCTCATCATTGATGTTTCCATCCCTCTCTTCCCCTCTCCCTTCCTCTCTGAAATCAATACAAATATACTTAAAGTTGAATGATTTATCTAGGACCAAAGAAAAGATTTTTCAAAAATGTCTTAATTTTTTTCTGATATTAAAAAAAAGTATTTTAAAATGCAATAAGAATTAAGGAAATAAACATAATCTGTAATTCCATCACCTGGAGATAAACACCATTTACATTTTGGTGTGTATCTCCCAGACTTATTTCTATCAAAGAACAACCTTCAAAGCTAAATCCAGACTAGAATTGAGGTCTCTTGGTGCCTTTTTAAAAGATTTGTTTTTATTTGTTATGACATTTTTCAAATGCATAAGTATAGAAAATGATACAAATACCTGGGAATCTAAGGCCCATATATAACAAGTTAGCATTTTTATGCTTACTCAGATACCTTTTGTCTTAATAATTGCAGTGCTGCAAGTTTTTAAAAATATATATTTTATTGATTTTTTTACAGAGAGGAAGAGAGAGTTAGAAACATCGATGAGAGAAAATCATCAATCAGCTGCCTCTTGCACACCCCCCACTGGGCATGTGCCCTCAACCAAGGTACGTGCCCCTGACTGGAATCGAACCCGGGACCTTTCAGTCCACAGGCCGACGCTCTATCCACTGAGCCAAACCGGTCTCGGCAGTGCTGCAAGTTTTTGATAACCAGCCCCATCCTCTTCCTCTCTCCTTGAGATCACCACTTTCCTTACGTTGAGAGTATCTTTCCTGTACATGTTTTCCAATGTTTCTATGTACCTTTGCATACTTAAACCCTTATAAGATATCATTTTGTGTTTTTTAAGATTTGCACAGTCATGTCAATATGTATTTATCTTTTATCTTTCTGGAATTTATTTATATATATATTTTTTTTCATTGATTTCAGAAAGAAAGGGAGAGGGAGTGAGAGATAAAAACATTGATGATAGGAATCATTGATTGGCTGCCTCCTAAACACCCCTATTGAGGATTGAACCCACAACCTCGCATGAACCTGGGACCCTTCAGGCCATAATCCAACACTCTATCCACTGAGCCAAGTCATCTAGGACTCTTTCTGGCACTTATTTATGAAGATACATCTATGTCATTTTACTTATTATATAGCATTCTACTAAATAAATATGAGAATTCATTGATCCATTCCCTTATTGATAGACTTTTAGATTGTCCCAATGTTTTACTACTCAAACAATGTTACCCTGAATATATTTGGCTCATGTTCTTGTGAACTCCTGTGAGAATTTCTAGAAGTGGAATTTTTATGTTGTCGTATAGGCACATCTTATACTTTATTAGACACTAGAGGCCCGATGCAAAAAATTCATGCAAAAGTAGGCCTTCCTTCCCCTGGCTGCCAGCACTGGCTTCCCTCTGGCATCCGGGACCTGGGCTTCCCTCCAGCCCTGACTTCATCCTGAAGGATGTCCAGAATGACGTTCAGAATGACATCTGGTCTAATTAGCATATTACCCTTTTATTATTATAGACTAGTAGCCTTGCGCATGAATCTGTGCATCAGTAGCTTGCCAGTAGCTCACTGCTGCCCTCCAGTAGCTCTCTGCCCGCTGCCCTGCCCTCCTATATCCCCCTCTACCCCCCGCACCCCTTCCCCCATAGCTTGCTGCCCTGCCCCCTCCTGTAGCTCTCCGCTGCCCACTTGTAGCTCGCTGCCCCACCCTCCTGCTGACCCATGATCTGGTCATTACGTGGTCAGTCATTATGACCATTTGCATATTACTCCTTTATTACATAGTATTGTCACATTGTACTGGCCACCCAGAGCCACACAGTTGCCTTGGATCTTTAACTACAGTTTGTGCTGCTCGGACTGTCAGGATCCGGTTGGCTGCTGCCCCCTCCTTCCTTTGTGTGGACCAAGGGCCTGCTTGAAGGCATCAAGTGGCAATGCTCGCAGTAGGTTATGAAAACAGCTTCAATGATCCCTGCCATTGCTGCTGTCTGTCTATCGCACTCCACCCAGAGCCCTATTTCCCCTCCCTTGAATCTGAGCTGGGCCTTGTGTCTTCTTTGGCCAATAGGATGTGCAGGAATGACCTCGTGTGCGTGCTGAGAAAGTGTTTTATCTGTGGTTGCCTTCAGTGGGCCAGGTGGCAAAAGATAAAACCTCTGCCTAGCGTTGTGCTTTGTATCTCATTAGCTTTTTAGAGACTTAAATCTCAAGTCCTGAAAAAGAGGCTGCCTAGGTTGAGGCCAGGCCTGTGAGAGCTGGTTCTTGCCGAGGACAGAGGCCTAATCACAGGCCTTCGTGGTCATGGAGGCACCACAGGCCTGACAGCCTCTCAGGTGTCCCAGTTTGCCCAGTAACGTGCTTGAGCCCATCCTCCACGCGCCTGCCTCACCCCTGAGTGCCCCCAGGGCAGGGGCATCCGAGGAGTCAGCGAGATGCTTGCTGCGCATGACACACCTGGTGTGAGCCTGGCTCAGAAGAGGGACGAGTTGGGTGCCTCCTTCCCATCTGCTTCCAGTCAGACAACCTCTTTCCCAGGCCCCGCATTTCCTAAGGCCCTGCCCGGAGTTTCCTCCCCGCTCCGATTGCACTCTACTGGTCGGGTGAAACCCCCAGCTGGGAACTGGCTCACGTCTCGAAAGCTGCCTTATAGAGAGGACGCCGCCCAGCTGCATAATCAAACACGAGGAGCCCGAAGGAGAAATCACAGCTTGGAATCACATCCAGAGCCTTGACCAGCTCCTCAAGTCATCAATCATATCCCGCTCCCCGAGAGCAGCGGCCACGAGGGCCTCCAGCCACCCCGTGCGGGAGCCAGCCAGGCAGCAGTCACAGTGTGAGCAGTGGGTAGGAAGAGAGGCAATGACCCATCAGGCCCCACATCTCCCTGCCCCGGGGGAGGGATTCTGTGTCAGCAAGGGCGGGGGCGGGGGGGAGGTGGTGGAAACCCCAGTTCTAGCCTTCCCGGGGGGCCCGGGCCTCCTTCTGGCCCCTTCCCCAGCTCCATGCAGCCAGAGGCCTACTGGGGATGCTCAGAGCTTTTCCTGAATGAGTCTTTAAAGAGCCCAGTTTTAATGAAGAAATCTTTCATCTGCCATCCTGTTTCCAGGAGACAAATTTGGCAGGAATTTTCACAAGTCACCAAGGCCCTGGAAGTGTGTTTGCTGGTGGAAAATGTAAGGCCTGCGAGACACGCACAGAGATGTTCTCACCGGGTTGGGGTGGAGGCGGCAAGAGGAGGAAATAAAACACCAAGAAGCAGTGCTCCGAGAGCCAAGTGGGGGGAGGGCGCAGAGGTGCCACCGAAAGGGGAACGTGTCTGACTGGAAATGTATGAAGAGTCCTTCCGGGGGGGAATTCTGTGCAGCTCCAAGATGTGCTGGGCACCCAGAGGCTGTGTGGGAGGCTGGGCGAGAGGGGTGGGGGAGGAGAGGGGAAGGGAGGGAGGGAAAACGTCATGGACCACTGGACCAAGGCAGAGAGACTCGGTGCATACACACGACACCCCGCACCAGAAAAACTTGCATTGCATCCCCTCTGGAGCTTTTTGAGCTAAAAGGAAAAACAAAACAAAACAGCTGAACTAGAAAGTGGAGCTGTGGCCTGCTGGCCCTCCGTCTGTGAGTATAGGGCCGGTGCTCAGACACTGGAGGTGATGCTGACCAGAACACTGCACAGAATGTTCTCCTGGCTCCCACCCACTTCCTCCCCGTGCTGTGTTTTGCACTGAGGGAACGGCTTTCCCCATCCCGTGTCGGAGGGGCTCCCGCGGCACGTCTCATCCGCTGCGTTCTGCTCTCGCCATCACACCACCTCCCCTTCCGCAGGGGCCGTCTTGGGAGGAGATCAAGGCTGACGCCACCTGGTTCTTCTCTGAGGTTCCCGGGGGCCCCCGCGGAAAAGGGAAGCATGAATATGCGTGAACTCGGGAAGACAAAGTTTGGCAAATGAGGCTGTGGGATTTGAACACCTGCAGGAGCAAAGGGGTGGAGCTGGGAGAGGTGAGACGTCAGGGAGGGCATAGTTCATAGGCTACTCTGAGGGCCCTGTGATGAGCTGCGTGGCGAGAGTCATCGGGGTTAATGGAGGCGGCTTTGTTGAAAGGAAGAGGCTCTCCTGCATCGCTTCATCATGGGCAGTCTCCTTCTACGTTGCCGTTGCCGGGAGATGCACCTGAGCTGGGGGGTGACGGGGCGAGGCTTTTGCAAGCTTATGAGTGTTTTCTCGGTGGACAGGAGAGTGTGTCACCCGCAGCTGGTGGCGAACAAAGGAGCGTCTTCCTACTTTCTTCTCATTCCCAGCCCACACCGGAACCAAACAGCGGGGGAGAAGATGAGTGGCAGGCCACGATGACTGCAAATTTGGGGGATTAAAACACATCCGTCTGAGCTGTACACAGACGGCATCTTCAATGTGCTTCTGTTTACCCGTTTTCTGCTAATAAGGTTCTACTTGCAGATGCGAAATTTTAAGGATGTTATCCTCAGCCTGGAGAGAAAGAAACTGTAATTTGCAGCTTTTGCTAAGAGTGATAGCCTCATTAAGTAATGGGATTCGCTGATTAACTGCTGCTAACAAAACCTCCTTGCCAAACCTGTTCATCTGAAAACAGCAACAGAGCTACTATCAGATCCACTGATACCCCACCTCCCCCTTCACCTCCCAACCCCAGGGGATTTTACAGAAATGCCTCCCTTCCAAATAGCCTTTGCCTTTCAACATTTTTTATCGTTTCCACTAATGGGTTAAGGATAAGTTAGGAGCGGACTCCTCGATGGATATCGAATTAACCTTGGTGAAGAGTTCAAGGAGAATAGCACGTCCGCTTAAAAAAATGACTTTTTTATGAAAAGGGTAATGGGGAAATGTGCACGTTCATTGAGCACTATAATGAATGGAAGTTCTTAGCCAGAGATCAGAAGGCAAGATCTGTCTGCGCTCAAAGTGTGCGATGGTGCTTTCGATCCCTCGGATGGAGCAGTAGATCTTCCGCAGTGGTGCACAGAGTACGCAGAAAATTCTCCTTTCTGGTGACACGCCTGCAAAAAAACAACTCCCCTGTGTTCTCCAGAACTACGTCTCTTGTAGGTTCTTAGGAGAGAGACCCCTGAGGTAGCTCACCATTTTGGTCTCCGAGGAATAATCTCTCTCTTCCCTATGGGGCCCTGATGAATTCAACCATCATGAAAAAAAAAAAGAGTCTACTCATATCTACTCATAAAGGGTCTGTTCTGCTGCTCAGTCACAAATCCATAAGCTATTGGAGGGGGCGGAGGTGTGTGTGTAGGGGGAGACACATGAACCTCAGCCGGTGCAGCTCCCTAGGGTCTGCGTAGGTGAAGAACTTGCGCAGGGTCCTCAGCATATCAGTGAGGAGAGCGGGACTAACACCCAGGTGGTGCTTTAATCCGGAGCCAGATCCTCCCTTCTTCACGGGGTCGCTCCTCCCTCTCCAGGTCTGCAGCTGTTCCGGCGGCCAAATCTACGCTCAGACGTGGCAGAAAAAGACAGGAGTACATGTAACATTTACTTCGGGATTTCTTCCCCTTGGACCTTTTATGTTCAGGACAACAACAAAGAAAAAGCCATAGAAGCTGTGTGTGCAGAGTCTGTGTCTAACTGTTGGAGGAGACAAGGGATCCTTAGGATAGTTGCAAGTGGGTTTTCCTAAGTGGCTCAGAAACTTTATGCACATATGAGAGAGGCCACCTAGCGTGGACCTGGGTTGGAGGAGAGAGGGGACAGGAGCCTGAAAATGGTTTTGTTGGGGCAGAGCATGCAGCAGGGTTAATATTTTCAGGGTCCATTAAATTGGAGGAAACCAAGGGCAGGTAGCGAGCGAAGGCTTTGGCGTTTACACCCAGCTTTCCCCAAGAGCTGTCCTGGGCCTTCCTTGCTGGCCTCAGCCTCGAACAACACTGACTCACCCTCTACCCCCTCCACCCAATGGTTTCATTGAAAACCGTGCAGTGTAGCCTTTGTTGAGGATTATGGCAAAACACTAGAGTCAGGAGGGAGGCCTCTGAGAAGGGAACTGGTCATGTGAGAGCAGGATCAAAACCCAGGAGCAATTGTGACACACACACACACACACACACACACACACACACACACCCCAGCAGCTACAGTCACAGGCCAGAAAAAAGACAGGAATACATGTAGCATGCCAACTGCCCGGAATCCACAGCCTAGAATAGGATTCCAGAGTCAACAGATACAAGTGGGGGGATTTCCAAGCACTGTGATTGATTTCAGTCCTCTAAACTATACCGGAGGGGACAGCCCTATTACCCCTGGTGACCGACCAAGAGGAAGGAGAGCCTAGAAGAGAGACTAGTCCAACATGATGACCCTGGGCAGACACTTACCTGGGGGCTCTGGCCAACCTCAAGTTCCTTTCCTGTCTGGGCCGCCCCTTCGTAGTCCCAGGCCAGAGTGGGAAGGTCAGGGAGAGGGGAAGTACAGTCCATAGAGAGCCCTGAGCTCCGGCAACAAGTCACTTCCAAGCCAGCAGCACTGGCCTGGCCACTGGGCGGGCCTCCCTTCGCTGTGAATTAGGCCTCTGAGAGGCTTTTCCTTGCTGTCTACTTATGGGAGCTGGTTCTAAGGAAATAAGGGACACCAAGTTGATCGGGTAACATATACACAGGCTCACATAAATTCCATTCTTTATTAAAAATACAGAAATACTTTTTACAGCATGAACAGAAAATACTGCACTGTCTTGGAATCTTAGGACTTAGAAATTTTATTGAATCACTCTCAGGCCCATGATACACTGTACTAGAAAAAACACACACTGCTTCCAAAATTAAAAAACAAAAAACAAAAAAACCATACGCCCAAATATTAAAATCATTAAGGCTAGTATTATTTCATTTAACTGTACATATCTGACTGTAGTGTACCCAACCAGTCACTGTGTAAGGGAGTGCATCAAAAACAGACCTCTCAATAATGAAAGAATTGGCCCAAAGGAAAAAGTTACAAGCAACAGCAAAAAGGCTTTGAAAAATTAAAAGCACCTTTTGATATGACGTCTTATATATAATAGTCTATTCATTAAAACACTGTACATTGCAAAAACGAAATGAGCACATCAACTCCCTCCTAAAGAACATGCTTTGCTGGGAGCCTGCTTATCGCAGAGGAGAGGTTTGTAAATATATGCAGCAGAATACCTGTGTGTCCATGCACAGATAATGTGCGTGTATAAACTGTACATGATGAAGTTAAACTAGAGGATAAATACTTTAATAAACTATGCTTTGAGGCACATGAGGAATGAAATTCAGGTTGTCTCTAAGTTATGGACACAGCATCTTTTCTCCCCCTGGTTTTTGTACCTCAGTGTAATGCCTATTTGCATGTAACCTAGTTATCTTATGTTTGCATGCTTTGCAAACTGAATTACAGAACCAAATTGCCTGTTATAATTTCCCATTATGTGACACAATTACATAGGAACACTTGGAGGTGAGGGGATTGTCCCAATATTAAGAAACGCTGATTGCATCATGCTTGCAAAGAGCAAACATTAAGGAGAGGCTCTTTTTACCCCAGATAGCAGAGTTTACTGCTATTTCTCTCCTATGTAAATGCTGTTCCCCATTACAATGAGTTCTATTCACTGATTTCTGGTCTGCAAAATTAGATCCATTGGTATTTAAAAAAAAAAAAAAAAAAAAAGCTAGGCCCTAACTCTACACCATTTCCTAAACTCAAAGCTCCACACTCCCAGAGCACTTCTAAATAAAGCATGGAGTTGAAGCAACGTTCCCAAATTACATTATGCCCACAAAAGGTGAAAGCACAATGGATTTTCAAGTAATTACTGGTAGAGTACCCACAGCACTTACACCAGTTCCTTTGCACACCTGCCTCAGACAAGCAAAAGACGCACAAACTTTTGCTTGATGACCATTGTCTCAAATTCCCTAACTCAACCTTAAATGCACATATGCATATGTACACACCCACCCTTTAAAAGTCTTTAATTAGAAGGGAGGGAAGGCCATCTAGGCAGGGAAAAGGAAATTCGGTCAACCCTGTTTTTCTCTTTGGGAGATGAGGAGATGACCTTGGAGATGAGGTGGTGACCTTGGAGATGAAGTGGTGACCTATTTGCACCCTTGGTTCCTGGCTCTCTCGTGCAGTGCACGTTAAAGACAGAAGCTCTCCCCCGAGAGAGGTTGCAGCTGCCACTCTCCCAGATGGAGAGAGATCAGAAAGCCTCCTGCCTGGGCATATCGGGGAGAGAGGTAGAATAAAGCAGTAGAAACAGGAGATTAACTAAGGCCGAGTTACAGAAAGAAAGAATCTGGAAATAAGCCCCTCGGCTTCCAAAACAAAAGGCATAGCATTTCAATCATCAGCATTCAACCTCACAAGCGTAGAGAACATGGATTTCCGCTTACTCAGATGCCCTCATTATTTAGCAAGAGCCTTGTCAGACAATTACAGCCTCTCATGGCGAGTAAAACACAAACCTTCGAGTAAAACACAAATCTTCGGGCCTCAGGATGCTTAGAGAGGTTACAATGGCACCTCATTAACAAAACGTTTTTACTGTGACTGTAGAGAGACAATAGCAACAGAAGACAATTATGATGAAATGATTTTATTTTATTCACTGATTTAGGTTTCTTGTATGTACAGAATAAAAAGTAAACTTTGTCTACAAATGTAGGTAAAGTATAAAATCTTTATGTTAACAAAATTATTTCTAGGTATTTACAGAAGAGAAACATTCTAATCAACTATGTCTGTAAAATGGAAATGTCTGCTATATGAAGTAACTGATACTTCAAAATTTCTGGATGAGATGAGAACTCATTTTTTTTTTTAAATCTTCAAGTGATCAAAGATATCGCTGAACAATGACAACAAATTTAACACTGAGGTTTATGACGTGATAGAAATGAACACATGAATATGCACACAAAGAAGTCAGTCCTCCAAACTCTCTCACCCTTGGGCAGAAACACTTTGAGTTCCTGCAGAGGAAACGCATTTAACTTCCAGACAGACCTCAAGGGTGTGTGATCGTGCTGGATGAAAGCCAGGAATAGAGCATCCCCTTTCCAAAATGTTGCTGCCTTTTCCCCTTCCCTAAACCACATTTCCTTTTGGGAAATACATCATCATCTTCCCTTGCCCGCACTCAAGCCACTTAATATTGCACACATCTCAGCAGACTTGTAAATGTCTAAACACAAAACCTTATCCCAGAAATGCTTCTGATGTCGTCATTGTGCCTCATCTTTGGCCCTGACTGGACCCTTCTCACTTAACCAGATGCACTGGCCTGGCTTTGGTCACTTGTAGATGCAGTCAGTGGGTCTGGATAAAGCTACATGTTCTATAAAGGACTTGGAATGATTGGAATTGCTACTGGGTGTGAGAGTGACTCCATACAGATTGAAGGAGGCAGCATGGCTGGGGAAAACAACTCAACTCATGCTTCTCAAGAGGTATGTCAGATGGGCCCTAGGTCACGTGACTCTTGACCTTCAGGGCTAAAGGAGGACGGAGACCCACCGAGTGAGATGGGTATTTATTTGGGCTTGTGCTTGAGGAAGGCTGATGACAGTCATTAGTGAGCAATCAGAATGAGTCACAGAATAGAGCAGTCAAAAAGGGATTAGACTCTTGTTCCCAAACTCAAGGCCAGACAGAAAGGAGGGAGTAGACCTTGAAAATGGAAAGAACAAGTGGACAAGCTGGACGTATGACAGAGCCAAAGAGTGCTGTGGGCGGGTGACGATGGGACAGTGGAAGGCAGGCTAGGATCAGGACTGCTAAGCCAGGGAGAGAAGAGGCAACTTGCTAATTCTTTCTTTCTCTCTCTACCCCTTTCCATCCCAAAAGGCATTTGAGCTGGTGGAATAGAGAAAAGGAGAAAACAAAGAAACACGAAGAGACAGGAGCAAGAAATGGAAAGTAAAAAAAAAAAAAATGATGAGAAGGGCTAGCAAAGTGATGGTTGTTACCAGGCTTTGAGGAGGAGTTGTGAGCCCGGGAGAGAAGGTATCTAGATGAGATCAGACAGGAGGAGAGGCAGAACCTAAAGGTCATGAAGCAGAAGAGCGAGAAACCAATGGCCCCACTGGCCCTTGCTGAAGAGAACAGAGCTGGAACTGCCCTTAAAGTCCTCTGGATGCCGCCTTGTTTTCCAGATGGGGAGATGGAGGTGTGGTGGGCAGTAACTCAGAAAGCTCATTTCTTTTGCATTGCACCATATCTGCCCCCATCAGGCGGTGTGGAACCCATGAGAGAGAGGGTGAAGAAGTCTCGTCACTGGAGGTGAGCCATTCAGGTGTCCCTCAAGGTTCTTCCTCCCAGTTCCTCTGGGATTCTAGCATTCTAGGTATGAGGGCTGTTTCTGTGTATTTTTGCACATATCACAATATCCTCAGCTAACAATTCCTAAAGATACAGAATGAGATTACTTTAAAGTGAACTTAATATTGGCCTTCAAAGTAGTCTTATACATTGCAGCCCCTTACACTGATATCTGCCTATATATTTAAATTAACAAGTGAATTGTGGCTGTTGTTGCACACACCATTTGTACCCCGTAAGAAAACATGCAAAGACCCAATGAGTATGGAGACACATCACTTTGCACCTGTTTGTCCACCAGACACAACCCCGGGGGCTTTGGCTCACTTCAGAAGAAAAAAATGTACCCTCACATGACCACAATGAGCTTGCCACATCACTTGGAAAAGAATGTGTTCTAGCTTCTAAAGATGCCCCCAAAAGAGATGTACTAAAAATATTCGGAGCAATGACAACGAATTGGAGCATGCCCTCAGGCTTTTGGGGTGATTTTTTTGAAGGTGAAACACTCCACATTTTGGTGTGGTTTATTGCGGGGGGAAATTGGTCATGTGATTCTATGCTCAAAGCTCGTATGTAACCATTTTTGGGGAAAAAATAATCCCCTGATATTTCTAATTCTGTTTTCAAGGAAGGAGATGAGTAAAAAAAAAAAAAATGGAAGAGGACCTGGGAAGTTCTCATCTACCCATTTCCTGTGGGCTGCATATTCTCAGTCTTCCTACCATTGGCACATATCACAGTGGCTTACAGGAAGGTCCAGCTGGGCTGACCTCCTTCCCAAAGTGAGCAAGACATTGGGAGTATAGGGGCCATGGCAGAGCTCTCTGTAGTTCACCAGCTGATGGAAACCCTACTCGTTTCTGAGAGGCATCATGGATTGAGAAAAAAAATGTTTTAAAAGTAAAATTGTAAATAATTCATTATTACTCTCTAATGTTTTCAGTGGAGCATTAGGCCAAGCAGAATGGGGAATCTGAAGACAAAAAGACACGAGTAAGCCCAGCCGGCGTGGCTCAGTGGTTGAGCATTGACCTATGAACCAGGAGGTCGTAGTTGGATTCCTGGTCAGGGCACATTCCCAGGTTTCAGGCTTGATCCCCAGTGTGGGGTGTGCAGGAGGCAACCGATTAATGATTCTCTCTCATTATTCATGTTTCTATCTCTCTCTCCCTCTCTCTTCCTCTCTGAAATCAATAAAAACATTTTTTAAAAGAAACACAACATTATTAAAACACATACACACACAAAAAAAAACAAACAAACAAACAAAAAACACAACCATGAGTGAAATACAAGTCAGTAACTATGGAGGTTGACAGATCTGAGCACCTGAAGAGCCAGAGGAAATGAAATTCTTGTACTCCTTTTGGCAATTTTCTTTCAGTGAAGATAATGGGCTTCAAGAAAGTTGGTGGTTTTTTGGAGAAAATATGAACACTGGTCAAACATTCATTCATTCAGCCAGCCAAGGCATAGCAATGAGGTGCCTTTTATGTGGCAGGTACTAGGCAAAGTGCTAGGTGCTGGATAGGACCTACTTTTTCCAAGTACCAAGATGGAAGTATTTTTATAGAAGATCTACCTGCTCCAGAATCTGCTCCAGAATTTTGCCTAAGCAAGCTACATCAACTACATACTTGGCACATACTGTTGGGTCTGATTTCTAGATCCTTGCTAGGTAGTTCTCCTGACGAAGAAGAGAGAGTGCTCTACAAAGCAAAATCTCCTTTGCAATCCCTTCTCAAGCCTTCCCCCATCCCCACTTCTCCTGGCATGCGCTCAAATACACGCCCACGCGTGCGGGTCATAAACTGTGTGACTCTCTCATAAATTCACAAAATTTACTTCTCTATCATCAATCCTAACCTGCTTTTGTCTAAACGACAAAGCTTCCTTCACCCATTACAGCACCAGCCGGTACAATTAAGGGACGGGGCCTCAGCGTGCCAAAGCATCTTTTTCACAGTTTAACAACTGGGAGGCGCCTCGCCTTATCGATTCTTGCACACGGGCTTATGTAACTTGATCACATGCTGATGTGAACACAGCCAGACTTAGGACGACACGGAAAGTTCTCCAGGCCATGCTTTCCGTGTGTGTGTGTACAAGGCCACAAAAATGCCGCTGGTGTTTCACGGCAGGGCCGATGAACCCGACGACCGTGACCTTCCCCGCGTTCTACATTTCTATCAAGTGTCTGCTCCTCCGTCCTCATGCAGCAGGGCTGGGATCGCTTGCCAGCGTCAGTTTGTAATAATAGGTGTGGTTACTGCGTGGACAAGCTCTGTTAAAAAAGGGAAAGATTGCAGGGCTGGCTCCCTCTCAAACGTCTGTGTCTGATTCACAGACATCTGTGTCTCCCTGGGAAATAACTTTCACCACCAGAGCTGTCCAACGAAGAAACAAGCCGCTTCCTATGGGAGTGAGCGCCTCCGTCTGAATGGGAAGTGGCAGGGGGCTGTGGGGAAGGCGGTCCAGCACGCGGAGAGGGAGGGGGAGCCTTCCCGGGAGTGGAGGGTGCTGCCTCGGTGAGGGTGGCAGCCTGGGGTCACTCACGCTTACTCTGGAGTGACGCCCAGGGAGGGTCTGCTGTGTCACAGGGAGCTGTTTGCAGAAGCGAGGCTGCGGGGAGGTTTCCCGGGAGGCTCCAGAGGGAGGCATGTGTGTTGGCCTTTGCCATAAGCCTTGACAGAAGCGCCTCTAAGGCTCAGGTCATGAGGTCAAGCCACAGAGCAGAGCATGGTGGGCTGGCAGCCCAGAGCAAGTCTAAGTGGAATTTTAGACCCCCTTAGGACAAGCATGGCATGGAGGCCTCCCCCCCCAACCCCACCCCGGCCTCGAGTTTGACATGCTTGCTTTAGGCAGAAGGATGCTCTGTCCCCACACTGTCTGACATCAGTATTTAAGCGGCCGCCGAACCAGCTTGGGCTCTTGAGTGGGTCTCTGCTCCTCTCCTGCCCCGTCCTCTCAGAACCAATTCTGGTCCAGCCCTCGGACCCCGAGGAGGGTGTCATTCTTCAGCTCTGCAGGGCTGCCTGTTCCTCTGGAGGAAATCAAGCTCAGTGCTCGGCCGGCAGGGAAGAGAACCCCAAGCTCTTTCTGTAGGGTTTCGGCGCGCAGGTCTGGGGCCCTGCTTGGGGGAAGCAGAGAGTGCAGGACAGCAAACGTTCCACCGAAAAAACGAAAAAACGTGCTTTTGCTTCCCCATCGGGGGAATTTCCTGGATGGGGGCGAGCGGCGCGGGCTTTCTTCTGGAGCGCAGCGTCCTGGTGCCGTCCATGTGTGAGCATGCCGCGGCGACCGCAGAGGAATTTACCACAGGAAGTGTCCCAGCTGCTGTCCATTAGCATTAGAGCAAATTACACAAAGCAAATTGTTAGCAGACATGTTTCCGTAATATTTAACTGGTGGCAATAAATAAGAGCGATTCTCTTTCAAATAAATGCTGCGTTCCCAAAAACTCCAGCTTCCAATTGTCCGTGAAGGAATCGTCTCCGAGGAGGAGGGAGGACACCCTGGGAGTGCAGGCTCCTCCCGGGGCACCTGTGTGTCCCACCACCTGCCGGGTGGGTGCAGCGCTGGCCTGGGCATGGTCTCCCGCCGCAGGGAGATGCACGTGGCAGGACAGCTCTGCTCCGTGCTTGGAGGGTGTTCAGGAGCCACACCCACGAGCAGGCTTTCGCCTTCTCCTTAACAAGAGATTGCCTTTTTAAAAATGTATCTACTCCTTCACCATCCCATGTTTTGTTATCTGAGTTTTTTTTAATGAGACTCCACCGGAGAAGAGTTGAAAAAGTGTCCCATCGGAGCAAACATCCAACAGCACCGCCCTCTGCTCGCACACCTAAATACCTGGCTGTTTCTTCAGAAAGAAAACATCATTTTTCATCTTTTGAGACCTCCTGACAATGACTAAATTCCAGTTCCTCGTCACCTCCGAGCATTTCCAACGACCTTCAGGTATATGACAAAGTTCTCCTAAAACAATCTCAAAAAAACAACTTAAAAGATAATTTTTAATATTTAAAAAGTAAGAAATATCTCATACAGGATGTAAATACAAAAAAATAGGCGACTGCAGCTTCAAGGGCTGGGACTGTTGGAAGAGATGCTCTTTCCTGGTTTTCCTAAGATAGTTATAGTTTTGTCTCCCCTCCCTCGCTGATTTCCTTTTCAAGCACGCCCACCCCAGCTCGGCATTCCTTCCCCGTGTATTTCAGTATCTACTTGATTCTCCGGCGGAGCCCTTCACTCCCTTTTTCTACTGGAAGGAAGCAAGCTTGGCAGCCCACTGACGGGAAATGCCAGGAGCCGGTGTCCACCCTGGTGGGCAGTGAACCAGACGCTGAAGAATATTGCTCCTTGCCTCCAGGTCTCCCTGGCTGGGCCTCTCCCCTTTGGTCACAGTGAGCCTGTCCTCTCCCAGTTGGGTAGGTCCAGAAGCCCCCAGCGGCCTTCAGGGCGCCCCCTGCTGGCGATGGAAGGTAAGCACGTTCTGCCTTCCTGTTACAAAGCTGGAGACACATTTCACCAAACAAACGTAATAGCTGATACACTCCTAGCCACTTCCTAAGGCTCTTCCAACCACAGTGTCAGGACTCTCTCTCTCTCTCTCTCTCTCTCACACACACACACACACACACACACACACACAATCTTTTACCTGAAGTCTTCACCAAAGGAATAATGTGCTTCATAAAATATTTAAAACATCTTAGGCAATAGAATTGTCTCTATATTTTTTTTAAAAAGTGTTTAAAGAAAAGTACAATTGAAAAATTTTGGAACATGAACCCACACTCTCTAATTTGAAACCACGCAAAACTATAGCATTATTTGTCACAACCTGAAGCAAAGCTACGACAGTGGCATAACAGCTACAACATCTGTGCAAGGGTGGGGGCCCCCTCCCCCATAAGCTCACATTTAGGCAAGCGCGACGCACACGGCCCGGCTCTTAAAGGTCTGTTTTGGAGGAAATGGCCTGGCGTGTTTTACATGTGCTGAGCCATTTGGCCGCCTGGTTTGACAAGATTTTTGAACGGGGTGGAAATTAATTATTACTGCAGCACTGCTTGCAATGATTCGGCCGGCTGAGTGCATTCCAGTGCAGAAACGGGCCGGGGAGAATGTCCTCCCCGGGCTGCTCTCTGATACGGCAGCATTCGTCTACAGAGGAATGAGAGCTCTAAAAAGTCAAACCTTAAATGCCATGGCTTCGGCCATCTGTCCTGCTTCAGGTTCAGTGCGGAAATGAGAGAGCACCTCCGTGAGAGCAGCTGCCCGTGGACGTGGATCCCGTTTCCCCCTAGACTTGAGACGGCCACATCTCTCGCCCCTGAAAACTGCCCAAAGTATCTATCCCTTTGACGTTGTGTGGGGATGGCTTCGATCTGAGGGCACAGTGTTCCTGTTTGTGTAGTGAGGGGGGTGCTAGTGAGGGGGTGGGTGGGAAGCTGTGAACGTCTCTAAATGAGGTATACGTTGATGGAAGAGGCACCATGAGTTCCAGAGGGTTGAACAGAATCAGTGGGGGAAGCGTGGGTTGTCGAGGGGTTTCCGGACCCCTCGCAGCACGGCATGGAGTATTTCTTTATGATCTTCATCTAATTCTAACCAATTTCCAAAGGATCCGTGTACAAAGCCCCCCAGGGCTGCCTTGGGATTTGGGCAGGCCACGTCCTGCACGAGGGCACCTGGCTGAGGGGGGAGGGGCGGAAATCCCAGCCAGTTCCACTCTCCCACCGAGACCCCTGCTCAGGCTGCCCCCTGGAGGTGGGCGTGCCTCTTCTAATGTGTCTTTGGGCCCAGGGAAACTCTGAGGTTCTTTTTGATCCTCACCCTTCGGATGGCAACGTCTGGTCTTCATCTCCTCCCCTCCCAACTAGGGGTGTCTTTTTATTTATTTATCTTTTAAGAAAGAGGAAACGCCCCCTGGCAAAGGCGAATTCATTTTGAAGATACGTTTTTCGGTTCGGTGAAAGAGGAAGGAAAAAAAGAGAGAGGGAAAGGGATAAAAGGAAGCATGAAGACAAAGCTGTCCTTCTGTCTAGTAAATTGTGGATGCATCGTCCTTCCCTGGACACAGCTGCAAAGGGGTAGAAAAATCAATTTTTTCCCATTACTCCACAGCGAAGAGGGAAAACCTATTTGTAAACGGAATTAAACCCAATAATAGCATGTCTGCGTGTGATTGTTAAGGACTAGAAAAATTAGCCACAGATACAACTACATAATCCAGCAATGTAATCAGCAACCAACCCTCCCACTTCAAAGCTTAGTTGAGACATTCTTCTTCTTTTTTTTAAAGAAACAACCCATGACTAAATGTCACCAAGACTGTTCGGCAGGCCAACGTATCGACACCTCAGTAAAGATTCTGGAAGAGAAGAAACTCCAAAGCCCCATCTGGGATGAACGAACTTCCAATTTCTTGCCTTCACTGCTTGTGCATCCGTCCGTACTAATGATTGGCTAAAAACTAGAACCTTCTAGGAGAAGGTTTCTTTCCAATTACCTTTGGGAGGTAATTTAGGTCTCCCCACGTTTGCAATCCGTGGTGCTGACCTTGGAATAAACTCCCTGTGCTGTGTAGGCTAGATCTTGTTCACAGAAGCCCTAGTTCTCCCGCTGAGGACAGAATTACTCAGCCTTTCGGAGTGAGGGTCCTGAAACCTCATTAGCAGTCTGCCCTCTAGTGGGATAACACAGTACTTCAGATCATTCGGAATAGAAGAGGGTTGGTTTTTTTCTTCTCTTTCAGAGGGCAAAAGAATTCAAGTTTTCCAGATAGTGCAAGGGGAGGCATTTATCTCCAAAGACAGCTGTCAGAGCTGAATCAAGCAAGGCTCACAATGACAGGTCCCCGGGTCACAGTCGAAGTCAGGTGGTGCCGGGCTGGGCGTGGCCACAAGGCCTGCAGAGCAACCAGGTTCTTTTCATACCCCTGGAACCAACCCTCCAGGGTTCACCTTGGGCGATAGCACTCAGGTCCCCACTCTCTCCTTGTCCAAATAGAATCCACTCTGATGGCAACCAACCTAGGGTATTAGAAATGTTACAGATAATAGGCATTTTTGTAAAAAAAATTTTTGGCAAATCATTAACACAAAAGAGCCTTTGAAATGGGGCCGGGTTGACCTTTTGAGAAGGCGAGGCGCTTTGTAAAAAGACCCCATTTTTGTGTCTGTTGTTTTGAGGAGAGAATCTGTTTTCCCATGGTGGCTGGATGTTGGTAAGGCAGAGATGATCTCGAGATCCGCTGTCTGGATTTTGCTCCTCTCTTCCAGGAACGTTCAGAACTTGGCCTGCTTCAGTTTGTCAATGTGGTAGCAGAGTTTCAGCGCAGGTCCCAGCTTCAGGCCCAGGTATTTCATAATCATGTCACTCCTCAGCAACAGGAGGGCGTTGCCGTCGATCTCCTGGTGGAACAGGATCAGGACAGAGGAAACCCAGAAGACGGTCAGAGTGATCAGGCGGTGGCCACAGTGAAAGTGTGGTCAGGGGGTGAGGTAAGGGAATGTGGAGGTGCTTAGGAGCATGCTCTTAGTCCCCAAGCAATACCTTCCTTAAAAGATAGAGCAAACAGCCGAAACTGGTTTGGCTCAGTGGATAGAGCATCAGTCTGCGGACTGGTCCCAGGTTCAATTCCGGTCAAGGGCATGTACCTTGGTTGCAGGCGTGTCCCCAGTGGGGGGTGTGCAGGAGGCAGCTGGTCGATGATTCTCTCTCATCGATGTTTCTAACTCTCTATCCCTCTCTCTTCCTCTCTGTAAAAAATCAATAAAATATATTTTTTTAAAAAGATAGAGTAAACATGTTATATGCTCCTCTCCCTGGGGTAATGTAATACAGTGGATCTTTCATATTCCTACTTTATCAGGATTGAAGGAATGAAACATAACTGCAGCAGAACCCCAGTATCTTGACATATGATGTCTATCTCCTCATCCGATCTAGGGCTAAATGAGCAAGAAGTGTGCAATGGGCTGAGTGTTCCCTGACCCCTCCCGATTCGTATGTTGAAATCCTCACCTCCAATAGGTGGTTACTTTGGAGGTAATTAGGTCACGACGATGAAGTCCTCATGAATGGGGTCAGTGTCCTTTTACACAATGAGAAGATGACAATCTGCAACCTGGGAAGGGGCTCTCACCAGATGAAGACCAGGCTGATCTCAGACTTCTGGTCTCCAGAACTGAGAAGTGAATTGCTATTCATAGCTACTACATTTTCGGGAATTGAGGATAACAGCAATAGAAAAGTGACATAGAAAGCTTGGCAGGTAAAGTATGAATTCTTATCTTTTTTTTTTTCATTTACTACCTTTACATATTTCAGGATCTCCTACGTGACTGTAAGAATGCCTGCTAACTGAAGGCTATCTACAATCCAGACACCATGCTGAATACTCGGATGTATCTTCTCACTTAACCCTCAAACTGCTTAGGACAAGGCACTAATAGTTAGCCTGGCATATCCTAGGTGCACTACAAATATTTGTTGAATGCACAGATGGATGGATGGATAGATGGATGGATGGATGGATGGATGGATGGATGGGCAGGAAAACAGGCACTCCTGTTAAAGGACAACATGATGGAACCGATAACAAAAATCCCTCTAAAACAAACTAAGTGATGGGTGTCCTCTGAGAAGAACCGGCCTCCTTGAGTGGTGCCCCCAGAGCTTAGTTCAGAACTGCCCCCAATCCCCAGCTCTCTGAACCTCACCCTCCGCCCATGCCTCCCCTCCCCACCTCCCCGGGGCCGGGCCCACCACACACATACATGCTTTCTGAAGAGCTCCACGTGAGGTCCCAGAGCCTGCGGGTCAGCGTCTTTCACAAACCGGACCACGTCCTCCACGGTCCAGGTGGACGGGTTCCTGCTCCTTGGCCGCCTGCCGTCCTGCCCGTCTGGAGGAGGGCTTGAGGCTGGATGAGACCATGGAGAGCGAGACCATGAGATACCGGGACAAGGGCCTCAGCACCTACCTGCTCCCACCTGGCCCTCAAGTCCAAGGTGCTGTCCTGAGTGACCTCCTGTGACAGAGCAGGGCTGTGAGGGGCTGCACTCTGGCTGTGACCCAGCATTCCTCCAGCTTCCCTTGTCCACCTTGAGCGGGGGCTTCGGTGTCTGTGCAACAGACATTACCCTTCCTCCTTCCACAGGGGCTCCGCCCACACCAGCGCCCAGGGAGACCCTTCCCGGGCAGCACTTCTGTGTCCTGCCCTCTGAACATCACCTTCCTTCACCTTGAACCCTCCCCCCCCCCAAATCTTTGTTTGTTCTTCTCTTAAGATGCTTTCCAGCCTGGATGGTGTGGCTCAGTGATTGAGCATCAACCTATGAACCAAGAGATTCGATTCCCGGTCAGGGCATGCGCCTGGGTTGCTGGCCCGATCCTCTGTGGGGGACGTGCAGGAGGCAGCTGATCAATGATTCTCTCTCATCATTGATGTTTCTATCTCTCTCTCCCTCTCCCTTCCTCTCTGAAATCAATAAAAAATATGTATATTTTTAAAGATGCTTTCCATTTTGCTTCGCATTACAATTATGCACATACTTGTCTAAAAGCTCCAGTTATATCTTAATCTTGAGGATGACCTTTTTCATCCCCCCCCCCCCCCCCATTCATCCCACAAACATCTACTGAGCATCTGTCTCTTCTTTACCAGGTCCTGGGCAAAATGTTGGGTGGGAAATGGTGTCCTCTCTTCACGGGGTCTGTAATCATTGGCTTCTCCATTGCTCCAAGTATATATTTGTAAAAAAAAAACTGGGTCAATCAATGTAAAATGATTCAGTATCTTTTGCAGAAACAGTGTAAATAACTCCTACGAGAGCCTTGTGTGGGTAATCCTTAATCCCCCTTTTCAGGACAGAAAAAAGGCTGAGGCTCTGAATAGTGAGGCCGGTTCCTACAGAAGAATCCTGTCTTAGGAGTGGGGGAGCCTTCGCTCTGTTTCCCTTCCCCAGCCTCTGGGCGCCACGGTTCTCTGCGGTCCCTTCGTCCCTCCACACTGCACGGTGCTCGAGAAAAGCACAGCCTCACAGCGTAATGGTTTGGCTGAGAATTGGGTTTTCTTGGACATTTCCCCGCCTTTTCCTTGTTGCACCTGGAAGAGGCCCCTGAGGTTGTCTGGCCCGGGCACTTGTGCCGGGAACGGTCGCCGCCCCCTGGAGCCATCTGCATGCAGATGTGTGCTCATGAGAGACGACTCCACAGCCTTTAAGGACATCTGCACCCAACATGGGGACGAGGCACCACGGAATCGCGTTCGCCTCTGGATCCCGCCCCGTCAGAGCTTCGGCATTAGTCGGGGTGATAATAGATGCTCTGATTTCAAAGGCTGGGAGACCCCGGTGCCAAGAATGATTTTAGAGTGATCAGAGCAGAGGGCAAATCTAATTTCCTATATTTGATAGAATGAAAAAAATGTCGGGCCGACTCACGGCCTCATCCGTGGGAGCCCGAGTTCCCCTGAGCAAGGCCGGGGAACAGGAAGGACTGAGCAAGGGGGGTGATGGCCCTCGAGGGAGGGTGGCCCCCTCCTGGCGCCCGCTGCTGCTCACTGCAAGCATTTTTCACTTTTCCAGGCTGGAAGGGCTGCAGCCAGGCCCGGGAGACTCTGAGGGGCCTTTAGTCACTCAAGACAGAGCAGCAGGAAACTTGTCACCCCCCTGGAGTTGCTCAAGTTCCAAAGCACACGACTCCCTCTCGAAGGAAGAGAAATGGAACTTTCCGGTAGGTAGCAGGTTTGTAAAGCCTTTGCAGTGGCCTCTGCTCGCAGAGATAAGATACGCCAGCCCCTCCAGCACTGTGAAGGTGTCAGGAAGACGGACGGGTACAGTGGTAAGATGTGATGGCCGTGGAAAAAAATCCTGCTCCTGAAAGAACAGAGCACGCCAAGTGCTCGCCGGGGGCTTTAGGGAGGCGGCATTCTCCAGCACAGAGGATGCTGTGCACGATCCTGCCCGTTCCCTGGGCTGCTGGAGACGTGAAAGAGAAACCCGTGTGCAATTAAAGATGGCTGTTGTCATTTCTAAAGCGGAACTCACATTTCCCAGGAGTAGAATGACTAGGAATCTGGGTTCAAAGCAACCCCGGCATTCTCACAGCACGAGCACCCGCACGGCTACCTCCGAGTCTCTCCTGCCTCACACACACCCAGGAGCACATGCATAATTTCCTTTTGTGCATTCATAAGTCAGAGGAAATGTCTTCCAACGAGCTCCGAGTCAGAAATCCCTACCGCCCACCAGCTACCTGAGCATCTTTGTGCCTCTCGGGTGTGAAATGAGGGAGCTGGGAAGGACCTCGAGGGTCCCTTCCGCCTGAGACGCTGCGTAGCCCCTTTACACCACAGCCTGCCCCGAGCAGCACTCCCGGTTAGCCTCTCACACAACTGAGAGCTTCCTCTGAGACCTTCCTCTGTGCCCATGTGCAAAGCCCACGGGATGAAGAACCCACAGCCAGGCTCCTGGTCCCCTTCCTGGCCCCGATCATTCTCTGTGGGCCTCCGTTTCTTCAACTTGGTTCTCACGAATATTGTAAGAATCCAGTGAATGTGTAGCTTTCGGCTGGAGCCGAGTCAGAAGCTTCTGAAGGAAAGCCCGTCAGTGCCCCAGAGGGAGCGATGCTGCCTTTCCTCGGGCTGCCTGAGATCCCATCCCCTTAGCAGCTAGAGCTGGGCTGGGGGGAGACAGGCTGGAGGCCATGGGGAGGGTAGATCTGTCCTCAGCTCCTCCTCCTGGCCTGCTCCGTAGGATGCACCCTTCCTAGAAACAAGGCATGCAGTGCATGAGGTGGCAGGTTATCCTGCAATCTGGGTGGCATCGGGCAACTTCAAAGTGTTGTCTTCCATTGTTTCTATTACAATAACAGTCTTCCCTATGAGGTGAGGGAGATGGGAGACAGAGGAGGGCCTGCCCAATTCTTAGATTTTAATCAAGTTTTTTTTTTCATCCTTCAAGACCAGCTGCCACGCCTGTAGGAGAAGAGAGGGTCCCTCTAGAGACGAGGAGAGGCCGTAGGCTTGAAGGGAAGCCTCGCAGGGCTGATTCATCCTCTGCCACCACTGTGGCCTCTGGGCTTGATCTCACCCCTTGTCCCCACTGCCCCTCCCGGCCAGCTCCTCCTTCCCCTTCCAGCTGGCTCCACGGCCACCCGGGAAGCCTTTCCTGACTCCCCAGAGAAGGCCCAGCAAGCCCTCCCCCCCACCTGACTCTCCCACAGCATCCGTACTTGCCCTGTGGGGGCAAGTCACAGCTGTGATGAAGTGTGTGCAATTGCTCTGTTTGTCTCTGGAGCTGCACCCTGTCAGCTCCATCCTTAGACCCGAGACGATCCCCTGGCCTGTTGTGCTCAGTAGGTTTCTGCCGGCATCTCTCTACATCTTAGTGGGTGCAACTCTTCTCCCAAGAATGAACAGACCCTTGCCCTGCCTTCAGCCATCCATCCTCATCACATGCAGTGCTGTTCCCATCCCTTTTCCGGCTGAATCGTCTCTGTCCATCACCCGGGCGCCATACACTACGAAAGCAAACTCCAACTCATGGGAAGCATTTGGATGCCACAGCAATGTCTGATTTACTTTGTTTCTTGCTTCTGAGGCCTGGACCTGAAGTTGTGTTTGGGAATTCTACCGCACATCCCATTAAAGGCAAGATTAAGGGCGCCTTTGTTGTCTGCAGCCTCTTTATGGCTCTCAGTGATTATGTCCTGGAGGAGAGACGGGAGAGAGCTCTTGAGTGTTCACCCGAGGATCAGCAAAAAAAACAACAGGTAAATGTGTCCTGCGATGACATCCCTTCCGAGCCAGCTGACAAAGGTGACAGGGGTGATACATCGAGACAGCAGGCGGCCAGGGGAAGTGCTCACGTGAGAGGGAAGGCTCCAGGTTTGTCGCGTCATCCATGTCCACTCCCCTACCTGCAGCCTCATGCAGTGTTCTGGCCTCTGTGGTTTTATTTTATTTTTAATATATTGTATTGATTTTTTATAGAGAGGAAGGGAGAGGGATAGAGAGTCAGAAACATCAATGAGAGAGGATCATCGATCAGCTACCTCTTGCACACCCCCCACTGGGGATGTGCCCGCAACCAAGGTACATGCCCTTGACTGGAATCGAACCCGGGACCCTTCAGTCCGCAGGCCGACGCTCTATCCATTGAGCCAAACCGGTTTCGGCTGGCCTCTGTGGTTTTAATCCATTTTGATTGGCACCATGGGGGGATGAGGAGGATCCATTGCCAGATTCCTTCCAAGGTTTATGACTTGGGTCAAGCCCTCTTAAAGGGGCATGGTTCCTTCATACCAACTGCTTTCACTGGGGGTGCTGTTTCAGAGCAACATGGAGCAGTTCCTTGGGCGCAGGGGAAACTACTATCACTCCGGAGGGCCCCCAGCAGGCAGCGAGGTGACAAATGGCTGTGGCGGCCCATAGCTTTCTCTCTGCTTTAATGCACTGCCACTCCTTCCCGCATGGTTTATTTCCATGGCTTCCACATGTGGTTGGCTGTGCGAATTACGTTCAAGCAAAGCATACATAAAGCCCCACTCTGCAAATACAGAGAGTCCCCGATGAAAGAGACTGGGGTGTTGGAGTCCTGTCTGCTCCCATCCCTTCTCCCCTTCCCTAGAACCTCAGAGGGTTAGTTGCTCAATAAAGAGAAATTTAGCATATGCCTCCAACAAGCAGGCCCCTCTTCTGGGGTTGCAGAGGAGACAAATACGAGCAAGAAACCTCACAAAGCTGAGGATCTGGTTGCTACCACGGGACTGGAGAGAGGAAGTACTAGAGATGAGGAAACAGGGTGCCAGCGGAGGAAGCAGGAGAGAAGGAACACATCTAGTTGTGGGGTGTGGCTGAGCTGCCACTAGCCTAGCCATTAGCTTTTTCTTCTGTTTCTTCCTTTGTAATAGAAGCCCTGATTTCCAGCCGGGACCATGATTGCTGGGAATTGAAACTATATTTCCCAGCTTCCCTTGCAGCTCACGGCCATGTGACTAAATTCTGGCCAATGAGAAGTAAGCAGAAGTGGACACCTCAGTCCGGAGATGCCAGCACTGTCCTCTGTCCCCCTGACCCTCCCCGCCCCCTTCCTTCATCTGGATGCAGAGAGTGTGTACGGCTGGCTAGCTCTTCCTGGCATCTGTGGTTCCATTTCGCACCCTGAAGGAAGCACTGAGTAAAAGGGATTTGGGAGGCATTAAAGAGTTAATGCACCCACAAAAGGTAAATAATTTCATTTTCTGCAGTGTGTCACAGAGGCTCGGCCACGGATCTCCGCTGTTAATCCTGCAGCAGCTTCGCTCCAGGGGAGCTGGCGGCCGTGTGTTTCTGAACATCCCACAGCCCTAGGGCATCTGCTGACTATGAACAACTCTAATTTTCTGGCAAAGTTCTCACTAATATTTCTAGGTTGTAAAAGAGACCTTCGATATTCAGGATGTAGCTAGTGGTTTGCTTGGAATGGAAGGCAGTGGGGACGGGAGGGCTGTTTCTCCCAAAAGCCCCGGGGGGCAGGAGTCCTGAGCGAGGGGGGCTCCGATAGAGAGGGCTTCCTCAGAGCCGGCCCGGCCTCTGGCAGATTACTCGGATGGGGGATCCAGGTCTAATTCCAGAACAAAGAGCTGGCGGAGATCAAAATAAAGGACAGGAGGATGGTTAAAACGGGGGTGAGAGGACATCTCAAGGGTCTATGGGAAAGAGGCAGCAAGGGCTTTGGGAGCGGAGCTCCCTTGAGACCCCTCTGACGGGCCCTGGGTCTCCTCATCCAGGGGGACCAGATGGACTGGGATGGACAGACAATTCTACGGCAAGTGATGGTTCTCTCCACCCAAATCATGTCTTCCTCCTACTGCTTGAAATCCTACACTTACGACACAGGGCCGGAGGTGTCACCAGCCAGAGGCAGCGCTCTTAGGATTAGGAGTCAATTCAATCAGGTGGTATCCTGTGATCACCACCCTGAGCAAGTGGGGGTTGGGTTGAGGAGAAGAGGTTGGGAGAAGAGAGAAGAGACATGTGAAGGCAGAGGGACATGAAATGAGGGTTTTTAAAAAATATATTTTATTGATATTTTACAGAGAGGAAGGGAGAGAGATAGAGAGCTAGAAACGTCGATGAGAGAGAAACATCCACCAGCCGCCTCCTGCACACCCCTCATCGGGGATGTGCCCACAACCAATGTACATGCCCTTGACCGGAATCGAACCCGGAACCCTTCAGTCCGCAGACCGACGCTCTACCACTGAGCCAAACCGGTTTCTGCAGGAATGAGGGTTTTGACAGCCAGGAGCAACATGAGGGCTCTGGGCACCATAGCAGCAGGGGGCAGGTACAGTGAATGTTTATTGAACACCTACCATAAGCCAGATGTCACTCTAACTCTGGGGATAAACCTGGGAAATAAATGCTTCCCCCTCGTTTACTTTAAGACATCGGTTTGTGCCAGATCTTGTTCCGGTCTCTTGTTTTCTGAGATCAGATGGAGCAGCGTCTCTCGCTTTTGGAATCTTCTTCCCAGCCCACGGCCCTGAGTGACAGTGGTGGGGAGTGGCCTCCAGGTGCCTCTACCTTTGGCCAGAGCCCCACCCTGGCTGAGGAGGTCCCTGCTCTGCCCTCAGGACTGCCTCCCGGTCACAGGGCCCCTGCTCCCCTCTCCATCCTCGGCCAGCAGAGGCGCGTCTGGGATGGGGGAGGCTCGCTGAGGGGAGCATGTGGAGACCTTGGGTCCCACGAAGTGCTCACTGCTGTGGCTTCTCAGGGCTGCCGGCGGAGAGAGCCACGGCTCGGGACAGAAACGTGGCTTGCTAAGAAAGACGGCCCGCTCCCGGGAGGCTCCGGAGGGGCAGGATGAACACTCTGCCTCCTTGGCCTCGGCCCCCTTTCTCAGCACCTCTCAGCCCCTGAGGTGATGAGCTGTGTGTGCTCTGTTGAGCGGTATGTTCATGTGATCTGCAACTACCGTGCTCACCTTTATTGAGTTCTTACTTCGGCCTAGGCTTTGTACTAAATACACAGGTGAACTTACTGAATCCTCTCAACAAACCTATGAGGTAGGTGCTATTACTAGTACTCCAATTTTACAGGAGAGGAAACTGAGGCACAGGGAAGCTCAGACGTGCAAAAGGTCAGACTTGCTAAAGAGAAAGCAGCAGATCATGGGTCCCAGTCCACGCGATTATCCACTGTACTCTAATAGCTTCTATTCACTAACGAAATACTGGAGTTTGAAAATTATTTAACACACACACACACACACACACACACACAGCGGAATGGCCGCTAGGCTATCCCTAGAATGACGGCACTTTCGTACTTTGCATCACAACAAGCAACCTGTAAGGGTGAGGCAGAAGTGGTGTCACAGCCAGTGCTGGGTGCATTTGGCCGACCTCTGGTTCCGCCCACCTATTTGTAGCCGCCGGTGTCACCCACCACACACGACAAAACTCTGTACTAACATCTGGTTCCTGGCACAAAGCTGGTCCACGCCTCTCAGACCCCCTTAGAGGGGGGACGTGTGGCCAAATGGCCAGCTCCTGCCAATGACCTGGGAGCGGGAGGGATGTGACCAGCCCGGGCTCCAGGCAGGCTGTGCCCGCTCCACCTGCTCCTGCCCTCTCCACCGCTGGGGCTCGGGGCTCCGGGCCCTTGTGGCTCAGAGCCTGGGGGTAGTAGGGCCACAAACAGAACGGAGCCTGGGCCCCTAGGGATGCACCCACCAACTAGGAACACCCGCCTTAGTCTCCTGAACAACAACAACAAAAAAACTTCGATGGTACTTGAGCCACCGTAATTTTGGAGCCTACTGACTCTACAGCCTCTCCTACGCTAACACCTCATTTCCCGCGTTTATCCTCCCAGCCCCACCTCGGCTGTGTTCAAGAGCAACAGACATTCAGGAGGGGACTTAGGGAAACTTCGGGCTTCCCAGTGTTCCCACGTTCGAATGGCCAGGGTCCCCTCCTCCCCCATCTGCTGCAGTCCAACCGGTCCAGGAGGGAGAGGCAGGG
The DNA here is from genome assembly GCA_963924515.1 of Vespertilio murinus. Taxonomy (NCBI): domain Eukaryota; kingdom Metazoa; phylum Chordata; class Mammalia; order Chiroptera; family Vespertilionidae; genus Vespertilio; species Vespertilio murinus. The sequence continues at coordinate 165,839,545 of OZ004705.1, forward strand.
TCGGGGAGGGGAGGGGTTGGGGTGAGAGTGGAGGGGGGGGGGGCAGGCATGCATTACGTTACCGCATCTGTTTCCTTCCAGAGCGGTCCCGTTCCTCTTGGGGCTGCAGCCCGGGGGCCTCAGCCCTGGCGCCGGGGGGCCCCCGGAGGCCAGCGGGCTGGTGCGGGCGCCGTCCCCGGAGGTCTGCCTCTTGCAGTACAGCGCGGAGGGCGCGGCGGGCGCGGGGCCCCGGGGCCCGAAGGCGGCGGCGGCGGGCTCCAGGCTGTAGCGGCTCATGCCCGCGGCGGGCGCCGGGCGGCACTCTGCAGCGGCGAAGGTCTTGGCTGCGGGGAATCAGGGAGAGAGGCGGCGATCAGAGAGGATCAGAGAGCGGTTCCTGGTTCCTGGTCCCCAGAGCCTGGCCCCCGTCTGGGCGAACCACCCCCAGCAGCAAGGCAGCCAGCTGTGAGCACAGAGATGAGGGGTGGGCCCCTCGGCACCACCCCAAACAGCTCACCTCCCTGCAGGGACGCCCTCCTCCCCAACAAAGCACAGTCTCCTCCACATGGGAGGTGTGTCCTCGGGAAAAGTAATGACCTTGGTGATGGATGACACTTGGAAATAAAATTCAAACCAAAGTCTTCCCCCTCCAAGGCCCGGCCCCTCTGGCAGGGTTCGGGGGCTCCTCTGAACCCCCCTGCACTCTCTTTTCTATCCCACCGTCACCGACCCCTCACCTGGCAATGCTGGGAACCTGGACCCCTCAGACCCTGCGGGCGGGGGTGTCAACTGGTGTAGCCTCTTTGGAAAACAGTCTGGCTCTTCCTCACATGGATAAAATGGAGCTATCATATGGCCCCGAAATCGCACTCCTAGACATGTACCAAGAGAAATACACACGCACACAAAAAATCTGTGCGTGAATGTTGACAGAACAGTTGGTTCATAATTGCCAAAGCAAACCAAATGGCTACCAGCTGATGACCGGCGAAACAAAATGTGGTATAGCCACACAACAGAATATTACTCAGGCATAAAAAGAAACGAAGGGACTGATACAGCTACAGGGGATGAATCTTTAAACATTATGCCACGTGAAAGAAGCCAGCCACCAAAGGCTGCCGACGAGGTGCCACGTCTATGAAATGTCCCGGAGAGGCAAATGCATAGAGACAAAAAGTGGGTTTTTTTTTTTTTTGGCATGGAGGTTGAGGGGATAGAGGATGCTAGCTAAAGGGCATGTGGTTTTTGAGGTATTGAAAATGTCCTACAATTGGGCTGGCGGCTGCATATATCTGCCAATATACTAAGAACCACTGAGCCGAACACTTAAATGAGTGAATTGTATGATGCATAAATCACATCTCAATAAAGCTGTTTTTAAAAGTCATGGCAGAGCCAAAACCTGTTTGGCTCAGTGGATAGAGTGTCGGTCTACGGACTAAAAGGTCCCAGGTTCAATTTCGGTCAAGGGCATGTACCTTGGTTGCGGGCACATCCCCAGTGGGGGGTGTGCAGGAAGCAGCTGATCAATGTTTCTCTCTCATCGATGTTTCTAGCTCTCTATCTCTCTGCCTTCCTCTCTTTAAAAAAATCAATAAAATATTTAATAAAATAAAATAAATAAAAGTCATGGCAGAAGCCCAGTGTTAGGTGTGAACACGTTCTTGAGAGTGTTGCACAATCAAGCCCGGCAAACACTTTGGCTGCTGGGACATGAGTAAGCTGAGCAACTAAGGGTGTGCGTGCCCTTGTGTCTCACCCTTTGTGGCGAATGGAGGGCTGCAAGGTGCCTTCGGAAACCCAGAAGCCTAGCACCTTCGCCTGGACGGACTGTGTGGCATCTCTTCCCTCTGGGTCAGAAGTCATCGGTAGGAAGATTCTAAAAGGGGCCAGGCTGCAGAGCTATGTGTGAGGCTGCCTCGTGAATGGAGTGAGAAGGAGAGATACTAAACATCTATGGAGCACCTATTACATCATTGTAAGCCAGTGAGTGATAAAACTGTCATGACATCCGCCGAAACCGGTTTGGCTCAGTGGTAGAGCGTCAGTCTGTGTACTGAAAGATCCTGGGTTCGATTCCAGTCAAGGGCATGTACCTTGGTTGCGGGCACATCCCTGGTAGGGGGTGTGCAAGAGGCAGCTGGTCGATGTTTCTCTCTCATCGACGTTTCTAGCTCTCTATCTCTCTCCCTTCCTCACTGTAAAATATCAATAAAATATATTTTTTTAAAAATAAGTAAAACTGTCATGACATCCCCTTTACAAGCGAGTTCTCCTAGTCTGGGACACTGATCCTCTTTGCGTCTCCAGGGGCAGGTGCTCTGGTATACCCGAGGAAGCAACTCCAGGTGCGTGGCATTCAGAAGGCGCTCAATAAGTATTTGCTGAGTAGGCATTTGGGTCAGTCTAGCAGAATATGTATTAAAATTCAGACTATAAAGGATTAAATATAAATTCTTCATGTAAATGAATGATAAGTAATGGAAAAAGAGGTTGAACTGAAACGTTCTGTCGATTAAATATTTTAAATCCAAATTAAATGTGTCTGTGGAATTCCGACAGGCTAAGGTAGAGAATGAGATAGACGACTCACCAGTCTGCACTATAGTTGGAAAATACAGATGCAGATGGAAAACTGTTCTCCGATGATAATGTGGGGAAACAAGGGAACAGACTGTGATTGGTTTAGAAACCATGGATGAGATCAAAGGGCTGTGATCCAAAGGAATTCATGAGAAAGCCAAACGGACATGAGAGAGCATCAATCAAGCACCAGCCCTCTCCTCAGCAAAGGCTGGGTCAGTGAATCTGAAGTCAGCTGGTGGACAGCCACGGAGACGCCACCAAGCCCCAGCCGTGGCTCTGGGAGTGAACATCCAGGTCAGGTGCACACATCAGGGTGCCCTTCAGAACTGATGAAGTGGCCAAAACTGGTTTGGCTCAGTGGTAGAGCATCGGCCTGCAAACTGAAAGGTCCCAGGATCGATTCCGGTCAAGGGCATGTCCATTGGTTGCGGGCACATCCCCAGTGGGGGGTTGTGCAGGAGGCAGCTGGTCGATATTTTTCTCTCATCGATGTTTCTAGCTCTCTATCCCTCTCCCTTCCTGTCTGTAAAAAAATCAATAAAATATATTTTAAAAAAGAAAAAAAGAACTGATGAAGTGCATCTGCTCAAACCCAATGAAAACTGCCTTTCCTCGCGTTTATCAACAGGGGCGCTGGTGCTTACATCATTCCTGACTGATACAACGAAGGCCATCCTCCAACCACGGGACCACAAAGGACCTTCACAGCACACCCAGCCCAGCACGTCCCCAAGGGTTACATGCGTCGCTCTGGTGGGACGGGAGATGAGTTCAGGTGGGACTTGGGTGTGTTCGTTTCCTAAGGCTGCAGAAATTACCAGTGGCTTGGCGGTTTAAAACAACAGAAATGTATTCTCTCACAGTTCCAGAGGCTGGAAGCCTAAAATCAAGGTGTCGGCAGGGCCAGGCTCTCTCCAAAAGCTTCAGGGGAGGATCCTTCCTTCCCTCTTCTAGCTATTCAAAACCTTTAAACTTTATTCAAAACCTTTAAACTTTATTCAAAACCTTTAAACAACTTTATTCAAATCCTTTACACTTTATTCAAAACCTTTACACTGTCCAGGCCCTGACGCCATCCCCCATAGAAGTAGATGCATGACAGGTACGGAGAACTTCGAGTAGCTTAAAAATTTAACAAAGTAGGGCACACAAATTATTTGTTACCTAAAACTACTATTTAAAGCTAGGGAAGAAAAGAAGCACCAAATCTATACTTGGAGAGAGAGCCGCACTTTGCAAGGGGTTTTGTGGCAGACTGGTGAGTGAACACCAGATGGGGCCAGCAGACCTGGGATCGCCCACGCCAAGTGCCCAGCAGGGATCCAGCCCCTGCACACAGGCACGTGCGTCCACGTTCACGGCCCTTGTCTCCTGGCTTCTTAGGATGTCCCTTCTCCCCTGAAATGAGCTGGCTTGTGACCCTGGCGCCTCCCATTAAACAAGAGGACGCCATCAGCTCGGCAAAGCAGGGCAAACAAAGGGTGTTTTATGCAACTTCCCTTCTATCGCCCCTCCTCTGTCCTGGAGACTAAGGACCTTTCCTCCAGAAAAAGAGGAATAATCAGCTTTTGTCTGACACACGAGCCTGCTTACATGGACAGGCAAACACTGCACCAACGAGCCTGACACCTTTTCAGGCTTTAGTGCTGGGAACTTCTATCGCTAATCTGTGCCCCACGGTTTCCCCCAGCCGCCGTGCAGGAAGCCCGCTAGTGAGGCTACTGAACACTCTAGAAGAGTTCAAGCACACTCAAGCCTCAAGGCACACCCGCTTGCTTCTGACCCTGACGCGTGTCTGAGCCTCTCTGGTGGGGGAGCAAACTCCAGGGTCAGGGGTGTGTGCTCTCCCCCGGCTCCCCTCCCCCGCCGAGGCCTCTGCAGAGGTTCCAGGACACCTGGCGCAGCCCATTCCTGCTGTTGTGGGGGAGAGCCAGGCGTGGCACCCAGAGAACCTCCAAAGACGAGTAGGAAGAGGTGGATGGACGAGAAGAAGAAACCAATAGCCAGAGAGAGAAAGCCACAAAGCGGCAGGAGCAGCACGGAGAGGGGAAGGGGTCCCCGCGGCGTATAAAACCACAGGCACTCTTGACCCAACTGCAGTTCAGTTGGTGTTGTTGACCCTTGTCATTTAGAGCACGACACCTAACGCCGCGCAGTTAAGTGAACTTGGACTTGAAAAAATTAAACTGGCACCTTACTTGGATTCTCTAACCAAATGAAGCCTTGAAGAGCAAAACACCTCCATCTGCAAAGTTATTCTTCAATAACACCTATTCATGCAATAATAACCCCCAAATTCCAGAGCTTTAGACACTATTTTCTTCTGTTCTTTTCCTCTCTCTCTCTCTCTCTCTCTCTCTCTCTCTCTCTCTCTCTCACACACACACACACACACACACACACACACACACACACACACCCTCCTCTCCCCACCTTATCTCCCCACATGGGTCATAACCTCCCAATTGCAGGAGCAGCTGCACAGACTGAGCCCTTTCTACCATCATCACTGCCACCGTCCCAGGCTGAGCCCGTGCCTTCTTGAGATCAGTTACCAGCAGGTCTTCCCAGCCCAGCGGGCCACACAGCCTTGCCCAGGCTGGCAAGAAGGTCACCCCTACCCCCCCCCCCACAGCCCCCAGGTCAGTGTCCAGAGGGCTCCATGTGTGCACGGCTGGGCCAGGCTGCTTGAGAGATGGCCGCCCCACAGACCTCTGGCCCAGAGACCAGATTAGAAAAGAAAGTGCTACAGCCAGCTATAGCACTGCCCCTCGGGCAGCTGGGAGCAACTGAGCCCCCGCTTCTCCTGGTGCCACCACCCGAGGAGGGCAGCAGGAAGCTCTGAAATGCAAAGAAAGAGGCCACGAGGAGAGAGGCAGAAAGAGGAAGGGGCAGGAGGGGGAGGCCCAGGGAGCAGCAGCCAGTCCCCAGCAGAGCTGAACCCGCCGCCGCCTGCCCCTGCTCGATCAGGGGCACGGGGCATTGTCTCCTACCTTGGGTGACTGCCCCCGGGCAGCCACACACGCTCCTCTGGGCGCCAGCCGTGCCCACACCTGCTCCGTGCCTGCCTGCCGTGGGAGGCAGAGAGGCCTCCCTCCGAGGGCTTCCTGTGGCAGGGCCGGCAGCTTCCCTCCGAGCCCTCAGCGGCTTTCACTGAGGCTCCGCGGGAGGTTTGCAGAGTTCCCTCTCTCGGGCAGTCCCGCCCCTCGTTCTGGCTCTGATAAGCTCGTGGTGTTTTCCCTGAGGGCCCTCGGTGGCCTCTCGCCCCAGCCTTCCCGGTTCAAAGGGCACCGGGCCACACCACCTATGAGGCTCAGCATTTCATTTGCTTCAATTACATTTCCCCTGCACGTGGTCTCTGGCCGGTACAGGTTTTCTCTTTCGGCTTGTCTGGAGGTTCAGCTCCCTGAGCCCTCACAATCAACCTATGACCCCCACCCCCTCCACTCTGGTCCATTTGCATGCATTTATATCCTTTCTCCCCTAATGAGATGCACAGAAGCCAGCCATAATTTTAATGCCTGACACCTAAACGTCTTTACTCCTCCTCGGTGGCTCAGGTTTATCTACCCAATATTTCTGGTTTGCCTCAGACTCTGTTCTAAGCCTCTGGGTTGATTTCCTCCTGTGGAAATTTCAAAGTTAGCGGGTTGGGAGCATGAATGGCCTTTCATTCTCAGGAGGAGAGCAGGTTGCGTAATCACCTCTCCACCAGCAGCTCTGCCCCAAGGCCCATGGGAACTCCCCAGAGGAGGGAGAGGGGAAAGGGGGGGAGGGGGGACTTCCACAGTCACGCTCTATTTTCTTAACTTTGGGGACTTTCATAGAACTCTGAGGAAATTAAAAATGATCCTTAATCAGAGAAGTGCGGAGTCCTGGAATAGAGAGAGGACGCCTTGTAAGTCTCAGTTTTAAACGGACACCCCGACGTTTAGGAGGGCTCCCTGTTCTTCCAAGTGTTCCTCGCACTCGGGGACCAAGCCGCCACGTGTCTCGGGGTGCTCTGTGGAGAGGTCTCAACTACAAGGAATCAAAGCTGGTGGGAAATAGAATCCTGCCTGCAAGCCCGTGAGTGAGCTGGGAAGCGGATCCTTCCCTCGCTGGGCTTTGAGGTCCTTGCAACCGAGAGGGAGACACAAGGCCAGGGGACTCGGGCTGCGCCTGGCTCCTGACTCACGGACACTGTGAGGCAACAAATTGGTATTTGAAACCACCCACTGTTGTCACACAGCAAAGGTAACTAATACAGATGGGGAGGGGTGATTTGTTTCCCTCCTCTTGACCCTGCATATCCCAAATGGAAGCTGTGATTATTAATTCAGTAGCAGCTAGGCTGTATCTGCTATGGAATAGCTGTCCAATTCTCTGCCAGGAGAGTTATGGGATTGCGTTCAGCAAAGGGTTTACAGCTTAGGGGTGAGACCCAGAAATTGCCCACTGACAGGAGAGGGCGTGTGAGTTTGTCTTAGAAGCTTACTGGGTTACTAAGTTGCTTCAGCTCCTCTTGGCATACTCTGCCATTTCTACCCTCGTTCTGATTGCCGGGCCAGCAGATACTGGTGTGGATAAGCGAAGCGGCAGATACTGCCTTTGGGCCCACCACAGGGCCACAGGGTATGGGTCCAGGGGAACAGTCCAAAGGGGTAGATAGAGTCTCAATTATAGCTACTGTGAGCCGTGAGCGTTTGGGAATGGCTACTAGTATATCTCATATACTTGGTCCTTTGTTCCCACCTGTCTTGTGATTTCTGTGTTCTGATGTATGGATCAGAGAACTTGGTCACCATCTTCTTGGATCTCCTTTGAGGCCTAGCCCATGCCCTACGTCCCTTCCATCACAGACAGGAGACTCTTTGGACAGAGGGCTCTGCAGCTGACCCAGGAGTCCCCTTGTCTGGCCAGTTGGAGACTGATGGGTGGGGGTGTCACATGAGGCACAGTTAACCTCACAAAGAAGCAGATTTCTAGTAGTTTTTATTTGAAGAGAGAGCATGGGTCAGGGGCAGGGGTGTGTTTCAGAGAATTTCCGAGACCAGCCCCGTAGGAAGGAGTCCACATGGCCTCTTTCCATGGGCTCGTGTTTTCCTCCTCAGCCCCTCACAGATGGAGCTCTCCAAACAGCCAAGAGCCTCGTGGGCATTTGCTGTTACCATTCTGCTCTCTCGTCTTGGGTATTGGCATCTTTAATCCACAAAATGATTTCTCTTATGATCCTAATTTTTTTAGTTGCATTTTAATATAGACACTTTCTATTAAAATATTATGAAATTGGTCAACATGATTCAATAACATGCCATCTGTCCCATAGTTGACGTACCATGGGACATTTCAACAACTTTATTGGAACAGTCATTCATTCGTTCCTTCATTCATTTAACCAATAATTATTGAATATGTATCGGGTGCTTCCTCAGTATCTACAGGACTCAAAGGAGAACCTAAGCTGGATCCAATAGATTAGTGAACATTGTAAAAAATCTATTTTAAATTCTACAAAAGCCAGGCTTTTCTGTAGAGGTTATATTTTTCCCTTTGACTCAACGTTTTAAAGCATGTACCAATATTAGAATTTAATAAAAAACATAACTGAAAATACAATTAATAGCTTTTCCTAAATGAATCTTATTGGCACACAGGCAGAACTCAGATTAGGAACCCGCATTGGCAAATGCTCTCTACTCCGTACTCGGAAGATACATGAGGCCTTAGAATCTGATCCAGAACTTGTGGACACACTTCTTTTAAGCTTTCCATCAAAACTCTCTGCGAGGATTCTTAAGACCTGAGTTTGACACTGATATCCAAATGACCCCCTCTGCTTGGGACCCCCTCATCTTGTTCCCATGCCCACGGCTGTGACGGGACGAACACAGCTCTGCAATGTTCCAATCAGCAGCCTGCACCAGGAGACCGCAGCTGCGGCGAAATCTGGAGTAACACTCTTTCTTTCCTTCCTTTCCTTTTCCCGTCTCTCGTTTCATCATCATTTAAATCACCAGATCAAACTGTGCCTGGTGTCTGGTGGGGCAGGCCAGTTGGTGTGGGTTTTGCAGAGCAAGTGCTCCTGTGTCTGGAGTGAGGGGCTCTGCCTGGCCCCTGGATGTCACTGAGCAAGGACATAGCTGGAGCACAAGGACGAGGACGAAACACTCCTTGGGGCCGAGTTAGAGAAGCCAGGGGAACAGAGGATCAGTGTACTTGGAATGCAGTTTCCACCTATGAGATTTTGCTGAATGGGAGCTGGGGGGTGTTTTGTTATTTTATTTTAATTTTATTTTTTAATGTGTTTTATTGATTTTTTTACAGATAGGAAGGGAGAGAGATAGAGAGATAGAAACATCTATCAGCCCCCTCCTGCAAAGCCCCCACTGGGGATGTGCCTGCAACCAAGGTTCATGCCCTTGACTGGAATCGAACCTGGAACCCCTCAGTCCGCAGACCGGCACTCTATCTACTGAGCCAAACTGGTTTCAGCGTATTTTGTTCTTTTACATCTTTGCTAGAAGAATTGACACAGGTGTGCCGACCACAAGCCTCTTGTGAACATGTGTTTTGTACGTCAGGAAATAGGACACACACCTCACGCAGCAAGTGTTAGGACCCTACAGACAGACCAGCTGGGGAGGAAGAGCAAAGGGCCGGGGAGGAGAAGACCCGACTTCAGGGTTCTCCCCACTTCTGCCTTTCTGTGTGGCCTCTGCTCTCCGGCTTTCGTGCATCACAGGTAGGGGGAACCCAGTCAATGTTTGCCGACTTACTCAATGGGTGCTTCTGTATCAAGGCACTCCTGCCCCTGGATAATCTCTGTTTTCTCTTTGGAATAAACAGTCTTTTGGAAACGTAGATGGTTTCCATAGAGCTATGACAGTAGACAGATTTGTAGTTCAACATGGAAGCAGATTTGATTCCTAAATGCTGGGTGCACAAGACCCACCATAATGAAACTCACTGGGAGTGCCTGCCACGCCAATAGTTCTCTAGCTCAAACGCCACAGCCGAGGAACAAAAGCATCAAGCCTCACACATAAATGTCCTTCCTTACCTCCCACCCCTACCATCCGTGTATCAAAAAAGCTTCTCGACAAAAAGTAAACTATTTGTTCCCATCGTGTCGCACCTTCAAACGGCAGGAAACCAGTCTCTACCTGAGATCCTGCAGAAGAGTTCAGCTACCACATCTGTGGTTTCCAGATCGCCCCTGCTCCTGCTGAGGAGACAATTTGGTCTGTTGTGTTGCACACAATTTAAGTCAGTAAATATTCACCGCAGACTTGTTACCTCTCAGGCTCTGCTGGGGCTTCTGGGGCCCTCTCCCCAGGCCTCTCTAGCAGAGAGATGAGACCTGGACCCAGATGCCAGAAGGACCGGCAGAATCAAGAGCTACTTGTGGGTGTGTACACAGAGCTTGGGGAACAGAGGCCCTGCTGCAGGTGGTCGCCAGTCCACACTGAGAAAGTTGCTTGTTGTCATTCTTTCCTTTCTTTCACCCTCCTCCCCAGTCCTGCAAACATCCTCTTTTTCATCTGTATTTGCACATGTGCCCTCCCATGAGAAGTCTAAAAGTCTATCTGCTGTGATGGTAGAGCAAAGGAGAGCTGCCTGCACACCCACGGTTAGTCTGCGTAGAGAATGTGTGTTTCTCAGGGGCTGGATGGAGCCATCAAAAGAGAGGTCTGAAGTAAGATCTGAGGTCCTTTCCACAGGACTGTCTCGGGGGGTGGGGGGGAGAACATGGGGCCTCAGCAGAAAGCAGTTAGAGATTTACTCACAGCTACCTGAGGCTATGGAAGGAGCAGCTCAGGTAAGGGAGCAGCCAGAGAGGAGTTACGTTTGTCCATGTGAGAGGTGGTGGAATCACCGAAAGACCCTTGTAAACGCTCACGGGATGAAGGATCAGCTTTAAACACCTGCCAGAATCAGGGAGCATGATGCCAACTCACAGCAGGATTAGCCCAGTAAAAACTCTCCTATTCTTGCCTCTCCTCCTTCAAAACCATGAGCTAGATATGAGAGAGGGGCAAAAACACAAGGCTGGCAGGGGGTGCAGGGAAGCCAACCAAACCTTCTTCACTGCTGTAGGCAGCTGGCAAGGCAGGCCTCAGCTGGGAATGGGGAGTACTTACATCTTTGAGTGAAATTTGAAGTTTGATGATCACACTGACCTGGACATATTAATTATTGACTAGAGAATGGTTTTGTTACCTGAAAGGACCCAGAAGAGTCACAAGATTTGTCCTAAATATATTGATGGACAGGAAAGAAATGGTCCCAACAGGATACATTTAAAGGACAGTGGGAGGCATGGATTATGTGGCTTTGTGATTATGTCCTGTGGGTCATTGGTTGTTCAATGAAACAAAGATCCAAGAGTTTGAGAAGTGAAATTAGACAATTCTGCTCTTCTCATTGCAAGATTCACTAGAAGATATATTAGCTTTAGTGTGTTTCTGAGTGAACTAAGTTTTATAGGAGAGCCAGGTCCACACTGTCAGAACTGGAAGGAATATTAGACATGAGCAACTCCAAGTCCTCATTTAGGAAGCTGAGACCCAGCCCTAGCGGGTTTGGCTCAGTGGATAGAGCTTCCCGCCTGAGGATTGAAGGGTCCCAGGTTCAATGGGTTGTTCCCCAGTAGGGGGCATGCAGGAGGCAGCCAATCAGTGATTCTCTCTCATCATTGATGTTTCTGTCTCTCTCCTCCTCCCACTTCTTCTTTAAAGTCAATAAAAATATTAAAAAATAAAGATGCTGAAGCCAGAGACATTAAGAAAAACATGAGGGAGTCACAACAAGATGGCGGCAGAGGTAAAAGCCTAACTGCAGCCGCACTCAACAATTTCAAAAAATACAACTAAAATATAGAGTGGACACTATCCAGAACTACAGGAAAGTTGACTGACTGGGAATTCTACAACTAGAAGGAAAGAGAAAAGCAGAAGGAAAACCAGAGGAGCTGTAAAAGCCTAAGGTACGGAGGCGCGGTGTGCTCGCGCGGGGAGAGGACGGAGCCGGAGAGGAGGGGCAGCTGAGTGCCTGGCTGGCGTTCCCTAGCAGGAAGGAGATAAAAGCTCCGGACTGTGCTGAACCCCAACTCCGACTGCACTGAACCCCAGTTCTGGGCGAGACCCCAGGGGTCCCAGGATCATACAGAGGGAATCTGGGCTGTAAGGCGGAAGCTCAGTGGAGCGGAGGCGAAAGGCAGAGCTCTGGAGTCGCGCACATTGCGCGCAGAGGAGGGACTGTTCGCTGAGCTGCTGAATTGCCCCAGCAGGAAGGACTCAAAAGCTCAGGACTGTGCTGAGCCCCAGTTCTGACTGCTCTGAACCCCAGTCCTGGGCAAGACCCTCGGGCCCCAGCCTCATACAGAGGGAATCTGGGCTGTAAGACAGAAGCTCAGGGGAACGGCGAAAAGCAGAGCCCCTGAGTCGTGCACATTGCGCGCACAGAGGACAGACTGTTGTTTGGGCCGCGAGATCGCCCTAGCAAGAAGGAGACATAAGCTCCGGACTGCTCTTAACCCCACTTCCAACTGCTCTGAACCCCAGTTGTGGGCTTGTTGGGGGAGAGACTACACTGTCTGGTAGCGGGCGAAGCTCTAGGGCGCCTTTCTCTCAGAGGTGCTTGCAGCGAGAACCAAAGGACACTGAGGAACACTGAGACTCAGGAACCTCCGAGGGCGGGGCTAACCGGAAGCCAAGGCTGTAGGCTCCACCCTGAGACTCCGCCCCATCCAAGCTGAACTCAGAGAGGCTTTTGCAGGTTTCCAAGTCTAGTGGAATAAGGTTGTCTCCTGGCATAGACACAGCTGATCCTCCCAACCTACCAACTCAGGGAAGCAGCGAAAATGCCGAAACGAGGAAACAGATCACAAACGAAAGAAATGGAGGACAAAAAGCAACTGGATATAGAGTTCAAAGCCACGCTTATAAGGTTGTTCAACAATCTCTTAGAAAAGGCCGATAAAATAAATGAGACCTATGAGGATATGATAAGGGATCAACAAGAAATAATGAAGGGTCAACTAGAAATAAAGAATACAATCTCTGAAATAAATAATATTATACAGAGTCCTAAAAACAGATTGGAAGATTGCAAGAATCAAGTCCAAGATTTGGAACACAAAGAGCCAGAGGACACTCCTCCGCAGAAGCAAGAAGACAAGAGAATCCAGAAAGTTGAAGATAATGTAAGAAACCTCTGGGACAACTTCAAGCGAACCAACATCAGAATTATGGGCATCCCAGAAGATGACAGAGAGCAAGATACCGAAAACATATTGAAAGAAATAGTGACAGAAAACTTCCCCCACCTGGGGAAAGAAATAGACTTACACGTCCAGGAAGCACACAGAACCCCAAACAAAAGGAATCCAAAAAGAACCACACCAAGACACATCATAATTAAAATTCCAAGAGCTAAAGACAAAGAGAGAATATTAAAAGCAGCAAGACAAAAGCAGGTAGTTACCTATAAAGGGGCACCCATACGACTGTCAGCTGATTTCTCAACAGAAACCATGCAGGCCAGACGGGAATGGCAAGAAATATTCAAGGTGATGAATAACAAGAACCTACAGCCAAAAATACTCTACCCAGCAAAGCTATCACTCAGAATCGAAGGCCAGATAAAGAGCTTCACAAATAAATTTAAGCTAAAGGAATTCATCACTGCCAAGCCAGAATTATATGAATTGCTAAAAGGGGTTCTTTAGGAAGAGGAAGAAAATAAAGATAAAAACTATGAACAAACACGTAACTATCAACAAGTGAGTCTAAAAACCAAGGGAAGTAAAAATCATGATGAACAATATTAACTGGTGAATATAATAGAATCAGAGGTATGGAAGGGGAGTGGACTGATGATTCTTGGGGAAATGGGGAGTGGGGCGGGGCGGGAAGAGACTGAACATAAACTGCACCTATGAATGAGGACAATGGGGATGGGGAAAGGGCAGAGAATTGAATGGAAACTTGGTGGAGGGGGGCAATGGGGGGGGATGAGGAACATTTGTAATAAATGAACAATAAAGATTTATTTAAAAAAAAAAAAAAGAAAAACATGAAATATACAGCATCTGCTCACAAAGACCAAGTTTAATTATGTACCCTTCTTTGTAAAGGCAGAATTTCCCTGGTTTCAGAGAGATTCAAGTAAAACTGTAGACAATGCCCTTGGCAGTATTTGCAAAAAACAAACAAACAAAAAACTATGCTAAGACTTTGTTGACTCCAAATAGCCAAAGTAATATTGCTAATGAAGAACAAAGTTGGAGGCATCACACTACTTATTATCAAACTATACTACAAGGTTACAGTAATCAAAACAGCATGGTACTGGCATTAAAACAAATCACATAGATCAATGAAACAGAATAGAGAGTCCAGAAATAAACCCATTCCTATGTGATCAATTAATCTATGGCAAAGAAGGCAAGAATACACAATGGTGTAAAGACAGTTTCTTCAATAAGTGGTATTGGAAAAAACTAGACAGATAGATGCAGAAAATTGAAACTAGATCACTTTCATATACCATCTACAAAAATAAACTCACAGTGAATTAAAAACTTAAATGTGAGACTTCAAATCATAAAACTCCTAGGAGAAAACAAAGGCAATAAACTCTTGACATCACTCTTAGCAATATTTTTTTTGTTATGTCTCCTTGGGCAAGGGAAACAAAAGAAAAAATAAACAAATGGGATTACACCAAACTAAAAGTTTTTGCACATTAAAGGAAAACATCAACAAAATGAAAAGACAATGTACTGAATGGAAGAATATATTCGCCAATGATAAATGCAATAAGGGGTAAATATTCAAAATATATAAAGAAGTCTACAACTTTAGCCCCCTTCTATCCGCCCAAAAAATAATCCAATTAAAAATAGGCAGATGACCTGAATAGATATTTCTTCAAACTGAACATACAGCTGGCCAACATACATATTAAAAGATGCTCAACATCTCTAATCATCAGAGAGATGTGAATTAAAACCACAATAAGATATTACCTCCCACTTGTCAGAATGGCTAAATCAACAAACAGCAAGTGTTGGCAGGGATGTGGAGAAAAGGGAACTCTCTTGTCCCGCTGGTGGGAATAGATATTGGAGCAGCCACCAAATCTGGAAAAACAGTATGCACGTTTCTCCAAAAATTGAAAGTAGAACTACCATATGACCCAGTTCTTCCATTTCTGGGTATTTATCTGAATACATCTAAAACACTGATTTGAAAAGATACATGCACCCCTATGTTCATAGCAGCATTACTTACAGTAGCCAAGATATGAAAACAACCTAAATGTCCATCAAGAGATGAATGAAGATTTGGTACATATATACTGATACAATGGAATATTACTCAGCCATTAAAAAAAGAAACGAAATCTTACCATTTGCAACAACATGGACAATCCTAGAGGATATTATGCTAAGTAAAGTAAGTCAGACAGAGAAAGACAAGTGCCATATGATTTCACTTATATGTGGGACCCAAAAATAAATGAACAGACAAAACAGAAACAAATTCATAGATACAGAGACCAGATAAATGATCCCATTTGAGAGGAGGTTTTGGGGAATGAGTGAAAAAGGTGGAGGGATTAAAAAGTACAGATTGCCAGTTATAAGAACAGTCACTGGGCTGTAAAGTACAGCATAGGGAATGTAGTCAATACTATTGTAATAACTATGTATGGTGTCAGATGGGCACTAGACTTAGTGGGGTGATCACTTCGTAAGGTATATAAATGTCTAATCACTGTGTCATATATCTGAAACTAATTTAATATTGTATATCACTTGTAATGGAAAATTAA
Organism: Vespertilio murinus; assembly: GCA_963924515.1. Taxonomy (NCBI): domain Eukaryota; kingdom Metazoa; phylum Chordata; class Mammalia; order Chiroptera; family Vespertilionidae; genus Vespertilio; species Vespertilio murinus. The sequence goes on from OZ004705.1 coordinate 165,854,935, forward strand.
ATAAAAAAGAGAAATGTGTTTGAAAATATAAGACAAAAAAATCTAAATTTTCCTTTTCTGCTGCTCTCTTCCTAGGCTTACGATATAGCCACTCTTATTATAAAGATCTTTTTGTTGAATGTTCTAAGGCTGTCTTTGAGTGCATATCTACAGTTGGATCAGTTTTTCATTATTCATAATGGCCACTCAATGCCACAACAACTTTGCTAAGTTGTGTATTTGTCTTATCCCAAGAAAGAGTCTTAGAACAAAAGAGGGTTTAGCAAATGTTTGCAGAATGACATAATAATTAGATTCAATGCCACTTTCTATGTGTTCTTTTATGCCAACAGCACTGCTTCTGAAGAAAGGAAAAAGACAATACTTCTGTTCATCCTTGGGAACCTGGATTCATATTTAATTATTTGCAAATCCATAACTCAGGGATGCTAAGTAGAGAAGGAGAACTTCCTGTTAATGTCTAGTCCCTTGGGCAGATACATCATGGGAAGGTTGCCCATGTGGCTTTATGCCCTTCTCACTGGCCACTTTCCCACGCTGAGCTATTCTGGGGCTGGTGGTACCAAAGGCATTCAGCCCCTAGGTCACTTTCCCATTTTGTGATGAGAAAGATGCACTAACTCTCACTGGAAGACATATGTGGTTTATGGCCTGGTCAAATTCCTGCAATTATAGACACTCGGGTACACCTTTTATTGACATTGGTAAGACATCTGAGGTCCCCAGGCAGGACCAATGTAATAGATTCTTAGCCCTAGTTTTTCCAGGATTTCTTAGTTTCTTGGTTTTTCAACTACTCAACAATGATGAATAGACGCCCAACAATCTTAATAAGAGGAGTGTGAAGAAAATCTCTCCCCATATGCAATGAGATCTCTTAAATTCTAATAGGCCTAGAAGCTATAATGGAGTGACCTCTTCCCACTGCAGCCGGGACGGGAACCATCTAGGTATCCCTGGTCCTGACTGGCCCTGATTACTCCCAGGCTCCCAGAGAAGCAGCCCGTGGGCCTCCAGCAGGAGAGCTCTGAGGAGCTATGGCAGCTCCCTCAGCAGCAGCTTCATCTGCCCGGGAGGGCAGGTACACCTGGGACCACCTGCTGGCAAGGGGAAGACAGATGGACAAAGCCTACCTGTCTCCATCCTGCCTTCCTGGTTCTCCTGGGCTTCCTCGGAGGCACTGGAGCGCCTGGGGAAGGGCTGGTGGCTGAAGAGGTCATCGCACAGGAGGCTTCGGCACAGCTTGGCGAGGAAGCGAAGGACATACCCGATGCTGTTCACCACGGGCAGGCTCCGCAGGTGCTGTTTCCCGTCAAAGGACGCGGAGACTGGAAAACCAGATAGCAGCTCAGAGCAGGGCACTGAAGAAAGCCACACACCTCAGGCCTGGGGAGGAGGGGGGTTTTGTTGGCTCGGTTTTGTTTCTAGCTCGCCTACGTTTGGATTCCACCTGTTTATTTTTGTTTGTTTTTTTTCAAGAATGTCCTGTTTGTGTTCCAGGATGCCATCCAGGAGACCACATTGGGAGTAGTTGTGGTGTCCCCTTAGACTCCGCTGGTTTGTGACTAGTTCTCAGCTTTTCCTTGCTTTTCGTGACCTTGAGAGTTTTTAAGCGTATTGATCAGATATTTTGTAAAATGTCCCTCGGTTTGGGTTTGTCTAATTTTGCCTCGTTATTTGACTGGGGTGATGAGTTTTGAGGAGGAAGACCACAGAGGTGAAGTGCCTTCCTCATTGCATCAGGTTAGGTGTACATGACATCACTGGGGTTTAACCTTCACCTGGCCAAGACAGTGTTTGCTCCACTTCTCTAGACTCTCCATTTTCTTATTGCCTTACAAAAAAGTCACAGGGTCCTGCCCGCTCCAGGGTAGTGGAGGGATTAAACTCTACCTTCTGGAGGAGGAGAGTCTCTATAGCATTTACAATCCTTGTAGAAGGAAAAAGTCTGTTCTCCACTTATTTATTTATTTGTTCATTTATTATGATCAGTACAGACGCATTGTTATTTATTTTGTATCGTGGTTATCCAATACTATGTTCCTTACTTCGTTGATCAAATTGTCCAAGCTTTTAGGATGATGCCTGTGTCTCTATGACATGCCCTCATTTTTTAGCAACTCTTTAGTTACTGTCACTTCAATATGTTCCAGGTTCTTCCTGTCTTTTCTCTGACTCAGCCCTAAACTCAGCCGTTTCTCCCGCAGCCCTGGTTCCATTTACTGACGACTGATATTTAGAAACCAAGATTTAGGCATTGATAGAGATTGGAAACTCAGCAGGGCTCAGCTTTTGGGAGATATAAGAGGTCATCAGAGCTAGTTTTTAATTTCAAACCCCAAAACAAATAAACATACCCCTTTTAATTAGAAATCAAAATAATCCATTTCTCTTGTGTAGCTCTTTATAGTGTGACAAGAGCTTTCATATCCATGACCTCATTTAGGCCTCCCGACTGTCCTGTGAGGAAAGTGGGAAGGTTGCCCCACGTTACAGATGAGGACACTGCAGAGGGCCTGGTTTTTCCAGCTCCTGTGGCCTCTACGTGGACTCGCCTGCCATTTTCATGCTCCAGGTGGCCCTGTTTAAGAGAGGCAGCCAAGGAGCTCCCAGACGCTCACCAAGGGGGTCATCTCAGCCATTCAGATGCCCTAGCAATTCCTTCCTGGTGTGGGTACTGTTGCCTGCCTTTAATACCTTAGAAGACCGGGTGTGCTGGAAACTGAGCACACAGTGGGAGTGTCTGGGGCATCAGGTCCGTCCCATAAATCAGTGTGCATACTTTCCTGGAGGAGCCTGGGAGATCAAATAAGTGGGAAAAGTCCACCTCCTGGAGGAGGACATGGATTAGTGAGATCAAAAAGTCTCCCCCTGCGGGAGAGGGCGGTGAGGCGGAGCATCCCAGCAGGTGTGCAGGGAGTGGGTGTGGGGCACAGTAGGACTGCTCCCTGAGGCCCAGTAGTTTGGTTCCTTGTCACCATTCTTTATGTATTCTGCCTTGAGAATATTTGGAAAGCAGTGCCCCGAGAATAAGGTTCTTGTTAGAGAGTGTGTGTGGGGGGGGGGGGGGGGGAAGGGAGGGTAAAGGTGGGACGGGGGGGGGGTGTCTGGCTATTTTTCCTTGAGTCCTTCCCTAAACCACCTCAGTGCTGTCACTTAGCCTTGCTGAGCTTCCGAGCACCGTCAGTAACATGAAAGGCCACCTGGCCACTTCTTGGCCTCAAAGCGGCGGCACGAGGAGTCCCCTCAGTGCGACTGCGTTCTCCAAGATACTAAGACCGAGCGCTCAGCTCTGGCCTTCCTGGGGATCCTTCAGCCAAGGGAAACTTGGCGAGGCTCTGCCCACACTCACGTTGGTGCCAGGCAGTACCGAGGCTCCTCCCCAGCGCCAAGGCCCCTGAGGCCACAGAAAGGCCGAGCAAGGAAGCAGGGAAAAACGGGGTCAGCGCCCCCAGGTTTGGGGGAAGGCGCCATAGAGAATGAGTCAGGTGGGATTTGCTCAAGAAGGGGGGCACACAGTACAGGAGGGGCTCTCTCTTAGCACCTGTGTCTGGAGCCCTGCTATTTACCAGGGGAAAGGGACAGGCGTTTGATCTCGGGTTGCAGCCCAGGAGAGAACCTGGCTCTCAGACAGAAGCCAGGAGGAGAACGGCCAAGAAGCTCTTGGAAGGCCTCACAGCAGGTCTCTCCTCCTGGCCTCTCTCGGTGCAGTACTTGTACCTCTGCTCACATCTGCTAAAGTCTCTTAAAAGTCACCCTGGGTCAGACACATGCACTTGGGCCTAGCCAAGCTCTATTTTAATCCACTACCAGCAAGGCAGACCCAGCTTCCTGCTCAGAGGGAGCTCTAGAAGGGGGGCTAAAACAGTCAGAGCTGGGGAGGCTGCTGGACACCCTGCCCAGCCCAAGCCCTAGGGATCTGGAGTTATGGACACAGACAATAGGGTGGTGAAGGCCCAGGGCAGGGGGTGGGGGCAGGCTAGAAAGGGCTGGGGGGGGGGGAAGAAGAGGACCTATGTAATACTTTCAACAATAAAGAATGAATGAATGAATGAATGAATGAGTGAATGAATGAAACGTGGCTGCCTTGGTTCTTCAGGATGGAGCCACACTGGAGTCCTCTTTCCCCCATTCTTGGCCAGCCAGCATGGTCGCCAGCACGGACCCATTGCTGGGAATCTTATCCCTTTTCTTTGCTGATACGGAGGCTGTGCCCATGATGCCGGGCCAGAGAAAACACCACGCTGTCCCCTTAGAGTCAAGGGTGACAACCACTGTGTAGACAGCCTCCAGTCAGACATCTAAAGGGGGCAGAGCTCCTGGTTCCGCCTCTCACTTGTGGTGACAACTTCTGCTGCCTCTGGAAGCTGTTGGGTTGGGGCTGAAACTGGAGATGAGCAATGGCAGTGAGAGAAGGGATTGACTTTGAAGGCTCAAGAAAAAACAAAACAAAACCATGCCCTGAGAGATGGAGTTGGCCTGCATGGCGATCGGTGCCATGAAAAAAGGCACGGAGAGTAAAGGAGAAGATAGAGTGACAGGGGCTGATAAGCTGGTCAAGAAGGAGCTCTTTAACAAGGAGGCATTCAAGTAAAAACCTGAAGGAAGTTCAGGAGCAAGTCACATGGACAGCTGGGGAAGAACATTCCAGAAAGAGAGAATAACAGCCCAAACCGGTTTGGCTCAGTGGTAGAGCGTCGGTCTGCGGACTGAAAGGTCCCGGGTTCGATTCTGGTCAAGGGCATGTACCTTGGTTGCGGGCACATCCCTGGTGGGGGGTGTGCAAGAGGCAGCTGGTCGATGTTTCTCTCTCATCGACATTTCTAGCTCTCGATCTCTCTTCCTTCCTCTCTGTAAAATAGCAATAAAATATATTTTTTTTTAAAAAGTGAGAGAATAGCAGGTGTGAAGACCCTGGGGCACGAGCCTGGCTGGAGGACATGGGAGGACAGCAAGGAGGAAGCTGTGGCCAGGGCAGGGCAGGGGACTTGGGGGAAGTGGCCAGGAGATCCAAGAGGTGGTCAGAACCAGGTCACACAGGGCCTGTCGGGCCTTGTAAGGACGTGGGCTTTTTCTCGGAGTGAAATTGGACCACTGAGGCTCTAGAGCAGAGGGTGGGCGTGATCTGGCTTATATTTTTAAAGAACCAGAGTGGTTTCTGTGGGTGGTGAAAGGGACTGAATTCCAGATATATTTTGGTTAGAGCAATAGGACTTACTGAGGGTTGGAGAAAGAGGAGTCAGAGATGAGGTTTCAGGGGTGAATTCATCTTGTCCAAGTGTGGGAGCATCATCTCCCTGAGCTCTGAAGGAAGCTCTCAGCACACAAGCTCATGAAGGCCTCTGGAGCCCACCAGATAGAGACCAGACCCTGGCCACAGCCACTGTCCCCCTAGAGAGAGCATGGCTGCTTTTCCCTTCAGAGACACCCATACCCTCCTCATAAACCTGCCCCAGAGCCTTACCCGAGACCATGTCACCACCATAGCCCTGCTTGACCAGGGAGAAGACCAGCTTCTGCTGGTGGGCGCAGTCGATGCACGCTTGCACGGCCTGCTGCAGGACCGCGGACGGCCTCTCGGGCCCGAAGTGCTCGGGGAGCTGCTGCACCTTCCTCCTCTCCAGGTAGGGCCCGGCGTTGGCCTGCTTGTTGATGTAGAGGCACACTGTGGAGACAGACCCATAAGCCCTCAGCACCGTGCACATCAGCCAGGGAGCTGCTCCCTCGGCCCTGGCCTGGGAAAGCTGAAAAGGGGCAAAAGTGGGAGTGATTCTTCCTACTTAGTAAGCAAAAGGGGCAAAGAAGCCCATTGCCCCAACGGCCAGGGCTTGTTCCGAAGAGCGCCTCCTGGTTGGGGACAGATGGACCGGTGGGTCCGCTGTGACGTACTCAGATCTGACAGCTATGGAGGCCCATGTGGACAGTGTGTATAAATGCACTTTCAAGCTGGGCATGTACCCATACAGCGTCTTCCCTTCTTCTCCAAGGGAGCTGTCAAGCTACACACACTGTCTGCCACTTTTGATGAATAAAAACATCAATATAATGTTGATTGCTCCAAAAACGATGCATTCAACCGCTGAAAAGAGTGCTATTTACAATTTCAAGGAAAATAATCACTCAGCCACTATTCAGGTGAGCACAATCAATAGTTTTCCACAGATCTAAAGTGAAAATAGTTTGAGCACATGCCCCAAAATGTGCATCTATTTATTTATAGGGCATATTCAGTCTTGTCTTTATTGATGTATTGTTTACATTTTAAAACATAACCGAGAAAAATAAATTCTTAAAGGATGAGATAAAAGCATATATTAATAACAGGTATCATATTTTCTTCTGTACATTGACTCTCCTCTTCTGTCTCCTTCCCCTGCCCCGCCCCTTCCCCCCACCCTACCCCAGAGCATGAGCATCTTGCCTTGGGAGCCACTAATGCGAAGGAGAGTTGAAGAGGGACTTTAAGAGGACAGACACCAATAGGGTTACTGAACAGTAATAACAAAGGCAAAGAAAATTCGTTTTCATTGACGGCCTATTATATTCCAGGCTCTTGATATATTTTATCTTGTTTCATTTTTAAGACAAGCTGGGAATTAGGTGTCATACCTCCTTCACTACTGAACAAACTGAGGCTTCGCGTGGTTAGAGGGATTCGTGTCTGTAATCAGTGGAGCAACAGGGATTTGGACCCAGCCTTTCTGAGGTCAAAGCCTATGCCCTTTTCAACCTACTAGGCTGCCCTTTCCTTCTACTCACCCCAGGCGATTAAGTAAATATAATTAGTAAGAAACTTCATGCCAGACACCACGCTGGGCCTTACAGAGAGAATGGTGAACCAAGCCGATGAGGTCCCTGGCTTCAGAGGGCTCAGTGGGGAGGCAGGCCTTCTCAGAGAGTCAAGGGACTGACGTAGGACTGGACTGTGAGAAACACTGGTGCTAGGAGAGCCTGAGAGAAGCCTTCAGCACACGGGCTCCTAAAGGGCCCTGGAGGCCTACAGATGGAGCATAGCCCCTGGCCACCACTGCCCCAGGCCTGAGACTCCCTGAGGACCTGGCAAGAAGCCCATGAAGGAGGCAGGTGTGCCTGAGCTGAGATACAAGGGAGACATAGGGTGACTGGAGGGATGATCATTCCAGTTGGAGAGAAGAAACTGTGCTAAGATCCTGGGGTAGGCCCCAGGCACTAAGCAGAGCAGTGAACTGGATCACAGAGGGAGGGAACTTACAGGGCCTTCTTGGCCATAAATGGGAGGAGAATGAAGGAATTTGGGTGGGATGGGAGAGGGCAGTGCAATGGGGTTGTGATGAGGAGGGTGTGTGTGTGTGTGTGTGTGTGTTTGACAAAATCTGATTGCTGCTATTCTTACCATGGCTGGTTGGTGAATGTCCCCTCAGAGACACTGGGCTGAGTGCTACCCTGACTGAATTGGAAGGTGCCAGGTGGAATTAAAGGAGATTAGGATCCGTGGGAGATCTGGAAGTACAAATAGGGGTGGAAACTCCTCAAGATAAGCAGGCTCACCATTGGTGCAAAGTAAACCTGGATCTGGAAAGAAAAATTTAGGCCACCAGCTACTCTTCCCAATCCTACCCCAAGGCAACCAGCTGAACCCAAGATACACTGAAAACCAAGTTTCAAATAATCCAAACTATGAGACATTTAAACTCACATTCTCAGAGAATCTGGTCATCCTATCTGCTGTCTGGCTAACAGAGTAAATCCTTTATTTGAGCTATGTCAGTGACAGCTCTCTAATTCATAAAGAAACTGTTCAATGACGGACAGGCCATCGCAGCCTTGGAGTTCATTCTCCTGACCTACCTGTGAGAGCCTGAGGGACTCCCACGCTGGGGACGGTGGCTGCGTCCTGAGGGATGGAGCTGAGGTCGGGCTCCGGCGTACTCCGTGGAGGTGAGAGGGCCAACGGAGTCAGGAGAACCGGAGACTTGAGCTGCAAGAGAGAGCCCATTTGGTCAATGAAAATCCAGAATTGCTCTCTACATTCTACCAGAATATTTCCTGGGTGGCAGTTAACCTTGGCTACTCTATCATGATGCCACCCCTTTCTACTCTGTAGCTTTGGGGGCTGACCTTCAGATTCGAGTCCATGTCCAAGATTCATGTTTGGGGTCACACTCAGAGGTCAGCTTGACCAGCACTTCATTTGAACCAAGGAAAGTCTAAGAAACTTTCATAGCCCAGGGGAGCCCAAGGAGATACAATGATTAAGTGTAATGTGGTGTCCTGGATGGATCCTGAATGGAATAGGAAAAACCTAACGAGTCTGAACAAAATATGGACATTATTTAATAATGATGGGTCAGCAGTTGTGACAAATGTACCACAGTAATGTATGATGCTAACAATAGGAGATACTAGGTATGGGTATATGAGAATTGTCTATCTTGGCACCTCTTTTCTAAATCTAAAATTATTCTAAAAGAGAGTTTATTTTGAAATATTAAAAATGGGATCTGGAAGAATAAACTGGGTAAAATGAAGTGAAAGGAGACAGAAACGGCGTCTTTCTTGGCAACATCAAGCTGGAAGAAGGTTTACTGCCCAGGACGCCTTACTCTGACATATAGGAGCTGATCCTCGGCCAGCAAAGCCAACAACCGGTACAGATGCTGGGCCAGAGGCAGCACACCACAAAGGTATGAATAATTCACTGGCTGGGCTGTTCCCTAAATCTCCCTGTGTGCTGGGATCTGCCCTCTCCTCATCCAACACAGGAAGGAGAGAGAAGCTGCGTCTTACAGCTTTGTCCATGTCCCTGCCTGTAGTTTTCCTTGGGGATTCCTCCTTTAGGCCTACTCTTTCTTCATACCCTTACCACCTGGGCAGGGTTCTGAGCAAGTGCTGTAGGGAGCAGAGTTAGGGGAAATTGAGTATTTCACAGTGTTTAACCTCAGATTTTGATCTAAAAACCTACCTGTTGAAAATCAGCTCCAATAACAAGAAGTTTGTAGCCAATGATTTAATTCCATTCCTAGGAGTCAGCTTGTTTTGGGGCCTACTTATACCTTTTCCTCCCTGCATTTGGCGGAGAGATTAAACACCAAAGGAAGGAGGAGCCAGTGTCCTTCGGCCTTGAGACCTGCTTGGGCAACATGTCAGTCACATCTAAGATCCTGGTTGAGAACTATTTGCACTAAAACTTTCCTAAGAAAACATATTATCCCAGTACAATATACTGCTTGGATCACAGTGAAGACAGAGGAGATGCTTGGATGTGGGAAGGGAGTGGTCCAGTGTCTTCATGCCTTTCAAAGGTGCAAATGGGGTGAGTATATAGGGTGTGAAAGCTGGGCCTTTCCTCCATCAGCACCACATGGGGTTCAGATTCTCCTCTGAGCCCTGAGTGGCGCTGAAACTGCTGAGGTACAGCAGGGGTGAAGGGAGGAGGGAGGTCGGGGTGCCGAGGCTCTACCTGAGGTGGGCTGGGAGGAACGGTTGCATTTCCTCCTGACAGAGGGAAGCCAAATGAGAAGACAATGAAGTGAGTATTCCATGGGTACGCAGAGAAAGACGGAGGAAAAAGGGAAACAAAAGACTCCATCACTGGATAAAGTGGAATTCAAAACCCCAGCTCTGTCTGGGAGCATTATTTGGTGGTATCCTGTCCACTGTGTCCTGCGACCCCAACAATCTTTAGTAGAGGCAACATATTTCAAGGAATGCTTGGTGTGATTGGGTTTCTTACAGAAACTGGTGAGGGGCCAAGTTCTATGTATCAGCAGGCATGGGTCAAAGCAGCCAGCCCTGCAGATGAAGAGGGGACATGGGACATCCAGCCTGAGGCATCGTGCACAGCAGAACTCCGAGCAGGGGACGCTGGAGCCAGCTTATATGGGTCCACAGAGATGATTGTTAGATTTCCGGTCATATTGCAAGTTGAATGTCAAATACAGCCATTATTTAAAATGACTGAATATTTGTATTTAGAGTATTAATTAAAGTATATTAAAAAACAAGCATAATAGATACTCAAAACTCATCATTTTCCAATTATTTACATTTGCATCTGTATGGAAATATGGAAATACAGATGCAAGGGTGGGTTGCTGCACATCTTTTCTCAAAACCATGTTCGGAGATGTCACACTGGTGATTTGTAATTGGCCATATTGGGAATATTTAGACCTTCGAAATTGGCAAAAGCTACAAATTAGGACCGGAATTATTACTTGACTGATTTATAGATTTAAGAAAGTGTTAAAAATCCAGGCTAAACTTAAAAGTGTGTCTTGTCTGTAGCTTTTACACGGTAAATAGGACAAGAAATTGAAATATCTTTTGAGTTCAAAACTATGCTATCCAGTTCATCAAAGAACTCACATCCTTGACAGATGAAAGAAGCTCCAACATACAACTTCACTTGTTTATGTTTGTCTTACTCCTTAGCATCTGCGAAAATATCAACTAACATTCACACGGGAGCTACACTCAGAATGCTGGAAACATCTGCCAGCATGCCACTGCCCCTGACCTATGGCTGAGCCCAACACTGCTGACCCCTGCTCCAGCCCTGGGGTGAGGCCTGGGGGAGGGGGTGGGGCTACAGAAGTTCAAAGGAGAGAGCCCCTGCCAGTGCTGCACACTGTCCAGCCAGAGGAAATGGCCCCTGCCTCGTGCCTGTGTAATCATTTTCCACCATGAACTACAGGTGGCACTCCATGCTTACCATCAGCAAGAGGAGAGCCTTAAAAATAGGCACAGGGAGTTATTAAATATCAATTCTTCCCTTGCCTGCTATTAAGCTGCATTTAGTATATATATATATATATATATATATATATATATATATATATATATATGACTTTAAAGCATATAAGATCTGTATAACCAAAGAAGCATTGAAGCCGATTCAACATTTCTAATGAAAACACATTTTAGAAAGATGCTTCAAAGAAGTGTTGAAACAAACAAAACCCTGTCTTCTTAAATTTGAACATTCTCTTAATTGATATTTTTTTGTGAATTTGACTTCTTATTACTCAGTGCCAAGAGTATGTATATACTTTGGGGTGGAAAGGGGGAGATGACGACAATAAGAGAAGGGAAACAAAACACAAGTGTTGTGTTTACCCATATTCATTGTAAAAGTACTTTCCTTAAAAGTAAAATTTGGAGTAAACAGAAGACTGTCCTTTAAGTACTTAGCTACGGCTGCTCGTTATTCCCAAATATCCATGCTCCCTATCCCTTTAATAACAGAGCCTCTGAATTTTAGCCCATCACCTGGTCACCCAGCACTACATTTTCCCATCTTCCTCGAAGTTAAGTGAGGCCAAGTAACTGAGTCTGGCCAGCTAGATACAAGTGTAGGGGTGTGGCTGGGCCCTTAAAGGGGAAAAACATGCCTCCACTAGCTCTGTCGCCATTCCACTGGCTGAACGTGTGGGATAGGAACTGGGGGAGTCCATTTAAGAGCATGAAGCAGGGACTTTTGCTAAGATGGCAGAGCAACAATGTAGAGGGAGCCTGGGTCCTCATTACCATCAAGCCATTGTATCAGTACCAGATGGCCTTCCCAGACTTTTTAACAGGAGAAAGAAATTATTAGCTTCTATTGTCTTTACGCCACCATTACAGCAGCTGACTTTGTATCCTGAATAATATAACTGCCAACACTTAAGAACATTTTAACCATTTGTTCTTAATATTTCAGGAATGAAATTCTTTCTAGAACATGGTACACTTTTCTAACTCATTAAACAGAGCCGACAGAACATAATTTACTCTTTTTTTTAATCAGAAAGGATAATTACTATTCTGATTAATAATACAAGAAGATAGTGAAAAGGTAGAGGGCTGCTAGCCTGACAATAAGTGACCTTGGGCTCTGGGGGTGGTTGATTCATGCCTAACTCCTGCCGTTTTTCTAACTCCCCCTTACTACCAAATCATCAAGGATCAAATAAGAAAATGCACATAAAGTGCTTTGGCTAGAACCACAAACATAGAAGTGCTCAACAAATGTTACATATCATTGCTATTAGTATTAGTTACTATTATTATGTGTTGGAGACAAATGGCTATTTTAAAAGTCTAGTACTTTTTTTTTCTGCTTACATAAGAATTTCAATCATAAAGACACAGAAATGGAAAAAATCTTGCTACGTGGAGACATGGAGTCACCGTGTCTACAGAAAGGGAGCTAGGGCTTCCCCTTGGTGCAGACCCTCTCTCTTTATCTCCTAAAAAAGACTTCAGTGGGTTTTTTGTGTTTTGTTTTGTTTTTTGTTTTAGTCATGGGGTCTACCTGTTGGCCTTGGGGAGTCTCTGAACAAAGGACCTAAATCAATAGCAGATGCTGCAAACGAGATGTAAAATTCTGTTTGATAACGAAGATGTCTTTTTGGGTGGTAGTCCGGTTACAGCTCTTCAGAGGAAATTAGTGTTAAGAGGTGTTTGCTTCCTTTGACGTGGCTGAGAAGGGGACAGCAAAGCCATAATGATCCTCTCACAGCAGTGAGCTTGTCCCAGCAATGTGGCTGTCAGCCAGGGCGAAGAGAGAGGTGGCCAGATGGGCCCTGGGAGGAGCCGCGACCTGTGAACTCTGGAGCACTGACAGCCAGTTGAACTTTCCCTTTTCTGCCTATAATTCACTCACGCTATTCTCAAGACTCAGAGAAGGGGTTAAATGTCACCACCTGTTATTGGTCTTAAAGGAGACGCTTGCTCCCTACTTGGAGCAGAGAGAGTTTCCACATGTGCAGGAGCACATGACTGACAGAGCAGCTCGGGGGAGCATCAGGCACGAAGTGACAGACAGAAGCAGCACAGCCCTGTGATGCAGTCAGCACGGCCAGCTGTTCACAGAACCTCCTGGGGGCGAGTCTGCCGAGTCTGCCGAAGGCTCAAACACTCCTTATTATGATAGTGTTGGTAGTATAAATATATCATAATGTTATTACTGGTGTGACAAAATTGTGTTATTTATTATTTTATAATGTCAATGTTATTGCATATTTTATTGTTCTATATTATTAACACATGATCATAGAATTATGGTGATAATTATTATTATCCCCTCGGTGTCCAGCTGTGTGTGTAGTCTTCTCTCCCCAGACATCATCCCCTTCAAGTCTAAGGCTATTAATAAACTGCTATAATCGAGCTTGTAAGAAATGTGTCTACAGTAAAAGAAAACAAACTCAGGGAGGGCTTGAAAGCATTTTCTTGGTAATAAAATACGAGATCTTTAAGAGTAGACCAAGTGATATCTTATTTTGCTTGCTCAGCATTTTTTTTTAGCGACTTGTGGCTCCCCAACTGTGTCCCAGATTGTTAAAATTGCCAAATTGGTGGTTATTTGGTAAATGTAATGAAACCGTATCGTTTCCTTGCTAGCTTCTCCACAATTAAAACCTTTTTTGTTAATAGCAAAGGGGGCTTCGGGGTCTAAGAAACTGCCAACATGAAACTGGAGAGACTTAATAGTTTGCCAGCTTTGTTTCGCCAAATAGGACCCTTTTTTAAAAAATTAGCAAATCCTGACAACATACAACACTTAATAAAATAAAGTAAACTTTAACCCTAAAATGGTAGGAATCAGATATGTCAGCGTAAAGGATAACCCTTTAAGTGGAATCATTTTGGCTTATTGAAGCCTTTCGGATGGTTCTTATTTTTCTCATGTCACAAGTGGGTCGGAACTCCATGCAGACGGGCACCCGGCTCGGAGCCATTCTTCCCTGACGCTCGGGGAGCTGTCTGGGAGCTGCTGGCCTGAAATAATCCCCACCCATTTCCCCAAGTGTAAGGGAGGTGGACTCAAGCAAGAGCTGTGGCCCCTTGTCCCCCCGCGAAACCGTGTGAGGCTTGGGCTGAGGCCTGCCTACTTGGGGCAGGGCCTACAGCGCCGGCTTAGCATCCCCAAAGCTTCCTTCCTGCCCTGAGGTGTCTCTGGGTGTTCGGAGCACTGAAAACTGCCCTTTTTAGGAGACAGGAAAATTGCAAAGTCGGGTTCATTCCACGGAGTGAATTTCCATTTTTCCTGGCTCCAGAAATGCTGTGTCTGTCAGTAATTTTCATTCTTGGGTCACAGCCCCCAGGGGAGTAAGAGAAAGGCCAAGCAGAAGAGAAGGGTTTTCAGTGTGTTTCTTCTTCGGCTCCTGGATTGGCTCCCTGGCTCTATAAACAGAAAGGCTGCCCGGTCCAGCCTTCCAGATGCGATTCCCAGCCGCCGGCCACTGGGCAGGTAGCTGAGCCGGAGACCTGCCCCGGGCTAGCTTCAGAGACAGAGTTCTGAAGATGAGGTGCCCATGAGGAAAAGAGGGAGTCCTTCATTTAGAAAAAATAACCAGTGACAGCCCTGGCTGGTTTGGCTCAGTGGATAGAGCATCGGTCTGTGGACTAAAGGGTCCTGGGTTTGATTCAGGTCAAGGGCACATGCCTGGGTTGCAGGCTTGATCCCCAGTTGAGGGCATGCAGGAGGCAGCCAATCAATGATTCTCACCATTGATGTTTCTATCTCTCTCTCCCTCTCCCTTCCTCTCTGAAATCAATAAAAATATATTTTAAAAAAATAACCAGTGACAAAAGACTTTACCTAAAACTTTTACTAAAACCGAGCCCCAAATAACTTTGAGTCACTTCCCCCCACCTACCATTGTTCGTTTCCAGCAATCGGAAGAACTGCAGAGAACCAAAGGGATAAAGGCTGAATTCATAACCAGCTCTTCGGAAGCTCCGTCTCTCTGCTGACCTGAAATAATTTCCATACATTTCCCTAAATCTATGGGAGTTAATTGCCAATTTGCATTTTGGTTTGAGCATTCAGATCTCAAGATGGAAACATAGCTCTTTATTTCAAGACGAGTAAATGAGGGGAAACTCCTGAAGCTCATTTTCTGATGCCCAAAGGCTTGAGGGGCACGAGCTCGTCTTTCCTCTCCGGTAGGGTCTGCAAACACATCTTAGGGGTGAAGCTCATCTGCGGGTCTGGGCTGCTTCCCGTGACTGCAGTAACAGGGGAGAATTTACTCTCCACCCAGAGCCTCTCCAAATCTTAATTCGTAAAAGGGTCACAGGATTTTAACTTTGCCTGAGACGCCTCCTTGGAGCCAAATGACGTCAACAGCTTTTATAAGCAGGAAACCATGAATTCACACCCAGCCTTCTCAGGATGAGTCCCCTCATTGAGGCTCTACTGGGGAACACTCTCCTGTGTCCTTTGACACTCGCCTGCTCTCATTATTAGTGTAAGTGACTCGGGGACATCATCTGCTTCTACTAAAAGAAATGACGAATGAGTTCTGGGAAGTGGTTTCCAGAGCCGCCCCAAAAGGCACAGTCAGGGGAAAGCTCGGTGTCCGAAACATTAATTTAGAGGTGAGGCTGCATAATGTGTCTTTGCTCTGACCCTAAAATGGTCTCGCCTTACAGCTCCCCCCATCTGGTGTAATTTGCTTTGTCCATTTGTGAAAATGCCCGTGACAGCAACAGCATGCATCGTGTAACAACGGGGCCACGTCCCTTACAGCTCCACTGACAGAGAGGTACAGATCCTGCCTTCCCCCAGCTCCCCACCTTTCCTCACATTCCCCAGTGGAGCTCTGCCCACGCACCCGTGCCCCAGCCCGTAGCACTGTGGAGAAAGGGGGTGATGGAGCCATACCTTGTACCCAGGTTTCCGCCCTCTTTTCTTTGGGATCTTCACTGCCGGCAAAGAACCAGCGGAAGCAGAATAAAGGTTATGAACTGCCATCGTCACAGGTGCTGAGTGCAGTGGGGGTCGGCCTCGCTTTCGCCCAGGGGTCCTCTGAGACTGCATTTCTGCTGGTGCCAGTCTTGCAGAAGAAGTGACAAATCACTCACAGGCAGAAGAGGTGCTAAGAGTCAGTCCAGACACAAAGCAAAACAGAAACAGAAGTGTTTGTTTGGTTTGCAAGGCAAACATGGATCCGGTTTGGTGATTTTGGCCATACCACCCCTTGTTGGAGGGCAAGACCAAATACAGGAGGGAGCCAGGCACCAGTAGGAGCTTTTATGGTGCTGTTGAGCTCCTGGTCTAATTTCAAGGATAGCACATTTCCCCGGGTCTCTAGTGAAGTAGGAAAGGTACTGGCTAGCTGGAGAGGACAACAGATTCCCAACGCCAAACACAATTGATGGTGTTACCAGCAACAAGACAAGTTTATCTATCCGTATCTCAGTTTCCACAGTTAGTTCAACTACATAGAACTCAAGTGTTTTCATGTAGTAAAAGTAAAATCACGAAAAAGATTGAAAATCTGAGGAATCTATCTGCTACATATGGGCCAACAAAAGATTAATACAAAGAATTTCTTTAAGTTATTAAAATGAAAATAAGAACTCTGATTTAAAAATGTGTAAGAGAGAGGATAAACAGAAATAAGTGGTCAATTATCACATGAAAATATTTTAAACTTTACTGGTAGCCTCCCAAAAAGTGAATTGATATTATTTGTGGCTCTCAGACTGAAAAATGTGAATAACCCTGACAACACTCTATTGGTGAGGGGTGAGAGGAACAGACACTATTATTTATGGCTGGCAGGGGTAGAAATTAGCTAACCTTTCTGGAGGACAATTTGAAAATCTCTTTAAAACTCACACATGCACACTTCCTGATCCAGCTATATTATTCCTAAGGAGTTCTCCTAAGAAGATAATCTGGGAAGAACACAAAAATATTTGGCCAAGGATATCTTTTGCATATTAATTATAATAGTGGAACTCTGGACGCAAGCAGAATATCTTTCAAAACAGCCTTAGTTTAGTATATTATTTCACATTTGTAAAATATAATACTTAGTAATTTTCAGTATATATGCGTGTATGCATACACTCATGCATATATGAACACTGCAAAATAGTCTATATAGTATAATTCTAGTCACATATTTTATGTATATAGATATATCTGCATATGTTTAGGAATAGAAAGAAGTCTTCTCTGATATTTCTGGTGATAAAATCTTCTTCACCTTTTTGTAACAATTTGGGGTGTTAAAGCAGTGACTAGGGGAGTTCTGTGGATCAAGAGCCAAAACCACTAGAAAACAAGAAAGCAAAAAAATGCCGAATAAGAAGCACACGTTTCCAATAGAAACTTCCATAGAATGGAAACTGTTCACTCATTGTTCATTTTTGTACTGTTTTTATACCTATGGTTTAAAAAATAGTACAAAGAAGAAAGCAAAAACAGAGATAACCAACCTCCTTAATACCACCTCCTTCCAGGTGAGGTCAGGTGGCAGCTGGGTTACTGACCTTCCCCAAAGATTTCCCATCATCTCCAAAGACCTCAAATGCTCTCCAGAGATATCCTACCCATGGACACACAACTTAATATAGCCAATCATTTCAGAACTGTCACAACCCTGGAGGTGTACATGAGACCTCCGAGCTTCTCTGCTTCAATTGTGCATTTGGAAGCCATCTTGGAGCAAAGAGCTTTAGTATAGTAATCATTAGAAGATTCTGCTCCTAATGCAGCATCATCATCGAGTCTCTAGATCTCCAAGTTTTGCCTCTATGAAGTTGTTAAATGATGACTTGACATATTATATCAAGTGATTTATAGCTGATTTCCCAGGTTTCCCTTTTCTTATCAAAACAAGGCTTGGCTAGAAATATTACAACTGAAACCAAGACAAACTAAGATTTGGTCTATGAATTTAGGGACAACATTTTACCTGTTAATCTTGCCAATTTAATCCTTGAAAATTAATGGTAGCTCTATCAAGGTCAAAAACAAGGAATGACCAAATCCAAAAGTATACATCAATTCCCTGGATTCACCTAAGAGTCAATCCTGAGGCATGGTGTCCAAGAATGAGAGAAAATAGATAGTTTTTTGTTGTTCTTTTTAAATGGCAGTGAAATGTATCCTCTCATCCATTCACTCATTAATTTATTAATTAATCCAACAAATATCTGTTGATCACACAGTGAGTGTCAAATACTGTGCTTAGACACTTGGATTATCGATGAGAATAACTAAGGTACATCCCCTAACATATTTACCAACTATGAAGAGGCAGACAAGTAGAGAGACAATAATAATATGTGAGATAGATAGTAGCACAGACGTTTCATATGAAATGCTATGAGAGCACCATGGAGGAAAGAAATCAATTCTCTTAGCAGGGTTGGGAGCAGGGGGACAGGAAACGCCTGAAGGTGACCCCAGAGGTAGGATATTCCCGGGCTAAGCAGGGCAAGCTAAATGTACAGAACTGGTCATGGAACAGGCTTGTGCAGGGGCACTTGGTGGTACATGAAGAAGAATGGGTCAGCCAGGCAGGAAGCAGAATCACTGGCCTTCTGTTGTTTCTAAAAGCATTAAGAGGTAGAAGTTACAAGGGTCTCTAGACTCCTAATGGACTCTAAAGTATTTCCTTCTATGAACTGCATGGAATGGGTTTCTGACATTGCTATAATACTCTTTCTCACTGCCATTTCAAAAGGACAACAGAATTCTATCTATTTTCTTTCATTCTTAGGCACCATGTTAAATTCCCCATTTGCCAGTGTCTCTATTGTGATGCTTTTGTCAGCAGCCTCATGTACAACCTGTGCTCCATGGGATGCTTAATTCTGTGTGGAAGGTGGTTTCCAGTGATAAGGTACACCTTGCATTTATCTAAAGTTCAACCATCCTTCAAGGTGGCCCAAGCCCTCTTGCTTCTCCTCACACTCTCACTTCTCTCAACTCCTTCACCATCTATTGCTTGCATCACCAGTTTCGGCAAGCACTGGTTAAATGATAGTTGGCATCATTTTCTCATTGTTTCACCCACATAAGTGATTTCTGTACATTCCTGGAGGCCAGGGACCATATTTCATATGTCACCCTGCTTTTCGCAGCACCTGGTGCAATACTGCACCCACAGAGTGCACCTGGCACCTGTGGCAATGCCATTCACCAGGGAGTCTACCCATCTCACCTGGGCTAGCAGCCCACACCTGGGGTCAGAGGTATTTTAATTTTGGATGTAAATATATCAATATAAGAGAACATTTTGATGGTCAATGGAAACTTCATACCATAAGAAGAGGAACAGCAATATGTTCTGTTAAACTGAGGAAATATTCTCTTGATACACATTTTTCCTGGTTCTGACACTAAAATTGGGCCAACACTCATCTGTACTCACTCTTAGCTAGTGCTCACATGTTTCTCTCTGATACTGTTCTCTACTCTAAATAAAATTAGAATAACTGATTCCATATCTTGTGGAGAGAGAAAGGTAAGGATTACAATGGAACATCTTATTATTACCAGATCAAGGATGATTTAGGAATACCCAGGATATCATGGATATATATATATATAGAGAGAGAGAGAGAACAGACTGACAGTTGTCAGAGGGAGGGGTTGGGGACTGGATGAGAAGGGTGAAGGGATTAAGCAAAGAAAAAAGAAAGGCTCACCGAAACCAGTTTGGTTCAGTGGTAGAGCATCGGTCTGCGGACTGAAAGGTCCCAGGTTCGATTCCGGTCAAGGGCATGTACATTGGTTGTGGGCACATCCCTGGTAGGGGGTGTGCAAGAGGCAGCTGGTTGATGTTTCTCTCTTATCGACGTTTCTAGCTCTCTATCTCTCTCCCTTCTTCTCTGTAAAATATCAATAAAATATTTTTTTAAGAAAAAGAAAAAGAAAAAAGAAAGACTCATGGACACAGACAGCAATATGGTAATTGCCAGAGGGAAGGGGGTAGCAGAAGGTAAAAGGGGGGGATGAATGTGATGGAGGAGACTTGGCTTGGGGTGGTGAACACACAGAGAATGGACTATATACCTGAAACCTATATAATTTTATTAACCAATGTCACCCCCAATAAATTTAATTTTTAAAAAAGAGTATCAGGGGTAGTGTTAGGAGGGCAAAGAATTGTAACAATTTATGAATCAACAGCAACAACAGCAATGGTAATAGAGTGAGTTGAAGTAATTGTTTGTGAAAGGCTAAGAGCTCTTTATGAGCCTCAGAAGACTCTGGTAAGGTCACAAAACTCTAGTTATGCTCATTTTCATATAAAAGAAGGGTGAATAGAGTAAAATGTCAGTTGTTTTTGCTGATTTTAGTAAGTAGGGAAAAGCGTATCCTCAGGTGTTTTGTTCTAAGTCTCTACCTGTCTAAATTGACATGAATGAGTACAAAGAAGTTGTCAATAAGCCAACTTCTCCTGGAAAAACGGGAGTTTACTCAGAAAAAAAGAAGCCCCCGTTGTCCCAAACAATAACTGGGTAACAAGTGGGTGCAACGGAATACTCAAAAGTGCTCAGCCATCAGAGGTCTTCAGAGGAGGTGTCCTCTCTCGGCCTAGAAGGTGAAGCTCCCAGGTGTGCCCATAGGCACCGAGATTTCAACACGCAGGTGCCTCCTCCGTCCTAGCCAGGACTCTCAGCCCTGTGGTTCCGAGGAGTGCAGGGGGCTTCCCGCCTCCTTCCAATGGGCCTCCTGCTGTGAAGGCGGGCACTAAAAGCCTGTGGAGTCCGTCCTACCCTTAGCAGGACTTGTACAGGAACCTGCCCTGCACCCATAAAAGAACACTTTGAGGTGCAGCAGATGGTGACAGAGAGCCGAGACTCGTATATTGAAGGGGGAGGAGGAAACACACATAAACCAAGAGCAGAGGATATGTGCAGTGAAGGGCGAGAAGCACCCATTACCACCTACAGGGTTTGGGAAAACGTTACCATATCTGAAAGCAGGAGAGACAGCACACCACAGAGGTCTGAACAATTCACCGGCTGGGCTGTTGCCTAAACCTCCCTGTGTGCTGGGATCCGCCCTCTCCTCATCCAGCGCAGGAAGGAGAGAGAAGCTGCGCCCCACTCCGGCCCCACCACCTGGGCCCGCCGGACGCAGCTGCTCCTCAGCACGTGGTTTCAGAGAGCAAGAGAAAGCAGGTGGGGCCCAGGAGGGACTGGCTGCCACCTTCTTCCAGGCACCCTGAGCGCCACCCTGACAGGCCTTCCCCTTCAGGTGACACCTTTTCAGAAGACAGCCCTCGAGGGACTCCGTGGGCTGGCCCTCGGCCTCTCTCCCTCAGCTCCATCCCTCCTCCTGGCCCTGCAATTCTCTGTGTGAAAGGAGCAGTCCTCCACCCACCCATCCCCACCGCCCCCCCCAGCTGTCTTTCAAGGTTTCTTGACAACTGCTTGCTGGGTTTGCCCAAAGGGGGGGGGGTGCTGGTCTGAGTTTGGAGGGTGCGGTTGGCATGGGTAAGACAAGGGAAGCTGTCACCTTCTCTCTTGGCTTTGCTAGCTCCCACTGGGGAGCCTCCTGGTGCACACCCTGTTGGGCGGCTTGGCCCTGCCTTCTGCTACACCCCGCCTCCCTCTGCGCCTCTAGCCTAGAGGTGGCTGCAATGGACTAATGGTCCAGTCTCCTGTTGGGGCTTTTTCATCATCATACGACCATTTCCCAGAATTAAATTCCTAGTGTCTTAAATGCTGAAGAGAGTTCCTCGCTAGATCCTGAGAGACAGACCTGGAAAAGGATGGCAGGTCAGCCACTGATCCGGCAGAATGGGAAGCTTGTAAGAAAGCCTCCTTTGGAAACGTCCTGTCTTTCCCACTTTCCCAAAACATGGAATCTGCCCACCTGTGGCCACAGCTGGGAACCTGCCCGCGTGCATGGCTGTGAGGAGGGACCTGGAGGAGGGGGGAGACAGGCTCCTCTGCCGCGGCGGTGGTCAGCAGTCATAGCTAAGAAAAATGAGAGCGAATGGTCTTCACGATCCATGTTCCAGTTTGCCTTGTAGCACGGATGGCATGCTACCCTATGGTGGGTGAGGAAGATACACGCTACAGATGCACAAGCACATGTGCGTGTGTATGCTCACATGCCTAAAATATCTCTGGAAGTGTTTTTAAACTGTAGGGATCCTCTTTGAGGTAGGCAGCAGCGGCTGGAAGGCTAGGGGCTGGAAAGGGAAAGGGACTCTTCTCTGTGTGCTGGTTCCTACCTCTTATATTTATGTGCATTCAAAAAAGCAAGCAAATAACAAGTCTAATCTATGCTCTCTCACTCTAGAGGAGAATGAGTGAGTGGCTCTGCCATCTGCACGACTGGCCGGCCGGGGCTAGCTGCAGAAGGGCAGGTGCCCAGGTGCTCTGGACCCTGAAAGGACTGCGAGGCACCAGCCGGCCCGTGGGTGCTGCACTGCGCCTGTGCCATGGCTGTGTGCATGTGCACCAAAAAGGTCACCTGACCGGACCAGCAACCATCTCAGTGGGCATTCATAGCACATGAGGCACAGTAGAAAGTGTGGTGGAAAGGACCCTGGGCCCCAGACCTGGCTCCACTCCTAACCAGCTGAGAGATGAGGACGAGCCACTTAATGTCTCTGGGCCTCAGATTCCCATCAGGTCTGAGCTCCCTGTCAAGCACAGCTCTCAGGTACAGAAAGTGACTAGAAGCCCTTCTTAGATGGAGATAGTATCTTACTTCCATAGACAGCAAAAGCAAGAAGAGACCTACTCTTACCTCACAAGACAACACAGAAACAAAAGGGGCCGGGGGAAGCCATACAAGTGGTGTGGCACCCTGGTGGCTGGGGAGCCACCGTGCTGCAGGGAAGCAATTTCATAGCCCGCAGCTGCCCCCTAAGGGAGGGGCAGGCAACGCCTCATTGCTCATCAGTACCAGGAAGAAGCAAGAAACTGCCCCGCCACAGCCTCCTGGACAGACCTGGGAGGCGGGTAGCAATTGGCCTTGCAGCAGCTCTCCTCAGGCCTCCCTTGCGCCCCTGCTCCAGGAGGATCCAGGGATTCTGAGAAGACTTAGGTCAGCCGTAGGTCAGCTGGGGCAAGCATTGCCTGTGTGGCCCATGGGGAGCCATGCCAGGCGGCCGGGCTGCCATGGTGGAGCCAGTCCCCCACACATCTCCCTGCCTTTGAGGAGCTCACCACTCGGGTGAGCTGCACATGGTATGGCAGGAGGGCAGTTCTGAGGTAGCTAGTGTCTTGAGGATGAAGCCCAAAGAGCCAGATTCCCAGAGAGAAGAGGTCCCGAGGGACTAAGATTCTCAGGGACAAGGACCCGAAAGGAAAGTCGGAGCTTGGGGCCTGCCAGCTCCTCTCCATCTCACCCTTTCCGGGTCCTTGCCACCTGGCACTCCCTGCAGGATCTTAGCGCCCTCTCCCTTTACTGCTGACCCCAGAGGACATCCAAGCCGAAGGGGGGTTCCCTGTAGGTGGCACCTGAGGATTTCCCCCAAAACCTACTCTTCTCTCATTCCAGGAGGGTCTGTGGGGCTTGAACCTAATAATGGAACCGACCTGCTTCCAATCTGAATGAAGGTAGAAGGGGAACTCAAGACAAGCAAACCACTCAGGTCTCCCGGAGGCTTCTAGCTTGGTGCCCCAATCAGTTTTCTCTAAGATGGACTCAGAGGAGGGGCATGACTGGGTCTTTGCTCAACTCCTCAAGAGAGAGCTCTACCTCTCCCCGAAAGGCATCAGCTTCTGCCTGAAATGGGAGGCCTGTCCCCGCGGCCAGATGAAAAGGAGTCACTTTCAGAGTGACTGTGTTCCTCCAGGAGGTGGCCTTCCCGAGGCTCCTCATCCACAGCTCTGCCTGGACAGCATGTTTATATTCCATCCTTCCCTGTGGCCGGGATGAAACAATCTCTATCACAGCACCTCCAACGTGTCATTCTGTTTATTGGTATCCTTTTTTCTTTCTCGCAATATACATGAACTCCTCGAAGGAGGCGCTAGCTATGTCTTGATCAATGTATCCCACCATATTCAGCATCTGGCACGTCTTATCAAATGTTGACTAAACCAAGGATGTATGAGTGAATGGAAGCATGAATGCATGAATGATCAGCAGGCCATCCCCTCCTCCAGGACTTGCCCACTCCTCACACTAAGGCAACAAGACCCAGGCATTTGTTACCATCAGGCTCAGAACTCTATCCCCTGATAACCACTTTCCAAAAATAGGGCCTCCCCAACAAGATACAATGCAACGCCTGGCTGGTGTGCTTCAATAGTTGACGTCACGGATGGATTCCCAGTCAGGGCACATGCGGGGATGGTGGGCTTGATCCCCAGTAGGGGGCGTGCAGGAGACAGTGGATCAATGATTCATTGATGTTTTTCTCTCTCTCTCTCTCTCATCATTGATGTTTCTCTCTCTCTCCCTTTCCCTTCTTCTCTGAAATCAATTTAAAAAAAATTTTTTAAAGCCACAGTATACCACATGCTGCCAAGATGGGCCTTTACCTACTTCATCTCTTTTAATTTTCATGACTCTGTGAAATAAGCATGATTGTCCTTGGACTCACCATTGAGGAGCTGAGGCCAGAGAGTTTTCATGAGGTCACTCCTTAGAAGGAAGGACTCAGATCCCACCACAGGGCTCTTGGCACAAGTCCCTACAGCTGTCTCCCAGAGTCAGGCCTGGGCGGCATGAGGCGAAGCTAGCAACGGAGCTGGTTAGAAGGATAGGAGGGAAACCTAACCCTTCAAGCCACATCTCCCAAGTGTCTAGAGGATATGAAGAGATGACACTGGCAGATGAAAGCTTAGGTGGTATAAGGCAACTCAATCAGTTCGCTGAACATGTGATGACTGGGTGGACAGAAGAACACCCTTCCTTAAGTCAGGGCCTGTGGCATGCACACTGATCCACATATTTTAAAAGACTGTTAAAGGCAGTGCTTGCTGGCAGATGCTTGTTTCTGCTAGGAGGTGGAGTCAGAATTTCTGTCACTCTGTCTCAGAACGCGAATTCTACACTGTAAGGAAAGGCACTTTTTGGGCAGCTACAAGTATTTCTTTTTTTTCTTTTTTTTTTTTTTTGCAAACCACTATTTCCTGTTTTGTTCTCTATTTATACTTCACATTTAGTTTTGAGAAAGTACTAGCGGTTTGGTGTTTTGGTTGTTTCTGGCACAATCTTTATCTACAAAGAAAGTCTCTTCTTTAAGATGATTTTCTCATAATATAAACCAATTGTACACCTAGATTTGTTTAAAATACTTTCCTGAGAAAACTTTTTAAAGATTTAACAGTAAAACAATGAGATTCAAATAGCACAAATCACAGCTCTCTAAGTCAACACCTCACACAGTGCAAATCCAGCCACCAGTCTTGGGCATTTGTGAATTCCTCAAGGATTTCACACACGGCTTCTTTAGGCAGTGACATTTCCAACTCAAACATTTTCAAACAATCATGATTGTTTAGACTAAAGTAGAGAAATGTGTAACTATGATATCTTCATTATGATATTCTGCAAAACCTTGAAGTATCTAAGGCACTCTCCAGCGCTATGTAAAGAGACTATCAACCCAATGTTTGCCCTGGAAGAACTCACTAAGAAAAACACGACCTTGGACTCAGGTAAACACGATACAGCAGTCAGCAAAAAACAATGCCCTTGCTTCTTGGGAAAGTCAAGGAGAGATGCATTTTAGAAGTGAATGTCAAAAGCAAGTGCTCAGTTATCTTGAAACTGAGTTTGTTTCTCCATGTTTGGTAGCTGAAATGCTTGCTTCCCCAATAGACAAGGACCATGTTTCCGTGGTCAAGGGGTCAGTAGGAGGAGAAAGTGACCGGGAGCCAGCAAGCAAGGATCAGGAGCGTGGCTTTGAGTCGCGGTGAAAAGTAAGTAGAGTAGAAGCATGAATCCTGGGCACGGTGTCCTGACCTATTGAATGAGATACCAGTACTTGCCAAGGTCACATCACCAGCTGCCTTGAGGGTCCAATGGGAAAATGGCTGTGAGAGCCCATCATCTCTGTCAAGCTTTGTGTGACATAAATTGCTGCTGCTCCTGGACAAATGATTCTCATCTTTTGTTCCCTCTGCAAAGAACAGAGAGCTGGTAGGAACTCTATTTCCCAACCAACTTGTTTGCAGGGGCCCCCAAAGACAACACGATACAAAATCGTTGATTTCTATTTACCAAGCTAATGAAATACACCCAAATGCATCCAGAGAACACCACGTTCCTTGGCCCTTCCTGTAGAGCATCACAATAGCCCCGCCTCCCAGCTAGATTATACCTGCCTCGGGGGGACCTGGGGTGCTGTTACTTACACCCTGGCATGAGGGGGGAGGGTTCAGAGATCTCAAGGAAACTGAGTGGCTAGGAGGAAAGGGGGCACCTGGTGCGTGGCACTGTTACTATCCATCATCCATACATGCAGTCACTACATACAAGGGTCACTCTCCCTTATTTTACAAAGGAGGACTTCAGGGTCTTCAAATATTAGGAATGCAAACTATTGAGGTCAGGGATAGAATGGGTGAAGGGACAGAGGATTTTAGACGCGGAGTACAGGAAACTTTCTAACTGAAGGGAGGAAAACCAGACGCAGTGCCGATTAGCTTCTGATCCTTAGGATCACAAAGGCTTTGCTTTGTCCTGTTAGGTGCGGTCAGGGCATCAGCCCCCCAAGGATATGCAAGGAGACCTGACCAGTGATCCCAATGGCCACACAGCTTAGAGGCCCCATAGCCTTTGAAATACTAGAAGACCAGGACCAAAAAGCAACTTCTTAGCCCCAAAAGAAAAGCACTAGATAGACTTTTCTCCTCTTACTCATCCCTTCAATCATTCAACGAATGTTTTCTGGGCACCTATCATGTGCCCACCCACTGGGGGCATGAAGACATACCAGACACTCTCAGAAGGACTGAAGAGAAGCAGACCGCCTACGTGTCATTGTGTCTCCTGAGTACCACCCACCAGACACACACACACACACACACACACACACACACACACACACACACTGGCGTGCTGTGCAGCTGGATTCTCCATGTCTGTGTTGTCAGCACACGGCTCCTCTGTCTCAGTGTCCCAGGATGGCTCTGAGCTTGGTGACATTAGCAAGTCCCCTAAGAATGAGAAGCAGCCATACCACACACTCAGTCCAGCGGGGAGGGACCACTACTAGGCACAGAGATGGGGCCTCTGTGGCTCAGGCCGGCCAGCCCACAGCAGAGCCGCAAGTTTACCTCTTGGTCCCCCAGCACAGCCCTTGAGGCAGGATTCCCAATCCCGTCAGCCCTGGTCCGCGACTTCCCTCACACCGTGTCCTTCTGCTTAGGGAGCAGTCCTTAGTAAGCCAGTTACACACAGGGCCCAGCTCACAGAGCCAACAAGGCGACAAATAGTGGCTGAATAACAAATGAACTAATGAAGTATACAGACACACATTCATTACTTTGTTCAATTCTCACTATAAGCCTCAAAGCAAGTACTGTTATATACCCCCATTTTACAGGTACAGAGTCTGTCAGCCCTGCTCAGATGACGGCTCTGAAAGGCTCGTGTCTTGCCAGAGGTCACACACAGTAATGCCCAGCCTCTATCCACTGGCCCAGCCCAGCCTCTGTCCACCAGCACCGCGTTAGATGTTAGCAGCCGAGACTCCAGGGTGTTGTCCCCCAACGCCTTTGCTTCTGGCTGGGCGATGTTACATTTTAAAAGCTGACTCCTCAAGACCAAAAAGCCTGGCAGCCTCGCACGGAGCTCCCTGAGACAGTCGTCGACGTCATCACAGCGCAGTGCCTGGGCTGGGTCAAAGCTGACGTGACTTCCAGGGGCCTCGTGGACAGTGAGTCCTCAACAAATATGATCTGATTGGCTCATAAAAGGAAAGGGAGGGAGGGGATGATACCACGATGCAACTGCGGACTTCCACCTGTCGGTTACTAAAGGAAAGGTCAAGAAATGGAAAAGAGATCGACTCTGTCTTGCTCCCTCTCCAGTGTGTTAGTAGTCAGCAAGCAGAGGCTTCCTGCATAATTTCCCAGATCTCCTCCCTTCCCCAAGATTTCCTGAGGCCATGCAACAGCAGGTAGACCCATTCTTAATTGGCTTTCAAAGTTTACCTTTTAAAAATCTATGGCTACATGAATATTTATTGAACACTCACTAGGTGTGGGGCATTTGCACCGGGCCCTGGAGATACAAAGGGGCTCGAGACAAGCACAGACAGAAAAGTGGGTGCAGCCGACAGGCACGCCTGGTCGAGCGAGGACAAATCTCACATCCTTCCGGCAGGAGCCAGGAAGAGACGTCTCCTGGGAGATCAACGTGCAGAGGAGTGCGGGTGACAGAGAGCACTAAAGAACACAGGGTTGTCTTTGGGTGAACTTTGACTTTTTCGACCAAGAACAAGGACAGCATTAGCCTACTGCTTGAAGTAGACCAGGGCGTTGAGGAGATGGCTCAGAGAGTATTCCATTCTGTTTAGAGCAGAAAGGGGAAGGATCTCAAACTGGAGGTGGCAGAGCATATGATAAGAGAGGGGACAGCTGCCCCACCTTTTAGCATACAGTTAAAAGAAGGGCCCCTCAGAATTCTCAGTATCTAAGATCCATCCAACCCGAAGGAGGAAAGCAATGGTTCTTGGGCTTCCTTTTGTCAGCAGCGAGACCAACTGAATGACTTACCACATATTGCAGCCTGGGGCTATTATCCCACAGGACAGGTAGCCCTGTGTGCACATCAAACACAGCCCCAATAACTGGGAAACCACCCTGGTCAGTTTGGCTCAGAGGACAGAGCATCGCCCATGGACTGAAGGGTCCCAAGTTCAAATCTGGTCAAGGAAGCATATCTGGGTTGCAGGCTCAATCCCTAGCCCTAGTCGGGGAGCCTGTAGGAGGCAACCAATTGATGGTTGCCATTCTCTGCCTCTACCCCTCCCTTTCACTCTCCCTAAAAATCATAGAAAAATATAATTGGGGGAGGATTAACAAAATAAAATAAGAATAAGAATAATAAGAATAATCGGGAAACCCATGAAAAAGCAAATAGCAACACAAGCCAAACAATTGCAGAATAGGCCATTTGGGTTCCTCCTCCCTGCTTCTAGGAGGGCGTCTTTCTCACTGTGAACCAACCAGATGGGATCCCATTCTTTCTGCTTTCATCTCTTTTGTCGCTTCTTTACAAGGTGAGTTGCATCCTTCTATCTGGGGAAACCCCAAATTCTAAACAGCCCAATGTAGTAAAGACATTAGAGCCTAATAGCGTTGTTGGGTCATGGGGTTGTGTTTAACTTTATAAGGAGCTGCCAAACAGTAGTCCAGTGGTTGCACCGTCTTCACTCCACCGGCCATTTGCTCCATGTCCTCACCAATACTGGTTGTCCGTCTAGGGGGTGGAACTTAGTTTGTATTGCCTAGATGAGCAGACAAAGTGATGGGCACCTTTTCATGTGTATATTGGCCATTTGTGTATCTTCTGTTTAAAGTTTTTGCCTAAATATTTATTGCCTTTTTTACTATTGGGTTATAGGAGTCCATTACATATTTTAGATACAAGTCCTTTGTCTTCTATACAGTAACTGCAAAACTTCTGTCCCAGTATGTGGCTTGCCTGTTCATGCTTCAAATAGTGATAAGCAGGTTTTCATATATACTTTTGTTCCCTTTTTAAAATATATTGTGATTGATTTCAGAGAGGAAGGGGGAGAAAGATAGAAACATCAATGATGAGAGCAAATCACTGACAATAAGCAGATTTTAAAAAACTTTTTATGAAGTCAAAAATAGCCACCTGTTATTTGATGAT
Organism: Vespertilio murinus; assembly: GCA_963924515.1. NCBI lineage: Eukaryota > Metazoa > Chordata > Mammalia > Chiroptera > Vespertilionidae > Vespertilio > Vespertilio murinus. The sequence goes on from OZ004705.1 coordinate 165,884,477, forward strand.
TACTAGTTTGTGTGCCCTCTCCTAGAATTTTTTCTCATCCCAAGGTCATGGAGATATTCTTCTGTTTTCTTCTAATTTAAAAAGCATTGTGGTTTTACCTATTATTGCTTAAGGTATATGATTCATCTCAAATTAATTATTGTGTGTGGTGTGAGATAAGGTTCAAGATTCATTCTTCCCACATACAGACGTCCAGTCATTCCAACACAACTTTTTAAAATACTTTTTTTTCCCATTGAATGCTTTGGCACCTTTGTCAAAATCAATTAATCATATGAATTTGAGTTTATTTCTGGACCATTTATTTTATTTCACTGAAATATTTGACTATACTTATGCCAATGCCAAACTGTTGTTTACTTTATAATAAGTCTTAAAATCAGGTAGTATGAGTCCTCCAACTTTTCTTTTTTCAAGTTTATTTCATAATTTACATTTAAATGTTCGTGTAAGTGTCGTAAACCTGCTGACATTTTGATTGTGAATGCATTGAACCTATAAATTAACTTGGGGAGAATTGAAATTTGGTCAATATTGAGTCTTATAGTCCATACACATTGTATATTTCTCCCTTTATTTATGACTTTTTTAGTTTTTCTCACAAATGTTTTGTCTTATATTTTCCTTTTTAGTTCTAGAATTTCAATTTCTACTTGTTTTTATTTAATTTTAGTTTCCATTTCTCTCCTAAGATATCCATTTTTTTCTTATATTATTTAACATATTTATAATAGTTATTTTAAAATATTTATCTGATCCATCTGTAGATATGTTCCTGTTGTCTATGTATTTTTCTTCATCATGAGTAATATTTTCTTGCTCCTTGGCATGTCTACTTCTAAAATTGCACTCCAGGAATTGTGTGCAGAAGAACAGTGGAGAATGGAGCATGATTTTTTTTTTCCTAGTCTTGTTTATGCCCCAGAGTCTCAAGCCCTTTCTCCTGTCCTGTGGTTTTCCGTTTTCCCGGGAGTGAACGGAGCTGCAGCTTTGTTCACGTCGCGTTTGCCTGCGATTTGCCCGGCTCCCAGCCACTCTCCTCTGTTTTCTTGTTTACCTTTGACTTCAGCTCTTTCAGGGCCCCAGAAGCCAAAAACTACACGTTTTTTTCTCTGCCGAACAGCCACCCCCCACTGATGCTGTCTCAGCACGACTCAGAAACGGGGAGATGAATTTACTGGGGGTTTTATGGATGTGTTTTTGTGCCACTTTATGAAAGTATTGCTTGTCGGCAACCAGCCCGCCTTTCTTTGCCCTCCTCTGTGCCACTGGACCCTACGGGCTACGTGTCTCCCCCGGGGGCGGGCCGTCAGGGACATCAGGAGGGCCTTAGAGACGCTGCAGATAAGAAGGGCCTTTTCCCTCTTCTCCCGCTTAGCATTCCTGCTGGTGGCAAGTGGCTCTGTCCGCAGGGGTCCTGGCAGTGTTGCCGGGAGAGGAGCGCGGCTCTCTGGTCAGACTCTCCAGCGTGTGTCCCCGCTGTCCCCGCAGAGGTCTGACTCAGTTTCCTAGGCTTCCTTCCTTTCCCTGCAGCCTCAGGGACAGCTGCTGTTCTCAGCAGTTACCACGTTAGCGCTCTCCGCTCCGCTTTCAGCAGCTAACCACCCTTTGCACAGTTAGCAATTCTGTGTATTAAATCTGCCCGATTCACATTTCTGGTGTGTTTTCATGTCTTCTGACTGAACCCAAGGGTGTTCCAGGTTCCAGCCCCTCCCTACCTGCACCCACTGTCACATGCAGGTCCATTCCTCCACCCCAGACCCGGGCCACACTGTCACTGGTCCCCAGACAGCTCCCACTGCTCCCCACTCCTGCAACCCCTGCCCCCCCCTCCCTCTCGGGTCTGGTGCACTCCAAGTCAGCCTTCCAGACGGCTCACAGAGCAGCTCGTTGGGGATGCCCAGGCCTGCATCTACCGCTTCCTGCCCGTTCCCCGGGTGTGGGGGCGCCACCTCTCCGCCGCTCATTTCTCTCAGGGAGATAGTTCTATCCGGGAGATAGTTCACCACGGTTTGTTGGTATCCATCACTTTTGGCCAGTGCCGTGGAAAAGAACTGTTTCTTTTTCCAGCTTATTCTTATCACTTCCCAGGACCAAACGTCTTTCACATCCTTCTGTATCCTACCTGGGAGCAGAAGCCTCTAGGTCAGTGGTTCTCAACCTTTCTAATGCCGCAACCCTTTAATATACAGCTCCTCATGTTGTGGTGACCCCCAACCATAAAATTATTTTCGTTGCTACTTCCTAACTGTAATTTTGCTACTGTTAATGAATTGTAATGTGACCCACAGGTTGAGAACCACTGCTGTAGGGCCTAAGACAGGAGTGGGCAAACTTTTTAAAAAATATATTTTTTATTTATATGTAAATAAATATATTTAAATATATTTAATTTTTTATTAAATATCTCTATCTCTCTCCCTTCCTACAGAGAGGAAGGGAGAGAGATAGAGAGCTAGAAATGTCAATGAGAGAGAAACATCGACCAGCTGCCTCTTGCACACCCCCCCACCGGGGATGTGCCCGCAACCAATGTACATGCCCTTGACCGGAATCGAACCTGGGACATTTCAGTCTACAGACCGACGCTCTACCACTTAGCCAAACCGGTTTCGGCTGGGCAAACTTTTTGACTCAAGGGCCACAGTGGGTTCTTAAACTGGACCGGAGGGCCGGAACAAAAGCAACCTGACCATGCTGGCACTCTCATCTTGGGCTGCTGGTGAAGGAGCGAAGGGGAGAGCAAGAGAATCCTCCGCTCTTTCGGCTCCACGGGCCGGATAGAACAGCCGAACGGGCCAGATCTGGCCCGCGGGCCATAGTTTGCCCACGGCTGGCCTAAGACCATCAGAAAACACAGATATTTGTATTACGATTCATAAATAATTTTATGGTTGGGGGGGGGGGGTCACCACAACATGAGGAACTGTATTAAAGGGTTGCAGCATTAGAAAGGTTGAGAACCACTGCTCTAGGTATTCTTGCAGATGCAAAGAAAAATTTCAGAGGGATATGCAGAGCTAAGAACTGAGAAAGGGGGAATGGGAGTGAGAGGGCGCATTAAAGGGTGGAGTTCTTACTTTTTATTATAATCTTCAATGGTTCACTCATTTATTCAACGAATATTGGGTGCTCAATGCTACTATGGGCCAGTGTTCTGGACACGAAGACTGTAGTATCAACAACAACAGGAAGTCTCTGCTCTCATGGCAGGCAGATTCCAGGGGGAGAGACGGACAACAAGCAAACACTGGGTAGCAAGCCAGGGGTGACACATGCTCTAAGAGAGATCAGTCTAAGGGGGTAACGGTGGCAGGGGAGGGGCTCTGTGCACTGAGGGTGGGAAGGCCTCGCCGAGGCAGGGTGGGGGCATCCAGCCCGCAGGCCGCATGTGAGAGCCTGTGGCTCTGCCAAGGCAGCCGCAGGCAGGACTCAAAACTCAACAGACCTGGGAGCTTTGCATGGCGACATCAACTTATAGTAAGTGAATTATATTAAGCGAATGATGTTATAAATATCCAAATGGCCCTTGGCAGAGAAACGTTCCCGTCCCTGCAAAGGATACTTAAGCAGAGGCCTGAAGGAACTTAGTGAGACATAGGGCTGAGTGGGTGACCGGCAGAGGTGTGGTGTGCGTTTGGTGTGTTCCGGGCATAGTGAGGCCAGGAGACTGGGCACAGGGGAGGGAGAGGAGGTGAGAGAGAGAGTGGGGGCTCTCAGAGCCCTGTAGGCCCTAGGAGCACTGGTTCTCCCCCTGAGTGAGGGGCGCCCTCCCCCCCCCCCCCCCCCGCACATTTCTGAGCTGAGCAGAGAAATGACGTGGCTCATATGCAAAAGGCTCGCTCTAGCTGCTGTGTTGAGAGCACAGCCACGTGGGTTCTGTACTAATTTGCTAATTTTCATTTTAAACATGCATATGTGTATGTACCACTGTATAACTCAAAAAGGATAATTTAAAAATAAATAAATAACCCTCAACAGCTTGCTACAAAATTAAGTCACGGCAGAATGCCCACCTGGTCTGAGGCCAGGCCCCACGGGAAGTCAAGGTGGCCCAGGGCTTCGCTTCTCAGTTTTAATTTCAGCCTTTCAGACGCAAGATGTGCAAAGGGGAGGCCAGAGGGGCCAGAAGAGAACGTGAGCCAGATCCCAACTGCGATGTGTTGCTTGAGCATTCTAAGGAGACCTCGTCGTTGGGATCAAAACACAACACGATATTTCATACCTGTGGATATGTGCACCCACATCCATTTACTTTTTAAAATTAGCTAGCTCTCCCCTGACTGTCTAACTCAGCCACAGGCAAACTACGGCCCGTGGGCCAGATCCGGCCCGTTTGGCTGTTCTATCCGGCCCTCGGAGCCGAAAGAGCGGAGGGTTCTCTTGCTCTCCCCTCCGCTCCTTCACCAGCAGCCCAAGATGAGAGTGCCAGCATGGTCAGGTTGCTTTTGTTCGGGCCCTCCGGTCCAGTTTAAGAACCCATGGTGGCCCTCGAGTCAAAAAGTTTCCCCACCCCTGGCCAGGTAAGTCATTCCACGTGCCTCACCCACTAGAGGCGCTCAGTAATTACTCTTCAAGTTCACCAACGAATGTCAGTAACACCACCACTCGGTTTCTACCTCAGTGACAGCTGCCATCCAGGGCCTCACCCGGGAGGCTCCGCTCCTCGATGCCGGCCATCTGGGGGGCCCAGCCTTCTGCACACGGCCCTCCAGCACGTAGCCCCGGCCTCCGAAGCCAGCACTCGCTCTCCTGAAGCGCCGCAGAGATGGCTGGCTTTGAGTACGAAGTCCCCACCCTGGCCCGGCAGTGGGTCCCTTCCCTCCCATTATTCCCACCATCTCCCACGAACGCCCACCCTCCACGCCCAGGCAGCCGGTGGAAGAAATGGGGAGGGAGCTCACTGCTGACGGGCTCTGTCATGTCCAAGGGCCACATCACTGACCTGTGGGCAGTTGCCACGTCTTTCTCTTTGGCTCTTTGTCAAGTGGCATTGGTAGGCGGGCAGAGCTTCCTCTCCACCCCATCGCCATCAACCAGCTTGTTCCGGGGTAGAGAGTCGTCCCCGGCTGAAACCAGTTTGGCTCAGTGAATAGAGCGTCGGCCTGGGAACTGAGAGGTCCCAGGTTCGATTCTGGTCAAGGGCACATACCTTGGTTGCAGACACATCCCCAGTAGGAGGTGTGCAGGAGGCAGCTGATTGATGTTTCTCTCTCTTCGATTTTTCTAACTCTCTATCCCTATCAAGTCCTCTCTGTAAAAAGTAATAATAATAATATATATATATATTAAAAAAGAGTTATCTCTGCACCCTGGCGACCAGGTGCTCCTAGGCACACACAGCCGGCCAGCAGCCAGTGATCTTCATTAGCGATCAGGAGGGAGGGGAGGAGATGTAAATGAGTCTTAGGGGATTGGAAAATTACGTGGTGAAGTATTTCTATGCATTTTCTGCCTAATACCCATAAATTCCGGGGGCCACGTGTGCTAACAGCTTTTGATTTATGATGTCTTTATTTCTGCATTGTATTTAAGCCAAATGGTGAAAAGGTAACAAGAGTAAAAAAAAAGAGCCTTTTAAAAATGCCTGTAGATCCATCATGGGGTTAAGCCCTTTCTGTCAAGCTTTGCCACCACTTTGTAAAACAAGGGCTCCGGTGCTGACAGCCGAGGAGCTAATTGGTATTGGACGCCAGCCCACCAGGGGCCCTGCTCCTCTAAGAAGCATTCCCCTCCCCTCTCCCAGCCCCCTGCCTCCAGTAAGACCTCTTAATGGCCGCCGAGGGGCATAGAGGAAAGCAGCCTTAGGTAAATGTTGGGGGGCCAGGCCTCACTCAGCTGCCTTGACACAGAGAAATTCCCGGGACCTGTCGTTAAAATGCCTGTAGTCCAACCAACGCGCCCCCGTCCCATTGCCCAGGGCTTGCAAAGCTCCCTGCTAATGCTGAACACAAATTAATAAAACGCTATGTCAGCCCTTCTTGTCCCATCACGATGTTATTGTCATGTTTATTTGCACAGTTCCCTGTAGGACACTGGCTGGGAAATCTAACAAGTGAGCCAGGCTCTCTCCTCAGTTAGGCTCGCCGTCTCCCCAGGTGGCACCCATAAACTTGGCAGTTTGTGCTCACAGCAACTCCCCCGACCCCCAAGACAAGCCATTGGGCTTCTGGCCCTGGATGGAGACATCCTCTCGAACTGTCATTATCTTCCATTTATGCTATCGTAAAATTAGTAGGTTGTTTGTCTCAAAGAACAGTTCCGCTATCTTAGTTTACTAAAAAAAAAAAAAAAAAAAAAAAAAAAAAAAAAAAACTTAAGCTACAGCATTTCCATAAATTCAATCCAGTCTGAGGGGAACAGAAACACAAACTTCACCTGTAGTGCTGTTATAAATCACGTTAGCCTAATTAGCCTTGATACCGGAATGAAGTTTCCTTCTGCCTTCTCCCTCAATCATCCCCTTCCCACGTTGCGTCTGCCTGGCTGCCTGACTCCACACTCATCGCAGGAGACATGTGTTACTTAGAGTAATCAAAATTTGAATGAAGACAAAAACAAAACAAACAACAACAACAAAAAAGCCCACCTCTTTGGAATGTTTGTCTGGGAAGGGAAGATATATTAGGATTAAAATGTTGTTCTTGGCAACCACATGGACACGCACTGATACCTTCCTTCTTCTTCCACAGTCACTCAGCAAGAGAAGGTTAAGGGTCTAAATGCCCTGCAAGAGGGGGCACAGAGGAGGTCTGTGTGAGGAAGCGGGGTTGGGGAGTCCTGTGTGAGTGATGTCTGGGAAAGCACACAGAATCTTATCACCCGGAGAGCTGAGGGAAGCTCATTCCAGGGCACGGAAATAGAAAGTGGGAACATGCCGAGGCTCTGTGAATGCATGGGGCAGGGCAAAACCCTCCTGTGGCCTCTTCTTCTTTCTACTCCTCCCTATGTTTATAATACATATGGTGCACTCACATAGTTGTATGTATGTAATTCTGAATACACATGTGTTGGAGATGTGCCCTCAAGGAGTTGTTTATCATGAAGAACACTGTCCAAACATTTGGCCACGGTTGAAGTAGGCTATGGAATCTTTCTGAGATCTGTAAGCAGTTGAGTGGCTAGAGGGGATCTGTGTCTGACAGGGACGACCTTGGCGCAGTGCATGAGAGGGTGCATGGAGGGGGGGCTGCAGGCAGAGAGGCAGGGCTGGAGGCCATGGCTGTGATCCAGTGCAGGGGCTGAGGATGGCCGAACAAGGGCGGCAGTTCAGGGCTGGAGGGAGGAAGAAGTGAAGTGCAAGAGATGCTAGGAAGTAGCATCCATTAGGACTTGGTTTTCAGGTTAAAGGCATGGCATGAGGAGAGCTGGGATTCTGAGACTGTTGTTTTGGAATGCTGAGAACACAGTTTGCATGCAGACAGAATAAACGAGAAGGTGTGGGGAAGGGTGCGAATGATGGGTCTGGTTTTGAAAATGATTTTAGGGCGCCTATGAAACATGTAGATGGAGATGTCCGTTAAAACAGTTGAAATTTCAACCTGGAACTCGGGTCGCTTAGCCAAGCAAGCCTTTGGGTACGTGACCCCTTCACATAATCACCCGTTTCTGTCCATATACCCCTAATCCATCCAGGAAACCTGGAGAGCTCCTTGCTAGGCCAGGCCCCATGCTCACCTACCTCTCCCAGGTTGGGGGGAGAGGCAGATAACAAGCAGAGCCGTTCCTGGCTAAGCAGAGCCCTGGTGCTAGCCACCTGGGGCACGGGCCCCTGCCCTAGAGGCTCACACAACAATCTTAATGCGATCACTATCAGGTGAGGAACCCAAAGCCAAGGGCACTCGCTCTTACAACCTCTCACTGGGGCCTTCCCTACACTGCCTGACACTTGGGACCCAGAACCCACTGGAAATCTTCAGTCAGGGGCATTGGGTTGGGTGTGGGTAAAGAAAGCCACCAACAAAGGCCCCGGGACAACTTCTAGAGAGCCAAGGTGACCCTCCTGGTGCTTCCTCTCAGTGTCTGCAATGGATGTCAACTGAAACTGTGACAGGCCAAAGTCAGTTCATACATCCAGTATGAGTCAGGAGAGCGAGTTCTATGTTAGAAGCAATGTTTGTTCAAACTTCTCCATGCCCAAGCCTCACACATTGCCTGTCCCCAAACTGGCGGTTCTAGGAAAGTGTGACAGGTCAGTAGACAATGGCTTTGGCCAACGAGTCAAGAATGGAAGGTCTTTGTCCTAGCCTGATTCTGAAGCAAAATATTTAACTTATGGCACCTCAGTTTCCTTATAATGACGTTTGTCAACCACCTCTCGGAAACGTAATACAGTGCATCTGAACATCGGTTTTAAAACTCAGGCCACAATAATTGTTATTCATTTTCAGCAGGTTGATCTCTCAGGACTTAGAGGAAAATTTGAAATTGAAAAGTTCAAGAAAATCTAGCTAAAGGATGACAATAAGATTAATACGTTTCACTCAGATAGAATCTGTAGCCTCAAGACTCCCTCTGCCAACTGGTGCACAAAGCATTTTGGAATGTCCCTGACCACCTGGGGGGGGGGAGGTGAGGGGGGGGGAGGTGAGGGGCGGGAGGGCGTGTCACTGGAGAGGTAAATGCATAGAAGGCACAGGTGAAGCCTTGTCAACAGCACAATCTCTGGGGTGGAGACTAACTCCACCAGCACAGCCCTCCTTGTAGAGTTTCATCATTTTATGGAATTTGTAAGCTTGCTCTGCTCGGGAGAGGAGAGAAGGGGAGACTTCAGTTGCCATTGAAAAGGGATTCAGGTCACCTCCTCTCTCCAAGGGGAGAGTTGGAACCTTTGTGAAGACCATCCCTTGGCCATCTGGAGCGAGTCCAGCAGCCATATGACTGACCTGACATGGAAGGGAAGGTAGGTGTTTGGCTAAGTCACAGGGGACCATTACGCGGCACATTCACCACTGATAGTTCCCAGGGAAGTACATGAAAGCTGTTACTGAAATCTGAAGATAAGCACTGTCCTGCAGTAAATTGTGTACCCCCAAGATTCACGTGTTGAAGGCTTGACGAGCAATGTGGCTGTATTTGGAGAGAGGGCCTCGTTAGAGGCAATTAGGGTTAAATGAGGTCACCAGGGTCGGGCCTGGTCCAGCAGGTCTAAGAGGAAGAGGGAGAGGCCAGGGGTGCAAACACACAGAGGAAAGGCCGTGTGAGGACACAGCAAAGTAACCATTTACAAGCTAAGGAGAGAGGCCTCCGGGAAAACCAAATAGCTCGGACCGCTAGCCTCCAGAACGGTTAGAAAATATATTTTTGCTTTTTAAGCCACCCAGCCTCTGGTGTTTTATTGTGGCGCCCCTCGCACACGCGTGCAGGCACTAAGAACACATTTTCTCCTCTAGTGCAGGAAACAGATCCCCGCTGTTTTGTTCCTGTTGATATGCGATCAAAATGAACACAACTTGTTCTGTGAATGTGCTTTTCTTTGCTGCATTTTTGTCCTTTTTTTTTTGGGGGGGGGGGGGTCTCGCAATACTTCCGAGTCCATCTTCCCGCTTCCTCTGAGACCTACACGACTCCTCCCGTGCCCGGCGGAGGCCTCCATGCCCTCGGACAGCTGCAGAGAGGTGAGGGCACGCCTGGCCATGCTGGATGGCAGCACTTGGTGTGAACCGCCCCGACCGAAAGCCATTGATGGTGTCTCCGTCAATCCCCCCTGAGGCGCCCCTCGCTGATTTTCTGTTCTGCAATGTAACACTTCAGGCCAAAGAGGCCAAACAGATAAAACTGTTGCCCTAACGATGTTTATCCTACTTCTGGGGGGGGCAGTCTGGACACAAATCCAGAAAGTAGAAAGTGGGTCCGTGAACTCGATGGTGGCACGTCATCCACACAAGCAGGGCCCCTGGGGGCCCATGAAGATGTCCCGCTGTCTCCACGGCCGTGAGGCAGGGCCTATCGATGATGTCATAGCATCTATATCCCAGCTCAGCTCCTTGCAACCCCTGAGCCAAACTCAGCATCAGTGAGACAGGGTGTCGAAGGACCCTGACTTCCAGGGCAGACGTGTCCTCCCTGGAGGACCAAGCTTGCCGTGACGTGTGATGCTGTGCGGGGGCCAGCAGGGACCCTGACCTGCCGCTGCAGCACTGCGGGCAGCCCAGGGCACTGGCGGGAACAGGCGGCCAGCTGTGGGGTGCTGGGGAACGGCCACTCCAGAGGGGCAGCTGGAAATCTGAAAGGCGGCTTGCCTTCCCCGGAATTAGAGTCACCCACAGGGACCTGCTCTAAAAGCGGATAGGAACGCTGAAGGATAACTCTCTCAGGAGGATCACAGTCCTGAAGAAAGGAGCAGTACCACCCGGATTTCAGCTCCAATCCTCAGGCCAGAGGCAGGGGCAGCCGAGGGCTCAAAGGAGGGTTTAGCAAATACAGATCCGTAAATACAAGCTGCGCAGCATTTGTCTGGACATCGCCTCTGATGGTGACTTTTAAAAATATAGTTTATCGATTTTTTTACAGAGAGGAAAGGTAAGGGATTGAGAGTTAAACATCGACGGGAGAGAAACATCGATCAGCTGCCTCCTGCACACCTCCCACTGGGGATGAGCCCGCAACCAAGGTACATGCCCTTGACTGGAATCGAACTTGGGACCTTTCTGTCCGCGGGCCGACGCTCTATCCACTGAGCCGAACCGGTTAGGGCCGGTGGTGACTTTGATGCGTCAAGGTGCCTGGGCCACGGTTCCGAGTGTGCCTGGGGTGTGTTCCTGTATGAGATGAACATTTGCCTCGGTGGGCTGAGTGAGGCAGCTTCACCTCCCCCAGTGGGGGTGGGGGGGCCGAGTGTCATCGTTAGAGTCCAGCCGGGACATGACACTGATTCTCACGGGTGGGAACGGGTTACGTGACCCGGGAATTTCGCTTCAGGATTGGAAGCGGGGAGTTAAACCACATCTGTAATAAGAACGAGGGGGGAGCCTGGCAGGACCCAGGGCCTGCCGCTTTAAAAGAAGCTTGCTGTGGATCAAACACGCCTTTCCAAGTGGAAACACCAGGGAATCATTTCCTTTCTGGAACGCGCTGGGCCTGGGAACAGCCCTGCAGGTTGGCTGGCCGGCCGGCGGGAGCAGCTGGCTCGGCTGGCGGGCATGAAAGAGTTCTTTCTCCTCGGGCCTCGCAGGTGAAAGACACGGAAGCCCCGGCGGCGGCGGCGTAAAGCCAAAGGAAAGACTCAGCAAACTTCACACGGCCACGTGACCCTGGACTCGCTGTGAAAGGGAGCCTCGGTTTCCCTAGCTGTGCCACGGAGGGGAAAACGGCCCCTCCCATCCTGACTTCCTGTATGGGTTAAATCGGATAAACAAGATACAGCCTGTCTAGTGCTTCCCTCGGCAACCCTGAGCCTAGGATGCTCAATAAACGGGAGCATGTGATTTAGTATCACCGTCCAGCCCGTCACAGCGTGCAAAGCCCCTTTCCGTAGACCAGCCGTGGGCAAACTACGGCCTTCGGGCCAGATCCGGCCCGTTCGGCTGTTCTATCTGGCCCGCGGAGCCGAAAGAGAGGAGGGTTCTCTTGCTCTCCCCTCCGCTCCTTCACCAGCAGCCCAAGATGAGAGTGCCAGCATGCTCAGGTTGCTTTTGTTCCGGCCCTCCGGTCCAGTGTAAGAACCCACTGTGGCCCTCAAGCTAAAAAGTTTGCCCATCCCTGCCATAGACGGTTCCCTTTGTAGGTTACAGATGTTCCCCCAAAGTAACCTTCCCAACCACTTCTGAAACGTTAATGCTATGACCTCATAGAGTGGGGGTAACACCCAGAGTGTGCCCGCTCTTTCCACAACACCGCCCGGCCTCCACCATGCTGACATGATCTCTCCTTTATCCACTCCTTCCTTCCTTCCTTCGTCCATCCAATAAACACGTATTCGGCACCTGCTGCATTGGAGGCGCTGGGCCTCAGCAGTGGGGACCGACAGGAATAGCATCCCCCTGGAGGAGAGGAGGGGAGGGGGGCCCTGGGTGGCCACCATACTTGTCCTGGGTCACCCTGGCAGCCTCTGAACTGGCTATGGCCACTCGAAACCCACGCTGCTCCGTTTATGTGTATTCTGTGTAGCCCGAGGACGAAAGGACCCCCTCAGAGGAGGAGGTCCCCGGAGGAGGAGGCTGCGGGGAGCTCTGCAGGGAACGGTGGCCTTGCTCACTTCGGAAGCTTCCCACAGGGAAAGAGGAGGGAGGCCGGGCCGCCTGCATCCTTCGAGGGGCTGGGGAGGCGCCGGAGGCCTGCCCTGGGAGAGAGCCTTCCCGCCCCCGAGAGCCGTCCACACCCATCCAGCCTGAGCATCTGGACCCAGAGGACATTTCTCAGAGTAGAGGCTTTTTGGCTTTTTACTCTTCCCATCAAATGTCACTCGCTTTTGCCCCAGGTTCATTCCTTTGGCTCCCGTTTTCACCTTCCAGCTCTCACAAAGGGGTGAGCCGCTGGAAAACGGTCTGGGGCGTCCATGGTTCCATGGTCCCAGTGCAAATGCTCCCAACCTGCCCGAAATCTGTATTTTCAGGAACGGGAAAGAAAGGAAGGCCCTGGAAACTGGCCAATCTACTAAGTAGACAAGCAGAATACAGAAAAATCTTGGCAAACGTGTTTCCTTAACTTTGGGTTTCCTTAGCTTCGTCCAGGAAGTCATGAGACCCACGCTGTCCTCTGTTTGAAATCTACGAGGACCAGCCTAGGTCTTTGGCCGCATGTGATTTCTTTTTTCCTTCTGGCAGGGAAACGTCAAAGAGAGTCATGAAAACTTATCGTGTGCCCAGAAATATATATATATTTTTAAATGATTATACTTCTAATTTGTTCCACATTACTCTGGTCTCAGGCCCATTAATAAGAACCCAACTTCTTAGCACTTGATCTTAGCAGAAATTTGGGCTGATTCCAAGCAAAAAAAGAGTACAAGACAAACTATTCTGAATCTCCCTTTCCCCAACTCTGCTGGGTTCTTCTTTACTGGGTTCTTGCTAAACAACCTGTAACTAAAAGGGAGGGCGCCGAAACTGGTTTGGCTCAGTGGATAGAGAGAGCATCGGCCTGCGGACTGAAGGGTCCCAGGTTCGATTCCGGTCAAGGGCATGTACATTGGTTGCGGACACATCCCCAGTGGAGGGTGTGCAGGAGGCAGCTAGTCGATGTTTCTCTCTCATCTATGTTTCTAACTCTCTATCCCTCTCTCTTCTCCTCTGTAAAAAATCAATAAAATACATTTTAAAAATAAGTAAATAAATAAATAAAATAAAAGGGAGGGCGACAGAGAGAGACGACCACTCCCCGATGCCACCACCTAGCACTGGCCCCACACATTGCCACGGACATCCCACACCAACTTGTGCTTCTCACCCAGTTCCCCGGAGAGCGTTTACCCTCACCTGGTCTCATTAAGGCAGCCACACAGCGTACAGCTTCTCACTGTGGGACCAATTAACCGTTTCCACATAGGCACCAGAATAACCCCACCGTACAGTCTGCCCTCATTATTGATGTTAAGTACTTAATTATGTTACCAACACTCGGAATGAGAGCTGTAGGATCACGCTGTGGGTGGTGATTTCAGACGTTAGAACAAGCTGGGGTGTGTTTATTCTCACCATTCCCATGCTTTGTGCGTGACTTGTGCACCAAAATCTAAAGCTCTCGACAGCTTTCCACGTGAAACGTTTTTGCAAATGAGCTGTTAAAGTGACATAATCAGATATGCCTGACCATCTTCTAGAAAATCTAGCGTCTGAAAGAAAGAGTTCCCCGTATAAGGGGAAGTACACGGATGATTGGCTTGGACCCCAAATCTCATGGCGGACTCCACAGTACCGGCAACAATGGCAACAGCATGAACCCATGACCCCGGGGTCCTGGAGGCTGAACGATGACAGGAATATATTCCCACAGCGGGGTTCTGTGCTGATCAATAAACCCAACGACATTCTTGAGGTATGCTCTTTGGGATAAACAGCCTATCTTAATGGCTAATTATTTGATTAAGCCTTGATGTCACCCTCATTTCCCAGTTAGGGAGGGTACTCGATCCTAAAGGGCTGTGAGGGAGAAAGGTCAGCCTCTTTCTTGGAAAGCCGTAGAGAAGGAGCTTGTGATCGGATGGAAAGGGTTAGGCCCAAAGAAATTGTTCCCGTTGCATGACCTCCAAATCCTGTCTTCCAGAAGTGGCTTTTCATCTGTGTTTCTCTCTCCAGATCTTCCTCACCTCCTTCGCAAGGCCACCGTTGCCTGTCGGAGCAGGATTAAAGTTCTGTGACAGCCCCGGAGAGCCTCGACGGCCGCATCCATTCACTCCACAGCACGCTGCTGGGGTTACCACTGGTCTGGCGGGTGGGCCTGGCTCCGAACACCTTGGGAAAAGCACACCGCTTGGTGTTCAACCCTGATTTTCTCATCAGTGATGCCCCAGGATGACTTGTGGACAGATGTGAAAGGGGAAGCAGAACATCCTTTCTTCAATCCAAGAGAGAAAGACCCGTTAGGGGCTGAAAGGGGACAGCCTGTGCTAGGGTTAGCTCTCACTGACCCCTCTGTGAACTGCAGAGGGTACAGGAAGGAGAGCTATGGCCAGGTCCGCTTTTGGAAGAGGGGCGGGGTGGAGAGAGACACACTCTCTCTCCGCTGAGCTTTATCCCAGCACCTCTTTGTTCAGTGCCATTGCTCCTGGGTTGGACGGGGACCCCACCAGGGAAATTCTTGCTCTGCCCAGCTCAGCTTTTGTTTCCAGGCTTGGTACCCATCGTCACTGAAGGGCTGCACGTTTCTTTAGGATTACTTGTGAGTCAAATGTTTTGTCTTAAAAGAATGACTGGCTTGAACTTAAAATCCAGTAAGTCTGACAGCATTCCAGGCAATGACCAGCACAGAAAGAAAAAGAAAAAAAGGGCAAAGGTAGCAAATAGTTAGCTCCCAAGAGTTGAGTCACCGTCATGGGGCTAACCAGACACCACCCCTTTCAAAGCACGGCGTCAACACTGGTTTTCCCTGGCCTGTCATCGTCTCCTCCCGGCTCACGCCGCTCCTGTGCTTCTGTGTCACCATCCTTACGGAGACGGCAAGGCCACTCCTGGTCCGCCGGCCCCGTCCTCGAAGGGCGCGGCCAGGCTGCAGGAGCGTGCCTTCGCTTTTGAAAACCAGCCACTCAGCCGAAACCGGTTTGGCTCAGTGGATAGAGCGTCGGCCTGTAGACTGAAAGGTCCCAGGTTCGATTCCGGTCAAGGACATGTACCTTGGTTGCAGGCACATCCCCTGTAGGGGGTGTGCAAGAGGCAGCTGATCGATGCTTCTCTCTCATCGATGTTTCTAACTCTCTATCCCTCTCTCTTCCTCTCCGTGAAAAATCAATAAAATACATTTTTTTTTAAAGAAAAAGAAAACCAGCCACTCTGGGACTACCTCCCATCTATCTGACCAGTCATTGCAGCTGCCAAGAAAGAAATGGCACGTGTGCCTCCCCACAAACAAACACGTAGGTGGAACGTGTCTGAGCTGGTGGGAGGGGAGGGAAGGGTTTAAATGGTTTTGTGCCACCAGATTCTCCAAAACGCAACCGGTCAAACTTGACAGTGGCAATCCTGGGGAAGCTCACTCGAGGTGCATGTGGGTCTCAGAACATATCCCTGTCACCCCCAGGGTGTCACACAGGCTCCGTGGAGAGACTTTCCAGCTTGGTACACCCTGAGAACAACCACAGGGGAATACCTTCCTTTCTGCCCTAAACTCGTGGTCCACGGGATAACAGCTGTGAGAAGTGGGGGGTGCTTTATCTCCTCCTCCAGGCGGCCACGTGCCTCTCCTGATGGACACATTCTCATCTATCCCAGAGCACACAAGTCCTGCTTGCTGCTCCTCTCCACCCCACCCTCCCGAGGCAGGGCTGTTCTCGACGGTCAGACCTGCCAGCTCACCCAGCAAAGCCTTGCCACCAGCACCCAGCCTGGCCAGGTCTCCTGGCTGAGAGGAGCAAGAGCCACCAAAGCTAACGTTTGAGAACCCAGAGGGAGGAGAGAGAGCTCTGACTCCTGAAGACTGACTGCACCCCATCGCCTTCCAGACACCGTGCACTGTGGCCAATGGCAGTGCCCCTCATCGGGCTGCCCCTGATGCCACCCACCAGTGGCAGGCAGAGAGGAGGAAGAGAGAGAGAGAGAGAGAGAGAGAGAGAGAGAGAGAGAGAGAGAGAGAGAGGATTGTGGAGCAGGCTGCTCTGAAGTGCCCAATGCTCGTGTACTCCTCCGGACATTAGGATGTGGAGGTCAGAACAAGCCAAATTTCAGTGTGATATGCTCTTCTGCCCTGCAGCTCCTCTGCTTCGAGGCTCCATCTCAGGCTTGGCACCGGACAAACTGCCGTGAGAGTTTGCAGAAATGCTTGAGGAACGAACCTTTGCCAGAACTAAAACCGAGTCAAAGGCAACAACGATGAAAACACACTTAGGACCTTGTGGGCTCGCAGCCAACGCGCTGGAACTTGGTGAACCTGGATCCACGCACGCAGGACTCGCGACACAGCAGAGATCCTAGCAGAAATTTATAGCCCAGACTGGAGCGAGGCGCTCTTGCAAATGCAAAGCTTTGTTGTCGCTGTGTTTCGTTTTGTTTAGGGGAGGCGGGGAGGGAAGAAAAGGGAACTAGAGAAAGAGAAAGCAAGAGATTTAAATGCAGTCCTAGCATCTCGGAGATTCTGCGGTGACATGGGTGATGCCACAGTCTTTGAACCTTGTTGGAAAATGTCACAGCCGATGTTTGAATTAGAACCCGGTAAATTTGCCGGGAGACCGATTGTTTAAAAATTGGCAGCATTCCAGACAACTTACGAGGCGGCGCACTGCCCCCGGGGCCGAGAGAATGGCTAATTCCAGAGCAAGTTCATTATCCCCGTATTGATAAAGGGGTAATTTTTAAAGCTCATGGTGCGGTCTCTGCGACTTATTAATTAAAATGTAGAGTAATTTACTAGACACAGCCGTGGCTGCTGTTGCATTATTTATGCACCACACCATTCGCGTTTTCCCCCCGGGGGCCGTGTTTAATCCCCTGGTTCCTCCTCACCTGTCTGCCCTTGAAGGCAGCAGAAATAATAAAAACAGGTAGAGCTCACACCAGCCTTTGGGGAAATCTCAGAATTAAGAGGCTGTCCAAGGAGGCACTTCATCAAAACTCGTTCCTAGACGCGTCCAATTTGCCCGCCCAGATGAAGAAACGCAAGTGCTCACGGCAAATGGCCCGGCTTTCCTAAACCTCTCCTCCAAAGTGCCGGACCGGAGTTTATGCTCCTTGATAATTAGATGGGAAAAGTCTTCCTCGTCCTTCTCCACGTCCTCCCCCCCCCCCCGCGTCTTTCCCACGGCATCCCTGAACAAAAGCAGGAGGCAGGGGAAAGAGGAGCGGCTCGGGATAAAGCTGGGGCCCCTGGCATCTGAAGCCCCCAGCCCCCCAAAGGACCAGTGCTTTCTTCAGGACGTGTGGCTTGTGCTGAGCACACCTCGGTGCCAGCGTGATGCTGAGGCTCCTAGGGGTGCAGGCTGGGGTGACCCCCTCCCGCAGAGCTCTGCCCGCACCCAAGGCTGGCTCTCCCAGGTCCTCAGAGGCAAGCAGACAGAGGTGGGATGTGTCCCAAGCACCTGCACAACAGTCTAGCTCCCCGCAGGTTCGGACAGGCTGCTTCTCTCAGCGCATCCCTCGTTTTGACGTGAGGGAGCTTCCGCCATGCGTGTCTTGACCGTGCTGGAGAATTTGAGATCCGAAACGGAGACGCGCCAAGTAAAAGCCACCACTCCCTGGGAGCGTGGGTGCCGCCCGATGCTCACAACCACTTAAAAGTTGACACATTTTCTACCCTTGCACTGGGAGGCGTCGCGCCGTTTCCATAGTGAACGTGCTATTGAACATCTGTAAACGTCGTGGCTTTTCGAGTTCTGGTCGGCCAGCAGCGGGTCTGCGGGTCTCACCTGCTGCCGGGGGGGAGGGCGGGGGACAGCCGGGCGCCAGGGACCAGGAAGTGAGGTGCACCTGCTGCCTGGGGCCTCAGAAACGCACCCCCAGGGGCAGACCAGCTCCAGCCCGGAGAGCAGTCTGCTCTTGCTTTCCTCACTGTTTTCTTCCCCCTCACCCCATATCCATTTTTACTTGTTTGTTTATTTTTTTACTTTTTTCCCAGCAAAATGGAAGTCATTTTTGAAAGAAACATAAACACGTTAAAAGATCAAAGAACTGAGTCTTTGTGGGATTTGCCATTTTCTTCTAATTCCACAGAGCAAGCGGATGGACACACTCACCAGAATAGCAGAGTCCCTGCACAGGCACAATTTAAAGAGCTAAAGAACACACGATCCGGTTTTTTAAAACTATGTCGCAAATATGTCTTAAAAAGTAACGGTTTTGAAACAACCGAAACACTTTCCTGGTGGACCTAGACAATTAAGACTGACCTCTTAATTGCGTTTGGGCGATCACGCCTGCTTTTCTAGGCCATCCGTCCAGCTGCTCTGCCTCAAACCCCGCCTGACTGTCTTCGGCTGCTTCTCCCCGCCGCACCCCAACAGGACGCCCGGCGCAGGCACCGCGCCCCCCGGTTAGTCCACCTGACCGCACAGTCAGTTCCCTCACAGTTACTGTTAATGCTTTCACTCCAAATAGTGTTTCCTTTAGAAAGAAACGAGCCCCCTAACCGGGTTGTCTCAGTGGATAGAGTGTTGACCTGCAGACTGAAAGGTCCCAGGTTCGATTCTGGTCAAGGGCATGTACCTTGGTTGCGAGCACATCCCCAGTGGGGCGTGTGCAGGAGGCAGCTGACCAATGTTTCTAACTCTCTCTCCCTCTCTCTTCCTCTCTGTAAAAAATCAATAAAATATATTTTTTTAAAATTATTTTTTTAAACAAAAAGAAATAAAAAGAAACGAGTCTTGGGAAAGAAAAGAACTGTGTCTCGCTTTAAAAATGTCCCTCTGGTTGCAAAGGAAGGAAAAACAGAGTAGACAACCAACATCTCCATCCGGAAGCACCTGGATTCCTTCCTCAAGCCACAGAGGCCGAGCTCCGCCAGCAAGCCACCTTCTCACACGCCACCGATGGCCTCACCTCTTGGGGACCAGCCCGGAGCACAGCCGCCCCTCGCTGCCGGTTACGGGGAGTGGAGAGAACTCGGGCCAGTACCTCAAATAGCGGTCGGATGGCGTCCATGCAGCCGGCACCTCGCCCTCCTCCCGGTCCTCTCCTGTCAGCACGAAACCTGGAGAGGAATCCTCATGCCAACAGGAGGGACATGTAGAATCTAGTTCAAGTCACACCGGGTCCCACCTGGGGCCGAGGTGGCTCTGTGTACTTGAATTTGGGAAAACTGCTCCTGACACGCCATAGTCACCTGTGTGTGTGTTTTTTTCTCAAAAAAAAAAAAACCCAAAAAACAAACAAACAAAAAACACAACTAACCAGAACCAGCAACTAGCAATAAATAGTATTCTCATCCATCCTGGGAAATCAGGAAACACCAGCACAAAACCCATAAAATATTCCATCGGGTATACAAAAAAAATAGAATTCCATTTAAAACACCATTCTCGCCTCTTCACAACACGCTGATTCTAAACATTAAATATTAGGTAAATATTTTTATCTCAAGACATGCTACACATGTCTTTATTAAAAAAAAAAAAAGCAAAATCATCATCATTTTAAAAATAGCTAACCATTTATTGGAGTTCACATTTCGGGGGGAAAACAACTTTCTACGGATTTAAATGCAGAGTTTAGAGAGCAGTGACCATGTAGATCCCTAAATGTATCCACTCTACAATTCTCTGCTACGCCTTCCCCCCTGCGACCCGATGGAGAAATCACACATTGTATTTGGAGTAGAAGGTGCTAAAGTTACCTGCCGCCTCCGAGGTCTGAGTGCAGAACATTCACGCAGCGCCCGAGAGGGAGGGAGGGAGGGAGGGAGGGAGGGAGGGAGGAAGGGAGGGAGGGAGGGAGGCATGCCCCCCGCCGAGCTGAGCCAGGGAGCCTGTCATGCCCGCGGCGCCCCCTCCGCCTGCGTCTCTCCCTTACCTACAGCGGGTTCACCAGAGCCCTGGTCGGGTTCTTTCCCAGCCCAGGAAGGTTGGCTCAGGAGGCAGAAGACTTTCGCTACATGCAAACCGGGTCCTGCAAATGCTAAGCGTCCGCCCGGGTGTTAGTGGCTCACAGTTAGTCTCCAGCAGCCCCGCTCGCCGGCTGCACACATCTCATTAGACTAATGCATTCAGCACAGGCAGAAACTCGATTTACCATAGCTACAGCAATGAATTTCCATTACGATGACAGCTCCAACCACATCATGTCCGGAAAACCAGCCAACCACTGGCTTTTAAAGAACACACACATTTTACATGCAGAAAACGCGAGGCGTGTGTGTGTGTGTGTGTGTGTGTTTTCCGTGTTTCCTTCCTCTTAGCAGCCCAACTAAGAGAAATGTGCAGTGTAGCTTTTTGCCGACATGAGCTGCAAGGTAATGACACTTCTGCTTCTCTGGTAGTTGCGTCCTTGTAATAAACTGAATTATGTCACAATTGTCAGAAAGGGGTGTTCCCCACATTTCGGTTTTCATTACCCCTCCTCTGTTGCCATAGAAACCAGACTGTAACATCATCTCTTTGTCCCAGCCCTGCAGCAGTGTGGGCTAGCGCCGGGCTTACGAGATACTGGTGAGCTGGAGGAGTAAATATTTGGCTTTAGACAAATAAATAAAATAAAAAAAGGAATATGCTCATGCCATCGCTGTTCAGGAGAGAACGTGTGTGTGTGTGTGTGTGTGTGTGTGTGTGTGTGTGCAGAGGAGTGTGCCCACACAGGTCAGCGCCCCGTGGTCAGACGTAGTAACTCCACCGCCGCAGGTAGCACCTTTGTCATCGCTTTGAATCAGCTCCCGGACTCGGGCTCCAGGTCCGTGTGGGTTCGTGCGGAAGTGTGTTCGCACCATGAACCGGGTCGGGGCCGACCTGGGCTGGAACAGTCCTGACACAGGAAAAGGGCTGCAGGGTATCCCCCATGCTCTATGGTATGGCTTGTAGCAAACCAACTTATCCTGGAAAAGTGACTTCTCCTTTTTTTTTTTTTTTAATGAAGTGGAGCATTGCCCATTTCATTCGCCCCACTCTGGACTGTTATTCCCAGGTTATTTCCTACAAGAAGAAACATTCGTCCAACAAACACGCAGCCACCCACAGGTTTCTTCCTGGGGTTGGGCAACAAGCAAATTTAGCCAGGAACGGACACCACGCGGGGCTAACTGAGGCTTCGGCCACAACCTGGACAGATGCAGGGAGTGAAAAAAAAAAATCTCAACATAGATTGTATATATAGAATCCCCTACAGATTTTCTGAATCTATAGGCAGCATCACATTAGAAAGAATAAAAACCCTCTCTCTCTCTGAAAATTATGACCATAGGGAAAAAATTAAACTTTTTTTAAGTCAAAGCATTGTATTTATTGAGAAAGAAGTAGATTCACTATTTTAGTTCATTTAATTATCTGATTTTATGGTCTGGTTTGGGTTTGTGTGGGGAAAAAGCAAGTTTGGTAGTCTCTCGTTTTGGTCATTGAATGTGCGTTGGTTTCATTGGAGGAGGAGAGAGAGGAGAGGGAGAATGAGGAGAAGAAAAGGAAACTGGACCCCGTGGGCGGTTCCAGTCCGTCCAACATCTCTCTCAGCCGCAGTGGCTGTGTGCACGCGAGGCCTCGAGCACAGCCCCACACTCCGCTCCACAGCACGTGGGGTGGTCTGAGATGCTAAACCCGGCGACACTTTGAAGGGTTTCTTCAGATAAAAAAAATAACAAAGCTTCCTCAGATAATCAAAAATATTTCCCAAACCCTATTGAAGAAGAAGAAGAAGAAGAAGAAGAAGAAGAAGAAGAAGAAGAAGAAGAAGAAGAAGAAGAAGAAGAAGAAGAAGACTTGACAGAATCTGTCTGGAAAAAAAAAAAAGAGTTTTTGGTTTTCCTCCCCATTTTGAGAATTTGTGATTCTGATTCCCGAATTTCCTCCCCTCCTCCCAGGCCCCTGTTGCTGGGGTCTGTCCTCCACTGGGTGTGGCTGAGATGCAGGCTGTAGCATCACAAGTCAACCACACAATGAGCCTGATAATAGAAATAAACCAAAGCTGGTTTGCTTAATAAATAGATGATAGATAAATAGATAGATCGGTTGATAGATCTCAAATAGATATGCCTTAAGATAGTGAATCCATGTTTTTAAAAATCCTAAATGTTTTTAATTGCAAGAAAAACTTTAAGCTAACCATGTAAGAGAAAAGAAATCTGGTGGAATGTACACCACTAAGGGGTCTGTTAAGAAGAAAGGGGTCCTTGGAGCGAACGTGTCTGTCTCTAAGCCGGGTCGTCCCTGGGCTGAGATCAGGAGGCTGCATCGTGCCACGTTGTTAATTTTCTTTCGCCCTGTGGTTACATCTCTGTCTCAGATAGGCTCTACTCTTTCCACACGAATGCCACCGGGTCGGTTGTTAGCAAAAGATGCAGCGGGCGCAAGCAGGTTACTATGAGGGCACCCCAAACACGAACTTCCTTAGAGGAGCCTCCCCTGGAAGAGGAGTAAGTTCTGGGAGCTGCTGATGACGAGCTATGGTGGCAACCCAAGCACCAGGGAAGCCAGTGCTACCACAAAAACAACCCTTGTTATCATAACCCTAGCTAATGTTTACTGGGGAGCTACTATGTACACATCCTGTTCATGTTATCTCATTCACAACAACCCTGTGATGTCAGTACTGTAAGTACCATCCCCATTTTACAGACAAAGAAACTGAGACTCGGAGATATTGAATACGTTACCCAAGGTCACACAGCTCAGAAGTATTGGCTACAGGCCTGACCCAGGCAGTCCGTTCCCCAAGGCACAATAATTAATCACGTGGCTACATGGCTCCCTGGCACTGCCCTTGTTCCAGCTCTGTCATTAACCCAATAGCATTGGTCAAATCACTGTTCTTCTATAACAGGAGCGGGGGGGGGGGGGGGCGGTTAGATCATTTTTGTGGTCCCTTATGGCTCTGACATTCTAGGGTTTGACGAGTTGTTTCACCTGCAGGCTGGAACAAACCATGCTGGCGCTGGAGGGGAGCCCAGCTGTGGCTGTGGCGATGGCCATGACTACTACGGTCACAGGCAAACAGCTCTTCTCTACCAATAGACTAAGACCTGGCAAACTAGTGCTTTGGACCGTCACGTTGTGATGGAGACTGAGGGATGGGGAGGGGGGGGGAGAGCATGGAGAAAGAACAGGGGAGTTTTAAGGCCAGGACTCCATTCCTGACAGCAGCAAAGGAGACCGCTCCCCCCGACCCCACCCTCATGCGGCCCCCGACTTTGCTTCCACATCAGTCAGCACTAACTTTTCCTCAAGTGTCCCTGGAAGTTTGAGAAGTTCCGTGGTTATGGAGGGTCTGAGGCTTAGGGTCACCGTTTTGCCAAAGGGGAGCCTCATTAGTCAGACCAGAGGGCGGGGGGAGTGATGAATGGCAGACGGTCCGGGTCCCTCTTCCTGCCACTTCTTCAGCCCAAAGCCCGAACGTCCGTGGGGCCAGAGCTCAGTTCATGCAACCAGGGACCTTTCTACATTAAAACCAAGATTGTTCCTTGTAGTGAAAATAAGCAGGAACAACCTTTCAATTTCCAATAAAACTATAAAAGAATATAATGAGAGGGGGTGGCAATAGGGGGATAAGGACACATATGTAATACCTTAATCAATTTTAAAAAAAGAAGAATATACACTATAGAAAACTATGAAACTAGGGAGTAAATCTTCTCAATATTTACTTGCTTTAAAAATCGCAGGCTAGCCAAAACCGGTTTGGCTCAGTGGTAGAGCGTCAGTCTGCGGACTGAAAGGTCCCGGGTTCGATTCCAGTCAGGGGCATGTACATTGGTTGCAGGCACGTCCCCCGTGGGGGGTGTGCAAGAGGCAGCTGGTTGGTGTTTCTCTCTCATCAACGTTTCTAGCTCTCTATCTCTCTCCCTTCCTCTCTGTAAAATATCAATAAAATAAATATATTTTAAAAAATCGCAGGCTAGAAATCTTATTTTGAAAAAATACAATGATTTCTAAAATACTAAAAATATAATCCCTTGGTAAAAGGACTGTGTATAATTTTTATCTTCTTAATCTTTTTAAAAATATTTTCTACAAAGGAAGACTTACTTCTTATGATAGATAATACAAAGTCATACGAACTAAATGATTGATTAGTAACAGAATTTTTCCTTTTGACATCTGCAAACACATTTGCTTATCCTTCTCATCAATCGTAAGTCTTAAATGTATGTGTCATCAATGAAGTAAAAAAATAAAACCTCTGCCCAGTGGTTGTAGGCTACCTTCGTCCACAGCCTTAGCCAATGCTTCTAGAGCGAAGACTGTCCCCTGCTCACTCAGGTCATCCTGGGTTTCCCCAATCATTCTGACCTTTGAGCCCATGCAGGGTGCTCAGCAGAGCCATCGCAAAATCAAGGCAGCCCCCCTGTCTTTCCCCACAGGAGGGCTCCCACGGTCTGTGGGGTCCCTGCAGAGCTGATAACAGTCTTGTTTTAGTAAAGCCATGTACTAAAGACACAGGTTATTGGGGGAGGGGAAAGTGATCGAATGCAGTGAAAATCACTCCCGCCCAAGGAAAGGAAGGCTCAGTCCAGTTCTCGTGGGCCTCACCCATGGCTCCTCTCAGATGGGCCTCCTCTCTTTGTGGCTCTGGGCCAGTGGCCCTGGCTGAGAGGCAGGGGGTGGCTTAGTGGAAATATCTGTGTCCAGGTGTGGCAGCTCTAGTGGTAGCAAGCCCAGAGACCCTCATCCCAGGGCAGGGTCTGGTGACAGGCGGAAAGGGCCAGGGCATGTGCTGACAGCCAGGACAGCTGAGGGGCAAACAGAGGGGACTTCCTCTTTGGTCACTCAGGTGTAACCTCCAAGATGGCTGGGTGCTCCCCCCTGTATCCCCAGCACGTAGCTCAGCGTCTGCTCTGTAATAGGAAACCCACAAATAATTATTGATGAATGAATAAAAGAAACTAGGGGTTAAAGAAGGTGACCAGCCAAAACCAGTTTGGCTCAGTGGATAAAGTGTCGGTCTGCGGACTGAAAAGTCCCAGGTTCAATTCCAGTCAGGGGCATGTACATTGGTTGCAGGCACATCTCCAGTAGGGAGTGTGCAAGAGGCAGCTGGTCGATGTTTCGCTCTCATTGACGTTTCTAGCTCTCTATCTCTCTCCCTTCCTCTCTGTAAAATATCAATAAAATATATTTTTAAAAATAAATAAAATAAAGAAGGTGACCAATAAATATCAGTATAGATTTTTACACTTGATTCCCCCCCCAAAAAAAATATTGACTTTATTTTGTCATATTTTTTGTCATCAGAAAAAAAATCTTAATTTGTAAAAATGGAAAAGATGATTTCTATTTCCTATCTCTCTCCTCTGTTATGTTCCTAAAATGTCAACTCCTTAGGATCGTTTCCGCTTGAGCCGTGTGAAACTGTGTGAAACTAGTAAACTTGTATTCAACGTTTACACAGGTGATCGCCAAGCACTTTGGTTTATTTGCTATGTTTCCCTTTTCCTCCTAAAATATTTTCCCCAAGTTAAATATAAGAGATCAATCTTTGAGCGCTGAGAAACTCTTGGAATTAGAGGAAGAGAACCTCAGCCAGACAAAGAGACAGGAAAAGAGACTCAGAATAAGTAAGAAGTATATTCAAATTCAGCTGACAACTGCTTCTGGGCCCAATTTTTCTAGGTGTATGTGTTACGGAGAAGGAGGAAGAGGAAGAGGAAAGGGAGGAGGGGGAGGAGGAGGAGGAAGAGGAGGAAGAATATAGCAACCTAATAGGGGGCCCGCGAAGAGAAATTCTACCTTCTTAAATTCTACCTTTCTAAATTTCATTTAGAAAATAGACTTGGGATTGTTGCAATTTCAGTTTCTAGTTGGGGTTGCTTGCAGTTTCAGTTTCTAGAATAGAGTTGTTGATCACTGGGCTCCACCTCCCTCTGTCTGAGGGAAGATCTCCAGTTGGGCTCCCTAGTTACCAAAGGCCAGGAGGCCACCATTGTCCTTGAAGCAACACTTGCATCTGAATGCAAATGGTGCAGTCTGAAAATTTTTGAGAAAGAGAGAGAGAGAGAGAGAGAGAGAGAGAGAGAGAGAGAGCGAGAGAGCTGCTGGTTGGTGAATAACTGGTTGATGAATTTCCCTTCAGGATAACCAACTCCACTGTGGACCATGTCGTTGAGAAGCCCGCTTGGGGTAGAAACTGAACCCAGAAAACTGGGCCAGTGGCCAACATGAAGGATGAGGGAATTAAGGTGGCAAGTAACTGATTTGAAAAGAAAGAGCATTGCCCAGTGGTTGAGCGTTGACCCTATGAGCCAGGAGCTTTATGTGGGAAGCCCAGCAGCTCAGTGATGCCACCAAAGACCTCATCTGAGTCATCCTAAGCCTGGCTTCCCTCAGGGTCACATCAGAGCTGCCAGTAGCTTCCAAGCCTCATTCTTGGCCGTCACATCCACCGCAAGGACAGCCTCTCCAGGTACCTTGCACTTACTTGGGAGCTAAGCAACCTACCAGCCTGCCTCCCATCTCATTGGCTAAACTTAGGCCACGCCCATTCCCGCACCAAGGATGAGTCCTCCTTTGAAGGGGTGCAGAGGCTTTGCTTTTTCCCTGGAGCAGAACTGCCTGAAGAGGGTGGATACCTGAATAATGTCAGTGCTCTCAGTAAAAAGGAAGAGGAATGAGTGCTGAAGGAGGGGGTCTGGGAGAAGAGAAAAAAGGAGAGGAGAGGAGAGGAGAGGAGAGGAGAGGAGAGGAGAGGAGAGGAGAGGAGAGGAGAGGAGAGGAGAGGAGAGGAGAGGAGAGGAGAGGAGAGGAGAGGAGAGGAGAGAGGAGATCATGGGGGAGGGGGGGGGACGAGGAGCTGGGAGGATGCTGTGCGCTGCTCCTAACCTTCAACCCACGCAGCCTCTCCCCCACTGATCTCCAGGAAAGACCACAGAAAGTGCTCAGTGCTTGATGTGGTTGAATTTCTTGTAGAAACTGGTGAAGAGACTGAGTTTTGCTTCCTGGGTCGATGCAAGTGAAACCAAGATGCGTAGGAGAAGTCAGGGGCCAAGACCAGAGGGATTCAGAAGCTGCTAACCCTGTGTGTGTGTGTGTGTGTGTGTGTGTGTGTGTGTGTGTGTGTGTGTGTGTGTGTTGGGGGGGCGGGTAGGCAGCTGTGCAAGGGGGCTTCCTGGCCAGTGGCATCCTTTAATAGAGGCCGGGAACTCTGGAGAGGAAGGCGGCTGGAACTGCTACTCTCCCAACATGCTGGTTAAGATGAAATCGTTTGCACATTGAGAGGAGTGTGTGGAGGCCTGGGGTTACCTTAATCTGGGTTTGGGCCGAGGGGACACTATGGGGACTCGGGAACTGCCTGCTTTCAGCAGCCACATGGCAGCACCCTCTGGGAATGGGCCCTTGACTGACCTTCCGGGGACCTCAACTATGAATGACCTCTTTGGGCTAAGCACAAGGCCCAGAGTGTTGGGGGGACTCTGTAGAGAGGAATGCTCGCCTCCCCCCAGTTTGTGGGAAGGAGTCTAGCCCAGATGTTAAGCTGTTAATATATATATATATATATATATATATATATATATATATATATTCAGAAGAGATTCAGAGATTCTCTCTCTCTCTCTCTCTCTCTCTCTCTCTCTCTCTCTCTCTCTCTAAGAGAGAGAGAGAGAGAGAGAGAGAAATAAAGGCCAAGTGATTAGAATGACCAGTCACGATGACATACACTGTGGCAGCCAACCGGTCCAATCAGGGCCCTGATCAGCACTCCCAAACCTCCTGTGGCCCTTCTCCCTGGCTGGCCTCACCTCTAATTGCCCCCCCGAAACCCCAATCATGGGTGGGACTGGCCAGCCAACTTCCCAGGAAAAGGGTTGATAAAGCAACAAAATTGTAAAAGCTGCAAAGCAGATGAACACAAGAGGGAGCTGGCCTGGTGGACCCAAGCAACCTGACCCTTTGATCAGGTGGGAGGTCCCAAGAAGCACACGGTTCACACCATAAAGGGCACTGGAGCCTTCAGCAGTCGAAGTGAGGGGGAGCCAAGAACAAGAAGGCCGAGACCCCCCCCCCTGTGCTCTGGGTGTTGGCCCCTCAACCTGACACAACGAAGCCTGTTCTGTTCTCAGGGACACGGGCACCGCTGAGGGCAGAGGTGTAAACCAAGAGCAGCACTCGGAGAACATCCTCACCTGGACGGTGAGACCCACGTTGTCTGCAGCCAGGCTGACACCCCCGGGCAGCACGGGCGGTTCCTCTGGGGAAACTGACCCACACGAAGGACAGACAGACGGGGTTCACAAGGGTGGGCCCAGCAAGACCCCCTTCGGTGAAGCTCAGCAGGGCCGGGCCTGCCCACACACACTCACACCGGGAGGGCTTCGCTGACCTTGAGCCTTTGACTTAAAAGACAGAGACCAAAGCCAACAAGAGGAAGAAAAAGGATCTGGTGAAAACAGGCAAGCCTCGGGGAGAAAAAATAAATTTTAAAAAATTACGATTAAGTCCTGGCCAGGTAGCTCGGTTGGTTAGAACATCGTCCCACACACTAAAACGGTTGTGGGTTCAATTCCCAGTTGGGGCACATACCTGGGTTTCAGATTCGATCCCTGGTTGGGGTGCACACAGGAGGCAGCTGGTAGATATTTCTCTCTCACATCAATGTTTCTCTCTCTCTCTCTCTCTCTCTCTCTCTCTCTCTCTCTCTGTCTCTCTCTCTCAGCAATAAAAAGCATAATCCTCAGGAGAGGATATTTTTTAAAAAATATATTTTACTGATATTTTACAGAGAGGAAGGGAGAGATATAGAGAGCTAGAAATGTCGATGAGAGAGAAACATCGACCAGCTGCCTCCTGCACACCTCCTACCGGGGATGTGCCCGCAGCCAATGTACATGCCCTTGACCGGAATCGAACCCGGGACCCTTCAGTCCACAGACTGACGCTCTACCACTGAGCCAAACTGGTTTTGGCAGGAGAGGATATTTTAAAAATTATGATTAATATTCTGGGAGACATAATATAATATATCACATCAATAATATGAGAACTGACTGCTATTTTAAAAAAAAAACAACAAGACATTAAAATGACAAAAGAGTGTTCTTGGAATTAAAGATATGGGAGTAGAAATGGAAATTTTAATAGTAATATCAAAGGATGGTGTCAAGGAAACTCCCGAGATAATAGAGAGAAAAAATCTAAAAGCGGGAAAACAGAAGAAATTAGAGGACCGGTGTAGAAGATGCCCGGTGGCCAGGGCCCCTTTAAGGGTTCACAGGAGTGAGACGCAGGACCCGCCTGGCCCCACCTCCTACCCGTTTGTCTCGCCAGCCTTGGGCTGTATTTAGATGTCTTGGTGAAACAAGGGTTTTGGAACCTCCTCCTGCAGTTTGCTGGTGTGAATAATCTTAAGTAAATTTTGATTGCAGCAGTTTTTGCTCCTGTGCTTTAATATGTATATTGGAAGCACGGAATAAATTTCTTAAGGCTAATTTACACCTCCTGCTAAGAAGCCTCGCTGCTTGGGGAAAGCATGCTAACGGGAATACTGTTGCTCTCTCATTTAAGAAACCTTCAGTGGGGGAAGCACTCTAAAGGCATACACGTGGGTTTGGGGCTGACACGGGGGCAAGGCCCACAGGTCAGAGGGCACTGCCCTCTCCTTATTCTCAGAGCTTCACCTCTCAGCAGCCCCAAGGCCACCTCATCAACGTCGTAACTCATAAAACTACACCTTCGGCACCACTTTAATTCTCACTTCCAGATACTGAGCCTCCAACCACATCGCAAGGCCTAGGGGCTTTGCAACACAGGACTTACCAACCCGAGGGGCATGGGCGGATCCCACAACACGAGGGGCACTCGCACTGTGTCTGGACCCCCGAGCAGCCCCCTGGTAGCACATACATCATTACCCATGAAGTCCTGGAGGAGCGAGGAAAGTCTCCCGGGCACAAAGGTGTGTTAAAACCTGAAGGCAGACTGCCCAGGGTGACTCAGTGGATAGAGTGTCGGCCTGTGGACTGAAGAGTCCCAGGTCCGATTCCAGATCAGGGCACATGCCCAGGTTCGGGCTCAGTCCCCCGTGGGGAGAGAGGGGATTGCAGGAGGCAGCCTATCAATGATTCTCTCTCATCATTGATGTTTCTATCTCCCTCTCCCTTCCTCTCTGAAATCAATAAAAAATGTGGTTTTGTTTTTTTAAAACCTAAAGGCACTGAGTCGGGAGCCATCTGCGCCTCAGCTCCTCCACTGGAATCCGGTGACAAAGAAGTGGGGGAGGTAAGGCGTGGAGGCAGTCTGCTCTGGTGGACTCCTTACCCACTGCATGTTGACAGAGCAGCTCTGGACAAGTTATCTAGCCTCTGACTGGGCTCCTCAGAGTGGAAGTAATGACAGTTAACACAGAGAACAGCTATGAAGATTCTAGAGAATGAGTAGGATCTCTTCTGTGACTTTTGTGATATTATCAGAGAAACCTCCCTCCCCATCTTCTCAGCTCCGTCCCCAAACACATCATCTCTCTCCTGTCACTCATTACATCACACCATACCATATAAAGGGAAGGCTCCTCCATGTTATGCCCAGATTTCAAGATCCCCAAGGACCACCAGGGAGCCGAGTCCGATGTAAAAAACAAAAGAGCCTTTATTTCAAACTCGAGTCTGATCTCCTTGCCTCTACAGATGCAGCAGCAGGATGCAGAGAGCTCCGAGCTCTGAAAGTGTGGTCTTTTTATAGGTTTTAGGGTTGGGTGGTGGGGTGATGCTCAGACCACTGAGTTGGCTGGTTCTGATTGGTGGGGTGAGGGCCAGGGTCCGGTGACACTGGGTTTCTTCCCTCTGTGTTTCTATTGGCTGATTTAAGGGTGGGTTGAGTAATTGATACATTTTACACAAGATGGAAGACACAGTACAAAACAGAGTCAGTCCTGCTCTGCCCTTGAAAGAAGGCCTACGTGCTGGGAAGGGGCCATGAGACGGTATCTCAAGGCCTGGCCTGGTGTCAGCACTGATAAGCCCTCCTGGGGTACAGTCCACGGCCTCTCTGGAAGCATGCTCCAACATTCTCACTCTCTTACACTCCACATTGTCCAACATCAGAAACTTGTAAGCAGTTTAAAATGTAGAGTCGCCATCCTCCTTTATTGTGATTTATAAGATTAATGTATAAGTTTAAGGTATTCAGCATGTTGCTTTGATCCATTTATGTACTGCAAAATGATGATCACTGTAGACGGAGCCTAATGCCTCTGTCACATCACATAATTATCATTTCCTTTGTGTGTGTGTGTGTGTGTGTGTGTGTGTGTGTGTGTGGGTGGGTGGGTGTGGGTGTGGGTGTGTGCATGCGCATGTGTAGTAAGTAGTCTCTTAGCAACTTTGAAGTCACCTTTCTAATAGGCCAAGATGCTTTCCATTTTTATTCCAAAGTGGCCTCAAGTGGTAAATCACCCAGTAACACTCATCCAGAGCTATGTATGCCAGGGACTGTGCTAGGCACAGAGGACACAACTACAGTCACGGGTACCAACAAACACTCCTTTATATCTGAGCTCCGAGGCCAGGCTGCTCGCCTTCAAATCTGGACTGTGTCGCTTTTGAGGTAACCTTTGGCAGATGACTAAATTTCTATGCAATTCAGTTTTTACATCTCTGAAATGGGGGTAGATATATAGGTTACTTGTAAGGATTCGATGAACTAATATATTTAAAATGCTTACAACAATGCCTAGACTGTCATAAGCTCCCAACATATGTTAGCTTTTAAAATGACATAAATAGCTTATAATCTTTTTTAAAAAAAGCATTTATAACATCAAGTGTTCTCGGAGATCCTGGGTGGGAGAGAGGTAACACAGTTTGACCTGGGTCATTGATGAATTCCTCCTCCTCCTCCATACATTTTTACTTGTATCCACTGATGTACATAAGGACTTGGGACTCTCCTAGGGGTGAGGGGTGGGTAGGAAGGTTTATTTTTTTCAATGTCATTGCTTTAGACTATTATTTCCTTCCTTCTGCTTGGTTTGATTTCAACTGATTTTTTTCCCCGTTTCTTAGAATAGAAGCTTGAGTTATTGATTGGTGACATTGTTTCTTTTCTAATGTAAGACTTTAATGTTATAAACTTTCCTCCAAGAACTGCTTTAGCTGCAACCCACCAAGTAGATATAATGTATTTTCATGTTTGTTTATTTTCCCCAAAATATTTTTAAATTTGCCTTGAGGCTTCATTTTCATCTGATGGATTATGTAGAAGTAAGTATTTGACTAATTTCTAAGTATTGGAGGATTTTCCAGATATTTTGTCATTGGTTTCTAGTGTAATGTCCTTATGCTCCAAAGATTTAGTGTCTGACATATTCTCTTTTTTTAATATTTTGACCTGACCTCTGCCCCTGGTCTAGCAGGAATTTCCTAACTGCAGCTCTGGAAGTTAGTAAGAGATTTCCGTTTCAAAAAGCTTGTTAAGAGTTTCTGTATGGGCCATTATATGGTTTATCTTGGTGATTATTCTGTGTGCATTTGAAAATAATGTGTAGAGTATTTTATAAATATCAATTAGGTCAAGTAGGTTAATTATATTATTCATATCTTCTATATCTAATGATATTCTACTTTTTTTAGCAATCATTGAAGTCTCCATTTGTAATTGTGGATTTGTTTCTTTCATTTTTTACTTCTAGCAGTTTTTGCTTTTTATGTATATACATATTTAGGATTGTGGTGTCTTCTTAGATGCTTCATCCCTTTATCATTATGTAGCACACCATTTATCCCTGAAAATATTTCTTTCTGAAGTCTACTTTATCAGATATTAATGTAATATAGTTACTTCAGCTTTCTTTAGTTTTTGCATGGTATTTATTTATATACTTTTACTCATAATGTATCTATGTTTTTATATCACAATTTCAAAAAAAAATTTTTTTTATTAACTTATGGCTGAGAATTTCCCAAAATTCATGATAGCCACCAAACCACAAATCCAAGAAGCTTGGAAACATCAAGCTGAAACCAAACAAAACATCGAGGTATATCATTTTCAAACTGGTGAAAATAAAAGATGAAAAGGAAATATTGAAAGCAGCCAGAGGGGGAAAAAAGGTATATTATATTCCCTGGGGAAGGCAGGAGACCCTCAAAGAGTATTCAGAGACATTTAGGGCCCTATGAGAAGGTCATCAATACAAAATTTTCTTAAAACATATAATTAATTTCACCAAATTTATAGCAACTTCTTTTTGCAGAAATCCTAAAACTTTGAATAACATGCCCTTTGATCACCAGATATTCCAGAGCACAGAGAAGTGCCTTCTTCAAAGTAACCCAGGAAAACAATTCCCCACACACCAGCACCCTTCTGTTACTCACCAACTTCTTCACCAACCTGCCTGCTCTGCTCAAAGACCTGCTGGTGGCTCCTGTGCTGTTATCTCCACAGGCCTTACCGAGCGGGTTGTGGAAGAGCAGTGAACTCGTGGGCACACTGAACTTTGGGGAAGAAGGAGACTACATATGTTGCCCACCCAAACTTCCTGAAACAGGGTGTAGGAATTGGGAAGGGGACTTGACCACACCCTGCTCTCGCCAGAGTTAGAGAGACCGCCATTGAAGGGAGTGGCAGTATGGCACCAGGGCTCCTGGCGATGTCCTATTGACCAGCTTTGGCACCTGCACCACGGCTTCCCTGCCCCTGAGAAAGAGGGAGGAAACCAGAGCATGGGAGGAGGGGGGAGCAAACCAAATAGGGGGAGCCATTAAGGACCCAGCATCAGAATGAAATGAGTGTATGTCTGCTCAGCTACATGTAGCATGGTGGGTAGAGGAAAATTAAAGAGTAAAACGTGAACCATAACTCAGAGCCATTAAATGATGGGAAACGTGAATGTCTCTGCTGCAGGGAGGATGGAGAAGATGCGTGTGGTGAGCGGGTGGGTGTCTCCTGGGGCAGGGCTGACACGCAAAAGCTCGGGCTGTATGTCCAGAAGGAGGGCCCCGAGGAGGGAAGGCACAGTGGGTGGTTAGAGAGTCTTCTCCGCGATCTCTCTCTACCTGAAACATATTGAGAAAATGTTATGAGTGT
Organism: Vespertilio murinus; assembly: GCA_963924515.1. NCBI lineage: Eukaryota > Metazoa > Chordata > Mammalia > Chiroptera > Vespertilionidae > Vespertilio > Vespertilio murinus. Next base: position 165,918,705 of record OZ004705.1, read on the forward strand.
GCTCTCACAGTGCTGATGAGCATAACTCGCAGGCACTGGTTAGCGGACACAAGCCTCAAACGTCCTCGCGTGCGAGCAGAAGGTGTTAGGCCCCAGCTGTTCCTGCGGTTCAGCTGGATCAAGGCTTCCTCAGTTTACTGAACAACTTCCTTTTTAGGGACAGGATCCAATTCACTTTCCAAACAGCTACCTCGGAAGCTCCCAGTTTCAGCAGGGGGACTCCCTCCCTGCAGTCAATTCCCCATCCCATTTGTTCGCTTGCCAGTTTTGCACACTATGTGTTTTAGAGAGAGAGAGAGAGAGAGAGAGAAAAAAAATCATATCCCCAACATGGTGACTGCAGAGGGCGCACTGGGAAGGCATATGGGCATTCCTTAAATTATTGTCAGCTGAAACCAAGGCGACAGGCAAAGCCACGCCCTGGGAACATGCTTTGCCAAAAAGGCAAGGGTGTTATCAGTACTGACTCTTCCCTTTGCCCAGGTGCCTGGGAGTGTGACTTTGATATGTAAATCCCGTCCAGCACCAGGAATGCTCAGGGCCTACTCAAGAATGCAAATAATCTCCTTTGATCCTAAGTGTTTGGTGAAACCCCCTGGTACTTGGAACATGAGCAAACATGCTGCCTGGGCTCTGGGTCCCCGTCCCTCCATCAGAAAGGACAGCGGTCCCACCCGGCCCCCAGCTTTTTCCTGCTCTCTTCATGTCTGGTCTCTTTCTTTCTTTCATTTCTCAGTCCCCAGCTCCTCTACTCAGGAACCGGACCCACTCCTTTTCCATGCTGGACGCGGAGAGAAACACCTGCAAGTGACACGAGGGATCTTACTTTGGCCAAAAGAACCGTCTGAAATCAGGCTTAGGGGTCAAACAAAACCTGCCCTACCACACGCAGCAGGACACGAGGGCCCTGCCTACCAAGTTAGCATTGCCGGAGCCTGATTGCCGGGAAGCTCCAATGTGACGGGCAATGGTGGGACATGGCGCGAGCTCTCAGCTTGTTGTCACACTGGCCTTGGCCACTACGGGCAAGGTGATGGCTCTGTGGAAATCACAGGGTGATGGACTGGATTCCTCTTCTCCAAGAACCAAAGGAGGAACTGGGGTTGCCTTGCTTGCTTGCATGGCTTCCTGCGACTAATTAGAATATTCAAATCTTGTGAGGATAAGCTGACTAATGTCAGAGTTTGAAACGCATCAGTGACTAAGCTCCCTCAGAAAGAAGTGGGCAAGGTGTTACTTTGGCTCCTCAGATTTCAACTGTGTGTGACAGAACACGGAGTGGCATTCGAGTTTTATCGGCATTAGAGTGAGGGGAGGCTGCGTGGAGGTGGGTTTTGTGAGTCCCAAATGACTGTGAACATTTACTACACAGGTTCTCAAACGTTCACTCCAGATCCCCCCAGTGCCTGCCTTGTCTCTCTTTCCTGGACCTGCTCCCAGCTCGCCGTTGAGCCAGGTGCCATGTTGTTGGACAAACCTGTGGGGGGTGCTCTGCTCGGCGGTGAAGCCCTGCCTGGGGAAGAGGAGGGTCCTCCCGAGGGGAGAGGGAAGGCTCGCCGTGGGAAGGAAAGTGCCTTGCTGACCAAGCTTAGGTGCCCAACAAGAAAGCAAGTTCTCCCATGAAGCTGGCACAGCCGGTTCCAGGAGCGCCCTGACAAAAGCTCAGACCTTGCAGCCAAGGCCACCATCGAGGTGCTGCTGGGAACCCTGAGAGAGTCCCCTTTCAGGCACCAGTGAATTGCACCTTCACTCCTCAGGGTTTCCTCGGTGTCACGGGGTGCATTGTGTCTCCCCAAGAAAGACATGTTGAACTCCTTACCCCCGGGGCCTCCGAACATGACCTTAATTGACATAGAGGTCATCAGAGTGAAATGAGGCCATTAGGGTGGGCTCTATGACAACATGACTGGAGTCTTTACAAAAAGGAGAAATTTACACGGAGACAGACGTGCATAGAGGGAAGACGGTGTAGAGACACAAACCAAGGAGAGAGGCCTGGGACAGGTCCACCCTCACAGCCCTCGGAGGGAACCAGCACTGCTGACACCTGCGTCTCAGACATCCAGCCTCCTGAACTGTGAGCCAACACATTTCCGTCGTGTGGACCACCCAGCTGGTGGCACTTGGTTACAGCAGCCCTAGGAAACCCATGCACTCGGCTTTCTCTCTCCCAAGACCAAGCAGGTCAGGGCCAGGGGAGCCAGTATCTGCTCGAGCCCGTCTGATTCTGGATGGGAATCCTCAGGGGAGCGAGGGACATGGGCTCGCCAAGGGCCACACAGTGTTATTGGGATTGTAAAGGGTTTGTTCCCTTATAGGGGATCGAATCCCTTGACCCCAAATCTAGATGGAATAATGGATGGACACATAGCCCGTGTGTGTGTGTGTGTGTGTGTGTGTGTGTGTGTGTGTGTGTCATGGTCACCCAGAAGTGAGGGCCCAGGAGGTGCCCGCGGCCTTGTTCAGGGAGGTGTACGGGTAGTATCAGGACTTCTGTGTTTCTGCCCCACAGAACAGCTCCTAGTTAGCTTGGACTCCCATCAGAAAGTAAACCTCCCTGCCAAAAAGTCAAAATCCATATTTGCCCATAAAAATAAACCAATATGAAGAGATTCCCTGCCTTTACTTCAAATGGATAAAGAAAGTCGCAAAACTGTTATTCTCGAGAGCATTTAAGGTCTCGCTCTCCTGGCACATGTCGTCAGTTTAGCTCAAATAAACTCATAAAAATTCAAAATATATTTACGAAGCTCCAGGAAAGGAAAGGCTCCCCAGATGTAAAGGGCAGCGTTAGCCGACGGCCATGATTGGTATGATCCATTGCTTCTTTTAACTCTGTTAAGAAAACAGATGGGCCCTACCTGGTTTAGCTCAGGAGATAGAGCATCGGCTTTCGGAATGAAGGGTCCCAGGTTCAATTCCAACCAAGGGCACATGCCTGGGTTGCAGGCTCAATCCCCAGTAGCGGGCGTGCAGGAGGTAGCCCATCAATGATTCTCTCTCATCTTTGATGTTTCTATCTCTCCCTCTCCTTTCTCTAAAAATCAATTTAAAAAAAATTTTTTAAAGAAAGAAAACTGATGGCTTAGTTGTACGTGAGTTGTACACGAGTGTAATTAAAACAAAAAATTTTTTTGTTAACAAGCTGGGTATTTATAAATGGAATTTAAAATAGGTAGATAGGAAGCCATCCAAAAGGCCCAACAGAACTGACTCTCTTATGACGAGAGCTTCCTCCTCCCTCCGTATAGTATATCCATTCCTGGCTAGAGTTGCCAGAAGAAGAAAAAATACAGGACACTCAAGTCCAATTTGAATTCCAGATAAACAAGGAATATTTTGATTTTCCAAGATATATTTTCTTATTTCTATTTGATATAACTATTGCACGGGGCGCAGTCAAACACTAAAATATAATTTGCTGTCTATCTGAAATTCACATTTCCCTCCGCATCCTTTTGTGTGTCTGGCAGCCCTGTTCCCCAGAGCAAGCCCACGCCGCCCAGAGGGGCTGTGAGGAGGACTGCATTTACTGTGGGGGCAGCTGAGTGACCCTGCAAGTTCACCCGGTAACCCTATTAGGCACTGGACTGGGTAGCTGTACCCCCACCTCCACCCCCACCTCGCCCCCACCTCGGCCGGATCCCCCGGACGGATGAACCCAACGTGGAAATGGCAGGGCCGCCCCGGGGGGCCGGTCCCCGGCGAGGGCGCAGGGGGCCTGGTCAGCCTCGGGTCGGTGAAATAGCGGGTGCCGGGCCGCCCTGGCTCTCAGTGTCTGGGCCCGGCGGGTGGCGGTGAGGCCGCCCCCGGCGGAGGTGGAGGAGGATGGTGAAGGCGCCCCAGCCACACCCGCGCCGGCTGCGGTGGTCCTGCTCCCCCCCGGCCCGGTCCCGGCCCCCTCCCGCCCCCTGGTGGCCACAACTGGAGGCGCCACTGGCTCCTTCAGTTCCTGGTTAGAATCCAGGCACAGGGCCCGAGGGCCAGGACTTGGAGGGGAGGATGGGGAAGGGGGAGAGGGGTCCTGGGGGAGCTAGTACTCACCTAAGACACCTCATTCACTATCTTCACGGACAAGGGAATCACGGGGATATGTAGTTGATAGATAGATGATAGATAGATAGATGATAGATGATAGATAGATAGATGATAGATAGATAGATGATAGATAGGTAGCTGATAGGTAGATATAGGTAGATGATAGATGTAAATGGGTAGACAGACAGATATAGGCTTAATAATCGGTTGTATAACTATAGATACAGCCCATTGGTTCTGTTTCTCTGCAGAACCCTGAGTAACTCAGTAACCCTGGGGCCTGGGGCCCAGCTCAGCCCAGACCCATGCTTCTCACTTACTCCAGAACCTGGCTCCATCAACACAACCTCTTGTCAGTCTTTCTTATCCAATAGATGATTTCTTTCCACATAAGACACATCGCTGTTTCCTCCCATCATAAAATTTAAATAAATAAATAAATAAATAAAATATTGATTTCAATGCTCATCCAGCTACCACCGCTAGAGTTTTGGTCCTCTTTGCAACAACATTCCTCTAAGGAGTTACCTATGCGGTCTGTCCCCCATTTCTCTCCTCCCATTCTTTGTTTGCCTTTTTCTTGTGAAATGTAACACATATACAATATATTATATATATATATATATATATATATATATATATATATATATAGAGAGAGAGAGAGAGAGAGAGAGAGGTGTAAAAATAGAAGCAGGCAGCTTAATGATTTATCTCAAAAATACCTTTTCACCAAAACCGATTTGGCTCAGTGGATAGAGCGTCGGTCTTCGGACTGAAAGGTCCCAGGTTCGATTCCGGTCAAGGGCATGGGCATTGGTTGCAGGCACATCCCCAGTGGGGGGTGTGCAGGAGGCAGCTGGTCGATGTTTCTCTCTCTTAACATTTCTAGATCTCTATCCCTCTCCCTTCCTCCCTGTGGAAAAGCAATAAAATATAAAATAAAAATAAAAAATACCCTTGCTACAACCATCCAGGTCGAGAAAAAGCAGGTTAGTAAGAGCACAGAAGCCTTCTCCATGCCCCTCTCACTGCCTCCTCCTGTCTGCTCCAAAGGTAACCACCATCCTTTTACGAAAATCACCCCCTGACTTTATTGTTCTACCATCTAGGCATGCATTTCTAAAAAAACAAAAACAAAAAATTTAGTTTAACCTGTGTTGTTGGTTTTTTTTTTCACTTTACTGGAATATTAAAAAACATCTGTGGTTGGTTTATTTCACTCAATATTGTGTTGGTAAAATTCAACCATGTAGACATACATAACTGCATTTCATTTATTTTTATTACTTTATAGAATTGCATCCCAGCACTACTTATCTACTACTTATCTGTTGCTGCGTAACAAATTACCCCAAAAGTTAACAGCTTAAAAATCACATACATTTATTTGTTTATTTGTGTGTGTGTGTGTGTGTGTGTGTGTGTGTGTATATATATATATATATATATATAATTATTTCAGAAAGAGAGGAGAGATAGAAACATCAATGATAGGGGAGAATCATTGATTGGCTGCCTCCTGCACATCCCACACTGGGGACCAAGCCCACAACCCAGGCATGTGCCCTGACTGGGAATCGAACCTATTACCTCCTGGTTCATGGGTAGACACTCAACCATTGAGCCATGCCAGCCAGGCAACACTGACATTTATTTTATCACCTATACTCTGAGAGTCAGGAGTCATTTGTGGCTCAGCTGGGTGTTCTGGCTTAGGATCTCTCATTGTAGTCGCAGTCAAGCTGTTGCCTGAGGTTGGCATCTCTGTAGGATCTACTTCCAAACTCACTCACACGGCCGTTCACAAGAAACTAGTTCCTCACCACACGGGCCACTCCATAGGGCTGCTCATGTCATAGAGTCCCCAGAGCCAACAGTCCGAGATAAAAAAGAGAGCTCCCCAGGTGGAAGCTGCAATGTCTTTTGTAATTTACACTGTCACTTAATCTCAGAGGTGACACGCTATCCCTAGCTATATGCGATTGATCGCACAGACCGTCCTGGTCCAGTGTGGAAGGGAGCCAGCCAAGGATGTGAGCTCCAGGGGAAAGGGTTCATTGGGGACCATCCTGGCGGCTGCCAACCGCACCCTTTGCGTAAACACAGAAGAAGGTATTCATCCGTTGTCTTATCAGTCCACATTAGGTTGCTTCCAGTTTGGGGCTGTCATGAATACAACATCTGTGAACGGACTTGTACATGTCTATTGGTACACAGGTGCATGCGTTTCTGTTGGATAAATACCTAGAAGTGTCATTGCTAGGTCGCTGACTGTGCACTACATCAACTTTAGTACCTAATGGCAAACTGTGATATACAAATGTATAGTCCTCCCTGGAGTAGATGAAATTTCCAGGGGATATGAACCCTCAGCACCATTTGGTATAGTCAATCGTTTCAACGTCCGCCACTCTGGCGAGCACGCAGGGATAACTCACTGTGATTTTAATTTGCATGTCCCTGATGAAGAACCAGCTTGAACAGCTTTTCATGTATTTTTTTTTTGGGGGGGGGGGCTTCAGGTATGTTTTGTGGAGTAGCAGACCTGGGAACACGGCAGTCAGACCCTCCTTCGAGGAGGCGGTCAGCACACAGCCTTAGGCAGCAGCTCCTCGGGGTCGGCCGGGGAACCATCTTGTCCAAGGTCACGCTGTTCCTGGGAGCCCCTGCCCCTTGCTCGTGTCGGCCTGACTCGGGGCACCTTAACAGCCATATCACTCCCGAGCCACAGACCGGCCCAGACTTTGCTAGGCCTACATCCAAGTTCAGCTCCTTCCTCTGCCCAACCCTGCTTCCTTCCCTTTTGTTCAGAATAAACGTTGTGTGCCACAAACTCCTTCTTGGGGTCTGCTTCTGAGTGACCCCGCCACCTTTCAAGCCTATTGTCCATTTTCCTATCCAGTTGTCTTTTTTTCTTCTTTCCTTACCCATTTGTAGATTATACTTAGTATGGATTCAAGTGCTTTGTCGATTACACGTGTGGCAAATAGCTCCTGCTCTGGGGCTTGCCTTGCTCATAGCTTCATTGTGTCTCTGAAAACCAGAAGTCCTTCATTTGGATGTAATTTAATTAATCACATTATTTATTTATTTTCCCTTTTGGGACACGCCCTTTGTATTCTACTCTGAGGTCATGAAAAGATTATCCCATACTGTGTTCTAACAGCTTTTATTGTTTTGTCTTTCACATTTAGACTTACAAGCCACCTGGAATGAACTGTTGTGTAAGGCATGGGAGGGGGCCATATGTCATTTCCCCCGGATGGATATCCCATTGTCCCAGCGCATTCTGAAGATGCCTTCCTCCCCCCGCTGTTCTGTGTGCCAACTTGTCACATATATCAAGTACGGGAGTCTGTCCCCACGTGTGCGTCGGTTTCTGGATTCCCATTGGCCCCTTTGTCTGTTCTTGTCCCAACATCAGTCATAGTTCCCATTCTCTTTCAAGCCCGCCCGGAGTGGGAGTGGAGCTTTTGTCTCCAGTCCTTGCACTGGAATTGCTCTTATGCAGATTAGCAACACCTCCTCCTGGCAAATCCAATGGTCGATTCTCAGTCCTCGGTTCCCTTGCCTTCTCAGCTGCAGGTGACACTTACACTCACTTCTCACTGTCACAGCATCTTCACTGTCACATTGGTTTTCCTCTGTGGGTGCAACTGGGAGTGCAATTCACTTCAAATCAGTTCTACACACACACACACACACACACACACACACACACACACACACAATTAACTTCCTGCGACAATTCTACCCCATGGCGGTGGCTTGAAGACTAAAACCCAGGAATTTTGTTACTATCCCTACATTCCAGCTCTGCTGATACTAGGCTGCGGAGGGGAGGGGGAGGAAGGCAGTTGGTTCAATGGGATTACAAGTACCTACTAGCAAATGCAAAGAAAATCACACAGAGCTAGAGGAAGGCTTTCCATGCTAGAGATTTCATTCTCACTCTAAAAACTTTTTTTTTTTTTAACACACTGACACATTCACAACCTCAGTTTTGGTATTAGCAAACCGAAACGCCATCTGAAATGCACTGCACTTGCAGTGTCACTCCTGACATTTCGTGAGATACACTGTCATTAAAAGTCAACGCCCTAGAAGGATGTGGGGGTTTCCATGTATAAAGAAATGATGCTCTGAATCCTAACACGTCTGTCTCACTTCCAAGTCTCAAAAGCATTTTGCTGAAAATCACATCAATCCTTATAATTTCCATGATAATAGGCCTAGATCAGTGTGTGGTGAGGAGGGCTGGGGGAGATGGGGCAAGATCCTTGGGATCCTTAGACAAGGAGGAAGTGCAGCATCTGAACCAAGAGTTGGGGAGCCAGGAAGGGGTGTTTTGCCTCCCTTTACCTTGGGGCCCCTCCTGATGCTCCCCATTTCTCTCTCTCTCCTCTCTCTCTCTCTCTCTCTCTCTCTCTCTCTCTCTCTCTCTCTCTCTCGTCAAGAAGAGACGTTGTAGGCTTTGGGAGAATCTGGAAAGTGATGCACATCTTAGCCAGTGGCTGGAGTCCCAAGAATGTGGCACAAAATAAATGAAGTTGGAGAGATTTGGGTGTGACTAGTAAAGGAAGCAGGCTACTTTTGCAAAGACACACATGCAGACTGATGTAGAAATGAGAGAGGCTATCGTATTCCGGAAATATTAGTGAATATTGCCTTGAGAACCTGCAATATGGCTTAGAGGTCATGATTTTTAAAATCTCATTGAATTTTAGTCACATGCCTAATTTTTTTTATCAAAATATCAGCAAATTTGATTGTCCTCTCTATTCACCTGCATCATCTGTTAAGTAAATACATTTTCACAGCTAGAAACAAACACAATTCCCCTCAAAGGATGGTCAGTTGCCAGCAAGACTGTTCAGAAAAAATATTTCCGAGGGTCCTCAATTATTTCAACCAATGGGGGTTCCAAACACTCCCTGGCTTGGCAGCGTCTCAGCAAGGACAAGGCGACTCTCCGACTAGGACTCAGACTCCCTGGAGGCAGACAATCGGTTTGTTGGGAAGAGCGTGGAGGGTTGTTGTTTGGGGGAAGGACAGGCTTTGGGGAGGGACGCAGAGAGCCGTAACAACAATCTTTTATGGTTACAATATACAACGGTGTTGACTTTTTAAGACACCCCTTTTCCACTGTCACGCTGGACCAGTGTCAACTTGGAAAGTTCTGGGTATTTTTCAGTTGGTTAAATATCTTCATTTGTAACTAAAACTTGTATTGACAACAAGGTAAGACATTCGTATGAGGCTTACATGCACATTAATCTCCAGGATGATGACCTCGCTGGTCCTTTTTTTTTTTTTTTCACGAAAAAGAGCTCCCACCCTTTGAGAATAAGAGCTCTGCGTATCTTTGTAAAGAGAGGTTCTATGTATTTTGAACTCCAACTTTTGAGAGGCAATTTCCCGTGAATAGCTCATGCTTCTGCACACAGCTTTGCTTGCAGATCCTTTAAAAAATTAGGTTTTCTGAGCTCAAAATTCTTCGGCTGTGACACACACACACACTGCATGAGCAGCACCCGCCTGGACTAACCCACACACAACCCCCGGTGGAACCCGGGGACAAGAGGAGCAGACGGGGAAGGAAGCTCCCTCAGCCTGCGGTGCCTCTGACCCGAGAGTCCCGTCTTCTGCCAGCACTGATGGCCCTGAGGTGGGTTAACTCATTAGCTTGCACTGAGTAAAAATCTCAGACCTCTCATAGCTCTTAAAAACATCCCAAAAATTTACATTTGTAGGGGAAAAAAGGATTTTTTTTGTCCTACCTGACTTCCTACCTCTCTCAAGAAAACAATCTAATACAGTTCTGAGACAATGAACGAATATGGATCGTCTCCTGTGTTTTGTGCAAAGGGACTTCATGTTTCCAGCCAGAAGACTGAGAAGTGAATTGAACGTATTAAAGGACACAAATAGGAAATGGTTATAGAGGAATAACAGAGTTTAAAGGAAAAGGAAATGATCCCAGGATTCAGAAATATAAATGCATTAGAAAGCATGTCTTAATTGTGGTTCTTAGTCCCCAAAGCTAAACCCTTCTGTACTTCTGGAAAAGTGCAGGCACATCGCCCTCTACTGGAACCACACTGAGAACTACAGGTAACCCTTTGCAGTTGCTCTGTGGATTGTGCTCCCACGTGGCGCGCCACATCCATTGCTGCCATCATCCAGATTTAACCTTCTGTAGACAGACCTCGGAACCTCAGGCATTCAGAGGTGAGAGGAACATAGTTTGCAGACCCAGCTTCACAGGTTTTGCTGAACCACCTAGTGCTGATGAGAGTGGACAGTCCTTACCACACTCACCTTTAATTTGTAGCAACCACTAACTGTGGGGACCACTAACAGAGCTGCAGCCTTTGCAGGAAAGCAACCCACCGGCCTTCTGCCCTCACCTGCCCCACTTCCATTCCATGCCCCTCCACCCCCCCTTCCAGTAACCCCATCACCAAACCGACTCAGCGCCATCTCCAGAAGCATCACTTTGCACCTGGGGCTCCTGCAGGGCTAGACACAGTGAATGCCAACCCTTCGATGTCAGCCAAGTAGCACCACTGTGTGAACTCAAATGGTGATGTGCCAAAGGCCCAAACCTTAATTTTAGCTTAAATGTCACCCTGTCAGTACTTCAAACAGAGCGTTTCCAAATGTTTTTACCGTGCATCGACATCAGAAGGAACATATAATACACCAATAAAATTTATTATTTATTTATAAATTATATAAGTGTACAATTGAACAATATATTGTGTACATTATAAAACACACAAAAATAGAAACTTTAAAGGATGAGATTAAATACAAATAACCACTTTAACATTTCCCCAGTGGACCGACCATCCCATGCCCTGCAGTGTGCACCCCCACCTGAGCCCGCCGCCCTCCAGCCTGCCCATGACCGCTGCATTTGGATTTTTAGCTCAGGTTACAAAAATGTACAAGATCACAGCTTTTATTTTTTTTTAAGTTTTGCAAAATAGCCCTAGCATCAAGTGTCAATAGGTGAAGATAGCTTAATGCAAACTTCTTAAGCATTTGGATTAATCACAACACAGCTGGTAAAATGTCACATTATGGTTCACTGCTAGGCTGTTTCTCTTTGAGGCAGACTATAAAAGGGGATTTCAAGGAGTCGAGTAAGAATATTTGGGAAGAAAAATGCTTTAAAGAAACACACACACACCAAAAAAAAAAGGTCAAGGATTTGCTTTCTTTTTTAAGCCAACAAATAGCTAGCAGCACCTAAAAATATAATCCCTCTGCCTACAGTGGAAAGACTGGGGGAAAAAAAGACATTCCAAACAACGGATATTAGCTAATGCTAAAGGATTAAAATAGACTGCCACACATCTGCTCCAATACTAGGGAGTCCTTAGGAACACAAATTCTTGCTCTGAGTGGTTAGAGCATTGTCCCACACACCAAGGTCGAGGGTTTGATCCCTACCCGTGTTTCCCCGAAAATAAGACATCCTCCGAAAATAAGACCTACTTCATGGAAACCTACTACATCCCCTGAAAATAAGACCTAGCGCATCTTTGGGAGCAAAAATTAATATAAGACACTGTCTTATTTTCGGGGAAACAGGGTAGTTATGGGATATACTGGAATCAACCAATGAATACAGCAGTGGAATAACAAATCAATGTTTCTCTCTTTCTCTCTAAAATCAATCAATAAATAATGTTTAAAAAAAAGAAAATACAACTTATTTTCTTTCCATAGCCCCAGTATCCAATCACAGACCCAGGAACAGACACTCAATGAATAGACAATGAATGACGATCAACAATCTTCAAAAACTATTTGAAGTGCTGAACTACATTTGAAAGAATTGTTGCTAAAGAACATTCCAGTATCTGGCTTTGGATGGCTGAAGCAAATAACTGGGAAAAGATTGTGGTCAAGAACAATATGCTCCGCCCCGACTGGGTGGCTGTACACCAAAAAGGTGGTGGGTTTGATGCCTGACCAGGGCATATTCCGAGGTTACGAGTTCAAACCCGGAAAGGGGTTTTTGTACGGGAGGCAGCTGATTGATGTTTCTCTCTCAAGAACAGAGTTATTATTGTATTTATTAATTATTGCATTATTTCCCACATATCCTGGGGTGAGGACTAAGAATAATAATATGCTCAGAGCCTCATTACATTCAACACTTCCCTTCTCTTCCCCTCCCTCCTCCCGCTCTGCTTCCCCCCAGGGCCTGAGCTTCCCACCGCACTGGAGCAATTCGGATGGACAGGCCGATCCTTCACCTCTCAGTGCCAGCAGGGAGACACGTAACAGAACATTTGTTCTATACAGCCTCGTTCTATGTGCCCCTTCATTCTTAAAAACTGATAAAAACATTTTTAAAGGACACGAACATCTGACTTTGAGATTGAGTTATACACGTTGAAGACAGCGTGGGGCCTCAAGTTTTACAACCCTAACATTTACAGCTGCTAGACTTTTAATTGTGGTTTCCTCTTGGGAGAGTGTAACAGGTACTTCACCAATTACAAAGATAAGAATATTATGCAACTTAATTTCATCATGTTTCACTTTGTATACACACACTGACACTGAGTGTTTTCATCCGTAAGTTTATGTATCCTGATGACAAAAGGTCACTTTCTTGATGGGAACTACACTCAGTAAGGGTTTTCATTAGATTAAACGCAAACCAGGGTAAGCTTAAGTTGGTTCTTAAATCTCAGTCAAGAGAAAGAAAAATGGGACGCAGTTTCCAGACTTGCTGGAAAGATGAGAACCATAACCCAAAGGCTCAAGCCTTTCATTACTGTGGTATGGACCCATTAGAGGAAAATGTACTTATTTTATTGGGAAGTACATACACAGGGTGGGACAAAAGTAGGTTTATAGCCGTGAGTACATGGAACAGAGTTATTATTGTATTTATTAATTATTGCATTATTTCCCATACGAACAGCTGTAAGCCTACTTTTGCCCCACCCTTTATATCACCAGAAGGGCAAAGGAATACCGAGGGGTGGGTTGAGGGGATGCTGTTTTGGTAAGCACTGTGGGGAGTTACTGGGTTGTGAAATCATCCTTACTAGAGTCAAACAGAAAGAAGCCAGTTATTTCAATAAACTGATAAAGCCTCTTTAAGAGAAAATAGCCACTAGAATAGAAATTCCTTTCTTGGAAAGAATTTTTCAAGAGAACCATGACACACGCATGTTACACAGTTTGGTGTGCTCACTTTGCCATCACACCACAGGCCTTCTCTGGCCTCCCCGTTCACTGCTGCTAGCGGCTGGCTCACTCCCTCCCACCGCCACCGCCGCCTCCCCTGACACCCGAGGTTCCCAGTAAAACCTGACTCAAAAATTACATCCACTCCTGACCTGCAAAATGAAACAAATCCTCAGTGGCACTCCTGCCTGCCAAGATAGGGTCTCACACCTTTAAAAAGGGTCTCACACCTTTTTCTTTAGTAACAGGTGATGGAAGTTCCAATGGAAAAGCTACTTTCACTGTATCTCAGAGAGTACCACATCCTCAACTTAGAACCCCAAATAACATTCATGTTTCTGGCAATTTTCAAGTTTTATTTCCAATTACTCAAGTAACAAAATATCAGTACTAATTCTGCATGAAAGTGGCAAACTTTTAAATACACAAGGTCGCAAATTAGTATTCTGATAGTACTTTGGCCTATGAAGATTTTGATAGGAGAGTATTATTACAATCAGTCCTGTAATATTAGGAACTTAAGCTGCCTCCATACCTAGTCATAAAAATATTCATCTTACTTCAACGATTCATCACATATACATTCCTACTCTTTATAAGCACTCTCCTTCTAGGATGCAGTGTGAGAGGGAAATTCCTCCCATTCATGGATTTTTTCTATGGTATATAGAAAGAACAGTCACTTCAGCAGTAATGTATAATATTAAATTTTTAGTTGGAAAATAAAAGAATTATCCTATTGTATCCTTTCTCTGGGAGTAAAAAGACACACACCATTACAAACGTAAAACGAGTCAAACTTCTATTTTATTGACAGGAGTCCAAAATGAATACAAAAAATGCCTCCTTTGCATTTATATATATTTTTTCCTTAAAAGGCTTGTGATAGAATCAGGTAGATTAAAAGCTAAGAATGTGTTTCAGCTTTTATAATGAACCTTTTAAAAAAGGTTTATTAACGTAAGTCACCACATCAGAGAACATATGGTCCCACAATCATTTTTTAGATCTATAGCTTATAAAAAGAACTAGATCCTGGATTGATCTACTCAGAGGCTTAAAAATGTTTTAAGCCATTAAAAGCCATTTTTATAATCTGTCTATTAACTCTGGGGAATTAAGAAAGGAAAATCCCAAAATGTAGCCCTCTATTTAATGTGGAATGTGAGCGAATGCCAACTTATGATGACAGCTAAAAATAAAAAGTTCAAAGCTATAAATGGAACTGTGATAATCTTGTATCACTGCAGAATGTCAATAAATGAATGATAGCGCTTACCAAGATTAAAATTTGAGCAGATGTTACTTAAAACATAGTTGTGATGTTTATCATACTTTAATGTTTACTAACACTAAAACTGAACAAAGAAGTTGCTCATTTATAGACTGTTTATCATGTACTTTTTCTTTTACTGGGACCATAAATTGATCAGATAATACATAGCCCACACTTCTGGACGTTATAACAAAGGGTTTATTATCATTTGCAGATGAAGTAAATGCACCCTCCCATACTTGAAAGGCTTAACAAGCCTTACGCATTTTTCAGACTGTACCAAGGCACCAGCACTGCCCAAGTTATATTATGCACCCATTTCTAGGAAAGAATACCTCCCTCAACATCAGTTCTGCACTGTTTCTGGTTTATTATACACTTTCAAAACAGCAAAAATGTGCAAATATGGTCCATTTGTAGTCCTGCTTAGTCATCATCTTCCTCTTCTTCTTCCTCTTCCTCAAAGCTATCTTCAAAGCCCTCGCTGTCCTCCTGGTCTTCGTCCCCCTCTATTGCTGTATCCCACTGTGGGTGATTTTCTGGCACAGGCTTAGCCTCATGAACTTCCAACTATAAAGAAGAATTAAATGTAGTCAACAAAAATGTTGATAGGCATAACTGGTTAAAAAAAAATGTTTTCTTTGACCAAAGCATTGATAAATAACTAGAGGCTCAGTGTATGGATTCGTGCACCAGTGGGGTCCCTCGGCCTAGCCTGCAGGATAGGGCCAAACCCGGCTCTCCAACATCCCCCAAGGGGTCTCAGATTGCGGAGGGTACACGCCTGGCCAAGGGACCCCACCGATGCATGATCAGGGCCGGAGAGGGACACAAGAAGTTGGCCAGCCAGGGAGACCACGGGAGGACTCCAGGGCATGTCCAGCCCATCTCACTCAATCCCAACAGACTGGACCCCAGCAGCAAGCTATCCTACCAGTCAAGAGCATCTGCCCCCTGGCGGTCAGTGCACATCATAGTGACTGGTTGACCAGTCAACTGCCCACTGGTGGTCATTGGTCATAGCCAATGGTTGAGCAGCCTCAGCATATCATTAGCATATTACACTTAGATTGGTTGAATGGACCTCGGACACTTAACTTATGGTCATAACTCTAAATTTGAAGTATTCATTTAGAACATTCATCCCAAAAATAAGAAGGTAAGTCCACTAACATGTAAATGTAGTTAAATTTCTAACTGTTTGATAATTTGATTTTATAAAAGCTATACTATTTATTCTGTGGCATGAAAGATTAATAATTGTGATTCCTGAGCAAGAACAATGAGTGACGTCTTCATGTTTTCTGCTGAAAGGAAAAAACTCAATATGACTGTCAAAGATGTAATTTGTAGCCGCCAGACTCATGAAGTAAAAGTCTACAGCCAATGGAAAGACACACGGTACCCTGTGGGAAAAGAGGGATGCCTTTACTGGCTCCCTGTACTCTGGGACGCCAGTCCACATGAAATGATACTGCAGCACAATCTTCCTAAGCCAACCGAATGCTTTCATAAAAACCTGAAGTGAAATAGTAAAGACTAAGGGGAGTGTGGTTCAAATGACACTTACACAGAGTATACACTCTAAAATGCGAAAGAATAAATTACTTTCAAATTTAATAAACACCATTTTTATATACCAATAATGAACCATCAGAAAGGGAAACTAAGGAAACAATTCCATTTACAATAGCATAAAAAATTAAATAAATAAATAACATCTAGGAATAAATTTAACCAAGGATGTAAAAGACCTGACTCAGAAAATTAATAAGAAACTAAAGAAGATACAAATTAAGTGGAAGCATATACTATGTTCATAAATAGGAAGAATTAACATCATTAAAATGTCCATACAAGATATCTATAGAATCAATGCAATTCCTATCAAGATACCAATGGCATATTTCACAGAACTAGAATATTCAAAAAATGAATATGGAACAGCTGTCCATGAGGAAACTCCTAGTGATGGGGTCATTTAAGGGTAGCTTTTACTGTTCTGTTTATTCTACACAATTGTTGTCACTTAGAAGTCGCCACTATGAGCTCTTAGTCTGTGCTAAATGTTTTACATACTTTATTTTGACAACGTTGAACTTTATCTGAGCAACCCCATTTGAGAAATGTCCCTTCTTTTGTGCTCTGGGAGATGGCTAAGTGTAAAGGATCTTCTGCCCTCAAAGCCAAGGTAGGACCCTCTCCACCTCTCCTCATCACCTCCATAAAATTCGAGGATGACACCCTTGTGTATTGAGATCCCCTTCCTCTTAATAAAATGAACATTTTCCCTATTACAGAAACCTAAGTAACCTTTAAAAAAAGAAAAATTAATAAACAGGCCAAGAGAATCTGTGGGAAAACACATACCCTTTTCTAAAGAAAACAGAACCCCTATAAAGTTACAGCACATTAAAAGGTATCACTTAAGTAATTTATAGTCAAGATTCTAAATATTACAGTAAATTATATCTAAGATTCTAAATCATTAACACCCCTTTAACTCATCAAATTTGGTTTATTACTGGAAAAATAGTCCATCAAATGTATCATATATAAAGTATGAGATGAACGCTTTTTCCATTACTCCACGTTTTAAAACTAGAAATGCTTCCCTAGTATATTAAGCACTTCTTCAAATAACCACATTTACTGAAGAGTCATTATTCTTACCTTCAAAGGTTTTATCTGATCCAAACCCATATAGGAGTCTGATCTCAAAAACACTGTATACTGATAATTTCCAGGCTTGCCTGGTGCAGGAAACTTCAGTTCCACCTGGAAGAAAAATTAGCACTTAAAATCTGTATCTTGAGGAATAGAAAAAACACATTGCACTCCTAAAATTCCTTCACCAGAGTATTTACTAGCTAGGTGTTTACTCACATGACAGCCTAACAAATGATACAAAAGTTCTAATAGCAAATATGTATATGATACTTATGTCATACATTATATATACTATATAAAAGGAAATAAAAGTAGGCAGAATTGATAGGGTTATATTTATATCGCCATAATTTAAGAAAGTATATTTAAAACAACAAAGTTCTTTGTTGACCATCACATCCTGACAACTTGAAGAAATGAAGTGAGTAGGGTATAAAAGTAAAGTTAATGAAATGCTGAAATAAAGACTTCACCAGAAAGGTAATAATTCTTGCCAAATTTACTTATTTCTAAGATAAATGCTGTAAAATAATAGAATATATAAATATATTGGTCCCTGCTGTTGGTTCCTGGCACAGAGCTCCTCAAATCCCTATAATTTACTAAGTGACAAGCATACTAGGAACATCTTTTGTTCTAATATTTGCTCTCTGTTCCTGGATCGTAAATCCCTTGGAATTTCCTGGGTGATCACAATGTTTTGTTCCAATGAAGTGACTTCTGGTGAAAGACAAGCCATGATTAGAGAAGCTTGAAACTTTCAGTCCTCCACCCCATTCTCCAGAGAAGGGCTAGAAATTGAGTTAATGATCAATCACACCTACATGATGTGAAGCCTACATAAAAATTCCCAAACAAGAGGTTCAGAGACCTTCCGAGATCGTCAACACATGGAGGTCCTGGGAGAGTGCATACTCAGAAAGAGCATGAAAGCTCCATGCCCCTTCCCACATACCTTTCTTATGTAACTCTTGCATATGGATATTAATTTATATTCTTTATTATATTTTTTATAACAAAATGGTATATGCGTTTCCTTGAGTTCTGTGAGCCATTCTGGAAAATTACTAAACCTACTAGGAAGGGAGGAATGGGACCCTGATTTTTAGCCATTGGTGAGAAGTGCAGGTGACAACTTGGGACTTGTGAGTGGCACCCGAAGTGGGAAAGTGGGGGGACAGCAGTCTTATGGGACTGAGCTTAGTCTGTGAGCTCTGACACTATCCAGCTAGATAGTGTCAGCATTTAGTTCAACAATAGGGCACTTAGCTGATATGAAAGAATTGCTTGATGTTGGGGGCGAACCAACACATCTGTGTCAGAAGTGTTGTGAGGTTGTTAGTAATGTGATTGAGTAAAGCAGAAACATAGGAGAAGTTGTGTTTTTCCTTTACAAATCTCAATGCCTTAAAAAATCAAGAAGATATTTTATTTCCTATCAAATCATAAACTTCAAATACAGTTACAAAGTCTTAGAAGTTTCCATTCTACTTGGACAAAGGAAGAATATATATTTAAGATAACATTTGGAATTTCTGGCTATCTGCCTCCAATCTCCAAAATTCAGATTTTTTAGGCAAAATTATATATGCCCTTAAGCCCCAACTGGGTAGCTCAGTTGGTTAGATCATAAGGATACATCAAGGTTGTGGGTTCAATCTCCTGTCAGCGCACATACAAGAATCAACCAATGAATGCTTAAATAAATGAAACAAACAAACTGATATCTATGTCTCCCTCTCCCTCTCTCTTTCTCTCTAAAAATCAACTTAAGCCAAAACCGGTTTGGCTCAGCGGTAGAGCATCGGTCTGCGGACTGAAAGGTCCCGGGTTCGATTCCGGCCAAGGGCATGTACATTGGTTGCGGGCACATCCTCAGTGGGGGGTGTGCAGGAGGCGGCTGGTCGATGTTTCTCTCTCATCGATGTTTCTGGCTCTCTATCTCTCTCCCTTCCTCTCTGTAAAAATATCAATAAAATATATTTTTAAAAAATAAAATAAAATAAAAATCAACTTAAAAATTATTTTAAAATCTTTAACAATATGCCATTAATACAAACTAGAAAAAAATATAATGGGAGAATCTTTTTTTTTTTTTATTGATCTCACGTTAGGTCTTCCTAGCAACTAAAATTCAAAAACCTAAAAATCATAAAAGAAAAATTATTTAATCCCATTATTTAAAAACTCCAAATAAATAAATGGGTAAACAAATATGTATAATTTTGCTTGGTAAAAACAATCTTAATAGTAAAACAAACTGGGGAGAAACATTTGCAATACATATAACAAAGGGCTGTTTTCATAACATTAAAAAAAAAATTCTAAAACCAATTAAAAGACCAATAACCTGACAAAAAAGAATAGTCACAAACAGATAAAAAATGAAATACAATTCAAAACACCCTGATTTTCAATCTTCAGATACACTCATTAAAACTACACTAAATACAACCAGCAGAGTAAAAATTGATGCATGCAAGAATCATCAATGTATGCTACAATGAGTGCGTAAGACAATGTTGAAGAACAGGATAGTCACGTGGTGCCCAAGTATCACCCCCCCACCCCACCCCCCGCTCCAAGTTAGAAAAAAAAATGGCTTTCACAAGAGAGAAAAACTTTAACTAAATGATCAACCATAATATCAGCAATATGGAAGAACTGATACATTTGTGCCCCTAATGTGATGCACTAAGGTTACAACATCTGACCTAGTATTTTGGCAAAAAATATTTAAAATGAATATAACCATGAGTAATTAATGAGACAAATTCAACGAAGGAATAGTATACAAAATGCCTTGCCTAGACTCTTCAAAAATATCAATGGCATGAAAAATTGAAAAAGAAAAAAAGGACAAGGAAGTGTTCTAAAGAAGGATGACAACCAAATATAATACATGATCCTTGATTATATCCTGAATTTAAAAACAAAACTAACCCTAGCCCATGTGGTTCAGTGGTTAGAACTTCAGCCCTCACACCATAGGGTCTCAGGCTCAATTCCCAGTCAAGGGCATATACCTGAATTGCAGGTTCGATCCCAGACACCAGTCAAGATGTGTGCAGGAGGCAACCACTCAATGTGTCTCTCTCACATCAATGTTACTCTCTCCTCTCTCTATTCCTCTCCGCCCTCCCTTCTAATCTCTAAAAAGCAATGGAAAAAATATCCTCACTCCTTGGGTGAGGAGTAGGGGGGGGGGAAAAATCAAGAATAAAAAAGAAAAGTGTTCCCAAGAGGTAAAATAGGTTCATCACAACACTGGCCAATGTCACATAATCAAAAATTCCACACTAAAAATCTAATCACCCATTCTTACATTTGTTTTTAGGAAAGGTATATATCTTAGCACTAATCTAATGAGAATAAAAAAATCATACATTTTTGTACAATACATTGAAATCTAGAGAGAAGGAAAAGTATACATTCTTAGACACAGTGAAAACTTCCAAAAATAAGTTGAAAACAAGTTTTTTCAAAGACTGACCAAGTTGTCTACCTTAGCCATTCAACCTTTATAAATTTTAAATGACCTTCCCCCAGTAGACATCAGAGAATAGTTTAAAATGTCTTAAAATGCAATAAGCCAAATATGATAATCTTTTTCTAAAAACAAATTTTATGAAGCAGCATGATGATGAGATACTATACATCTGTAAAAACTAAAATACTATTGTTGGATAGTTACCTCTTCTGTATCTTTTAGTGTACACACATGATATGGCATAGATATTAATGTCTGCTCCTTCCTATCTGCAATATAAAGCCACCACCATTCTTGTTTTTCCTGCAGATGGAAAAAAAAAGAATATAAATAATCAGAAAGAACTAGAGTTTTGTCTTGTTTCAATTAAGAGGCATTATCCTTATTTTATTCATTGCTGAACTGTACAAAATAGATATATAACAAATATTTACTGAACAAAAAAATTTTTTTTTTATTTGTAGATCTGCTTTCCAAAAGAATTATATATCAAAGTCTGGGGTTTCCAATGGCCCCTTAGGCCCTATCAATAGGCCTCTGTATTAAAAACCCCTGATTAATCTTAAGAAAACTAAAAAAAGAAAATATTCTAAAAAGAAAACAGTATAAACTATTACAAAAGCATCTAGCAAATAATCTTAGAAATCTCAGCTAATAATAAGCAAAAGTCAGAAAGTAGGAGTGGAAGAGACTTGGGCAACCAAATGAGAAATCAATAAATTGAAACACATTACTCAAAAGAGACTACCATGAAATCTAAGAGTCTACTTATACCTTTCACTGCACATGATTTTCACATTAATAAGTTCAGCATTTTTAGGTATACTTCATAAAAGATTAGGAACAGAAAAGGAGCAGGTAAAAAAAAAAAAAAAGAAAGAAAGAAAGAAAGAAAAAGAAAAAACAAAACAAAAAACACCTGTCACCAGAAAGCATAGCAGGGACGAGACATCAGAGAGAACCAACAGAGACAGAAAAACTTAAAAAAAAAAAAAAAAAAGACGACAAAGCAGCCTGGAAGCACTGAGCTCCAGTCTGCTCGGTTACCATCACTACATCACAGTACATGGGGGATTGTTTAGTCATCTGCTTAGGAAAGATATTTTTCTAAAATAGCTTTAAAAATGTTTTGGAGCCAGCAATAAAATAAACTCTAGAATATTCTAAATACATAACCCAAACAAAAACAGACTATTCTAAATTCTCAATCATCCAAAAGAAGGCTAAAAAAATAACTTTTGACTAGTACTGAAGTGTCATAGGAAAAATGTTTGTGTTTAAACCAAAATCACTTGCATTTCCCATTTTATTTTAACCATGAGGCATTAAAATTAAAAGCTCTTTTGTTTAAATGACTTTAACAACAAAGTATTTCAACATTAATAAGCAGAATAAATAAATCACAAGTACATGATTAACCTATCCTCAGCTTAACCTGAGGGTTAGGATGACCACAACAGGTATATGTGTATGTATATAAGTTTTTCTGTGAGTTTTGCTCACACAAAGTGGGTAAAAACATAATTGCCAGAAAGTGGAGTATTAGTACCTGGGCTTTGTGGGCCATAGAGTCTGTTTTAACTACTCAACTCTTCCACTGTAGCAGGACAAGAATGAATGTGGCTATGTTCCAGTAAAACATTTAAAATAAAATTTCATTCACATGAGTGGGAGGGAAGCAGAATCTGTCTGCACGCTGCAGTTTGCCAATTATATTTTAAAGCCACACAGGTCTGGATTATTTCACTTCTCTAACCATTGCTTTTCTCTTCTGTTAAATGATGAGTGCCTACCTCAGGCTGTGTAGTCAAGATGAACAGAGATCATACAAGTAAAATATGCTAAGAATGTCTAGCATTAAGACTGTAATAAATAAGTTATGATTATTAATGAAGTGAGGTAAAGGCCTCTGCTATTTAGGTAGTTGTGACATTTCACTGTCAGACATAAGAAGCACAGAGATATGTTCAAGAACATGCATTTCTTCTTTACTTCCCACTTGGAGAATGCCTCTCCCAGGCTACTTCTTAAAACGAGACTCATTCCGGAATATTTATTAAGAAGCATGGGAATGTAATTCTGTGGCACGGCACCTGTGCCTAAACTCTGATGCACAAGGTGAAAGTGGAAAAGATGCTCTACCCAGAGTTATTTGCATGTTAAACAAAATTGTTTTTCTGTTGTATGTGATTCCCAACCATTCTTAGCATATTAAATATAGGAAATGAGTTTCAATAACATGTAAGTCAATTACTAATATAAATCTTTAAGAGGGTAGTGTGGTAGTTAGGGTAGTTGGGTAGATACTTGGGAATTAGACAGGTAAACATTAGAAAAGTCCTAAATACATTTTATTTGATAAATGATACTTTGAGATGCTTAACATGCAGGTGCAGATTAAATTGGGAAAAGGTATTTTTACTGCTAAAATGTTCTAAGAAAGTGAATGAATATTTTGCCTGTTAACTAAGCATGGTCTAAAATGAAACTGTTACAAAGATAAAAATTATGCAGCTTATAGAATCCCATGGCACTTTTAAAAGTGCATTTATTCGCTTGATTTCAGGAGCCTTGTGGTTGGCAGACGACCAGTGCAATGGGAAAAATGTCCCTAACAGATGGGCTACAGTTCAGGACATGCCATGGATCAGCGTGCCCATTAAAATGGAATCCTGGGCTGATGTCTCACCAAGTCACAATAAAAGTCTGTCAGAGCAACTCATTTATTACTTAGGAATTTGCTTTCAGCAGCTCCCAGCAACTCTGCATTGTCATTCTAGAGCAGAAAGCAAAGTTATCATGCTTCTGCTGTTAACCACCTGCCAAACATGAGTAGTAAACCGAAGGTTCTGTGGCAAAGCTGTGAGGCAGTCTGTGGAACAGCTTCCATGACTGAGGCAACTAGTTCTTGACCTCTAGCCACAGACAGAATCACCCACAGCAGTGAAATGTCAAGCACATCCCATTCATTTGAAAGGCAAATATAGCCTATCAAGGAGATCAAAAGTTGAGCAAGCCTCAAGCACAAAGTAAACAAGAGCACGGGAACAAGCAGCACTGCAATGACCTGTCCAGAGCCAGGGGCTCAGCCACGCTCACAATGACTGACCGTTAGCTGGTCCCACAACTGCCAAAGACTGAGGCAATTACTGGGACCACAGCAAGTCTAGTAGCTCCAGGCGGCCAGTATAGGACTGGCAGAGAAAGCCCATGGGAAAACTTTAAGAACCTTAATCCTATTTAAAACTTGACAGAAGTGAAAGATTCACAATAGCCACATAGTTAGAGCCAAAATTTGAATTTGTATGAGTAGCTGCCTGAACTGCTAATGAGAAATCATCATAAAGCACAACCCTTAGTAATCTGCACACATGCAAAGTAAACCACAAAAATTCTTAAAAAGTTAACAATCCTGTCTTTAAATACATAATTCATATAGAGATATATCCTTTATACAGTTCAATATCCTGTCAGGGCACGTGCCTGGGGTCCGGGTTTGATCCCAAATAGGAGGCGTGCAGGAGGCGGCCGATCAATGATTCTCTTTCATCACTGATGTTTCTCTCTCCTCTCTCCTCTCTCTCTCTCTCTCTCTCTCTCTCTCTCTCTCTCTCTCTCTCTCTTTCCCCTCCCCCTCTCCTTTCCTATCTCTGTAATCAATAAAAACATACCTTAAAAAAAATATATGTATGAGGCCTATCAAGAATAGACTGCCTTTAGCATATCTGAGCCATTACCCACCACAAAAGGATAAATGGCAACTGAGAAATATATGAAGAGAAAGTGAATAGAATAAGGAAAACACTAGGCCATGTTAACTCACCTCAGGAAAGTAAAGACTATAAACAGGATGTGTTATCTTTGATTTGGTTTCCAGTAGAGCTCTCTCCTTGCGCTGTATACTTTGTTGTAATTCTTGCCACTCCTAGTAAAATAAAAATCAAATGAAATCAAGTATATTTTCAATCATTTTGAGGAGTTTCCATCTTATTCTATACTAGAGGCCCAGTGCATGAATTCATACACAGTTGGTGTCTGGCCACCCGCCCCAATCAGGGCCAAGATCGAGCTGGGCTGGCCAGGGAAGGGGCTATAGGGGATTGGCTAGCCGGCTTCACCCCCTGGTTGAACTCCTGGTTGAGGGGACAATTTGCATTTTAGCCTTTTATTATATAGGATTATTCCTGAAAACACTAACTACTACTAAGTTCAGTCAGACCAATCTGATCATTTCCCTGCTCAAACGTACAACACTTTTCATGGAACAAATCTAACCCATTTAGCATGACCACAGTTCCGTTCACCATCTGACCTGGCCCATCTCTACAGCCTATCACTGCCTTCCTCCTTGCACTCTTTACTACAGTCAAACAACCTAGACTTCTCTGAATTCACAAAGCTATTTCACGTCTCCTACAACCTGTTTCCCCCTTTCTCTATCTGGCAAATCCCTACTCATTATTCTTTCAGGAGCATTTAAAGCCTGAAGTATGAGTCCCTGAATTTCACAAATTTCCCTCTGCTCTCTCCTTGGTGCTATAACTGCACCCTGCTCTAACTGTGCATAATCTCTTTTGCACTCTGTTTGTTTACCTGCCTTGCCCACTACCCTACTATCATTCAAGGGCAGAAACTTTCACATTTGGTTTTGCCCTCCTGTCATCTAATGTAGTGCTTGGAATATGACAGATAATTATTTGTTATTTGTATAATTTTTGTCAATTAAATGAATGTATTTTTGGTCATCTGAAGAGACTCGAATCCTAAGAATCAACTCTTCTAACCTTTATAGACTCAGAAAGGAATATAAAAACTCTTTCTCAAAGCAAAGCTAGGGATAATTTCTTTGCTAGGTTTTAATTTTCTGACTATCAGCTTAATTCCCAAAGTATGGCCTGTCCTGTGTTGTTCAGTGATTGAGTATCAACGTGTGAACTAGGGGGTTACAGTTTGATTCCCTGTCAGGGCACGTTTGAGTTGCAGGCTCCATCACCAGTGGGGGGCGTGCAGGAGGCAGCCCATCAATGGTTCTCTCATCATTGATGTCTCTGTTTCTCTCTCCCTCTTCCTTCCTCTCTGAAATATATATATATATTTAAAAACAAAAAAACAATCATCCTTATTTTTTCCCCACCACTCCCAAGAGCAGATACATTATTTCCTTTTCTTTTACCCTTACCCTTTATTTTTTGCCTCAGAGGTCATTCAGGGAATCTCTTTTTCTCTCCTAAACCACTTAGTTTAGATAAATGGCCCAGTCAAAAAGAACAACACAAACATAAAGAAAACAGCTGATCAGTTAGAGATCATTTATAGGCAACTTGTAATGACCATTATGTGTCCACCAAATATTCTTTCCTATTGTCCTCCCATGAATTATGTGGAATTTAATGCCATGCCATGAGATTTTGTTTTCTGTTCTTTATAACTTCACAATCTTAATAAACTGCTTAGAAACTCCCCTTTCCTTAATGTCTAATATACCTCTTCAAATAAGGTGGCTTTCTATAAATGTTAGCATTTCCCTTAACCAACCTCTTGACTTTAGAGTTCACAGTAATGTTTCTTTAGCCTAAACATTACATTGAACTTCTGAGAGACTCTTCCAAGTAAACTTCTACTTATTTCATAACCCACTTTTCTTTACTCATACTTGCAGTCATCTCCAGCACTGAAAATTGCTTTAAGAGAACGAACTAAAGTCACCTCAGACCCAGATCCTAATCTAATTAGCAATCTAAGCTTTAAGAAAATTAGCCAGCTGGTATGGCTCAGCTGTTTGAGCATCATGCCACGGAAGGTCGCTGATTCTATTCCTGATCAGTGCACATGCCTGGGTTGCAAACTCAATCCCCAGTAGGGGGTGTGCAGGAATCAGCCGAGGTGTTTCTATCTATCCCTCTCCCTTTCTCTCTGAAATCTTTATAATTCTGACCACTATTCCTCAAATATATTTCTACAAAACAATACAGGATTATAAAATATACTGAAAGCAAACTGACAAGCAAAGAAGCAAGCAAATAAACAATAACAAAAAACAAAATTATCATCTGAGGTATAATTCCAATTATTTAAACTCCTAAGTCTTACTGCTTCATCATCTTTGTTTTGTTTTTCATCTTGCTCTCTATCAGAGTCTCTGTCACTACCATCCTCTTTTTCACTCTGGGAGTCTCTATTTTCTTCTTCTTCAGAATCACTGCCTTTGTCAGAAACTTCTTCTTCATCTTCCTTTACTGCAGCTTCCTAAAAGGAAAAAGCAAACACAAAAGTCCTGAGTGTCTCAATGACTATATCACTCTGAGTCCCTGAATGTCACTTATTTAAATTAGCTCAAATCACAATTTCACTACTTACAGAATTTTAGAGAATTATAAACATTCTTATTTATAAGTATGTAGGAGACAGACTGAAAGGCTTTAACATTTGGCTTATCTATTGTTAGACATGTTATTCATTCTTCATACTTAGTAAAATAAAAATATTTTATTCCTATTTGCAAAGCATACCACCACAATGGATAAGATGGCTCATACTTCAAAAACATATATTATGCAATATATTTATTTGAAGAGGGGAAATAGGAAGTTTATAGAAAAGTTCTGTTTTAGTAGTTCAATATTATCTTCTATAACTGATAAAATATCATGTGGTAAGAAAAGCTAATATCCCAAACAAAATAGTTACTAGTCTATTTCAAGAAGCAAAAGAAAGAACAGCAAAATTAAATGCAAAAAAAGTAGAAATAAAACAGATTAGAAATCAATTAAAGAGGAAGCAGATATACAGAAGGGGAACCCAAACAAAACCAAGTTAGTTCTTTGAAAATATTAATAAAATTGATAGGTGGGAAGAGGGGGTGTGCTAGAAGGGGTCAACGGGAAACTATGGGGGATATATGTAATACTTTCAATAATAAAGTTTTTTTTTAAAGAAAAGACTTAAAAAAAAAAATATTTCCTTGGATAATCCGTAACATGAATAAGTAAAATACAGATAAATAAGAGTTGGCAATATATCACAGTGATAATTTTGTATTTTTCAAAAAGAAAGCAAAGTTCTCTTAAAAATAATAGTAAATAAATAAAATTGATAGGCATTATTAGGCAAGACTAACTGACCAGAGGGAAAAAAGATAAAGAATGGAAATTACCAATATTAGAAATAAGAGACATAACTACAGATCAAAAAGACATTAAAAATAAAGGATATTATTATTAGCTTTATGTCAATAAAGTCAATAACTCAAAAAGAAATGAAAAAATTCCTTGAAAAACCAATATTTTTTCATAAAAAACAGATTTAGGAATCCTAAACAAATATTATCAAATCCAGATTAATATTAAAAAAAGATACTATGTTATGACAAATGAGATTTGTTCCAGTAATGCAATGATGGCTTCAATATTCTAACACATCAATATAATTCACCATAATAACAGAAAGGAGAAAAATCATAAAATTGTCTCATTAGATAGAGTTTAAAAAGCATTTAATAAAATTCAGTATCTGTTTATAAAAATTCTCAGCATGGGAAGAGAGGGGAACACTTTCTTAAACTGATAAAGAATATCTACAAAAACCCTAGAACTAACATCACACTTAATAGTGAAATAATGTTTGCTTTCTCCCCGAGATCATAAGACATGGATAACCAACCATCTTCATATCTAATCAACATTACACTGAAAGTTCTAGCCAGTATAATAAGAGAAAAAGGAAGAGCATACAGATTTAAAAAGAAGAAAAAAAGCTAAACTATTTTTATTTCCAAGTGGCATACCGTATTTGCCGGCGTATAAGACGATTTTTTGGCCCTGAAAATACCGTATTTGCCGGCGTATAAGACGACTGGGTGTATAAGACGACCCCCTAACATTTCCACTCAAAATACAGAGTTTGTTATATACTCGCCGTATAAGACTACCCTCCACTTGGAGGCATATTTTTCAGGGCCAAAAAATCGTCTTATACGCCGGCAAATACGGTAATTGTGTACGTAGAAAATCTTTTTAAAAACACCTACAAATGGTGAGAATTATTGTCAATTCATCAAGACTCCTTGATATAAGGTCAATACTTAGAAAGCAACTGTATTTCTATACATCAACAATTAAACATTGCAGAATTACTTCTTTAATGTTATGTGAAACAATAGCACCAGAAAGCCTCAGATGCATTGGAGTAAATCTAATGAAAAATGTGCTATATCTCTGATACTGGGAGTTACTAAAAAACTGCTGAGAAAAATTAAGGAAGATCCAAATTAATAAAGTTAAACCATGATTATGAATAAAAAGACTCAATATTGTTAACAAGTGAATTCTCCGCATAATAAATCATAGGTTCAATGCAATACCAGTCTAAATCCCAGCAGCTTTTGTGTGTGTGTGTGTGTGTGTGTGTGTGTGTGTGTGTGTGAAAATTGTTTCAACTAAAAATGCAAAGGATCTAAATAGTCAAGAACATTTTGAAGAAGTGAAGAGTTTGAGGACTTATAATACCATATTTTAAGACTTAACATAAAGCCACCATAATTAATTAATTGATAGTGTGGCACTGGCACAAGAGTAACAAATAATCAATGAAATTATTTGAGAGTCCATAAACAGATCTGCACATACACTGTTACAACCCTTTGTTCTACAACAAATCACCATTGCAATTCAGACAAGAAAGGATCATCTTTTTAACAGATGGTACTAGAATAATTGGTCCATAATACCTATCTCACTCTACTCACAAAAAATTAAGATGTATCACAGTGCTAAATATAACAAGTAAAATAATAATACTTCTAAAAGAAAACAAAGATATTGCCAATGTCTTGGGATAGGCAGAAATGTCTTAAACAGGACACAAAAGAACTAACCATAAAAGACTGATGAAAACAGACTTCATTAGAATTAAGAACTACCAAAAGCTACCATGAAGAGTAAAAAAGGACTAATATCTAGAATATAGAAAGGAATCCTACAAATCCATAAGAAGACAAACAACCCACTAGAAAAAGGATATCCAAAATGACCAGTAAGCATATGAACAGGTGCTCATTATCATTAATCGAGTAAATACAAATAAAAACCGCACACAGGGATACTACAACAGATCTACCACAGGTGGTTAAATTTTTTAAAAAGACTGGTAAAGCCAAATACTGGTGGGGATGTGAAAGAACTGGACTCATTATTTGCTAGCAGTATCACAAAATGGTAAACTTTGGAAGACAGGTTCTTTCAACGAGTTAAAACACACACCAATTTTATGGCCCAGTAATTCCACTGCCAGGTACATATCCAAGAAAAATGAATGTCCACAAAATAAAATGTACAAGAATAAGCATACGACCTTTATTCATGATAAGCAAATATAGAAACAATCCACATGTCTACCAACTACAGAAAAGATAAATTGTAGTATATCCATGCAATGGAATAACACACACACATATACATGAATGAACTACTGCTACACACAATACAAATGAGTATCATAAATATGATGTTAAATCAAAGCAACCAAACATAAGTCTACTTACACGAAGTTTAAGTATAGGTAAAACTAATCAATGGTAATAATAGAATAGGGGGAAGAGTACGGAGGTGGGTGGAAGGGTCATTGATTGAAAATGGGCACAAGGAAGCTTTCTAGGATGGTGGTTAAGGTTTTATATCTTGATCTGAGTAGCAGGAATACATACATATGTAAAATTTCAGGAGTTGCATATATAAGATTTGAACATTTTAGTGTATATTATACCTCAATAATTATATAATAACAATAATAAACTTACATTCCCAATGACTCCATTTGCTTGCTTTTGTTTCTGTTGCTTTGATTGTGATAAGGGAGGAATAGGTATAGGTTTTTTTTTTACAGTTTTCTTTTTTTTTGATTTAGTGGTTTTCTTGGGTCCTTTACTCTTCTGTTGCCATCCTCCTTTTGTCCTGTTCTTGTTAGGATCACCTTGCTGTAAACCACATACACACTCAGAAATTATAGCAATAGTTTCATTTGGGAGTCATGGTAATTTTTAAATGGAATGGCTAAAGTAAATTTTTTGTAAACTTAATGATTCTTCCACAGAAATGTAAATCAGTCAGAAAACTAAGCAAAACATTTCTATCTATCACCAGGAAAGAAAACTCAAGTTTTTACCACATCTTCTGCCGGCTGTTCCTCTGCAGCACAGATGGACTGCTCCTTTTCAAATACTTCCTAGAGGTAGTGAGAAGAAAAATATGTCAACCTGCATTCATCTTTCAGATAAGCAGAACAATCTTTCAAAATATATTACCAGTAAGTTTTTAAATTGGTGATATTGGAGTAGGGGGGGAACAGGAAAATTAGCAATCACTAAATGATACTTCAGACATTACCTTCTGAAATATCTCACACATCTGTCTTGAATATTTTTTGAAAAGTACACTGTAGTGAAATTTATAAATGCAATGACTTAAGATATGTAGTCATTATAAACTCAAAAATATTTTAGTTTAAATTTTCATTTTTATTCTAATAGTAATCACACATGACTATTTTAATGTTATGAAAATTTTAATTTATTACATTATTTTCCAACATGAAAACTTCATGAGACTACTAGTAATATTAGTTTATTTTTTATTGTCAGTGATATTGCTCACTGGGTCTATAACCAAGAAAATCCAAATACCCTAAAGACATCCATCCACCATACAATCCATTTAAAATCAGTACATTTAGCATTTAAATTCCAGTAAGAATCTACATGAGAAGATGAGAAGTGATGTGGGTTGTATTTAATAAAGTCCTTGAAATTATTAAAGCTAACAAGTAAAAACAATGACAATTGTTAGGATCTAAACTTTTTGCCTTATTTAGGGGTTTGCTTTTTATTTTTTATTTTTTTTTAAAATATATTTTATTGATATTTTACAGAGAGGAAGGGAGAGAGATAGAGAGCTAGAAACATCGATGAGAGAGAAACATCGACCAGCTGCCTCTTGCACACCCCCTACTGGGGATGTGCCCGCAACCAAGGTACGTGCCCTTGACCGGAATCGAACCCGGGACCCTTCAGTCCGCAGACCGACGCTCTACCACTGAGCCAAACCGGTTTCGGCCAGGGGTTTGCTTTTTAAACAAAGTTTCTTGGAACACAATCAATGCCCATTTGTGAATTCAGTAGTTACTACAGAGACTACATAGGCTATATCACCAAAAATGTTTACTAACTGGACCTTTATAGAAAGATTTGCCAACTTATCTAATTTTATCATCTCTGGTTAATTTCATTTCTTCATTTACTACTGGGTTCTAACAATTACTCTGAGGTACAGTTCACACAAAAACTGAACAATAAATAGTTGAGACTTTCCTTCCTCCAAGGAAGACTTGTTTTTTCTTCTACCAATTACTCCAGGTTATCAACAGCCCAAGGCCGATATTTTGTTCATTCTCAAGATGGGAATTCCAAAGTATGTAGGTAGTATAAATTTGGATTCTAAAACCAATCCTGACCACTGGCTTAGTTTCCTCTTCTCCCAGAAGGCACCTCTTATCGAGAATATATAACACAAATACTTCCTTACCACTTGCTACTATAAAATCCACATATTTTGATTTGATATATCCTACTACAAAAGATGATTCTCCTACCAGAGGATTTAGACAGAGTTTAAATGCAGCAAATGTTTCCTACAGATGCTCACAGACCCCAGAGCAGAACAGGCTAAAATCTACCCCTAGTTGAATAAACTGAGTTGAAATACTATTATAAAAACAAATTACAACTAAAGTTATAACTTGGGAAGTAACATAAATGTAATAGAAAATGAGAAAAACAAGATGCAGGAAACATATAATATGATCAGATTTAATAAAAAAGAATGAGAAGCCGGAACCAGTTTGGCTCAGTGGTAGGGCATCGGTCTGCAGACTGAAAGGTCCCAGGTTCGATTCCGGTCAAGGGCATGTACATTGGTTGTGGGCACATCCCCAGTAGGGGGTGTGTAAGAGGCAGCTGGTCGATGTTTCTCTCTCATCGATGTTTCTAGCTCTCTATCTCTCTCCCTTCCTCTCTGTAAAATATCAATAAAATATATTTTTAAAAAAGAGAGAAAAAATAACAGTGTGTATATTTTTTTTAAAACACACACACAGTAAAGGTCCAAGTAGTAAATACAAATACAAACAATAAAGAAGCATATGAAAGGATATGCACAAGACTGAATTCTAGCCATTGGAGATGGACAAGAGGTTTCCTGAGAAAAGTGAGAGAAGGGATCTGTGATAAAAATATCACTTAAGCCCTGGCCAGTGTTTCTCAATGGTTAGAACATCAGCCTGCACACCAAGGGGTAGCAGATTAAATTCCCAGTCAAAGGCATGTACCTGGATTGCAGGTTTAACCTTTGGCCTCCATCAGGGTGCCTGTGGGAGGCAACCAATAGATGTGTCTCTCTCACATGGCTGTTTTTCTCTGCGTCTCTCTGTCTGTCGTCTCTCTCTCTCTCAAAATCAATGGAAAAATATCCTCGGGTGAGGATTATAAAAAATACTTTAACTTTATGGATACTCATACATTAGGATAACTAAAGGGGTGAGCTTCAAAACTGATACTATCAGATGGGTAGGATTATAGGTAATATTCACTTCTTGCAGTGTCTGAACTTTTTCTCAAACAGCATGAGTTTTTCACATTAAAATTGGGTATTTTCATTATATTTTAAAAATATTTTTATTTAAAAAATTTAAAGGGGCCGAAACCGGTTTGGCTCAGTGGCAGAGCGTTGGTCTGCGGACTAAAAGGTCCCGGGTTCGATTCCGGTCAAGGGCATGTACATTGGTTGCGGGCACATCCCCGGTGGGGGGTGTGCAGGAGGCAGCTGGTCGATGTTTCTCTCTCATCGATGTTTCTAGCTCTCTATCTCTCTCTCTTTCTCTCTGTAAAAATACCAATAAAATATATTTTAAAAAAATAAAAATAAAAAATTTAAAGGGCATAAATTCTCTACAGCAGCAGTCAACAACCGGTGGTCCGTGGACTACTGGTGGTCTGTGAGGTCCGAAAGGTTGATGACTGCTGGTTTAAGAAAACCTCTGGAGCAGTGGTCGCCAACCAGTAGTTGGCGGACCAGTAGTGGTCCAATGAGGTCCAAAAGGTTGGCGACCACTGCTCTAAAGAATGGACTAAAAAAGAATAGGTGATGAAATTCTCAACAATAATCAATAGTAAACTCTGTATAGCACTGAAAAATTCAAGAATTAAACCCATATTACCCTGTTATTATGATTTATAAGGAATTAAACCATCACATGAATAATTAATTTATTTTCCAAAGTTTTCTTGTGTGAAAACTAATATGAAAAACTATGAGTTAATTTAATATTTCAAAACAGCTAACATAATTTGCAGTTAAGATTTTGCTACTCAATAGTTTTGATTTAAGAATATATAACTTAAAATGAGAAATTAAATGGAAAAACATTAACACATAACTTTTTTTTTCTTTTTATTATATTTATTAGTGTGTTATAGCACATAACTTAAAGCACAAAAATACAAATAGATTACTTACTGCCATTGTTTGTCTTGTCAATTTTACCAACACTGTAACTAGGGATCCTACTGTGATGTTGTTGCTGTCTTCATCATCCAATACTGTAAGATGAAAGGAAAAATTTGAGTAAAAAATAAAAATTAAGCTTTATGTCAATATAAACAACAAAACTTAAATACCTACCCAAATGAAGTTGATACTTCAGTATTTCAAATATGTTATATCTTAAACTTACTCAAAAAAATAATTTGACTGTCTACTTTGTATAAGGCTCCCCAATAGATACCTTCAACAATGTGCTTATTTAAGTCCTTGAACTAGCTCTATGAAGTATTATTGTTACTTCTACTTTAAAGAAGAAACTGAGGTTCAAAAATAAAGTAAAATGCCTAAGGTCACATAATGCCTAAACTGGCACTGCCACATTTCAAACCCAGGTTTTTTAAAACAAAGTATAATGTGAGGACTACCATACCATAGCTTTCTCTCACAGTGATATTAAAAATAGTTGTTACTCTATTGATTTGTGCAAACCTTGTAGTCACAAGATTTTACCAGTATGATCAGTGCCTGCCTATCAGGATAAATTAAAACTAGTATTATAAACCACATAAAAAGGATTAATTTTTAAGGGAAGAACTTCAAGATATTTAAAAATACATTTTGCAATTAATTTCTTTTACTCTTTTATTTTTTTTAATTGATTTCAGAGAGGAAGGGAGGGACAGATAGAAACACAATGATGAGAAAGAAACATCCATCAGCTCCCTCCTGCCCAACCCATACTGGGGATCGAGCCCACAACCCGGCATGTGCCCTAACTGGAATCAAACCACGACCTCCTTATTCACAGGTCAATGCTCAACCACTGAGCATACCAGCCGGGCTGCAATTAATTTCTTAAAACCATGTTTGCCACACACAGCCCCAAAAGTCTAATAACGAAATAATTTTAATATTAAAATAAACAGTAAAATTAATATAACTTACCAAACACAATCCTGCATTCAAATTGTATTCATTTTTTTTCCTCCAGATTTTATCTATAAATGTTCTCTTCACTATGTTTTTCTGCCTCCAGGTTTTTTCTAAGTTTGTCATATATATTTTAACAGATTTAGATGAGCACACTCTGTTTTAGTCTGCATTGACACACCACCAGTTGGAAAACAATGGCCTCCAACAACCTTTAACTACTATCTCCATTACTGGCTATGAAATAAAATGGCTGGGCATCAAAAAAGGGTGTAATATCCTTTCTCCTGGAAGTCTCCGTTACCTCAACAAAATCTGGGCTACATCTTCATCAAGACTGCAGTTGTATATACATGAGCACTGCACATAAATCAACAGCTCTAGCAGTGTCTACCTGCCGTCTGACACTTTAAAGTAAAGAGCTTACTCTATATATCCTCCAGCAATGTGGGAAAAGGGATCCACCATCTCCAGCACTGGATCACGCAGATGCCGCTTTCCTGCTTCTGTAATTCTACTCTCCCTCCATTAACTACACTATTCATAATGTATATTTAGACAGCATAATAAAAATTTAAATCGTATATACAAAATACTATGGAATGAAACACAGCATAATGTTTTGCAGTGAGACAGAATAATCATACCTTACACATCTAATAAAGAGTCTCTCCCACTGGCCCATGGAACAGAGAGCCATGGGTTTGATTCCTGGTTAAGGGCACGTACCTCAGCTGCAGGCTCGATCCCCAGCCTGGGTTAGGGTGGATGTGGGAGGCAACCAATCAATGTGTCTCTCTCACATCAATGTTTCTCTCTCTCCCATTCCTCCCTCCCTTTCACTCTCTCTAAAACTCAATGGAAAAATATCCTTGAGTGAAGATAAAAAAATAATCTCTCCAACATTCATTTTTTTTAAAGCAGCATGTATGTTTTTTAACACTTGATTATTATCAAAGAGTATCTCTTCAGTCTCAAGCTAGATTAATAGCTTCTAATTAAATTATTATGGTCCTGAATGAAGCTTTATACTTTAAATGTTTGAAAACTCATGGGCCCACAAGGAAATCCTAACACCCCCTCCCAATCAAAGTAGCACCGGTCTTCACTATATGTATCCTATACGCCAGCCAAATTGAAACCAGATTGCAATTTAGCTTCCTTTCTCAAACACCTAATTTTTGAGAGCCTTCTATCTCAATTCCAATTAGAATGTAAACTCAGTAAGGCAGAGACTTTGTATTACCACTGCTTCCCCTGCACCCAGTAGTAGTGTTATTCATTATTTGTTGAGTGAATAAATATATTAAGTCTGTGCCATTCACTTAACACTTACCCCATGATTCCTTATTTTAGTCCATGATTCCTTATTTTAATCCTATGTTTATGACCTATTTCCCCCAATCCTATATAAGCATAGTATGCAAACTGTCCCCTTGACCAGGAGTTTGTCCCAGGGCCGGCTAGGGGAAGGGAGGGAGGGAGTACCTGGCTGGCAGCCAGCAGCCGCGAGAGACTCTACCAATGCACCAATTTTGTGCACTGGACCTCTAGTTAGACTAAAAGCCCTTTAAAGGCAGAAACCATTCCTAATGCATATTTGTATTCTTGGTCCCACAAGAATGTTACCACAACAGTAGCTTAATAAATGTCAAAGCTCAGAACAATGCCATAATGAAGGAATGAAGCAGATAATCTCTAATTCAGTAATTCCACGATATTATTCAGCTATTGAAATGGGAACAACAGGGCAATTAGGTAGGTGAAATAAGCAATCTCTATTTTTTTTCACTCCAAGCAAACACAGAGTTTAAGTCAAGAAAAACACGTGCAATGTGGCATAGAATATGGTAATTTTCAAGGCTTCATGAACATAAATAAGTTGGGATTTTTAAATTAATTTTTTAACTAAGCAGCTGTTTTTCACACTAATGGATACATTTTAAGTTTCTTTCATTACATCTAGAACTCTTTCATTTCCATTACAAGGATAATAAAACCAGGACTCTATTAGTGTTCTCAAAACTATTAAGTGTACATCATTTTCCATCATAGTAAATCTGACAGGTAAATAGGAAATTAGACTCGGTAAGTCTAATTACAAGTTACATTATAAAATGAAGTGTTTGGAGAATCATGTGTCAAGCAAACAAGAGCCATTCTAACAAAAGGAAGGCAATATTCCACAAAGAAACCTCCCACTTACCCTGTGATTTTATATCCATGGTTATATGTGGAAAACTCCCAAGGACAGCCATAACCTCCTCATATTTTTCATCTTCTAGGAAGTGCAATAGATAGTGACGATCTGTTTCTTTTAAACTCACCAAATCCTGAATAGTCTTAATTTTGTACTGAATTTTAAAAAAAAAAAAGAAAATCCTAAAGTCATAAAACTTTTCATAAAAGAAAACTATTAGCATGTTAACTAAAACACAATCCAAGAACTTGTAGAAAAATGTTAAGATTATATATACTTAAAAGCAGCAAATAACAGCTTTATAGCATTTCATGGCCTTTTGCTCCAAGGAAATTTAAATTTAGGATTTATTACAGATACAGGGTTATATTTTTTAATTAGAAAAAATAAAGTTATAGGGAAAATTAGTATTCAATAGAATCTTGACCCACAAGAACTACTGTCATTTCATGTGCTGTTTTTTTTTATCTTTATTCAATTTTAATGATAAGAATATGACTTTGTCTCCAAGCACAGCTGTATCCTATGGAATATTCTCATTTTTTGTCATTGCCTAAATATAGCTATCTGTTATTACAGTAATATCTATCTTATCTAAATGGATACTTCGGAGAGTGTTTTTTTAATTTTCAAGCATTTGGTTTTAGTTACTAATTTTTATTTTCACAGACATGGATTAGATCACGAGGTATGTGAAATGCTTGCTTTTGGATTCTCAAATCTTCAATTGTAACCTAAAATGTGATAGAATTTAAAAGCATAATAACACAATTACTTGAAAGGAGAATTCTAATGCAAATTTCTAATATATATTAGTTTTACCTTAATATACTATGAAGCTAATATCCATCTTCTGCCTACTTTGTCTAATGCAAAGTAATGTTTAAAATGTACAAAATTATTATTTTTGTTCAGTATTTTCTTTTGTTTCCTCAAGTTTTTCATTTATCTTAAGATTCATTATCGTATCTTTACTATAAACCGTGTTTTCTAAATAAGAATTATCTTGCCCAGCTGGTGTGTCTCAGTGATTTAGCATTGACTTATGAACCAAGAGTTCATGGTCAGGGCACATGCCCAGGATGTGGGCTCAATCCCCAGTAGGGGTGTGCAGTAGGCAACCAATCAATGCTTCTCTCTCATCATTGATGTTTCTATCTCTCTCCCCCTATTTCTTCCTCTCTGAAATCAATAAACATATTTAAAATACATACATATTTATATGTTTTTAAAGCATTATCTTCATTTGATCTACTTATTTTTGAATACTTATTCTGTTCATACTAAACTAATAAACCACTATCCAACATTTAACCCACAAATAAAATTATTGGAAAGTATACAGTGCATTTTTACTTAATGCACTTATTTTTAGTAATGTAATATAAAGAACAATGTGTTAACTGCTAAAAATGCACCATCCCATACTAAAATCACTTACAGTAGTAAGATATTAAACAGCTGGGGGAATAAGAACACATATGTAACACCTTAATCAATAAAGACATTTTTACAAAAAGATATTAAACAGCTATCTGACAGAACCACTTGCGGGAGGTTTTAGAATGTTTAAGGTATTTTAAGTCTAAGAAATTCATAGTAACAATTTCTAGAAAACTTTCATTCATGTTATCTTTAGGGGTCATGACGAACTGCTTAAAACTGATGTTGTAAAGTACCAAAGAATTACCTTTTTATGATTAGAAACCCTCCTAAGATTGTCCTCTTCAATGTGAGGGAGCTGCAGAAGGGGAGACTTAAACTGCTGAAGGCCTTGCACAGCCATCTGAGAAAGCTTCATGCAGTTTTCTAGGGATGCCAAAGTTGGAGCACGAAACTCCCTTTCTTAGAAAGAATAGGAGGAAAAGAAAAGACAGAGCTGGACTTTTTACATGTTCAGGAGTATACAATTCATGACAAACATAAGATTCACGTGACTATTCCCTAATCCCTCAAATTTTAAAATTAGTGTCAATTTTCCTTTAAAAGTTATTGGATAAAATACTACACACAAACAGACACACACACACACACACACACACACACACACACACGGTCAAATGCGTATTATCTAGCAACAACCATTGATTTAATAGAAAAATTCTTTACATTACCTCCAAATACAGCAAATTAATCAGTATCAAAAACATACTAACACCATGTCAATAACTGACATCATCCATAATAACAAACAATAACCACTACCTCCTTTTTTAAGGCTTCTCCCTATCCCCACCCATTTCTGACCACAAACTCCCTCATTCTTTTTTCCCTTCATGCAAAAAAAGTAGTACATATCAGATAAATCATCATTACATCACTTAAATAATTATTTTAAACTCATTGTTAAAATACAGAATAACCCAACTCTAACAAAATCAGAAGGATATTTTAAGTCTTTGCAAACAATAAATAACAATAAAAAAAATCAAATTAAAACAAAGTTGTGATAAACACGTTACATAGTGGAAAATATAAGGGAAAAAATAAGAAAAACCATAAATAAATATGGGAAAGCTAATTCAATTTATAGAAAGAATTATGGTAAGTACCCATAAAATCTTAAAACTATGAAGAGTAATCTGCATATGCTTACAAGAAAAAGTACGACATAATTAATTACATCTCCTCACCTTCACGGCTCCGGGCC
Organism: Vespertilio murinus; assembly: GCA_963924515.1. Lineage (NCBI taxonomy): Eukaryota > Metazoa > Chordata > Mammalia > Chiroptera > Vespertilionidae > Vespertilio > Vespertilio murinus. Next base: position 165,958,767 of record OZ004705.1, read on the forward strand.
ATTATTATTAGTTGACAGATTACATTAACCATTTCTTGAAGTAGAGCAGGGCATTTTTTCAGCATAAATTGCTGATCTGCAAAACAATATAAAACCTGAAAAATCATTCTATCTTTATAATTAAAACATCTTTATTACTTATAGTCCAAGACTAATACAAATTTAAGGTATTCTACGAATATTTCCCATAACTTCAGAATTTTACAGGTTGAACCCAATAGTACCTACTCAATATATTATCACAATCAGTCAGAAAACCCTAACTCAGCTTAGAGGTTTCAAAGGCCAAATTTTAATATTATGGTATTAGTCTTTATCAATTAACTCCCTACCCAGTTAATCTTTAGCTTAATCTTACTATATTTAAGAACTTTAAGAATTTTCTTCTTGTGCATTAAAGTTTCTATATGTAGAATTATGGATAAATCCAAAGGCTAAGATTGAGAATAAATGCAGAGAGAAAGAGGAGGAATGTGGGGGAGACACTTTCATTTATCCTATATATAAGCCTAATATGCAAACAGACTGAACAGTGGAATGACCGGTGGCTATGATGTGCACTGACCACCAGGGGGCAGATGCTCAATACAGGAGCTACCCCCAGCCCGGAGGCCCCTACCTGCAGCAGCTGCAGGGGGCGGGGCCCGTAAGTGGGCGGGGCCAGGCCAGCCAAGGCGGGTGCTAGCAGGGGCCCTCCCAATCGCACAGCCAGTCACCTGGCAGAAGAAGGTGCTTGGCAGCATCAGTGGGGGGTGGGGCCCACGAGCAGGCAGCGCCAGGGCAGCCAAGGCGTGCCCCCCCTTCCACTACCCCACTGGTCACCCCACAGATTGGCCCTAATCACTGGCCAGGCCAGGGATCCTACTCATGCATGACTATCGTGCACTAGGCCTCTAGTACTGCATATAAGAGTTAACCATTAAGATCATCCATTGGTTTAATACTCAACATAAAAAACTTTTGTTCCCTACTTCTTAGGTATTTTGTAAAAATGGTTTCATATCTGTACAAAACATTAGAAACATAATTATTATTTAAATTGCAACTCTGATAACAATGCTTAAATAGTGCTCCATCATTCCATCATAAGCAAACTATCCTATCACCAATCACTGAGCATCAACTGGCCTTGTTTTCAGAGGCATTTGATTGCATTACTGACTTAAAAGGGTCATTCAGAAAGAACATTTATTCCCTGAGAATAACTTTCTTTTAAAACTTTAACTGAAATGATATAAGTAAAAGAAGAAATGACACTCTAGTTCATGACAGCCCTGGAAACACCGTTTCAATCTACTGCTTTTCTTTTAAGTAGAATAGAAGGCTTCAAGTACTTATGAAGTTTTAACTAGAGATTAACCTTTTTTTGGGTAACCACCCTAAAGAGTGGTGGGTGGAGTATAGAGTTGAGATATTTGTTGTGAAATTGATGTTTTTCTCACCCCCTCCCTGCAAAACCTCCCAAAATCTTTTTTAAATCATTAGGAATTATTACATAGTCTGCAACTGACTAAACATTTCTCATATTACTCTCTATTATGAGAATACTTTCACATTTTAGCATTTGCTATAACATCTGACTCACTTAGATCTTCAAAGTATTTATAGTTGTTATGCAGCATATAGATTTCTTTTTTAAAAGCCCTTAGCAATTATTTGAGCAAAAAAAATAAGTGACTAAAACAGTGCACCATGAAGTCTAATTAAATCCACATATCACCAAAACCCTGCAGAGAGTAGAATCACAAATACCTTCTTCAAGGGTCTCAGGAATTTTCATTCTAGCAAGATGACATAGTAAAAGAACTCTCGCCTTCAGGCTATATGGACATGTAAGTGGAGGTTCATTCTTCTTTAAATTAATGCTGCCAATTTCTCTGATTAGCTAGGGTAAATAAAATAATTATTCAAAAATACACATCTAAAAAAGTCATTAACTTTAATATGTAAATACTTATTAGGGGGTGTAGGCAATAGGACTAACCTGAGGTATTAGAATATTATCTGTTGGTCTGCTTGTGGCATCTTTATTATACTGAGGGTCAAATTCAGAGGCTCCAGCCAAAACCATGATAAGACCTAAGGAAACAAAAGAAATATGAAGGTAAGTACATGTATTTGCTCACCTATTCATTTCCCTACTATGATACCTCATTAACCCTAGAGTGAAGCAATTTTCCAACCACACACAATGCTTAAAAGCCATGTAAATTCCAATACTAACAAGTATTAATTTATTCCATAAAAAAGCCTCACTTTTTAACAAATGCACAATGTTACCTATAGCAAGTGAATAGAAATATAAATCAAGGGCCCCAAAGCAACTAGATGCATTAAAATCACTACTATAATACCTGTTTCTATACCTAAACATGTGTTCCACAGAAATTTTCTATAGAGCATTAAATATTCCATGTGATATTAATGAACATTATGTGAAAAAAGGGGGTTCTATGGTTAAATATGGCTGAGAAAGAATGAGTTAAAAAGAGTTATAGGTTTCTTTGCTTTATGACTTCTCAGAGTCTTCAATAAACTAAAATATACTGTCATTTACAGAAACTTTTATTATAGAACTCTGGAGGGTTTGGGGTAATAGTGTTCCTTGAAATACACATGATTTGCAACCTCATACAGGGTGGGGCAAAAGTAGGTTTACTGTTGTGAATAGGTGGAACACAGAGTTTATTCTTTTATTATTATTAATTATTGTATTTCCCATACAAACAACTATAAACCTACCTTTGCCCTATCCGTATATTAGCATTATTCTTGTTAGCATTATATACAAGCTCTTTCATGACTGGCACGAGTTATCAATCTCACTTTACAGCAGAAAACACATGCAACGAGTACATAAAAAGCAGTACAACAACAGAGGATAAGCATAAAACCCTAGAGTTTCCACTTCTTAGCTAAATGACCTAAATAATAGTCTTTACCTCTATGGACCCTAGCTTCTTCACATGAGCCTGACACAAAAAGTGGGGGGCCCATAAACACAGTAATATGTGAACTATTACCCTTACTACCTCCAAATGTTCTCATGAAATTGTTCCTAAGATGGCTATATAAATGGTGCCAATGATAAAGTAACAAAAGATATATAACCAAACCCACCAGCTAAATAATGCTTTTTAAAAGAAGTAATTGTATAAGTTTAAATACCACCCTGAGAAATGAAACAGAAATAAGATCACCGCCGAAACCGGTTTGGCTCAGTGATTATCAAGAAAAGATAGTAAAATGGCAAACCCAAAATACAGAAAAGTCCACTTAGGTTTGAAACAAACAAACAAACAAATAAAATTGCATTTCCCAGTGAGGCACAATTTAAAACTTTTATCTTCTTTTTCCTTTTTAAGAAGGGGAAGCAACATGTCTATGATTTCTGCATAGCAGTGATTATGAAAAACACCACTACATATTGCAGGGATAAAAATTATAATTTTAATTCTATGAGATCACAGAAAATATTTAGGATGGTATTTCTTTCTTTTTTTTAAATATAAGAAACTAGAGGCTCAGTGCATGAAATTCATGCACTCGAGGGGGGTAGGGGTCCCCTCAGCCCAGCCTACATCCTCTTTGCAGTGCGGGAGCTCTCAGGGGATGTCCCGTGGGGAGCGGGATAAGCCATCAGTCGGACATCCTTAATGCCAGACATCTTTAGTGCTGCCGCAGAGGTGGGAGAAGTTCCCACCACTGCTGATGCTGCGCTCACCAGCCATTAGCCCGACTTCTGGCTGATCAGAACTCCCCCTGTGCACTGACCACCAAAGGGAAACTCCTGCATTGAGCATCTTGCCCCTGGTGGACAGTGCACATCACAGCAACCGGTCATTCTGCAGTTCAATTTGCATTATTAGCCTTTTATTACATAGGATTATTATATGGAACTAGAGGCCCAGTGCACAAAATTTGTGCGTGGGGGTGGGGGGTGTCCCTCAGCCCAGCCTGCAACCTCTTCAATCTGGAACCCCTCAAGGGATGTCCAACTGTTGGTTTAGGCCCGATCCCTAAACCAGCAGTTGGGCATCCCTCTCACAATCGGGGACTATTGGCTCCTAACCGCTCACCTGCCTACCAGCCTGATCACCCCCTAACCACTCCCCTGCCAACCTGATTGCCCCCAACTGCCTTCCCCTGCCGGCCTGGTAACCACCAAGTGCCCTCCCCTGCTAGCCAGGTCGCCCCCAACTGCTGTCCTCTGCTGACCCAGTCACTTCCAACTGCCCTCCCCTGACAGCCTGGTCACCCCTAACTGTCCTCCCCTGCCCCCAATTGCCCTCCCTTGCTGGCCCAATTGCCCCTAACTGCCCTCCCCTGCCAGCCTGGTTGCCCCTTTCTGCCCTCCCCTTCTGGCCTCATTGCCCCCAACTGTCCTCTGCCGACCTGGTTACTCCCAACTGCCCTCCCCTGGAGGCCTGGTTGCCCCCAACTGCCCTCCCTTGCTGGCCCAGTCACCCCTAACTGCCCTTCTCTGCCAGCCATCTTGTGTGGCCATCTTTAACCACATGGGGGTGGCCGCGTGGGGGGTGAGGGTCAATTTGGATATTACCTCTTTTTTATATAGGATTTTAAAGTAAGACTCTGAGAATGAACTATCCTGACAGTTTTCAACACACCCAAGACCTCTACTTATTTTATCATAATTAATATAGGATAATGTACTGGTTTATGGCTCAGAAACAAGACTGCCTGGATTTGATGCTGACTCTGTCACCTACTGTTCATCTTTGGGTTCAGTTTCCTTATCTATAAAATGTGCTTAGAAACAGCACACACTTACAGGGGCACAACAAATACTAAATGAGTTAATACAAGCCTGGCATATAACAAATACTCAAAAAAATGTTAGCTGGTATTATTACAAAATTAGTCCACAAGAAGCTTTAACATAACGTTTCTGAGAAAAAAAATACATATATAGAATAGATGGAAATAATAGCAATAGATCAAGAAATGTGTTAAGGTGTTAACATTTCCTCCAGCTTTAGGTACACGAACTAAATATCTATAAACGTAAAATGGAATTTCTCCCGTAGAATGTATATCAACTCCACATAAGTGACTCAGAAAATAATCTAATGTCATGGTTACTTAAATTTACTTACGTTTCATATCCATATTTCGGGTTTTATAAACAAAATATGTATAAATCTGTGTGGTGCGTATTAGAATCTGGTCTCCACTATAGCGTATTGAGCGATACCACCAAGACCCCTAAAACACAAATAAAATTAAATAAGAAATAAAGCATAAAAACTACAATAAATGCTAGTTTAATAAGGAATATGTTTGTGGTCAAATTTTCTAAATGCTCATAAACCAATAAAAATTCCTCAGCTTTAGAACAAATACCCTCAATACATATTTTAAATTAGTTATTTTGTAAATATTTATACTGCCTGATGACTACCTGACTACAATTATACCATTAAGACATTTAAGTTTTAGCTAGGAATTGCTTGAAGACAAAATAGAAATAAACCAACTCACTACTGGTTGCTGATACATAGCATGTCTTTAATAAATATTTAATAAATAAATGAAGAAGCAATTTTACTATTTTAATTCACATTATTCTATACAATTGGATCTCACACAAAAATCCTATGAAGAAGGCACACAGGATAATTATTAGCCTCACATAGGATTCAAGAACTATAAGAGCAAAAAGAACACCAGTCATAAAAGTAATAAACAGTAAAATCATAAACTTTATGGTATCTACATATTGAGGTACCACATGTACCTGTTTTAAAAATGAGATCGCTCTAAATGTCATCATGCCCCTAATATTTAAAGCAAAAATACATATAAGCTATTTTGTAATGTGTGTACAGAAAAATACAGGCTGGGGCAAAAGTAGGCTTACTGATGTTTGTATGGAAAATAATACAATTAATAAATAATAAAACAAGAATAAATTCTGTTTCATGTACTGTAAACCTACTTTTGGCTGACACTGTATTCAAAAAGGAAGTCACCAAACTTAAGTAGTGATTATCTCTAACAGAGAAATCGGAGGGAGGTAGTGAAGGAAGACTCATTTTAAACTCAATACTACACAACTGTAGTATTATCAGTTGTGTCTAACTTTTGAATTGGGAGAAAATATACTTTAGCATACTCAAGTGATGTCACCTTCAAAAGACCTTTAAAATATAGTTGAATATAAGATTCTTAGAATTCAAGGATCAATGGATTATATTCTAACACAAATTACAAACTAATAAGGAGACTCCAAAGCATACCAACAACTCCCTTTCCAAAAATATGTTCATAAAAGGAGCTAGAACTTACCACAACAACTGGAAGGATAACCATGAATGCCAATCCATATACAAGTAAAACCTAGAATTAAAGAGAAAAAAATTATGGTCTTCATCAGGCAAATTATAACAATATCCATGAATATTTATTTTGAGGTTTACATGGAGGAGGCATTATTAAAAGCACTCATGTATTATTTTGTTTAATTCTTACTTTCAAGTCCTCTGAGGAAGGTACCATTATTATTTTCCTTTTGCAGATAACCTGCAGTATATATATGTTTCATAGCTTGTCTTAGGTCACACAGCTAGTAAGTAGATGGGAACCAGGATTGGCATTCCACCTACAGAAACTGTTCTTTGCCACTACAATAAATTACCTTTCCATTTGTCTATAGAAAACACCAGAAAAACAGAAATTATATTTCCTTTCCAGTCAAGTACTTATATATCCACAACTTGACAAGAGGTTAATGCCTTGGAATAAATAATAATAGAACCCTGTTTGGTTCTTTTGTCTAAATATTGAGGAGTAACTTCATAATGTTCTGTTTGAAGTCTATTGGCCTCAGATTTTTCTCCTACTGCTTGATCCCTAATCTGGTAGCTAACTATGTTTCTCTTCTTTAGTATTCCCAGAATAAGCCTAGGCATGATAAACATACTTACATACAGCAATTATATACCACTGAAGAAAACAAATGTTAATCTGCCATAAAATAACATTAAATAGCCATTTCAAAACAAATTACAGAGTACATGGATTTTGGTTTTTATTACTTCAAAGATAGCTCCTAGATAATTATTTTCAAGAAAGCAGGGAATCATCTGTTCCTAAACAATAGGAATTCTTGACATTTTAGAGTTCGGCATCTATGGGATTGAATGAAGTCTGATATCCTACTACCTCCTGAAGTACCACATGGAATATATACCACTAATTTAGCATGTATTATAATTAATTTAGCCTGGGTAAATGTGAAATAAAGGGTAATTTAACAGTTGAATACAACTTGGGATAAATACAAATACCATAAAAAAAAAAAAAAAGAATAGTTCCAGGACTTCAGTTAAGACAACAGCATAAAGGCAAATTTGAATCCTCTAACTAAACTACAGAATAACCATCATTCAGAACCACATAAAATCTAGCTGAATGGAAGTCCTAAAACTAGAAATTTAAAGAAGCTACACAGAGACTGGTCAGAGGGGCAGAAACTTGGAATGGCCTAGTCCCACACCCACATGTGCTAGATAAAAATCAGGAGGAATATCTCAGCTATGGTGGTCTCCCTAAGGAGCAAGGAATCTCAGCCCCATACCAGGTCCCCAGCCCAGGGTTCCAGTGCCAGGAGGATAAGTCCCCATAACTTCTGTCTGTAAAAAACAGTGGGGATTGTGGTTGAGTGATAATGAGGACTGCTGGAGTCCCATGCAATTCCTCTTAAAGGGCCTGCACATGGATTTACTCGGACTCACTCCCTCAGAGCTCCAGTACTAGGACAGCAGCTCAAAAGGCACCAGGGACATACAGAGAGGAACTGAATTATCTGGCATCAGAGCAAGAGCTGGAGGAACAGAGAAATGCACTGGCCAAAGCCACTGTTCTTTTTCTGAGACTCCCTCCAACCTCAAAGAGCCAGCAAGTGGGTGTCATATCTGAATCTCCCTCAACCTGGCTCACACTGTTCACCACACTCTGATAATTGCCTGAGACCCAATTCCACCCAACTTGAGGGCCCAAGCAAGCCATGTCCAGTGGTTTTTCCATACCAACTGCCTTTCTTGACACCTGCTACACACTTTCCTAAAATCTCCCAAACAAGCAACCTCTGGTCTTAGCATGTCCCCAGCACTAATGGCAGCTTGGCCTCTCCTGCGCACCTCCAAACCCAGCACAAGTAGGACCATTTCTTCCTTCTTTTCAGTTGGGTCAAGTTTCTAAGCTTTCTAAATCTGTTTTCTGGATAATAAAGAGAAAACAGGATTCCACTGAGTCTCCTATCTACCTACTCTAGGACTTCTGTGAGGATCAAATGAGATGAGGCCTGGAAAAACGCTTCACAGACATTTGGTTAAAGTATAAAATGTTCCCACCTGGCTATAAAGCAAGTCATGTTCCTAGGCTGAAAAAAACTCCAAGGGGGATAGTCACCAGGGAGAAGCCAGATGTTGCTACATGACATTATTACCCAGAGCCCACAGCTACCATTTCCGGGCTGGGCTGGGCTATAGGTTGCATTTTGCACCATGGGGTCTCAGCAGTGTCAACTGCAATTTGGTGGGGTGTCACTCCAGCATGGGCCTGTGTCACACTTGGTAGAAGCCAAGTGTTGCTTTGTGGGCACCAGGTCCAAGGTGCCATTTCCCTGTAAATGGCCAGTGCACATCACGACAGCTCCTGCATTGAGCATCTGCCTCCTGGTGGTCAGTGCATATCATAGCAACTGATCAGAGGGACATTTAGTATGTTAGCCTTTTATATATAGAGAGATGTTAAAGAGTCTTCTTTAAGGAGGGATAAAAAACATTAAAAATATGAACAATAAAATGGCAATTAATGCATACCTATCAACAACTGAATATAAAAACCAAAATAAATGAACAAGCAGAACAGAAATAGACTCATAGATGCAGAGAATATTTTGACGGCTGCCAGATAGGAAGGGGTTGAAGGAATGGGTGAAAAAGGTGAAAGGATTAAGAAGTACAAATTGGTTGTTACAGAACAGTCATGGGGATGTAAAGTACAGCATAGGGAATATAGTCAATAGTATCCTAATAACTCTGCCTAGTGTCAGATGGGTATGAGATTTACCAGGATGAGGTCTAAGCTATATGTCTAATCACTGGGTGTACACCTGAAACTAGTATAATATTGTATGTCAACTGAATTGGAATATAAAAAATGATTAATGGTAAATAAAACTTAATAAGCAGTAGTTCCCCAGACCAAAGGTATGACCTGATCTGAAACTATCTCCAAAAGAAAATCACAACTTTGTTTTAAGACTACATTTAGAACACACTACCCCACACCAGCAACCTAACCATGGGAGAGAATTCTTTTCTCCATCGCGTAAAAAGTTTCATAACACACAGTTAAATTAAAAATAGCATACCAGTATTTTCATAGTAATAGCTTTCTTTATGTCAAACATATTACAATGTAATTTAAATAGACTCACCAAAATTGAATTTTTCTGGTCAACTATCCAAGCTGGCAGGGCTATTCCGAAGCTTGTGGCTAAAACAGAAAGAACATTTCTGTATTTCCAGAATTTATATCCCAAAATTCTGACTCTCATCCCCACCCCCCCTTCCAAAAAAAACAAACAGAAAAATCATCTTATTATATGTGTTCTCGTTACACAAATTAATGGAAATAGTCTGTATCTGAAACTAAATCTTTCCAAAGAGGAAAAAAAATTGCAAAGTACATGAATTTCTTCTTTAAAAAAATCTAAATTCTTTTATATTTCCTGAGTTTATGTAAATACTATGAATATGTGAGAAAATATTTAGTCAGAAAAGAAAATAATTTTGTCATTCAATTTTTATGAATAACTGGAAATATGAATGACAGTGACTACTCTTCTCATCAAATCAATCTAAGTTTTATCTTCCAAACTGTCCTCTAGAACAGAGTTTCCCAAACTTTTGACATATGTGTACCCCTTCTATAATTTTCATAATGCTGAGTATCCCTCGTCAAAAAAAAAAAGGATGTATTTTAATAATCAAAATATACTTAATTTTATTTTTTTGGTACATACACAAAATAATAATAAACTAAAAATAAAATTATTCATAATAAAATATAAATAAAAGTTATATTATAAATAACATTTATTTGGATCAAATGAGAGGGATGAAATTGACTTGACTCGTGAGAACATAGAATTAGGTGCAGCTAAGCATGGTGCAGTGCATATCCCCACCAAACTCTGGTGTAAGGTGTACCCCCACCAAACTCTTCCTGTACCCCTGGGGGTACGCGTACCACACTTTGGGAAACACTGCTCTAGAAAGAAAAATAAAGTTAAAAATGAATTAAAGGGAACTCATTTTACACATCTGTTTAACTCCCTGTGGATGTGATTTACCTACTCGTAAACTAAGATAATCAAAATATTCTTTTCTAATTAATATTTTACTAATATATACCATATCCCCAGTATTTTTTAATAATTATTTACCCCACCTTGTGGTCCATCTGGATTTCCAAACTCTTCCCAATTTTTCCGGGACTCTTCATCAGTTAAACTAGCATCAAAAGAACAAAGTTTAATAGTTAGAAAGCCCCACCTGAAAAAAGTATTCATATATACTATAGAGAGCGCCTGGGAAGGCACATAAGCATTTCTTTATTGTCAGCTGAATCCAGTGCATTGGCAGAGCCACATCCTGGAAACACGCTTTGCCAAAAGGCAGGAGTGTTGTCAGCTTGACCTTCAGCCCAGGTGAGGAGGAGGGGGGGGGGGGTGAGTTTTGTTATTTAAATCCAGTCAAGCACCAGGAATGAATAAGACTGGGGCCCACCCAAGAATGCACATAATCTCCTTTGTCTTGGCTTTTAGTAAAAGTCCCTGTTTCTTTGCTGTGTAAAATAAACATGCTGTATTGACTCCAGATCACTGTCCCTTTCCCAGTCAGAGGACAGTGGTCCCACCTGGCCCCAGCTTTTTCCTTCTATCTCTGTGTCTGTCTCTTTCTTTCATTTTCTCAATCCCCAGCAGACACTACTCCAGCTGCGTTGGAGGCGGAAAAGAGAAATAACCACATATACAAATTCCATTAACCAACCAACTATTTTCTTAAAGATATTAATTTCAGAGATTCAAGGAAAACTTCTTTGAAATCAGAAAAACAGGAAAGCAGGAAATTCTGGATTAACAGAAAATGTCAACTATTGATCCTTGATACTAATTCCCGGTTCCCCATGGGTCTTCAAGTTTAGCTACTTTAAGCCAGGAAGTGAAACTTTAAAAGCAAACACATTTTCTGTGAGAAGGCAGGGAGGATTATAGGTGCCTTTTTTTTCTTATATGCTCATACACTTACAAATTTCTTCAATGAACATGCTCACACTTCAATAATAATATAACCTATTTTCTAAATGTAAAATTAATTCATAATAATCCCTCAAAACTGGTACCATATTCTCAACAACAACAAAAAAAGAAAGAAAAACACCTGTAAAACTGCATTGCTGTGAAAAAGGTCATTTGCACTGTGCTGAGATCACAATTTTCTTCCAAAATAAGGCAATATGAAGTGACAGAGTGGATATATTTTTTAACACCTAAATATAAATATTACCTATGACCTGGGCAATAGCTAAAGGCACAGAGTGAGACTGGTTTTATTCCAGGTCCCAGCACAGATGGTAAGAAAACATTAAAATAAAATTTTATTTCCTTCAAACACTTCACAATGCTGTTAAGTGGAGAAGGCAGAAATACACCAAAAAATAATAATAATAATAATTACTAATAATAAAATAAGAAAGGCTTTCTTATAGATTAGTTGGCAAAAGATTGTTTATGTCCAAATCCAATTTTGGTCATATTTCTATTTCCCAGAATATATGTACTTAAGATACAATGTAGGTTCTATTCAACCAAGTTCCAAGTTTAAAGAGAGAATGCAAAAGTACCTTTATAAAATGGCAAAAATTTTCAACCATTTGAAAAATATTTTAAAACTTATCAATTTGATAATTTATTAATCTTGACATCCCTAGTCCTTATTTAACTGTATCTCTACTTACACTATTTGAACTAAGGTCACAGTAAAATACAGGAGCCAATGGAAAGCATAATTAGAGAGATTTCAAGTTAATAAGGAAATGTGTGCTAAGATTCTTTTCTGTTGAGGGATGTTTCTCAAGAGTTTGCACTATTTTCCTTATATAATTGTACATCCCACCCAAAGCTTCAGCTATTATTTCGCTCAATATTCTGACTTCTAACTAGATTCTTTTCCACAAAATAATTATCTCTGTCCCCCTCTGCCTTTCTGTTGATGGCAGCACAATAAACTGCTCTGTTCTCTATCGATGCCCTCAGATTTTGCAAAATAAAGCACAACTCACATCATAAAAGCACTTGATTTTTAACCTGCAACCATACCTGATTATAATTCTATTAACTCATTCACTAAGCCAACTTGTACAACCACTGTGTGATAGGCGCCAAGTTGGATACTCAAATGAAAGGATTCACCAACTTTTTAAAAACTCAGGATTTCTTTACCATTTACTAGTGCTTTAGTATAATACCACTCCTAAGATTTAAAGTACTTAAAATCTAGGTGCTTTGTTAATTCATATATAAGTTTAAACAAGCCCAATAATCCTATACAATAGAGGTAATACACAAACTGACCATCACAACCTCACATCACAAGATGGCCACCCCCATGTGGTCACAAGATAGCTTCCCCCAAGTCAACATAATATGGCCACCACAAGATGGCCACCCCCACATGGTCACAAGATGGCCCAGCAGGACAGGGAAGTTGGGAGTGACCAGGCCTGCAGAGGAGGGCAGTTGAGGGTGATGGGGCCAGCAGGGGAGCAGTTAGGTGTCAATAAGGCTGGCAGGGGAGTGGTTAGGGGCTATCATGCTGGCATGCAGAGTGGTTAGGGGCAATCAGACAGCCAGGCAGGCAAATGGTTAGGCCAGATTGTGAGAGGTATGTCTGACTGCCGATTTATCTTAAACCAGCAGTCGGACATCCCCAGAGGGCTCCCATATTGGAGAGGGTACAGACTGGGCTGAGGGACACTGCCCCCCCCCAAGTGCACAAATTTTTGCAACGAACCTCTAGTGCTAACATAATATTTTATAATTCAATGAGAATAAAGTTTCCTAAACATGATTATATCCTTTAACTTTGGAGGTAAAAGGTTGTATCATAAATCCAAGTATAAATTTAATGGAATCTGTGCCTCTTTTGCTCTGGGATATATACACATTTAAATATATACATAAGGCCCTGGTCTTTGTGGCTCAATTGGTTGGGTGTCATCCTGGCACCAAAAATTTGCCAGTTCGATTCCTAGACAGGGCACATGCCCAGGTTGCAGGCTCCATTCCCCAGTAGGAGGCATGCAGAAGGCAGCCAATAGACATTTCACTCTCAGCATCAATGTTTTTCTCTCTCTTTCTCCTCCTTTCCTGTCTCTCTAAAAATCAATTAAAAATTACATATATTTATGTATGTGCATATAAATCTATATGTCTATATATCTATATATCTATATGGATATATACATCTATATATCCATATATATGTATAGTTTACTAGTATCTATACTAATAAAAGGGTAATATGCTAATTAGACTGGATAGAGCAGAGGTCTTCCAGACAAAGCCACAGTGGCAGGGGCCAAGGCAGAGGCGGTTAGGAGCTATTAGGCCAGCAGGGGAGAAAAGTTAGGGGCGATCAGGCTGAGGAGTTAGGGGCATCAGGCAGGCAGGCAGAGAGGTTAGGGGCAATAAGGCAGGCAGAGGTGGTTAGGGGTGATCAGGCATGCAAAGGGTTTAAGGAGCGATCAAGCTGGCAGGCAGAGTGGTTATGGGTAACCAGGCAGGGAGGCAGCCAGGCAAGTGAGCAGTTAGGAGTCAGCATTCCCAGATTGCGAGAGGGATGTCTGACTGCCAGTTTAGGCCCAATCCCACAGGGATTCCTGCAGGATCAGGCATAAACCAGCAGTCGGACATCCCCTGAGGGGTCCTGGGTTGGAGAGGGTGCAGACTGAGCTGAGGGATCCCCACCCCATGCACAAATTTTGGGCACTAGGCCTCTATACACACACACACACACACACACACACACACACAGTAAGATGCAAATTGCCCTTACCTTCATGACACGCACCAGCCAATCAGGAATGAGTATACAAATTAACCCAACAAAGATGGCGGGTTAATTCGCATATGCAGTCTCTAAGCAGCTGGGGTCAGGACGGGACAATGTACATGTTCCACACCGCCCTAGCCGCTCCAGGCCTCTGGGCAGTGTGGGAAGGCAGGAAGGCGGCTCTGGCCAGAGCAAAGGTGGTGCCAGCAGCCAGGGGAAGAAAGGACCATTCTTGCAGAATCTTTGTGCATTGGGCCTCTAGTGTGTGTGTGTGTGTGTGTGTGTGTGTGTGTGTGTGTGTGTGTATGTACACATAATTCTGTATAAAATTGCAAGAACTCCAGATTATAAACCTGATCTAGAGGATGCTTTCACTAAATTACATATTTGTGACCCTGAGTTGGCTATGTAAATCTAAGTTACATACTCATGTGTGCAAACACATGAAAACATATTTTTAAAAATTAAAATAGCTTGAAGGTTACATCTCTGCTGCTCACTTGTTAGAAAGTAGCTTAAGCCTAGGTTTTATACCTGAAAGTCAAACCCCAACTGTATCAGAAGAACCAGAAAATTGAATAGTTGATCTAACTCCTCAAAAATAACCAGACCTGCCGAGACCGGTTTGGCTTAGTGGATAGAGCATCAGTCTGCGGATTGAAGGGTCCCAGGTTCGATCCCGGTTAAGGGCATGTACATTGGTTGCGGGCACATCCCCAGTGGAGGGTGTGCAGGGGGCAGCTGGTCGATGTTTCTCTCTCATTGACGTTTCTGGCTCTCTATCCCTCTCCCTTCCTCTCTGTGGAAAAATCAATAAAATATATATATTTTTTAAAATAACCAGACCTCCTTTTTTCCTCTAAGTTAAAAATCTGATATGAAGAAATAGGAATGACCCAGCTAGTTTATTATAATGGGCAGAAAAGGAAGATAAAATATCCTGAATAACCAAAGCAAATTCTAAAAAGCTTTACAGGTCAAAGCGTATAACTTTTACATTCCAAAACCTGTTTGAGTTACACTTAGGCTGCTAGAGTTACACATAAGATGGGAGCTTCAATTAAATCATTCAGAACTTATATTTAGTAAAATGTACAATTTTATCAACTCTAGTTATACTTGTACAAGTCACAGATCTCAGTCTGTGTCCCATAATCATTTACTTCTCAATTTGTGTGATACAGACCATCAACTAAGATATCTTACATACAAAACATTCTATATCTCGATCATGTAACTGAGTTAAAATGAAAGGCCACATTTATTCTTCTGTACTTTTTAGAAAAGTGATACATCCTAAAGAGTCAGATTTCCAGTAACCTCAGAACAAACTTGTAAATTTGAACATGTTACACCCTGAAGACTAGGACAGAAAAAAAAATAACTGGACTAAAATTAAAACTACCAATTAAGTAATATTCTCTATCTGATTTCCTCTGATATCTTCATTTCTTCTTAAATTACCTGAAAATAGCAACTAAAGCACTGCAATACTTGCACAATTAGAGTAAATTCTTGGAGACACAATTAAAAACAGGGAAAAAGAAGACACCATTAGAAAGACAGTAATTTGAAGGACATCAGCTGTGCAGAAAAGAAAAAAGTGGTATGGACTTCAGATGCTCCTGAATTACAAAATCTTATTCATACAGATAACAAGCAATCCACAGAAAAGGGGGAAGAGGAGACACAGTCACTGTATTTTTATTAAAAACATAATAAAATAGTATTTCCCCAACTTTTGTCATTCAGTTTGTTATTATATATAAGTATCCTATTATTTACTTATATTTTTTAATTAACTCACAAATTTATCATTAAATTCTCAAGTAACAAACATCTTGTTTGTATTTTACTCTTTAACGCAACATAAGAGCGATGTAGAGATATACCTATCACAAGCCCTAAAGAATCCAGCTAACCTTTATTTCTTATAATAGTAATGCTCAAGGAATAACTACTTCTAATTGTATATACTCTATCCTGTTTCCCCAAAATTAAACTGGTCTTGTAAAGAATTTAAATGAGACGAGCTACATTGCCAAAACAAGAGAAATAGATCTTGCCTAATTAAAAAAAAAAATTAGAAATGAAAATGGTAATATGTATATCCTCTTCTAATTAGGATGCTTAGAAAAAGTTCAATTAACACATCACTACTTAATCTAACCAACTACATATGGCAAATGCACTACTCTAAGTTACTTAAGTTAATGTTTTAGTTAGATGACCATTTTAGCTCTGCCAGGAAGTTCTAGAAATAACAGACTCTGCATATGAGGTCAACATTTAATAAAAGTATATGACAACTATTTAACTTACTATTTTATTCAAACAGAAAACTATCTTTACCACTTTTAAAAATATGTAATGAGTCCCATGATACTTACGCTGCATAAGCTTTTGCTATCCTCATGAACATAACTTCATCACCCCCTTTATCTGGATGATATTTAAGTGACAGCAAACGATATTGTTTCTTAATTTCTGTTACTGTTGCTCCCTAAAAGGAAAAGGTTTATTTTAGTAAAAATAAGCACAATGCTCTAAGAACAAAACCCATCCCAGTTTGAACTCAATATTTTCAGAAAGAGAAAATGAATCTTTATCCTATATATTTTGTGCCATAAATTCCATCCCATGTACTTTTTTTTAAATATATTTTATTGATATTTTACAGAGAGGAAGGGAGAGAGATAGAGAGCTAGAAACGTTGATGGGAGAGAAACATCAACCAGCTGCCTCTTGCACACCGGTGTGCCCTCAACCAAGGTACATGCCCTTGACTGGAATCGAACCCGGGACCTTTCAGTCCACAGACCGACGCTCTACCACTGAGCCAAAACGGTTTCAGCGATCCCATGTACTTTTTAAATAAAAATATACTTATTTTGTCCGATATATTTATTTTATTGAGCACCTAGGCACTGATAATATGAGAAAGAAACCATGAACCTCACAAGGTTTGAAATGCACAAGTCCATTTACTTATACATGGATTTTTTTGGTATTCACATTTCACATCGTGGAATCAATTAACCGCAGACTGAAAATACTGTGATGTGAAGGACTAGAGTCAAAAGCTATAATAGAATTTTTGACCAGGCAAGAGCAGCACCTCAACCCCTGCTATCAGGGGTCAACTGTAATGATGTCTTTTAAAAAAATAAAAGGATAGTCACATTTAAATATCAAAGAATTGTCCTGACTGGTTTGGCTCAGTGGATAGAGCATTGGCCTGCAGACTGAAGGGTCCCAGATTCGATTCCAGTCAAGGGCATGTACCGATGTTTCTAACTCTACCCCTCCCCCTTCCTCTCTGTAAAAAATCAATAAAATATATTTAAAAACAAATAAATATCAAAGAATGATCACAGTAAATTAAGTCTGGCTGAAACAAACCTCCAATCAAAGCTTAACGTATTTTCTAAGAAATAATCTAAAGACTATCTAGTTTTGCCGAAACCGGATTGGCTCAGTGGATAGAGCGTCGGCCTGTGGACTCAAGGGTCTCAGGTTCGATACCGGTCAAGGGCATGTACCTTAGTTGCGGGCACATCCCCAGTAGGGGGTGTGCAAGAGGCAGCTGATCGATGACTCTCTCACATCGATGTTTCTAACTCTCTATTCCTCTCTGTAAAAAAATCAATAAAATATATATATTTTTTTTTAAAAAAGAATATCTAGTTTTATCTGCTAGTCAATATTAAAAAATTAAATACTTAATAAGCTTACTTTAGTCGTTTCCTATTAGACTCGCTTTCTATTAATAAGTTTTTCATGACTTTCATGGTATCAAATTTCCCCAAAACCTTTTAATTTTTAAAACTTCTTGATGACTATGATCATTACAATGAAAGAAAAACAAATTATAGAAATACTTTGCTTTTAACAAAGAAAAAACTGAAGATAAACACATTCCTTACTTTGTATTATGTGAATCTCGGGGTTAAGTCATCTACTGAGCAGAGACTAGAAATAAAAGAATTGGTTTGGGGGAAACATGGAAGGAGCACTAGATTTAGCTAGACTACTCAGAAGTTTGGGGCCCTCGCTGGTTTTGGCTCAGTGGATGGAGTGTGGCCTGCAGACAGAAGGGTCTCAGGTTTGATTCTGGTCAGGGGCACGTGCCTAGGTTGCAGGCTCAATCCCCAGTGGGGTCATTGGGAGGCACTGATTAGTGATTCTCTATCATTGATGTTTCTATCTCTTTCCCTTCCTCTCTGAAATAAATAAAAATATATTTTTTTAAAAAAGAAGTTATGGGATCCAGGACAAGATACAAATTTTACAGGTCTCATTTTCACCATCAGGAAAAAAGACTAGCTGACCTCTAGCATTGATTTCAGTTCTAACTTTCCACTGGTATACCTAAAAGACTAATTTTCTGGGTCACCCAAGGTTAATGTGAATTTCTATGACAACTATACCAGTTCTTTAAAATATATAAAGTTAACACTCTATCTTAGTGTCAACTAACACAGGGACATAATATTTTAATCATCCAACTAACATATAAATCTCCTGGTTTTAACTTTACATTAAACCAATCTTATACATGTCTTTAAAAATACACTCACTCACTAACTTTCCATTTGATATTCAAATATTCTTACATTTTAGTAATTATAAATCAATTCTTAATAGGGTGGCAATCATCTGAAGCTTAAAAAACACATGTACATTAGAATAATAAATGATGGATTAAATAGCTCATTTTAATAAAAATTTTAACTGACCAGTTTTATTTTTTAGGCACAGTCCAATTTCTTTTAGAATGTGGACTTACAGTGTTTTCATGGGATCATTAAACTAATATGCATTGTATAAAAGCTAGAGGCCCAGTGCACAAAATTCATGCATGGAGGGGGGTGTCCCTCAGTGCACCCTCTCCAATCTGCTGGCTCCCAACTGCTTGCCAACCTGATCACTCCCTAACCACTCCCCTGCCAGCCTGACTGATGCCTAACTGCTCCCCTGCCAGCCCGATTGCACCTAACTGTCCTCCCCTGCCAGCCTGGTTCCCATCACAACTGCTCTCCCCTGCAGGCCTGGGTCCCCCACAACTACCCTTCCCTGCAGGCCCAGTCGCCCCAACTTCCCTCCCCTGCCAGCTTGATCGCCCCCAACTGCCCTCCCTTGCCGGCCTGGTCCCTCCCAACTGCCCTTCCCTGATGGCCATCTTGTGTATTGAAGTGACAATTTTCATATTACTCTTTTATTAGATAGCATATTACTTACAGGATCCAAATTTAATACTTCATAAGGATTGTATTCCTGATATTCTCGGTCAGTTTTGGAAACTTTGTATGCAAGGAATAAGAATAATGCCCATCCTGCAAGCAGAATTATTTTCCTGTTTAGAAAAAAGATAAGTGAAGTATAAATAAATACACCTATATGGTTTTCTTTTAAGAGTCATTATGGCAAGATCGAGGCATTAAAACAATCTGAAGTGGTCTCATATCACTATGCCACTGACTCAAATTCTAAACTCCTGTTATAGCAGTGTCTTCTTCACCTTTGAATTCTCTAGAATATTGTATAATGCCTGGCATTTCATATTCTCAATTACTACTTGATTCTGCAATTCAACTTACTAGTTTATTGTACTATTACATTCAATCAAAACATTAATATTCAAGAATTCAGTAAACCATTTAATGTAAGAGAATTGTTTTGACCTTACAATAACACTTTTAGAGAAGCAAACTACAGAAAATAATGGGCCAATTGTGCAAAGATGAATAAATAGCCATGTTTATAATAGTAAAACTCTGGAAACAATTTAAGTGTCCTTTTATAGGAAACTAATTAAACAAAGATAGAACTACACAATGGAATATTTTTTAGCCAATAAAGATATAAAAAAGATGTACATACTAGTTTTTAAAAAGATATAAAATAACATTTATATAATTTTAAAAAGATAAAAAATACCATTGAATTAATTAATAAAATTTTAATTAATAAAGATATAAAAAACTAATTTATTCTCTCCAATATGTTTTATTTAGAGAAAATATTTTAAAGATTATTACCAGTGTTAGAGAGACTAAAGAAAAAAGGAACTCTCACACACTCTATACTCTGAAGGAATATCTGGCAATAAGATATCAAATGACCTAACGAAGTATATACTTTTAACTATCTATCTATTTTACTTCAAGAAACTTAAAAGGATGGTAAACTATGTACACAGAAAATACTTAATAAAATAAAATTTTTAAAAAAAGAAACTTAAAAGGAAATAAACTAGAATTAAATATATAAAATATAAAAAGGTGGCTACAGATATAAATAACAGCAGAAAACATATATGCACATAAATGCCTATCAACAGAGTACTAGACAAATAAATGTAACAGCATATCCATACAGTGAAACACTACCTGGCCACTAAAAATTTGTGCACTTTAAGATTATCTACCTTGTGTTATTAAATTTAAAAAACCAACACAAAGCTGTATTTACATGTAATATAATCCTATTTTTTGTAAATAAGTTTATTGCAAGTAAAAATATAGAAAGGTAAATCATCTTAGTAGTGTTGTCTTTAAGTGATGAAATTGAAAGATTTATTAAACATCACTATCTGTTACACTGAATAGAAATTTTTAAACCAAAACAAAAAGAATCATAGGAGGTTTAATCAAAAAAATTTGGGGCGGCCTGTCTTCAAAGACAGAAAGAAAATGTTCCATTTCTATTGTTAGGAACCTAGCTTTGGAATGAGACTCTAGAACAGGGGTGGGCAAACTTTTTGACTCGAGGGCCACAATGGGTTCTTAAACTGGACCGGAGGGCCGGGACAAAGGCAACCTGACCATGCTGGCACTCTCATCTTGGGCTGCTGGTGAAGGAGCGGAGGGGAGAGCAAGAGACCCCTCCGCTCTTTCGGCTCCGCTACCCGATAGAACAGCCGAACTGGGCAGATCCGGCCCGCAGCTGCTCTAGAATCTAGTTCCAACCCACCTGCTTACCTCTAGCACGCTGAGTTTTCAAACAAAGTCCCCTAAGCTTGTCCCACCATCATGCTTTTGCTCTCTTGGATCTTTTTACCTAGAATTCCCATTTCACACCTCAGCCTATCCAAACTCTCTTTCATTCTTCAAAGCTCAGCTCAGGTTATTCACCCTCCAAGAAGCAATCCTTGTCAATAGGGAGACTGTAATTACTGTCACAAAAACGTAGAAACAGCGACTTTCCTTCCTCCTCTGACTTGATGCAAGTTCCTTGAGCCCTGGATACAGTTGTAATTCAGATTTGACTAACTTCAGAATAGCTTAAACAGTTAGCACTGAGATACAAATTATTTCCACCTGGTCAAAATAATGCTCTACACCTTATTAAAAGCATAATAAATACTGCAGGCTGCTTTGCACACTATCTACAGAAGTGCCCTCCCCTGCCAGCCTGGTTCCCCTCACAAGTGCTCTCCCCTGAAAAAGCAGAAAGGGGAGCCCTATCTGAGTGCTCCCACTTTTACCTGGCTATCTAGAGAGAGGTCCTTATGAACATAAGCTCTGGAACAAAACTACTAACTAAGGCCAAATCCCAGCTTCACCACTTATTCACCAAGAGATCTTTTTAAAAAATATATATTTTATTGATTTTTTACAGAGAGGAAGAGAGAGGGACAGAGAGTTAGAAACATCAATGAGAGAGAAACATGGATCAGCTGCCTCCTGCACACCTCCCAATGGGGATGTGCCCACAACCAAGGTACATGCCCTTGACCGGAATCGAACCTGGGACCCTTCAGTCCGCAGGCGGACGCTCTATCCACTGAGCCAAACCGGTTTCGGCTCACCAAGATATCTTAACAAGTTGTTTACACTTCTATATCTCAGATTCCAACTTTTAGGGTAGGTTTGAGAATCAATTGAGTTTAGGTATGTAAAACACCTAGAAAGTGCTTCAGATATTCTAAATAATTCATACTAGCTATTGGCTGTTATTAGTAACTCCACCCAAATCTCAGCTCAGACCTCATTATTCAGGGACACTTCTCTGTGCAGAACCAGAGATATGAGCCCTTCCTCTACTCCTTCATGGAATCCCCCTTACTAAACTCTTTATCATTATTTGTTTACTTGACAGCATCCCCCAAGACTGTAAGTCATTGAAACATGTCTACTTGTTAATGACAGTATATTGGCACCTAGCATAATACCTGACATATACATAGTAGGTGCACAATAACTACTTATTGAATTGAAATAAAAAATAATTTAAAACAGTAATTTTTAACTCAACTCCAAAGTTTGCTAATTACCCAAATATCCAAAAAAGAACACATGGAAATATACTTTATTCCCACACAAATAACTCCACATTTTCTTTACCAACTCTCCCAACAGGCTAACAAAGGTCAGAAAACAAAGATAAACGTGAAATTGAAAACAAGATTTAAAAGCAAACAAGGACAGAAGGAAAAGGAAACAAACCACCTAGGATATGTTATGCCCCGTTAGATGCTTTACTTCATCTGGCTCTATAAGCCAAAGGGAGCAGAGCAGAGGCTCAAGGCAGAACCCCCAGGCTGATGAAAAAAATTACTACAACCAATAAAACCATGGTCTAATTTCCCAAAGCCAAAGCAAAGGTAGAAACAATAAATTGCATCATGCTCTATGACCATTTTTTTTTTAAGAAACATGCTTAGTTCCTCTAAAAAGATAAGCATTTTCACTATATATAGAGTCAGTAATTAGTTAACTTGTGAAGTCTTGTATTTTTCTTAAGCACACTTTAAAAGTTATTTTGGAAGCAACTTTCAGAAATTAAAGTATTACACAATGACTGCTTAATTCTGAAAGAATACTTCAGGGTTAAGTAGCAAAAAAGGTTTTGATGTTTCTAACCTTATCTAAATTGTTACCAGTATCAATGTAACCCTTCCTTACTTGATATCCTTTGATCTGTACTTCCTGTTAAATAAATCAGTTTATTAATCACTGAAGAGAACTTCAGAGTAAGTCTACTGGTTTTTGTTTTGTTTTTTCTTGAAAACTAAGGTTCAAATACCTACAAAGTGTTGACCAAAATCCAGAAAAGAAGAGATTGGTAGGTTAAAAATATTTGCCTTTTAGTTTCACATCATTGAAGAACTCAACACCAAAGATTTCCCTCCCTCTACAAAGGAACTAAACCAGGCAAAGTCTTAAAAAACAAAATCTATTTAAACCTCCTGAAGTTACCCAAGTAAAAACTATCATCATCATTTTAAACAAGATTAAAACCTAGCCAGCATGGCTCAATGGGTGAGCGTGGACCTAAGAACCAGGAGGTCAAGGTTCAATTCCCAGTCAGGGCACATGCCCAGTTTATAGGCTCCATCCCCAGTGTGAGGAGTGCAGGAAGCAGCTGATCAATGATTCTCTCTCATCATTGATGTTTCTCTCTCTTTCCTTCCTTTCTTTCTTTTTCTTTCTTTCTTCTCTCTCTCTCTCTCTCTCTCTCTCTCTCTCTCTCTCTCTCTCTCTCTCTCTCTCCTCCCTCCCTCCCTCTCCCTCCCTCCTTCCCTCCCTCTCTTTCTTTCTCCCCTCTTCTTCTTCCTTTCCTTCTCCCTTCCTCTATGAAATCAATAAAAACGTATTTATTTTAAAAGAAATAACTGATTCAACGTTTACTTATTTCCTCTTAGGTTTTCCCCTCCTATCTACTGGATAGATAAATGTAGGCAATTTACAAGACACAGTCTCCAACAATGGCAACTCTTTCACCTCCTATCAGTTTCATGTATTATTACCTCTAAATTGATGACTTAGAGTGAAGATCCAAAGCCTATGCTCTAAACCAGCATATCCCATAGCCTCACAAAATCAAATAAATCGATTCTAATTAAACATGGTAATGGCCTGTTTAAGCAGACAGGCCTGCCAAAACAAAGGGTAACTAGGTCTCCAATCCACCACTTCTAGCTGTATTATCTCATCCAAGTTACTACCTCATTTTCTTAGTCTCAGTTTCCTCATCTGAGAAAAAGCAAAAAACATCTACCTTGGAGTTAATATAAAATTAATGAGATAACTTATAAAGCCTTAGCACAGCACCTGACATATACAGTATGTGCTCAATAAACTTTAACACATGAAAATCAAACTTGATCATGTCACCTCCCTGCTTTTGTTTTTTACAATCTTTTAAAGATTCCTCTGTCTTTAAGACAAAAATTCAAATACTGACAAGATGCACAAGCTTGTCCTTTAAGATCTGACTTCTCTTTCTCCCCTTCTCCTTTGAGTTAGAAGCATACTCTCTCCTTTGAATTTGTAAAAGTGTTTTTTACAGACAGCTCTCAACTTTACTATTCATATCTTAACCATCCTAAGATGACAATTTTTTTACAGATACATGTTTTATTCATTATTATACACCTATTTTACATGATACCTAGCAAAAAGTAAACACTAAATTATTTTATTAAAACCAATTACTTACTTTATTGTAGGAATAATATTTGGCTGGGGCTTTAATAATCGTAAACGATACCACATACATCTTCCATATACTTTTCTGATATTCTTTAATCGAATTTGTTCTGTCAAAAAAATAATAGGTGTAAGTTAAACTATTTTTCACAGTAAAGGCAAAACCAGAGTTAATACCATACTAACCTTCATTACCATGCTAATACTTTATTGGCATATGAAAGTACAGCCTACTTAAATAACATTTAAGAAAATTTCACAAGATAGGTTAAATTTTTGCAACTTGAACAAATGGTCTATTTGGGAATTTTTATTCAACTACCAGGGAATCATTTTGCATGTGAAATTTAAACACTTCTAATTGAAATATGTAAAAACTAACTTGAACCCAAATAGTCATATAATCAGTAATTTCTGAGACATTCTCTCCTCCTTTCCCTTCTACTATAAAAACAAAAGTATAAAGTAGTTGAAGTATGTGGTTTATGTGGTTTATTAAAGAACCTAAGCAGAAATTATATTCTTCAAACATGAAAATAATTACATTAAATTATAAAAGCCACTCAAATCCATAAAATGTTAAAATGAGTTCATATAAGTTATGACAAAAGGCATTATTTTAGTCCCCAGAAAAAAATCAATTGAAAAGAAATTAACCCAAGGCCAAAACACTATATAGAGTTTTACTATAATCCTATATAATAAAAGCCTAATATGCTAAGTGTCCAATCGTCTGTTCAACCAATCAAAGTATAAAATGCTAATGACACATGCTAAGGCCACTCAACTGCTCGCTATGACATGCATTGACCACCAGGGGACAGACAGTCAACTGATTGACCAGTTGCTATGAGGTGCACTGACTACCAGTGGGGCAGACACTCGGACGGGTAGGTTAGCTTGCTGCTGGGGTCCAGCCAATCAGGACTGAGTGAGATGGGCCCAGCATGCCCTGAAGCCCTCCCCAGTCCCGATCATGTACCAGTGGGGTCCCTTAGCCTCACCTGCACCCTCTTGTAATCTGGGCCCCCTTGGGGAATGTTAAGAGAGCTGGTTTCAGTCTGATCCTGCACAACGCAGGAGCAACAACCTGGTGGTCAGTGCACTCCCACAAGGGGAGTGCCGCTCAGCCAGAAGCCAGACTCACAGCTGGCAAGCACAACAGTGGTGGTGGTTGCCTCTCCTGCCTCTGCGGCAGCACTAAGGATGTCCAACTGCCCCAGGGGGAGTAAGCCTAAGCCATCAGTCGGACATCTACCGAGGGCTCCCAGACTGTGAGAGGGAGCAGGCCAGGCTAAGGGACCTTCCCCAAGTACAATAATTACATGCACCAGGACTCTAGTAAAACTATAATCACTTTGTTTGAATAATGCTCCCAACTTAAAAAAAAATGTTTTAAATTTAAAAATAAAATACCCTGCCGAAACCGGTTTGGCTCAGTGGAGAGAGCATCGGCCTGGGGACTGAAAGGTCCCGGGTTTGATTCTGGTCAAGGGCATGTACCTTGGTTGCGGGCACATCCCCAGCAGGGAGTGTGCAGGAGGCAGCTGATCGATGATTCTCTCTCATCAATGTTTCTAACTCTCTATCCCTCTCTGTAAAAAATCAATAAAATATATATTTTTTAAAATAAAATAAAATATCCTTTCATAAAGATGGCATGCAGAAAGCAAAGAAAGAAGCCAAGGCCAAGAAGGCAGGTGCTAGAAGGCATTCACAGCCACACACAAAAAATTACCCACATGTTATTCACCTTCTGGTAACCCAAGACATTCTAAAGGCAGCCCAAATATCCTTAAAAGAGCAACAAGCTTGACCACTATGCCATCACTGGGTTCCTCCTTAGTACTGCAGTAAACCATGAAAATAGAAGACAAAAACACGCTCGGGTTCATTGCCAATGTCAAGGCCAACAAGCACCAAACCAAACAGACTGAAAAAGCTCTAGGACAGCTCTGGCTGGGTGGCTCGTAGTTAGCTGGAGCATCATCTCATACATCAAAAGGTTGCAGATTCGATTGCCAATCAGGGCACATATAAGAGTCAACCAGTAGATGTTTCTCTCTCACATTGATGTTTCTCCCTCTATCTCCCTTCCTCTCTCTCTAAAATAAATAAAAACATATCGAGGATTTTTTTTAAAAAAAAATTTTTAAACTCTATGACAATGACATGGCTAACATCACACACTACTCAGGCCTATTGGAGAGAAGGCATATGTTCAACTGGGTCCTGACTATTTATGATGCTTTGGATGTTGCCAATAAAACCAAGGTCATTCAAACTAAGTCCAGCTGGATAATGCTAAATATAAGTTTTTTTCATAATATTATGAAAGTTCAAAACCACAGTCCTTAAATAAGATGTCAAATAAGTAAAAGAACTTTATAGACAATTGAACGCTTCAAAGCCACCATGTAAGAAGTCCAACTATCCTGTTAGCACCATGCTTTGAGAAAAGCAGCCACAAGGCAGCTATATGGCAGGAGCTACCAGAACCAGACATGGTAAAGAAGGATCCATGTAGAGGAAGGGGTGGTGGCAAAGAGGGAAATAAGCAGGGGGACTTGATCAAATAATACAGGTGTGAGCAAAAGTATGTTTACAGCTGTTAGTATACAAAAGTTTATCCTTGTACTAGAGGCCCGGTACATGAAATTTGTGCACGGGGGTGTATGTCCCTCAACCTAGCCTGCACCCTCACAATCCAGGACTGCTGGCTCCCAACTGCTCACCTGCCTGCCTTCCTGACTGTCCCTAACCACTTCTGCCTGCCAGTCTGATCACCCCCTAACTGCTCCCCTGCCAGCCTGTTTGCCCCTAACTACCCTCCCCTGCAGGCGTGGTCACTCCTAAATGCCCTCCCCTGCAGGCGTGGTCACTCCTAATTGCCCTCCTCTGCAGGCCTGGTCCCTCCCCAACTGCTCTCCCCTGCAAGCCTGGGTCCCACCACAACTACCCTTCCCTGCAGGCCCAGTCACCCCCAACTTCCCTCCTCTGCAAGCCAGGTCACCCCTTACTGCCCTCCCCTGCACCAGGCCTCTAGTAAAACTATAATCACTTTGTTTGAATAATGCTCTCAACTTAATCACAGACATCAAGACATTACACCTGTAAATCATTGTAAAAACGGTAGGTGCACAGATTCATGCACCAGTGGGATCCCTCGGTCTAGCTTGTGGGAATCAGTGGACCTCTGTGCTGGCGTAGCCCAGCCTTACCCACCAGCTCATTGGGCTCCAGCACAAAGTAGTGTGCACCTCAAAGTGACAGGTGACTGGGGAGGAGCCCAAGCCCAGGATGGGTACTGGTCCTGTCATCCTGGCCAGTGGTGCCTGCCTCCACTACTGCTCAGGCACACAGGAACAGTGTCTGCGGGAGATGCCAGCAACTCCCCAGCTGCGCTCACCAGCCATCAGCCCAGGTCAGCCCAGCGTCTAGCACCCATCTGAGTGGCAGTCCCAGTGGAAGGGCACTGACCACCAGGGGGAAGCTCCTGCATTGAGTGTCTGCCCCCTGGTGGTCAGTGTGCAACATAGCTACCAGCTGGTCATCTGGTCACTTAGGCTTTTATATATAGATATATTGTGTAACCTAATTGGCAAAAGCAGTTTTATAGGAACAAAACTACTTTAAAGTACTATATCTGATCGTATGTAATTTTTAAATATGCAACAAAAATTTATAAATTAAATATTTTAAGTAGGTATGACTTCGTTCTTAAAACTATATATGTTCAAGCTGCCCAAAGAATGTTTTCATCTCATTAAGAAATAGAGTAGTAAGTCAGACCTGTCACTTCTCTGCTTATAAACCTTCAACAACTTATCAAATGATACCTCTAATAAAAAGTCTGGTGAAATAGAATTTTACAAAAAAGAAAGTGCAACAAATAAAACTGCTGCAAGGACTTCAATTCTACGTGTGTAGAACAAGGCAACATAGCACATAAATTTCAGGGACGGGGGGGAATGGCAAACCAGTTCATTTTTGTGTCTTTTTTCTCAATTTGCTATAAAATGTCAAAGTCCAAAAGAAAAACAAACACTCAGTTTATTACAAAAGGACTGTATCCTCAGAAGAGTTCTAGAAGTAGCCGAAACCGGTTTGGCTCAGTGGATAGAGCATCAGCCTGCGGACTGGAAGGTCCCAGGTTCGATTCTGGCCAAGGGCATGTACATTGGTTGCAGGCACATCCCCAGTGGGGGGTGTGCAAGAGACAGCTAATCGATGCTTCTCTCTCGTCGATGTTTCTACCTCTCTATCCCTCTCTCTTCCTCTCTGTAAAAAAAGCAATAAAATATATATTTTTTTAAAAAGAAGAAGAAGAAGAAGAAGAAGAGTTCCAGAAGTAGAATTATTAGGTTAAAATTTTAAAATATTTTTATAGCTTACAAAAAAAAGAACTATACATTGTTATGCTCTGAATATAATAATTTGTGTACTTGTCTAATTATAATCCTTCCACTCCATCCAGATTACAGACTTATCAAAACAAGACTATATTGCATTCATCTCTGTAGGAATCTGCTGCTCCTAGTACAAACAGTGAAATGTTCAACCAATAACTTCTAGATTTAACAGGCAAAAATCTAAAGTCAAATTATCTGAAATCTATATAAGAAAATTCTTTCATCCATACTGACACAAACACTATTCCACAATGTTAAGAGAATGAACATCACTTTTCAAAAAAGCAATGTGATGGTGAGATGGCAACATTTCTTATCAATAATCTGTTAAAAGGAAACATTTTTTAAAAGGAAGTCCAAGTACAATAAAGATATATTTGTTATTACCTTTATGTCTGAATAAAAAGTATGATTAGGAGAACATCTGCGAAAACAAAAATAAGCCTATCTTTGTTTTTTAGATTCTCCAAGATCAAGCAAGTATGCAATATGACCTTTAAATATATTTTATTGATTTTTTTACAGAGAGGAAGGGAGAGAGATAGAGTTAGAAGCATCCATGAGAGAGAAACATCGACCAGCTGCTTCCTGCACGCCCCCTACTGGGGATGTGCCCGCAGCCAAGGTACATGCCCTTGACCGGAATCAAACCTGGGACCTTTCAGTCCGCAGGCTGACGCTCTATCCACTGCGCCAAACTGGTTTTGACGCAATTTGACCTTTAAATAAAAACAATTTTACACAATGCATTTATGAATCCAATGTTTGTCACCACATCTATAAAGCCTAAATGCTGTAATGTAATTCATACTGCCAAGTACCCAGCTGGTTTCCTCTACTGTGTAGGACTTAAGTGTGTCTATGCTACCAGTCTAATACATACTCCTTTCTATCAAGATGGAACACAGTGGGAATGACTTTATTTTAGAACAACTCAAACTTCTCAGATCTCTAATATCCCTTTGATATCTAAAGTCTTAGGAAAACTATATGCTCTAAATCAGTGGTCGCCAACTGGTGATCCATGGACCACTGGTGGTCTGTGAGGTCCGAAAGGTTGGCAACCGCTGCTCTAACTTAAATATGCACACTCATAAAATATATTCCTTTGAACATAAAGCTGATAATAGCCAGTTTTTTCCCTTTGTTTGCAAAGTCCCATTTTCCTTCATCCAGTCCTGAAAGAGGTGCAGCTGGAGATTCAGCAGAGCTAGAAACAAAACCCAGTCCATGGTAGTGCTGGGTCAGGTTAGTTACATTCCATCAGTCTATGGTGGGGGGTACACATGGCAGTGAGCCATGTGGGCAAATGCAGGAGCATGAGAGCTCCACAAACCAGGAGTGGAGCAAGCAGGAAAGATAACTCCTCTGTCTAGGAGCTTAAATATCTTAAATCGTCCCACACTTGCAGTAGCCACACCTACTCTGACCAATGACCTGTTCCTAGGTGTTACTAACAGACAAGCACCTTCCCTATTTCACCCAGACTTTATTGGGTATGCCGATAATATCTGGCCTTCCCTTTGCTCCTTCTCAGTTATTAATAACAGGGTTCATTACAATATTATCACCTTCAACTACTGAAAGGAGTACTAATTATAAGCCCACTTAACCCAAAATATTAGACAAAACATCAAGGCAAAAGGATTCTACTGATAATGTTTTGGATAACAGACTAATTTCAATTAGCATGCCAAATATGCCAATGACTAAGTTATTTCTATTTCTCAAACCCTAGATTTTACAATCTGTGAAATGGTGCCATATTTTCTGAGAGTCCAATAATTCCAAATGAACTACACTAAAACAATTATTAACCATGAAACTGAGAGCCCCAAATATGTTATCTTTAAAGAAAGAAATACACTTCAGAATTTCTCAGATAATTAGATGAATATTATAAGTAGCCTCCTGTCAGTACAAATCACCAAATTATTTTGCTGCAAACATCTGAAAAACTTTATTTTATTCAGAGCTTTGGGTGAACCTATAATTCAAGATTTCTCTGATATTCAAAATTCTGCAACTGGACTTTGGGGAAAATGTCACTATGACAAAAACATCGTTTTAATATCACTGCAATTCTAAAGAAACAACTCTAAAGATACACTCCAATTTTCATGATGATCAGAATAGCATTTTTAAGTATTCACCTTAATTTTTATAATGCAATTTGAGGCAAGACCAAACAAACACATCAACATATGCACACTTACTGGCTAAGGCAAATCTGAAGTAGAGAGCCAGGTGTGAAGAAGGGGCAGATAAACACCTAGCTTTGTATCTAGCAATGTGGAAATAACAGAGGGACTGGAAGCTAAACTGACCTGACTCCACCACACCACATAGGAAAGGTACTTAAGCTCTCTGAATTCCAGTTTCTTCATGGACAAATAAAGGTGATAATAATAGTACCTACTTCGTTGTATATTTTTGAGGATTAAATAAAGTAACATTTAAAGTACGTTTTGACTTAGTCACTATTAATTCCCTACCACTTCCAAAGACCAAACTCTATGAAGGGGCTCAAGTATGACCTGCCTATGATACGTTATCAGGCAAATTTTATCATGTAAAACCCATCATAAGAATATAACTTTCAAGCCCTAGCTGGTTTGGCTCAGTATCAGCCTGGGGACTGAAGGGTACCAGGTTCGATTCCAGCCAAGGACACATGCGAGGCAGCCAATCAATGATTCTCTCTTATCATTGATATTTGTATCTCTCTCTCCCTCTTCCTTCCTCTCTGAAATCAATAAAAATATTTTTTAAAAATAATAATTATAATATATATACTAACTTTCAAATTTCAAAAATTCAGTGTAGACTAAAATGACCAATTTCTGAAATCAGGGCAGCTTCTTGCAACACTCAAACCAAACCTACCTAGTCTCCCAATACCCTTTTGTCTTCCACACAACCAACTATACATACAAATGGGTGATAATTGAAAATAAACTCTATACTGAAAAATGCACTCTTTTTAATTGAAACAAAATTACTAAAAT
The DNA here is from genome assembly GCA_963924515.1 of Vespertilio murinus. Classification (NCBI taxonomy): domain Eukaryota; kingdom Metazoa; phylum Chordata; class Mammalia; order Chiroptera; family Vespertilionidae; genus Vespertilio; species Vespertilio murinus. The sequence continues at coordinate 165,990,770 of OZ004705.1, forward strand.
GGCCTAGGATTTGCAGATAAAGGGAAGCAATAGACTTTATCACTTATACACAACTACTATCCAAAGAACCCAGACAATTTAAACTTAGGAAAGCAAAGGCACAAAAGATCAAAATCCAATTTTCATAAACTACCCACTGAGTGAGAAAACTGGTAACTTTGATAACTATTCTGCACCTAATGGGTATTTTAACTATGTTAAATGTGCAAAAAAAAAAAAAAAAAAAAAGGAAACCTTTGTTATTATTTATCCTACATTCAATTTCAACTTATGTAACTCGAGAATTCTGCAAAGCAACAATCAGTTTTAAAGCATAGGTTCCGAACATACTCAAATGTCCGTGTAAACATTTACCCCAAAGTACAGTATATAATAACCTGGACAACCGAAACCTCCCACACCCAACCTAGGGGAAAATCTAAATCAAAAAGCTCCTGTGACGTAGAAACTTCCCCTAAGTGTTAACACTCAAAACCTACTAGTCGCTGTTAACGCCTCCATAAAGAACCTATGAGGGCCTTACGGTTCCATCTGCATGAAGAACAGCACCTGCCATATGTCCTCAGTCGAGTGCAACAAATGGAATCCAAGCATTACCCACGCATAAAAAATCCCTTGACAAGAATCTATATTCCGTGTTCTAGCCCGCTGTCATTTAATGTGAAAAGATTTGGGGCCAACACGCAAATGAACCAGCTACCTCATAACTACCTCCTCCGCGAGGAACTACCTCCAAGACTTAATCCTTCGCACTTTTTCCGCCATAAACAAGATACGCCAAAGAAAAGGAAATAGGGGGGGGGGAGCCTATTTTTGCTAAGGGGAATGAATAACCACCCCAAGTATGAGTTTAACAAATGGAAAAGCGAGGGGGGGGGGTGGGAGGAAAGGGACGGGCGAGGGGACTGCTGGTGAGCTCAGCTGGAATCCTAAACACGCCAACCAGCCCCGACCTGGTACCTAAGACCTCGGTAAAGACAGCTGCAGCCGGGAGCCGGGGGTGGGAGGAGAGGAACATGACTTGGGGACTGAGAGCTGCGGCTCCCTCCTCCCGGCCAACTCTTCTCTCACTCCCGGTCCCCACCCTCCCATCCCTCCCTGCTCCCTCCATAAAGAAAAAACCCTCCGCAAAGCCAGAGGCAAAGACAAAGAGACAGGGGGAGGCTGCAGAGTGCCCGGAACAATGGGGAGAGGGTGAGAAGCCAGACTCCCCCCGGCAGGAGGACGATGAGGGTTGGTGGAGAGGAGCCCGGAGCGGCTCCGAGAGGAACGCCGCCGCCGCCGGGGCGGACGCCGGGACGCCTGGACGCCAGGCCGGGCCGCGCGGGCGGGCGGCATCACCGGGACGCGGGGCGCCGGGCTGGGCCCGAGCTCGGCGGGAGCGGCGTGGCCCCGAGGGCCCCGGGGGGACCCGGGGGGGGGGGGGGGGGGAGCCAGAGCAGGTCCGCGGGCAGCTGCAAGAGGAACTTACCGGCATTCTGGTCTCGGGGCCAGAGGTAGTATGTGGCCGGGATCACGATGAGCCCCACGAAGGAGGTGAGGAAGTAGAAGAAGGTGTTCCCGCTGTCATCGTACTGGAACTGCTGCCCCGCCATGGCCCACCCTCCTCCGCCTCCCTCCTCTTCTCCCCGCCGCCCCCACGACCCCGCGCGGCGCCCGGACTCCCAGCGCTCCGGCCCGGTGTGGCGTAGCTCGGACGCCGACGCCGCCGCCGCTCCTCCCCGCCCCCACGCTACTTTCACGGACACGCCGCCGCCGCCGCCGTCGCGCTGCCGTCGCCTACTCTCGCGAGAAGAGATAGTTCCCGCCCCACTCGGCTTTCCCCGCCCCCTGCCGCGGCTCCACACGCTCGCTAAGGGAGACGTGGCGCGCGCAGCCGTGGAATTCTGCGAGGCCCCGCCCCCCCGAAGCCGCAAGCCACGCCCCTCAAGCTCCCGAAGGCCCTCCCCCTAGGACCCGGCCGGCTCCAGGTCCTAGAGTCCCTCTGCCTCCGCCCTCCTTGGCCTCCTGTCCCGGTGACCCACTCCCGGCCCAGGGGGTCAGGAGCGGAACCCCGGCGAAGGCTTCCGCGCCAGCCGAGCAGTGGGTGCGGGCTGTTCGCGTGGCTGGGATTGGGGGCGCAGAACTTTCTCGCCTCTCCCTCTCTCCTATCCCTACCCCACCTGTTCTGCCTCCTCGCTTTTCAATTTCCCTGGCTGATGATAATGTTCTTTAGGTTCCGGATCCCCTCCTCCAAGCCCCCACATTTTGGAAACAAAGGTCACCCAGGACAGGGCGATGTTTGCAGCGCAATGTTTGTTACTGAGAGGCTGACGTCTACGATGCGCCCGTTTTACAGCTGGACAGTCCCCGAGCCGGTGCGGACGGTGACCTCCCCATCCCGGTGCCAATGGGGGCAGCCGCCACGCCAAATGCGTCTGCTTCCACCCGGGCAGGGGGCTAGTACCCAAAGCAATTGCTTTGTGTCACGTTACATATTACACTGCATTTTAAGACTTTATATTCTATTTGCTAAGCACCTTTCAATATACTTTCCGTTGTTGGGAGAGAAATCTACTAATATGTCATCTTTTATATCATGTCCTCAAAACTAGTATTATCATCAAGCATGCTTTCGCTTTGTAATAGACTATGTTCACACGTATTCTGGCTTCCCTTTGAAATGCCCCATTTTGAAAGGAAATGTCAGAAAATCAGTTTCTCTGTGTTTCCCTCCTCACTTTTTTTCTGTATAAAGTGATCAAAGACGCCATTAGATGGGGAGTGGGGGGGGGGGGGAGAGACAGATATGCGAGGAAGAGGACTGGATTATGAAGTCAGAACAGTATTGTGATCACCCAGTGCTGAGATGTTCAGAACTATTTGCCTTGCTTCAGAAACAAAAGTTGGCTCAGCTGATATAGGCAGGATCCCAGTTTCTTTTGTTTATGTTGAATTTGTTATTAAGTCTTTCCAGCTATTGATGCTGAACTGGTTATTTTTTATTGCTCTGGTTACATGTTTTACTCAGCATTTGCGTAACCTAACACATCAGTTTTATAATCTCGTGGCAACATAAATTGTTGATGATAAATATTTCACTTCTGACTTTTTTTCTGCAGTAGTAATCTTTTCATGGCAGCTTTGGGGTCATGGATAGGAGTGGCTTGAACAGAACTGAACCATGAAACAACATTTTGAACAAATCGCATTTATTTACTAACATCCAGACCAGTCTAAAATCTATTTTTTTTTACCAAACCAGATTAAAAATTTGAAAATGTATTCTATTTCCAAAAGTATAAACACATTTCACCCTAAAACTTAACCTTATTGAACTCAGATAAACTCAAATCATCCAAATATTCTCCAAAGCAAATCTGAATTATACCTTTAATTAGTCACAATTTCATTGTGACTGATTCATTGTGATGCCTTTAAGCCAACGCAATAGTTTCTTTCAAGGGGTCATTTTAATGAAATATTTAAAAGTAAATGAGTATGGTAGAACCAGAGCTACAACCACATTGCCTTCTCGTTCTAATGGAACATGTTAAAAGGCATTTTTGCGTTGTCTCTATACGTGTCTATAAATGAATATTTAATTGCTAGGTAGATATTTCCTCTCAACTGTAGAAAGCCTAACTATTTTTTTTTAATTTTATTTTATTTTATTATTTTTTTTATTTTATTTTACTTTATTAAGGTATTTTCTGTGTACATAGTTTGAAAGCCTAACTATTTTTAGGTTCCTTTTAATAATTTGCTTTTTCTTTAGACTGACTCTTCGTTGCAAGTCATCCTACTGGTATTAACTACTGGTATTGACTTATATTTATACCTACCAAAATACATTTGTATAGCCATAATCAACATTATTTAATTTCCTGTTTAATGGAATTAGCCTCAAAAAGACTGGAAAGATTGGAATTACTAAGTAGATACATAGAGTGTTTCCAACCCTTTCCTCCTCCCCCAACCTTACAATAACCTTCACTGCCAAAGCCTAGTAGCAAATCACCCTTATTATTTTGTTTCAGAGTCAGGATTTTTTTCCCATTAAAAGCTAAATCTGCCCAGCTGGTGTGGCTCAGTGGTTGAGCATCGACCCATGAACCAAGAGGTTACGGTCAGGGTACACACCTCTCGGTTGCAGACGCAGTCCCCTGTAGGGGGTGTGCAGGAAGTAGCAGTTCAATGTCATCGATGTTTCTGTCTCTCTATCCCTCTCCTTTCTGCTCTCTCTAAAATTAATAAAAATGATTATTTATAAAAGAGCTAAATTTCTTCAGATATAAATTAACCAATTTCTTTTGTCTCTAATAAAAATGAAAAGTAACTTCTATCATGACAGTAACATCAACAGTAACATCAACAATGTAACATTTCTATAACTTATGATTGACAGCTTCCACAACACGATTTCAGTTGAAATTTCAAATCGTAGCATACATGTGGAAACTTTGTCTAGGTAAAAGGTACTAAACAATTGCAATTCTTTCATTCCCCATCTCCCTAAGGCCCTTAGGACCCAATGAAATCCCAATCTCCGACTTGGAGAGAATGTAAAGGGAGGTGTGTGTTAGAAAGACATTAGAACTTGTTTATGCTCTACTCTAAAACCATGAAGACAACCTTCAAAGAGGAGTTGAGGTCTATGTGTTTCCTTTAGTATTGGGAGCAGGTGTGTGTTTTGGCTCCTCAGTTTTCATTAGTATGTTGGGCTTGTCAATACTTTTGTGATTACAAAGCTGAAAATTTATTGTAAAGCAAGTTGTCGATGAAGTATCAACAAAATCAGATCATTTCTTTATGAATTAACTTTATGCATCACCAACCCAGCTAAATTGCATGGTGAAAAAAGTAATGATTGACATTGCAAAGTAAGCCATAAAATAGCACTTAGTGAAATTTCCCATCCAGATTGAATTATAACCTGGAAGAATGCCATAACTCAACAGAAGAGTTCACTCTGGTCAATTTCAAAGATATAGATATTTGAGTAAAAAGAAGAAAAAAGCCTCAATAGAGACTAGAACTTCAGGAAAAACATATATCATCTGGTTTAAAAGCAAATATTTCTGGTACCTGAAGCTTATAAAATTGAGGTTCTCTAAGAAAAATATAAAATTGGGTACAAAAGTTAATATTTACTATGGACTGTGGGTGATAATGATGTGTAATGAGGGTTCATTAGTTGTAACACATGTACCACTCTGGTGAAGGATGTTGATGTGGGGGCAGAAAAATATGAGAAGCCTCTGTACTTTTCACTTTATTTTTCAGTGACCCTAAGTCTTCTCTAAAAAATAAAGGCCTACTGAAAAAGTTAATATCTATATTATAAAAACCTAAGTGACCATTAAGGTGAAACGACCGGAACGACTGTTTGCTGTTATGTGCACTGACCACCAGGGGGCAGACACTCAATGCAGGAATTGCCCCCTGATGGTCAGTGTGCTCCCACAGCAGGAGGGCCACTCAGCCAGGTGCCTGGCTCATGTCTGGCAAGCGCAGCAGTGGTGGTGGGAGCCTCTGCCACCTCCAGGGCAGCGCTAAGGAGCAGAGAGCTGAGTGGTAAGGAACAGCGAGGAGGCAGGTGGTAAGGAGTAAGGGGTCCCAGACTGTGAGAGGGCTCAGGCCGGGCTGAGGGACCACCCCCTCCCAAGTGCATGAATTTTGTGCACCAGGCCTCTAATTTATAACAATTGTAATTGCTGTAAGTTTGTATTCTACAAACAGAAAAATTCTGATAAGTTCTATTTTGCATGATTCCCATCAGATTTTTTTTTTAAATATGATGCATTTATAATTGTATGCACTGCATATTGAGCATATTCCTACTAAAATAGATTTTCCTTTTTGACAAGGCTCAATGACAATCAAATCCTCTGCTTACAAATTTAACATCTAATGAGTAGAAGAATTTTCCACAGAATAGTTTCTGACTCCATACATTTTAAGCAATGTTTCTCCTCCACTACCTAAAAACTTAAGGTGCCATTCTGCCGAAACCGGTTTGGCTCAGTGGATAGAGCGTCGGCCTGCAGACTGAAAGGTCCCAAGGTTCGATTCCGGTCAAGGGCATGTACTTTGGTTGTGGGCACATCCCTAGTGGGGGGTGTGCAGGAGGCAGCTGATCAGTGATTCTCTCTCATCGATGTTTCTGACTCTCTATCCCTCTCTCTTCCTCTCTGTAAAAAAATCAATTAAAAATATTTTTTTAAAAAAAGATGTATCACTCCTGCCCTAGCCAGTTTGGCTCGGTGGTTAGAGTGTCAGCCTGAGGACTGAAAAGCGCAGGTTGATTTCGGTCAAGGGCACATACCTTGGTTGCAGGCTTAATACCCAACCCCTGTTGGGGCATGTGTGGGAGGCAACCAATTGATGTCTATCTCTCACATCGATGTTTCTCTCTCTCTCTCTCTCTCTCTCTCTCTCTCTCTCTCTCATTGCTCTCACCCTCCCTAACTCCCTCCCTCTCCCTTTCATTCTCTGAAAAGTCAATGGGAAAAAAATATATATATCCTCTGGTGAGAATTAACAACAACAACAAAAGATGTATCTTTCGTGTTTCTCTGGTGAGAATTAACAACAACAAAAAAAGATGTATCTTTCGTGTTTCAAGCTGGGTGGAGGTGGAAGGGACATTCTTGGAAGTGGTAGCAACTATACATCATGAAGTAACTATAAACCACATAAAAACATCAACTCCAGAATGAATGATCCTCCCAACCTCCAAATATACGGATTATTATAAATTCAGTCACTCAACATTCAACATTCTCAGAGCTCACACACACACAAGATTAGCCATTGTGGGGAGTATAAGAATGTTTAAGACAGGGTCTCTGACCTCCAGAAACTCACAATCTAATAAGGAGAATAAAATATTTCAATAAGTGACAAAATCCAAAAAAGAAATTGTAAATGTTATAAGAGATATATAAATAAATCATTTACAAGTTCACAGGAAAGGGTCGTTTCTTTTGGCAGAGAGAATCAGAAGAAGAGAGAAGGCAATCGAGCTAGGTCTTGAAACTTAACTTTCATTTCATAGAAATTGAAAAAAAAATTCCAGGTGGAATCATCTCAGAGCATTTGGAAAACAGCATGAAGTCCAGTCTGGCTGTGAATAGGAGTAACATATTTTTTAAGAATACTTTTAAGTCCAGCTTCCAGGTTACAGTCTACACATTAGCAATACTTCCTTTAAAATGAACTTCATTAAAGGAGTCCATGAGTGAGAGACATTGCAATCTCCTTTGGATGCCGAGAGAGAGAGGTGGTTTTTAACTAGTATGGTTTAAGTATGTTCATGCAATAAACAAGAGGGTGAACTAGGTCACCATTTCTACCATTTCCTTCTTTCCTCTACTCAGAATATAGTTTTCACTCTTGGATATCAGCCAAACCTTTTAAAGATCTAGTACAAAAGCTATATCCTACCCAGCCAGTGTGGCCCAGTGATTGAGCATTGGCCTATGAACCTGGAGGTCACAGTTTGATTCCCGGTCAGGGGCATATGTCCAGGTTGTGGCTCTATCCCCAGTGTGGGTCAATAATTCTCTCTCATCAATAATGTGTCTATATCTCTCTCCCTCTCCCTTCTTCTCTGAAATCAAGAAAAATATATTTTTAAAAATAATAAAATAAACAGGCCACGTATTATTGGATTCCAACTACATGACATTCTGGAAAAGGCAAAACTGTGGAGACTGTAAAACTATCCGTGGTTGCCAGGGTTTAGGGAGGGGATGAACAGAACACGGAGGATTTTTAGGGCAGTGAGACTATTCTTTACTGTGGGTACACATCATTATATGTTTGTCAAAGCCCATAGAATATACAACATCAAGAGTTAACCACAATGTAAACTGTGGACTTTGGGTGATTATGATGCACCCATGTAGCTTCATCAACTGCAGCAAATATTTCACTCTGGGTCCAGATGTTGATAGTGGGGGAAGCTGTGCATGTGTGGAGGCAGGGGGTATTTGGGAACTCTCAATTTTGCTGTGAACCTAAAACTTCTTTTTTTAAAATATATTTTATTGATTTTTTTACAGAGAGGAAGAGAGAGGGATAGAGTTAGAAACATCGATGGGAGAGAAACATTGATCAGCTGCCTCTTGCACACCCCCTACTGGGGATGTGCTCGCAACCAAGGTACATGCCCTTGATCAGAATCGAACCTGGGACCTTTCAGTCTGCAGGCCAACGCTCTATCCACTGGGCCAAACCGGTTTTGGCGAACCTAAAACTTCTAAAAAATAAAAAATACTTTTTAAAAAAAGAAGAAGAAGAAGCAACTGGCCCTGCAGCGTGATGCTCGGGAGCTGTGCAACCAGCCTCCCAGGAAACAACTGCCCACGGTATGTTTCTGAGAGGCCTGTTCCCTGGAGCTGTGGCATGATGCTCTGACATCATCGTGGGCATTAGAATACCGTTCTCTCTGGGGCCGCAAGAACCACTTAGTACATCAAGCATTAGCCAGGGTGCTGCTATCTTCCTGGGGATTTTTCTTTTCTAGTATGGAGAACCACCAGCAGATGGCAATCAAAGAATACAAAACCTGGGTTGATCCTATTCAGAAAGATTTCGATAAACAGATTTAAGAATAATAAGGTGATAAATTTAAGGTAGGCAGAATTGCGGTTCTTCACAGAGCCATAATTTCTTATGCTCAAAACAAGCAATTCTTCCACCAGCGACTGAAATAAATGTCTAGCCTCAAAAAGTTACCAGAGACAAATTCTTTGATTTTTTTTTCCTCAAATGAGAACTTTGGTTACTGTATGTGAAAATGAATGAGAAGAGTTTGTTGTTTTTATTTAGACAGTGTATGCCTTTTAATTTTTCTGTTTATATCATACATGTTCTTTGGTATATAAAAATGACCAGTTGTGTTAATGATTTTCCAATGGCAGACAACACACAACTGTTGTAGAATAGGGCTGCCAAATCACCAGAGGGAAGGAACGTGCCCAAAACAACCAAGTGTATGTGCATGGGGGAGGAGGGGAGGAGGAGAAGAGGGGTTTCCACAGTGGGAGCCACAGTGTCTTAGAGCCTGCAAAATAAGAACATTGCTATTTTGTTGAGACAAAGAAATTTCAGCATATTTGATGACATAACAAAACTCCTTTACACATGGATGGCGGATCCTTGTAGAAAATGATTAACCTGTTTGTTTTTTTTAATGACAACATTTTTATGGGGGCCAGGGGGCCGGGGAAAGCCTCATAAGGCATTTTTAAGAAAACAACATTGGAGCTGGAAAGTTCTGGGAATACTCAGTGTTTCCAAAAGGAGCTAGGACCAGTAAGTATTTTTTTGGACTCGTACTAAGCACTGGGCAATAATACCTCAAGTCAGGCAAATTCTTTAGCCCCACAGTTACATACGAAGGCATTCAGGTTCAGAGGGATTCACAATTTGTCAGGGTTACATAACTGGTAAGCTATGGGGCTGGGATTTGAACTCAGGCCAATTTGGGTAAATGTAATCACTGTGCTGTCATTGTTGGCCTTATTCTAACCGGTGATGTTAAAGAACTGAAACCTCTGAAATTTTTTTATTTATTATTATTATTATTTGTGTGTGTGTGTGTGTGTGTGTGTGTGTGTGTGTGTGTGTGGTTTAAGAGATCCTTTATTCACAAGTCGAATACCAATCCACCCAAAGGAAACATGTTGCTCATAGTGCAAGTAAAGAGTTCAGGAATGCAGCAACTGACATTTCTAAATTACAAAACAGATAAAATTCTTAGAAGATACATGCAATAGCTCTACTAGGCAGCTGGCCAGAGAACTGGAACATCTGATAACTTCACGGTGATTTCAATAGGACTCCAGATGTTTCCAAACTCAACTTGAACTCTCATCTTAGGCTTTGTATTTTGCTTTTCCAGTTTCACTCATAACACAAACATGAAACCTCCGAAATGTAACCACATCACCTGGGGAAGTTGTTAAAAGATTCCGAGTTCCAGGTCACTCCCCTAGAGATTCTGATTAAGAAGTTTGGGGGGCAGGGTGGGGGGAGCCCCGGAATCTGAGAGTTCAACAAGCTCCCCCAGTGGTTCCGCTAGAGGGCATAGTCCCCCAAACCCTTGGAGAGCAGGCCCAACCCGGTGCACCTTCACCTTTCATGAGCAAATGAGCCTTTGAGGACCTGACAAAAGCTCTGGACCTTTTCCCATTTTTTGTTAAGAAAAAAAATGCATATTTTACACCCCGAATTTTGCATATACCTTTAGGGGGTTCGCGGGCACTCTAAAGTCGTGGACTCTTTTCTTGGGCATGCCGCAGTCAAAAGTGGCCCACCTGGAAGGCCCTTCCATCTCTCCACCGGGAGATGCCACGCGTCAGCTTCCAACAGCCTCCCACAAGACCAGCTCCTTTCTTTTCTCCTCTCTCATCAAATACAAAGGGGGGAGAGTTTTCCAGGAAAACGAGTTCACTGTTTGGAAAGGAGCTCCCCCTTGTAAATGGAGCCCACTCCGGCATGGTGCTTCAAAGCATGAAGCCGAAGCCGAACGATCGTGTAGCCTACCCTCTCCACGAGAGTCCCTCTGGAAATGAAGGGGCTGTGACTCAGACCGGCTGCGGGGGCCGCGGGTTCACTGGGCACAACCAGGGCAGAGGGGCATGAAATGGCCTTCCCCCAACCCCCTTCTTCTAGCTTCCTTTTCAGTCCCTAGGCTTTCTCTCAGGTCTGCGCTAGAAAGCTAGCCCTTGCATTGTTAAGTAACCCAGGACTCCTGCAGCGCATCCTTTGAAACATGGACAAAAATAACATAGACACAGAGTCCTCCAACACGTCCCTTTCATAAGTTCTGGATTCTGCAAGCGGGAAAGGCGTAAAAGAACATGCAGTTCTCTCTGCAGGTCCTGGGTCAGGACAACCCGGTGGCGAGGAGTCAGGGGAAGAGAGTGTCCACACACACCGATGTTATGCACAAATGTCATATGTTCATGTCGTGTTTTCCTCAGAAAAGAGTCCATGGCTATCTTCAAATTCTTAAAGGAATCCTTGGCTAGAATTTAAAAAGTAGTTATTTATAGGAAGAGTCCTGTCTCACATGGGCTGACTAGACAGACAAGGTGAGCAGGGCACAGTGTGGCTCAGTGGTTGAGCATCTACCTATGAACCAGGAGGTCACGGTTTGATTCCGGTCAGGGCACATGCCTGGGTTGCAGGCTCGATCCTCAGTATGGGATGTGCAGGCGGCAGCCGATCAATGATTCTCTCATTGATGTTTCTATCTCTCTCTCCCTCTCCCTTCCTCTCTGAAATCAATAGTAAAAATATATTTTAAAAAAGAAAAGAAGAAACGGTGAGCAGGATTGTGTGGGGCGGGCAGGCTTGGGGCCCTTCCTCAGACATAAGGTGGGAGGCAGCATTGTGTACGTTGTGTACGTGTGGTGTGGATACATCGTCAGCCTTGGGTTTAGATCTGGAGCGCTGTGCCAGAAGGTCCACTCCCCGCTGCACGTCCTTCCTGGTGTGAGAAGAGAAGCACGTTAGGGGATCTGCAAGGCCTCTGTCAGTGAGACACACACTGCTCTGACTCCTAAAGTGCTTGTAGAAAGGTTATCTCCCCCTCCCTTTCAAACCTAACACTTGTAAGTTACAAGCACAGGGCCTGGCACAAAGTGGGCACTCAGAAGGTTTGCTGTTGTCCCTCTTCTTCAACACCACACTGAAATCCCCCCTCCCCCTTTACCTTTTCCCTCCTCCCCCCCCCCCAGCACCACCACCACCACCACCACCCCACCCACCCCCCCACCCCACCACTGGGGCGGTCATACTGAGTACTAACTGCTGCTCAGCTGGGCTGCCCCTGTCAGACTGCCTGGAGCCTAGAGTCTGGGCTGGGCAACCTGAAGGAAAACAGGCTTCCTTTAGGAATTCCCACTTTCCAGTCCTCCCTCCATCTCTGTTGCAGAGGTGAGCAAGGACCTCGGGGACGGAGCATGCTTGAGGATCTCAGGGAGTCAAGTCCCAAGGGATGAAAAGACACAGTCCCTTGTCCTTGGCGTTGCTGGACTCTAATAAGGGCAGATGATACCAAAACCCAATTAGCAGGAGTCACCGGCTCTGAGGCACTAACAGAGAAGCCCAGATATCCTGCATACCTGAAAAACAGGTTATAATTGAAAGGACAGAGCCACATGGAATTGATTTAGGAAACAGTTACGGTACTTACATTGACCGTTGTGACTATGCAAAAACAGTTTATTCTTGCATTATTATGTATTCATTGCTGCACTGTTTTCCATATGAACAACTCTAAGCCTACTTTCGCCCTAGCCCGTATTTCTAAAATGGGGGAAGAGATATGACTTGGGGGAGAGAGGAGGGAGGGAGCTAAGAAAGGAGAGATGCCCCAGGTACTGGCTCAGGAGGGGGGTGGGTGGGCTCGGCGCAGGTCTTCAGGGCAGCAGGGGAAGCCTTGCTTGAGGGCCTGTGAGACGATGACAGCCGTTAGATGTGGGGGGAGGAAGGCAGCTAATTGGTAGAGACCCTTGAAACCCGTGATTAACAGTTTTAATTTAATTCAAGAGGCAATTGGAACTCTTGCAGGCTTCTAGAGAAGGGCAATGATATGATCAAAGTGCTTGAGGACAGTGGCTCCTGCTGCTGCGAGCCGGGGGAACTGAGTGAAGGCAGGGAGGCTGGTCTGAGTCCGTGTCATGACTGAGATAGACACAGAGGATAGTCATTTGTTTGTTCTTTTTAGAGCCAGACACTGGATTCAGTGCTGGGACTCCATGGGGAACAAGCATAGAGGGTGGGACGGGCAGAGACAATTCGGCATTTATAATGTGGTGAAATGAGTGCCGTGACCATTGAGTCCGAGAGCTAGGAAAGGAGCAGGAAAAGATGACCAGGAGCAGAGCAGGGGCAGCGCCCAACCGAGTCATGGGGCGGGACCGAGGTAGCCGGGGAAACCTTCCCTGAGGACCTGGTGTTTAACCTGGGAATTTGACGAAGAATCAGAAATTGAGTAAAAAAAAAAAATCATCACTGGGCGATACGTTCTAGGCAGGAAGCTCCCAGGTGACAGGGCAGGAGTGGGGCCGTGAGGGAAAGAGAGGAATGGTTTCTCGAGAGGCTCAAGGGAGCTAGCAGGGTGGGACCAGACCAAGGGGGGTTTTGAGTCTGCAAGATGGGCTGTGGACTTCATCCTAAGGGCAGTGGAAGGCCAGAAGAGAGGCGTGGTTTGTTGTTCATTTTAGAAAAACCTCTCTGGCTATGTTGTGGGAGAAAGGGATTGGGTATGGGGGTTTTTAGGAGGGGAGACTGGCCGTAGTGCAGGGGAGAGCTGACTGGGAGGTAGAGATGGAGATATGCAGATACGTAGGATGTAGAACTCAGGGGATGAGAAAGGGAGTGAGAGGAAGAGAGTATTTCTTAGCAGGGACGTCATTCGCCCACAGAGGGAGAAGTGTTCTCCCGGATCCCACAGCCAGTTTGTGGAAGCATCGATACTTGGATCCAAGTCTCTGGTTCTTTATAAAATAAAGATTTTTCCTATCTCTCAACATGCTCATGCTTTCCTCCACATCCTCACAATTTACAACAGATGGTTTTAAGTTCTTCGTCTGCTAATTCCATCACCTTTGTCATTGCTGGATCTGTCTCTACTGGTTGATTTTTCTCCTGGGTATGGTCATCTTTTCCTGCTCCTTCGTATGCCTGGTAATTTTTCCTAGATGACAGGCATTGTGAATTTTTACGTTGCTGGACACTGGATTTGTTATATTCTGACATTCAGCTAAGTTACTTGAGTTTGATCCTCCCAGTGCTTTCATTTAAGCTTTTGCATGGCAGATTTGAGGAGCCTTTAGGACTTTTGCCTTCAGCCATGATGTAGTAAGAGGGACTTGATTTACCCTCCGACCTGCAACAGCAACATGACCTGATTGAATGTGTGAGACAGCAGTGATCAGGCAATGGAGGACAGCGGTCTCTGAGAGACAGGAAACAAATGAGGTGGGTCCTATGACTCAAGCTTTCTGTCTCGAGTGGTTTCTAGGCCACAGCAAAGTGGAACTCTGGTGGATCCTGAATGGAACTCTGGGGGCTCTGGTTGGACTCCCTGAATGGAGGAGACGGAGCTGAGAGTCTGGGGAGACCAAGGCAGGTAAAGTTCTCAAGACAGAGTGTCGGAGAAGAGAGAACTGCACACGGGGAGAAGCCCAGAGACTGTAGAAAACCACCTTCAAATAGCCTATAGAATATTTATCAGCATGAATATGGGGAAGGGGGAGGGGAGTAACTCAAGTTTGGAAAGATAACTATCTAAATGTGTCAGAGAGAGTAATGCCTGGTACTTGCACAGACCTAAGAATAGTGTCTGTTTCCACCAGCCAGATCAGAAAATCCCAGATTCATGGAGGGTTGGTAGTCCTCAGAAGGGTCTTGCCTTGATAATGGGGAATGGTTATTAGCCCTAGACTAAACACTGCTCTAGTTTACTCTAAAATATCTTAAAACAAAAGGCCCAAAAGGATCAAGTGATTCTCAAGTACCTTAACTTCATTTCAGAAAAATGTTGAAGGATAGTTATAAAAATTGGAAAATATAAAATTACCCAACAAAGTAAAAGGTACAATGTCTGCCATAAAATCAAAGATTACCAGATATTCAAAGAAGCAAGAAAATATGCCTATTATGAGTGTGTGTGAGAGACGGGGGGAGGGGAGCAGAGAAAGGGGGGAGGGATTTGGAAGTCACCTTGTAGACAAATGGCCATACTTTGGCAACCCAGTAGGAGGGATTGTTATGAGCAAAGATTTGGGCCTGAGGAAGAATGTGAGTGTGGAACATGGAGGAGGTGGGTGTGAGTAGTGATCCACCTTTGTCCAGGTGACTGCCATCTCCCTGATGGATTGCTGCAATAGCCTCTGAACAGGGCTCCCTACCTCTGACCTTGTCCAGCCCTCCCTAGCATTCTACTCACCATGCTAGCCACAGTAACCTTTTAAAAACTGAAGTTAGGCCGAAACCGGTTTGGCTCAGTGGATAGAGCGTTGGTCTGGAGTGAAAGGTCCCGGGTTCGATTCCAGTCAAGGGCATGTACCTTGGTTGCAGGCACATCCCCAGTAGGGGGTGTGCAAGAGGCAGCTGATCGATAGTTCTCTCTCATCAATGTTTCTAACTCTCTATCTCTCTTCCTCTCTGTAAAAAATCAATAAAATATATTTTAAAAACAAGCAAACAAAAAAACTGAAGTTAGATTAAAACTCTCCTCTGCTGAAACATTTTAAACTCCCCATATCGCTCACAGTAAAATCCAGTCCTTATAATGCCCACAGAGTCCAACACAACTCTCCCCCTCCTGCCTCTCACCCTCACTCTGTCCCACACACACTGACTTGCTCCTTCCCCTCACAGGACCTCCTTCCACTGCTGTTCCCTCCAGCTGGTGAGCTCTTCCCCCAGGCTTCTGCTGGCTTCTCTCCCTCACTTCCGCAGTCCCTGCTGTTCCCTGCTCAAAGTCACCTTCACACAGAAGCCTCTCCTTCCTGCCAAACCCAAGATGCACTGGCCTTCCCTTTCTTTCTTTCTTTTTAAAAAAATATATTTTATTGATTTCAAAGAAGAAGGGAGAGGGAGAGAGCGATAGAAACATCAATGATGAGAGAGAATCATGGATTGACCACCTCTTGCATGCTCCCCACTGGGTGACCAGGAAGTGAACCTTGACCTCCTGGTTCATAGGTCAATGTTCAACCATTGAGCCATGCTGGCAGGGCCTTCCCTTTTTTCACTCCAGATCCCCTTGCTGTTTTGTTTTTTTTTTCCTCCCATAGCACTTAAATACTTACTTATTTATGTATTGTTTGTGCCCCCCTCCCCCCACACTAGACTATCAGCTCCATGAGTGCAGGATTTTGGAGTGTTTTGTTCACTGCTGAAGTCCCCACTCCCATCACAGTACCTGGCACCCAGCCTGTGCTCTGTAAATATGTGGGCAATGAATGAATACCTGTGGAAGAGTTTTAAGCAAAGGGGTCCCACAGTCATATTTTTTTGTCTTTGAGATATTCCTCTCAAGAGGGTTGAGGCTGAAATAGGAAGATGGGCAGAGGTATTAAAGGTTTTGGCATAGAGAAGGACTAGATTCTAGAGATAGTTATAAAAAGCACAGAGGTCAAAAGACTGTTTGCAGACTGACTGACTGAGATTAGAGCTATTGCTGAAAGGTAAATTCCATTTGACCTAGTGAATATTTAGTATTTGCTGTGGGCAAAAGGGATCATGGGAGGGAGGATGAGAGCATAAATGGGGCAGACTGTGCCCCAAGGTGAGGCAAGGGCACAAGAGAAGTTTAGTGCAAGTGCTGGGACAGTAGAAGAGGAACATACTTGATTTCCATCAGAGGAGGAAATGAGAGAAGATTCAGGAAGTATGTAAGCTGGGTCTTGAAAAATGGGTGGGCCAGAACAAGTGAATCAGGACAATAAGATTTTAAGAAAACAGGGACAAAAATCAATTCCTTGTTCAGATGCATCACAGAAGGAACAACAAAAATTCCTCCAGGTAAGTAACTTTGACCTGGGAGAACAATTTTCTGCTGGTGGGGTACTGTTTTACAGGCCGTGCTAAGATCCTTAGTAAGCAGGATTCCTGCATAAAGCTGACAGTCATGCTGGCTTGCAAAGCTTGCCTACATTTTTAATAAATTAAGCAATTGCTGTCAGATTAAGCAATTCCTGGCTACAGTATATTATTAATACAAATTCTTAACTGTCAATTAGTTAACTGGCTAGTAAAAATAACTGGTTTATACGTAAGATTGCTGCTAATGAATACAATGCTTTGTTCTCCAGGAAAACATCTGCTTTGGATATGATTTAGATAAAGTGCCCCCTCTCCACTCCCCACAGGGAGAACATGTGCAGCTGAAAAAAAGGAGCTTATTATACCTGTGAGAGGTCAAGGCCTGTAGATCTGTGGCTTATGGTATTATGACAGATTACAAAATCACCCCATTATGTTCCCAAGCACCTAGCCAAGAGCTAGCTGGGCACTGGCGGCTCCAAAATAAGAGTCCCATTGGTTTTCGTCCTCAGGGCTTGTGACAGGTCAGCTGTTGTTGACATCATCCCACGCAAGAGCTTATCTGTCAGACCTCTAGGAGTCCACAGGAAATCAATAGAATGAATGCTTAACCAGGTTGAAATCTAAGAAATACTTACTAGCAAACTGTGGACAAATCAAAGGTGTTTAGCAGAATGTTGAGGAAACCGGTTTTGCTCATTTTTGTTTTCCTTCTTATACTAGTCATTTTTGCTTTTATAATTGTAAAAGGAAGAAAAGCAGTAAGGTGAGTCAGTCAAGGCAGAAGGAATAGACTGAGAGAACAGAGAGATGGAAAGAGAATGGTGAGCGATAACAGAGGGTATCAGAGAGCCCCAATCTGGAAGTCAGGGGACCTAAACGCAGCGCTGGCTCTGCCTCTTTTTTGGATGAACCTCTTTGACTCATAATTTATACACCTGAGAAATGAGGAGGCTTGGAATTTAGGATGATTGAGGCGCCCTCTTAGTTCTAACAGCCTATCATTCCAGCAAATCCTGTTTCTAGTAGGAAAATGAAGGAAGCTGGGGAGTAGGGTGCATCCTTCTTGGATTCACAGCTGTCGAGAGAGTGACCTCACATTTCCCAAGAGGCCCAGCTCAGGTGGCAGCTGCTCCAACACTCCCGAAGCGGCTCAGATCATCCCATGGGCAACTGAGGCCCTGACTTTTCTCGGGAGGAGTTAAAACATGGGCAGTGTTTATTGGGCTAGAGATGAGGGCAGATCCAAGACAGGGCTTCTTGTTTATAATTTATAAAATAAGTTACCTAATCCCCTAGGCAGAGAGAGCAGAGCCAACTTAATCTTCCCCTTCCCTCCCCACCCTCTTCCTGCCCTAGGAGGAGTCCTGACCCACACTAAATCCAATCCAGAGGAGCATAGCTGGAACCCGTCCAACCTAGTAAGGGCAGCCTGCCCGGCAGAGGCCTGAACAAACCAGTTTCACACAGGAAAATGCAATAGCCTGTTATTATCACAGCCAGGGAGGCAGGGGAGGCGCAGTTCCACCTACCAGGGCAGTGATGTTAGCAGGAGAGGTGAGACTGGGGGAGAGTGGCGACTAAACGCACAAGGAAAGGAAGCTGTACCGGTTGGGGTTTGAAGGGAAGTGTGTGAGAAGAAAGTTTTCTTCCAGCTCTCCTCAACTGTTTTCCCCATTTCAACCAAGATGGTCAGCAAGGGTTTTCTCTCGTTCTTGGAATTCTGAGAAATGAGATTTGGCACATAGTAGGTGGTTAATATGTACTGAATGAGCAAACCAATGAGTGGATGGGCAAATCGGTTGGTCACCATGATAACTCCCTTTCACAAAACAAAATGGAATCTGATCCACAGAAGAGAAAGCGTAAGGAGGTTTAGGAGCTCCCTGCAGGCTGCTGTCCCCACTGCAGACTATCTAGGCAGAGTTAGTCATAAAGGGTGAAATCACACAGAGGGCATGTCCTTCAGTCAGGTGCTATTATCGGGCCCTTCTTATGGGCCCAGAATCATGTAGATGTTAGTCCCCGACTTCTGAGAGCTTGCAGTCTAACTGAAGACACTAGTGGTAGCCCATACAGAACAACAATATGATTCATATAAATCAATAATCAGTCCTAAGTAATGTAGGGAGAACTATAATTGCAACTACAGTTGAGAAAGAGAGAGAGAGAGAGAGAGAGAGAGAGAGAGAGAGAGAGAGAGAGAGAGAGAGAGAGATGTGTGGGGGCTGGAACAGCCTAAACAGCTCCACTGAAGTGGGATTTGACCTTGATGCAGAGAACAGGTGAATGAATGTTTGTTCATTTGGGGGGAACTTGGATTGATTTTCTGAACTTTGATCCCACCTGAGTCATCACAATGCCATTTTCCAGATGCACAGCCAACCCCCTCCCGATTTTCCTTGCATAGTCCGCCTGGCAGGCGAGCTTCATCACCATTAGAGCAGAGGGGGGCTCACCAAGAGCAGTGAACTGAGTGCTGATGAGGCCAGCAGGTTTGATTCTGAATGTTGTCACTGCTGCCAGGCTGTAACCTACACATAGAAATTTGCTGCTTCAAATGTTCCATCGGGAGAATTGGCTGGGGAGCCCTAATCCTAAGTGAAAGGTCTTGATTACAAAGGAAGAAACGACAACACCGTGTTAACTGCTGAACCTTACAGTGGAACACAACGCGGCATTAAAGTCCCCTGCCTGTAATGCCACGGTTTGAGCAGCTACATTTTATGTTAGCTGAAATGGCATGTTCATCATAGCAAATAAATAGGTAACGTGTGTGATTACTGGAAGATCAATTAAACCAGTTATGGGCATTCTGTTGATTTGTTTTTTAACTGGTTTAGCTTGGCATTTTTCAGTAGTCAGAACTAATATACACTCATTTAGCAGAGATTAAGCAGATGGGTTTCTTGCCCAGGAAAGGTATTATACATGATTCGAGATGCTGGTTTTAAGGGCAGCAATCCATGATACTCAGCATCAGCCTCCTGGATTCTTCGGTGCTTCAACTAGAGCAGTGGTCAGCAAACTCATTAGTCAAGAGAGCCAAATATTCAACAGTACAACGATTGAAACTTCTTTGGAGAGCCAAATTTTTTAAACTTAAATTTCTTCTAACCCCACTTCCTCAAAATAGACTCGACCAGGCCATGGTATTTTGTGGAAGAGCCACACTCGAGGGGCACAAAGAGCCACATGTGGCTTGCGAGCCGCAAATTGCCGACCACAGAATTAGAGGGTTTCTGAATGGTAAAACAGCACTTCTCTCTTTTCACTAATTAGTGACGCTTTCCCCATTTATGCTTTTTGTGGGCAGTTGGAAGAACTTAATTCAATGGCAGCTATGAAGACACCTTCCAACACAATGTGTGGTTCAGGAGTGTATTTCATCTCATTTACACGTTTTCTCCAGACAAGTATTACTCTTGTCTCCAAAAACCATTCACTGAACTAAGGATACAAGAGGAAAAGGAGCCAAAACCGGTTTGGCTCAGTGGTAGAGCGTCGGTCTGCGGACTGAAAGGTCCCGGGTTCGATTCCAGTCAAGGGCATGTACATTGGTTGCGGGCACTTCCCCCGTGTGGAGTGTGCAAGGAGGCGGCTGGTTGATGTTTCTCTCTCATTGACATTTCTAGCTCTCGATCTCTCTCCCTTCCTCTCTCTAAAAAAAAAAAATCAATTATATATATATATATATATATTTTAAAAAAATAAGAAGAGGAAAAGAAGATGTAGTCCCTGACCTGGAGGAGATTGCAATCCGGTCGGGAGCTGCACAGGACAGTTCGTGCGCAATGCAGCCCCGGGGGAGACGGCTACTTCTCACGGAGCAGCGCGGTATCGGCCATGACCCTGCAGGCTCTTCGTGTGCTTAATCTCATTTAACTTGCACAATAATCCCGCGAGGCTAGTATTATTACCTTCGATGTCACAGGTGTGAAAAGGGAAAGCTCCAGGAAATTGCTTGTCCAAGTAAAGGGACAAGCAGGAGTGTAAACCCAGGTCTGACTCCAAAGCCCTGGCTTTGTCCTTTAAGTCAGTTGCTTCCCTAAGAAATGTTAAGAGTCAAAAGCAAAAGAAAGTCATTTTAAAAATGTCATGAAAGAAGTGGAATTGGATCTGAGGGAGAATGTTCCTTCGATCCAATTTAAAAATAACAAAAGTCTTTAGCAGTACCCATTTGACAGTCAATCCAACTTCCGGGAACAGCACAAAAGAACCTTTTTTTTTCCAGACAGTGCAACGATCTTAAAACATTTTAACTCCAGGAATCTCCTCTTGACTTTCATGCCATTGTTGTGTGTTTTCAATTTCTCTACATACAGTGTTTTAAACCCCATAGTGCATTATTGTTATATGCTGTCAATATTTGTTTAGATTTGTCCACAGACTTTACCCTTCTCATCCATCTTTCCTTCTTGCCCCTCTGATTTTCCACCTAGGTTCATTTTACTTCTGCTTGAACACCTGTCTTATCTCCATTAATGCAGGCCTGTTTGTGATAATTGCCTTGATTGCTCTTTTAATTTTGAAGAACATTTTTTGTTGTTGTTTTCTGGGCATAGATTTCTAGACTGTTGTTACTTTCTTTTAGCACCGTGAAAATTTTCCATTTTGCCTTCTGGCATTCATTATTTCTTTTGAGAAACCAGCAATAAGTTTAACTATTTTTCTTTTGAAAGTAATGTCTTTTTTTTTCTCTAGATATTTTGTAAGATTTTTTTCTTTGCTGTTCATTTACTGTGAATGTAACTAGGTTTGGGGGGGAATTGTTTTAAGTTTGACTTAAGCTTCATAATTTGTGACTATTTTTTTTTACCAGTTTCCGAAAATTGCAGCAATTAGCTTTTTAAAAATGGCCTCTGTCCCATTTTTCTCTCTTCTTTGATTCAGGGATTCTAAATACATTTAAATCATCTTACTGTGCTCCCTATTTCTCTTACACTTCATCTGTACTTCTAAAATTATTTTCCTACATGTCTGCCTCTGGAGATATTCTAAGATGGTCTTAATTATCTCTATGTCTTATTTGCTACAAAACCCTTCCATTGAGTTCATTTCACTTCCCCCGCCCACTTGGGGACTTGGTTCATTTTTTATGTTTTCCAAAGTTATCAATCTCATGGCGTTGTTGTTTTTGATGTTTTATCTCTTAACATTTAGAGGAATGGCACAAAACCTTCCTGTCCCCTGGTGCCAGAAGAAGGTTGGCTGTGGTGGTGGAGGGGACAGAAGTCACCACACTGGTGACCAGGATCCTGCACTGACACTGTTCTGCTGCCTGTGAGGGGAACAGGAAACTCCCCCTCACTTAGGACCCCTATTACAATGCAGAGTCTGACTGCTGCAAGGAGAGGAAGGCCCACACTTAGTTTAACCCATTGTGTGCCATAAGCGTCTGTAGATGCAAGCGGCAGACCTTTCCCTGCACACCATGTTTTCCCTAAGTGGCAGCCCTGACCAACTTTAAAATAACTTTTGTGAGAATTTTCAGCTAAAAATATTCAAGAACATCCAAATTGTGAGTAATAGATTTATTTTTATAATATTAATTGTAATATTCATTGTAAATTGAATTTTAAAATTAAATTTCAAAATATCATGGCTTGTGCAGATGGTTTCCATTTTGGATATGTAGCAGTTAACTAGTTAAGAGCACGGGGCCTGCATGAGACTTGCACAAAGAAACAAGCAACAGCTCTCTACAGCTAGGAGGTCGGTAGGATTAGTGAGAGTTCCTTCTTTTTTATAACAGCGTAGTATTCCATCTACACAATGGAATACTTACAACAGCATGGATGGACCTGGAGAGCATCATGCTAAGTGAAATAAGCCAGTCGGAGAAAGATAAATACCACATGATCTTACTCATGTGGGCTATAATAAACAACATAAACTGATGAACAAAAAATAGACCCAGACACGGAGAAGCATTGAACTAACTGACAAACCTCAGGGGGAGGGCAGGGAGAATGGGGGTGGGGGTAAGATATCCACCAAAGGACTTGTATGCATGCATATAAGCATTACCAATGGACAAAGACACTAGCAGGGTGAGGGCATGTGCTGGGGGTGGGAGTGGCCAGGGAGAAGTCAATGGAGGGAAAATAATATTAATAGCTATGCATGGGGCAGGGGCGATAGGGGTAGGGAGGACAGGGGTACTTGAAATATCAGGAAGACCACTCTGTAAAGTGTATGATTGTCTAACCACTATGTTGTACACCTGAAACTAATAAAGAATAATAAAGAATGTAAAAAAAATAATAAATAAATAAACAAACAAACAAACAAACAAACAAACAAAATGCTACAAAGGTTACTACTATGTTTTTGCATTCACAATTCATTGCTGGTAATGCCTATTATATACCTGTAGTTAGGTCAGAAATGCAACCCAACTGCAATGTTGCTTTGGGAAAACATTTCCTTTTATAAGGAGTATATTGCAGTAAAAAGTAGAGCTCATCCATGAAACATTACAAAATACTGGTCCCACCTGGCCAGTGTTGTTCAGTGGTTGAGTATCAATTCATGTACCAGGAGGTCCCAGTTCTCCCAGTCAAGGCACATACCTGGATTTCAGCCTCAATCCCCAGCAAGAGGGGTGCAAGAGGCAGCCAATTGATTTTGATGTTTCTCTCATTAATGTTTCTCTCTCTCTCTCTCTCCCTCCCTCTCCCTTTCTCTCTCTCTCTAAAACCAATAAAAACATATTTTTTAAAAACAATCAAAATAGCCAAAACCGGTTTGGCTCAGTGGATAGAGCATCGGTCTGCGGATTGAAAGGCACTGGGTTGGATTCCGGTCAAGGGCATGTACCTTGGTTGCGGGCTCATCCCCAGTGGGGGGTGTGCAAGAGGCAGCTGATCGATGATTCTCTCTCATTGATGTTTCTAACTCTCTATCCCTCTCTCTTCCTCTCTGTAAAAAATCAATAAAATACATATTTTTAAAAACAATCAAAATACTGGTCCCATTGAAAGTAATATTTACCAACTATGCCCTAGAGTTATTTCTTGATTTAGAGTTATACTTTAAGGTAGTGAGTGCTATTCCTATGTCCCAAATCCAACAAAAACAACCAAATCCAAAAGTACATTTTTATTTGCAGCAAAATTAAAGACATGGTACTTTAAAGTAGGTATTTAAACTCAATACCTGAAAAACTGAAATGTGATGTTTAATTACAGCTCAAATTTTAAAAAGGAATTTTAAAAAATCTAATATGGCACTGCAATTTCCTTAAGCTACTTTATTTCAAAGTGTCAAAAACAAAACAAAACTAAAGATGTTCTTGTACACACATATGCTATGTGTCTAAGAATTCAGAACTATGCAAAGAATTTTTCAATATGACTAAAAAATGAAATATTTACACCCTTTAGTATAGTACTTAATATTTAATACATCTCTTTCTGATGCTACTTCTAAAGAGCAATGATTCAACCAGAAAAATAGTAAAGGCTGCTTTTTCTTTTATAAAGTGCTTATTAGCAAATATTTCCAAAAGGATGGTTTTTAGAAATACATAATATTCAAAAGTGCTCGGAGTCACTACTTATAGAATCGAATCTGCCATTTGTACCTTTGCACATGTAAACTGGCTTTACCTGCATTAATGAAAGACTGCTTTCATGGCCCTCAACTATATGCTTCAAATCATAACAGTGCTATCAGTATCAGCAGCGGGAACAGTAACGACAGAACAAACCCAGCACATTTTTAGTGGATCACAGCAGACTAGAAAAACTGCTACATCTTGTGGATATGTTACATATCCAAGGATGAGCCTTTTTTTTTCACTCCGCCTATATGGTAAACATTTAAAAACAAAAACACCTTCTGTCTCTCTATAGAGTATTTTATAGTATACGAAGATATTCAAATTCTTGTAACATTTAACCAAACTCATTTTAATACAAAGCCTGTTTCCACCAAGAAAGTAAGTAGGAATTAACAAATGAAATACCTAACCCTAAAAACCTGAGGGGGGGAAATTGTAAACAATTCAAAAATGAAGCTTTTCAAAAAAGACAGAAACATTCCAAATAGAATGTTTTCCGAGAGTGAAATATTTGACTTCATATCAATCATATCATTTTTATCTGATTTAAACAATTTAGAAAAAAATGAGCATCATCTTAACTGCTTTCTATATCAGGCTCATTCTGACTCACGTCCCTAGTACACTAGTAAACCATTTACTTAGTGGTCTTACCGTGAGCATCCCCTCAGGTCCGTCTATTGTCTGAATCGTAAGCTTCTTTTAGCTCCTCCTGCATCTCCCTTCAAAAATCCCCATATGTCATAAGAAAATCTCCATTAAAAAGTCACAATTTAAATACAGTGTGATAATGCTACATTTGACTTAAAGTATGAATAAATTATAAATTGCCAAATAACTTAATGTAATTCACAATGCAAAAATCCCTGGTATAAAAAGAATCCATCTTGCCCTAAATATAATAAAGCAGTCCAATGATTTCAAATTACTTATGAAATAAGGGCAAAAATAAGGTGTAAAATAGTATTTATAAAAGTCAAGTAAGAAACCAGATACCATGAATCTTTTTATAAAGATAAATGTAATGGGTCTTCACACTTTTAAAAATTATTAGGGAGGTCTATTAATTAGTGGTTTCAAAAATGACTTTAATAAAACTAGAGAATGAATTACTTATTATTTATAACATATGACATATTTAATGTATATGTAACAATAATACTGCCATGGTAATGTAAATTAATCTTTGGATCTGCTACTTTTTGGCAAGTATATTTTATTTTTCAAAGTCTTTGCTATAACTGATTAATTTTTAAATGTTGTTTTTCAAAAACTTTGCTACTTGAGATATTGTTAATAAGATACCAGAAGTCTCAAATAGTAACATGCCTACAAAATAAAACAAAGATTGTCCTTGCATCTTTTGTTTTATAATAAATACACTTTAAAATAGACAACACTGCTATGCCTGTAAATTAAAAATACCCAAAACCTTAAAAAGGGGGTGAAAAAGGAAAGGAAAATCAAAAATCCTTATTTTTAAAAATAAATCGGAAGTCCTTGAATTTCTTAAGAACTTTATCTTCTTTTGGATCAAGCTGTATCTTTCATCATTCATCCATGGGATATGATGTTAAATTTCCATTTTGTAGGTTTCAGTTTAAATTTTCTTGAAAGTTTGCAAAGCTGGTACTGGACTTGAGACGTTTGGCTATATAAATAAAAAAATATTAA
Organism: Vespertilio murinus; assembly: GCA_963924515.1. NCBI lineage: Eukaryota > Metazoa > Chordata > Mammalia > Chiroptera > Vespertilionidae > Vespertilio > Vespertilio murinus. The sequence goes on from OZ004705.1 coordinate 166,016,568, forward strand.
ATTTAACTTAAACTTAATTTTCTAAACATGATTATTATGAATAAACTATAGTATTTAATGAGTAAACTATAGTATTTAAAAAAATATAGTACTCATCTATTAATTTATATTTGAATCAGAATAGATTCAATCTTCTAAGAATTAAAACCTAAGTCTATTTTTTTGCTATCAAACTCAAAAAACATAACTTTGTTAGAAGCAGTGCCAAGTAAAACAGACATAATTTGTATCATATTGAGCATCACAATCTTAAATATGTACCGTATTTGCCGGCGTATAAGATGATTTTTTGGCCCTGAAAAATGTGCCTCCGAGTGGGGGGGTAGTCTTATACGGCGAGTATATAACAAACTCTGTATTTTTAGTGGAAATGTTAGGGGGTCTTCTTATACGCCCAGTCGTCTTATACGCCGGCAAATACGTATTTTTCAGGGCCAAAAAATCGTCTTATACGCCGGCGAATACGGTAATACAGGTGAAAGCACTCACAAATGGAAGTGCTATAAAGTATAATAAAATTACATATTCAAAAGTATAAGTTAGAAATCCAAATATAAATTTCTCTTAAAAGAATTCAGTTCAGCCCTGGCCAATTTGGCTCAGTAGTTGAGAGAGTCAGCCCAAAAGGTGGAGGATTAGATTTTTCGGTCAAGGACACTTACCTCAGCTGCAGGTTTGATCCCCAGCCCTGGTGGGAGAGCTTGTGGGAGGCAACCAATTGATGTCCCTCCCTCCTTCCCTCCCTCCCTCCATTCCACTCTCTCTAAAAATTAATGGAAAAAAATACCCTCAGGTGAGGATTTAAAAATAATAATTCAGACAGTAGTATGGAGATTACCAGAAGGAAAGGGAGGATAGGGGGTGGAAGAATAATGTAAAAGGGGGGGGGGGGGGACCTAACTTTTTTCTCTAAAAAACATTTTCTTTTTATAAACTAAAATTACTAAATGAGCAGCTCTTACTTTCATTCTGATAATAAACAAGCATCTCAAGAGACTTAGAGACACTTTCTTCAGCTAAATGGGATCTTCTAGTTAGTGCTTTTTCTGCTCTGCCCTATTTGATGGGAACAAAGGAAAGGTATTAATTTGTATCGAGCACATGTTATATGTCAAGTAATGTTCTTGCAACTGCCATTTCAATTTGGTCAGAAACGAACTGTGTGTAAGCTATCGTTTATCCTTGCCAGCTGCACTTTCAGGTGCTTCTGCCACCGCTCCAGTGGGCCTAAGAGCTGTCTGTCTCCCCACTGTGGCCATTTAGGTCTTCAACATCTTTGTAGCTTATTCCTCCACTGTTGCCAACCTTATTCCAAGGACTCTAGCTTTTTCAATTAAAGCACCTGAAAGATACTGTATGTTGACTTTTGATCATCTGCACTTACATATTTCTTAATACAGCTCTTTCATTAGTAAGCATAATTGTGAAATTGGAAGTAAAGAACTAAGGCTAATAAACTTTTGAGTTCTCAGAGTATGTATCATTTTTAAAACAGGCCTAAATTTTTATTTTTAAAATATATCTTTATTGACTTCAGAGAGGAAAGAAGAGGGAGAGAGAAACTAACAATGGGAGAGAATAATTTACTGGCTGCCTCCTGCATGCCCCCTACTGGGGATTAAGCACACAGCCTGGGCATGTGTCCTGATTGGGAATCAAGATGTGACCACTTGGTCAATGCTCAACCACGGAGCCATGCTGGCCAGGACTAAATTTTTTAAATACAGGTTTTTAACTAAATAAATAAAAAGACACTTACGTAGGATGAGTTTTCGTTTCTTTTGTTCTGAATGAAGAAAGCTACTAAGGTAGAAGACCACAGGTAGAAAAAGGATGAACACAGAAACAGCGATTACAGGCACAGTATCACTGCAAGGGACCGAACAATTGAAAGTTCGACTCCAAAGTTTTCGAGTAATGTTCATCTGGAAAAATAACAAATAATTTAACTCTATTTTATATTTGATTTGTCCTCAATTTCATACAATTATTTTGTTAATAACTAAACCAACACTTAGAATTTAAACTAAATATATATGGTTAAAAAAATCTATGGATCATTGAGTATAATATCTTTTGTCAGGAAATTAAGGTGGTTCACAATTAGTTATTGTACAAATATATATCCATACAAACATTTCAGATTCTAAGTTCAAAATAATGTCCTACTGTCCAAATAATGTTGACCTTTCACAAAGTTGAAACAGAGAACTTGTATCAATAAGAACATCGTAAGACCATGCTTCATTCATTAAAAAAGATTTAAAAGGGTAACTATATGATGTGATAGATGTGTTAATTAACTCGACTATGGGAATCCTTTCACAGTGTATACATGTCAAATCATAACGTTATACACTTTAATTATATTATAATTTTGTCAATTATACCTCAATAAAATACGGGGAGTGGAGCAGGAAAAATTTTTTTCCTATTAACATATGTAATCTCTAATCTTGTTGCAATATTTTTAGATGAACATAAAAATATCAACTTTATAGGGATTCACTGTTTATGAAATGCTTAATATTTTATCTGAGATATATAAAAGGTTCATAGTCATGGCAAATATATTTAAGTACATAATACATAATGAGTCATGGAAACTTTCTTAGACAATAATAATATCTTATTTAGTAGCATGCAATAGATACAAGTTAGGGGCAGCAATATCTTACTTTCACTGAGCTCTTGATTTCTATCAGTTTGATAATATAAGGAAACTATCAAATTTTTAAAAAATATATTTCATTGATATTTTACAGAGAGAAAGAGAGAGAGATAGAGAGCCAGAAACGTTGATGAGAGAGAAACATCGACCAGCCGCCTTCTGCACACCCCCCACCAGGGATGTGCCCGTAATCAATGTACACGCCCCTGACCGGAATCGAACCTGGGACCTTTCAGTCCGCAGACCGACGCTCTACCACTGAGTCAAACCGGTTTCGGTGGAAACTATCAAATTTAATGTAGAAAACTGTTCTTATCTGGATTTTGTTTACTTGAGGTACAGTTTACAAATAATACATTTTATGTTTACTGTAAGTTTTGCTTATTGCAAGAAGGATGTTCTAAAATAGGTGGTCATGTTGATTACTTGTGTAATTCCACTTATGTCACAGAAACAATATTCATTTTTCTTCTTTATTTTAAAAACAATGTAATAGACTGTTGTTTTAAAAACATATATTTATTACTTATTGAGAGGCTACAAGAAACCAGGCACTGCCCTAACCAGTTTTGCTCAATGAATAGAGCATCGGCCTGTGGGACTAACGGGTCCTGGGTTCAATTTTGGTCAAGGACACATGCCTGGGTTGCAGGCTCGATACCTAGTAGGGGGCGTGCAGGAGGCAGCCAATCAATGATTCTCTCTCATCACTGATGTTTCTATCTCTCTTTCCCTTCCTCTCTGAAATCAATAAAAATATATATTTTAAAAAGAAAGAAAAAAAAAAAACAGGTACTATTCCAGACATTGGTAATAAAGCAGTAAAAAAAAAAAAATCCTCAGGGTGCATCTACTTGAAATACTTTTTGCCATCCTGAATATTATTGATCCACTAGTTAACTCTGAGCCGCTATGGTAATTCATATTCATCATTCTCAACCATTAAGTTTATCAATTTTGACCCTGAGTTCTCTACATTTAGCCAGTAATTACTCACTTTCCTCTAATGCCTCAATGCTCAAGACATCACATTCCCATAAAAAGGCAGGCTATACAATGGAGAAAAAGTTTTTTTGTTGACTATTCATTCCATCGATACATATTACTCAGGGCCTGTTATATGCTAGACCCTGTTCTAAATACTAAACAGAAAACAAAAAGGAGCATGAGGTCCTTTTATCCTCATGGGGCTTGTATTTTAGTGGGGGAAGACAGACTATACATAAGTAAATAAAATTTTCAGATAGTAATAGATATAAAGAAATAAAGCCATAGGATAGGAAGTAATTGAGAAATGGCTTCAGAAACACATGACAGCAAAAGTTCTTGAATCAGCAACACATGAATAAGAAACTGAAATGTAAACTCATAACAAAGCCCACACAACTCAGAAAATGATACACATTATCAAACTTAAAAATCAAAATGTATCAAAGTATCAACTCAGTTCTGAAGACTTGATTGATTTCCATTTTAGTTTGACAGATAAGGATATTCTAAAACTTTACTACTTTATAATTAGTTATTTCTGGTTGAAGACAGAATACGAAGATTCCAATATACCTCTGAAAGGGGTAATAATACCGAAGGCATATTCAACAACACTATAAAATATGTATCTTATTAGAAGCAAAGTACTTACTGCATCTTCCACATCAATGCATAAATGTGTTCCAGGTTCAGCCTTATTCTCATGTTCATTCCTTTTTTGCATTTCACTGTACATACTACTCAGAGTTTTGTATGCATTGAGACAGTTTTTGCATACTTCTGAATAATTTCTTAACTGCGGAAGACTGTGTATGCTCTCCTAAAATGTCAAAGGCACATGTATTACATACAATAAACATTGCATCTCTTTAATGTAAGCTATTTGCCCTCCTAGAAAACAGGAAATAACAGAGTATGTTAAGTGCTGAGCTATGATGTTGAGCAGGTCACTATATCACTCTGAGCCTCCGTTTTATCATCTACAATGGAGGACTACACTACCTGTATTCTAGGTCTCAATGATTAGAAACCTGGCATATACAGCACATAGCAAAATATTTTGGCATTTTCCAGGCACCTCTAAATTCTGAAAACCACTGCACTACCCTCTGTTAACTGAGGACAACAAAACTTTCCTAAATTATGATAATCATTTTACATTTCCTCTTATGTATCCTACTTCCAGCACATAAATAAAATATGAGCTTGCCTGTGCTGACTTCAATAGAGAGGACTTCATTAATGGGAAAGAAAAAGTCACTAAAACTACATCCCACATAAACCTCTTACCCCAAGGTTTATAATCCAGGCCCTTCTACTCAACAAAAAGGGATTAACACCAAAGAATTCTTTAACCTAAAATGAAGGTAATGGATATAACAGACATGATAGTATGTTAGTGAATCTCAGTCATTTCTTCTTAGGACTAATGCTGTGTTTTCTAAAGAGTCAGTTTACTTTATTCTTCACCTTGTGGCCTGGAGAAATGCTATGTTAACTGAATATCAGAATGAAAGAGAAAGAAATAATAAGAGAATTTAACACGATACAGTCCCCATAACGCTAGCCTCACCATCTGTTTGACAGAGAAACTAAGACTCTAGTTCCATCACAAGAAAGGCCCATTGCCTCTTTTTCACAGAACTGTGCATTTAGCTAAAAGTGTTCAATCAAAAACCGAGCACAGACCCTTGATGGAAGAGTGTAATTTAGGCATTTATATTAAAATTTTAAATGCACATATATTTTAACACAGCAATAAAAACCACGAAGGTACTAAAGGAAATCATAAAAGAATTTAAAAAATAATCTCAAAGTGGGAAAAGGCTTTCTAGTGTGACACAAAAATCTGCAAACCATTAAAAATTTTTTATAAATCTAACATTAAAATTTATTCATAACAAAAAGCACAATAAAAAGACAAAAAACAGGGGACCCTTTTCCCTGTGTGGGAGTCTGTTCTGTGGAACTCTTTTCCTCTCCCCACGTGGGAGTCTGTACTCATTCTTCAATAAATCTCCATCTTTGCTAAAAAAAAAAAAAAAAAAAAAAAAAACTGGGAAAAATAATTGTAACTAACATTCCAAGAGAAATGCTAATTTCCCTAAAATACATTCATCAGAATATTAATCTCTTAAAGCAAGGAGTTTCTGGGTAAATAGGTTTGATATACAAAATTTACGATTTCGAGTTTTACAACACACATTACTCCACTATAATTGTGAAGTCCTATAGTAAAGCATTTCCAAACCATATTAGTAAAAGGCAATCTAACATCTTTCAGAACAGTCTTTATTATTGTCAGGAAAATTCATAATTCTGTGTTATTATTAGGAAATCATACATATCTATATCCTAAATATGTTTACATTTACTTGTGGGGATTATTTACTTGTTAAGGGAGTTTCAAAACTACAATTTTATCAGAGTTTCGATCTCATCCTCACCACCACCAAAAATGTTCCAATACCAACATTCAGGGATCAGAGTAGGACAAACTGAAAACCACTAGGGCAGGTTTCTTGAAGGCTACCTTTTATATCATTAATTCAATACTCAAAGTTACCAACTAAACAGTGCCTTTTTAAGTACCGGTAGGTAAAATATATGTAAGTGAACACAGACACACAGAATCGTATGCATTGCAAAATACCACACTGCACAAAGTCAAAGTCAATTACTGTCTGACGGAACAACATTACATTTAAGTTAAACAATCACACGCCTCAGTTAATGTGTTCATGTTCATTATCTCACTGGGTCCTCATTACAAAATACTTGAAGGGTAGATCTTGCTATCCTTGAGGTACAAAAAAAGAAAATTAAAGTTTCTATGATTTGCTTAACGGCTAGTAATGGAAGAACTTAGCAGACATCCAGGTCCACTAACTTCTCTATATTGTGTGTATAGACTAATGCCATAAGAATTGGAATTATTTTTTATTCATTTTAATTTCAAGTATCAGATATAAAATACCTGAAGGTTATTCTCAAAGCAGGTCAAGGTGTTATTAAATTGATTGAGGAAGTTTAACGTGCTAACTGATAATTCTTCACTTTTGTTCGTTAAACAATCTGTCAAAAAAATGCAAAAAAAAGTATATTAATATATCTCAAGCAACAATTATATATTGCCATTTCTTTCCCTCAAGCTATCATCTTGTTTCACACTATAGTAATTCTTCATTTAAACAAGCTTCAAGTATTCCATATAAGGGAATTTCCCATATACATAAAGTTTACCCCTTTTAGTTTCCAAAAGTTATTTTTTATATAATAACCATTTTAATGAAAACCTTAAAATAATCCCATATTCTTTCTTTATAAAAAACAATATACCAATCAATTTTTGTCAGCACAATGTCTTAATCATGAACATCCGTTATCAAATGCTGCCTTAGTAGGAGGATTTAGTGCTGTTTAGGCATAAGACTGTTTATCCTGCATTAATTTTACCTAAATTCATCTCCTTTTTAAAAATATATATTTTATTGATTTTTTACAGAGAGGAAGAGAGAGGGATAGAAAGTTATAAACATCGATGAGAGAGAATCATCAGTCAGCTGCCTCTTGCACACCCCCTACTGGGGATGTGCCCGCAACTAAGGTACATGCCCTTGACAGGAATGGAACCTGGGACCTTTCAGTCCGTAGGCCAACACTCTATCCACTCAGCCAAACCGGTTTCGGCATCATCTCCTTTTCTTATCCTTTTTTTGTATCAAATTTAGTAGGTCTGTGTCTCATCGTCACTAGTGGGTCATTTGTTGCATCTAACATAACATTTTTCATATGCCTTTTGGGAGAACAGAAACAAGCTGGTGAGAATTTTGCTTGAAATACTGATAAAGAGGCTTCAAGTAAAACATGGGGGAGAAAAAATATAGTAACTGTTTACATGTTTTAAAAAATCTCATACAAATGATGTTCCTCTGCAACTTGCTTCCCTTGCTTAGCATTACTCAAGTTCATTCCTCTTAATTGTTTTCTATGTTGATGTAGCCCAATTTACCTATTCTCCCTTCTTCAATAAATCTATTCTTTATCCTCACTTTGCTTTTACCTCTCCGTGTTCTCAGTTTGCCCTCTCATCTGGTCGGTTCAAGTGCCCAGCTTCACATACTAGAACTCATGGTCAGCTGTTTCAATTTCACCCTCCTAGAATCCTGATCCTCTTTGTGTTCCACATACAAACATTTTCAACCCTAGACAGACTCCATTCTTTTTCAATGTTTTCTTAACTCCAATTCTGGTTGTAGAATATTATTTTATAAAATTCTAAAGTTACAGTAAACTTCTAATTCACAATTCAAATTCTAATTCACAAAACAATCCTTATAGATGCCCTACCAATTACTCTAAAAAAGGATGCTCCCACTGTTTTCCATTCTGTAGCAATCAACCCCACTCTAGTCCCCCTTAATTTTAACTGGTAGCTGTATTATATACCCCCTCAGGGCCACCTGTTATGATAGCTCTCAACTGGGAATGGAGAGAAAGGATAGGAGGCTATTGCAATTATCCAAGAGAAAGGTGGTAATGCAAATGAAAGAATTCAATGGATAATAGAGACTGAGTAGGCAGTGAAGGGGACCAGACTATGCCACCTCAAAATCAGCCTCGATAGCATATGGATTATTTTGAGCTAAAGGCCATTGATAAACCAGCAGACGCAAGAAAACTCTAAAAACGGGGCACAAGTTTTTATTTTGTAAATATTTACAAAGGAAATTTCCATTTGCAAAGATGTTTGCCTATCATGTAAAAGGAAGAAGAGGACTCAACAACTCTTACCAATGGAGAGACACCAACTTCAATCTCTGTAAGGAGCCTTACTATACAACCCTTGTTTACCATACCTTTCCTCGTCACCCTCCATAACTTGTCTCCTCCACCCAAAAGCCCCAAGTCCCTTTCTTTCATAAAGTAGTGTAAGATGGCATCTAAACCCAAACTCTAACCATCCCTTTGAGTTACTCATCATTGGGGGCTCCCAGGTATACAAGGGCAATACATATGTTAAAAACTTCTGTTTGGTTTTCTCTTGTTAACCTGTCTTTGGCCAGTCTAATTTATAGAGTCTCAACCAGAAAACCTAAAACAAAGGAAAAAGATGTTTTTCTTCCCTACAATAGACACTAGGATATGACACACTATGAGATACACATGTAGTATGATACACAACAATCATTAAAATGAAAGCTAACATTAACTGAGTACTTGTGCTATGCTTGTTCTTTAAACACTTTCCCCACTCCCTCCAACCCCACCCCATTTCATTCTTACAACGGTCCCATGAGGCAAGAACTATCTCCATTTTCTAAATAAGGAACTGGGGCTTAGAGGAATTAAGGAAGTTGCCCAAAGTCACAAAACTGTTAAGTGAAAACTGGAAATTTCTACTCAGTCTGATTCCTGAGCCTGCACCTTCAAACACTAAAAAATAATTAAATATTTACATATAAATTCTAACCATTAAAGTTCAATACTCGGAGTCAAAAAATACCTGCCATCACCCCTCCCTCCACTGCCCATAGATGTATTACACGGTGCAGAGATTCAGTCGCTACCAAATGATCAGTGTTGGTGCCTGAGATACAAACCTAAACCTGGTGAATGGGGCAGCAATAGCAATTAAGACTTCTTTATGCAAATTTTAAAGACTTCTCCTGTGGGTAAACTAATTACCAAACACAATCTCACACACACACACACACACACACACACACACACACACACACACACACACCAACACTCCTGCTTCCAGAGGCTGAGCTGGAATTGGGCCCCGTTTACCCCTCTCACAATCCCCCAGGTACACGGGTAGGTCTGCACCGGGTACACATAAAGCCCTGCTAGTGAACTTACTCTACAGTCTTTCCTTATCTCACCTCACTTTAAATATATTCCCTGCAGCCTTTTCTTCTAGAAAGTGAATTCCTTTCTAACGGTTCACATTATCATTTAAAAATCTGAGGGATCACTTCATAAATTAGCAAATAGCCAGAGAAACAAAGTGGCACACTGGGGAATCATACATCAAATTAGTAAGGCATTAAAATATAAAATATATCTTCCAGACCTTCAATTAAGTTTCTTCTTAATTATGCCACATTTTCTTTACTATTTAAAAATTTTACTCCATCTGTCAGCTTTCAGAAAGTTCACATACTGAATTCTTTAAAATATAACATAAGCCTTCCCTCTTAATCCTGGTTTAATGCCAACACAAAGTTGCCTTGAATCATTTTAAGCATGAGGCAGAATACATATAAATAAAAAGAAACACAATAATAAATATGCAGAATATTAGTATATTGGGCAAACCAGATTGAATAGGTTTTCCTGTACAGGGAATACAATTGCATCCATGGCAATTGTACATCTGTGTTATAATGAGCCATGTCATGGCAACTGACATACATAATATAGGGATAGGTGAGTGTGTGTCCTACAAAAGTAGTACATGAATAATTGAGAGCAATGCTAATTTCATCCATACAAAGTATATAAATTTCTTTATAAAAAAGTAATTTGTAGAATTTAAAAAGACAAACAAAAGAAAAAAGTGATTTACAAAGGAAGCTCTCTGAACAAAGAAATTAATTTCTTCTATTTCACAGACAGTCATTCCCCTTCCCTTAAAATAACTGGAACATTAAATTAAAAGCTAGTTATATAGACTGGACATCTTGTTATATACTATATTAATGCAGTATCATTAAATTTTTCAGTGATCATTAAACAGTGGCATTATACAGCATAAAGAAATTCATTTATATCATGAGGCTAAAAATGTCTTCATTATTAAAGAGCCCTGACTTTCCGATTTAAAATTAAGGAACTCCAGTAAAATTCCTTTTATCCTTTTATAGGAACTGGGAACATGAAGTTATAAACAGTGAGAGGCTATATTTTTTAATTATTAAGTTAAGAAATATTAATGATAATAAAGCTTCCTATAAGCACTAAATGAAGTGGTCATTATAAATTTTCCTCATCTCAGATAATCAGTGCAGCCTCATCAAGGTCACATGAGCATAGCTTCTTTCTCAGTGAGGGCTGAAGCATCAGCTCAAAAGGCATTCTTAAGGATGTTAACAATTCAAGACCTTCATGGAAACCTACTGGGGTTATCATAGTAGGAATTACACATCTTTCATAAAGTATTTGGCTCTAATAGGAATTTGTATAAAGATATCTGCTGTTTTTTCAAAACTAGTTTTATAGAAAACAATAGAGACAATCACCAATTTCTAAAAAATAGGGCAAGCTTCAGAAAATATGGTATAAACTAAGGAAACTTTGTACCTGGACAATGTTAAGTTTAATAAGTATGAAAACTAAGACATTTTAAATTATAAGATACAAATGAGTGAGTCTAGTGCTTAGTATATTACCATATAGATAAAATATGGGAAAAAGAGGTCCTGGTTAATTGACCTTCAGGTTAACCATTAAGTTTTATTATTGATTTTTAAAGAATTAAGATATAATAAGTGAAGGGTATCAGAACATACCTTTCTAAAATATGCCTCTTTGCCATAAGAATTATTCTGAGCTGAAGGCACTTGAAACAGCAGATGCAGAGAGAAGCTTTTTGTGATTCCCCTTATCTGTCTAACGACAGATCCTCCAAAAGAAACTCAATTGTCATAAATCCCTTCCCTGGGAGTTTGATCGACTTGGGGAAGATTGACACTTATCACCGGAAAAGAAATCAATGGAAGAGAATCAAGAGTCCAGAAACAAACTCTGACATATAGTCAAATGTGAGCTGAACACATAAAAACAGAGAGGAGAATTGTGATTGCCAGGGGTTGGGGTGGGAGAAATGGGAGATGTTGGTCAAAGGATACAAGCTTCCAGTTATGAGAAAGTTTTGGGAATCTGATGTAGTAATTATAGTTCACAATACTGAATTAAGTACTTGAAAGTTGCTAAGAGATTAAATCTTAAATGTTCTCACCGCAAAAAAGAAATGGTAATTATATCATGTGATAGAGGTGTTACCGAACCTAAAACTACAGTGGTAATCATTTGCAACATATAAGTGTATCAAATCAACACATTCTATACCTTAAACTTACACAATGTTATATGTCAATTATATCTCAATAAAGTTGAAAGAGAAAAAAAAAACAAAGAACGAAAGTACTTAACCATAAAACAATCCATAGTCTCATCAAATCTGGTCATTTTGCTAGTTATTCAACTGTCACATGCATAAGACAACCAAAAGGATCTCAATAATAAAACTATCCTTATGTCCACAATGCACTTTTGATAATAGCTTCAAAGTTCTGCACAGGAGAATTAGTAGATATATTTTCTTTACTTCTTAGCAATCATTCTCCACAAGAACTACTTTCCATATTATTTGTAATGTGAATCGAAAGAGTTGAGCTCTTCCTGGAATATACAGTAACATTCACACAAATGAAGATTTTATAAATACAAATTTCCCTGACAAAACGTTACTTCTACTATTTTCAGAGCTTCTCCTGTTTCTGCTGTTTCTCAAAATAATTAGCTCAAAATAATCCTTATGCCAAAGGGGCATATTTTGGGGTGGCATGATCTTGTCTCTTATAGTCATATTTGGGATAGTATATTTTGTTCTCCTACAACACAAAATGACAACATCCTAGAAAAACTTCTGATCTGGCACAATTTGTTTAAAATTAGTATGAGCTGAAACCGGTTTGGCTCAGTGGTAGAGCGTTGGTCTGCAGACTGAAAGGTCCCAGGTTCGATTCCGGTCAAGGACATGTACATTGGTTGCGGGCACATCCCCAGTAGGGGGTGTGCAGGAGGCAGCTGGTAGATGTTTCTCTCTCATCGACATTTCTAGCTCTCTATCTCTCTCCCTTCCTCTCTGTAAAATATCAATAAAATATATTAAAAAATAAAATAAAATAAAATTAGTATGATATGATTGCCTTCTTCCATTTCATTAAAAAAGTAACTATCCCTTGTATTCTTTTTTTCCTAATTTTTTTATTGTTTAAAGTATTACAAATAGTAGTACATATGTTTCCTTATTTTTTTTCCCAATTGACCTTCCCCCAGCCTCTCCTACCCCCTGGCACATACCCTTACCCCCTCCCAGTGTCTTGAGTCCATTGGTTATGCTTATATGCATGCATACAAGTCCTTCATTGATCTCTTACCCCTGTCCCCAAACCCCCCTTGTATTCTTTTACATATTTCTTTTTCAAACATTTTTCAATTATAGTTGACATACATTATACTCTCAGGTGTTTGCCCTAATGATTAGACATTATGTAACTTTCTAAGTGATTGATCAACTTAATAAATCTCATACCCATCTAACACCATATATAGTTACTAGGATATTATTGACTATATTCCCTATGCTGTACTTTACATCCCAATGACTATTCTGTAACAACCAATTTGTTCTTCTTAATCCCTTCACCTTTTCACCTATCTCCTCCAACCCCCTTCCTATCTGGTAGCTGTTAAAATGTTCTCTATGAGTCTGTTTCTGTTCTGCTTCTTCATTTATTTTGGGGTTTTTTAGATTTGTTTGTTAATAAATATGTATTTATTTCCATTTTATTGTTCAAATTTTTATTTTTTCTTCTTCTTTTAAATAATACCCTTTCACATTTCATGTAATACTGGTTTTATGGTGATGATCTCCAGCTTTTCCTTGTTGGGTTATTCTTTTACATATTTCTATAGGCGAATGATTTCATAAACAATGGCTAGATATGTAAAAAATGGGTTTTCTTTTATGTGCAAAGGTAAAGAGAAGACTTTAGCATCTTTCAGTAATATCATAATTATTACTAGACAGTTAACATTTCTTGAACATTAACTATGTGTCAGGTACTGAGTTAAGTACTTTACACAAATGATCTGATTTAATCCTCAAGACAAGGGTATAGCGTAGGTTCCATTATTTCCATCAACTTAAAGATAAGGCAACTAAAATCCCAAGAGGCTAAGTTACATGCCCAAGGTCTGCCAGCTAGTACATTATGGCTAATAAGTGCCAAAATTTACAATCAAATCCAGATCTCTCTGACTGCAAAGCTCATGCTTGTAACTGCTACTTTTCTGCCTAAATAGTTCCCAGTAATAAACCCCGATGCCAGTCACAGTTCATTAAACATAGTAATAAAAAGTATTCCATAGATTCAAAGATTTCAAGGTTCATTAAAATCTGACTCTATACTACTGAATCGTAACTGCAACGTGAACATGAAAGAATTACTTACTTGCACAATTTGCCTTCTGCCATGTGGAATTAAAGAACTCAGACAGAATCACAACTATTTGCATTCTATCTGCCATTAAGAGACTTCTGGCACAACTATGACTCTCTGAAGTATTCTGTAATAAAAAAGAAAATTACAACATGAGTGTTTTTAAGAGCTTCCAAACAACTTGAGATAAAAAAAAAAAACCCACAAAGAAAAACAAAAAAAACAAAAAACCACCTTTTAAAATTAAAATATTTATTCTAAGCATTTTAACATTTTATTTGATATATTCAAGTAATGTTATTAATAATAACAATTGTAATAAAACAATAGCAGCTAGCATTTGTTGATACTAGGTTCATTTGCAAGGGAAGAAAATATTTGTTCATAAATAAGTGTCAACAATTTAGGCCCAAATTGCATGCATGTCATATTTCTTAACTTTTTGTGCCTAGGAAAAAATTCTGGAAAGATGTTCACAAAATGTGACAATGGTTATGTGAGCATAATGGAAATAGGCTGATTTTTTTTTTTTTGCCTCTTTCACACTGTCTAAATTTTTCTATAATGAATATACCCTGTTTCCCCGAAAATAAGACAGCGTCTTCTATTAATTTTTGCTCCCAAAGATACGTTAGGTCTTATTTTCAGGGGATGTATTATATTTCCATGAAGTAGGTCTAATTTTCGGAGGATGTCTTATTTTCGGGGAAACACGGTGTGTGTATATATATATATATATATATATATATATATATATAACTTACATAACTTTTTTACTCTGGTGAATAAATTATCACAAAACATTTAGTTTCATCTTCTAGGTGATTTTTGGTTCAAAATCTTATAATCCACAAAAAATGTCACAAATCGTTTGTACCCAAAGTTTTTACCCAGATAAAAAAATATGCTTTCTTCCCAAAGATCACTTTAATAACAAAATTCACGCTATGCAAATAATGAGTCCAAGTTCCTAAGTTATTTGATCTGTATATATTTCCCTTCCCTTTTGCCCCAAGCAAGGAACTGAGTCCTGCCCGGGGATATTTACTCTTTTAATGAAATGGAAGAAGGCAATCATATCACACTTCATTTTTTCCAAGTTAATGAACTCCTAGTACTTACTAAGCACTATAAGAATCCTGGTATTTTGAGGATACAAAAGTATAAGGGAATGCCATTAGCACTGGGCTTCAAGAACCTCCCCAGATACATAAAGAATTAAATAGTGTGATGAGTAGTAAAAGAGAAAGACTGATCACTCTAGAAAAGAATTGATCGACCATGTGGAGGTGAGAAAAGAGGGAAGGACATAAGGGCATAATTCTTGCTTTGAAGTCCTATATAATAAAAGCCTAATATGCTGTGTCCAACTGTTCAACCAGTTGCTATGACACACACTGACCACCAGGGGAAGATGCTCTGACCAGATTAGCTTGCTGCTGGGGTCTGGCTCATCTGGACTGGGCAAAATAATTGGGACATGCCCTAGAGCCCTCCCTCCTTGGCCTGGCCTGTACCCTCTCAAAATATAGGACCCGTTGGGGGATGTTGGAGAGCCGGTTTCTGCCTGATCCTCACAGGCCAGGCTGAGGGACCCCACGGGTCCAGGAATCCATGTACCAGGCCTCTAATATATAATGTTTATTTTAGTATGGTTACCCTCACTGCGGCTTAGTTTTGCCATCTCATTAAAAGATACATCCAAATAAATTCTTGCTTTTAAAATAGTGAATTAAAGAAAGCATTTTAAAATCTCCTTTTTTAAAACTGCTTTCAGAGCAATCAGCTATAGAAGAAAATTTCTATTATCACTTCTCTAATATTACAACATAGTGGCCTGGTGCACGAAATTTGTGCACATTAAAAGGGGATTAATTAAAGGAAATAACTTAATATTGCTATTTGCCCTTTCTCTATAATAGAACTGTCAGAGATGAAAGAAAATTAGTAAAATGTATATGAAAACCTTCCTCCTGTCAGAGTCTGGGGCACACCACAGGTCCCAGAGTCAAGTCTCCGCCTACCCACATGCGTCTCAAAATCCCACGAGACCCAGACCTGGTCGCGCTCCTCCACCCTCCACCCCATTGGGCTAGATCCAGACAAGGCCAGTCCCACCCTTGTCAAGCCCCACTGGGCAGGGGGCCTAGCCTCAGGTCCCCCAGCCCAGCACCAGGAAGGAGGCATGTCCTGAGTTCCCCTGACCCAGCACTGGGAGTGCACCTTGAGGTCCTGACAAGCCTCGATGGGTGGGGGGCGTGGCCTGAGGTCCCCTGTCAAGCCCAGCCAGGCAGGAGGGCGCAGCCTCAGGTCCCCTGGTCTGGTGCTGGGGCAGGGGGTGCAGCCTGAGGTCCCCCACCTGATACCAGGGCAAGGGGCATGGCCTGAGGTCCCGTCAAGCCCCACAGGGGTGGGGGAGGGCATAGCCTCAGGGTCCCTGTTGATTGTTTGTTAAGGCTCCTTATGGGAACTTGGCCTCAGCTATGAGTGTAGCCATCTTTGTGATGGAGTGATGGTCAATTAGCATATTCCCTCTTTATTAGATAGGATCATAGTGAGATGTTTATATCTCCCCCTTGCCATACCCGGTAGAAGTATGCCTGAAAAAATGTAAATCTAAATGTATTTAAAACTACTTTGAAAACTAGCTCTTTACAGAAAGATTGACCACAGGATTTATTTAATGCAATAAGTCCCCTCTTTATATAAAAATAAATAGATATATGTTAAGTGATATCAGGTTGACTTAAAACAAGATGTAACTACATACAAGTCTGTATTTTGCCAAACTAACTATGATTTATGAAATAATTCCAACCACATTTTCAGGAGACAACTTGTGCTCTCAATACTAGAGACACTTCCCCACTCCACAAAGCCAGTTATTCATGCTTTTCCTTTACAAGACATATCCGGCCCACACCTCGTGATTCCCACCAGCCCTGCCACTCTCATCCTTTCCTACTCCAGACCCTACAAGGTTCCCAGGAACAGAAAGGTATCTTCTGTGTCATTTTGTTGTTATTAATCCTCACGAGAGGATATTTTCCCCATTGATTCTTAGAGAATGTGGAAGGGAAGGAGGAGGGTTTGAGAGATAGAGACACTGATGGGTTGTCTCCCGTGCCCGCCTCGACCTCATGTCGGGATCCGGCCTGCAACCCAGGTACATGCCCTTGACAGGGAATCGAACCCAGATCCTTGGGTCAGCGGGCCAAGGCTCTACCAACTGCTCTAACCATCGAGCCAAACAAGCCATGGCTTTCTTTTTTTTTTTTTTTTTTTAAGTCCTTTATAGCCCCTACCCCCATGACCAGAAAAGCTCTAAGGGTACCAAGAATGGGAGGTAAATTTACTGTTTTCTAAAATGTTAGCTCCCATTTACTAAGAACAATTACTATGTGCCAATATTCTAAGAGTCCTTTGTATCCCCATCTTACAGATGAGAAAACAAGCACAAAGAATGCAATTTGCGGGAGAGGATAGGGCTAATAAAAGGAGGAAACTAAGACTCTAAAATAATACAACGACAAACTTCTATAAAGTGTGTGTGGGGGGGGGGGGGGGGAGGTCTGGCTACAAATTTCAAGGTCTTAACCACTACAGCTTCCCCACTCCACTTAGCATTTCAGCGGAGCGGAGGTCCTTCCTGGGGCCTCCAGATGCAAATGGGAAACTGTGATGGAGTTTGGGGAAGGGAGTAGAGGAGAAGAAGGAAGGAAAAAGCTAGGGTGAGGGGTGGAAGGGCCTCAAGGGAACCAGTCACACCTATCAGTACACAGCATGTACGAAGACGATGCCCAACAGCAGCTACGAAGGCGAAAAAAAAAAATCAAGCCGAAGCCCCAAAACGCCATCCACTTTTTCGATGCTCCAACTCCAGTCCTAGTCCAACCCCTTTTTCTGACAGCTGGGAAGGCTGAGCCCCGCCCCCAACCCCCGAGGCAGCAGCCCCCTCTCTCTCTCTCGCCCTCCTTTCCCAACCCTCACGCCGGAGGTTCCGGGCGAGCTCCTCCGCGTACCCCCACGGCTCGGCTGATGTTGTCCATCTTGCTGGCCACCTGTTGGAAGAGGGGGTGGCAGGTCTGGCAGAGGCGCACCGGCCGGGCGCCGCGCACCAGACAGCCCGTCAGCTCCGCGCTGCTGTTGGCGAAGTCCAGCAGCAGGTCCCGGCACTCGGGATCCAGGTCCGGCAGGTCCGGGGGCAGGGACTGTGGCCCTCGCCGCCTGCCTCCCCGCAGCAGGGTCAGGGACAAGTCCTCCACTTCCAGCCACTGCTGCTCCGACAGGAGGTCGTCCGGGAGGACCCTGCGGGGGCTGCCGTCCCCCGCGAGCGCGCCCAGCGCCGGCCCCGGCCACAGCAGCGGCGCCAGCAGCAGCCCCGGCAGCAGCAGCCACGACGAACTCCGCCGCGGAACCGGCGCGTCGGGATCCATCGCCGGGTTCCCACACCCCAGGGCGCTCGCCGCCGCCGACTCCCCACTCCCGAGCCGGCGCCGCGGACCGCCACTGCTTCCGGTTTCCTAGGGCGCAGGCCGCGAGTGCGGGTCACGAGGTTTCGCGCGTCATGGCCCCGCCCCCCGGCGCGCGGCGCCCCGCCCCATTGGCTGCCCGGAACCTCTCGCCGCCCGCGGGGGCCGGAGCGCGAGCTGCGAGTGCGCACGCTCCGGAGGCCTCGCGCCCCCTGCAGGCGTCGCGCGGCTGACCGAGGGGTGTGCGAGGCCCGGGAGCGGAACTCTGCTGCCCTGAGAAGACGGGTTTCCACCGCTCTGAACGATTAAATCTCCGGGGGATTGGGAGGGGGTAGTGGCTATCGATCGCCCAGTGCATTGGGCGTTCTCTGCCCTCCAGAGCTCACCCCGCAGAAAGACGGACCAGGGGGAGTTAGTGCCCTGAGGCCGCTGGCAGGTGCCGGTGCAGATTTGTTTACCTGGTGTTTCTTAACGTAATCTTACCCGTCATCCTGTTCAGAAAGAGTGGAGACGGCTGGTGAGTATTTTTGGTAGTGAAGCCTCGTGGCTTCCAAACTTCAAAAAACCAACCAAACAAAACAAAACAAACAAACCGCGGACCCGCCAGAGCCACCACTGCCAGCGACACATGTGCAAAGTAAGTCAGAGGTCCGTGCCCCGGCCAGCCTGAGTCTGCTCACCTCCAAAGTCTATGCATCTCAGAAGAAGGACTCACCTGACAAAACTTTCAGTGCCTGAAAGTTAATGAGCTGGCACTCCACTCGGTTCCCGAGAGTCAACTAAAGAGGTGGAGGAGCCAAAGACTCAACTTGAAGAAAGTGTCTCATATCTCCAGCATATATAAAAGTTGGTGTCGGGTACTGTACTCCCATACCGAGCCCAAGATGCGAAGTTGGGTTCAGTGGGGGTTACACAGCTTATCAATATTTCCAAAATGCACCTCCTGCATCTGTTCCAAGACTTGGTGTTGCTGGTTTTGCTGGCGTTGTTGGATTCCTTTTGGCTAGTTCGAAAACAAAAGACGCTGGTGTATCTATCCACCTGCTTTCATGGAATTAGTTGCCTCTCTTTAATATCCATGACAAGCTATCATATTTGTCCAGGTCAGTGGAAGGAAATTACATGACTGGGGTTTACCAGGATACATAGTCGGAAAAGACTTGTGAAGAAGAACTTTCAAAAGCTAGGATGTAAGAAGAATTCTCCTAGAAGTAGATTACTCCATGCTCTGCCCACTTTAATCTATAATAAGTAAACATTGGAAATTCATACAGTAAACCATGATTTACTGTATGGCAGAGTAGTCAGTATAAAATGCAGTGAACTGGCTCTCTTCAGGAAAAACTAAAAGACAACAACAACAAAAAACACACTAAACTGTTTACATCAACATGGTCCAATAGACTTTGTGTGATAATGGAAAAACTCTATATCTGTGTTGTCTAATACAGTAGGCTAGCCACATGTGGCTGTTGAACATTGGTACTATGACTGAGGAATTGAATGTTTAATTTTAACTGTACAAAGGCCCATCTGGCTAGTGGTATTGTGTTGGACAAGGCAGGACTAAGTTCTTACTCTGTAACCTGGTCCAATGCTGGCTAATGTCCAGGTTTGCTTGGGACTGAAGGATTCTTGAGGCGTAGCACAAAACGCCATCCAGTTAAAAAAAAAAAAAAAACAACCCTGGAAAATCTGCTCAACTTCAAACTCCCATCTAGTTTCTGATATGTCCAAGGCAATAGTAGAACACTCTCTAATAAGCATCCTATATTAATGCTGGGCTGTAAAACTAATTTAAGCTAATGACTTGGAAAATGTCTGACACGTAGCTGACAAGTTTGGTAGAAAATTATTTCTCATCTGTTTTGTGTCACTCTTCTTTCATTTTTATTTTGTAAATTGCAGTTACTAAACTAACTCCTGTTCAGCATATGGAAGTTATGTATCTCTTGACAGTTTCAGAGTATTATTCTAGTAAATAATAAAATATTTACTAGAAGCCCAGTGCACGAAATTTGTGCATGGGGGCGGAGGAGGAGGGTTGTCCCTCAGCCCAGCCTGCACCCTCTCCAATCTAGGATCCCTCTCACAATCCAGGACTGTTGGCTCCCAACTGCTCACCTGCCTGCCTTCCAGATTGCCCGTAACTGCTTCTGCCTGCCAGCCTGATCACCCCCAAACCACTCCCATGCCAGCCTGATTGATGTCTAACTGCTCCCTTGCCAGCCTGTTTGCCCCCAACTTCCCTCCTCTGCCAGCCTGGTCACCCCCAACTGCCCTCTCCTGCAGGGTTGATCACCTCCAACGGCCCGACCTTGCAGGCCTGATCCCTCTCAAATGCCCTCCCTTGCAGGCCTGGTGCCTCCCAACTGCCTTCCCCTGCTGGCCATCTTGTGGTGGCCATCTTGTGTCCAGATGGGGCCAGCCATATTTGTGTATTGGAGTGATGGTCAATCTGCATATTACTCTTTTATTAGTTAGCATAGAGGCCTGGTGCATGGGTGGAAGCCAGCTGGTTTGCCCTGAAGGGTGTCCTAAATCAGAGTGGGGTTCCCTTGGGGCATGGGGCAGCCTGAGTGAGGTGCCTGTGGTGATTTGCAGGCCAGCCTTGCCCCCTGGTGACCCAAGGAAAGGCCCTGGTATCTGGAATTTATTTACCTTCTACAATTGAAACTTTGTAGCCTGGAGTGGAGCCAAGCCTCCTGCTCATTCCATGGCA
Source organism: Vespertilio murinus (assembly GCA_963924515.1). Lineage (NCBI taxonomy): Eukaryota > Metazoa > Chordata > Mammalia > Chiroptera > Vespertilionidae > Vespertilio > Vespertilio murinus. The sequence goes on from OZ004705.1 coordinate 166,037,661, forward strand.
GCAGCCATTTCTGTTGGAGTTTATTATCCTTCTATAATTGAAAGTTTGTTGGAGTTTATTATCCTTCTATAATTGAAATTTTAGCCTACAGTGGAGGCCTGGGCCGGCCAGGATGTGTGGAAAACTTTGCTTCTTCCATTGCCAGGAACAACCCTAGCCTCCCACTCTTTCCAGCTCTGTGGCGGCTGCCATTTCTGTTTGGATTTGTTTACCTTCTATAATTGAAACTTTGTAGCCCTGAGTGGAGGCTTAGGCCAGCAAGGGCAGGCGGAAAGCTTGGCTTCCTCCATTGCCTGGGAGACCCAAGCCTCCCTCCTGCTCTCTGTGGCTGTAGCCATCTTGGTTGGGTTTATTTGCATACTCGCTCTGATTGGCTGGTGGGTGTGGATGGTGGGTGTAGTGGAGGTATGGTTAATTTGCATATTACTCTTTTATTAGGTAGGCTTGTTGGTTCTATATTACATTTTCTGAGATATATAGATTGATAAAGAAATCAATAAGATGTTATGTTTCATATCAAGATGACTCTTTAATATAAATTTTAAGTATTTTGTGTTAGTCATATTCACTGTGTACATGACTTCAGAAGCAGAAGGAAGCAATTGTTACAAATAAAGTGTATGAATGTCTATGCCTAAGAGAAGTGGATGTTCTTCAATTCCCCTATAGCAACATTTGGAGCAAATACTACTTGTTACCATCTTCCAACTGTGCTCACTTGAAGACCATACCAATCTTACATAATTTGCTTTGCTATTTTATTTTCCTTTCAATTCTAATTCCTTCCCAAATTCTCTATTCAAGTAAAGTCATTATTCTCCCCTGAACTAATTGATATTGTAATTATCCAGCTCTTTCCAGCTGTCTCCACCCCAGTTTTATATGTAGAATGGAGAGCTATGTTTTCTGTGTTTGGATGATAAAACTACAGACGGTCACTATTTTTCATCCTAAAAATTAGAGAAAAAAATTACCTACAAAACAAACAACTATTCTGCTGTTTTCAGTACCATGGAGTAGACAGTTGCCTGTCCATTCCCTCTCATTAGTCTGCTAATATTTTAAAGATTATGAAAATTATTTAAATTAATTACTTGATTTTACACACACACACACACACACACACACATTCACATTTACATATAAATCTTGGACCTGCCAAATATAAACCAAGATCCTCATTTGACTCTCATGGGGTACTTTGATTGTCTACTTAGATCTTCAGAGATTGTATTCTCCGCACCTTTGAGAATACTCCTGGCTGATCTGATAGAGGCAATGTGACTGAGGGACTTGACAATAGGCTTCCATCAATACATTCTATCTGTTGAATCTTTTTCTGTTTCAAAAAGGGAAACCAATTCAAGTTCACTTAAACTAAAATTGGGAACTATAAGGATGAAACCAAGCCATGTCTCAGGATAGAACTATAACTATGTGCCAGATATTCCCTCCATCTTGGTTTCACTCTGTGTATCTCTTGAACTACCAGTCTTTATAGTAGAAAATATGGCTGTACAAACTCCATTTTTATATCTCCCTCATTGAAGATTCTAACATAAACAAATGTCAGATCTTACTTCTGATTCAAAATTTTCCAAAGCTGAGTCTCTCTATCAGTCCAAACTATGGCCAGGATGAGAGTTAGGCAGTCATAATTTATCCTCACAGCTGCTCAGCGGCTGTCTTGTGAGACCTTGTGAATGAGGGGGAAAGGAAGAGGTCTGCAGAGAAGGAAGGCTGGATAACAAACTTAGTAGGTGTCCTCTGCCTTAAAAACACAAGTCTGAGTAATCCTGTGAATGTTAAGAACTTGCATGTTTAGACTTTCCTGCAAGTCATTTCCATAACGATCACAAGCACTTGGTTATTTCTCTGCTTCTTTCCATGATTAGGCTCTCTGAACCCAGATGTAAAGAGTTAAGATGGGGCCTGAGCTGGTTTGGCTTAGTAGATTGCGTGACGGCCTGAAGACTGAAGGGTCCCAGGTTCCATTCTGGTCAAGGGCACATGCCCGGGTTGCATGCTTGATCCCCAATAGGGGGCATGCAGAAGGCAGCCAATCAATGATTCTCAATCATCATTGATGTTTCTAAGTCTTTCTTCCTTCCTCTCTGAAATCAATAAAAATATAGTATTTTTAAAAAATAAGTTGGATAGGACAGGATTTTAAAATACTAATTCTCAACTTTCAGGCCATGCTATATGAAACCTTTCAAGCCCTAGGCATGAATTGCCTGAAATCCAGTTGGGAGCAAAGCCACTCCTCTTCCTATAGACATGTCAGTAGGTCATGTCAGCAGCCTTGAACTCTCTCACCTGAAACTTGTCAGAGACAGGAGAAGGGCCAGGAATGTGCCCTAATGGTGGCATCTTGGAACTTGCATAGCCGGATTGGAGATTCGTGCAGAGGTATTGGCACCTAGTATGAGACTTTAGCAGGAAGCCATGAGACATATAATAATGGAAGTGCACCAGAGAAAAAGGATCAATGCTCCAGAATGGCCACAGGAATGTTCTAGAGACAACATGCAACACTCAGAAGCAGGGGGCTCTTAGAAGCAAGGTGGCTGGAGTTCCCACAAAGAAATGTTAATTCCAATCGTTATTGGGATGCACTTATTACTACCCGTTTGAAAAACATGAGTTATGTTTTTCTGACCCATACTAATCCTTCTACCCATTTCCACATTGTAATTCCCCTATACTTCTCATTCAGATGACCCTTCTCTGCTTAGAAGAGCTAATATTGGCCCTTGTATGAATATACATTTCCACTCTACCCCCAACCCAGGCATAATTCTGTTTCCCAGCTATGTATGAATTTGGGGAGGGGCTGATAGTTTCTATTCTGATATAAATAGCCTGCTGAAGCCTGCAAGGGTCAGAGTCAGACCCCAATCTTATGAATACACCTGTCTCCTGAAGAGGGAGGTCATTTGGGGGATTGGTCATTTGAGTGAGTGATAAAGTTAAGACATTAAACTAGAACATGGGTCAGAACCTAGGGAGGAAGACTCAGCCTCTCTCTTTCAATTTAGATTCCTGGGGCTTTAAGCAGCATTAAGTACATGCTGAGCTGATGGAGATGAAAATCAAAACAGCATCCACAATGTGGAAGAAGAATAACTATGCAAAATATTTATCTTTGGGGGTTCTCTGACTAATGGTATTCTTGCCCAAACAATAAAAAAAAATTCCTGAATTTATTCAAATCATCAGATCTTACCTTATAGTCTTCAGGAAGTACTGCAAGAGAAAGAAAAACAATTTAAATCTCTGCTTCATTGACACATGAAATCTTTGCTAAATGATACCATGAGGAAAGAGGCAGGCATGTTCAGAATGTGAAATATTCCTCAGGAAAAAATGACCTGATTTCTGGGGGGAAAAAATCAATGTCATGTGACAAGGGGGGGGGCGGTGTAGAGACTATAGTAAATAAACATTTTTGAAAACTTAAAAGCTATAACAACAACATTCAAAAAATATTTTTAAAGCTTTAAGAGCTATACAATTAAATAAAAGTGTACCTTGTTTGGATCTTGATTTGAACAAACCAATTACAAAAATAAATGTTTCTTAGACAATTAGGGAAACTTTAAAATCATACTATATGATATTAAAGAATATTATTTTTCATTAGATGTGGTATTTCCATGTGAGTATGAAATGTCATTTTTTTCTATGTGTAATGAAGTATTTAGGGGTGAAATGACATGTAATATTTGGGATAAACTTTAAAAAACCATAGCCAAGCCGAAATCGGTTTGGCTCAGTGGATAGAGCGTAGGGCTGCAGACTGAAGGGTCCCGGGTTTGATTCCGGTCAAGGGCATATACATTGGTTGCGGGCATATCCCCAGTGGGGGTGTGCAGGAGGCAGCTGGTCGATGTTTCTCTCATCGATGTTTCTAGCTCTCTATCCCTCTCCCTTCCTCTCTGTAAAAAATAAATAATTTTAAAAACAACCATAGCCAAACCAAGAAGAAGATAGGAGCCAAGAAAGCAAAACGTGGTGCTTATTGGAGTTGGGTGATGGATTCACCAGGGATTATTACCCTATTTTTGTGTATGGTGGAAATTTTTTACAAAAAAAAAAAAAAACTATTTTAAAAGTATGATATGATATATAATGTGACATATAATTCAGATTTAGTATTTTTCACTGAATACCAATTGGTGTTCATTTTTCTTTTTATCTAGACACACTATAAGCAGATTTTCAATTTTTCACCAAAGGAATTATGGAATAAAATTTAAAAAGCATTCCAAATACAAAGCTTTTCCTCAAGCACCCTGAGAATGTCCAAGAAGCTTCTTCTAAGGAACAAGCTCATGTCTACAGAACACAAAGCAGGGAAAAATCATGCAATCACCTGGTGACAGAGAGTGGGGTACACAATTCGTATATTTCCATCTTTAAGAGTACATTCTGACCTGAATTGTGCAGTTTGGCTGCCTTGAATCTTAAAGTGCTTTAATAGTTGCATATTCCTCTCTGCCTTATACTGTTTGGACTCAGTGTAAATTGGAAAAAGTAAATCACTTTTTAAATTGGCCAGAGCAGCCATGAGACATTCTGGCTGGAGCAGTGGTTACAATACTAGGATGAGCTGAGTGTGTCGTGATGCTCTGCTGAAGAGGAGAGAGTGAAGAGGACGCAGCTGCTGGGAGTTCATGAAAGCTTTAAAGACGACATGGAGTGGTCTGAGGAAAGGGCCCTGTGCCAATGGGGGTCACCACAGCCCCGCCTCAAGGGTGGCCACAGGAATTAGGATTCATTTGCCAGGGCTCCCTTTACCCCTCATCTCATGCCTAGGTCACCATTTGGGTCAGAGGTCAAGGCTCTACTGGAGCTGATGATGGCTCTACCAGGAGGCAAAGTGGAGAAACTCCAAGAGGGGCATATACTGTCACTGACAAAACTCTGTGGGGCATAAGGCATAACATTGTCTATTCTCATCGGAACATGGATTCACCTCTTAGTAATACTTACTGCAACCCATATCTTGGGTAAATATGAGCTATAACTTCTTCATTAATTTTTTTTTACTTCATTGATTTCTATTGAGAGAAGCTATTTGTTCTCTATCCAGGACACCAATCTGACCCTCCTGACCTGCTTCACTCAAAACAGATTTCAGAATTCCAGTGCTCTCTGCATGTCTGCCTACCCTTCATCTTCCTCTCTCCTGTCTTTGACACTTGCATTGGAGAGCCACAGCACAGCATATGGGTTTTCTTTCTCACCACACACTCAAACACAGCCTCCTGTAACAGCAATAATTGTTCTTAGTTGCCGAGGAGTGGCAATACCAGATTCATACCAGATTCCAGAAAAACCAACCCAGCACCACCGTGCTCACAGTCCTGGCTTATACGCCCAAACTCTGAATCTCAGAGATAGTCAACAATTCAACAAATATTTCCTGAGAACTGACACCAGGCAGAGTTCTGGATAAATGGGTAATGAGGGAGGGGTGAACTTCTGGGAAAAGAAAATGCTCCCGGTGTGTCAGAGGCGCAGGAGAGATGGGTGTGTGAAGAAACCTCTCTATAATATCAGGACACATAGAAGAGTATGGAGATAAGGTAGGAAGATGAAGAGGGAGAAACACAGAAGCATATCTTGATAGTGGATTAAGAAAATAAAGCTTTAAAAAGAGCTGCAGCACATAAATGCCACCCTTTGCTCTCCCTTGATTAACCTGAAGTGCTCACTCTGGGTAAGCAGTGACTCGCTCATCAGTGAGATCTTTATCTTCGATGTCACCTTTTCTTCTTAACTGTTTGACCCTGGACATAAGTACAGTGGTTCTCCCATCACTGATTTCCTTTAGTGCCTGAGATACCACCATCCCATCCAGGGGTGGGCAAACTTTTTGTCTCCAGGGGCAAAATGCGTTCTTAAACTAGACCAGAGGGCTGGAACAAAAGCATGGATGGAGTGTTCGTGTGAACTAATATAAATCCAAAGTAAACATCATTACATAAAAGGATAAAAGGGTACGGTCTTTTTTTTTTTTTTTAATTCAATAGTTTTACTCACTGGATCTGGCCCGCAGGCCGTAGTTTGCCCAGCCCTGCTAGGCACACAAACTCATGCCCCAGATGGTCCCCATTAAAATTTAACAATTAGATTGTTATCTAATTGTTAAAAACCAGCCCTAGCTGGTTTGGTTTAGTAGATAGAGCGGCAGCTTACAGACTGAAGGGTTCCAGGTTTGATTCAGGCCAAGGGCACATGCCTGGGTTGTGGGCTTAATCCCAGGGGGGCGGGGGGAAGGAATTGCAGGAGGCAATCAGTGCTTCTCTCTTATCATTGATGCTACTATATCTTTCTCCCTTTCTCCCTTCCTCTCTGAAGTCAATACAAATATATTTTTTAAAAACAATCCTATATAATAAAGAGCTAATATGCAAATGGTCATCATGCCCTCATGGGCTGGGGCTGGGGACCTGAGGCTGTGCCAGGGAACCTCAGGCCGCACCCCCCCCCCCAACACCTGGCGGGACTTGATGGGTGACCTGAGGCTGTGCCACCCCCTGCCCTGCAGGGCTTGATGGGATTGGGCCCGGCTGGGCCTGGGTCTTGCTGAATTTTGAGGCATGGGTGGGCAGGGACTGGACTTTGGGTCCTGCAGTGTGCCCCAGACTCTGACAGGAGGTAGATTTTCATGTACATTTTATTAATTTTTATTTCATCTCTGACACTTCTATTATAGAGAAAGGTCAAATAGCAATATTAAAATATTTCCTTTAATTAATTCCCTTTTAATGTGCACAAATTTTGTGCACTGGGCCACTAGTTAAACAATAGAGAGGAATAGGGCTTGCATTCTCAGCCTATGTTTTCCCTTGAAAGGTTGGATTTTTGCCTTATCATCACCTAGCTAAGACTGAGAGGTCAGGATGGTCAGAGGCAGAAGTTTGTTTAGAGAAAATAGGAGTTTTCTGGAATCTGGATGCTTTCTGGGTCAAGCAGCCAGTGGCGCTAGTGTAAGGTGACCAGTCATCCCGCTTTTGGCGGGGACAGTCTCAATTCTTAACAATTTGTCTCGCATCTCACGGCGTTTTTAAAAAGTCCAAATTTTTGGAAGAAAGAATCTTTCCAAAAATCAGGACTTCTTTAAAACGCCACAGGATGTGGGACGTGAGACGTCTGGTCACCTTACGCTAGTGTCTAGCAGAAGCCTCCAGCTGCCCTCTGCAATCACAGAACTTCCAGACCTTCCCTGGGTAGAAAGAAAAGAAATCAGACGGCCCCACCTGACCCTTGTTACTGGCCAGGCCACACACAGTTGATGCATACTTGGTCGCAGCGCCCCCCAAAATGAGCTCTTTGAGTCTCACTCTTTCCAGCTTTGTCCACCTGAGTTCCACCTGCTGCTACGCAATCTCCTGTTTTCTGCCACTTTTAATTTCCCTTTCCATTATTTACCCGTGTCCGCGCTCTCTGTCTTCCTTCTGCCATCCTTCTCTGTACAGACGTTTGGGCCTGCAGCTTCCCCAAACCTTCCTCATCTTCTTAAACTTACATTTTCTTCCACCAGGGGTCGGCTTTGTTTCTTTTTTTCAGAGGCGGATGCAGCTAGGCACAGAGCAAGAGATCTTAGTCCAGACACTTCCTTTTGGGGATTGTGGTGAGGCCACCGGCCAGATGGGCCCTGGGTGGAAGTTACCGGAGTGAAGAAGGAGCTTGCCATGGGCGAGGCTGGAGCCCTCTCCACCCCACCCCAACCCCCCCCCCAAAAAAAAAAATTTCTGTTCCTCTCCTTGTTTGAGGCATTTGAGTTGGATCAAGTTTCCAGGTTTGGGGATACCGTCAAGTGCTGGGGGTGGGTGCAGTCAGGACCTGAGACTGCAATGCAAATACCTGGGCAGTGCGTCTGGCCGCCGGGTTGGTTGGTCAGGAACCTTCTAGAAAGAAGGCCCGCGGGTCGCCAGCCCATTTCCCTTTGGGTCTGGGGAGTGGAGAGACTGAGCTCCGACAGCGCCCCAGCCCGGGAGGCGGGTGGGATGGAGGGTGCTGGGGCTGAACTCCCACACCCTGACAAGCTCCGCCAGGCTGGTGAGTGAGTCAGACCTTCCAGGCCTCCCAACCGGGCGGGTGGTGGTAGAGAGCCCAATTCTCTTAGAACCCGGGATGAGACATTCATCTCCAAAAAAACGTTTTCTTCTTGTTGTTCCTCCTGTTCCTTCCTTCCCATTTGTATCCATCCCTCTGGCTGTAAACCAACAGAGGCGCCCAAACATTACGCGTCAAGTGGAACTGAAAGCGTGTAGCTTGTGCGCTCCCGGCCTCTCCTCCTCCCTTAAATTGTGTTTCAAAACAACACGGTGACTTCGGGACAAGACTTTCCTATTGCACCCACGCCACAATAGAGACGCAATGAAAGCGGCTGCGAGACGTTTGGCTGTGTCAAATCCAGTCCCCCGGGCTGGTTTGGGCCAGCAGTGAGGCTCCGCTTTGTGTTATGTTCACGGAGAAGATATTAATTAAAAGAAATACATGATTAAAAAGTAATGAGTTGAATAAAAATTATCTCAGCTCATTTTCTGATTATGTTAATTGTTAAAAACCCTTCAATCACGTCGTTGCAGTCAATGGGCTTTAATGTGAAATTAGTGGGCTCTTGATAACTTACAGTCCAGAATAATCCTGGCGGTTTAGTCATCATTCCTAATAACAAGGATGCTGCTAAGAACAGAAATTTTACATGATTTGGATACATTCAGCCCTTCCCCCCCAAGTGTCATTTAAAAAAAAAAAAAAAGGCTTAGCCTGCCCGCAGTTTTCAACTTCTCCTTCCCCGGATCCACCGAGGCCTTGGCGGACCCAAGTTTGTATTCGTGTCCCTCTCGCGGAGACCTCCGCCCCGTTACAGGTTTCTGGGCGCGATGCGCCCTGGAGAGACCGGGGCGCACAACTGACTCCCGCTCCCCACCCCGCCCCTGAGGGCCTGAAGCGCGGCTGGGAGTCCGGGGCCGCGAGGGAGGGACGGGAGGGGCAGAATTCGCAGCTACAGGAGCTGGAGGGGCTGCGCGTCGCCCCCCAAGGCGCAAGGCTTCGGGGCAGCAGGGGACCGCCCGCCCGAGGGTTTGCAGAGCAGGGAGGGCCGGTTGTGGCGACGGTGTGTGCGCGCCAACCGCAGGAGCGCTTTCGGGGCTTCGCAAGCCTCTGTCCAAAGAGCCTGGCTGGTGCAGAGTAGGCTCCCCATAGGCGGTATTGGCTCTAACGAAAATAGTAAAGCAGTACGTGATTCTGATGAATGACTACGGCCAGGGTCCCCAAGAAAACACCCACACTGCCCGCGACCGACCTCCGAGCCAAGATTGGGGATAGGGGAGTGTTAAGCTAGTGCAAGGTGGGGAGAGAGATTTCTCTCAGGACACCATAAACACTTCCCTCTGAAGGAGCCGAGGAAAGAAGTGCTCTGCACCCTCTGTTTGGGCTTCTTGGGAAGCAGACGGTGCTTCGCAGACTGAGCTTGTGAGGGAGGTTCTACCCGTAGAGTCGTGAGTCCTAGACCTTGGACGGGTGTGGGAGGTGGGTCGCCGGAGGCGGGTGGGATGTGTTGCTGGACCTCTAAAAACCCCAAAAAACAAAATAATAATAATAATAATAATAATAATAATAATAAATAAAAACCCAAAAACCGGTTTGGCTCAGTGGATAGAGCGTCGGCCTGCGGACTGTAAGGTCCCAGGTTCGATTCCGGTCAAGGGCATGTTCCTTGGTTGCGGGCACATCCCCGGTGGTGGGTGTGCAAGAGGCAGCTGATCAATGATTCTCTCTCATCCTTGTTTCTAACTCTCTACCCTTCTCCCTTCCTCTCTGTAAAAAAATCAATAAAATATATTTTAAGAAAATAAAAATAAAAACCCAAAAACTTATCATTCGAGGTACTTTGACGCCTTGGCCAATCATCACCCAAATATCCAGTGAGAGCTGAAGATATCAACTGCAGACAGGAAAGGAATCAATCCCCATTTTTCTCCCAAGAGAACTAAGTGGAGGAAATCGCATTTCCGGTGTTCACACTGTCTGAAATTACCCATTCTCACACAAACAAATGTCTACAGATAGTGATGTGCAAACGTCTGTGAGCTGGGGGCGGGGCCAGTGAGGTGGGTGGAGCGAGCCTTTGTGTCTTACAGATTTGATTCATTTCCAGGTCTCCAGGCTTTGTGTCTCCAAGTGCTTTTTCAAAGCTGCTACCTGGAAAACACCCTGGATGGGATAGGAAAGCTGGTGTGTGTGTGTGTGTGTGTGTGTGTGTGTGTGTGTGTGTGTGTTTCTTTTGTGCCTCAAAAACAGCAATTTTCTTTTTAAAAGGTGTATGCTTTCACCTTCTCAAGCCAAAACACCCAAGGGAGTGGGGGCCAGGGACTGCCTGGGAGGAACCCCAAGGCTAGTTAGTTCTTGTGCGCCTTCTACGTGCATCTGCTGTCAGGCTGAGGATCATTCCAATAAATAACAATGAACGGGGATGGCACTCGTCGGCAACATTTAAAAACCAATAGAGTTTATACTTCTGCGCTATCACTTCTTATTGATTAGAGTAATCAAGATAAAAAGCTAGCCGGGCTCTGAGAACTTCAGCGGCATATCATTAAAGATAAGAGTCAGTTAATTCTGGAGCCGGGGGTAATGTGGCTGAAATGAAGGGTTCATTTGCATGAGATGCTGAGCCCAGTAACAAGGGGACAAAAATCACTAATTAGGATTGCAGAACGCCACGGTTCTCGGCAAGCACCCTCTCCAGTGCTCAGAGGAAGAGGGAGCCGGCGGCGTTTATGTGAATCTGAGCAGCCTCTCTTTGTAGAAGGTGATGACTGCCCAGCTCTCTAAGCCATCCTTCCAGGCTCCACCGCCGCCCTGGGTGGGGTGCGGGTCAGTAAGGTCGAATCCACTCCTTCCCTGCCCATTCCACTCCCACCCCACGCCCTCCCACCCCCTGTGGCCACAAAGGGAGGCTCCCCCATACCTTGGTACATCAGTGAGTGAGTCCCTCTGGCCAGTCTCACCCACCAAGAACTCTGGCCTGATCGCCTGGCTGCCTGGGGGTTCAGGGTGCGGGTTCAGGGGTGTGAGCACAGTAGGGCTCAGCACACCGGCCCCGCAGGGGAACTCGGGGATCCCCAACGGAGGTCCAGGTCTCAGGGCCAAAGTCCTCGACTCCCATCCTGCTTACTGCCCCTCTTCATTCCGCACAGGCGGTGTGCCTGGGTGTGCAGGAATGTGTGCCCCGGGTGGCCATGTGCACGCGGTGAGCCCCGTCTTGTGTGAATGTGAATGTGTTTGGTAGGTAAGCTTGCTACTGGCGGGACCGTACACAGTATGAGGACCGTCGTGTGGATGGCATGCAGTGTGTGCCCTGTGCACACTTGTGATTATATCGTCTATATATAGTGGGTGCGTGTATGTGGCATGAGGGGCGGGAAGGGAGGGGGTGTCACAGCCTGGAGAGGTTCCCCGGAGGGAGAAGCGCTCCAGACTTCACGGGTTTGGGGGCCGAGGGGTGATGGCAGCTGCAGAGCGCAGGAACGCAGGCTGCACCTCTGAGGCCTGGGGAAGGAGGGGCAAGGCGTGGGGTGTGTGTGGGGGGAGAGTCTTCTTGCCCAGCGTGGCCCCTACCCTCCGTCCCCGCGAGCACGCGGGGAAAACTGAAAGTATCCAAACTGCACCGGCTTTGCGACCTAGGGAGACACCAGGACGCGGAACGGCCGCTGGACCAGCAAAGACTGCGCGTCCTCGCCCGGGCCGGTCCTCTCTCTGCCCGGGAAGTGTGGGGTCCAGGTCCCCCGCGGCCCTCCCAGACCCGGTGCAGCTGGAGACCTCTGTCCCTCCCGGTGGGAGGGCGCGAGGGGCGCCCCACTTCCCGCGGCTTCTTTAGGACTAACGTGGCCTCTCACTTGGCCGCGGCATCAAGGGAGCCAGACCCGAGTGCACAAGGGAGGGTGTCAGCGTGGGAAGGGGCAGTGTTCACAGTTCTCCCTCGTCCGCTCCGAGGCCCCGCGACCCTCTCGCGCCCCACCCCCGGCCCCCAGCGCCGGGCAGGCCTTGCCTGCGGGGCTCCGGGACTTGGCGCAGCCTGCGGCCCGCGGGCCCTGCGGGCGCCACGCACCCGCACCCACGGGCAGGCCCAGCCGCGCAGGCCCAGCGCCCTGCAGGGTGGCGAGGGCAGAGGGCTCAGGGCCCGCCCCGCGCTCCCGCTGGGCCTAGGTGGGCTCCAGCCGGGAGGTGCCCGCCCGGGAGGGGCGCGTTTCTTTGGTCTGGATCCCCCGCCGCCATCCCTCTCTCCCCGGGGATTATTTTTGTATCCAGGCGCAGCCGGGTTCCCTCCCCACCCAGCCCCGGGCCCCTCTCCCCACCCAGCCCCGGGCCCCCCTCCCCACCCAGCCCCGGGCCCCCTCCCCACCCAGCCCCTGGCCCTTCTCCCCACCCAGCCCCGGGCCCCCTCCCCACCCAGCCCCGGGCCCCCCCCCCCACCCAGCCCCGGACCCAGCCCCGGGCCCCCCTCCCCACCCAGCCCCGGGCCTCCCTCCCCACCCAGCCCCGGGCCCCCTCCCCACCCAGCCCCGGACCTCCCCCCCCACCCAGCCCCGGGGGGCCCCCTCCCCACCCAGCCCCGGGCCTCCCCCCCCACCCAGCCCCGGGGGCCCCCCTCCCTCCCCACCCAGCCCCGGACCTCCCTCCCCACCCAGCCCCGGGCCTCCCTCCCCACCCAGGCCTGGGCCCCCCTCCCTACCCAGCCCCGGGCCCCCCTCCCCACCCAGGCCTGGGCCTCCCTCCCCACCCAGGCCTGGGCCCCTCTCCCCACCCAGCCCCGGGCCTCCCTCCCCACCCAGCCCCGCCCCCCCCACCCAGCCCCGGGCCTCCCTCCCTCCCCACCCAGCCCCGGGCCTCCCTCCCCACCCAGGCCTGGGCCTCCCTCCCCACCCAGCCCCGGGCCTCCCTCCCCACCCAGCCCCGGGCCTCCCTCCCCACCCAGCCCCGGGCCCCCCTCCCCACCCAGCCCTGGGCCTCCCTCCCCACCCAGCCCCGGGCTCCCTCCCCACCCAGGCCTGGGCCCCTCTCCCCACCCAGCCCCGGACCCCCCTCCCCACCCGGCCCCGGGGGCCCCCCTCCCCACCCAGCCCCGGGCCTCCCCCCCACCCAGCCCGGGCCTCCCCGTGCAGAATAAAGTCAGTCTGCATTTAATGGTCCCGGCGGATGTGAGGGGATTTGGCGGAGGTGGGAGCGAGGCCTCCGGCTCTCAGATGGCTCTCCTGACGCCGTGCGAGCCTCCCCACCCGCCCCGACCCCATATTCTTGTGCGGGTGTCTGACTCGCATGACAAGCGGGCCGATTTTTTCAGTACATAGCTGGGAAATGTAGTGAGTGATAATAGAGATTTCTCTTTCATTTTTTACGCTTGACTTGGTTATTGTTGCTTTTCTTTTCCCGTGATTCCTTCTGAGGATTAGCTCTGACTTCCCCACCATTGGCGGTCAAAGTGGCCCCGACTCGGGGTGACAATTGACGGGGATCAAGGGATTGCCCATTCTGCGCCTGTGAGGACGGATTCGTGCCAGAGAAACTCATCAAGTGGAGGCGGGGAAGAAAGACCGTTCGGGGGCCAAATGTATTCATGGAGAAGGGTTCTCCCAAATTGCTTCTAAGTTTTTTTAATGAAAAGTAACGATTGCGGCAATCAGCGGCTTTTTGGCGGATTACAAACCCGGGGGGGGGGGGGGGGGTGCGGCCCGGCATTGAAAGGCGCCCCCGCCTTCGCACGGGGCAGCCGGTTCACAGGAGCTGGGGCTGGGGGGCCGGGAATGGGGGTCCTGCCGCCAGACAAAGGCGGGAGGGGCGAGCCCAAGAGGGGCCTCCTAGCGCAGGGAACTGGCGAGGTGTTACCCACCCGGAGCTCCCCACGGAGGACGGCGAAGGCGGGGGGGGGGGGCAGGAAAGGGTGCCCAGAGAGAGAGATCCACCCCACCTCTGTCACCGGGTAAATCCCCAGCAGCTGGATGGAGAGAGGAAGTTGCAAGAGGGGGACGGAGCAGCTGATGGTGTCAGGTGGAGGAAGGGAAGGTGCCACCCAGGCTCACTTCCACCAGGGACCTGCGCTGGTTAGCTTCTAATTTTAGGAAAGTCTTATTGTGCAAACTGGAAAGAAAGCATAGATCTCCGCCCCCCACACACACACACAGACACACACATACAGACACACACACACAGACACACAGACACACACACAGACACCACACACAGAGACACATAGGCACACACACTCACACACAGACAGACACACAGACACACATACAGAGAGACACACACAGACTCACACACACACAGACACACACACAGACACCACACACACACACAGAGACATCACACACACACACACATACAGACACACACAGACACAGGCACACACAGACACAGACACACACACAGACACACACACATACAGAGACACACACACACAGGTGTTACTGGCTGGAGGAGGAGGGAAGGCTGGCTCCCATGGGCTTTGGTCTGGCGCGCACCGGTCCCCTCTGCCACCCCAAACCCGGTGCGTGCCTTTGGGAATCCAGGTCCCCCGTGTCCAGGCCGCCGTGCCCCCAGCCCCAGGAAGGGGGAGGGGGGAGTCGCCTTGGAAAGTGCTCTCGGAGGACCCGAGGGCAGAGACGCAATGCTATTCCCACAGAGGCTGAGCTCAGCGGCGGCGGCAGAGGCCTAAGGCAGCCGCATTCAGCCTGACTTTTTTTATATACATTTTTTTTTTTAAAATAGTGTATCTTAGCAGGGGGGTGGGAGGTGTGTTTCTTCGCGCCCGACTTCTTGAAAGCTCTCTGAAGTAAATGAGGGGAGCGGAGAGGCTAGGGTGGGGACGGGGAGAAGAAAAAGAAAGGCTCTCCCCCTCTCCTCCCGCCACCCCGCCTCAAGTTTACAAAGAATAAATCCAGCAGGCAAGTCTGCAGCCCCGAAGGTTTAACTTTTTTTCTTTGCAGCTTGTCAATGCGACCATTGCTTTGATGGGAGGCTCCTCAAGGTGACACATTTCTGAACTTCACCCCTTTTCAGGCTAACTCCCTACCTCCTTGTTAGTGGCCAGCTCTGAACTTCGGCAGCGTGTTTTTGTGTGAGTCAAGGCTCATTCACAGGCGCCTTTGTGGGCCTCTCCTCCTTTCAGGCCTCAGCGTGTTACACCAATTAAAGGGCGACGTGCTGTAAATGTAATGGGCCGGGCAGCGATTGTTTCTGACAAGCAACAAAACACATAGATCCACCCCTTAGATTAGGCCGTTGAAGGGGAGGTTGAGGCCGGTCAGTTCCCTGAATAGTTTGTGAACTGTAATTCTGAGGACTCATGTGAAAAAAAAAAAAGTCTCTTCCCACCTCCCTTGCCTTGCTCCCCCTCTCCGTGAGCTAAAGAAAGGAAGAAAAGAAAGAAGAAAGAGAGAGAGAAAGGGAGAAAGAAAGAAAGAAAGAAAGAAAAAGAAAGAAAGAAAAGAGAGGGAAAAAAACAAAACACAAATGACATCCACGGGGCAGAATGGGGTCACTAGAGATAAAACCTGGGTTAGGGGCTTGTCCAGTCATTTGCACGGTCTGAAAAGCCCCTTCGGTTCTTTCTGCGTCTTCCTTACTCTTTGAAGTTGGCCCTCAGTTTTACTGGCCACCGCGGCCTTCTCCTCCGATGGTGGGCCTGCTTCCCCCCACATTAGACCTGAGATCAGGGGAGAAGTGAGGAAAAGTCAGGTTGTCTTACAAAATTCCTTTGGTGTTTGATCTGTCCCCCTGGGGCACAGATGAGTCCAGGATGGCAGGCCCCTCCCCCCCCCTCCTTCCCAGCTTCCCCTCGGGCCTCTGATGGCAGCACTCTGCCTGGGCTCTCTGTGCCTCTGGGATCTCCTCCTCTTTCCCAGGGTCTTGCATCCATCCTGGCTTCTGCAGCTCCCTGTCGTCACCTGGACGTTAAAGAGCCCGTTCCAGCTGGAAAGGAGAGGCTTCTAGGTTTAGAGGCTCCATCTTCCTCACAAGTCCTGAAGCCCGGACAAGAGAAGTGAGCTGTCCCATGCCACAAAGCAAATAGCTGAGCCCCAATGTCCCACCCCACCCCATAAACACCCACCCTCCCACAAATCACTACCCCATCTCCCCAAACTGCCTCCTAAATGGCTTCTCTGACACCATCCCTCCCCTCCACCCCCACCCCCACCCCATGCTCAGCCGAGGCTTTGTTTCTGGGGTCCTGCCCTCGCTCTCCTGCTCTCCCATTCTGCACACGGTGCATCTCAGACTGGCTCCTTTCAACAGGTAGTTATTGAACCCCAGGTACACACCAACAATGAATGTTTTGCCTTTTCTGGGCAACTTCCTAGCCACTCTTTATTTATTTTCTTTTTGAGTTTTTTCCCCCAGCCACTCTTATTCACTTAGTCCCCTTCCCACTCAAACTCTTCTACCTGGAATTCCACCTTCTCCCCCATCACTTTCTTCTGGGAAATCTCCTATGCATACTCCAAGACCCTGCTCAAATGGCCCTTCTGTGAAGACATCCCAGGATGCAAAGACCCCAGGGAAGGAAGGAGGTCCAGCCCAATTGAGGACTTTAGCAAAGCCCAGTGTAGGGGTGCAGAGGAAGGTGGGAGAGAGGTCTGATCTCCTACAGCCTTGTGAGTCATGTCAAGAATTTTGAATTTCACCCAAGAAACCATAGGAAGCCACTGAACAGGTTTTTGTTTGTTTGTTTGTTTTTGTTTTAAACATATTTTATTGGTTTTTTACAGAGAGGGAGAGACAGATAGAGTTAGAAACATCGATGGGAGAGAAACATCGATCAGCTGCCTCTTGCACCCCCCCCCACCAGGGATGTGCCCGCAACCAAGGTACATGCCCTTGACCAGAATCGAACCTGGGACCTTTCAGTCCGCAGGCCGATGCTCTATCCTCCGAGCCAAACCGGTTTCGGCAACCACTGAACAGTTTTAAGCAGTGAAAGTCCCTTGCCTTGAGAATAGAACTTGTGTCCTTGTCATCTTTGTGTCTACTCCTAGCCCAGTGTCTGGCACATAATGCTCAAGAACCAATTGCTGAGTGCATACTCCAAAATTCATTAAACGCATACCATCCAGGCCTTCCTCACCTGATAATCTGGCTAACCAGGTTATAAGTGCCAGGATGTCAGGAATGGATGTCAGGGTGTTTTCTCAACAGAGCCTAATTAATACGAGCTCCATGTTAGGAATATGGTACACACGTGTCCACTGACTAAAGGTATGCAAGAAAGAGAACTTCGGGAACCCCAAAATTTCATGTCTTTGCTAGCACTGATAGCTTACCTTGAGAAACGTTTTGTAAACCATTCTGAATCCATGGTTTCTTCATCAATAAAATGGAGGTAATGCCACTTAATACCTGGCTTATAGGGACTAAACAATACCATTTGTATGAGAATTACCTGATTGCCGAGGAATAATGTCAGTGCATGCCCTGGAGCCAGGGCAAGAGCAATGGTGAGGGGTCACTTTAAGCAGACAGGATCCTGGGAGAACTCCTCAGACTCCCAGCAGCCTTCCCCTCTCGTGCTTGTTGGCTCTGAGCCCAGCTAGTCCCACATCTTCCCCCAGGGCGTGTCACCGCTGCTGACACCCTTCACACTTGGCTCCCTGTGCTTATGCTCTAAGAAGCCCGTTTCAAAGAAGCCCGTATTCTCTTGTTACATGTAGAAGACTGCACTTGGAGCCGGGACAACTAGATTCTGGGTCGCCCCGGCAGAAATTACACCGACTCTGATTCCTACTAACCTAAAGAAGCCCTCGTGGAAAGAGCCGCTGGGGCCCACCAGCCCCCTGGCTGCTCTCCAGACTCTACTGCCCAGTGACTGTGGGGCTTTTGTCCCGGAGGCCCATACTACCTTGGGGATAAAACGTGAGTACTAGAGCAGGGACTGCTGACTTTTGGGGGATGCTCGTGCTTGTATGTGTGTGTGAAGGTGTGTGTTTTCCACTTAGCTAACCACTGACAAAACAGTGGGAAAAGAATCCCCCCAAAGGAGAGGGGAGATGCTTTTATTTAAGTTTCTACATCCCAATCAAACTCCATTTTGTTTGTTTGTTAAGCCTCACCCAAGTATGTTTTCCCATTGGTTTTTAGAAAGAGTGGAAGGGAGGATGAGAGACACACAGAGAGAAACATCAATGTGGGCCAGGGGTCAAGCCTGCAACCAAGATATAGGCCCTTGACCTGAATCAAATCCTTGACTCTCCAGTCCGCTGGCTGAGGTTCACCCAGCCAAACCAATCAGGGCCAAACTCCTTTAAAAAATAATATTTTTAATTCATTTTTCACAGATAGGAAGGTAGAGGGACAGAGAGTTAGAAACATCGATGAGAGAGAAACATCCACCAGCCGCCTCCTGCACACCCCCCACCGGGGGGATGTGCCAGCAACCAATGTACACGCCCTTGACCAGAATCAAACCCGGGACCCTTCAGTCCGTAGACCGACGCTCTATCCACTGAGCAAAACCGGTTTCGGCCCAAACTCCTTTTTAAAAACATTAAAGAACAGAGAGGAGAGAGACATGGGCTTCTGATGTTTCCTTCCCCTGCCTTCATCTGAACAGTATTTATCCTCAAGGAGCAGCCACGGAAGCTAATGTTTGTCAAACTCTGAAGCCAAGTCAGCCAGCCAACCTGCCAGGGAGAACTAACTCCAGGAGCAGGAGGGGGCCTTTGGGTCTTCCCTGTGGCAATGGCTTTCGTGTGTGTGTGTGTGTGTGTGTGTGTGTGTGTGTGTGTGTGTGTGGTGCCAAGTGGATGGCAAGCCTGAGGCCTTGGGAGCGAAAGCTTCCTTAGAGACCTTCCCTCCACCCTGGTGTGTGTGCTGCTAAACCCCCAGGCGCTGGCACAGCAAGCGCTGCCTCTCCTGGTTCTTATGCCCCAGGATTCCTTTAGCCAGAGGAACCTAAGTTGCTTCATCTCAGTGACCATTTAAGTGATGTCAGTCAAGGACTACACTTTTCTTCATATTTTCTTGCACCAGATTCCTCCCAGAGAATGTTTTTCAGACAGTCACCTCCCCGGCTGAGGGAGTGGAGAGCACCTTTGTGGGCTGGGGGTGCAGAGCGTGGAGAGTGGCCTTGAGCACAGGTCCGGGGAGACTTCCCTGCTACGAAGCAGCTGAGGAGGCACCAAGCCTCCTCTCCCTGGAGAAGAGACTGGCAAACGGGGTCTGCAGTGCCGCTGGAGGGAAGGTGGAGGAGACAGGAACCTAAGCACGTGAATTCAACTACGTCTGAGAAAGAATAGGCTAAATTAAGATTCCATCCTTGGGCCTGTTCCAGGAAAGACTTGTGAAAACTTGGTTGAAAGAATGCCACCGTCCAAACCCTGATTTTGCTATTCTAGAAAAGCCCCGCGTTCTTTTTGGTTTCTGATTGGAAAACGCTTTCCTGAGTTTGTCTTTGCTACTGGTGTGTGACCTCTTCATTTAACTTCGTGTAATGTTTGTTTGTTTGTTTGTTTGTTGTTGTTTGCTTATGCAAATCGATTGCCCTGGCAACTTTTTGCTACCGTGGTGTAGCAAAGACAGGGGGAATGTAGAGCATTCCTAATTAGATGTTGTGCACCTAATTCATTTAATTAGTAGTTATCGAGCATCCTTAATGGTTCATGGTCACAAACTAGGTTTCCGTCTGATGGCATCAGCCCGCTTCAGAGATCACTCGTGTGTGTCGCAGTGATGCGGAAAGAGGGAGCTCCGTGTTCTTAGGGGTCGGAGGTTAGAATCCGCCAGCACACTTCCCTGCTGCCTGCTGCCTTCTGCCTCCACCTTGGCCCCAGTGGAGCCGCTGAGGTTGGGGCCTAGTCAGTGATGCGCTGTCCAATTTATCCACATAGCCAATCGATGGGAGTGAAGATCGAAAATTTAATGTTTCAAATAATTAATTTTTGGCTTTTCAGTCCCTGGCCTGAGCTGGTGCAGAGCATGCTCCTCGGCTTCCTCAGTGTCTCTTCTCAAGGAATACGGCTAGCCCTCTGAGAGAACTCGCAGGCTGTGGAAAATGTCATGCACGTGGGAACAGAACCTAAATTGGGTGCATTCTTTGGTCATATGCCATTTCGTGGTGGACGGAATCCAGGGCTGTTGTGTACCGTTGCACAGGTCGAACCCTGCACACTGAGAGAGGGGTGCACTCAACCAGACTGTGGATGGAATCAGGTCTCAAGCTTATCGAGGTAGGGGTGAGGACAGAGGGGTCCCCCCCCCTCCACCCATGCTAGTGATCTTCATTTCACCAACTCAGAACTGCCATAGATGTTTTAAATAATATATTTCTTCTAGATGGCATGACAAAATTTTAAGCTCTGGACCCAGACACCTTGGGTCTAAACTCTGTCTCTGTCAATTACTAGCTGAGTCACCTTGGATAAATTGCTTAACCTCTGTGTCTCAACTTCTCATCTATGAAATAATAGATGAATAATATTAAATAATGAGAAGCCACTTCATGGGTTTGTGAGGATTAAAAGAATACATGTAAAGAGCTTAGAATTGTGTCTGGTACATAGTAATCGCAATTAGCTATTGTTATCATTATTCTTCCATATGTTGAAAAATATGTGCACTTCTCTCTCATTGTGGAAAGGAATAGAAATTCAGGGTTGCCACTGTTCTGTTTAGAAAAGAATAAAAGGCCTGCATGGGTTGGCAGAGCGAAGGCACTCAAGTAGGATAAAACAGGTTTGGTTCTCTTGTAACCACTTATTGTGACCTTGACCATGTCCTCATAAGCAAACTGAGGATGGGATTAAACACAAAACATGGAAAGTGTCCTGCACAGTGCCTGACCTTTAATAGGCTCTCAAAAAGTATTGGCTATTGTCAGAGTTAAGTTAAGGCAAGACATGGCATTTGAATACCATAATACTCAAAGTCACTGAAGTTTCAGCATTGGTGGAAAAAACTCTCCCCTACCGCCAGCCAAGGCAGTGATCTAAAAACCTTTATGTGTGTGTGTGTGTGGGGGGGGGGGGGGAAACACTCTCATGTGGGGTTTATGTTCAGGCCCCAGCCCTCTTCTAGACTGCTAGATCTTGGTGTTTGTCTTGCTTCTCCCACCTCTTCCTAGGCTCAAGTGAAAGAGACATTTGCAGAGACTAAGGAAACTGGTCAAGGAAGTGAGGCCTCTCCCCACTCCTTTTGGATGTGTGAGGGAGTTCGAGTACCAGCTCCTTGTCAGCTCCTTGAGGGCAAAGATCATGTCTGCTTCTGTTCAATCATACTGTATATCTGCAGTGTCCTTGGTAAAAAATTGTTGAATAAGTTTAAAAACTGAATGCGTTACTAATGCCTTCCTTGTATGATAGCAGCTTAGATAAACCTGAACTCAATGAATGAAACCCTCAATTTACCTGATTCCTCCCCTATATCACACTTTTTAAAAGAAGCTAACAGAAATAGCTCTTATGAGGAATTTAGTATTTAAAAAAAAAACTAACCTTGATATAATAGTTAATGACGTTAGGATTTGCACAGATTCAGCACAATTTCCTAGTATCTTATGCATAAAGATTCTTAGCACCACAGAAGTCATTCAACATTTATGGAGCAAGTCCAATATGCCAAAGACTTAAATAACTTATGCTTTAAATTTACTCACTCATTTCATATATAAGTTTAAAGTAATTATCACCAAGATTTTTTTGTTTTGTTTTGTTTTTTAAAGGCAAGCATCGCCACCTCCATTTTGTCTTTGTCATATGAGGAAAATAGGGCTCAGAAAGGTTCAGTGGCCCTAGCTGGTTTGGCTCAGTGGATAGAGCATTGTCCTGTGGACTGAAGGGACCCGGGTTTGATTCTGGTCAAGGGCATATGCCCGGGTTTGGGGCTCAATCCCGAATGGGGGATGTGCAGGAGGCAGCCAATCAATGATTCTCTCTCATCATTGATGTTCCTATCTCTCTCTTCCTTCATCTCTGAAATCCACAAAAATATATTTTTAAGGGAAGGAAGGAAGAGATATATCTATATCTATATCTATATCTATATCTATATCTATATCTATATCTATATCTATATCTATATCTATATCTATATCTATATCTATATCTATATCTATATCTATATCTATATCCATAAAAAAGCCTAAGTGATCGTTATGACTGAATGACCAGAATGACCAGTCACCAGTTCCTATGATGTTCACTGACCACCACGGGGAAGACGCTCAATGCAGGAGCTGCCCTCTAGTGGTCAGTGTGCTCCCAGAGCCAACCTCCCGTGACCCCTCCCCTGGTCAGCCAGCCCCCATTAATCCCTGGTGCTAAACCATTCATAGATGTAGACAACCTGCTTCTCTGATTTGGGGTTTTGTACATAGCTCCCTCGCTGAGATCTATTGAAAGTCAGCCCTAACACAAGGGGTTGTCTCACTCCCATCCTCTTCCCCGGGGGGCTGCCCACCTGCTGTGATGTTGAAGCAGCAGCAAGGGAAAGAGGAATGGGGGAGGCTGGAAACCTCAAGGTGGCAGGGCCCCGTTGTTGACATCGGTGTCTGTTCCTTCCGCACCTGGCCTGGAGACCGGCACCTCCTCTCCTGACCCCACTGGGGCCTTCAGGCCCTGGGCTGGGGCGGGGAACTGGGCATGGGTAGCAGCCAATGCAGCCCCTTTCCCAGGGTGGCCGAGGGCCAGCTCCCTCCTCAGGGCCAGTGGTCAAACTCCTGTGGTCCCTCCCCCTGGGTGGCCAACCTCCCACAGTCCCTCCCCCTGGGTGGCAGGCCCCAATTGTCCAATCAGGCCTGCTGGCCAACCTCCCACCATCCCCGTCCCCCCACCCCGCACATGAATTCATGCACCAGGCTTCTAGTCTACTAGTATATACATATAAAAGCTTAATATGCTAATTGTCCCTACGACTATTGGACTGTTCAATCAGTCGCTATGATGTACTAAGTCTGTTTTGTATCCTTCAATCTCCCCACCTTCCCCAACTTCTTAACTACTCCCCCAACTCCTGTCCTACACTCCACTGACCTTTGGTCCTGAAAGGTCCTAACTGCTGCATTCATCTTAGGCCTGTCCTTTTTGGCTTACTGATGGCTGTCTTCTCTCTTTGTTCTCACACGAGGAAGAGAGAGTCATGTCTTTCCTTCTTATAAAGGTAACAGCCCTATTGGATTAGAGCCTTACTCTTATGACTTCATTTAACCTATATCACCTCCTCATGGGCCCTATCTCAGCATATAGTCACAGAAGGGGTTAGGGCTTCAAAATATGAACTTGGGGTAGGGAGGACATACACATTCAGTCTACAATGGTCCCTCAAAATCCATGTTCTTCTCACAGACAAATACTTATACTCCATTTCAACAGTCCCAAAAGTCTTGATTCATTGTGCCACCAAACTAGTGTCTAAAGTCTCATCTCAATATCATCTAAATCAGATAGGAGGGAGACTCTAGGGAAGGTGAACTTCCTCTCCTGCTGCAAACCTGTGAAAGCAGACAAGTTAGGAGGCACCACACACAGTTATCATCATATGGCTCCTCCTGCATTTTACTGTAAGTAGTAAGGAAATCTAAAGGTTCCAGCCCAAATAAAGGTTTTATTTTAAACTTTGGTGACAAAGAGAGGTATGGCTTATGTTTCAGAATTTGTGTACTTTTAATTTTATGCACTTTTATTCATTTAGCTGATTTTTTAAAATATCATTTTATTAAAATTTTTTTACAGAGAGAAGGGATAGGGATAGAGAGTTAGAAACATTGATGAGAGAGAGAGACATAGATCATCTGCCTCCTGCATACCCCCTATTGGGGATGTTCCTGCAACCAAGGTACGTGCCCTTGACTGGAATCGAACCTGGGACCCTTGAGTCCATAGGCCAACACTCTAGCCACTGAGCCAAACTGGATAGGGCTGAGTTTTGAAAAAATATTTACCACTTTTTCTTCTGGGATATCCGGGGCACATCACTCTAATTTCCTCCGGTCTGTGGGCACACCCAGGAAAGGAAGAAAGAGGACTCCACTGAAGGAGCTGCTGGCAGAGCCTGTGTGGCAGCTGCTGTCCCAGAGCCCTGATCTGGGCCAGGAGCTCGGCCTGCTGTGGGGCAGGAGGGAGGGGAGGCTGGATGACAAGGGAAACTCCTCTCCACCCTGGCAGAGGAAGGAACCAGAGCCTGGGTGTGGGGTGGAGTCACCAGATATGACTGTGTATTTAGAATAATAGTTCTGGTCCTTCCATCAGTGATGCTAAGAGCTGAGCGTGAGGCACTGCAACTCTTACTACCCACTCGGCCTCGGGGTGAACGAGGCAAACCAAAATGGCAGCGTCCTGTCTGAGTGAGCTTTTGTGCGGTGTTTGCTCAGTCCAGCGAGAGACAACAGTACCTAGAAATGCCTTGCACGGCAGAGAAGGACTACATTATAGTGGACCAGATTTTGCCGTGAAGTTGTGCAAAAACTCCCAACTCGTTAAAAGATACTGATTGCTTGAAGAGCATTTACTGTTAACTTGGAAAACTATGGAGCCAACCCTGAAATATTTTATAAATAAGCCCCACAATGCAGAGTTTCAGTTTGGGAAGACGCAGGATGGTGGTGATGGCTGTACAACATTGGGAATGTACTCTGATCATTCCCTGAACATTTCAAAATGGTTCTTTTTTTTAAGTCCCACATTAAAAAAAAAATAAGACATTTCATATTCAGGATGAATGCCATCTTTAAGTGTATCATACCAAAATGAAAAGCCCGAAGGCTTTCATAACTGTTTAAATCAGAAATTCCAGATTCAAATTCCCAGACTTGCTATTAGTAGGGTTGCTCTCAAGATGGCAAAGAACTAATCAGACAAATGTTTCCTCAGTGGAGCGGGTATTTTAGTGGCAGAGCAGGCACAGGGGAGGGAGAGAGGGAGAGATCTCCCTCCAAGCAGTGAAAAAAGGCTGGGCTGCCCACCAGAACCAGCCAGCCACCCCCCACCGGCCACAGCCAACAGCTTTCATGCAGAGTGAGGGCAGGACAGGCAGGGCCAGGGACTCAGCGCTCCAAGTCACCTCCCCAAGAAATGCTGCCCATCCAGCGCCCAGTGGGTCCTCAGGGCGGCAGCAGACGCTGAGCTGCAGGGGAGACCGTCTGACCCTCCGCAGTCCACCTCGGGGCCTCGCCACTAACTCCCAGGGCCTCCTGTGATTGCGAGGCTGGAGCAGCAGCCTCCCTCCCGCTCCTCGGCCTCCAGGTTCAATAGGATTACATCATGGAGCAAGTATGCGGGGCAGCCTGAGAATCAAAGCCGTCACAATCGGCGGCTGGTTAACTGTAATGTTGCTGAAACACATCCTTCCCACCCCCTCCCCCTGCCCCGCTGCCCACCCCGACCTCTGCTTTTCGTGCCATTAAGGGTAGCATTATTGGGGAGAGGAAAATCTGATCAAAACTGTCGACCGCCAATGGCAGATTTTTCTATGGATTCCATAAAGGCCACCTTAACGATTTCCCTAATTAATGGATGACATCTTTGGCTGAAGGAGAGGCGATGGATTCGACTCTGTCTTCGTCTTTGTTAACCTTCTAATTAACTTTCCTAGGTCACCCAGGTCTCCCAAACCTAAAAAGTGAAGAGGCCCATTGTGTGAGGAGCAGTAAACTTACTTTTTCTGCTCAGGCACTTAAAAGAGAGGACGATTATAGGCCGAGAAAAATAACTTCATTTAAAAGCTTTGTAGCCCACGAGAATGCGTAGGTCCCTCCCTTAGAAAATAATTGAAACACCTTTTATACCAATATTTCTATGCATAATACAAACAAATTAGCAAAATGCGTCTAAATTCAGCAGCACTTTCAAATTACCTTTTTTTTTTTTTTTTTTTTTTTTGGAATGTAAGCCTCTGCAAGTCAACAAAAGGAGTGGGGTTTAGAGAGAACATTGCAACGGCCACAGCCAGCAGCCTTTATGCAGCGTGAGTGCAGGCCAGGGCAGGGACGCGGATAGCTCCACGTCACCTCCCCCAACAAGCTTCGAGAGGCTGCCCTGGCCCAGGCGGGGAGGAGCTGCCTGGGGGACCCAAGGACTATTAGCAAATGAACAGGTCTTTTTCTGGATAGAGTTATCTTTGAGGCGTTCAGAAACACTTTAATGGTCTTAATGAAAACAGAAACCATGAGTGTAGAAAAGTCAGAAAGTACGATTAAACCTGCTGTGATCGGTGAAATTGGTAAACCAGGATGATGATGATGATGATGATGATGATGATGATGATAATAATAATAATGTAAGATATCCAGCTGGAACTTTAGTTTTGGTAGGTTTGTCAGACTATACAGAGGGGCCGAACCGGTTTGGCTCAGTGGATAGAGCGTCGGCCTGCGGACTGAAAGGTCCCAGGTTCGATTCCGGTCAAGGGCATGTACATTGGTTGCGGGCACATCCCCAGTGGGGGGTGTGCAGGAGGTCGATGTTTCTCTCTCATCGACGTTTCTAACTCTCTATCCCTCTCCCTTCCTCTCTGTAAAAAATCAATAAAATATATTTAAAAAAAACCAAACAAACAGATGGGTTGAGGCTGCCTGCACTCTGACCAAGCTAAGGAGACACCCCAGGGGAGAGCAGGTGCTCACCCCAAAATGGTACAGAGACGGAGGCTCCTTTAAAGGAGGGCTTTGCTGATGGGAGCTGCTCTGAAATTCCCAGCCCAAGGACAGCAGCAGCAGCGACTTTAGCATTGTTTTCCTCGTTATGAACAGAACCAGAAGTCGTTGCAGAAAAGTATGAAAACTGCCAAGATTTTAATGATGCTTTCCATTCTTTTTTCTATGTACCCCCAAATTTTTACACAATTCAGATTTGTATCTTTTTGTTTGTTTGTTCTTTTAATAAAATCTGATGAGTATTACTCTGTGTCATTAAAAATAGGAACAGGATCCAGCCAGTGTGGCTCAGTAGCATTAACATAAGAACCGGAGGTCATGGTTTGATTCTGGTCAGGGCACATGTCCAGGATGCAGACTCTATCCCCAGTAGGGGCCGTGCAGGAGGCAGCCAGTCAATGATTCTCTCTCATTGATGTTTCCCCCCCCCCTTCCTCTCTGAAATCAACAAAAATATATTTAAAAAAATAAAAATGGGAATAGGATCCTTTTGGGGTCCTGCTCACATACCCATATTAAAGGTGCAGGGGGAAACTTTATAACATTTCTCTTCTGGAAAGCTACCACTGGTGGGAAAACAAGTGCTCTCAGGCAAGCTGTGGGGGTTTAAATTGCTACAAGCTCTCTGGAATAGAGGCAATCCGGCATTACTTATCAAATTACAAAGCATCCATCTTTTGAGGCAGCAATTCCTTTCTAGAAATTTTCTGTAGAGATGTATATGTGCCCAATGACACATGTATAAAGTTATACTTCTCAGCACTGTTTATAGTAGATGGAAAGCACTCTCAATGTCCCTGAACAGGGGACTAGTTTTTTTAAAATGTGGTACATCCACCCAGTGGATTATGCAGCCATAACCAAATAGATGAGGATGCTCATTGCATACCAATGTAGAATATTCTCTAAAATAGCCTGAGAGGAAGAAGGCAAAGGAACAACATGAAGAAGGAGCAGAACAGTGTGCAAAGCATGCCACCATTTGTAGGGAAAGGCGTGGTTTGACTATTCATAAAACTTTGTTCTAGTTGTAGTTGTCTTAGGAGAAGAGGACTGAGTGGCTAAGGAAAAGCTGTGGGAGGGAGACTTCACTATAGCTTTTGTATCTTTGTGCTATGTGAATGTATTACCTATTAAAAGAAACATACATTTAAATTTTTAGAAAGACAAAGGTTGCCATTTTCCAATCTGCTCTGTGCATAGCTCTGTACAATTCAAGGGCATCCCAGTCTTAACATCATCCTGTTCATTTCCATATCCTAAGCTTATTTTGGACTTCTCAAAGTCTGCCTAGATTAAAAGAGAGCCCTAAAATGGAAGGTAGACAGCCACTCTCTTTGAAATCTTCAAACATTTTTTTAATGAAAACAGGATAATGCATTCTGTGTTTTAATTGTTCAAAATTAAAATTCCACAAACTGTCAATCTGTATAAATAAAACATTCACAGGCTTCATTAGCACAGACATTGGGACAAAATCTTTAGGCCTCAGGATTGTGGAAAATATTTCCTAACATTTGAGATGTGCCAAGAAAGAGATACAGAAATCAAATAAGATTTCATATTATACAAATTCTTCTTGCTCATGAGTCTGATTTACTTGTATCAATTTAAGTGATTCACAATTTATGAGCTATTTTAAGTGATTGAACTAAAACCTGGAGCTATATTATCCTCTCCTCACGCTTCAGCCCAATCTGTGAAAATGGCATTGGAATTATTAGATCAAACCATATAAAATTAGTGTTGTGTCAATGGTCCAATAGAAGCAATTTCAAGACTCAACCTAATATTTTTCATTATCACGATGTTGTAGCCTATCATGATGTTGTAACCTAATAGGGATGCTGTTAGTTGCCTGTCTTTTCCCCCTGTTAGCAGAACCCCCATTTAAGTATTACTTAGGAAGGTAGAAAATCTCACTTCAACTAAACCATATACATGGAATTCCCACCTAGTTTGCAGATGATTGCCTTAGATTTGGGCATGTGGTATAATTCTAGGCCAATGAGATATGAGAAAAGACAGATAAAGTCTTCTGAGAAGGATCTCTCTTCCATGGGACATCTCCAGGCCCAGGTGGACTGCTCACAATTTCAGTAGACATCTTGCTGCCACAAAGGAGGCAAGTGTGCAGAAAAAATGGACATGCTAGTAGGGAAAAAGGAAGGAAGCTCTGCATGATAGCTCTAAGTGGTTGACAACTCTGCAATTTCCTGACCTTGTACTTACCCTGTTTCCCCGAAAATAAGACAGTGTCTTATATTAATTTTTGCTCCCACAGATGCGCTAGGTCTTATTTTCAGGGGATGTATTATGTGTTCATGAAGTAGGTCTTATTTTCGGAGGATGTCTTATTTTCGGGAAAACACAGTATTGTTATGTGAAATAATATTTCTTATTATTTAAGTCATTTTGAGCTGGTTTCCTATTACATTCCAAATAGCAATAGACCATCCTGGGAAATATTTTCTCCACTTTACATGGTGTGAAGCCCAGGTAGCAGTGTCTTATAAAAGCTCAAATAGTGTCGTGGTGCTCCTTGAATCAAGATTATTTTAAATCATAAAAGTAAATGCCTCTTCAACCTCTTTAGCCCTTAAGGAAATGCAAATGAAAACCACATTGAGATACCACTTCACACCACTAAAATGGCTGTAATAAAAAAGATAGGAAATAACAAGTGTTAGCAACGATGCGGAGAAATTGGAACCCTCATGCATTGCTGATGAAAATGTAAAATAGTGCAGTCACTTTGGAAAACAGTTTGGCATTTCTTTAAGAAGTTAAGCACAGAGTTTCCTTATAACCCAGCAACTCTACACCCAGATATATATCTAAGAGAACTAAAAACATACATCCACACAAAAACTTAGACAGGACTATTCATAGCAGCATTATTCGTAATAGCCAAAATGTAGAAACAACTCAAATGTCTATCAACTGATGGATGAATAATGAAATGTGCCATATATATATATATATAATGGAATAGTATTTGGCAATAAAAAGAAATGATGTACTGATACATGCTACAACAGAATAAATCTTGAAAACACGTTAAGTGAAAGAAGTCAGATACAAAAGATTACATAGTGAGTGATTTGAAATGTTCAGAATAGGCAAATCCACAGAAACAGAAAGTAAATTAGTGGTTTCTGGGGAATGATGGGAGGGGGAAATGGGAAGCGACTACTAATAGAAATGGAGTTTCTTTTTTGGGGTGATAAGAATATTCTGGAATTTGACGGTGTCGATGGATGCACAACTCTGAATACACTTAAAACTACTGACTTGTATACTTTAAAAGGGTAAATTTCATAGTATATCAATTATATCTCAATAATGCTGTCATGAAAAAATAAATAAATAAATATCAATTATAATTGTTTTAAACAATCCCAGAATTACCATATAACTAAGAACCAACCTTCAAAAATACATATGACCAATTTGTTTAAAAAAATACTACTTTTATCTTATTAGATCTGCATTTTTGCAGTCATTTAAGCAAAAATGATTGAAGATACTGTTTCCAATAGACTGTAAACTTCATGAGGGCAATGTCCATGTCTGTGTCTCAGTACCAGCATGTCCAGCTGGACTGCACATATTACAGAATGAGTGAATGAATGGATCTTGGGGCATTTTCTTATGAGCAATTTTGGCTTTAGTCCCTAAAAATAGCCCTCTGTTCACTTATCTGTAAAATGGGGCTACAACAATAATTACCTTATAGGATGGATTAAATGAGGATTAAGTAGGGTGTAAAGTTCCTGGGACATAATAAGAGTCAATAAGAGGTAGTCATTGCTGATTTGTTTTGTTGTTATTGTTATGACTATTACTGTATTTAGGAACCTTATGTCTGCTCATCATAAGAGATAGAAAAATCTTGAGTAATTACTTTTAAAATATTTATTTGTTATTACAAAATTGGAGAAGGTATTGATAATTTTCAGATTCTGAAATAAAAATAATTGGAAATTCAGATTCAGAATTAAAATCCAATTATTTTAACAGTATGTGTACATTAAAAAAATCAAATAGATTTGAATTTCTATAAATTATTTAAAATTTCATTTTTTCTAAACTTCTATTTTTTGTTACTAAATTAAGCTTAAAAATACCAAAGGCCTTTTAGTTAACTGATCAGCTTTCAGCCTGTGTTACAAGTTTAAACTGTAGCCATCATCTTTCTCTTTCCCCACTTATTAAGCTGTAACACACCTTTAAAGTAGGGCAGTATTTTTCACTTTGCATGAAGTTTAACATCAAATATTATGAGAAAGGACAAGGAAAGTGGAAAGTTCATGGTTTTCAAGTATGTTTTTCCATATTTCAATCCAGGTTTTGAGCATTTATATGGTCACAAGTTTCCATTAGATCAATATGCTTCATTAGTCTTCTTGTTTGCTCTTGTGAAAAAAAGAAGAAGAAAACACAAAAAACAATGGCCAGGAACAAGTGGGAAAGAGATGAATAAGTAAGTAATTTGCTGGAGAGATTAGAAAATCTGTTAGAATTAATTCTATGTATTCACACCAACAACCTATGATTCCTCACCTCACCCACACAAATAGAGAGCCTTCTAATACCAGACATTAATAGGATTAGATATCACCGAACTGAGGCAGAAATAATGGATGACAACCTCACCATCCCTCCTATCAATTCCTTTTTCTTTGTTCTCATTATCAGTAAGACCTACCTCCCAGTGTGAAGAAACTTCCTAACAGCTAAGAAGGTACAATGTTTCTCTGCTGCAAGGTCATGTGTTTATGGGTTGGGTTCTCTGTAGGAGAGGGGCCCCGTGGAGGTGTATCCCTCATTCCCTCCAATTCAATCCCCCCATTCAGTTCACACTATGTTTTCCTCCCCCCTTTATCTAACTTTCTTATTCCTCTCTTCAATTCTCTTTCTTCCTATTTTGCACCTCCATTTTATTCCCCTCAACTCTCCTTCCTATCTCTCTTATCACATAATCACTTTTTTATATTTTTTTCAATTGCAGTTCATATTCAATGTTACTTTGTATTAGTTTCAGGCATACGGCATAGTAGTTAGACAATCGTATACTTTACAAAGTGTTCCCCTTGACATTTCTAATACCCAACTGGCACTGTCCGAGGTTTGTACAATGCTAGTGCCATGACAATTTTGTGTAACTACCAGTTTAGACTTCTCAATCTCTTTACCTTTCCACCCAGTTCCCTAACGGCCTCTCCTCTGGCAACTATCAGGCTGTTCTCTGGATCTATGTGTCAGTTTCTGTTTTGTTCATCCATTTAGTTTGTTCTTTAGAGTCCACATACCACAAACCTTTAAAGTGTGTTTAATGTTTCTCACCAAAGTGACAACATCTTGATTCTGAAATGCTAAAGTCCTGGCTCTGAATTGCATTTTGCCTGATGAGAGATGGATTCCATGTTAAGAACTCCAGGTAGCCCAGCATTCCTTCTTATCTCCTTGCACCCAATAAGGCATCCATATGTCTATCAAGAGATGTGCTGTAGAGCTTAATTCCGTATATACACAATTTATGTATACACATACACTGAAGAACTTTCTGGGTCCCTGTAGGGTACTTTGAAGTCCCTTCCTCGTGTTAATTTCCCTACTAATCCAGACGCCTCTGCTCTTTGTGACAGGTTCGGAGAGGTCACTGAGCACCATCCTTATATCCCTCCCGGAGGAACAATGGCATACCAGTGCGGGGCCATTTTTTTAATTACCTAACCTTTTAGTATTCTTTTCAAGGAAAACCAGTCAAGTCCTAGGAGGTCTTGCCACTAATGCTAGCTCAGACACTTGTTACCCTCTGCAGAGAAATGTATGGATGTATCTGTGTTCACAGATTTACACATTTCCTCTTTTATGTGATCAGTCCACAGAAGGAACTGCCTTGAGCTCTTCTGCTCTTTACTGATCTTTCTGGCCTTTCCATAATGACGCAGGTCAAAGAATCCTAACTTCTACAAATGGACTTGCCTCCTGATTGGGAATTCTAAGAACTCTAACTATAGTTAACCTGAACATAGACTACATAGGTTTGAAAGAGGTAACAAATATTAAAGACTGTAGCTTTGTAAGCTAGAAATTTCATAAACAAGATATCAGCTTAAATTAGGAGCTTGTGAGATATTTTAGTTCAACAAAGCTGATTTTTTTAATATCTGCTAATAAAAAGAAAAATTCATAAATTCTAGAGGAATTCATCTAAAATGTTAAATTTTGCCATACAAATTTATCAAAGGTTTTTTGTTTTGTCTTGTTTTGTTAATCTTTGCTTGAGGATATTTTTCCATTGATTTTTAGAGAGAGGGAAAGACAGAAACATTGATGTGAGAGACATTGGTTGCCTCTTGCAACCAAGGTACATGCCCTTAACCTTTAACCGGAATTGAACCCCAGGACCCTTTGGTCCTCAGGCTGATGCTCTATCCACTGAGCAAAACCAGCTAGGGCTCAAAGGTTCTTAATGTGTTACCATTTGGTGAG
This sequence comes from Vespertilio murinus, assembly GCA_963924515.1. NCBI lineage: Eukaryota > Metazoa > Chordata > Mammalia > Chiroptera > Vespertilionidae > Vespertilio > Vespertilio murinus. Next base: position 166,070,821 of record OZ004705.1, read on the forward strand.
TTTTAATTTTGATAGCATAAAAATAACTTTTTCTTTAAAAAAATTTTTTTAATTGATTTTAGAGAGGAAGGAAGAGGGAGAGAGAGACAGGAACACAATAATGAGAGAGTATCATTGATTGGCTGCCTCCTGCATGCCCCACACTGGGGATGGAGCCTGCATCGCAGACATGTGCCCCAACCCGACCAGGAAATCAAATGGTGATCTCCTAGTTCATAGTCTGAGGCTCAACCACTGAGCCATGCCAGCCAGACTGAAAATGACTTTTCAACACTAGAGTCTCTTATATGGATGTGGCTTTATACAGTACAAAAGCTTAGTATTAGACGCTAGCATATGGAAAACTCCTTTGCATTTAACATTTAAATTCAAGATATTTTAGGTTCTTGCTCTGAAAAATAAATGTAAAGGTAATTTATGTTCTGGTTATAAAGTTATTTGTGGTTATTGTAGCAACTTTGAAAAATATAGAGGAACATAGAGACAAAAATAATTGATAATTACACCATCCAGATAACCACTGTTCATTTTCTTCTTCCAGGCTCTTGACTATGCATACATTTTGAAGTTGCTTTCTTTAGATGTTCACTGTTCTGTTTTAAGCAATAATGCTTCATGCTGAGGCATGGCTTGACTTTTCATGATAGGGAGGGGAAAAACAAGAGAGAGAGAGAGAGAGAGAGAGAGAGAGAGAGAGAGAGAGAGAGAGAGAGAGAAGAAGAAGAAGAAGAAGGAGGAGGAGGAGGAGGAGGAGGAGGAGGAGGAGGAGGAGGAGGAGGAGGCTACAGGATTCCCTAGCTTCCCTTCCTCATGATTGGCGATACTATTCCCCACCCCTCTCTCCCCCAGAGGCATCCCCCAAATTCTCAAATAGAACAAAAAAGCTTTTCCAGCACAAGTGAGTCTACTGCTCTTCGTTGTGAAGAAAATATCAACATTCTGTATGTGGACAGCTAGGCAATTTGTGGGGTTTTTGCATTTCTATTGTCACCTGTTTCTGGGTTTCTAAGAAATCATGAATATCTTGGGGAGAAGGAGGAGAAGGAGAGGATTGGGGAGGGGAAAGAGGGGGAGAAGGAGAAAAAAATATTTTTAATCACCTGAAAACACCCTTTAGATTCTAAAACAGGAGTGAGCAATATTCTGATCCCCCTGCAATGTAGTAGTTACTCTGCTCAGTCCAGCCATCTTTATATTTTTTAGTTTAAAATATTTAATAAATGTTGGCCAGTTTGAGTAAATAATACAACTTTCCAGAACAGCATGCATTATTGTGGCCTAGAATTTAAGACAACTGAATGTTTCCTCCTTTTTCTGTAATTTTATATGGAAACAACATTTGGCACAACCTATAATGCCTATCGTAAGTTCTACAAGCTGCAGTAAGCGCTGGACTAGGAAAACGGAACAGCTAGTCAGCCTCCTGAGAGGATGCTCAGAACTGCTTTCATGAAGCCGCTAAGCATGGCCTTATTGTGCCCTTGGTGCTATCATGTCATCACAAGAGATTATAGCTCTGGCATCTGTTTTCAGCACTTTAACAGGTTACATGTTGTGATGGTTAATTTTTATGTGGCAACTTGGCTAGGCTATGGTGCCACTATTTGGTCAACCACCAATCTAGATGTTGCTGTAAAGGTATATCTTAGATGTGGTTAAAGTAGGTCTTGCGTGACGATTACTCTCCATAATGTGGGTGGGCCTAATCCACTTGAAGGCCTCAAGAGAAAAGACTAAGGTCCCTGAAGTGGAAGAAATTCTGCCTTAAGACCTGCCATTAGACTCAGGACTGCAACATCAACTTTTGCGGGAAATTCCAGCCTGCTGTCTTGCCTGCCCTGTGGGTTTTGGACTTGTCAGTCCTCACAATTTCATGGGCCAATTCTTATATTCTCTCTCCCTGTCAGTCTTTGTCTCTCTGCCTTTCTCTACGTACACACACTAGAAAGGACATAAGTTTTTACCTAATTCACCAAGCAGATATACCAATTCTATATTCATAGGCACCCACAATCAAATACTTCCTTTTAATATTAGAAAAAATGCAAAGTTATTGCCATCACTACTCTTACTAAGTATTGTATTTGAAGCCTAACCCATATAAGGATGACAAAAACAGAAAATAAAACAAGAAATAATTTGTTTTGTAATTTAAAAAATTATAAAAGAAAGATAAAACACCATCATATTTGCATATAGAATTATGGGCCACTCAGAAAACTCAAAAGATAAATTATTAGAATTAATAGAGTTTTTCCATCAATAATCATTTTCATATAGCAAAAACAATGCATAAGAAAATATAATTTTAAAAGTAGGAGAAATATATGATAGATCTAGATATAAATCTAACAAAAGTTGTGCACCTCATTTATAAAGAAAAGTTGCACCTTTTTGGGGGAAAAAAATAAAGAAGACTTTACCAAGTGGGGAATTATCAAGTTGTTAGTAGGAAACTTCAAAAGCATGAAAATGGCAATTTCCCCCAAATTGATTAAATGTAATTCCAGTGAAAATCTCAACAATATTTTTCATGGAAATTGACAAGCTAATTCTAATATTGGGATGGAAGAGCAATTGGTCAGAAATGGTCAAGTCTTCCTAAGAAAAAGTATTGATAAGGAGAATTGACACCGCTGCCTCTCTCCCCCAGAGTAAGATAGCGGGATGCTGGCAGAAGGCTAGACAAAAGGGCCAAAAGAATATGATAAGGAGGTTGGCTGGTATGTCTCAGTGGTTGAGCGTCGATCTCTGAACCAGGAGATCATGGTTTCATTCCTGGTCAGGGCACATGCCCATGTTTCAGGCTCCATCCCCCTAGGAGGAGTGCAGGAGGCAGCTGATCGATGATTCTCATAATTGATGTTTCTCTTTCCCTTTCCTTCTCCCTTCTTCCTCTCTCTGAAATCAATGAAGGAAAACACATATTAAAATTTTAATAAGAATATAATAAGGAGCCAAAACTGGTTTGGCTCAGTGGATAGAGTGTCGGCCTGCAAACTGAAAGGTCCCGGGTTCGATTCTGGTCAAGGGCATGTACCTTGGTTGCAGGCACATCCCCAGGAGGGGGTGTGCAAGAGGCAGCTGATCGATGATTCTCTCTCATCTATGTTTCTAATTCTCTATCCCTTTCTCTTCCTCTCTGTAAAAAATCAATAAAATATTTTTTAAAAAAGAATATAATAAGGAACCTGGAAACAAATCAATGTATATAGGTAGACTTCCTTTATAGTGTTGTGTGCATTTGAGATAAACAGAGAAAAAATTCAGTCAGTGGTACTAGGAAAATTTATTAAACAGCAGTGAAAATTGGATGGAGCCCTACCTCACACAAAATCAATACCAATTGGATTAAAGATTTAGATGTGGAAGGCAAAACTATAAAACTTTTAGAAAACAATTTAGGAAAACATCATTACAACCTCATAATAAGGAAAGGTTTATAAAACAAAATTCAAAAATATCAACTCATGAAAAAATCCTATATAATACAAGTCTAATATGCAAATAGACCAAATGGTGAAACAACTCAACAACCAAACAACCAGTTGCTATGACATGCACTGACCACCAGGGGTGTGCACAGAACATGGTGGGTGTTGGCAAAGCAGGGAAAGTGGTGGGCGTCGGCTGCACAGGATGGTAGAGCAGGTGAGTGGGGGTGCCAGACCAAGGCAGGGCACTGGTTGCTGTCATCAGGGGTGAGCCTCTGGTGGTTACTGAAAATTCTTTGCTCTCGCATGCATGGTTGTGCCTGACATTAGCACCTGCTGATGGCATCATTGCTCACACCCAGTGCTGGCCCCCGGCACTAGTCCCAGTCGCCCCTCAGGGCTTCTCCACCTTCCCCTGCTCCTGAGAGGTGATCAGGGCAGCAGCTACCACTCTCACCCACTGCTGACACCGACCCCATTCGCTCTACGCTCCACGCCATCAGTGTGTGCAAGCAGAGCCTGCCCTGTCAGTGCTGCCTGGGAGCAGCAGCAGTGGGAGTGGGGCTGCCGGCAGAAGGGGGTGAGGGATGAGGGGCTAGACAGGGGCCAGGGCAGGAGGGGCCAGGCAGGGGTGTGGAGGATAGGCCAAGAACTGCCCTTGTGCCTACCGCAACCTTAGGGGTCCACAGTTCCTTTTAAGGTGCACGAATTTGTGCACTGGACCCCCTAGTATATTAATAAATTCTACCACCCAAAATTAAAACTTTGATGCATCAAAAGACATTAGAAGGAAATAAAAAGACAATCATAAAAGGGAGAAAGTATTTGCCATACACATAATTAAGACAAAAGATTCATATCAAAATACATTTTTAAAAAGCTTCAATGAATCAAAAGAAAAACAACCCAATGGGGAAAATGACAAAAATTACAAGCAGCCAAAACCACTTTGGCTCAGTGGTAGAGCGTCAGTCTGCAGACTCGGGGGTCCTGGGTTCGATTCCGGTCAAGGACATGTACATTGGTTGCGGGCACATCCCCAGTAGGGGGTGTGCAAGAGGCAGCTGGTCGATGTTTCTCTCTCATTGACGTTTCTAGCTCTCTATCTCTCTCCCTTCCTCTCTGTAAAATATCAATAAAATATATATATTTTTAAAATCACAAGCAGGGCCAAAACCGGTTTGGCTCAGTGGATAGAGCATCGGACTGCAGACTCAAGGGTCCCAGGTTCGATTCCGGTCAAGGGCATGTACATTGGTTGTGGGCACATCCCCAGTGGGGGGTGTGCAGGAGGCAGCTGGTTGATGTATCTCTGTCATTGATGTTTCTAGCTCTCTATCCTTCTCCCTTCCTCTCTGTGGAAATTCAATAAAATATATATATTTAAAATCACAAGCAGGTATTTCATAAAAGAGAAAAATAAAAATGGCCCACAGACACTTGACAAAATGCTCAACCCTATTAGTAATCAGAGAAATGCAAATTAAAACTACAAAAAGATATTTTTCTACATGAATAAAAGATTGTAAATAAGTCAATAGTAAATGTTGACGTGGATCGAAAGCAACAATAACTTTTATACTTTCTAGTGGGAGTATAAATTAACACAAGTATTAAGGAAAACAATTTGATAGTACCAACTAAAATTGAATAAAGTATTTCTATTGCTGGGCTAATGTACTAGAGAAATTCTTGCATTGTGTACCAGAAAGCTCTGAGATGCTCATAGCAGCATTTATCATAATTACAAAGAAAGAAGGGCTAGTCAATGGTTGAGCATTGACCTATGAACCAGAAGGTCACCGTTCAATTCCTGGTCAGGGCACATGCCCGGGTTGCCAGTTCCATTCCCCTTAGAGTTTGTGCAGGAGGCAGCCAATCAATGATTCTCTCTCATCATTGATGTTTCTATACCTCTCTTCCTCTCCCTTCCTCTCTGAAATCAATAAAAATATATTTTAAATAAAAGGGAAGGGAGAGAGAACCCAAATGTCCTCTCATAGTAAGGACGAATCACATATAACATGCTCACACAGTGGAGTACTCTACAACACCGATAATGAAGAAACCACATTGTGTGAATGTACCAAAATTAATTTCACGCCAACATTAAACATAGTGTTGAGAGAAGAAAACAAATCACCGAAGATTATGTAATGTTTGCTTCTGTTTATATTAAGTTTTAAAAAAGCAAAACACACTATAGCATTCAAAGATACCTACAAACCTAGGAGAAGTGTAAAGCAAGCGAGCAAATGAGTCAGTGTGATCACCGCCCCTGGTGTGTGTTGGTGGGGAGGAGAGATGCTATCCAAGAGAACATAAAAGAGTCTCCTTACAGATAGCCCTGAGATTGTGTTTTTTAAAACATAGCTCCTTGGACATGCACATTCATTTCATTTCATTCTTTAGATTGTACAGACACATTCACATGGTATTTTATATGTATGGTACATCTCATAACCAAATGTTAGATATGTTGTTTCCCGGATTTTGGCCTGTCTCCTTTGCCTTTCTTTTTTTTCTTTTTCTTTTTTCCTTTTTAAAAAAATATATATTTTATTGATTTTTTACAGAGAGGAAGGGAGAGAGATAGAGAGCCAGAAACATAGATGAGAGAACATTGATCAGTCGCTTCCCACACACCTCCCACCAGGGATGTGCCCACAACCAAGGTACATGGCCTTGACTAGAATTGAACCCGGGACCCTTCCGTCCGCAGGCCAACGCTCTATCCACTGAGCCAAACTGGCCTCGGCTCCTTTGCCTTTCTTCTTCTTCAAGGGAAAGCCATTCAAAAAGCATCATTCTCTTATTGATTTGAACCTCGTTCATCCCTGGATCTAGCACCCCTTCTTTTTGGCTCACGACTACTGTCCTTTAGATCTGGTGCTATACTTGCCCTGTGCTGCCATCATCAGCAGCCAGATTCCTGTACTTTTCTGGCCACCTACGTGGGGGTTAACAAGATCATCATCTTGCCTTTCCAGCAGTGTTGGCTCAGCCAGCAAGTGTAACAGAAAAAGAAAAAAAAGTTTAATTATAATCAGATCCTCAGGAGCTTCTTTCCTCTAATGATGTTCACTTTGAGCGACGCCAAAATAATTGTTTCTGAAAGACCGAGTAATTCAAGGTCCTGACAGCTAACCAGAAGACATGGTGGAGAGGCCTGATCAGGTGGGTCTTATCACCATAACTAGTGTTCCCCGCTCCCTGAAGATCTCCATCTGTACAACAGAAATGAAAAGCAATCACTGGTGTGCTGGTTGTCCTTAGAAGCTGTGGTCACATGCTTCCTATTAATAGACAGGTGAGCCTATCTGTCCAAAACCTACATATTGCTGTTATTGACCCTTTAATGTGGAAGCGTCATCTGAGTCATACTTGTATTTTCTTTTTTCTTCCTAACAATGCGATATTTCAGTCTTTACACACTCACTCAACTGTTGCTGGCACAGGCACATTCAACATTATCACACGTGCCAATACATGTCAAACGCTATATATTTCTGGTAGGCTTTAATAGGTTTCATAATAAGCACAAGGTCCTGTCATTTATTTGATTTGAATGTGCAACGGCATCAATAAACTGAAAGAGAGCATACTGGGACTTGGTGGAGGAAGAATGTTGATTCCCAGATTTACCTTCTGGGAATTCAAAATACACAATGAAGCTGAAACCGGTTTGGCTCAGTGGTAGAGCATCAGTCTTCGGATTGAAAGGTCCCGGGTTCGATTCCGGTTGGGGGCATGTACATTGGTTTCGGGCACATCCCCGGTGGGGGGTGTGCAGGAGGCAGCTGGTCGATGTTTCTCTCTCATCAACGTTTCTAGCTCTCTGTCTCTCTCCCTTCCTTTCTGTAAAATATCAATAAAAAATATTTTTAAAAAAATACACAATGGAGTAATGGCTGCTCTAGATTTCCGTCGGAGATTGGCAGGTGAGTTATAATGGAAAGTCAACGTGGAGGCATCTTCAGGTAAATACCATATTTGCCGGTGTATAAGACGATTTTTTGGCCCTGAAAAATACCGTATTTGCCGGCGTATAAGAGACTGGGCGTATAAGACGACCCCCTAACATTTCCACTAAAAATACAGAGTTTGTTATATACTCGCCGTATAAGACTACCCCCCACTTGGAGGCATATTTTTCAGGGCCAAAAAATCGTCTTATACGCCGGCAAATACGGTAGTTGGACTTGGTTTTCACAGCCCCTGGTAAAATGGAAACCTACAGGGGTACACAGACTGGCCCAGAGAAGATGATTTTCAAGCCACAGCGTTAACCTGTGGTGTAACGGGAGCCCAGGCCGGATGCTGCCGGCAGGTCCATCCGCTGCTGTTGTTGCCTCTGTCCACGTCTCTCTGGCCCCGGCCTTGTTTCAGCCGGGCCTGGAAGGCTTTCCTCACCTCTTGCTGGGCCTGCCTGCCCTCAGAGCTCTCCTCTCCCTGTGTCCTCCCAGGGCCCTGGTGCCTTGAAGGCAAATATCAAGTTTTAAAAATTACTTTGGTGCCGAAACCGGTTTAGCTCAGCGGTAGAGCGTAGGTCTGCGGACTGAAAGGTCCCAGGTTCGATTCTGGTCAAGGGCATGTACCTCTTGGTTGCAAGAGGCAGCTGGTCAATGTTTCTCTCTCATTGACATTTCTAGCTCTCTATTCTCTCTCCCTTCCTCTCTGTAAAATATCAATAAAAAATATTTTAAAAAATTACTTTGGTGATCAGAAACTGCCACCTGGCTATCTAGGACACCCACCACCAGCACCAGCCTAGAGCACGCAAGTGTATACATTGAGGACACACGGGCTTTTGCCGGTCTCCTCTCCGGAACGTAGTAGCTGCTCAGTAAACATCTGATGAATGAATGGTCACACCTCCGGCGGCCTGGGAACACTCAGAAGCCGGCTCTTCTCCTTCCCCCCCCATCACCTGCCTGTACTTCACCCAAGGACGTGTAGGGACCTCCGCTCCCGCTGGAAGGTAGGTGCCGGCGGAGGGAGCGGGGACACGGGCACAACAGCCACACCCCGTCCCTTTCCACTGCAGCCCCCCACCCCACCCACCCCTCTCCCTCTAGCTACACCCCCCCTCCCGTCCCCCGCCCCAAAGCAGGAGGAGAACCGCGGCCGCGGCCCCCTCCCCCGCCCTATGAAAAAGAAATTGACTTTTGTTTGGAGTTGGTGGAAAGTGGGGCTCGGGGCCCAGTCAATGGGGCGCCCCGCGGCGCGGGCTGAGTGGAGCGGGCCCGGAGCGCTGCGCGGCGGCCCCAATTAATCCGGCCTTTGTGCGCGCCGCGCCCCCGCCCCGCGCCCGCGCCCATTGTGCGGCTCGCCGGGCCGCGGATTTACCCTTTCCCAACAGCCCGTTTTGTCCCGGGCAGTTCGAGCGGAAGTTTCTCACTGACAATTTGCCCCAAATAGATAGATTTGTCAGGAGCGACCTTCGGGAAGGAAGCAAAAAGCCACCGGCCCGACGAAGAAGGCCGGGCCGGAGGAGATGGGGCCTGGACGTCCCACCCGCGGCCGCCGGGTGCCCCCCAAAGCCCCGCGGGGGCCCCCGTCCCCAGCACAGGCTGCGCCACACCCTCCGCGGGCCGGGCCTCCGTTTGCCCATCTGCGCAATGGGGCCCCGGCGCGCTCGCTGCCCTGACGCCAGAGCGTTAGGTCAATTCGGTTGGACGACGCTCACGGCCCCTCTCGCCACTCCTCCCCCCGACCTCCTTTTAAATTTTAAAATTTAAAACCTGGAACCAGACACCCTGAAGAGGCCTCGGCCACCCTGGGAAACAGGCCTGGAGGTGTGGGGTCGGGGCGGCCAGTCCCCGAGAGTGCACGTGGCTGCTTCTCTCCGGCCCTCGGCTCCTCCTCCACAAAGACGTCGGCCGCGCACATCCCAGGTGGTGCCTTTGCAAGGCCAGCTATTGTGCCCCCTGAGGCCAGCTCTGCACCCTTTGTCCCGGACGGCTCGTGACCTGGAGCTCTCCACTTGGGAGTCGGCCTGTGAGATCCCCCCCCCCTCCCCGGCCCCCGCCCACCAGGGCAGCCCTTCTCCTCCCAAATGACCTCACTTAATAAGCAAAAATCTGAAGGGGGCAAGAGGGGGGGGAACCAACAGGCTGTTGATGAAAAGAATAGTTACTGATTTCTTCACACTTAATGGCAAGTATGAGTCTTTTTAAAATACAGTCTCATACCAAACAGAGCTGTGAATTTTAAGCAGAGCTGAATCGTATTAATCAGTCGATGGGTTTGTTCCTTCTCTCTCGCTGGGATTTGAAACACAAAGGTTGGGACTCCGCAGTATCTATTATTTCTACTGTACCCCGGGCAATCGCTTTCTCGCCTCCAGAAAATTTCCTGCTCGTTGCACCGGAGAGAGAGAGAAAAAAAAAATGGAAACAAAAATAAAATCTGTTTTTGTTTATCCACCAGGTGAATACACACTTGAGCTTCACACAGAGGAAACCCTAGGTGGTCTTTAACAAGATTCCAGTGGCTCGGAGCTACAATTTAGAGGAAATAAGAATGCATACACAGTGTCAATAGTATTCAAACAAACATCCCAGACGACAGAATCAGAGTTACTAGCGATGATGCTTTGGGCTTCTAATTCGCCGCGCCTGTCTGCAGCCAAACAGCGGCAGGATTTTTTTTTTTTTGCCTCCTTTGCGTGTATCATGTTAAACAATGCATTTAACAGCAATATCCTTCAGAACAGTCCCTCTGTCTGAAACAGAAGTGAATGGTTTAGCAATAGGGATGAAGCCAGTAGCAAGAATGTCTTTCATGCCAAAGGGGCTCTAACCACTCTGCTAAAAATCAACTCCTTCAAGCGAGTCCACATCTCTCTGATGCTGTATGCCCCGCAGTGCGTGTCTAAATACACACAGCTCTTCACACCCGCCCACACTTGCACAGTGTTTTACAAGTTGATTAATTTGTGAACTGTACTAAAGTGTACTTCTGGAGCTTGATACTATTAAAGAAATAAACAAAAAGAAGGTAAGGTTATTTTGCATAATTCCTTCCTCCTCGCTTCCAGACAAATATTAAAGGTTACTTTGGTGACCAGGACATTGGGACGAAGGCATTCCTTGTATTCTCCAAACATGCAACTCTAAATCACTAGTCAGCTAATGCAACGGAGCACACACACGTTTAGGGATCTAACTATGGTGATTATACATTGTTTTAGCTAGGCATACGCGCATGGACCAAAGTTGAATTACCTCCACTGTTTTCATTGCTGCCATTTAGCATTTATTAAGCACTCCCTTTGCACTAAAAGAGAGTGAAGACATAATCAAAGAATCTCAACCTTCAAAAAAAAAAAGGCATCTAAATGTTTGTGATCTCTAGAGAGCTACACATGTGTTGTGGGAGGGATGCGTGGGGGTATTTCAAATATTTCATTATTCAATGTCCTGATCTGATGGAAACATTGGGTTTCAAATCCCTGTTTAATCTACTTCAAAATTATGTCAATTACACCTGCCATGTCTGAGACCGGGAGAAGTCTGCTACCTAGCCCCTGAGCTCTGAACTGCTCTACCTGGAGGCTAGCCCTCCTCCCAGCAGGCAATCATCTTATGCCCTGAAGCATGAGATCTGATTACCCCTATCATCATCTTAGCTTGCATAGATACAGATGTTATTAACGGCTGTAGTTTATCCAACCCTTTTTTGAAACGCAGCTGCAGCATTTGACTTGGGGACCTCCTGTGAATCCCACTGGTTGACTCCGTCTGGCACAAAGCACGTGGGGCTGGGGGGAGGGAGAAGAGAGGGGGAGGTTTGTTTTGTTTTGGAGGGTGGTTTTTTTTTAATATCAGACTTCTCTAAATAGGCACGCAGCATCTTTGTTAAGTGATGTGCATTCTGAAATTGCTTACTAGAATAGGACAACAGCGTGCTTGTGTGGACTAGATCATTTGGAAACAAAGCATACCAGAAACTGTGGTGTTTTCCACTGCATTGACAGAGACCAGCTATGTGGTGCCGATATACTTAGTCACAGAATAAAGAATCCTATCTTACTCTCAAATATGTTAGTCACATTCACACCAGGCTAATCTGTATTGTGTAACAATGGATCCTACTGGTGTTGAAATAGTAATCTGGGTAGAGCAGGTCCTAAACCTGCTGCGGAAGGAATAGAGAGGCATTTTTAAAATGTGAAAGGCCCAGATTGGCAGTCCACATGGATCAAATTCAGTGATTAATCAAATTTTTCTCAGCATTTACTATTAGTGTTTCTAAGCAGTCGTTCTTGTTGCTCACACGATTCCCTCTACAAAACAGAAAGAGACCTCACAGGGTTTCCACCCATTGGGACGGAAATTTTTAAAACACTGACAGAGAGGGAATCTGAAGAAAAAGCTGTGAAGTGGAGGAATCTGAAGTTTCAGAAATACCGAACTCTTCCTTCAAGATGCCCAAAACGCTTTTCTTAATTCTGATGATTTCGCTCCTAAGAGGGTGAAATTGCCTTAATTGGAGCTTCTGCAAGCCCTGATGGGGAATAGGAGATAGCTCAGTGCAGTGCAGTTAGCATTTCAAAGAGCATTTGGCACAGCATCCAGAGACCCAGGTTCTGGGGTTGCCGCTTTTTCCAAATGAGTGACCTAGGACAAGCTTTGTCTCCACGGGTCTCGGTCCCCTTTATCTGTAAAATGATGGAATTGGATGAATGTTGATCTGTAAGGTCATTTTTTACTTGTGCGCTCTGTGATTCTGAGCTAAACGGAAGCCAGATCAGACTGTGTAATTCATAGGAAATTAGGAAGCTGGAGAAGGAGGCTTGGTGGATTCTCTTCCTGGATGTCGTTTGCTTTCTTGTTTCTCTAGTCATTCTTTGGTTCTAGCCAAAAATGACCTGCACAGCTTCCCAAGGTTTAGTGGTCTGGGGGACCTGTTCCCAATCCCCGCCCCCCATTGCTGAGGCACAGCAGGCAAGACCCACCACACACACTTCAAGCCTCAGCTTTTGAGTAGCTGCAAGCATCAGGCGCTACTCATACATTCTACGTTCATAAGGCACCAACCACTGTGTGCCAGAGTGCTAGGGGCTGGCGATCCAAAGATGAACCCGTCTCTGCTTCAAGGAGCTCCCAGGCTGGTTGGCTAGCTGGGTATCCCTCCTGTCTCCTTTTCACTCTTGCCATTAGGAAATAAGAAACAGGTAGCATTGTCTCTGTTGATCTATCGTCCTGTCCCGGGAGAAGAAAAGAAGACTATGTTTTTTCCTTGCCCCTGGTACTATTCTGAGTGTTTTCATTTTAAGTGCATTTCAGGCATTGGCCGGTGTGGCTCAGTTGGTTGGAGCGTGGTCCTATACATGGACACGTTTTAGGTTCGATTCCTGGACAGGACTCATGGCTAGGCTGTCTGTCTCCAATTGGGGTGTTTACAAGAGAAGCAGTCAATCAGTGTTTCTCTCTCATCTCTCTCTCTCTCTCTCTCTCTCTCTCTCTCTCTCTCTCTCTCTCTTTTTCTCTCTCTCTCTTTCTCATCAATGAACATATCCTCAAGCAAGGATTGAAAAATAATTAAAAGTATATGAATAAATATATCTGAGGTCATCCCCTAGTGAGGGAGCCTAGGTCTTAAATGAAAGGAATTTGACATTCGAACCACAGTGAATTCTTTCTGGAACAAGGCAGGATGTCAATAAATAACATATTTAATGTAAGAAGTAAAGTAATGGATGGGAGAAGATGTTTCTGTTTGATTATTCTTGGGGAAAGAATTATATCACAGTACAGAGACACTCTGGAAGGTGCTAATGGCAGCCTGCCTGTAGGCCTGCATTTCTTCTGCTGAGGTGGCCTTGAGGGAAACACGATGTGTTATTTGTGAAAGGTGAGGGGGTGGGGGTGGGGGGACTTGTCCAACAGTGTCTTAGTGCTGCTGCTGTTAGCAGTGCTATCTTCCCACTGACAACTCTTAGCCAACAAAAATCCAAGAAAAACTATGCTACCCATAGGTTCTAAAACACCTCTGTCTCCCTTATGGCTCTTTCTCTGTGTTCCTTTTCTGAGTAGAGTTAGATGGGAGGCAGACAACTTGAAGAGAGGCCCACAACAGAATGATGAGACGGTGTCTTGCATTCTGTCACTTAGAAGCCCTCACTGAGCACCTGCTGCCTGCTAGACACTCTGCTCTGTAACCCACCTTCTCTCTCATGCACCACCCACTGGGGGAAACAACAACCAACTACAGGTTAAATTGTGACTTGGAAGCGGGAGAACTTTCTTCTTCAAGTAAATAAGCAAATAAATGAAAACTCTCATGCCAGCGTCTTGTGGAGAGTGAACATCAAACCTCAGCCAAGCTCTACTGGTAAGTTTTCACAGCCATTTCTTGGGTCTGAATGGTTCTCAACTCAGCTCCTCGATGAAGTGAGGGTCATTTTAAAGAAATGCATCTCCAGAGGTAGAATGGCCTCTGAAGGAGGGTTGGTCACTGGTTTGGGAAGGGTTCTCTGTTTCACACCAATTTCATCAGCTCTGCTTGCTGCTAAGAAAGCTTTTTCTTTCTTCTTTGCTGTTTTAATTTAGAAGAATGAAGGGACAGTGAATGGAGAAAGATGACAACATTTTTTGGAGAAGCTTGTGAACAGAGAGGTAGGGATCATACTCTGACAGTGTACTGTGCCTTTATACAATCTTAGTGAACAGGACTCTACCTCCCCTTTAAAATGGATGGGAAGTGCCCTAACCGGTTTGGCTCAGTGGGTAGAGTGGGTTCGATTCAGGTCAAGGGCAAGTTGCAGATCAGGCTCCTGAAGGGGGCACTCAGTCGATGTGTTTCTCTCACATTGATATTTCTGTCTGTCTTTCCCTCTCTCTTCCACTCTCTCTAAAAATCCTCAGGTGAGGATTGGGAAAAATAATAACAATAATAAAAATAAAATAGATGGGAAGTGGCATTAGCAAAAGAGTAAACTACAACACAACACATTTTTAAGCAGCAGTAAATTTTCCTAACACAAGGCCAGCTACCCCACTCCACACTGCCTTAGGGTCCCTTGTATATTTTCCAGAGAGTCCTGTGTTTTAATCCACTCCACAGCATCTATCTCTTATGTATCTGCTCCCTCTGTAACCTCCTTGAGAAGGGGTCATGTCATTAATCTCTGGCACAGAGGGGGTGCTCAGTAGTTGATGAATGGTGTGGATTGGTTGATGGACATAGAGACCCTTAGATTCCATGGTTCTTCTCCTGTTCTTACTTCTTATCTTCTGGACCAAAATGTGAACATCCTCGAATAAAAGATGCCTTCCCTGTCTTTTGGCTTTGGTTTGTTAGAGAGTTGCATATTCACAAGAGGCTGAAGAGGAAGTTAGAGGCTACATTTGGATCTGGTCAGAAGGGCTTAAGCTCCACTAGCTTCCCAAGAAAACACTATAAACCAATGATTTTCAACCTTTTTCATCTCATGGCACACATAAGCTAATTACTAAAATTATATATATATATATATATATATATATATATATATATATATAATTTTGATTATATATATAATTTTGATTATATATATATAATTTTGATTTGTTCACACCAGACGACTTTTGTTTTTTAATTTGACAATCTAAGAGAAAAGAGGTGAGTGCCCCCGACCTAAATAGTCAGGTATGGCATGTTTTAAAAATTCTTGCAGCACACCAGTTGAACGTCACTGCTATAAACTCATCTTTGAACTTTAGATCTTGCCTCTGTTGAAAGGCATACCTGAGATAGATGGCATTTGCTGCTTATCAATCATTTCCCTTAGAGAGCGCACAGGAAACAAATCTGTGAAAGCTAAGACTGAGCAGGGCATAGTCCTCTTACATATAATGATCTGGCACCTCTCCAGGGAACTAGAGAGGTCTAGTCACTTGCCCAAAGTTACACAACTAGTTGGGACAGAGCCTGAACCACACCACCTTCTGGCTTCCAGTAGTTTAGCTTTGCTGTGCCTCCAAAAGCTTCTTGGGCAATCTGCAGGTGACTTTCCTCCTTCATTCGTTCACCCAACATTTACCTAGTATGCATGCAACACTTGCTAAGAGTTGAGCAGCGTGCTGGAGCCGGTGGATGGGATGATGAAAAGGAACAACTCCTGCCTGCAGAGGCTTTCTGCTCTCACCCGCACCCAGGAAGGCCCACGTGTCTACACCTTCCACCTGCAGCAGTGTTGTAAGCCAGCAGAAGAGAGCCAGCACTCTGGCTCCAGCTCCTCCCACCTACCGGGGATCTTGTCCTTACTCTTGCCGCAGAACCAATCATGCCAGAAAGTCATCATGATGATTTCAGAACTGCATTGTGATTTATGCAAAGCAAGAGGATAATTACAGGCGGGAGGGCAGACGCAGTGGAACAGGCTATTGGTGTGTGCCTTTTGCCAGGGCTGGATGGTGTGTGTGTGTGTGTGTGTGTGTGTGTGTGTGTGTGCGCGCACGCTTGCACGTGGTTCTACTGAGAGGACTTCTTAACATTCTGCTTCTTTAGGAACTGGTAACAGGAGAAAGAGGGAACATTGCCATTTTGATTGGGAGACAATCAGGTGTGCCTCATGCATAGTTCCCAAAAGTTTGATGCCTACAAATACACCAGCAGGGTGAAAGTGTTGGGGAGCAGGACGAGTTTGCACCCCTGGAGAGCCAGTCCTCCTACCTGCAAAACCTTGCAGGCACCAAGAAGGGGCTTCAAGTTCTCCTCACCACAGAATTCTCAACTCCCCCACCCCCACCCCAGCTGTACTCTCTGACACCAGATAAATTACTTGGACTCTTGAAGCTTTTTGTACTCATCCCCTTCCCCCCCCCCACACACACACACACAAACACACTCTCTGAGTCCACACGAGGGTGGTGGTGGCAGCAAGTGGACTTCTGGCGGGAACGAGAACCCCAGGCCGCCCGCCCCAGCCTGGGGCAGCGGTGACTGGGTCTTTGCCACCTCGGAAAGAACTTCCCGTTCTGGGCGCGGAGTTTGAGTCTGCACCGTGTCGCTGGCGGGACTGGCTGCTCAAGCGTCCGCCCAACTTGGCTGTCAAAAAATGTTGATTTCTTGTCCTGCCTCCTAAAACAAAAACAGAAACAACACCCCCCCCCCCCGCCCGCATGCAGGCTTATGGTTTTGCCCCACCATTTCCTAATCTTAACCCCAACGTGGAAAACTGGGGGTGGGTCAGTTAGGAGATGGTTGTCCCCTTCCTGGTCGGTCCGCATGTCCCCGGCCCCCACCCTGGTTGCTGCGCGACCCCAGAGAGGGCGGCGGGCTCCGAGGGTTTGGGCCCGGCCTCTGCAGAAGCGGCTGTCCGTGCGCGGCGGGCACTGGAGGGCACAGAGAGAGGCGCGAGGACGGAGGAGCTGATGCCCCTCCCAGGCCTGGGGCCGGGGGAGAGGGGGCGGAGGGACACGCGAAATCACTCACTTGTGGTCTTACTGGGATCAAAGCCCGGGCTGACTCTGAGCCTGAAGACCCTGGGGCAGGGGGTGGGCGGGGAGAATTGCAGGGTGCTGGCCTGGGCTCTTACTCCTCTCCCCTCCACCCCATCCCCACCTCCTTCTCCCACCCGCTGCTCCCCAACCTGCGCGAGGGCTGGGGAGCAGGAGGTGTGACCCCTGACCTCTGGCCCGGCCTGGCCCGGAGGGAAGGCTGGCCCTGGTGGGACAAGGTCAAGCTGCCGGGAGAGCTTCACTCAGAAGTCATCTGGGAGTCGCCGGCTGCCGGGGCGCGCTCCCCGGGCCGCATCGGCATCGCGGGAGGCGGGCAGGCGCTCCAGGGCCCCGGGGCCTGCACCGGAGGGCCAGCAAAGCCCGCCGGGCCGAGCTCGGGAGCGGAGCCTTGCCCTCCGCCGCTCCAGGGCGGGCGGTGGGCGCGCCCGGAGCTCCGCTCGGCTCGGGCTGGGGTGCGCTTTGCCTTGGGCAGCGGGCGGCCCCTTGCTGGATGGAGGCTGGCGCCCAAGCGGACCTCGCCGCCCCAGACCTCCAGCCCCCACACAGCGCCCTCAGCTAGAGCCCTCCCCGGGTAGCTGCAAATACCTAACTACTCACCTCGGGGCCGGATCCAAGTTTCGCCCAACGGGAAGGGCGCGGGACCAGGGATGAACCCACCCACCTCCACGGCGGCATCCGGCACGCGCCTCCCCACTCACGCAGTCACCGCGGTCCTCCCTCCACGAATTCCTCTGCAGAGAGAAGGGGAAAGGCGGCGTTCTGAGAAAGCTCCGTCTCCCCTCCCCTCCCCTCCCCTCTTGCCATGAAATATAATAATTCTTTTTTTCTTTTTTTTCTCTTTTTTTTGGTCACCGGCGCAGCCCTGTCCTCGCCGTCACGCGCACGGCAGAGCCACACACTCTCCACAGCCGCGCTCGCCCGCCGGCCCCCAGAGCGCCTGCATTTTCTTTGGGAGCCGCTGGGAGGTTCATTAATATCATTAGCATTTAACCCCCTCCCCCTCCCCCTCCCCACCCCCGCCCCGCACATGGCTGACGTCAGGCCCCGCCGGGAGTTGGGGGAAAAGCTAAGTGGGCCAGGGACGCCCCATTCCCCTCCCCGCGGCCGCCCGTCCGCGCGCTCCCGCGGACCTCACGGGGCCCAGCCCGCGGCGGCGGCGGCGCCCAGTCGCGGGGTAATGAACTTGGGGGGCCCCGCGCCGCGGCGAGCGCGGCTGTCCCCGGACGCCGGGAGCCGGCCGCCCGCTCCTTCGGGAGGCTCCCCAGCAATCTAGCGGTCCCCCCTCGGCGCTCGCCTGCCTGGAGGCTGCGGCTGTTTCCTTCCTTCCTTCTCCCCGGGGAAGACCGGCGGTCTGCAAAGAGCTGTCCCCACGCTGCTGCGTGCCCAGCGCAGAGGGACAGGCGGGAATGGAGAACGAGAGGAGTCTGGCCCTCGTTGCTCCGTAGGAAGACCGTTGTTTTTTTGTTGTTGTTTTTTTCCGTGCGTCTCCATTTGTGTCCTTCAACAACACCCCCCCCCCTCTCTCTCGTTCTCCCTCCTTCCTCTGTCTGTCTGCCCCTCCGCCTCTCCATCTGCCTGTCCATGCGTGTGTGTCCCTATCAGGCGGCGTCCCCCAAAGCTGCGGTTTTGCAAGAGCCGGGAAGAAACTTAAGGACGATGCTTGCATTTCCACGGCGGAACGAATTCTGAGCGCCGCACCCCCGTCCCCCACCCCCACCCCCGGGGAGCCGCGCGCGCCCGGCGCCCACCTGTCCGGCCCGGGAGCCGCGCAGGCTGGAGGGCGGCTGGAGAGCCGGGGAGCCCGGCGGCGGCGGCGGCGGCGGCGGCGAGGCGGACGCTGTCGGCCGGGACTCCCACCAGCCGCTGCGCCCCGGGACCGCCAGCATGAGCAAGCCGGCCGGATCAACAAGTGGGTACCTTTCTTCGGTCCGCCGCTGGGTCCGGGCGCGCAGCCCGGGGCGGGCGGGTGGGCGGGCGGGGAGGCCTGGGCGATCCTGCCCGGAGTGCAGCGCCTGGGACCCCGGGAGAGGGGCTCCCCGGGCGCGCGTGGTTGGCCCGGCTTCTTGCAGACTGTGGGTCGGAGCGTTTCGTGGTGCGGGAAGAACCATTCGTTAGCCCTGAACCCCTTGATCCCCCCCCCCTCTCTCCGGCAAGGTGGGGAGGCTGCAGCCCATGCAGCCAGCCCGCCAGTCCCGCGAGTTCCCTCCACTTGGGTGCGGGGCGGAGGGGCGGCGGGGGCGGAACTAGGCCTCAGCCCGGCCGCCCTGCGCTCGCTCCAAACTCCCGGCCCCGCGCGGCGCGCAGAGGCAACTCCGCGAAAAGCGGATTTTGAATGGAATGCTTTGCACCCCGTTTCTAGCCACTTCGGATAATCCTGCAAACTGGGAAGCAGAAACCGTTTAAAAGTCACATTTCTTCCCCCTTAATCCTAAATCCGCATAGGTCAGAACCGGGGAATTTGAAGTATGGCGAACCGCTCTAGCGAAGAGGGAGAGGACCAAGTCCCTAATCCCAAGGACTTTGGGAGCGGGAGCGCCGCCGAGGCAGGAGCGTGCGGCCTGTTTGCTTCTTCGCGCGGTTTTTTTTCTCCTTCAAACTTGCTTGGCTGGCGGCGGTCCCCCTAGCGCAGGGCGAGGTGGACGCTCCAGGGCCTTGGCGTGCCCAGCGCCTGCGGAGCCGGGCACAGGCAGGCCCGAGCCCGTGTGGGCGGCGCGGGCCCCAATGCTGGGATCTCCCTGGGCGTTTCAGTTCCCGCCTTCCGGTGGCCCAGGCCTGCCCTGTCCTGGGTCCGAGGCTGGGGGTGGCCGCTGCTGCAGTCACCTGCAGCATATTGGGTGCCCCCTCCGCTCCTTACCCTCATTATCTTATCGGGAGTCTGAAAGTTGGCAGAGTCCGAGAGACACTTCTGAGAACTGATAGCGAAGACCCACTGACGTGGGGGTGCGATTCCTGCCCATCCCATGTGGGTTGTGTTTTCACTTTGTCTGATGGCTTTGGTTTGGGTGCTGCCCTCTTACCAACTAGAGCAAAGTGAACGTGAACAGAAGGAGAAGAGGAGGCATGTTTAGATCCAGGCAGAGGGGAGAGAGAAGGAGCCTTAACCGCGATCTGCATCTGCGTCTGCATCTGCATCGGGCTGGCACTGGAGGGCTGGCCTACTCTGGCCGGGCTGATGGACCCTCTGGGGAGGGAGCGAGCTCGTGCTTGTGTGGCCCACGTCCCGCTGTGCAGGGTCCCTCTCGGGAGGCTCGGAGGCTCGGAGAGAGACCTTTCCCGTGGCATCCCGGGCCTCACTGCCCAAACCCAAGCCCCGGGCCCTGCAGGCCTCCTGCTCGCTCTCCCTGACAGCCCCCACTCTTGCACCCACTCTTGCACTCTTGCACTCCGACTCTTGCACCCCCTCGGGTCCAGAGCCGCCTTGGTTGGGGGCATTTGTGAAAGGTGAGGCCTCGGAGGAGGCGCGAGAAGGAGCGGACAAGAAGCCCGCTCGCTGGGGACCGGCCCGCGTGCCAAGGACTAGGACGCTGTGGTCCCTCCAGGCTTTTAGGGAAAAGGGAAAAAAAGACAGTTTGATTATCGGGAAAACTTTGGACCTTTCCAACTTTCCGAGAGCCTGAGTTTGGCCACAGGAGTCAGGCGCCCCCCGCGCAGTTCCAGCCTCCACTTCGGAGGTTTCTGGGGGCGAAGGACCCGCGCCCGCCGCGCCGCTGCAGCTGGGCTCTGCCTGGCGGAGGCTGCCCGCCCGCACCCGCACCCCGCAGTCTGCACCCCGCAGTCCTCAGTCTGCACCCCGCAGCCCGCAGCCCGCAGTCTGCACCCTGCAGTCTGCACCCCGCAGTCTGCACCCCGCAATCTGCACCCCAAAGCCCGCACCCGCACCCGCGCCCGGGTCGGCCGGAGGCCCGCGCAGCCGGGGAGGGCGCCGGCCCGGCCTCGCGGTCTGCAGCCCGCGCCTCGCCCGGCGGCTGGAGAGCGGAGCGCGGTCGGCGGGGAGCCCCGCCTGGGTGGTAACGAGACCGCGGCCGGTCACCCCTGCGGCCCAGACTAACTTCTTTCAACAGCCTCTGATGGTAATTACAGTAATCGAAGCTGCCATATATCTTTAGGCAATTATGATACACAAAAAGCCCTGAGGGGACCCCCTGGCGCGGGGAGTTAAGAACGGTTTTCCAGCCCCGGGAAAGCCCCGCCGGCCGCACGTCGGAGCGCGCTCGGCTTACTAAGCCCGGAGCTCTGCAACGGGGTCAACCAGCGTGTCTCGTGACCCCCGGTCACCTTAACGCGGCTGGGCCGCGGGGTCTGAGGCGCAGGGATTTTCGCATTCCTCCCTCCGGCGCCCGCCCCGGGCGGGTAGCGGGTCTCCCGTCGGCCCGGGCCAGGCCCAGGCCGGGCCTCCCCGCAGCCGCCGTGGCCGCGGGGGTGCTGGTCGCGGAGCCGGGTGCTCCCCCCACTCCTTGGGGGTTCTCCGGGGAGTGTACCCTGGCCTCCTCTGGATAGCAAGCGGGGACAAGAGCCCCTACCCTGCTTCTCCTGCGCGCTTATCTGGGATTCTTCAAAATTCCCCGGGGGGAGAGGACAGCGGGGGAGACCCCGAACGTGGACCGCAGCGGAGGCAGAGGGCGCGAGTTTATGCACAAGGGGTTGGTTGCAAATTATGGAAACCCAATGCACTGCTGCAGATTGGGCGGCGGTGCCCAGAGGCGCCAGTCCCTGCTGGGGGGCCCTGCGCTTCCTGGGGCGCAGCGACCAGACGGAGAGGCGAGGGGCCGGCCCCGCGGCGGCCGCCCCGCGCTCTCTCCAGCTCCTCCCCCCGCACAGCCTCTCCTCCCACCCCGCAGGAAGGGGGTGGGGTGGGGGGCTGCGTGCCCAGGCGGTGGTCGCCGCGCCTCGCGCCTCCCCGCCGGCCTTTGTCACCGCCCGAATTCCCATGCTACTCTTTTTGACGGGTCACTGGTGGCTCTGTGGGCAGGTGCTTCGGCGGGGTTGTAATTACCCCGGCCGAGCCCGGTGGTTGCCGACCCTCCCCTCCCCCGCCCTCCCCCCACTCCCCCTTCCTTCCACCCCGGCCCCCAGCCGCCACTCCTCCGAGGCCACCGCGTGGGGTGCCCGCCCGCCTGGACGCGCGGAACCCACCGGCAAGTTCCCACCTCCGACGTCTCAGGGGCGTCCCCACGCCGCGCCCTCACCCGCCACCCCCTCCCTGACCAGCCATCCTCACCCCCCCCTCCCCGCCCCGCCGAGCGCTCCAGGGGGCAGCTGGGCAGTTTCCTCCGGCCCCAGGCCTCCCCGGTCCAGACCGAGGCCTGTGCATGGGCAGCAAAGACAAATCAAGTGTTAAGGAGTTAATTATTAGGAACTATCATTATTACTAAAGTGTTCGTTAAGTTTTTAACACTTTATTCAGTGCCCCCCCACCTCCGTTTGTGGGAGGAAGGGTTTCTGAGTCCCTGTAAGCCACTGCAGGCTGGTGGGACCCTTCTCCATTCTCAGAGGAAAATAGCTCCCTCCCTACGGGAGTTGTTGGATAGTGCCCCCTCCTCTACATTCCTTCAGAGCCTGCGGACACCCCAGCCCTGAGGGGATTTCGGGGGAAAGTTCCCTTCCATCTGGCGACTGCAAAAGCCAATGGACAGGGGCGAGGGAGGACCACAGGCTAGACTGAGAGCGATCGGGCAGGCCCGTTAGAACCTCCGCCCGGGACAGCCAGCGGGAAAACGGGGAGGAAGGGATGCACAGAGGACCCCGGGTGGAAACACGTCTTGAAGGAAGAAGCTGGCGGCGAGTGGAGGTGCTTCGGGAGGACCTGCCCGGTCCAGGGCTACTTACTTTGGGGAGAGATGGTTTTCCTAAAGAAAATGATTTCTCAAAAGCGTGCCAGCAAGCGTTTTGAGCGCATAGGTAAAGCGAAAGCTGGGCCAGGACCACGACTCTTATTACCATTAATAACCCTAGTATTAGCATTACAATAATCGTCCTGATCATAACCACCTCCCGGCGGCGGCGGCTGGAGGAAAACGCGACGGCCTCCCAGCTGCCGCCCCCGTTCCAGCCGCGTTTGTGTTTCTCCTCCTCCCGGGTTTTCCCGGGTTTACGTTTCCAGTTTGCCTCCTCGCGCTCACCGGCAACTTTCTGTGTCCCGTGCAGGCGCGGGGGAGGGCGGCGGCCCAAGTTGGCGGAGCCCGGAGGCCGCGGCGGCCTAGGCCTGCGGTAACCTTTCATTCCCAATGGGCCCCGGCGATTAGAGGAGACCCCAATACATGTAGCGGTGCATGAATAATGCTCATTGTAGGAAACTGACACTTGCTCAGGGAAAAAAAAGTGTGACTATAAAATCACTTCATTATTTGCTTTTACCGCAGCCTCGGTGCTAATCCCCTCAGAGGTCAGATTGCTTAGCATCTCTCTCTCTCCCTCCCTCCCTCTCCCCTTTCCTCCCGCTCCTCCGCCCTCCTCGCCTGCTCGCCCCTGGCCCCCTTCCTTCCCCGTCCCTCCTGCGATTTCAGGCCGCATTTTAGACATCCCCTGCAAAGTGTGTGGCGACCGCAGCTCGGGGAAGCACTACGGGGTCTACGCCTGCGACGGCTGCTCCGGGTTTTTCAAACGGAGCATCCGAAGGAACCGGACGTACGTCTGCAAATCTGGAAACCAGGTACCTTAGCCAGGCTGCATCGCTCAGCTCCCCTCGGCTGCCCGCCCCTCCTTTGTTTGTGCCCAAGGACGGCTCTGCGCACAGGAGACCCAGACCTTGACTTCTGGGGTTCTCTCTCTCTCTCCAGACTCAACTCTTTGGGGCCCTTTCCCTGGGGCAAGGCGGGGCAGAAGGGTTGTGGGTGAGGTGGGAGTAGGTGGAGGGGGGACTGTGAGGGTAAGGGAAGACTGGTGAGTCTGCAGTAGGAAGTCTGAAATCCCAGCGTCCCACCTCCCCCCCCCCCCAAAACACTTGAATCCTCTAACACTTTGACTTTGGGTAAGGCCCTCTCCTAGTGTCGTGAAAGCCAGACCAGGGGCCCTAAGGGACTTAAACATCTAAACCTCAAATGTGAGCAGGAGAAAGGGCTACGTGGTGCTGTCTGCCCTCCACCCCCATCCCTAGCACCCATGCCTGGGGCGGCAGAGGTTAGGGGAACAGGGCGTCCTACTCAAAGTTGAGACTCAAAGTGAGTGTTAGCCACTTGGGGCGGAGAGGATTCTGTGTTCTGTGAAAGGCTGTGCCCTTCAACTCTTCTACCTCTGGCTGAGCCTTGTCAGAAAAGGGCTGAGAGAGCGGGAAGAGAAGGCTTGCACGGAAGGAGTACGCGGGACCTTCTCTGCAGAGACGTGCCTGGTTGGTTGTGTTTTGGTCTTGGGCAGGCTGAACTGTCTCCAAGAAACAGGGGAGTCCAGACATAGACTGAGTGTGAGCCAAAGCTGCCAGGAAGAGCGACTAGGAACCCCTCCCCCCCCCCACACACACACACCCCGCCTCATTTTCCAGCCCCGTAACTGGCTTATTTCAACCTATGGGCCATGGTAGGCAAACTTCGGCTCGAGAGCCACATGCGGCTCTTTGGCCCCTTGAGTGTGGCTCTTCCACAAAATACCATAGCCTGGGACAGTCTATTTTGAAGAAGTTAGAAGAAGTTTTAAGTTTAAAAAATGTGGCTCTCAAAAGAAATTTCAATCATTGTACTGTTGATATTTGGCTCGGTTGACTAATGAGTTTGCCGACCACTGACTTAGGGGATCAGCCTTTTGGTCCCACACTTTGCCCTCTCCGTAGCCAGGCACACAGACCCTCCAGCCCATGGCCACCACCGTGGCTCCCCAAAAGACCCTGGAGAGTGTAGTAGTCAGAAGTCCTCCTTTGGTGACCAAAGTGGTAAAACATTCTCACTAATTTAATATTTATGTATAAATATGGCACACATATATACAGCCCCATATATTGTTTGGTGCTAGCCGATTAATCTTTTCCTGAAGCCACGTCTGCTTCTATCAGTCTGGTAGACTTAGATTAACAACAAAAACAAGAAGACATCTGTATTTGGATAAGCGACTTGGAACTCTCCTGCCCTGTTCTTGTTTTATTGGGTTCACAGCTCTGTCTCAGTTTCTGGCTTTACCATATGGGCACATCGCATTACACACACACACACACACACACACACACACACATACACACACAGCGCTGAGGCCCAATAGCTCCACAGGAATGTGGGATTGCTGTGGGTTGCCAGATTCGAGCAAGTTTCTACTTAAATTGTCTTTTACTTTTACACAACCAACGCACAGATTTGGGGAATCAAAACCTCAGAGCTTAATGCCTGATATTGTCAAAGGGGTTGGCTATCAACACGCTGGTGTCAGTCCAAGTATTTGTAAAGGGGTGATAATAGGCTCATCAGGCGTGATGGCTGTCTCCTTGCAGAGAGAATAAATGCACGAGCGAGCGGAGGCAACTCATCCTTCTCCCCGGGCTCCAGATATTTATACACATATGATCTGATTTGGAGACACTCTTCACAACTAATGAAGGCTTCCATTCTGCATTAACATGTTAACAGAATACATTTGGGGAATCACGTCTGATGATGGGCATATGATTGCATTTAATAATAACTTCTTTAAGCCTCTTTACATTAAGCTATTACACTGGCCAGCAAAGATGCTCTGAAGAATTCACTTAGGAACCAAAAAAATTTTTCCTTTCTCTCTTTTATTCTAAGATTAGGTAAATAATGTTTCAGCTTATTGTTAACAGCAATTAGGGCCTTTAGAAATTGTTATAACCCCCAGCCTTGTATTTATTTTTTTTAAATCAACATTTTTAAATCAGAGGGGTGTGATCTTATACAACTCTGTTTTCTAATGTGTAATTATTCCCAAGGGATATTTTAGCAAATGTACTTACTCTAACTTCAACATATATAACATGTTGGTGTTATGAAGCAAAATAAAAGTACATTTATTTTATTCTCTTTTTTCTCATTGCAAATCTAACAGTAGCAACTCATATAAATACCAGAGAGCACCAAACTTATGTATTTTCTGTATATAATATATTTGTGACTCTTTATATAGATATGTATGTGTTTCCTCAGTAATAACACCAAATACTGAATGAGTTCCATAGGAAAATTTCTCTGCAAATTTCCTCTTTTAATGGCCAACATTTCCCCATAAAAATGCATTAGATAAAATATTTATTTTCTCACATGTCCCTGATAAATATTTCTAAGTCAGCAATTGCCTCGTTTTCTCAGTTATCACACTAATATTCTCAACCCATGTTATCATTTTGTCAGACAATTTATTACATTATCTTCCTGGCCATATTGACATGGAGAGCATTTTTAGATTTTGCCCAGGACTTGGTCTCTTCCCTTCTCACCCTTTCCTCTGCGGGCCCTGCCCTCCTAACCACTCTGGCGTCTGCCTCAACATACTTGAGAATGACGATGTGTCCATGAATCTGGGTTGAGACAAGGCTTTACGGTAACTCTCACCATGCTGCTTATAAGGACGGCTTTCAGTACAAAGGCAAGAGTGAGAAAACAGGGGAGTAGAGAATACATGGGAGATATTTATCTGACAAATAAATGGGCTCACCCAGAAAGTGAAAGAGAGAGGAAGACTAAGACCCTAAGTGGAAAGATAGCTAGTTGGAAGGGGGCCATGGCAGGGATCCTCCCGGGCCAGCCCACTCCCAAAGGGGCCCCCAGGCCTCCTCCTATGGGGCCAGGTCGCTGTCTTGGGTCCTGAAAAAGCCTCACCCCTCTGGTTTGTCCACTCACCAAGGTTCCCTCGGGAGCTTCTCCTCCCAGCACAGCAGAGTCTGGCACACCAGGCGCTGTGACTCTTCGTCTGCTGGGAGAAGGATTTTCCAACTTGAGCACTTTCACAGAGTCATGACTTGGTCCTCTTGAAGTAGCCCTGGGAATCCCAGTCCTTTCTTAACCTGGCCCTGCTGGTGCCCAAGGACTCACTGCTTCCGGGGACCCAGGTGTAGGTGGCAGGTTCTGTTTCCCCACCCAGTGCCTCCGGCTTTGCGTCACCATCTGAAGGCCCATGGAGGCCCACTGATGACCTGCACTCTGCGCTCTGTTCCAGGGAGGCTGCCCCGTGGACAAGACGCACAGAAACCAGTGCAGGGCGTGTCGGCTCAAGAAGTGTTTGGAAGTCAACATGAACAAAGATGGTAATCAGTACATCTTTTTACTCTAACAACGTTGATTGATAAACAAAATATAGGTACCGAAAATGCATGGCACTCCTGGGCATGCCAGCCGTCTTCCCAGCACTTCTTTCTAGGTGCTGGGAATGGCCTCAGGCTTTCAGTCATATCCTTCCTGATCTCTTAGCATGAGCCCCATCCCAACCCTCTTGGGCTTTCTAGAGCAAGGCCCAGGCCCACATTGGAAACCTGGGCTCCACAGTCACCCCCAAGAAGGCAGCGTTCCTTGGGACCCCACTCTGCCTCTCATCTTTTCTTGATTTTTTTTTTTTTTACAGAGAGGAAGAGAGAGGGATAGAGAGTTAGAAACATTGATGAGAAAGAAAGATCTGATCAGTTGCCTCCTGCACACCCTCCACTGGGGACATGCCCACAACCAAGGTACATGCCCCTGACCGGAATCGAACCTGGGACCTTTCAGTCCACAAACCGATGCTCTATCCACTGAGCCAAACCAGTTTCAGCTGCCTCTCATCTTAATTACTCAGTTCACCCTCCTCACAGCCTCTTGCAGGATCTCACAGTCTGGATAGTCTTTGGGGGAGGAGGAGATCAGGGACTAGGAGACTGACGTGTGGGAGGAGTGAGGACAGAAACAGGAGCTCGGGAATTTTGCAAATTTTTTTTGTGCAAATTTTGCAAATATTTGCAAATTCAATAGGATTCCAAATTCGGCACCGCCAGTGTGGCAATGTGGGCTTCCCCAGAGCTTTCCCTCCGTTTTACAGGAAGGGCTGAGAGGTTGGGTGAGGCCTGTGGGTGCCTCGGACACCAACTCCCAGGGGGCTCTTGTACATGCACAACAAGAGCTAGGATTCTGGGTGCCAGGTGGGGGCCTGGCAAGAGTGCCAGGCCGGGGCAAAGCAGGGTGGGGCGATGGGGTGGTGGGATGGTCATGGCCTGGAGGGAGGAATGGGGCCTCAGCACCAGGTGCCCCGAGTGGGCTTGGCATTCGCAGCCCAGGTGGCAGCCCTAGGAGGCACAGCAGCTTATGGGGGAGAGAGAGAGTGCTTTCCTGCCCTGCCCCCCAAGCAGGGGCGCGAGTCCTACCTGATGAACTTGTGTATTGACAAGTTGTCAAGTTGGGCGAAAGGAAGATTGCCCTGAATTAATTTGTTTGTTTAAGCTGTTGGTGGTAATTGTCACATCTCCCTGCCCTCCCCCAGCACACTCCGAGGTGGGCTCCCCCTGTCCCATCCCCCAGGGACCCGGGGCCTTTGCATCTGTGGCCCTCTCTGACTTTGCTGTGTGGGCTGGGGGTGCAGAGATGGCGGGGGGGGGGGGGGGGGGAAGAGGGGGTGGGAAGCCATCCTAGGGCCAGGAGAGGAAGGTCTGTGCAGAGCCTAGCTGCAGAGGGAAGCGGGGACGTGGATCCCTGGCTAGCCCCTCCCAGAGGGCTCTCACGGACAGAGAACCCTCGTCTTGCTTGAGGCATGTCCTCATCCGGATACTTGGTGCCGGGCTCCTCTGACATACCGCGTGGCTGCCAGCCCCCCTCAGAGCGCCCCCACACTCCGGGTGCCCTTGCCCGCCCTGCCCCTAGGCGTGTGGCTGTGTGTCTCCCGGGCCCTGACCCGGGGCCTGTGTCCGTCTGTCTCTGCAGCGGTGCAGCACGAGCGGGGCCCTCGGACGTCCACCATCCGCAAGCAGGTGGCCCTCTACTTCCGCGGGCACAAGGAGGAGAACGGGGCGGCCGCGCACTTCCCCGCGGCCGCGCTGCCCGCCCCCGCCTTCTTCACCGCCGTCACCCCGCTGGAGCCGCACGGCCTGGAGCTGGCCGCCGTGGCCGCCACGCCCGAGCGGCAGGCCCTCGTGAGCCTGGCCCAGCCCACGCCCAAGGTCAGGGGCCTTGCCGGGAGAGTCCCGGGAAGAGTGTGGGGTGGGGGGTGAGGGGAGGACACAGGGGCACCTGTTCCTTCCGAACTGGAATGGGGACAGGCAAAAGATGGGGCGACCTCGCAGGATGCAGGCAGAGCGCTGCCGGGAGCGCTGGGCCTGTGGCTCTTCTCCCTGGAGCCGGGGTTGCTCACACTTGAGGGTGCAGAACACTCTGTGAGCTGCTGCAAACGTGGACTCCCGGGCACCCTCTCCTTCCCCCACCCACGCCCCCCGAGGCCCTCTCAGCGCCTCTGGTGTGGGCAGGGGAGGGAGGCTGCACCTTTGGAAAGGGCCCTGGTGTCCAGCCCAGGCTGAGCCCCGCAGGCCGCCTGGGAAGTCCCCCGCAGGTCAGAAGAGCGGACATTTGTTTTGAGAAGAAGGAGAAGCGTCTCTGAGTTGCAAATGTGAGGGGTCTGTTCTCTCGGGCAAAGCTGTGGGTCGCTAACCTCAGAGGGGAGAGTGGAATTCTCTGAGGTTAGTTGGGCAGTTTGGGGAAGCTGACCTCATTCCCCAGTCTCCTCCCGCTCACTCTCTTCTGAGCCTCAAGGGTTGGTTTACCCCAGGCCCTCTACTGGCTGGGACACAGCCAGAACCGCCTCAAAAGGCTGGGGACTACCCTGCCCACAGCTCCCACTCCAGGCCAAGAAGGGATCTGGGTCTCCCCCAGAGGGCCAGCTGCAGCCCCACACTGCAGGGAAGCCAAACACCTGGGCACACACGCAGGCACGCACGCACAATATTTAGTATTGCTTCCTTACCCTTGATGTGTATAATAAGCTTGGGAAAGTAGTGTTATGAATATGTTGTCAGTTATGAATGGGGACGCTCTGTGAATGATTAAGATGTCTAATTGAAATATTTCCATAATATACTAATCCTTTCTAAAAATACTCATATGCATATTTGTGTTTGGGATGCCTATTAATTTGTACTTTTTTTCTCCACATCTATTTTTATGTACACAAATGTGAGCAGCTCTTTCTCTAAATTGGGAGACAGGCCTGGCACTTGGCTCAGCCCAAGGCAAATTTGCTGCAAGGGGATAAAAAGCCAGATGCCCCTCTGGAAGGAAAGGCCCACACAGCGGAAATGGGGGTCTCCCCCAACCATCTCCCAAACTCTATAGCTACAGTGTTTGGTTTTTATGCCCTGATAGCAACTGCCCGTTGAAGCAGAACATCCAAATTCCTATCCCCTTCTCTGTTCTAATTAGAAAATTAAAAAAAAAAAAAAGTTGGCTCTTCTTGCAAAGCTGCGGTTTCCTCACTCCCTGGTCTCTCTGTTTCTTCCCCACCCAGTACCCCCATGAAGTGAATGGGACCCCCATGTATCTCTATGAAGTGGCCACAGAGTCAGTGTGTGAATCCGCTGCCAGGCTTCTCTTTATGAGCATCAAGTGGGCTAAGAGTGTGCCAGCTTTCTCCACCCTGTCTTTGCAAGACCAGGTATGACCAAGAGGGCCCAGAGGTCTTGAGGGAAGGAAGCTGGGAAGAAGCCACAGGAACTATAGGTTACCTGGATAAATCACCAAGCTCGGGCATCAGTCCTTAACAGCGAGGAGGGATCTATCTTTGCTAGCTTCTTTCTACGGGTTCAGAATATCTAGCTATGGACCTTCCTAAGAAATGTAAATTATGTTAATTTGGAGACTTCATATATGGTTTATGAAAAAACAAGCAAGGGCATTAATATTTTTAGTTTAATTGAAACTTCAAACTTAATCACAAATTCTTAACGACTTTTTAGAAATTGTTAGTAAAAACTGTGCTTTCTTAGAACACCGGAACTGAGAGAAATAGAAGAGCATTCTCTTCTAAGATTTTTGGAACTCTATTCTATATGCTCAGCTTTATGGTGTTTTTTTTTTTTTTTATCGTGATAGAGTTGGGGCCACTAATTTACCAGTGTATACGATTAAAGGGTGTATTGCAGGCTAAGCTCTCTCTAGATTTTTTAAGTCTTTTAGATATTTTGTAAACAAATGGGCGTTGTGCATAATTCTGCGGTTGTAAATGATATTCTGAGGCAATAAAAGTTTGTGCTGCTAAAAACTGCATTGTACCAAAACCCAGAAATTTTGTTGTTAGGGGCATCAGAAATGGCCTCTGCCAGAATTTTTCTAAACTTAAGGGAAAGGAAGAGAATGAAGTGTTTCCAACCTTGGCTGTTACTAGTGCATTCTTGGGAATTAATGACAAATTTCCCAAAAGGCTAATAAGTAGTTCTAAAAGCAAAGGATTTATTTCTTAAATTCATTTTATACCTAATTAAGGAATAATAGGGCCCCTTAATATGACGTACATTTCCTACAGAGAGACCTGGCAATGTGCTAAAGACATTTAATCTTCTAGCATGGAATGTTCTTTTTTTTTTTTTTTTTCATGACCTGGACTTTCAAACACGGCCAGAATTCGATACAGTTTACCTTGCATTTTTAAAATATTCTTTTTGTACTTAATATAATAAAAATAAAGCATTTTGAAAATTTAACCTTTTGATTTTAGTTACAAGCCTCCATGATTTAGCTCTTAGTTTCTGAAAGGAAATCCTTTCAAATAAATCATCCAGAATTGGCTGGATTTAAAAAAAAAAAAGATTTTTCAAGATAATTAAGTTCTATCTTTGACCTGGTTAGCTGGTTGGCTCTAATCATTTGCTGTGTGTGTGTGTGTGTGTGTGTGTGTGTGTGTGTGTGTGTGTGTGACAGAGAGAGAGAGAGAGAGAGAGAGAGAGAGAGAGAGAGAGAGAGAATTGGCTATTTTTTCTCTCAAAACAAGTATTTGTAGACTCTTTAATTCAAACAAAATTTATTTACTGTCTGCTACTCAGCCCTTCGATGGAAACCCTTCAACAACTAGCAAACTGCAGTGAAGTGGAACCCAGTATATTCATTTGGAAAAGGAGCCAGATTTTCATTTTAAATATTCAGTAGCATATTTTATTAGAACGAAAATGACAAGCACCTTGATGCTGTCCACTTATGAGTCTCAGAAAAATCAGTCAGTGAGATGAGGTAAACTCAGTAAAGCCCGATTAACATAATTACACCCTGATTTCCCTGCATGCCTCTTGGGAATTAGTGAGATCTCTCTCTCTCTCTCTCTCTCTCTCTCTCTCTCTCTCTCCTCTCTCTCTCTCTCCTCCCTCTCTCACCATATACCCACCAGGACAATGAGGACCCAGATTTGCAAGCTTACTCTGGAATCTCCCACCCTGATAATATCAGCATTTTATAGGAGGGGTGTCCACCTGCCGAGCTGCTGGTGGCTTTTCATTGAGCCTGGGTCTCTGGGAGAAGTTTCTAGGTGTTTAGAAACAAATAGATGGGAGGACCAGAGGGTAAACCCTTTCCTCAGGGAAGCAAACTTCGGAGGATTAGAATGGCCACCTCTCAGATGCCTGTGCTCATCTATAGGCACCTTTTGAAAAAAGGAGAACAAGGGAAAGATAAAAATATTCAGAGGAAAAACTACCAAGACAAGCATTTGAAACACGTTTTAAAATAATGGAAATTTACATATTGAAATTGTTTATAAATTTATAAATTACACGCTATATTATATTATACATCTATTGTATGACAGCTGATGCTTTTGGAAGATGCTTGGAGAGAACTGTTTGTTCTAGGAATAGCACAATGGGCCATTCCGGTTGATGCTAACACTCTACTGGCTGTATCTGGTAAGAATTGCACAATTTAATGACTTTGTTGTAGAAATTACCATAAAAATACATTACTGAAAAAAGAACACCATGTAAAGAATAACAAATTCCCACTGAACAATGGAGTATACCTGTCATTTATAAATCTATATTTAAATGCAAATAATGTTGTTTTGTTGTATTCATGACTGCTTGCATTGTTATTTAAATGCAAATTACTGTGTTTGTTATCATCCAAGAGACGATTTTATATTAACTTTCATACAATATAGCCAGTGTACATGGAATCAGATAGCTTAGAGTGACAATTGAAAAGATATTGATATGCAGGATTTTGTCAAAAATCAATATTAAATTATGAAAAATGTCTTCATATTATGGCGTTTATTCCACGTTTTAATTCTAGGCATGAATGGTGACAACACAGATTCCCAGAAGCTGAACAAGATTATATCTGAAATACAGGCTTTACAAGAGGTGGTGGCTCGGTTTAGACAACTCCGGTTAGATGCTACTGAATTTGCCTGTCTGAAATGCATCGTCACTTTCAAAGCTGGTAAGTAGACACAAACCCCTGTCTCTTCTCCTCCCCCACTTTTGCCACATCACTAATCCAGCCACCTCAAATTCCAGCTTTACCTTTGCGAAAACGAGTGATAGTTTTGAATGGTGCCGAGACTCTTAGTCTGGCCTCGTTTCCATAGCCGTGGGGACTTGCGCCTTCTCCTGCTGGCTATTCGCTTCAGAGAGGAGATTTCACACCTGCATTTCCTGTGCTGCCTATCACAGTTTCCTGGTCTTCATTTCTAGTTCCTACACACAGTGGTTCTGAACTGAGAAGTTTCCGGAATGCTGCTGCCATTGCAGCTCTTCAAGACGAGGCTCAGCTAACTCTCAACAGCTACATCCATACCAGGTGACTCTTGTTTGCCCTGAAGTTGTCCTTAAAATGTTCCCATGGTGCATGTGTGAGCAGGGGGTAATAAGCCAGTTCAAACTTTCTGACTAATTATTCTGTTGCCAGTCAATAAAGTTATTCAGAATTATGTGCTCACCTATATCACATGGTAGGTGAGAGGAGCAACTAAAATTAGATTAGCAATTAGATTGCCAGATGCCTTGCAGCTGACGTGGTTGAACCAGTTAATCCATCATAATAGTTGAACACCTTTGTATGAATGGACCCAGATGTGGGAAAGGTAGCAATGAAGGCCACGTGTTATAGTTGATAGAGTTGAGAGTAGTGAAGTCATCCTTTGAGAAAAGGCAAGTGCCTTTCTTTGAATGCCAATCCCAAATGGAAGGACCAGAGAACTTTCTAGAGAGGCCATCTGTACCCCCATCATAACTGCTGATTGATAGCTGTTGAGTTACTTGGAGTCATTGCACCCACCAGGTTATGTCTGGCCAAGCAGGGCCCAACGCAGAGCTGCTCTCGTCTATTTGTAGGAACTCTCAGTCACGGGGGCTTCCGCAGTCCTCCTCGTGGCCCACCGATGGGGGTATAGACCTTTCTGCTTCCATTTTTAGAGGGAAAAAGCAAGACTTTAAAGAGCTGTGGAACTTGCTGAGTCTGTGGTGGATGTGAGGTTAGAATAGAGTTGCTATTCTTGTTTATTCTCTAGGCTTATTTATTTATTTATTTATGGTTATTGGGGCCAAATGATTGCTATGGAGAGAGAATGGGACTTTTAGGGTTGGAGGGAGGAAAGGGTCAGAGAGAGAGAACGAGAAAGCTAGCTTGGCCTTAACAGGAAGCCCATGGAAGCCTGTCTCTATCATCTCGATATCACCACAGACACTGCTGGAATAACTTAATCAGATGAATGGAGGCTGTCAATGCCTCCCTTATACTGTATTAGTTTAGAATAATATCACTTCTGCTAGGATCTTCTTATTTTTATTACAAATCCTCTGTTGAAATTATTTAATAAAACTGTTCCCTGTCCATGGTATACCATTGAAACTGTGTTGCGTGCTGGTGCAATGTGTATATGTTTTTCTAAATTAAAGTGCCATGGTTTTTAAATTTAAAAGCCATGTTAAATTTCAACATGTATATAATAGGCACTGAATAGATGTTCAAAATTATTGAATGAAGCAGTACACAATTTCCCCAAGAAAAATTAATTTGTATATTAGAACTGACCTCTGACATTTAGAGCCATTAAGGTTTAAAGAGCATCAAACCAAGAAGAATATGATATCAGTCCAGCCTTCACTGGTGAGCACTGTGGGGCACCAGAGAATAAGACACTTCCTGGCGCATGAAGCAGGTAGAAGTATTACTCCAATACAGACCAGAGAACACAGAAAAGCAAAGTGGGGAGTGGGAGAGACAAATTCTACTTGGGGGAGGTGGGGTGAGGGAGAATTTGGAAAGGCTGATTACTGGAGGGGACCACACAGGAGCTGGTGTCCTTGAATGGCAGGGATGAGGGGTGCTCCTTAGAGCTGGTAGAGGGAGGTGCCAGCGAGATGACTGAGGAGAATCAGAGAGAGAAAGCCTGAGAAAATTAAACCACAAATTAACAAAAGTCTATTTTAAAGAAATGGCAAGTATTCTACTTCTCCCTCACCCTCAAAACAAGGAAATTATTCATAGAAGGAACTCATCTGCTTTGACATGGAATTCTTGTTTCATGATATCTGCCACAGCTGTAATTTAATATATTAAGACCTAGACTCATGCATGTGACAAAACTGACTGTGCCTTATTTCTTAGCTCCTTCAAATCAGGATCATTCTCCTCTAGCACTTTCCTGTCTAGAAAAATAAAATCTGAAATCAAAATGAAAAGTTAACATAGTGAACAACTAATAGTCAAACATTGCAAACTGAGCTCATTGTTATAGATGTGTGAGCTATTTTTCTAATTATCTGTTATTTAAGGAGAAGGCTTGGACTTGGTGTTTCACACAAACCATGTGTTATCATTGAAGATCAAGCACATGGATCTCTGACAGGCTCAAACACTTACACCTGAGTGAAAACTTCCAGTTATTTTTACTAATGGATGAAATCAGGGTCATAGCTATTCTAAAATATTAATTTTGAGCAGTCAGACACATGCTCTCTCTGTGTCTCTGTGTCTCTCTCACGCGCACATATACACACTTTGTTATTATTTCTCAGTAATACAGTACTTCACATGTAATAGACAATTCTTTTTATTTAAAATATATTTTATTGATATTTTACAGAGAGGAAGGGAGAGAGATAGAGAGCTAGAAACGTCGATGAGAGAGAAACATCGACCAGCTGCCTCTTGCACACCCCCCACTGGGGATGTGCCCGCAACCAATGTACATGCCCTTGACCAGAATCGAACCCGGGACCTTTCAGTCAGCAGACCGACGCTCTACCACTGAGCCAAACCGGTTTCGGCAGTAGACAATTCTTGTTGACTGACTAACCAGCCCCTTCTTAACTAGAGAATAAAATAAATGGGTGAGAATGTATTATTTACTTACCAAAAATCAACAACTGTCTATGAATTCTCCAAAATCCATCCTTTTTCAAAGTAATCACTTCCCCCAGTGGTTCCTCACACTGGAACCTTCTATAGAGCACATTAGTTCGATGCGGCAGATGTGGTAGAAGCTCAGCTGTGTCCCACCCATTGCAGGCTTCTCTCTCCTCTACCCAGTCCTGGGACAGGAAACAGAGCTATTGACAAGAGTAAGTGGCCAGGGTGAAAGGGAGACCTGGGTCTTGGGATTTCTTTCCAGGAAATGTAGGAGAAACTTTTAGCAAGGAGAGCAAGTGGTGGGATTTAGGCCTTTAAGAAAATGCAGATAGCCCTAACTGGTTTGGCTCAGTGGATAGAGTGTCGGCCTGCAGACTGAAGGGTCCCAGGTTCGATTCCGGTCAAGGGCATGTACCTTGGTTGTGGGCACATCCCCAGTAGGGAGTGTGCAGGAGGTAGCTGATTGATATTTCTCTTTCATAGATGTTTCTGACTATCCCTTTCTCTCTGTAAAAAAAAAAAAAAAATTAAAAAAATTAAAAAAAGCAATAAAATGTATTTTTTTTTAAAAGAAAAAAGAAAATGCAGATAGCCAAAACAGGTTTGGCTCAGTGGTAGAGAATTGGTCTGAGGACTGAAAGGTCCCGGGTTTGATTCCGGTAAGGGGCATATATACTGGTTGCAGGCACATCCCTGGCAGGGGGTGTGCAAGAGGCAGCTGGTCGATGTTTCTCTCTCATCGACATTTCTAGCTCTCTATCTCTCTCCCTTCCTCTCTGTAAAAAATCAATAAAATATATATATTTTTTTTTAAAAAGAAAATGCAGATAAACGTCACCATTTCCATACTGCATTAATCAATGTGGGTTGGTGATCCCCGTCCGTGGTGCTCAGGAAGCTGGGTAGTCAAAGAGCCAAACGAGGCTCTCAGAGACCCAGAATGAATGATCATCAGCCTTGCGTCAGGTTGAAGAGAGGGACTTTCATGTCTCCAAGCCAGGGGACAATAGCGGAACAGTCGCTGTCCTGGATTTTATTTGCAGGCTGGGGTTATTGGGCAGTTAAACTCGGTGTTCAGCCACCTGACTCCTGGGAAGGAATTTCGATGTCTGTCAGTTCCTAGCACTTTGAGGCTGTTGGTTGACCTGGCTCAGTCACAGGTTTGACCCCAGACCTCCGTGGTTTAGGTGGTTTGTTTCAGTGGCAGAAGCCCTCCCTGGGGAGTGTATGGCTACCTGATTCCAGGCAGCTGACTACAGAAGCCTCAGGGCTACTGTGAGGAGGTGGCTTCAGGCATCTGAAGGCAGTAGAAAACGGAACGCGCACATCTGAACACAGATGTATGTTGGACATTAAGAAAGGAGATTGTTAAGCAATTTCTCACATCTTTAATTATATGTCAATTTCATCGACATGAAAGTTGCGTGGCACTGCCACCCAACAGAACTTAGCCTTCAATTTGCAGTGTAATAAGGACGGAATTATTCCTGAAAGTGACTAAGTATAATGCCTGAATAATAATTTGGAAAATTTCCTAGAAAAAAAGGAATCCATTTTATTTGAGGGAAATTGCCTTGCAAAGGAAGAAACCTTCACAATCAGAAAACATGGATACTACCACTAGCTAATGCACTAGCACTTTTATATTTATTAACTAGCCTAAACTTAGTACCTTGTTTCTTCATTTCCCCTCTCCCCCCCCAAAGTGAAATGCAACCCCTTTGCTAATGTTGAGACAGTCACCATGTGATTTTGACATCATGTGTGTTCTCCAGGCCTGGACACTTGTGCCTGTAGAACCAGGACCATAAGTAGGGCCCGAGTCCCAGACTTGGCTGCAGGGCTGTGTGCTATTCATGGGGCCCAGGCAGCAAAATGTGCTGGAGATGGTGTGTGCTTAAGTATGAGCTGTTAATTCCCAGTGGTAACGGATCTGACCTTGCTCTCCCGGCTCCTCCTCTTCCAGATACCCCACTCAACCCTGTCGCTTTGGAAAGCTTCTGTTGCTTTTGCCAGCTTTACGGTCTATTAGCCCATCAACCATAGAAGAAGTGTTCTTCAAAAAAACCATCGGCAACGTACCGATTACAAGACTGCTTTCAGATATGTACAAATCCAGTGATATCTAAGCTCTTCAAGTTTCCCACTTTTCAGCACGGGATCGTCTCTGACGAACTTCTACCCACGGAGAACAAGCTTCAACTAACCAACCCTTTGGGAAGCATATGTCTGGGGGTGTGGAGCCTTTAGGAAGGAACGTCCATGGACACAACAGCTTCAGTATCTCTGACCTGCTGCTGCCTCATCCAGGGCAGGGCAGCCCGGAAGGACCAGCTGCATAGAGAACTCACAGCTGCCATGCCCAGGGAGGGCACAAATGGAGGGCTGCCCCAGGCCATGCCACTCTGCCTCTCACCTGGAAGATCCATCTGAACAATCGAACACTGAAAGATGAGTAGAACTTCCTTTTCATCTTTAGTGTATAAGACTGGGTAACCAAATATAGCTCTGTGTGTAACACCATGCAGCAGCCTTAAGAGCTGTCTTATGAACTAGACTTTATTGTAAAAAAAACAATGGTTAGGTTTAAAATAAAAGTTTTATCAAAAGTTTCCCATCTATTGTAAAACATCATTAAGTGGCCTTCAGAACTGAGTTAATAAGTGAAAGGTAGCTTATGCCATGAGATTTGCTTTTTCTCTATCTTTTTTTCCCCCTTCCTCTTTCTTTTCTTCTTCTTTTTAATACCATAGGCCAGGCAACCTTGTCAAAGGATTGGTGGACAAAAATAAAATTCTCACCAGAACTTCAGTTTGAATAACATCTCAGAAATAGAAGAGCTTTACTAAAAGAACAGAAGTCGAGGGAGGAAGACTAGAAACAGCAAAACCAAATAAAGCGAAGGTGAAAGATTGAGGCCGATTGCTGTCCCATTAAAATAGTGCTGAAACCAAAGGCAATGAGGGTCCACGCTGGCGTTTCAGTGAGTCACATCAGACAGGAAACCAACACAGACATGATGTTGAATGGAACTTCACAGAGATGAGCACTAAGAGGTTTCTCGGTTGGTCCACTGCTAACAGCTTGGGACTCTTACATGCCTTTTTAGAAAACTGGTTTCTAGTAAAGCCTTGAATGGGTGCGTGCACGCACGCACACATACCCACACACACACACACACACACACACCAACACCCCATTCTACATTGTAAGCTGCTCCTTTGGTATGAATCTATCCTTATGAAAATGTAGAGACAAACATTTTAAAATAGCTGCTGTACTTTTCACATTTTGATTTAGTAGTTTCTAGCACTGAGGAAAACTATTCAGCACTTGGACTATCATAGGTTGAGTAAAACTTTTTCTTGTACAAAGTGAATTAACTGATTTGTGAAGTTAAAAGGTTGTACTTCATTGTATTTACAAAGAATAAAAATATATTGAATCTAAATGAACTTGAACTCTGCTTGGTTTCTTAGCCTCCTTCCCTGGCTGGTTCTCACCCACCAGATATGAAGTGGTGGCAGCAGCTGGCATAAAAATTGAAGCTCAGAGCACTCCAGCCTGAGAACTGAACTACAAAGGCAATTTCCTTTTTACAGTGAATCCCATTTGTAAAATGATGAATAAAGAAATAAAACAAGATTCCATTCTCTGCAGCTCTCAAATATAATTGCATCTGTTAGAAAAATTGCTGTGTGAGGAAGAAAGAGGACGATTAACAGAGTCTTCATTCACTTACTCCTCTGTTTCTAACTCTCTTACCAATATCTCAATCCTACTAACCAGGAACTTAAAATCATTTAATGATCAGAAAGATAAAGTGTGAAGAACTTTATTGGGGAGTAAGATGTATAAGGAGCAGTAGAATGTGCATTCAGATGTTTCCAGGAAGTCTCAGGGCACTGGCCCCAGAGCCAGAGGTGGGTAGTGGATGTCAGAAGTGCCAAGGCCACGGACACTATGGGTTCCTCCTGGGGAGCAGCTCCAGCGAGAGGCTGGAGCAGAGGCACGAGCAACTGTTGGCTAAACTGACCTTGTAGATTGCATGTGTGGAAGTTCAATCAGCCATGATTCCACAGAGAAGTCAGTCTTAAAGAAAAGCCAGGAACTCAAAGATGTGTGCAAGAATGTTCCGTGCAATACTATTCATATTTAACAATTAAAATGACCACCAACAGAGAATAGATAGGTTGCAGTATATATAGGCAGTGTTACAGCAGTTAAAGTGAATAGACTAGAGCCAACATGTCAACAGGGGTAAATCTGAAATACAGTGTTTTGGGTGAGTGAGAAGTGAATTGCAAAGGATACATGCAACTTGGTATTTCTATAAATAGACCATGTTTATCTATAATAATAAAAGCATAATATGCTAATTAGGCCAGATGTTCTTCTGGACAACCTTCTGGATGAAGCCTGGGATTCAAGGGAAGACTGGGTCCGGTGTCAGAGGGAAGCCGGTGCTGGCAGCTGGGGGAAGGAAGGTCTACTCTTGCATGAGTTTCATGCACCACGCCTCTAGTCTACCCAATAAAAGAGAAACATGCTAATTACCATACCTTCATGATGCCTACTAGCCAATCAGGAGTGAGTATGCAAATTAACTCAGCAAATATTATGGGTTAATTTGCAGATGCAGATGCCAAGCGGTCAGGGACAGGGAGGACGACACAAGGCTTTTCACACCACCCTAGCTGCTCTGGGCCTCTGAGCAACATGGGAAGGCAGAAAGGCTGCTCTGGCCAGAGGGAAAGTGGTGCCGGCAGTTAGGGGAATTAAGGCCCATTCTTGCACAAATCTTCATTTGTGCATTGAGCCTCTAGTAGATATATAAATATTTAGCAAATGTTTAAAATGAACATGAGTATAACACTAACTGCATGAGAGTGGTTACCTCTGGGGATGGGTGGGATTGGAGAAGGGTACCAAGAGAACCCTCAAATGTTTCTGAAATGGCTTATTTTATAAGATAATAAAAGACCAGCCAAAACCGGTTTGGCTCAGTGGATAGAGCATGGGCCTGTGGACTGAAAGGTCCCAGGTTCAATTCTGGTCAAGGGCATGTACCTTGGTTGCGGGCACATCCCCAGTAGGGGGTGTGCAAGAGGCAGCTGATTGATGTTTCTCTTCCATCGATGTTTCTAACTCTCTATCCTTCTCCCTTCCTCTCTGTAAAAAATCAATAAAATAAAATAAAATAAAATAAAATAAAATAAAGATAATAAAAGACCAGAAACACATAGGAAATCAATGACAAGATTTGGTAAAGCTGTGTTGGATCCAAGGCTGTCCGCGCATGTATTTGTCCAGTTTTGCTTCAATGTGCTGGAAATGCAACAGCAAACTTGTATTTCTTGCTCACGGGACAGTCTCCAGAGTCTCAGCCGGGCCTGGCTCCAGGTTGCAGTTTGGATTCAAGTGTGCTCCAGTGTTTTGTCATTCTTGACTGACAGCTTCCCTAAAGCAACGTCTGTGCCTGACAGAACGCAGAAGTGCAAGAGGCTGAGCCAGTCCGGGCACACTCATTTAAAGCTGACTGTTATGTCACATTGGTCACTTTCCACTGGCCAAAACCAGATACATGGCCAAACCCAACCTCAAGTAGGCAGAGATGTGGACTCCTCTCGTGAAGGAGGGGAAGGAGGACTATCCCTGGCCTATAATGAAATTTGTCACAATCATAATCCACTTTTATCTATTTTAAATATTCTTAGTAAAATTAAAAGGGAGTAAGCTTCCTGTGACACACCACAAATACTGATTCCCACTGGAGTTGCCTTTTCTTTGGGCACCTCTGCCATTACAAATAAGAACCAAGCATGGTTTGCATTGGAAAAACCCAGAATCAAAAGCCCAATAGCTGTCTCTCCTGAGATATGGGAGTTTCTGCTGGATGCAGCCTGGGTATTTTAAGAACCTCACTGCTTGCCTAGATGTTAAGGCTGGTATGGTGGTGGTGGTGGTAGTGGTGGTGGTGGGGTTGCCACTGTGGTCTTTGAATATATAAATTCAAGATATACAATTTCAATATATGCAACTTGAACATGCAAACAAGAGAAGCTGAGCCCAGCCAAGGGATTACTGTGGTCAAAAACCAGTCTTTGGTGCTTCTCCTTGGGCAAATGTTTTGTCCAAGTCTGGAAGGATTGCTTTTCAAAGGTGTAGAGAGCTTCTAGGAAGGCACATGGGCATTTCCTTAAATTGTCACCTGAATCCAGGGAGGTTGGCAAAGCCACACCCTGGAAACAAGCTTTGCCAAAAGGCAGAAGTGTTCTCAGCTTGACCGTCAGCCCCGGCGCCAGGGAGTGGGTTTTATTATCTAAATCCAGCCAAGCACCTGGAATGAACACAACCCGGGCCCACCCTAGAATGATCTCCTTTGTCTTTACTTTTAGTAAAACTTCCTGGTATCTGGGGTATAAAATAAACACGCTGTATCACCTCTGGATCCCTGCCTCTCCATCAGAGGACGTGGTCCCACCCGGTCCCTGTTTTCCCTACTGTATCTGCGTCTGTCTCTTTCCCTTTCT
This sequence comes from Vespertilio murinus, assembly GCA_963924515.1. Taxonomy (NCBI): domain Eukaryota; kingdom Metazoa; phylum Chordata; class Mammalia; order Chiroptera; family Vespertilionidae; genus Vespertilio; species Vespertilio murinus. The sequence continues at coordinate 166,113,462 of OZ004705.1, forward strand.
CAATCCCCCATTGCCCCTACTCAGGAGCAGGATCGCCTTCTATCCGTGCTGGACGTGGAAAAGGGATCCCCCACTACACAAAGGTATCATTTATATCCTGCGACAATTAGGGATGGAGTCTTACATTTGTCTTGAGTTACTCTCTAGTTATTCTTTGATGCTAAGGAAGAAAAAGAACAGGGGATGAGTTCAGAATCTGAAGTGAGACTCCCAGATTATTTCATTTAGAGTTCAAAAATTTTTAATCCACTCTAAGAATCCAAGAACTGGACCCATTGGCCAGAGACCTCCTCTGTGGTTGCCATTCTTCATCGTTTATATAAAAGTGAAAATCTTCTATTTTTCTGCGAGTTATTTTCATGTGTTAGTGTCTCTCCTGGTAGTACATATGACCATGACTCATTCTTTTTAATATCTGCCTAGTATTTCATGTTATGGATGACCTACAGTGTACTCAACTAATTCCTTATTGATAGATTGAGGTTGCTTGCAGTGTTTCACTAATAAATTAAACTGTAAAGAACTACCCTTTAGTGTACACTTCTGTGGTCTTGAGAGGGTATTTGCATTTCTGTGTCACAGATTATATGCATTTTTTAATTTAAAAAATATGTAATTATTGATTTTTAGAAAGAGAGAGGGAGAGATGGAAACATCAATCTTCTGCCTCCCACATGGCCCCCACCAGGGATAGAGCTGGCAACCCGGGCATGTGTCCTGACCAGGAACTAAACCAGAGACCTTTTGGTGCATAGGGTCAATGCTCAACTGCTGAGCCACATTGGCCAGGCTGTATTTCTTAATTTTTATACATATGGCCAAATGGCTCTCCAAAAGGGTTCCATCAATTTGCACTCCTGCCAAGAGGGCATGAGAAGAACCATTTCATTGCTCAGAATTTAAAAGTGCTTAATCAGACACAGGCTTGATGAACACTTCAGAGGCTGTTAGAAAAATACAGAGGATGCATATGTTTCTGTTATGAATATGCCTCTGCTACAATGCTTACTGGGCTGGGTAAGTAGGTCTCTCACTGTATCCATGGTTAGAACTTGGTTCCCTGAATTCTTCAGTCCACGCCACTTCTGTGAACTTTTGGGAGTGCCCACGCCACAGTGAAAAGATAAATGAAAATGTAGACGCAGTTGGCAGACACTTTCTTCTGCTGAGATGCTGTCCTAAGAATCTCAACCCACTCATTTTACAATAACATTTTTATAATCACAGAAATTGAAGAACAATGACTTTAACTGAATAACTCTAGTATCTTTACCTAAATGATGATATATTTTTTAAATTTATTGGGGTGACATCGGTCAACATGAAGCAATTTTATTTTTTATGTATTTTGTTTTCCAAATCCTGTTGTTGGATTTTTGAGGCTCATTTTGGAGCCAGAAGTGACTTTCTTTTCTCTGAATATTGCTGACCTGCCCTTGGACTGTTAGGGAGGGTCATCAGAGCTTTCAGCTGCCCACTGAGCTCATCAGCAATGTGCAGAGGGCAGTCTCTCTGATGAGAAAGCCGGGGCGTTGCCACATAGCCCGGGCACCTTCCTGACATGCCCAAGTGTTGCAGTGCTCCACTGGGAAAACGCGAGTAGGGTCAAAGTATTTAGGAGGCTAACGTCATAGGTTTGATCCTCAGAGGAGCGGGGTGGCTTTATTGTGCCCTGGTATCTCTAGTAACTCTAGATCGTTATGTCCCAGGACACTGAAAGCTGGAGCACGGTTCCTGCTCCTGTCCCCCTGAGTGTCATCCAGGGCATCTTCTTCGCCCCCAGCAGAGTGATGAGCCCAGTGGAAGGAGCACTGGCCAGGGTGAAGAGGCTGGGGTCCTAGCTATGACCACTGTGATACGTCAGTTCATCTCTCTGCATCTCAGTGTTTCCATCTGTGCAAAGGAGCACTTGGCTCAGCGATGCCTAATTTCCCTCTTTCTCTTCTCATCATCACCATCTTTAAGGAGGACCAGACAACCATGAGAACAACATCTCCTTGGTGGCAAGAACAAATCAGATTGAGCGCATTTCCAAATGTGCAGAGCCCTGACTTCTTGCCCCCTACATCCTTTCATCTGGTCAACTTGCTCTGTCTTGGCTGCACATACAGTCACCCGAGGAGCTTCCACAACGCTCAGCGCTGATGCTGCATCCCAGACCCATTGCGGTGTCCCTGGGGCCAGGCCCAGACGGCAGTATTTGAATGCCTCCAGGATGCACGAGGATAAGCATGATACCTTGTGTGCAGGCTCCAGGATCGTCTGTGCCCCTCATCCCTCCTGTCTGCTTGCTCTCCCCCTCCTCACTGGTGACCTTTAAAGAAGTTAATTCTTTCCTTCTCTCCCTGCTCTGGCCTGTCATTGAACTCACCCAGCTGATTGTGGTGCTTATGATTGAGAACCTCTTCTGACCCTTTCCTTTCCCCAGAAATTAACGTGATCATTAGGCTTATAATTTCACTCACCAGTGCGATCAATCAAGGAGCTGCGAAACAGAGTTAAGAGTCCTTTTGTAATTGGCAGCAGCCTGTGATTCAGAGCAGAGCCTCCAGGGACTGTGGGGAGTTGGGGGGAGGGGAGGGCCTGGTGTGCAGGAAGGGGCTGTGCCCCTTGAACTGACTGCGGAGCTCTTTATGGCCTGCTCCCCACAGGGACCAGCACGCTCCCAGCCTGTCCGCACTGAATGTCAAAAGGAGGAAGCCAGTTCTTGCCAACAGTGCTGCAGGCCACTCCTTGTCCACCCTGAGCTCTCTGCAATGGAAAGCAAGGTCTCTTCTCAGAACCCGGAAGTGGGCAAGATTAGTGGATTCTTTTTTTTTTTAATTTTAAAAAATATATTTTATTGATTTTTTACAGAGAGGAAGGAGAGGAGATTTTTTACAGATAGAAAGCTAGAAACATCGATGAGAAAGAGACATCGATCAGCTGTCTCCTGCACACCTCCCCCAGGGGATGTGCCCGCAACCAATGTACATACCCTTGACCGGAATCAAACCTGGGACCCTTCAGTCCACAGGCCGACGCTCTATCCACTGAGCCAAACCGGTTTTGGCGAGTGGATTCTTTTATACACACTGGGCAACGCCAGGCTGGTGAGGAGGAGCAGTAGGTCCAGATTATCTATTTCAGAAGTGAAGTGCAGGCTATCAGATCCAAGGGAGCAACACGTTCTTCCCCACCCCCGCTTGGAGATACCCTAGAATCATAGTCAGCAAACTGCGGCTCGTGAGCCACATGCAGCTCTTTGGCCCTTTGAGTGTGGCTCTTCCACAAAATACTATGGCCTGGGTGAGTCTATTTTGAAGAAGGGGCATTAAAAAGAAGTTTAAGTTTAAAAAATTTGGCTCTCAAAAGAAATTTCAGTCGTTGTACTGTTGATATTTGGCTCTGTTGATTAATGAGTTTGCTGTCCACTGTTCTAGAAGCCAGAGCAGCTGAGCCTGGAGCAGTGCACACTCTCAGCCAGAGGAACTCCAGGCTTCAGCTACCTGCAGGGAGCCTGTGACCTGGGACTATAGCTGAGTTTTCCCTCCTGGGAGGGCTGGGCTGGCTGGTTCAGGTTCTAACACACAGCACCCAGTGGAATATCTCATGCATGCGTGGTAGGCAGCATGTGGGCCACAGGGGAGAGGTAGTTGCTTTATTTCAAATACAATATTATAAAAACACTAGTGTCCTGATGCATGGACTCATGCAGATTGAAAGGAAATTAATTAGGAGAAATATTTTAATATCACTATTTGTGTCTTGCTAATGAAAAGAAAATAGGATTTTTTTCAAGAGGGCAGTCTCTCTGATGAGACCTACTCCAGGACTTCTGTAAGGATTAAATGAGATGAGGCATGGGAAAACGCTTCACAAACATTTGGTTAAAGTGTAAAATGTTTGCACCTGGCTATAAAGGAAGTCAGGTTCCTGGGCTGAAGAAACTCCAAGGAGGCTAGTTGCTAGGGAGAGGAAGCCGGGCGTTGCTACATGATGTCATTACCCAGCGCCCACAGCAACCATTTCTGGGCTGGGCTGGGCTGTGGGCCACATTTTGTGCCATGGGGTCTTGGCTGTGATTTGGTGGGTCCTGTGTCCCACTTAGGGGGAAGCTGAGTGTTGCTTTGTGGGCGCCAGGTCCACAGTGCAGTTTATTTTTATTTTAAAAATATATATTTTATTGATTTTTTTACAGAGAGGAAGAGAGAAGAATAGAGTTAGAAACATCCATCAGCTGCCTCCTGCACACCCCCTACTGGGGATATGCCTGCAACCAAGGTACATGCCTTTGACTGGAATCGAACCTGGGACCTTTCAGTCCCTAGGCCGATGCTCTATCCACTGAGCCAAACAGATTTCAGCTGCAGTTTATTTTTAAATGGTCATGGCAGCACCTTCATTGAGCTGGGAGGCAACCAATCGATGTGTTTCTCTCACATCGATGTTTCTCTCTCTGTCTCTCCTCCTCCCTTCCAATCTCTCTAAAACTCAATGGCAAAAATATCCTCGGTTGAGGATTGAAAACAACAATTAAAAATCTTAGGACCTCGTTTTTCTTTCTGACGTGAACAGCTTGTCGTGGCCATCCAGAGTACTGTGGAAGCAGGGTGGTCAGTGCACAACATAGTGACCTGTCAGATGGACACTTGGATATATATATGTATATATATATATATATATATATATATATATATATATATAACATTAACTTTCTTTTTTAAGACAATGCTATAGGAAAATCTGAGGAGAAATAATCATCTGTATTTCCACCTCTCTAATACAACAATTTTTTGCCTGTTTTTTCTAGTTTCAACACTGATATAATAGCATTACAAGCCAGACTATTACTTTGAGTTTGTAAAATCCTTTATTCTCTCCTTTTCAAATGCGGAGCTTAGAAAAACCAGTGCACAGAGCTTTGTAGTGTAGAGAATTCTGCATTGGCCCATGACAGTGAGGCCAGGAGGCAAGCTACCTGAGGGTTGAGGCAAAGGGAGAAGTAGAAATAAAAAATCTCCTTGCTTTTCTCATTTTTGAATATGATGGGAAAAGGAAAAATGGAGTGAGAGAGAGGCAGGGCGAACCAGACTGAGGTTTATATCCCAGTTTCCCGATCTCTGAGCTGGGGCAGGGGTGGGGCTGGAGGAGTGAGGACAACTTTAAGGGAAGAAGGCACTTTCTGCCTCCAGGCCTGTCTGGATTCTGGTACTCCACAGTGCTCTGACCTGCTTCCACAGCACTCTGGATGGCCACGACAAGCTGTTCACGTCAGAAAGAAAAACAAGGTCCTAAGATTTTTAATTGTTTTCAATCCTCAAACGAGGATATTTTTTCCATTGAGTTTTAGAGAGATTGGAAGGCAGGAGGAGAGACAGAGAGAGAGAGAAACATCGATGTGAGAGAAACACCTCGGTTGGTTGCCTCCCAGCTCCAACTGGGGATGGGAGATTGAGCCCACAACTGAGGTACCTGCCCTTGACCTGGGAATCTAACCTGGGATGCTTCAATCCACCGGCAGATGCTCTATCCACTGAGCCAAACCAGCCAGGGCCTATGGTTTAATCCCCTGTGATGTGGGAGCTAACCCCAAAGCTAGAGGTCACCATGGCAGGGCAAGGTGACAGACCACTCAGCAGAGGATAGGAGTGGCCCCCTGGGCCTGTGACTATCTGAGGACATCAGTAGCCAGGAAGAGCTGATGTGGGGCCTTGCCAACCAGGTACCACCACTGGCTATGGGGCAAATGCGGAGACCAGAATTACGGGCACAGTGAAGGTCAGCACAAATGCCTGCTGAGAGCCCCACCTCTTCCTACAGCCCAGAGTACATCTTTCCGCACTGACCCCCAAGACAGGGGACACCGGTCTTAGGGAGAAAGAGCAGGGGGGAGGGCTCGCTCTCTGGAAGATTGCAAATCACCTAAATGGCTATTTAAAAGCAGTCCATAAGATAGGAAGAAAAGTTGATTTTTATCTTTAGGCAGCAGGTGTGAGCTTGTGAAGAAGACCAGGTGAGTAGTAGAAAAATGAAAGCAATTGAGTAGCTATACAATTTGTAGCGAGAGGTTCATCCGGACACTTTATTGTTTTAAAAAAAAATTCATCTCATCTGCAAGTGAAACTCAGTCCCTGTGAAGAAAGAAAATTATAGCAACCCATCTACTGTATATAACTCGCCGTTAGAGCTTCGAAACATGAGCCGCCAGCACGGGAGGGGGGAAGGTGGGCAGGTTAAATTGCCCAAGTAACTGGCTAAGGCCTGGAAATGGCATCTCTCTTCCAGAGAGCCAGCCAGCAGCAGCATTAGCATGCCAACCTCAGTGCCCAGTGGAAAGAATACACCTGGCTGCGAGGCTTCTTCCCCAGCGTAGAAGGCACCACAGCGAATTTTCACCGCAGGCTGTCACGGTACGGCGGGCACACGGCTCTTGTGAAAGACAAATTAGCGGCTTGTGTCACAAGCCAAAGCATTCAGGTTCACTTTCTGGAACTCTGGCTTCGAGAGAAACCTAACATTTTGCAAGAGCTTTATGCATTAGGATGCTCACCACAGTGTTATTCATACTACTTCTATGTTGGAGGTAATAAACATCTCCTACAGGATGTAGCACAAGCCTGTTTTTTGTACACCCTCCACATTCATTGCTATCCACGGGATGGGGTTCTTTACCTGAGATGATTGTGGCGTTATTCTTACCTGAAAAATATACTTGGGGAAAAAGTGGGGGGATTATTTGCCAAATAACTTACCAGGTGGTTTTATTGATGTTTTAATTATTTTGACTAGCCGAAAAAGGTTTGGCTCAGTGGTAAAGCGTCGGTCTGCGGACTGAAGGGTCCCAGGTTCGATTCTGGTCAAGGGCATGTACATTGGTTGCGGGCACATCCCCAGTAGAGAGTGTGCAGGAGGCAGCTGGTCGATGTTTCTCTCTCATCGACGTTTCTAGCTCTCTAACTCTCTCCCTTCCTCTCTGTAAAAAATCAATAAAATATATAATTATTTTGACTAGTATGGCATATTTATTGTATTTGTATTTCTAATGGTGTTTTATTGTCTATATTTCTTTTATAGTTAAATTTATTTAAAATTTCCAAAGCTGGAGCAATGGCTGACTCAGCCTCCACGACAGGGCACTGACAGGTGCGGGAGGGTCTGTGGAGAGAGATGAAGTTGGAAGGTAGCAAGGAGGTGCCCGCTCTCTCAGGAGTCCCCTCTGCAAGTTCAGGTAAATGCTGCCCATCTGTTGTGCCTACAAGAGATACCTGCAGGGAAAGCAAGGGCAAGGGAACCAAAGAGTGGTGGCTGTGCGGGAGGAGAGAGGACAGTGGACGTAGCAGAGAACCAGAGCTGAGCTGTCCGCTCCCATACGATCACACCAGAGGCCCCAGAGGTGAGTGACAGACCCCTCCCAGGTCACGCAGCTGCTCTGGACCCAGAGCTCCGCTTTGTCCAGCTGAATTTTGCACTCCATACAGAAAAGATCGTGTGGATCTTGTGTCTTCCCATGGAATGAGCCTGTGGCCCTCCTCTCCCAGTGCCTCCCCAGGCTTCCCCTCAGCCTGAGGACTCGAAGTGCTCCCGGAAGGGAGCCTCTGGCCAGTGGTGTCGCATTTCAGCACCAGAAGTAGAGATCAAGGATGGAAAAACCAGTTTCCTCAACAAATTCTTTGCGATCAGATCTACGTTCTCAAAAAAAAAAAAACCTGAGTTTTTGTTTTTGTTTATTTGGCCATTTAAGCAAACTACCGATATATACAATAACATGGCTGTATCTTAAAACACGTTGAGCAAGAGAATCCAAACCGAAGAAGAAGAAGAAGAAGAAGAAGAAGAAGAAGAAGAAGAAGAAGAAGAAGAAGAAGGAGGAGGAGGAGGAGGAGGAAGAGGAGGAGGAGGAGGAGGAGGAGGAGGAGAAGAAGGAGGAGGAGAAGAAGAAGAAGGAGAAGAAGAAGGAGAAGAAGGAGAAGAAGAAGGAGAAGAAGAAGAAGAAGAAAGAGAAGGGAGTACCTACTGGCCCAAGGACTCAGAGCTGGGATTGGAAGCCAAGTCTGGGTGACTTTAAAGCTTATACTCTTTTTAAAAAATATATATATATATATTTTATTGATATTTTACAGAGAGGAAGGGAGAGAGATAGAGAGCTAGAAACATCAATGAGAGAGAATCATCGATCAGCTGCCTCTTACACACGCCCTACCGGGGATGTGCCCGCAACCAATGTACATGCCCTTGACCTGGGACCTTTCAGTCCGCAGACTGACTCTCTACCACTGAGCCAAACCGGTTTCGGCAAAGCTTATACTCTTTCTACTGCTCCCCCTAGTCCCCTAACTCCCCCCCCCTCCTTTCTAATATGGGCTCTGGGGAGGCCCTTGGGCAAGTCCCATCTTGTGTCTGAAAAATGAGAAGCTTGAATTGGATTGCTTATAAGATTTCTTACAGTTCTAACATCCTGGGACTCTATAAATCTAATTCTCTTTTAAAATTTATTTATTTTTGACTGGTTAGTAGTCACATGATACAAAATTCAAAATGCTCCTGAATTCAAAATTCAAAATGCATGTCAAGGACCAGGCGAGACTAAAGACGTGTGCTGAGTAAATGCAACGTGGTCTCCTGGACTGGACCCTGGAAAAGAAAAAGGACATGAGTGCAAAACATGGGGAAAGTCAAATAAATTGGAGTGTAGGTAATACTAATGTGCCAACGCTAGTTTCTTAGTTTTGAAAAAAATGACATGACCATATAAAATGTCAACATGAGAAGAAACTGGGTGAGGAGGTATATCAAAATTGTTTGTTTTACCTTTACAACTTTTCTCTGAATTCAAAATTACTCCAAAATAAAAAAGTTGGGGTTTTGTTGTTGTTTTTTTAAAGAGTATAAGATGAAATGTTTTCTTCTCTCCTCTGTCTTTGGGCCACCTACTGATGCCCCCTGGGACTGAACCAACAACCCAGGCATGTGCTCTGACCGGGAATCGAATATTGATCTCTTGTTTCAGAGGTCAACGCTCAACCCCTGAGCAACACCAGCCTGGCTGGGCTTATAGTTTTGACAGTTATTGCCAAATTTCCCTCCATGAAAATTGTGCCAATTTGTCCTCCCAGACAATGTGTATGAGGACCTGTCATTTCACCAATGCTGACTGTTGTCTGAGACCAATTCATTGCAGTTTAAATGAGATTGTCGACTCCCTCAACGCTCACAAGCAAACCTCTCTAGACTGCCATCCCGGAACGGTGGGTCCATGCTGAAGCGCGCAGCGGAGGCACGCAGGGGCAGCTGCAGGGCTGGAGCCGCCAGGCTCTGAGGAAGTGGTGGCCAAATGATTAGCACTCCTAACACCAATCGCTACTGTCCTCACATGTCCACAGAGGCATCATCCCGGCTGCTGCACAGCACACAAAGGGTCAAGCCTCACAATGCTGCTCATAGTGAGGGGGGCGGGGACCCACAGGTCACAGTGTTCAGGTTACAGGTACAAGAAAATCCCTTTGCAGAAAGAAGACAGCAAATCCCCAGGGCAGTTGAAAGGACAAAACTTTCTTCACCTCAGGACTCTCCAATGAATAAACCGGTTAAACATGGTTTGGATTTACGGAGCATGAAAACAACTGGATTAAGTATAATCTAGCTAGAAAGGAAAGGAAATGTACCAGGAACGCTAAGTAATGACAGAGCTGCAGTGTTTCCATGTGCCAAGCAGGGATGGCCGCTCCAGTTTTACAGCCAAACTCTCTCAAATGTTTACCTTTCCCTGAGATCAAGATAAGGAGCCTCTGCTCTCGATGGCCTTCTTGATAACAACACTGGTGTCCGGGCAAGCTGTGCCCAGACTAGGGGCACTGATGCCCAGGAGGGCAGAGGCCCCAGCATGCCAGTCTGCAGGCACCCCCTGTCAGGGCTCTGGCCTAAGTGCCAGCAGTCAGAGCAGCATTGCACAGCAGAGGAGCCAGCGTCAGGCGGACTCGTCTCATGGCTTACTGGCTGTGACCTGGGGCAAATTACTTCAGCTGTCAGTTCTTCTCCTGTGAAATGGGGGTAATACCCGCTCTGTAGGGTTGTTTTCAGAACTGAAGGAGATAACATATGTCAGAAGCCCAGGCTGAAACCCAAGCACTCCGGAGACAGGAGGCTGGTTGTTTTCCAACCCCCTCCCCTCCTCACGCACACTCGGCAGGCAAACCTGTTCCCTGTCCTGCAGACTCCAGGCACATCCGAGCCACACTCTGTGACCCATTCTAGTGACCAAGATCCCTTCTCAGGTGCTTAGAAAAGGGTGAGGTGAAACATATAGGATGACGAAAGAAACCAATTTGTTAAAATACATTTATTAAAGTCCACTTTAAAAACTAGTGGTAAAATGTGTCTCTAACACATTAAACAAGATCTTAGGGTTGGTCTATAACTAAAATAATTTTCAAGTAGTGAGTGTATGCATTTCACGACCTGCAACAAATGTGATATAACATATTCACAAGTTCTGCTTATAGGACTCTTATGGCTTGTGTCTACATTCATAATGGAAGAAATGCTGAGTTTCAATCAGAGACTACTAGGTATAAAGATGCAACTTTTCCCCAAATCCAGACTCCAGGTTAAGGACTCAGGTGTTATAAAATATCACCATCTCTGGTCTCAAGAGTACTGAGAAAAGGTGTTCCAAAACTGTCAAGCTGCCCAGCCGGTGTGGCTCAGTGGTTGAGCGTCACCTATGAACAAGGAGGTCATGGTTCGATTCCTGGTCAGGGCACAGGCCTGGGTTGTGGGCTCGATCCCCAGAATGGGGTGCATAGGAGGTAGCTTGTCAATGATTCTCTTTCTGAAATATATATATAATTTTTTTAAAAAAACTGCCTAGATTGCACTCCTTTATTTAACTCTTTCCTCCTGGCTTCTTTTAAGATTTTCTATTTGTTTTCTTTTCTTTTCTTTTTTTTTTTTCTGTGAGAATAGGAGATGCCTGTGTTGTTCTGTCTTTTCAATTTTTCCTGCTTGGGGTCCTCTCAGCTTCCTGGATTTGTCGTTTGGTATCTTTAATTTTGAAGCCATTATTACTTCAAATATTCATTTTGCTGTGTCCTCTTTGCCTTCTGGTATTCCAATTACATCTATGTTACACTTTTTAAAATAATCCCAATTTCTAGATGTTTTTTTATTTTCTTTTGTTCTCTTTGGGAAGTTCACTGAGTCTTTCCTAAACTAGTTTGAGTCTACTGATGAGCCCATGAGCCCATGGAAGGCATTTTCAAGTCTGTTGTGGTGATTTTGATTTCTAGCATTTCCTTTTGATTTTGATTAAACCACCCTTCTGCTCTTGCACATTGTCTTTTCCCGTTAAAACCTTTCACACATTCCCAGGCCGGTGTGGCTCTGTGGTGGAGCCTTGACCTATGAACTAAGAGGTCATGGTTTGACTCCTGGTCAGGGCACATGTCTGGGTTGAGGGTTTGATCCCCAGTGTGGAGCATGCAGGAGGCATCCGATAAATGATTTTCTCTCATCGTGGAAGTTTCTCTCTCTCTCTCTCCCTCTCCATTCCTCTCTGAAATTGATAAAAATATGCATATTTAAAAAACCTTGCACACATTAATGATAATTATTTAAAGTTCCATTTGATAATTCCAACATCTGTGTCATATTTGACTCTGGTTCTGACGATTGCTTTCTCTCTTCTGTTTTTCCCTTGCCTTTTGGCATGCCTTGTAACTTTTTGTTGAAAACCAGACATGTTGTACTGAGTAATAGAAGCAGAGGTAAACAGGCCTCACGTGTGGGATTTATCTGGCGAGGGAGTGGACTGTGTTTAATGTTTGCTGTAGTTATAGCACCAGAGGCTGCACATTCTTCCTTTTGTCTCTGTCTTAACTTCGGTTTTCCCTAATTATTCCTCCTCAAGAGTCTGTCTTGCAGCTTTCAGCTGTAACCCACTATGATTATACTGGAGCCCTGGTGGTTCGGGGTAAGGTTGGGGGATAGGGGTTCTGTAATCTCCAGGTCAAATCTCAGGATTTCCGTGGGCTCGTGACCTTCACGAGTGTTTCCCTGGTGGTATAACTTTCTTCTCGGCACCTTCCTCCCTCCTGTGCCTGAAGCTTTCCCAATACATTTCCTTGACATCTTAACCCCTGCTGATGTATTCTTTTGCTCCTTGGGTGAGACAGGAAGGTTAGATGGGCAAGAGTGAGAATATTCTTCCCTCGTTGGGGATACAGCTCTGGCAGTCTTTGATCCTTCAGTGTAGGCCCTTGTGATGAAGTTCCAGGCATATTTTACAATGATTATTCACCTCTTCTCCCTGCCGGAGCCATAGGGTTCTTCTTGTTCTTCACTGCAGGAATCTGGTGGGGTTCCTGGAGAGGAAGCCCAGGAAACTGTAGAGACCCCTCCAAGGCTTGCGACCACACTCAACCTCCAGCAATTCACCTATGTTACCATGTATGCATTCCTACACACTCAACCTCCAGCAATTCATCAATGTTACCATGTATGCATTCCTACCCGCTTATCGCTCCAGCAGTTTCTGCTCCAGGGATACAGATTCTAATTGTCTTCTCCAGACTTGGGGGTGGTAATTTGCCCTGCTACCTCAATTCTCTGGTGGGTGGGTCCAGGAAAGGTCACTTTCAGTCTATTCAGCTATTCCTGGTAGGACCAGAGCTTTACGTGTTTCAAGCGCCTTACAGGTCAGGGCTGAAACCAGAATCCCCTTTATTCTATTTTGAATGGCCATTCCCTTCCCTCCATCTTGTCCCCATACTGGCCCCGTCTCCTATCTGGCTGTACTAACAACAAATCTTTCCATGATGGTGTTGCTAACAAGACTGAGTTTCTTGAGAAAAGAGCCATATTTAACCTCTCACCTATGGTAACCCTTTGCCCATATAAAATGCTTAACGCATTGATATTACCGGTCACTTCCACGTACGGCACTCATCTAACAGTAAAAGCATGTGGGGTGGTGTTCCCCAGCACCTGTCCTCTCACCTCCCTTTTGTGCTTTGGAATGAATTTTCCCAAGGCAAACTTCACTTACCGTAAATCAAGATTTACAGAGGTAACTTCTCAACATCTGATAAGTCCTGACTTTTTCTCAATTTTCTGATTTCTTTTTGTAATGACTTAAGTAGCCAGGTTAAGGTAGCCAAGAAAAAAATCTTACCAAATTCCACCCTAGCTGGCTTGGCTCAGTGGATAGAGCATTGAACTGTGGACTGGAAGGTCCCAGGTTCAATTCCAGCCAAGGGCACATGCTTGGGTTGGTCAAGGACACATGATTGGGTTGCGGGCTTGATCTCCAGTAGGGGATGTGCAAAGGATAGCGTATCAATAATACTCTTTCACCATTGATTTTTCTATCTCTCTCCCTTTCCCTTCCTCTCTGAAATCAATAAAAATATTAAAAAATAAAATCTGACCAAATTCCTATAAATCAAAGGGCCTTCTAGCTAAGTGCCCAAACCAGGCTATTTCCAAATTATCTGGGAAGATTAAAAAAAAAAAAAAAGTCTTGGACTTAATCTTAGTAATTGTGGTATACAGCTAAGTTTGGGAAAATAAGATATTTCTAATCAGCAAGCTCTTCAGGTCAAAAAGTGCTTTTATACCCTCACTTAAAGTTAAAAAAAAACAAACAAACAACAACAACAACAAAAACAGCCATTTAATCATTTATGTTCTGCCTAGAAAACATAGGAAATGTTACTGAAAATTCACAATTTTATTCATTCAATAAATTTATTGAGCATCAAATAAGGCCTGAGTACCAAGCCACAGCCCCTGTCCACAAGAGGAGTCAGATATACGTATTCCAGGGCCATCACATCCTGGCTAACCTGGAGTATATTATTTAAGCTTTCAGAGCCTCAGTCTTCTCATCTATAAAGAATATTATTTCATAGGACAGTTCTCTGACAAAGATCACACAAAGAAACTATTGAGGAAGACATATTCTACCCTCCTAAATATTTCTAACTAGTTTTCCAGTCCAAACACCTGCATAATTTAATAGTCCCAGATAGCACCTACTGAGCAGTTCATCTATCTATCCATCCCACATTTCAAACAAATCTTATCTGTAAAGCCCTCCCCCTTTCATTGGCTAAATTCATCCTCACTCCTGTAACCAAAACAGGCAAAGTAAGCCAAGGCAGCTGGACAAGGACTTTTACCCTGTTTCCCCAAAAATAAGACAGTGTCTTATATTAATTTTTGCTCCCAAAGTCGTGCTAGGTCTTATTTTCAGGGGATGTCTTATTTTTCCATGAAGAAGAATACGGTACACATTTATTGTTAAATGAAAATAAAGGAAATTTATTACCTCTATAGGGTACAGTAGTATGGTAGTTAACACAAACCAGACAAACTGTGAATCCTACAGTATCAAGAATTTACTCATTTATTCAATGACAACCATGTCATCATCTTCTGGAACATCATCATAACAATCCAATTCCTGAATTTCCTGGTGAGTTTCTTGTGACTCCATTTCTTTCAGAATCAGTGGACCAAATCTCTCTCATGTTTAGCAATAGTACTGTCTTTAAATGAGTACTTCTTGTCAGGTTAGCCTGCTCACAGTGCATTTGCAATGCAATTGTCAGTGATTTTCTCCCATGAATTCTTCACCCAAGTCACAACTTGTTGCAGTGTAGGTTTCACAAAGTTTCCACGCTGATTTCTCTCCATTCACACAGCGGTGACGTCAGGACTCCGCGTAACTTCACTGGTTGCTAGATGCCAGTCAGGGCGGCCCTAGCGACCAGTTTATGGTAAATTAATTTTCATTCTGAGACAGAGCCTGGGGACCTTATTTTCGGGTGGGGGGATGCCTTATATTTCACTCAGAAGGAAACCTGTAAGTAGGTCTTATTTTCAGAGGATGTCTTATTTTCGGGGAAGCACGGTAATGTAGTGGGCCATAAGAGAGCCAAGTTGAAAAGCCATAGGATGTAATAAATAGAAGATGCTCCCGGCACCCACACCAGAGGTCATTATCACTACTGAGGATCACAATGGGCAGAACCTCCAAAGAAGAAACCAAATACCAGATAAACCCACCCAAGAACTGCCATGGGTTTAGTGGTACCATTTGCTGTTACTACTAATATATCTATTAGTAGATTACCACTGCCATCCGAGAACTGGTATTGAACCTTTAAACATCCCAGTCACTGCTGTTTTATGGACTTGACATTTAGTACTTAACAGCTCTAAGTTACTCAAGGTCCCACTGATGTTGACCCTTTACAGCCGGCAGGAGTTGAGACGAAGCAACTACTTACTAGGACACAGAGCCCACGACTCTTGCTGCATAACCCACTGCCAAGTTCCCTCCCTTTCATTTAGGAAGAATCTTAAGGGTTTCTAGAACATCCTCCTGTGTGGTTAGAGTTAACAGCCCCTGCATTTTTACTTTACAGGTTAAAGATGTAGTTTTAATACAGACCATGGCTTCAATTCTCTGAAAGACAGTACTGAAGAATGCCGTCCCTGGCGAAAATGTGTTACCTGGAATAGATAACTTTTCACATACCTTGAAACCTTCCGCTTTCTGGAGGATGCCTGCCCTTAGGAAACTGTAGTGGCTAGAAGCAAGCAGGCCAATACAACCCATCCTAAGCCACATTATTCCCTCATACATGAATGGCCAACATCAAAACTCCACAGCACTATTGACATTTTTCTACTGTGAGAAGCTATCCGGTGCATCACAGGGCCTGTAGCATCTCTAACGCCTGCCCACTGGTTTCCGGTGGCATTCTGCAGAAGCGACGAGCAACATCATCTCAGGATGTTGCCAAATGTCCCCGGGGATTAAAGCACTGGCTGAGAACCACTGCTTTGGCAGCATCACTCAGTTTAGCAGAGCTACCATTACTTTGTTCCGAATACCAAAAACTGACAGTCTTTATTTCACTAGCTCAATGCGATAAAGTTCACATTGTTTAGCTTTGTGTCTTACTGTAAGTGAAAGCTCCAACATTATGGAATTGTGAGATACTAAGGCCTTCTAGGGCAGCTCTGACTGTTCTGTGACTTCCAATCTTCTTGGTGGGAATCCTAATTTGACTGAGACCTAAGCTGCTTTCCTCTCAAACGGAGAGACGTGTCTCTAGATGCTACTCTGGTGTGGGAGGGCAAACCTGCCTTACCTTGGGGACTAATTCTGGGTCACTGTGGGTCCCATAAGCACCAGATGTTGTGTAGAGTCAAACTAAAAACCATATTCTGGCTGCAAAGGTCTGGCCACAACACAGGCTATGCAGCAAGGAGTCGTGTATTTTCTGTTTTTGTTTTGTTTTTCTTTATCATTCACTAGATGCCACTGGGAGCGGGGTGGCGTCTGGCCAGCCTGCCCCAATGGGGGCCCATTGAAGCTGGGCCAGTGGGAGGCGGGGCTGCGGGTAGTTGGCCCTGCCCTCGATTGGGGTGTAGGGGGCTGATCAGGGCCTGAGCTGTCTGGGGGTCCGGGGGGCAATCAGGGCCCGGGTCAGGCTGGTTGGCTGCTGTAATGTGTGTCATAGTCATCGGTCATCCCACCATTCTGGTCCCTGAGCTTTTATATATATAGATACAAGTCAGGCATTTTTATCATTTATACAAGTTTGTCTTGGTTAAAGATCAAGAATGCCACTATCCCAAACCAAATTAGAGGGCATGAATCTGCTGACTACAAAAAAAGCTATTACACTCTTGCTAAGTTTAAGTCACTCAGATGAACTACAAAAAAAAAATAATAATAAATTCTTCTGTAAACTAGGAGACATGGTATTGACTTATCTTAAAAGGCCTTCAAAAAAGAATGACTTGCAATTATAAAGCACTTTTCAAATACACAAAGTACTTCATAACGACTCAATAAGCCTTAAGGAATGCTTTTTTTGTGTGTATGTGTGTAAAAGGAAATACCCCATTCAAAGGGTGGTGGCATATTTGATATCACCACTGTTTAAAGAGGAATGAAGTTACAGGAATGAGAAGTATATAATTAGTAAATAATCCCTCTCAACAAGTGAGTAGGAAAGTAGGAAAGTCATAAAGGAAGAAAAGTTGGAGGCAACACAATTCAGTGCATATCAGAAATGCAGTTTTATTTTTATTTGAAAACAACTTAAATTTTTAGACAAATGATTTTAGTATATAAATTTGATTTTGTTTTTGTACAGAATATAAAGATTTCCCTCGTTGATCTTCCATGTGAAGGGCACGACAAGCCTGAAGGGATACATTCTGCATACGAGTGTGTATCTTACGTGCAGGGCGCTAGCAACCAGTGGCACAGTGCTCCTACACGTAAGTTAGGCCAAGGACATCACGTATTAAAAAGGGGATAAGAGATTCCTAGGTAATCAGATTCAAGAAGCAAACATGACACAAAAACTGTGCAGCTGAGGCCAGTTCAGTAACTTTAGTCGAACACTGCGGATTATGCTGGAGGAACAGGTGTGTGAGGCGATAGTGTGCAGCACATTAAGAGCAAGGAAGAGCTATCATATAGAAAGGCTGGAATGAGGGATTTTACTAAAGCAAATTAACTTCTTGTCAACTGCCAAAGCAAAACAAAACAGAGCAGAGCGCATGAGTGTTAGTATACTGCAGGCATGTTAGACCAGTTTCTGTGCAGCATGCTGAGTTAGTTAGAACTTCTTCACTGGTGCATACGATCATTCATAGTCACGGAAAGTTTTTTTTGCCACTTCTCGGCAAATTTCAGGCGTGTCGTATTTTAGATGGAGTATAGCTTTTATCTATTATTTCATCCTGTAAAAACATGTGAAGACAACGCTCATTCTGTGCCAGAGGATGACCAGCGACCCTAGGAATAAAAAAGACAAATTTAGTCCAGTCTTTTATAAAAAGGAGTAGGAGGGGATATCAAACACATAGTTTAAGGTTAGTAAGCAAATACAATTAGTAATCCTAACTGTTAGTCTGAACTGCCCATAAAGCTAGGCTCTAACAACTTTACCAAAATGTATGGTAAATTTTCTTTCCTTTGGTTCACAGGGTAATTTGAAAACATTCAATCACTAGCGTTGCACTGCTTCTGGCATATGTACCCAGTCAGCTTCTTTACCTATTAGATAGTATATTATAAAAACTTAAATCAACGTCAATATTAAAAGTGAAATATGTCCTGATTCTGAGAATCCATTTTAAAGAAGGAAAAGTTATAGGATTAGAGCTAGAAATACACTGGAGTTCAATAAAAGCCCCAAATAGTAAGAAAGAGTGGGGAAGAAAGAGAAACACTGATATGTTGTTCCCTTGTTTATGCATTCTTTGGTTGATTCTTGTAGGTGCCCTGATTGGGGATGGAACCCGAAGTTTTGGCATATCAGGATGATGCTCTAACCAACAGAGTTACCTTAGCCAGGGCCACTTTTAAAGGTTTCCACTAGACCTAACACAAGATCAGACTGGGCAAAGAGACTTCTATTTCAGAATTTAAAAATAACTAATCTAGCAATGCCTTCTCTAAAAAGAAAGTATGTTCATAAAAGACAATGAAGATCATATCTACAGTAGGTAACTAGAAGTTAAAGGCTTTTATAACTTTTCTTCTGTTTACTTATCACTCACAGATCTTCCAACCACTAGATAAAATTAAAGTACTCCTAATAAATCGCTGAACAACTGTATTCTCTAGGATTTGGCTTTATTTGGTTAAACTTTAGACAATACATAATTATACTGAACACTTCCCTGGCATAACTCTCCCTATTGGCCTTTTAAAAATACCTATTTTTAAGTGGAAATAAAATTTTTAAGTTAGCAATTTTACTTTGAGCTTACGAGTTTCTAAAATAAAAGATAAACAACCCCAAATCTCCTCACATATCCATAAAAATTTTTAATGCATTTTTACAAGACATGCTGATAATACCTCCATCTGCAATCAAACAAAAATTATTTCAAATGTATTTTAAGTTTTATTGTTCGTACTAGAACATACCTTAAATCAAAAAGAATCATAAGTAAAACTGTATTTTTTAAATGCTATAATTTTAAATGTAATTTACATAAATTAACCAAGAAAAACAAATACAAAACTTAAGTCAAAACAAAGATACTCATTTTCAATCACTCAAGTGTATTTACGACATGATATTCAACTTGTTATATACTGTTACTTTGTTTAAATGATACAAAAAATTAGTTAGGAAATGGCCAAAAGGAAAAGCAATATTACAGTTTAGTGTAATATAAAATTACTAGTAGTCACGTAAGTCAGAACACAGCTCCCTCTTACACCCCGAGAATCAGAAAGCACTTACTTGTTTATAAACTGCTCCAGCCCTTGCTTCCTTTCTTCAATGAAATTGTCATCAAATATTCCATCATCTCCTCTAAAAGGAAGTTGACGCAAAAATGCTTTCCCAGGGAGTGGGGGAACTACAACCTAAAACAACATAAGAAAAGAGTGTTCTCCAGGGAGAAATCAAGATGGCGGCGTAGGTAAACAACTGGTCTGCCGCCTCGCACAACAATTTAAAAATTAAAACTAATATAAAGGACATCTATCACTCAAAACCACGGGACAGCCGGCTGAAAGAAAAAGGAGCACAAGCTGAAAAGCTGAGGACCTAGGAGCCTAGGCACAGAGGCATGCGAATGGACTGGGCGCAAGGCTTTTTTCATCCCGAAGGGAAACAAACTCCCTATCACTTTGAAACCCAGTTTCTGAGGTCATGTGGGGGACCCAGACGCCTACGGGGAGAAGCTGGTCTGTCATCCATGGGTCTGAAAGTGAGGGTGACTCTCTTGAAGAGGAATGCGCATCAATCATTGTTTACTGCTTCGCTGTTTGCCACGCCCCAACCTAGTGACGTCATTAAACCCCGCCCACCTTGAGGCCCCACCCCCTTGAGGTCCTGCCCTGAGGCCCCGCCCACACATTCTACAGATCCGCCCAGGTACCACACAGCTGCTTTTGCATATAAATGGCCTGTATTGTGGCAGCTTAATGATATAAACTGCAGCTCCAGGAGAAAACTGTAGTTCTTATGGTAGCTCCTGCAGGGTGGCCTCAGACAGTAGCTGAATCCCATTGGAGATCCAGAAGCCAGTGTTCCTAGTGGTCAATTTCAACCACTCACACCCATAAGTGACATATTCAGGAGACTGACTCAGTGAGCACCAAAACCCCACTGAAACAAAGCATGTTTCCAGCGCAGCAGTTCTTCCTTAATAGACACAGCTGGTCCTCACAGACAATTGGCCTGGAGGTCAATTCCTCCCAGTGTACCAACAGCAATCAAGGCTTAATTACACCAAGACTTTGTACTTGGCCCACAAAGAGATATACCAAAAGCGACCACCTCAGGTGATTGGGGAAGCTGAGCTTCTGGTCCCTATAGGTCACTGACCACACAAAGCCACTCCATCAACACAGGAAGGCAGCCAAAATGAGGAAACACAGAAGCATGACACGAATGGGAGAGATGGAGGAAAGTAAACTACTGGATGACACAGAGTTCAGAACCACATTTATAAGATTACTTAAGAATCTTCTAAAAACCTTTGAGAAATGATGAGACCTCCAAGAAGCTTGGTGAGACCTTCAGGGACCTTAATGAGAATACCAAAAAAATGGAAAAGGACCAGTCAGAAATTAAGCATACAATATCTGAAATAAAGAATATACAGAAACTCAACTATAGATCAACATACCCCAAGAATCAAACCAAAGATCTGGAATATAAAGAAGAAAAAATCACCCAACCAGATAGGCAGAAAAAAAGAAGAACCCAAAAGTGTGAGGATAGTGTAAGGAGCCTCCAGGACCACTTAAAATGTACCAACATCTGGATTTTTGGGGTGCCAGAAGAGAGCGAGCAGGCCTACTGAAAGAAATGACAGAAAACTTTCCCTACCTGGTAAAAGACAAGTTCAGGAAGCGCAAAGAACCTCAAACAAGAGGAATCCAAAGAGGAGAGGAATACACCAAGACATATCATAATTAAAATGCCAAGAGTAAAAGACAGAGGAAATCTTACAAGCAGCAAGAGAAAAATAGCTAGTTACTTACAAGGGAGTACCCATACAACTGTCAGCTGATTTCTTAACAGAAACTATGCATGCCAGAAGGGAGTGGCAAGAAATTTTCAAAATGATGAAGAACAAGAACCTACAACCAAGATTACTCTACCCAGCAAAGCTATCATTCAGAATTGAAGGTCAGATAAAGAGCTGCACAGACAAGAAAAAGTTGAAGGAGTTCATCAACACCAAACCTGGATTACATGAAATGCTGAAGGGTATTCTTTAAGAAGAGGAAGAAGAAGGTAAAGGTAAAAATTATGAATAACAAAAAGACATCAAATACATACCTACCAACAAGTGAATCTAAAAATCAAGTGAATAAAAAAAATCTGAAGAACAAAATGAACTGGTGAATATAATAGGATCAGGGACATAGAAAGGAATTGGACTAACTAGTCTCAGGGGGAAGGAGGTCTGAGGAGTGCAGGAAGAGATTGGACAAAAACCTTACACCTATGAATGAAGATAGGGGAGGGGGTAAGAGCACGGATGGAGTTGGGAACCAGGTGGAGGGGAGCTATGGGGGATGCGGGAGGGAAAGAGGAACACCTGTAATAATCTGAACAATAAAGATTTATTATTTAAAAAAATAAAGTGTTCTTCAAACATGCCGAGTTGTGAACATTTCTAGAGCCCAACATGAAGATACAGTATATCCTCACTATGACAGCCATCGCACTGTCAAACTTGTTTAAATATAAAAGGGAATCAGCAAAAAACACAATGAAAAAATATTCAATGCAAAATAGCCCATCAGAACAAAGCTCCTTAATGGCTGGGCCCCTAGCTTAATTATCATTTTTCCTGGACTTATTAGCAAAGCACAACTACACAAAGAAAACATTCAAGCAATACTGAAATAAAAGCTACCACACCCCTCAGACGGTTTTGATGTCACTTGGGAAAGACAATGCTTTATTCTGATGGAAACTGCAGGGATCAAAATCAACTCTCAATTCAACAAAGAAATAAAATATTAACAATGTTGACAGAGGCAGATAAGAATTAAGTGATCAGTTTCTTCCACCTCACAACATTTTGTACATGGTATTTCCTACTTGTGTCTGAGGTGATGATAAAATAATCAACAACTTGTCACCACTTTCATTTCCTAGGCTAAGAAACATTATCTTTCTCCCACATCCGCTATCCTGTCTTTCCCCAAAGACCTGTCATTTCTTCCTTCCCACCTTGTAGGGAACATCCCAAATTTTGCCCTTCAAAGCCAAACTATCCTCTAGGATAGGGGTGTGCAAACTTTTTTATTCAAGGGCCACAATGGGTTCTTAAACTGGACCGGAGGGCCGGAACTAAAGCAACCTGACCATGCTGGCACTCTCATCTTGGGCTGCTGGTGAAGGAGCGGAGGGGAGAGCAAGAGACTCCTCCGCTCTTTCTGCTCCGTTGGCCGGATATTACAGCCGAACGGGCCGGATCTGACCTGTGGACCATAGTTTGCCCACAGCTGCTCTAGGATCAACTAATACTGTATCTCTCTTCTGGAAATTATGTGGAGGTCAGTATTTGTTTGAATGAAACAGCAGCTAGCTAGCTATTTATTTCGCAGGTTAGTTTGGTTTCTCTAGCTGAGAATTTCTCAACAAATGGCACTAACTACATAAATCTTTATACTGGAGGAGGATTTTCTTTTGCACTACAGAATACTTAATAGCTTACATACCACCAGTAATACCCTGTTATGACAATAAAAAATGTCTCCTATGCCGAAACCAGTTTGGCTCAGTGGATAGAGCGTCGACCTGCGGACTGAAAGGTCCCGGGATCGATTCCGGTCAAGGGCATTTACCTTGGTTGGAGGCACATCCCCAGTGGGAGGTGTACAGGAGGCGGCTGATCAATGATTCTCTCTCATTGATGTTTCTAACTCTCTATCCCTCTCTCTTTCTCTCTGTAAAAATGTCTCCTAAATTGTCAAGTGTCTCCAGGGGGACAAAACTGCCCCTGTGGAGAACCACCAATCTAGCCTATTAATGCCTTCAAATCAAGAACCCTCTTAGAATACTTATGGGCGTTTTAATAAAAGCTGGACATACAAAATAGAAGCTCAGATATCTGTTAAATGACCAACCTATCTTACAACAAAACAAGAAAATGTGTAAGCACACAACACACAGAACTATAAATAGTAAACAACAGTAATACAAATCATATGTATTCTAAGATGTAAAACTTCAAACCCTTGATGCAGAGTTTCTATAACTAGGAGTTATCCTAGAACAATAATTCAACAGGGTAAAAAAGGGAAAGAGCAATACAACTTCATACAGGTTAGAAAAAATAATCCTATATAATAAAGGGCTAATATGCAAATTGACCAAAAGGGGGAAGGACCAGTCACTATGATGTGCACTGACCATCAGGAGGCAGACGTTCAACACAGGAGCTGCCCCCTAGTGGTCAGTGCACTCCAACAGGGGAGCACTGCTAAGCCAGAAGTCCTGAGCTGGGCTCACAGCTAGTGAGCACAGCAGTGGTGGCAGAAGCCTCTCCGCAAGCACACAAAGGATGTCCTACTGCCAGCCTAAGCCATCAGGGGTCCCGGACTGTGAGAGGGTGCAGGCCAGGCTGAGGGAACCCCCTGAGTGCACCAATTTCGTGCACTAGGCCTCTACTAATAAAATAAAATGATAACAACAGCTATTAGTATCTCAAGTGGTCAATGTATTAACTAACATTATTGTGGTAATCATTTCACAACATATACATACATCGAATCATTATGTTGTACACCTTAAATTTCCGTTGTTATTTATCAATTATGTCTCAATAAAGCTGGGGGGAAAGACACTTCTTTCCTGTAGTCATAAAACATTTCCTTTGTTTTCCACAACTTTCCTAACTTGTTTTGTACATTTACATGATCAGAAGATCTGTAATTTACATATGAGTTATAAATCTTTATTCCTAAATAGACAGCCAAATATTTCAACCCCATTTACTGAATATAAATTCCTTTCCCCCACTTATCAATAATGTTATTTTTGTTATGAACTAAATTTCCAATAAATTCATGGTCAGCTTCTAAATTATATTATATCCACTAATCTACTTGCCCTTCAGAACAGTCTAAAGATAGGTTCTGGTGTCTGCAGGTGCTTGAATATACATTGAAAATAATTTCTGGTTATTTTCATATATAAATTTTTAAGTTTATAAAGACCTTCACAGATACCTTTATTAAAATTTTATTAATTTACTAGAGGACCGATACATGAAAATTGTGCAAGAGTAAGCCTTCCTTCCCCCCGGTGCTGGCACCAGCTTCCCTCTGGCACCCAGGACTCAGGGTCCCCTTAGGCTGTTAGCTTCATCCAGAAGGTGGTCAGAAAAGACATCCGGTCTAATAAGCATGTTATGCTTTTATTATTGGGTAAATAAGTATAGACACTGCCTTACTTCTGTCAGATCTACTGCTAAAATACCACCTCTAAGTGAGGCATTCCCTCAACTATCCTATATGAGTAGCTCTCTCTTAGTTTAAACTCTTACTTGGTTTTAGAGTACATCACCATTTGACATTATATAGTCTAGTGGTCCGG
Source organism: Vespertilio murinus (assembly GCA_963924515.1). Classification (NCBI taxonomy): domain Eukaryota; kingdom Metazoa; phylum Chordata; class Mammalia; order Chiroptera; family Vespertilionidae; genus Vespertilio; species Vespertilio murinus. The sequence continues at coordinate 166,138,058 of OZ004705.1, forward strand.
TGCATGAAATTCATGCATGGAGGGTGAGGGGTGTCCCTCAGCCCGGCCTGCATCCTCTCCAATCTGGGACATCCCTCTCACAATTCGGGACCGCTGGCTCCTAACCACTCACCTGCCTGCCTGCCTGATTGCCCCTAACCACTCTGCCTAATGGCCTGCTTGCCCCCAACTGCCCCCCTGCTAGCCTGCTTGCCCCAAACTGCCCCCTCAAGCCTGATCACCCCCAACTGACCTACCCTCCTGGCCTGATCGCCCCTAATCGCCTCTGCCTTGGCCCCAGCGCCATCCATGGCTTTGTCTGGAAGGACGTCCAGAAGGTCTCCTAGGTCTCCCAGTCTAATTAGCATATTACCCTTTTATTAGTATAGATATCTTACTATTTTTTCTGTCTTTCCCTCACCACCATCCCAACTTACCCAAAAGAATGTAAGCATCATAAAAATGGGGACATTAAGTGTTCACAACTCTATTACTCAAAACACTGAATGAGTTATCAAATGTTTATAAGGTAAATAAATCTTCAAAAGTGAATTATTTGGTTGAAGCATTATCCTGTACACCCACCTAAAGGTTGCAGTTGAATTCCCGGTCAGGACACATACCTAGGTTGCAGGTTTGATCCTAGTTGGGACATGTACAGGGACAAAGGATTGAAGTTTCTCCCTTTCTCTCTCTCTCCTCCTACCCTTTTTCCTCTTTCTAAATTTATTATAGTTTTTTTTTTGTCTTTCAGTTAAAAATTTTTTCCCTAATCCTCACTGGAGGATATGTGGTGGTTTTTTGTTGTTTTTTGTTTTGTTTTTTTTTAATATTTTATTGATTTTTCACAGAGAGGAAGAGAGAAGGATAGAGAGCTAGAAACATCAATGAGAGAGATACATCGACCAGCTGCCTCCTGCACACTCCCCACCAGGGATATGCCCGCAACCAAGGTACATGCCCTTGACCGGAATTGAACCTGGGGACCCTTGAGTTCGAAGACCAATGCTCTATCCACTGAGCCAAACCGGTTTCAGCAGATATGTGTTTTTTTTAATTGATTAGAGAAGAGAAGGAAGGAGGGAAGGAGGAAAACACTGATGTGAAAGAGAAACAATGTTTGGTTTCCTTCTGAATGTACCCCAACCAGGGGTAGAACCTGCAACCTAGGCATGTGCCCTGACTGGGAATTGAACCCACAACTTTTTGGTACACAGGACAACAGTCCAACCAACCGAGCCACCCAATTAGGGCTTAAGTTTTCTTTATATGGGTCTTATATTTCTAACTTTATTTTATGAGTAAAATTGTTTTATTCTTTCACTTTCGATAAAATTCAATGATTTGTATATGCTACTCTGGTATCCAGCCACAATTATCTGGGTAAGGAAGACTTCCTTCTATTTCTAGACTATTATGCTTCAAAATAATCTAGAAGCTACTCTTAACCTACTTCTGAGCCCCTAACATATCTACTTTTTTCCTACTATACTCTAGTTACAAAATAACTTTTCATCATTCTGAGCATACCATGCCTTTGATGTTATTCTGACACAGGGCTGAAATAAGGAAAATTAGAGTGAGATCATGCTCTAATTTATTTTGCAGCCAAAGCTTAAGAAAATTCTTACCAAGGTATATGCCTGTTTTCAAATTGCAGGTAGCAATCTATTAGTAGAACATGGCCATCATTTAAAAAAGCTAATCTGAAGAATATCAGCATATATCACAGAAAGTATGCTAAATTCTGGTTAAAAAGTTTAAAAATATATATTGATTTCATAGAGGAAGGGAAAGGGAGAAAGAGATAGAAACATCAATGATTAGAGAGAATCACTAATCAGCTGCCTCCTGCATGAAACCTGCAACCCGAGTATGTGCCCTGACCGGTAATCGAACTGTGACTTCCTGGTTCATTGGTCCAAGCTCAACCACTGAGCCACACCAGCTGGGCTTAGAAATTTTTGTTATATATAAATGTAGAATGATGAAAAATGTACGTATTAAGAGTCAGTAAAAAATACTGGAAATACAATGACATATGAGATGTACTGAGGAAGAGGAACTTGGCTCAGGTGTAGAGGAGAAGGTAGAATAGGAAGAGGAAAGGAAGCAGTAGTAAGATAGTTCTAAGAGTGTTACCCAACTGTGAGTCAGCGAAGGTCTCCGTTAGGCCACTAACGTCGACAAGAGGAGGAACAATGTTCTGAGGAAAAATTATAGACTTCCTCCATCTCCCATGAAATAAGAAAAACTAAACTACTTGAAAAAAAAGAAATTGTATTTGTTTTACCCACTTTATTCAAGATAATTTTCTGAGAAATTAAATATTAAAATTTGGAATGTTTTGCTTTCAAGTTGCATTACAAATAATTCTTACCTTGCTTTCTCTTTCTAATTCACTTCGCAGCCATTCAAAGTCACTGTATCTTCTTCTAACTGTAGATTCCTTCAGCTTGAAAATAGGCAGATTTGTCTGAAACAGAAAAGGTCACTCCTAAATTGAAGCATATTACAGGGACTTTCAAATAAGGAATGGTGAGATCTGTTTGTCAAATTAATAACATGGCAAACCTGGTTACCTTAAGATAAGAAAATCACAAAGTTATTAAGGTGTCATTTTATCTTTAACAAAATAAAACTTAGCTGTTAAAAAAGTATGTTGCTTACACTACAGTACACTTTCTATATGCATATTTGCACATCTACTATTGGATGTCATTCTGTCTGAGGTTAGTTACATAAACAAAGGCCATTTTTTCTATTTCAGTGATTTATAAAAATGTCAACTGAACAGGAGTGAAGATAAAGCTAGCTGATTGCAGTCCAGTTTAGATAGCACCTCAGAATATAATGCTCATTAGAGAAATAGACCTTAACTACTTTGAAATGAAATACAAAATATTTTATTATTACTAGATTAGATGTTGCATAATGGAAGAAATAAAGGATTATTCTTAATGATCTTTAAAATTGCCAAAAAATCACTCTTAACACAAGTAGGAAATCAGGAGCCATACACTTTAGATCAGGTTCACAGATCCAGAGCTTTACAGGCTGAGGGGAAAATTAACAATGGGAAGCATAGTGCCCAGTACTGGTAGGTTATATCCGAATGGAAGAAAACTTTTAGAGACTGCAAAGATCACTTCTGTCACCTTTTAAGTTTAAAGTCACAAGAAAGACGTCTGTTATCTTTTACTGATCCCTAAAGAAAGAGAGAACATAGTACCAAATTCAATAAAAAGTGGTTTATGATTAAGGAGAATTAGTGAAAGCTGTATCGCATCACAATTTTATTATCAATAATAATTTATATATTTTTTTAATTATTATTATTTTTTTTTACAGAGAGAAAGAGAGAGGGATAGAGAGTTAGAAACATCTATGAGAGAGAAATATCAGTCAGCTGCCTTCTGCACACCTCCTACTGGGCATGTGCCCACAACCAAGGTACATGCCCTTGACTGGAATGGAACCTGGGACCCTTGAGTTCGCAGGCCGACGCTCTATCTGCTGAGCCAAACCGGTCAGGGCAATTTTTTCTTTCTTTTTTTTTTTTTAAAGAATAAATCTTATGAGCCCTCATTCACTGCAGGTGGGAATGTATACTGACACAGCCTCTATGGAAGACAATATGGCAACCCTCTCTTCTGGGTATCTACCACAAAAAATTTGAAAACATTTGTTTGTAAAAATATATGTACCCCTATGTTCATTGCAGCATTATTCACAGTGGCCAAGACATGAAAACAACCAAAGTGTCAGACAGAAAAAGTTAAGAACCATGATTTTCCCTTTTACCCTACTACCTTTCTCCCACCCCCCTTTTCCCTCTGGTAACTACCATACTGTTGTCTGTATCTGTTTTTGTTTGTTTGTCTTGTTTGTTTATTTGTGTGTTTTTTTAGTTTTATTGACTTCAGATAGGGAGAGGAAGAGAGAGATATAAACATTAATGATGAAAGAGAATAACTGACCGGCTGCCTCTTGCACACCCCCTACTGGGGATCCAGCCCACAACCTGGACATGTGCCTTTGACTGGAATTGACCCCAGGACCCTGCAGTCTGCAGTCCGACACTGAGCCAGACTGGCTAGAGCTTGTTTGTTCATCTGTGCGTTTTTTAAATTATTATTTTATTTATTTATTTTTAATTCTTTATTGTTTAAAGTACTACATATGTCTTCTTTTCTGTCCTTTGACCTCTCCCCAGCTACTCCCATCCCCCTGTTCATTTGTTGTTTTCACTTTATATCCTAATATGAGTCAATACAAGATGATGGAGGGAGATGTGACTTTGGGCGGTAAACAGCAATGCAATATACAGATGATGTATCACAGAATTGTGCACTTGAAAGTATATAATTTTATTAACCCATGTCACTCCAATAAGGCTATAGTATATAATACATATAACATACAAAACATGTGTTCATAGTGTACTTATGTTATGGATAAGGTTTCCAGTCAACAGTAGGCTATTAGGAGTTAAGTTTTAGGGAAGTAAAGTTGCAGGGGATTTTTAACTGCATGGGGGTTTGGCATCCCAACCCCCAGTGCTGTTCAAGAGTCAAATGTATATACTTTCAGAGTATAATTTGTCCTTAATTCAACCTTTGCACTTATAGAACTATAAACTGTTTTAAAACTGAAAAGAAAAAGTTAAGTGCCACTAAAAGACTGCTTTCTTATTTTGTATACAAATCATTATAAAATTCACTCGTAAGAAAATTCCAATCATTTGTTAAACTTAATGCGACTGGTAATTGTCATTCAGCTAAAGAGAAGCTTTTTATTCAGGATCTTAAACCCACTTTGTAGTGGTCTCAGCTTTTTCTAAAGTGTATTAACTTCTCTATGTTGTATACCTTATAGCTTGGAATCTTCTACTGATGCTATTGGGCATAACACTGTATAGATTTCAAGCATGAAACCAAATCTCACAAGAGGTTTAAAAGCACTTGAATTTTCTTTCCCAGGTAACCACAACATTTGTTCATTGTATTAATGACTAAGAGCAAATTGCACCTAACAAGACTCTTATTATACTAAAAGTCAAGCTTATATTTAGAGACGCTGGCTTGCTGTACAGAGAGGTATTCTCATTCCCCACAGGGAATGAAATTAGGTCCCCTGGAGAGCAGGATGATAATTCCCAGAAAGAAAGCACTGGATTATTTCTCTCTAATTTCACTCATTGGCTTTTTAACCAAGTTCACCCTTCCGCATTAAAATATTAAGTCTTTGTAAGTGTCTACAGGTAGAAAGGCCTTTACAGAATTGAGTGTTTTATGCAGGTGAGATTTTACATTTTGAATTCCCTCCTCTCAAATTACTTTACAAAGGGGATTAGCTGCTCTCTTTATTCAGTATGTTAAGATCAAGCTTGTGAAAAGAGTTCCCTAAGAATTTTCATACTTCTGGGTACGGAAGTCTATAAAGTTAATCTCTGAAACAACATATCAAGCTTACAGGTACAATGTTGAGGGAAGAATGCCAATCTGGCTCATTTTACCTCCCATTTTCCCTTTTGAACTTTTGACACAATCATGATTATATCTGATTCACTTTAATAGTAGGGGAGTGGGAGGGAGAAAAAATCCAATCCTTTCTATGATTAGCTAATAGTTTGACAGATTATACATTAAAAAAGGATCATGGTTAGTTTAAAGAAAATTCTTTTATTTAGTTTTCTCAGGTGGCTATGATTTCTCTTTGTATAAAGACTGCCATACTTTTGATAGTCACATCACATAATTCTCAATATTATTTGTTCATTACTTTAGAGTGTAAGTTTGCCTGTCAATGTCTTCCTGATCATCACAAGGAATTTCAATTCAACTTGATCAAAATACAAATGGAAAATGCGCAGATTTTTTGTTTAAGCCAATGAACTATCACCACTAATTACAAACTTTTATGACCGGTCACTTTTAACTTAACACTTATAAAATGTTCTACTTTGGTTTTTTGTTTTTGTTTTTAAAGAAAGAGGAGTACGGATAATAATTCTTTCCAACAGTTTTGGGAGGACTTAACTATTATTACATTCTGGGAGCATCTATACTAGAGCAGTGTTTCCCAAAGTGTGGTACGCGTACCCCCAGGGGTACAGGAAGTTTGGTGGAGGTACGCTTGCACCGGAGTTTGGTGGGGACATGCACTGCACCGTGCTCAGCTGTGCCTAATTCTACGTTCTCATGAGTCAAGTCAAGACAGTCTTGTGAGGCGTGAGATGGTCCAGTGTGCAAATAAATGTTATTTATAATATAACTTTTATTTATATTTTATTATGAATAATTTTATTTTTCATTTATTATTATTTTGTGTATATACCAAAAAAATAAAAAATGAATATATTTTGATTGTTATTAAAATACATCCTTTTTTTGATGAGGGGTACTCAGCGTTATGAAAATTATAGAAGGGGTACACATATGTCAAAAGTTTGGGAAACACTGATACTATAGTGCTAGGTAAGGTGGGGAATATAAATTTATATGCTTGAAAATACCATACATCACCAACAAAAATAAAGTTGAAACACCAAAAACAAATATCTGCAACATAAAACAAAGAAGTAATTTCATTAAAAGGTAAAAAAGTTAGAAAACAATTAGAGAAAAAGATGAATAACCTGACAAATAAAATAGGCAGAACACAGAAAAACGAATGGCCAATAACACCCAACTTCACTCACATATCCAGTTAAAACAGTAAGATCCCATTTTCATATACCAAACAGGCACACATTAAAATTCCCAGTGACAGTAAGGGTAGAGAGACAAACAAGTAAAAACACCTGTTAATGCCCTGCTTGTGTGGCTGTGACTGAGCTTTGACCCATGAATCAGGAGGTGTTGGTTTGATTCCTGGTCAGGGCACATACCTGGATTGTGAGCTGGATCCCCAGTAGGGACATGCAGGAAGGAGCCAATCAATTCTCTCGTCACTGATGTTTCTATCTCTCTCCCTCTCCCTGTCTCTCTCTGAAATCAATAAAAATATATATTTTAAAAAGTCATTAAAAAGAAAAGTAAATAAAAATATGTGCTAATGGTAGTGAAAACTTGGCACAACCTGTAAGAAGGCCATTTTGGTGGCTTTTTCCACTGCTTTTTAAAAAAATTATTTTTCAATTAGAGTTGACATACAGTATTAGTTTCAGGTGAAAAACATAGTGAGTAGACACTGACATACCTTATAAAATGATCACCCTGATAAGTCTAGTAGCCATATGTCGCCATGCATAGCAACTACATTACTAAGTACACTCCCTGTGCTGTACTTTACTTCCCCTCATCATTTCTTTAAATGCATATATGTTCACTAAGGATTACTCCTACAAATATTTCCACATGCAAAAAGATATTGGTGCAGAGGTTTACACTGGCAGTGTTTGTGTAATAGCAAAACAACATTAAAACACCAAATTCTTAAAATCGTAAAATGAAATTTTATATAGCTTTTACAACATATAAGATTTATAACATCTAAATATGGGACACAGAGTTAAAAGAGCAAAAAGAAGTCGATCAAAAATTTCTAGTCCATATCCTACCTCAAATACTAAAATCAAAGACATTAGTGGTTCTTCAACCTGGTAAATTTCAGAATTACCTGAGTAGCTTATAACAATTTCTGAAGTGGAAGTATAACACAAATATAGAAAAGTTCACAAATACATTGAGGTACCGCTCAATAAGTTTTCAATGGTAATAATCTGGGTAGTCATTAATTTAAAAAAAAATGTCCTGAGTCCTACCTCAGATTTCAGATCAACTAAACCAGCTTTTAGTGGAATGGGCTCTTTAAAAAGAGTTCACAAAATCTAAGAAACAAACTGATGAATGTAGTGAATCCAGAGACATGGAAGCATGGAACAAAGTGCAGAATCTCGGAGGGAAGGCAGGGGAGGGTGGGTGGGTGGGAAGTAATCAACCAAGAACCTTGTATGCATATATGCATGGCCCATGGCCACAGACAACTGGGGCAGTGAGGGCTGGGGCGGGGCGGGTGGCTGGAGTGAGTCAATGGGGAAAAAATGGGACATATGTAATACTTTCAATAAAGAATTACTTTTAAAAAATGCTTGGTGAACAAACAAACAAACAAAGATTCCCCAGATGATTTATACACAAGTATAAAACAAAGAGGTAATTTCATTAAAATTAGGAACTATTACCACACCACATCAGACTGGTTCAAAAGATTATACAAGCAGCTAAAGCAGAGCTTACAAGGAAATGTATAGCTGCAAATGTCCACATTGAAAAAGAAGTATATCTCAAATGAATAACCTAACCTTCCATCTTTGTAAACTAGAAAAAGAACAAGCAAAATACAAAACAAGTAGAAGGAAGAAGTAAAAAAGTTCAGAGCAGAAATAAATGAAATAGAGATTAAAAATAACAGAGAAAACATAGATGTAAAATACCTAGTGCCCAAATTAAAGAAACAGGAGACTAATCAAATTTGAGATTATTTTTAATATACTGTTTTACAAAATTTTTGACACACTATTCCTTTTATAGGAAAAGAAAATCAAAGTTAGTAACCCTACTAACTCTCATTCTTACTTTAAAATCTCAGATTCATTCAGTATAGGAGTATACTTTCTAATATTCCATATTATAGTGGTTAAGAGCTCATTCTCTGTCTAGGGTTAAATTCCAGCAATGCCACTTAGCTATGTGACTTGGGCAACTTAATCTCCCTGTTTCTTAATTTGCTCATCTATAAACTGAGAATAATAAATAGTGTGAAAGTATATCAAATTAGATGATTTAGAAGTTAAATTAACCTAGGTGATTTCTTTTCCACTACTTGGGAAATCATATAATATCTTGAAATAAATAAGATCTATAATTCTGGGAAACTATATTCTTATAATCCTATCTCATACAGTTGTTATAGTGATAAAATGAGGTACTACATAAAACATTCTTAGAATTATACCCATCACACAATAATTGCATCATAAGTCTAAGTTATTTCTTTGTTTTTCTTATCTTTTTTAAAATATATTTTATTGATTCTTTTACAGAGAGGAAGGGAGAGGGATAGAGAGTTAGAAACATCAATCAGCTGCTTTCTGCACACCCCCTACTGGAGATGTGCCCGCAACCAAGGTACAGCCCTTTGACCGGATTCAAACCTGGGGCCCGTCAGTCCACAGGCTGACGCTCTATCCACTGAGCCAAACCGGTTTTTGGTGCTTTTCTTATATTACCCATTTTGTGTCTTTTTAAAACTTAGCAAAAAGTTCTATTATAACACTCTCCTTATACTTTTAACCAATTCTTATTGTGATGTTTACTTTGTATATCTTCTACTGTTATTTTTGCTAAACCATTTGAGAGTAAACTGCAGACATTACAATCCCTTACCACTAGATCCTTCAGTGTGCATTTATTTCCTAAGGACATTCTCTTGTATATCCACAGAACAAGGACCAAATATGCTGACATACAGCCCATATTAAAATTTTACCAGTTGTCCCAATAGCATCCTTCATTAACTCTTAAAAAAAAAAAAAGAATAACTTTAAGAATCAAGCATTCATTATCTCTTTAGTCTCCTCCAATCTAGAACAGTCCTCCTGCCTTTTAGCCATTCAAGACATTGGCAATTTTAAAGAGTGCAAGCCAGACATCTGTGTGTGTCTGTTTCCTCATGACCAGCTTCATGCTCTGCATTTGGGGCAGGAATGTTCCTAATGCAGGAATGTTGGCCTTCTCAGTGTATCACATCAGATGGCATTACTGAATCACTTTGTTAAGGTTAGGTAAGCCAGGTTTTTCCAAAATGAAGTTACCTTTTTTTTCCTCTTTACTGTAAGTTTTTCTTACTCTTGCACTTGCCCTTTATAATAAAACTGGAGACCTGGTGCACGAAATTCGTGAATGGACAGGGTCCCTAGGTCTGGCTGGCAATCAGGGCCGATCTGTGGGGTAACCGGCAGGGCGATCGGGGAGGGAGGGAGAAAATGAGGGGCCTCGCTGGTACCCACCTTGGCTGGCCTGAGGCCTGTGGGCTGGGGGCAGCTCCTGCATTGAGTGTCTGCCCACTGGTGGTCAGTGCGTGTCATAGCAACGGGTCATCGTTCCACCGTTTGGTCGATTTGCATATTGGGCTTTTTTATATAGGATTTAGTGCTATTTGGAATTTACCCACCTAAATTTAAAACTTACAGAGTAAGCCCTAGTTGGTTTCACTCAGTGAATAGAGTGTTGGCCTGCAGACCCATGGGTCCCGGGTTCGATTCTGGTCAAGGGCATATGCAGGAGGCAACCAATCCATGTGTTTCTCTCACATCGATGTTTCTTTCTGTCTTTTCCACTCTCCCTAAAATAAATGGAAAAATATCCTCAGGTGAGTATTAAAAAATATATATATAATAAAATAAAAGATAAAAATTAAATTAAATTAAAAAACTTACAGAATGAAGTTTTAAATTTAAAGCTTCTTGGAAAATTCACATTTTTAGGTGAAGTTATGTGCCTGATTTATCCACTAGGAAAGAGACTGGCTTACTGTAGGAAAGCTCTACTCTGCCAAGTACAGTGTGAAAATGCAAAACCAGAAGAGGATTATAGTCTACATGGCTAAGATGGAGCCATGAGTAGAAATTCACAGCACCTCTCAAGCTTCTGTGCATCTTGCCTTTTCATTTCCAAGAGGAGGATGCATTCTGAGTAGCTCATGACAAGGTGATGGACTATTTATGTACCTGAGATGTGCAGAAAACTAGAAAAGAACAAGACTAAAAATCCAAAGAAGACAGTTCAATATTATTTTGTTACACTTGTTCTAATCATGTACCAGAAACAAAGCTCCAAAAAGATGAAATGTTATAAAAGGTCTGCATGCAAATGTTCTAAGAGGTCTGTATGCCTGATACCCTTAAACTGCTATTTTAAATTAAAGGGAAACCAGCCATTTCCCACAAAGTATTACAAGTCACATGGAGTAAAATCATCAGGAATCCAGACATTATATGAGAAAGAACAGATTTCTGAAGCCATGTTACAGAGCTCTGAAACAAGTGCTCCCTTCACATCTAAGCGCAGGAAACTGCCACATTATTAGTCTCCAAAGAACCGAGTCTTACACACTTACACAGGCTGACCTATTAAAGTCAGCAGCTCACAGATACCCTATATGTAACCCGATTATCACTGAGAGCTAAGCAGAAAACCAAGCCTCAAAATGTGATCACCTGAATATAGCTTAACAAAAGATATTAAAAAAATGTTTACTAGGTGTTTCTAGTATTTCTTCAGATAGTGTCACGTGTGCATTTGAAAAGAGAGACTGGCAACGACATCAAAAGTATACTCAATAGACCATACTCTATTCAACCAATCCTAAGAGATGTAAATGGATGCCCCACTACAGTTCTCATTAAACGGTTGCATTTCTCCAAATATCTACATCTAGAGATAAAGGATAAGCTGAGAAGTGCTTAAGCTATTACCTCTCCCTTCAGTACTTTTGATACTTGCTTTATCCAATCTGGAACAGCATGAATAACTAGAGATATGGTTTATAACCTAGATGAACTCTAAATATGTCTGGAGAGAAGTCATTTAAGTGAAGAATAAGCTTTTAGTGTGGTGAACCTTTGAAATGTAGATTGTCACTAAGCCAAGGTATTTGGTTCAGTTTTGTAAAAAAAAAAAAAAAAAAAAAAGGACATGGCCTTCCAGTGATACAATTTCCCGCTATTTTAGAAGTGTCCTTTATAGTATAATTTCCAAAACAATAGAGAAGAAATTATCTAGATTGGTTTAATGCACGAACCAAGTAATTCCATATACTTTTCCTTCTTTGTCCATATTCTTCATTTGTGAATTGGCAAGACTCATTTACAAGCTCATGCAAGGTTTTTCAATGAGCAACCTTTAATGGACTTGTGGAATAACAATTCTACTGTAAGACAAAATTCACTCATATTTGCTTATGAATATTTACTTAATCCTACAGATTTCTCCAGATATAACTAAACTCTATCGGGGACCACACAGACTTTACATCCAACTGCGATTGTTCTGGACAGGACTGAAAAGAAAAAAAAGGTAGTATGCCTTCTGAAAAGCACTATTTTTCTCATCCCAATTCACTTTAGTTAAGCAATTTCCTAAGGTAATAAATGATCCTATCAAAAAAATAAGTCTCTAATCTTTGGTTAGATTAAAAGATGTTCTATCTTAATTGTCACAGAGAATGGAGTCTGTGTAAAGTTGGTGCACACGTTGGAGATTGTCACAGGGGTCAGTGACCAGACCGTGACTACTGACCAGAAACACAGTGAGATGGGGCAAAAAGGTCAAAGAAACTCAATAGAAAAGGCCTTGTATACTTTCATATATGACTCCCCTGTATATTCGAGGCCTATATAACTTAGTATCAAATAAAGACAATACCAACAAGTCAACTTCAATTCCAGGAAAACTGGACAAACAGATGTCTGGTAGTTTGAGTCTAACATTTTAAAATATATTTTTATTGATTTTAGAGAGAAAGGGAGAGGAAGAGATAGAAACATCAATGATAAGAGAGAACCACTGATCAGCTGCCTCCTGCACGCCCCCTACTGGGGGCCAAGCCCGAAACAAGGCATGTGCCCTTGATCAGAATCAGAATCGAACCTAGGGACTTCAGTCCACAGGCCAATGCTTTATCCACTAAGTCAAACCAGCTAGGGCTTGAGTCTAACATTTCTATTCAAATAGCTCCATTTGGCTAAAGGTTACTGTATTAGACCAATTTTAGACAAAGGCATATCAAAAGCTCTAGATTAAAGCAGGTAAAATAACATTTTTTCCCCTAAACAATCCACTTAACTATATTCATAACTGATAACCTAATTCAACTTACAAAGCTCTTCTTAATTTTATGAATGTTTTGTCATATTCTACAGTTATAATTTTTCTACTATGCTCACTTAGTTTTGACATTCTTAAAAAAAACATTTTTATTTATTTCAGAGAAGAAGGGAGAGGGAGAGATAGAAACATCTGATAAGAGAGAATCAATGTAATAATAAATCTCCTGACTGCCAGAGAAGCATTATGCTGCCCTAAAGGATTCTACCCACAGATCTGAGGACATTTGGACAACTAGCATCTGGTAGAGTTAGCTAAAAGCTGGTACGTCTTCTAGAAATGAGTTCACTGACAGATGCCCCCCGCATTGGAAGCCCAAGCCATGTGGCTTCCCACTTCCTCTACACCCCTGCACCAGTGGCTCCCTGCCTTCTGCTCAAACTGGGCTGCTGCTCAGAATGCCAATGGAAGCAATCATATAATTAATTAATAAACAAACAAACAAATATCATTGATCAGCTACTTCTTGCTCACCCCTCAACAGGGATTGAGCCTGATACCTAGGCATGTGCCCTAATGGGGAATCTCCTGGTTGATAGGTCGATGCTCAACCACTAAGCCACAGGGTCAGGCTGATTTTAAAATATATATATTTTATTGATTTTTTACAGAGAGGAAGAGAGAGGGATAGAGTTAGAAACATCGATGAGAGAGAAGCATCCATCAGCTGCCTCTTGCACATTCCCTACTGGGGATGTGCCTGCAACCAAGGTACATGCCCTTTACTGGAATCGAACCTGGGACCTTTCAGTCTGCAGGCTGACACTCTATCCACTGAGCCAAACCGGTTTTGGCTCAGGCTGGTTTTGACATTCTTAAATACTCTTCATACAGAAGCTCTGGATGCCCTACATACTTGATACATATTTTCATATACTTCATCATCTTTTCTTAAATTGGATTTTTAAAATCTGTCTTATCAGGAAAAAAATATAGCACAAAAAATATTTTCCGTGTATAAGATGCTATTTTTTTTTTCTAAAATTGTTAGACTGAAAATTGAGGGGGCATTTTATACACCGAAGTCAGCTGAGGAGGGAGCCACACCTGCATGGAACTGCCCATACCTTGTCAAACAGACTTCCTACAATCACGAGCCTTACTGTTACTGACGTCAGCTGATGCCATAACTGGGTGTGGAGATGAAGAGTGCACAGATCAACAGATCGTTCTGAACCCATAAAGATGTCAAAAAATAAAAAGATAAATACTGGTAAGCAATTGTCTTAGTCTGCAAAATTCAAACCGAATGTAATCAGCTATACAAAAGAGCATGGATATCGAGCTGCAGAAAGTGGAGAAAACAGGAAGAACAACTCCTTAAGATGCCAAAAAAGAAGGCCTTAAGAGGAAAACCAACAAAATGGGCAAACTTGGAGCAGAGTCTTAAGACTTAAGATTATGGAGCAACACCAGCCTGGCTTATGTGTGCCAACCAAGCTTATTCAATGTCAGGCAAGAATGTTTGCAAGCGAAATGAACATTGATGATTTTACAGGAAAGGCAAAATGATGCTTCAATTTTATGAGGAGAGAAGAGTTGGCCATGAGAACATGAACAAAGTTAGCTCAGAAAATGCCACCAGTTTATGAGGATGATCTCATATAGATAGATAGTGACTCAGAAGACAGCAGTGATACACTAGAAGTTGAAGAAATTGATGTCTGGAACTAACAGTGATGAAGAAAAGATCAGTGATGCAACAGAGACTTAATAAGGTACTATGTTGCATAATATCATAGTACTGGTATGTAAACATTACCTGCGATAATTACTAAATAAAAATGTGTTTCTGTTTTATATTTAAAATAGTGACTTGTTAATTTTGAGTTGGAAAAGTGGGGGCCATTTTATACAGGGAAAAATACTGCAAATAAATAAAGCACAAACAAAAAAAGATAAAATTTGTCTTATCACAAATGGATGTGGACATTTTAGAAAACATTGTTCTTGCTCATTTTAAATAACCACCTAAAGTTTAGATGGAGGTTCCTTCTCAAAATTCAAAAAAACCACTGTGACATCAGAAGAAATTGTGAAGTTATACATTTACTGCTAGAAATACTTAAATATACTTCAGACTTTGAGCCCTAAAATTATTAATTGCAAAAGTCAAAGTACTTTTCTCCTAATATGTGCAGTGAATGAAAGATACTATACTTCTAAGACCTTACTTGGAATTATGGAAGGTTAAAGGCCTGACAAAGAATGAAACATTTCTAAGTTAAATTTTAATCAAGAGCCCATAACCTAAAGTATTCATCACCTGGTACACATAATTTTATACTTTTCTAGTCTCAGAAGTTAGCCCTCTCTCATTCAAGGGCACTAGGTCACAACAGAAGCATAAACAACTTTATCAAAGGTTATGTGGTTCTTTCTTTTATATTCAGTGTTTTAGTATATTTCTCTTTAGTTTGGAAAAATAATTCTTTACAGCCTATTAACTTAAGTAAGGCATTAAACTTTTTCCATGAGAAAAAAAATATCTTTCACACTTTGGGTAAAGCATCTTGACAGACTAGAAGGGGTGATAATGAGAACCAATAGTACTAGATTATAAGGGAAAGAAGAAAGATAAGGCTGTGGCCTATGATCAAGGATCAGTGTCAGGCTGAAACCAAGTCTCTACTGACTCTCCCTCTCTTGGAGTCTAGAGTGTCTCTGTCTGTCGGAAATGATCTTTAAGACAGGAGCATGGTCACTCTTATTACTTTCCTATTGCTGCTGTAGCAATTCACCACAAACTTAGTAGCTTAAAACAACACAAATTTATCTTACAATTTTGGAGGTCAGAAGTCCAAAATGGGTCTCATCTATACTAATAAAATTGACCATCATGTCACAACACCCACAGCCAATCAGGAGTATGCAAATTAACCTGACAAAGATGGCAGCAGCCCTGCACATGGCCATTCCGGGCCTCTGGGCAATGCACCTCTTCAGGGGCCTCCCTGCCGTGCTCCACCTGTCAACCATCCTTACAGCCTCCCTGTGGCCCAGCCATGGGCCTCAAGAGGCAACCCCCTGGTGCCTAAGGTCGTAACTCCCAGTGCCTGGCGTCTCCCCGCTGCCCTGCTGCTCTGGTAAAAAAACAACAAAAAAACTCTAGCATTGGAGCAGCCCTGCGGGCACAGACGCACATAGTAGCTCGCTTGGTGCACAGTTAGCATGCCCCTCGGAGCCCCGGGCCAGCCAAGGGGCAATGATGGTGGCTGTGGCTGCAGCGGCAGGCATGGCAGGCAGCTCGGCTTTGTTTTGAATAGATGAAAGAGGCCACCTACACAATAACCCCAATTATCAGATCTCCCTCCTCTCTATCTTGCCAAATTAAGAGGGGAGGGGCGATGGGTGTGGAGGCAGGGCAGGCTGGTAGGAGGCAAAGGGCAGAGGAGGAAGATGATGAGTAAGGGGCAAGTTGCATCCCCCTTTCACAATGAGAAAGCGAAATGCACTAATGCACCCAACCTCCCCAGTCCTCCCTGTCCTGCCTCCCCTCCCCCACCTCTTCCCCTACGCACCTTCCCTGGAGCACCAGCGCTGCACAGAGGAACTCTCTGGAGAAGAAGGGCAAGGAGGAAGCGGATTCAGAGCGTGCAAGGCTTGCCAACCCACCACCACTGCACAGGCTGCTAGAGCAAGCCCGCCACGTGCCGACTGCCAAGGGAAGGAAGGCCTATTCTTGCATGAATCTTCATGCCTAGGGCTTCTAGTTGGGCTATCTCAAGGTACCATCACGGCTGCATCAGGGAGAATGTGCTACATGCCTTTTCTAACTTCTAGAGCTGACTGCATTCTTTGGCTCATGGCCGTCTTCTCCATCTACAGTAAACAATGACAGCACTCCAACCTCTGTGTCCACTGTCACATTTCCTTCTAAGGCTGACTCTCCTTTCTCTTTCACTTACAAGGACCCTTGTGATTACACTGGGCCCAACCAGGTAATACAGGACAAAGTGCTCATTTCAAGACCCTTAATCACACATTTGAAGTCACTTTTGCCATGTAAGGTTCCGAGGTTTAGGAACTGGATATCTTTGGGAGTCATTATTCTGCCTACAAAGTCACCCAAGTCACAAGTACCACCACCAACTATGGCATATGGACATTCCTAATAAGTAATGTTGTCACAAATTCTTTGAAGCGCCTTCCTTTCAAGAGATGGAGTATATTTCCCCGCCCCTTGAATCTGGACTAGCCTTATGACTTGCTTTGACCAACAGAATATGATAGAAGGAATAAGCAAGTTTCAGAGCTGAAAACTCAGGTCTCAAAACTTCCATTTTCATCCTCTTAGAATGCTATTCTAAGATTGCCATAAGGAAGTTAGTCTAGCTAACTCATTAGTGGTCGGCAAACTCATTAGTCAACAGAGCCAAATATCAACAATACAACAAATGAAATTTCTTTTGAGAGCCAAATTTTTTAAACTTAAACTACACAGGTAGGTACATTGTTATTAACTTAATTAGAGGTCTGGTGCATGAATTCGTGCATGGGTGGGGTTCCTCGGGTGGCCTGCAGGGATTGAGCCCTAGCTTGTGCCCCAACCCTCACAGCCCCACATCCCTGCCTGGCACCCTTACCTGTTCTACCATCCTGCCTATTAGGTGATTGGTGAGGGCCAGGCCCCCTGCCTGGCTCCCTCAGCACCTGGGAGCCGGGTGGTGCCCCCTCTCCCCAGCCACTGCCACTGGTTGCCATCTGTGGGGCGACTGGTGAGGCAATCAGGCCCCCACTCGCTCCTACCTTGGCCTGGCACTACCAGCTCACTTGCTCCACCATCCTGCCGCCTTCCTGCTTTCATGGGGATCCACTGGGGTCAGCAGCACCTCCACTGCTACCCTATGCCAACACTGCATCACCGACACCTGCCATGTTATGAACCGCCTCCTGGTGGTCAGTGCACATCATAGCAACTCCTAGTCAAACTGCCTGAGGGGACAATTTGCATATTAGGTTTTATTATGTAGGATGGTATTTTGTGGAAGAGCCACAGTCAAGGGGCCAAAGAGCCGCATGTGCCTTGCATGCCACGGTTTGCCGACCACTGATCTAGCTGACTGGAGAATAACAGGCTATGTGGAAGAGAATAAGGCAATCCAAGTGAGAGCCAGACATGCCAACTCTCCAGCTAAAGACAGCTACATACAGGATTCTGTTCAAGATGGGGGTGCAGGTAAATGCAATATTCAAATCCTCCCATAGCCACAACAAAATCACAACTAAACTACAGAACCATCATTCAGAATCACCTGAAGTCTAGTCAAATGGAAGTCCTACAATTGAGAATTTAAAGCGACATCCAGACTGGTGAGATGGGTGGAAACACAAACTGGGCTGGTCACACAACCATGCGTGGTGGTTTAAAATTGGGAAGGATATTGGCTGCAAAAGTCCCCTGAGGAGGGGTCCCAGCCCCAAAGAGGCCTCCCAGTCCAGAGTTCCAGAGGCAGGAAGAGAAGTCCACATAACTTCTGGCTGTAAAACCCAGCAGGGATTGTGGCTGAGAGAGACCGAGGGCTGCTGGAGTCCTAGGGCATTCCTCTTGAAGGGCCCAAGCATGGATTTACCGACTCACTCCCTCTGCGCTCCAGGCTGGGGCAGTAGCTTGAAAGAAAGCAGGGATATAATGGGAGTAAGTGAATTGTCTGGCATCAGGGCAAGAGTTGGGAGGCAGCTTTCTGCCAGACAAAAGTGCTGGCAGAGGCCATTGTTCCTTTTCCGAATCCCCACCGCCATTGAGCCAGCATGTAGGCATCAGATCAAAGTCTCCATCAACCTGGCTCACACTGTTCGCCCAGCCTTAGTGATTCCCTGAGACCCTGTCCCACTCAAATGGAGGGCCCACACAAGCCATTTCCAGTCACTTTTCCATACAAATGACCTCTCTTTGCTTCATGCTTCAAACTTTCCTACAATCTCTCAAACAAGCAGCATCTGGCCTCTGCCTACCTGCTACCTCTTCCTAAGTGGCCCTCGGCCTGGCACTGGCAGCAATCAGCCTTTAATGACAGCTTGTCCCCTCCTGGGCATCTCCAAGACCAGCACAGGTAGCAGCCTGTAGATCGCTCTGTAGCTTATGCCATGTGGCCCCAGGCAGGGTACAGGCAGTGACTGGCTTTGCACCTCTTGAGATTCACCAAGTCCAGTGCACCACACTGTTGTCCATCAGTTCTCTTTCTTGCTCAATCCCTCCACCCCCACTCCCTACGAGAGCTGCCTGCCTGTTCTCTATGAGTCTATCTCTATTATGCTTGGTAGTTCAGTTTGTTCATTAAATTCCACACGAGAGCAGTCAGACGATACTTGTCTTTCTCTGACTGGCTTATTTCACTTAGCATAATGTTCTCCAGGTCTATGCTTGCTGTTGCAAATGGTAAATTTTTCTTCCTTTTTATGGCAGAGTAGTATTCCACTGTATAAATGTACCACAGCTTTTTTATCCACTTTTTTATCCACTATCTAACAGACAGACACTTGGGCTGCTTCCAAATCTTGGCTAGTGTAAATAATGCTGCAATGAACATAGAGGTACATCATATGTTCTTCTTCTTTTTTTTTTAATATATTTTTATTGATTCAGAGAGGAAGGGAGGAGATAGAAACATCAATGATGAGAGAGAATCATTGATTGGGCTGCCACCTGAATGCCACCTCACTGGGGATTAAGCCTGCAACCTGGGCATGTGCTCTGACCAGGAATCAAACAGTGACCACCTGGTTCATAGGTTGACACTCAATCACTGAGTCACCCCGGCTGGGTAGGAGTACATATATTCTTTTGAATTAGTGTTTCGAGTTTCTTATAATAAATTACAGAAGTGGAATCATTAAGTCATATGGGAATTCAATTTTTAATTTTCTGAGGTAACTCCACACTGCTTTCCACAGTGACTGCACCAAGCAGCATTCCCAACCAACAGTGTGCAAGGGTTCCCTTTCTCCACATCCTTGCCAACACTTGCTATTAGTTGATTTATTGATGATAAAATTTATACATACTTCTGTTTCCACCTGAAGATAACCAATGTCAAGGCAAGACAAGAGTGAGATACTGAGATACTAAGAACTAGACACAAGGAGGAAAGGCTTTGAGACTCTATCCTATAATAATAAAAGCTTAATATGCTAAGTATCAGGTCATCCATTGAACCAATCAAAGCATAATATGCTAATGAATGCTAAGGATGCTCAACAGCTCTTATGATGTGCACTGACCATCAGGGGGCAGTCAACCAGTTGACCACCAGAGGGCAGGCACTCTGACTGGTAGGTTAGCTTGTTGCTGGGGTCCGGCCCATCAGGACTGAGTGAGATGGGCTGGACATGCTCTGGAGCCCTCCCATGGTCCCTCCCCAGCCCCGCTCATGCACCAGGGGGGTCCCTAGGCCTGGCTTGCAAACTCTCACAATCTGGGGACCCCTCGGGGAATGTCAGAGAGCTAGTTTCGGCCCAATCCCACAGGCCAGGCTGAGGGACCCCTCTGGTGCATGAATTCATGCACTGAGCCGCTAGTATGTCATACTATCTTGTTCCCTCTATTATCAGGGAAATGAATGCAACACAGTTATAGTAATCAGTTGGAAAATTTAGTGTAGCTGGGCAGCCATGTGAAGAAAGGAAAAACATACTGTTCTTTGCTTTCCCACAACAGCCAACTACTAAGTGATTGGGATCTGCTTTTTTAAGGTGTAGCTTTAGCAACATTCTGATCATCTCCTAATTCTTTCATCTTTTTTGCTGATATCTGAAATTTCAGAGTTTTGAGAATGTTCACTAGATTTTGAAGAAATAAAGTTGAGCTCTAATTAGTTTTGTTCTTTTTTTTTTAGTTTTGTGGATCTTAAAATGTGAATGAATTTTGATCATTTCCTGAGAATTAGTATTGTTGAATAGAGAAAGGAGGCAAGCATGAAGAAATAGCATATCTGATAGTGGTATATTATGGGACTGAGTTAGGTTAGATGTACTGAAAGTAGATAATTACTTTTTTTTTTTTTTTTTTGCCTTTAGTTGACTGTTTAAAATTATGTGGGCATTTTTACTTAGGACCAGCATTTTAGTTTGTGACATTAACTGATGGAGTATGTAATTTGAGTCACCAAAATAAAGTGATCATTATATCTTACCAGAAAATCTAAGGAAGACTTCAAATAATTTTTAGAAAAGCTCTTTGTGTCAAATAATACTGGGATGATTACTTTCCAATTCTTTGGTTTTTTAGACTTTGATTGTGTCACTGGTGTCTCTATGCGTTTGGCTTTTCTAAAGTTATTTCCAGCCTGTCCCTGTCCCCGACAGCTTGCTTTTTCACTCCCGCCCTTGTGATATGAGCTTCTTTTTCCTTTTGTGCCTTATGCACAGGTACACCATTTCTCTCCTCTAATACTAGCAGCAAATATTTTAGCAGCTAGCTGACTGCTGCGTCATTAGTCTGATTTGTTTGGTATGCACAACAGGAAATATTTCGCTTTCATAGAACAAGAAAAATAGGTTTATTTGTGTTACTCTTATTAATTTGTGCAGCTATTCAATGTCTGGTAAGTTAATGTTCAAGAAAAAATACTAATTTTTATTCAAATGTTCTATTATGTTAACGATTACTCATTTATTTTAGCCCTTTGTATTCCGCATGTCTTTATCAAAATAAACTTATGTTTCTATGAAAATTGAAGCTTTTGTTTCTTTGGGGCCCACACAAACTTAAACCTTATTTATTTGGCCTGTGTTAGCCTTTGAGTTTGACATGCTTGCTCTAATTAAGTGAGTTACCTCAGGGCCATGCTGATTACTGACTTTTAGAAAATATCTTTTTTTAGAAAGAGATAACCTTTTGGAGACTTGACTTTAAGGAATAAACCACAATGAAATATACAGATGGTACTATAAAATGGAAACCTATAAATTTTATTAATCAATACCACCCCAATAAAGTCAGTAACATTTTTTTTTAAAAGAGAAAGAGGTAACATTTGAGTGACTATGTACATCACTGTGCTAGAGATTTATGTGCATTATTTCACTTAATCCTATGAGGTAGGCACTATTATTAGGATACCTATTCTACCAAGGGGAAGTAGAGTTTAAATTTTGTATTCTACTCTGATAGTAAATAATAAATCAAGTCTTTGAACTCAGACCTCAAGAAAGATCCTTAATTTCATTCCTGTTTGAAACAGTTGTCTCTAGGTACAATAGATCTTAATTAAAATATCCAAAAAATTAAAGTTATATTATAGCACAAACTTCATAAATGATGACTGAATTTTCCCTTAAGCCTTCTCTTTAATATGCCAGAATAATTCTAGACCCTGAGCTTTCCTAAACTTTAATCATTTATGGGGCTCTCTGCTGTACCTACCTATTAGAACAATTTTTAAAAACATTACCACCACCAATTATTTTCAAAAGCCCAAAGATACTAATCAAAGGATCTTAATAGTCTTAAACACTATCCTTAAACCAAAAGATAAATGGAGATTGGGAAACTTGCATTCTAAAGTGCCACCATCCAGATAAAATTACTCTGTGAATTAGAGTAATTTCAATCAGATTCTATAAAACTGAACATTTTTCTCAAGACCAGAATTAAAGAGTAACTATAATATGGTTGAAGGGCCCAAACTCTGAAACATAAAATGGTTTGCCACATGGCAAATTTAATAGCAAAAGGCAGGTAGTAGGGACTAGGGTGAGCAGCACTAGTGTAGAAAAGTAGTACTAAAAGTCATTACGAAATGATTTATCTGTTCATTTCACTGGCCATTCTGCCTTAATACAAGACTGTACTTGTTCTCAAAAACCATATGCTGCTTAAAATAAGACTAATATCTTACTACATGGTATCCTGAGTTTTAAGTAACATTACATAGTATGAGAAACAACAATGGCATTTTATTTATTTATTTACTATATTTTTTTATTGATTTCAGAGAGGAAGGGAGAGGGGGAGAGAGCTACAATCAGTGATGAGGGAGAATCATTGATTGATTGGCTGCCTCCTGAAGGCCGGGAGAGAGCCTGACACCTGGGCATGTGCCTTTGACAGGAATGGAACCTGGGACCCTTCAATCGACAGGCCGATGCTCTATCCACTGAACCAAACTGGCTAGAGCAGCAATGGCATTTTATAAGCATTAGAAACTCAATGACATTTTCTTAAAGAGCACTTGCGATTATGACTGTAACCGTCATTAACATACAACAAACTGTTTTAGACAGTACAAACCTGTGAATGTGTACACTTTGTTAATTCTACGACTTAGTAATCATTCTTAAGATTATTGCCTTTAAAACGCAAATGACCACACCATAAAGCACAACTTATTTTGAAGTGTCACGTCAGCTATTTGATAACCAAGTATTAGATATATTTTTTAAATAATTAAGTTATCAGGCTAGAGTCTACTTAATGTAATGCTCTCAGCAAGATAAACTCAGTTATTAAATGGAGGAAGTGTAGGCAGGAGATTCCACTTCAGTTGTGTGACAGGAAGTACTAGCTATGGAAGTTTAGAAACAGGAATACCAAGTTCTGTTTCAGCAAAAGAAAGAAAGGAAAACATGCTTGGTGAATAAGGGTAAAAGAGGAAGTTCGTTTTGGTGAACAATAAGCCACATATTTAAGACAATCCAAAGTAATTCCAAAAGTTAAAAAAAAAAAGACCTCACTTTTTCAGTAGGCTTAGGTGGCAATGAACTTCCCTAGGTACACTGGAGCCTGGATTTGCAGTTTCACTATAACAAGACTGATTGTGGTCACATTTTACATATCTGTAGGGAGGTATGAGTAGCTTGTGTCATTAAATTGTTAGTTTCATGCCTTAAAGTTCGATGATATTTAATTTAACAAAACTACATTTTCTTAAAGTGCCTAAGTTTCACAACAATGTGAATATATTTAACACTACAGAACTGTGAATTTAAAAACGGTTAAGTTAATAAGTTTCATGTGTGTGTTTTTTTTTACCACACAAAAAGTGGGTTAAGTCAATGAAGACATTATTCCATTTAAATGTTAACAGTAACTTGTTACGTAAAGTTTGATTACTCTAAAGCTAAATTCTTATGCTTAATTTTTAACAAAATAACTTGTCGTCTTTAACAGCCGGATTCACCTTATGTAGCTCATTTTTAAAGAAACTTCCCTACATGAGCATGAACTACAGAAGGGGAAGCATTATTCTCAATTAGCAACTTCCAGATCATCTGAATTACTTATTGCCAAGAAATACTAGCCATGAAAGTATACGGGTGTTCCTACTTCAGCTGATTCATTCATTCAAGAAAGTGCAAACCTCATCCCTAACCAGACAGGCTTTGGTTAGCGCGTCGAGGTTCCGGATTGTGAGGTAGGCGACCCTCCCCGCCCTCACCCCGGACCACGGCGACCCTGAACGCTAAGGTCAGTATCACCTCCAGTCCCTCCCCTCTCCCCGGGCCCAGCCATAGCACATTGCTCAGACTTTTTGTGAGCTCCCTTTAGGATCTGTTCAGAAAGTGTACCGCCGAGGTTAGTCTGGTGGTTTGGGAAAAGCCCAAAGCAACCAGCTTGGCTCGGCCACTGCTGGGGGTGGTGGTGGGGAGGAGTGTCCAATTAAAGAAAACGGGGAGGGTTTCAACTTTGTGCAAAACCCCCTATCTCAGTCACATCTGCCTCCCTTCCCGAAAGGCTGCGTTCTGTGTTCTCGAAAGATCTACCCCTTTCCAACTCAAATGGCACTCCCCGATCAGCAGCTGGAGGGGCAAGCGGCGCCCAACCCCCCCCCCCCCCCCCCGTGCCGGTCTCCATGCACCTTCTCCTCCAAGCGCCGGCGCCGGGCTCGGCTCCCTCTGCAGCCCCCGGCCCGGCCCTCCAGGGAGCCGGGCCCCAGACCCCGCCCGCGGACAGGGCAGCAGCCCTGCCGGGTCAGCCTGGGGATCCCGGCCTGGGGATCCCGGCCTGGGGATCGCCCCCGAGGGGATGCGCTCCAGGGTCGGCAGGGGGCGACCCGAGGGGGCGGGAAGGGTCTCGCCGGGAGCAGGGGCCAGCGGCCTCACCTTGACCCTGATCTCATAGGTGGTGAAGCGGCCTCGGCCGACCCCCACGGTCTGCGGGTTGCTCACGTCGATCTCCAGGAAGTTGCTGGGCGGCCCGTAGGCGTCATTCAGGTTCTGCGGCTTGGTGATCAGCCGCCGGGTGTCCGCCACCGTCTCCGCCATGTCGCTGGTGCAGCCGCCGCCGCCGCCTCCGCGGGCTCCCTCCGCCCCCGCCGCGTTCCGCCGCCGCCGCCGCCGCCGCCGCTACTGGCCGCGGGGACACCGGGCTCGCGCGCAGCGGTCGCGAGGCGAACGAGCACGTAAGGGCGGGCGTTCACCCGGCGCGCGAAGCCCCTCCCCGAGCCCCTCCGGCTTCCGCCTCTCGTGCCCGGGAAGAGACCGCTGACTCGCCGGAATACGCCGCCGCGCCCGGCCGGGAAGGCCTGGCTGAGGCCGCGGTCCGGACCGAGGAGCTGGAGGCGGAGCGGCGTCACGGGACTTGTAGTCCGAAACAGGTCCCGGCCGGACTACAGCGCCCACAATGCACCGGGCGAGCGCGTCGCCGTGGGAATGTGGCGGGGCGCTGCGGGGACCCGGGGAAGCGGGGGCGGCGCCTCCTCCTGTCTTTTGGGGGCCTCCTGGGCCCGGAGCGGTGGGGGAAAGTCGGGAGAGGGGCTTCTCGCGCTGGGGAGCTGCGGGACAAAAGTTAAACGGCGAGGCATGAGTGGTTTACTGGTTATCGAAACCCAGCTACCAGCGCTAACTCTGCCCACCTATCGACCGCCTCACCACGTACCGCGGACTGTAGTAACCCTGAACAAATGCCTCAGTGACTTTGACATCACCTTGGAGAGTTTCACCAGACACGTGTCTGGTTTGATCAATTGAAGGCTGTCAAATAGGAGTGGAATAAACAAATAAAAACTCCAGACAGCCTCGGCCGGTTTGGCTCAGTGGATGGAGCGTTGGCCTGCGGACTGAAAAGTCCCAGGATCGATTCAGGTGAAGGGCACATTCCGGGGGGGAGGGGGGGGGGTGCAGGAGGCAGCTGATTGACGTTTCTAACTCTCTATCCCTTCCTCTCTGTAAAAAAAAAATATATATATATTTTTTAAAAAACTCATGAGATCGTAGCACTAAGATCAAACCGTTTTTGACTGGTGGGCTCTCAGAAACAAAAAACATGCCTTGAATGCCCGAAGTTTGGGTGACCTGCAATTTCTTCCTTGGGTTCCCATACAATCCCAGTAGCTATAGAATAGTAAGGAACTATGAAAATTTCAGGAGGAGTGGAATGGAAAAGCAGGAACAGATGGTTAAACAGCAGTTTATGTACTCTTTGTAAATTCTATCTTCCCTAAACCAAGGACACTTAAAAGTAAATGGTAGGGGAGGCTGGGGGAAGGTCAATGGGAAAAAGGAGATATATGTACTACTCTATGTAATACTTTAAACAATTTTTTAAAAAAGGAAATGGTTTGTACTCCTACCTAACTAGAGGGTAGTTTAAATTTTCCAACTCAGGGAGACAGATAACAGAAATCCACTTAAGTCCCATTTGCCAATCACACCCAAGGATAGACAGATTGAGAGAATAAATCTCATTTTGGAACATCAGCCTAAAGCAGATGAATATTCTATTGATTTGCCCTTAAGACCTCCCCTAACTGCCCAAGCCTTTAAACCCCCTGAAAATGAAGGTCCCAGCGCTGCTCTCCCTTCAGGAAGCACACCCCTTGCCATTCCTCCCTTCTACCACTCCTTCTCTTCCCTCCTCCTCCCCACATGTATCCCTTAACTTCCAAGTGACCCGTGGGACTTGCAACCAGGGAAGCAGCAGGCAGCAGCGGCCCATCCAGGTCTAACCCCCGAACCTGTCCCTAGGGCTCCCCCCACCCTTTTTCTCCGGCTTCCCAGTGAGCCAAGGCAGCCCAGCCTAGGTGCTCCTTTTGCTTCTTTTATGCCCTTCCTTGTTTCCCTCTTCTATGTATATTTTTGCTGTGGTCAATAAATTCTTTGCTTGCTTTTCTACACTTTTGTCTCTTGATTGAAATTATTCCCTCAAGAAGACAAGAACTGAGGTCTCCTCCTCTCTCTGGTAACATCATTTTGGTTTAAACGCTATAACCCAGGGCTTCAGGGCCATGGTCTCTTGACTGGTCTGCTGCAGCTCGCTTGGAGTATATCTTCAATAAATCTCACTTTGCTTTATTTTCATTTTCCTTGACCTTAAAATATTTTCTGTGTTGATGGGAAGAATCAAAGTCCCCCCCACCAGTAACACAGTAAGTTAAATATAAAACTGACAAGCTTATCTCTATAGCATTTGAAATGAAACGCAGATAAATGTTTATAAGAAATGAAAACAAGACAAAACAAGCATATCATAGTTCATTTCTACCAAATACAGGTTTTGAACATCGAGGTAAAGGATAAATTTATTTCCCTGCCTGAAGAGTTATCTCCCTTAATGTTATATAGCCCCATAGCTATTTCTGAATTGTTTATGTTCTTTCAGAAACTGATGTACTTTATTTTTTATTTTTGTTAATCCTCACCTGAGGATATTTTTTCCGTTGATTTTGAGAGAGTGGAAAAGGAGGAGGAGGAGGAGGAGAGAAACATACTCTAACCACTGAGACACAGGGTAAAAATGATGTACTTTATTTAATTTTTTAATATATGTTTTTACTGATTTTAGAAAGAGAGGAAGAGAGAAAGAGAGACAGAGAGAGAGTTATGGATCTGCTATCTCCTGTATGCCCCTACTGGGAATTCAACCCACAACCCATCATGTGCCCTGACCAGGAATGGATGGGACTGGTGCATGGTATGATGCTCAATCAACTGAGCTACACTGGCTGGGCCCGATGTACTTCAAGTGCTCTGTCCCTTAAACTGAAAAGTTGTCCAAATCATTAGCAACCATTTCTTTTTTTAATTATATTTTATTGATATTTTACAGAGAGGAAGGGAGAGAGATAGAGAGCTAGAAACATCGATGAGAGAGAAACATCGACCAGCTGCCTCTTGCACGCCCCCTTCTGGGGATGTGCCCGCAACCAACGTACATGCCCTTGGCCGGAATCGAACCCGGGACCTTTCAGTCCGCAGACCGACGCTCTACCACTGAGCCAAACCGACCTCGGCATTAGCAACCATTTCTAATAAAGATCAAAGTGGCTTTATTCAATGATTCATGAATCAGCAGCATTCCATCTAGCAAATAGAAAGGAGCTCTGAGGAGCTGTACAAAATGGAGGACTTCCACCCTGGCCTGGTAGCTCAGTTGGTTAGAGCATTATCCAGATAACCAAAGTTGTGCCCCCAGTCAGGGCACATACAAAGGGCACATGCAAGAATCAACCAATGAATGCATAAATAAGTGGGACAACAAATTGATATCTCTCTATTTATCTATCTATCTATCTATCTATCTATCTCAAAACCAATTAAAATGATTTTAAATTAAAAAAGTCAAAGTGTCCCTAGCTGATAGAGCGTTAGCCTGCAGACTGAAGGGTCCGGGTTCAATTCTGCTCAAGGGCACATGCCAGGATTGCAATCTCGATCCCCAAGTGGGGGGGGAGGGTGTTTGCAGGAGGCAACTAATCAATAATTCTCTCTTATCATTGATGTTTCTATCTCACTCTCCCTCTCTCTTCCTCTGTGAAATTAATAAAAATATATTTAAAAAAAAAACAAAAAAAATCAAAATGGAAGGCTTTGGGAGGTAGGGAAGGAAATTTCTAACAAAGAGTAGATTGTTTCAGGCAAGTTCTCAGCTTCCAGAACACTGGCAACCAGACATTTGCATTCTTTCTCTTAAGAAAATGGGTTACCAACTTTCGGAGTAAAGAACCACTAATGTTATCTAGAGCACTAAGTTTCTCAAACACTATCATGCGTATTAATCACCTAAGAACCTTGTAATAATGCAGATTCTAATCCAGAAATTCTAGGTTGAGGACTCAGATTTTGCATTTCCAGGTAATTCCAGTGCTGCTGGTCTCCAGACCACATTGGGCAACAAGGATCTAGAGAATCTCAGGAATGCCAGACATATTAACTGGTGGAAAAGGGGGATCCATTCCAGAACCAAGGGCATCATGTGGTCTCTTTAGATGAACATATATGTCCCCTTAAGACTCTTCTGGCCATTCATATGACAAATATGTACTGAGCAGCTACAACAGGCCCAGTGCTAGGTGCTGGGGGAGGAGAGAGCATGGAGAAGAGGGATGGTGGTAAACAAGACACAGTGTTTGCTTCCAGGATCTTCTAGTCTGGTCATACAGACATGTCAGTAGAGGGTGATGAGAGTCACATGCCCAGTCTTGGGGGCAGAAGGGGAAAATTCCAGAAGGAAACGACAACAAAACTGAGACGTGAAGTTGGTATTTGACAGGAAATGATTTGGGTGTGCATGTGTGTGGGAAGTGCATTTCCGAGCTAGAGATAAACACTTGCAGAGGCCCAGAAGAAAGAAGGAGATTCACTTCACTTAGTGCTACTAGAATAAAATCAAACTATGCCAAGAACTAAGATCAGCCGAAACCAGTTTGGCTCAGTGGAGAGAGTGTCGGCCTGTGGACTGAAAAATCCCAGGTTTGATTCTGATCAAGGCACATACCTGAGTTTCGGGCACATCCCCGGTAAGAGAGGTGCAGGAGACAGCTGATCGTGTTTCTCTTTTATTGGTTTCTAGCTCTCTATCCCTCTCCCTTCCTCTCTGTAAAAAATCAATAAAATATATTAGAAAAAAAAAGAATTAAGGCCAAATGGACAAGGCATGAAGGGCATTATGGTCCATATTTTTGATTCTGGACATTATCTAAAGACATTCTATAGGAAACCATGGAATGGAAGTGATTTGATTTTTAGTTTAGAAAAAATCACTCTGGCAGAACTAAGGTAATAGTGGGAATGCAGAGAAATGAATGTACTTGAGAAATACTTGCCCCTGTTTCTCTGGTTTGACCCAAAGAGGGCACTGCACTAAGCAACTGAGGACTGCTCTGACTGGAAGTCTGCTGGATGCCAGGTCAGAGGAAGATGTCAGCATGCAAAGAACACCATGACTTCTATTGGGAGATGAGGGGCCTGACAGGTCTCTGTGGATTGGTGTTAATGTTCTAGTGCAAGACCTTAGCCACAGAGATATGTGTGTCCAGGCATACCAGGTTTGATTCTAGTTGTATTTGCAAAGGAAGTAAGCTCTTCTATTCATGTGGGAACACATCCTTATAGAAGGTGTATTTGTCCAGAACCTGTGGGTGGGGTTTAGTAGAGATTGACAGGCCTGCTAGACCAACACTTGATCCACTAAGCTTTTAATGCTTCTCGTCTATACTTACTTCAACCTTGAATAGAGGCATACCACTACATTTGCCACCCATCACTCCACATACTCATCCAGGCACCCATATTCTAGTTCTGTTTGTTGTCCTATTGATTAAATCAAACTCACATGTCTAAAATTAGTCTCATCCCATTTACTCTCAAGCAATTCCCATTATTTACATCCTTTTTGGTATAAATATTATCATTACTTTACAAACCAGTTGGGCTTATTATTCACCTACATTGAGTCCTATATTCTACCTTCTTTCTCATCTGCTCTTTATCTTGGTTTTAGGTAATGTTAGACTACAGAGATCTTCATATTGGCTATTTTCTCTGGTCACACTTATCTCTAATGCACAATACTAGCATGTCTTACATATTGCCATTCAGTTATGTCTTATATCTACATTAAATATCTCTTGGCTAGAATGTTATATTTTATACAAGTATTTCTGAGTTGAAGATAATACTATGAGCAAATCTATTTAATCGGGGCTTGGTAGAGGCGATGGGCAGAATCCTTAGTATCTACTTAACCCTAGAAAAGTTACTTTACCTGCCAGTGCCTTCATTTCTTTATGTATACAGTGGGGACAATACTACTTCATAGCATGGTTATAAGTATTGAAAGAGTTAATGTTTTTATAACATTTAGAACAATGACAGACATAATGGTAAGCCCTGAAATACATATAATCTACATAGGAGTTAATAGGGATATAATCTTATCTAGAAAAAAAGAGAAAAAACCATGGTTGGAAAATCACAAAATGAGGCCTTGAGTGTTGCGATAAGGAATGCCTGGTGGTATTGAGCTAGGTTTGTGAGTAGAAGACATGAAATGAATGCTATATCTACATGGATATAATAGTGGGAAGCCTGACGATCCTCTTGACCAGGAAACCTGAGCTTAAATCTATTTTTCTGCCAAGACCAGTTTGGCTCAGTGAATAGAGCGTCGGCCTGCAGAATGAAAAGTCCCGGGTTCGATTCCAGTCAAGGGCATGTACCTTGGTTGCAGGCACGTCCCCAGTAGGGGGTGTGCAGGAGGCAGCTGATGGATGATTCTCTCTCACTGATGTTTTTAACTCTCTATCCCTCCCTCTTCCTCTCTGTAAAAAATCAATAAAATCTATTTTAAAATAATCTATTATTCAAAGCCTTGATTTATTCCCTATTGCTTCAGATTCAAAACATTCGTTTTCATGGGCATTTCAGTCTAACGTGATGTCAGTTAATTAGGTCTCAAGTAAAACAGCTGCCACCAGAGAGTTTACATTACCATAACTTGCATTTGAAAAAGTCAAAATTTTCAAGATATGGTTAGTTCCAAAGTACATTTTTTTTGGTAAACCAGCTTGAATACTGCATTGTGTATAACAAGGTTAAATAAAGGTTCTAATAAGACAAACAGCCACAATTTAAATAAATCAGATGTTTTTGTCGAAGATTACTCTGTGATTTTCTCCAATTATTCATGACATTTCACCCACTCATATTGTGATCTGCTTTAATAGTGGAAGGAAAAAAAAACCCCTTGTCTCCTTGTTTATTCTTTGTTCTCAAGGAGATAAGCTGTTTATAAAGATGTTATTTGTTATTTAAATCACTTTTACTGAAGTTGTTTATTTCCTCGTTTCAGTTTCTAAAAATATTGCAACAATTGTAATGCTTCTTAGAGATGTCTATTCAATCCAGAGTGATTTGTACTGAAATTCTTTGCTAAATGGGCACAGGTGCTGATGTGTATAACATGCTAGAGTGAGTTAAAACTAATAAGTAATTTTTTTTAGAATATATTTTTATTGATTTCAGAGACAAAGGGAGAGGGAGAGAGAGAGAGAGAGAGAGAGAGAAACATCAATGATGAGAGAGAATCATTGATCGCTGCCTTGTGCATGCCCCACACTGGGGATCAAGCCTGAGCCTGCAACCTGGGCATATGCCCTGATCTGGAATTGAACTTGACCTTCTAGTTCATAGGCTGACACTCAACCACTGAGCCATGCTGGTGGGGCCTAATAAATGTTTTTAAAAGAGATGACAGGGATACACTTGTCAACTTCTGAAATCTGTGATTAAAAATATTTTCGACCTTACATCTAATATTTGTAAAGGTCTACCTTTATACCTGCCAATTAATAAGAATTTAATAGTAGTAATAATAATGATAATAATAAATTAGATAACACCAAAACTATAAGCAGAAAAATTGCATAATTTGCATCCAGAAATGTATTTCTTAGAAAATGCCCTTTAATCACTTTGCAGACTTTCAAGATCATAATTATTACATAAAGTTAATTACATTAAAAGATAATTTACCTCATAGTAAAGTATCAAATTAAAGATGAAATACAGTACTTGTAAACAGAATTATACTTTTAAGAACATCATTGAACAGCAAAACAAGAAATTAAATCTACAGCTTCTCTCTGCTATGCATCAAATTACCTACAGAATAAATTTTGGTAATTTGATACTATAAAGGTACATAGTAGTATAGCATACAGCTCTCTATTACACGTCTTGCATATCATTTTATAAATCTAAACTATACTTATCCTAGGTAATCAACAAAATCATTGTGTGAAATAAAGCCAAGAGGATTTGATATTGTAAGAGACAATTGATTATTTCTAAGAACTAAAGCTTCAAAATCCAGCTGAGTTGATTTGAACTAAAGAAATGAAGCCTGGTACCATAGATTATAGAATGTATTCCTGCTGAGTAAGCCCTGGATACTGCAAACTCAGATCTGTGGGTGACCATCTCTCCCTTTGAAGTTGATGAGGATTTCTTGGCCTAAGTGAGATACATGCTGGGAAAATTGGGCCCTTACAATTGGTGTGTATAGACATTAGTGGTCTCAACACTGTTATCATCTGGTCCCTTAGTTTTATCCAGTCTTGGTTTTTGCAGAAGAGATTCAACTTTGTAATAAATCCTTCTTGAAATGCCCCATGACTTAAAGGTCTTCAGGTTTTATCATCTAGAGATTCTAGATTGAGAACTGCTATGTTACTAGTAAACTTGGGTAAATAAAACTCATCTTAATTTAAAACTTATTCAAGTAATTTCCCAAGATGCCCATTAGAAAACAAACACAACACAACATAACACAACACCCAGCTCATTCCTTTGAGGTCTAGGCCAAATCATGGCTAATTCTGAGAATAGGCACCTGGTACAAGTACTAATACTTGTAAACAAATGAGTTCATATAGTTTTATCATTCCATCTTTTGAGTTTTGAAGATTGGTTGCATTTTAGGCCAACGTTAGTTCCTCAGAAAAAGCAATCTGTAGACTTAAAAATACTCAGTCTACTTATTGCTTAGATGCACCGTGACTAACCAACAAAACTAGGCTGCTTATGACCATCACTCAGTGGTAATTAAAATTCTATGTGGCTCGGTTTACTTTTTGTCTAAATATACAACCTATTTTAAGGGCCATTTAAATAACTATCTCATTGAATAAACAAGCTTTCAGTCCATATTACTGTTCAGTTAATTTTAAGAAGGAGTAGCAGCTTAGCTACCTTGGGGAAGTTACTTTGTTGCTCAGAATCGTTGAGTCTTAATATGCAAACTGCTGGGTTAAAATCAGAAGATCTTTAAGTTCCCTTGAGGATCTACAAGAAATTTTTTTGTTCCCAGTTCAAGATGGTGATGTAGGAAGGTCCTGAACTCACTTCCTCTCATCTTCTTCATATAGAACAATTTGCTCTAAAAATGATTTTTCTTACTAAGTCTGGATATCCATCAACATGAAGTTTATTTTTCTTTTATAATAATGAATACTAAAAACATGTGCAACATTAAACCTGGAAAATCCTTGGAGTTGCCCTGCAAGTATTAAAATTCAATTACTAGGTTTTATAATTATTTACATTAAAGTGATTATTTTTTCTAACTTAAAAAAAGTATGAGAAATCAGGAAATGAGAGGAAATGGAGTTATTTTCCAAGTTTTCTCAAAATAATATATATGAAGGTTGATAAACTTAAATGAAATACTTGGTAATGAGATAATAAGGATGATAGGAGCCAGATCTTGATTTTCTAAAGGTCTATAATAAAGAAATTCTGTAGACAGTGGGCAGGCATTGCAAGTTTAGATCACATTTTTTTAAAACAACTGTGACAGCAGGATGGAACCAGGAGAAAGAGACAGAGCCAGTTAGGAGATGACTGCATTAGCCCAGTAAAGACAGGAGGAAGAAAATCCAATGAGAGTATATGAATTAAAGCCATATTAAGAAGATAAATTTAATCATATCTGATGCAGGGTTGGATCTGAGTGAGGAGGAAAAGGAATTAATTGAAGATGGTTCCAAGATTACAAATTTGCATGTGGAGTTGGGAGAATTAGAATTAGTTGGGGGTTGCTGCTATTTTTAAAAGAAAAATGACAGAAAGGTCCTGTGGAGAAATTATATGAGAAAAGTCTCTCCTCCTCCTTCAACATTTGGGCAAGTGATATTTATGGAGGAAATATGAAGGCAGTAAATACATACACATTATCATTGGTTGAAACATTTCTTAAAAAGCATATCCTGCCCTAGCTGGTTTGGCTCAGTGGATAGAGTGTTGGCCTGAGGACTGAAGGGTCCTGGGTTTGATTCCGGTCAAGGGCTCATGCCCAGAATGTGGGCTCCATACCCAGTAGGTATTCTCTCTCATCGTTGATGTTTCTATTTCTCCATCTGAAATCAATAAAAATATATCTTAAAAAAATTAAAAAAGCATATGCTCATAAAGGATATTCAAAGCTGGAAAACAAAAAGAACTAGTTATTTTTAATCTGTTGTAGAAAATAAGTAGAAACTAAATAAAGATTGAAGCATTGAACTTGACTTCAAATATTGTCTTTAGCCAGTCTCTAGTTACAAGTTAGACAATGTTTCAGTAAAGGAAAAAAATGGTAACTTTTATTGGAAGGTTGGCAAATACATAATTCTTAATGAAGGAGAGCTCCCGTCAATGTTTCTCTCTCTTTCTCTTTCTCAGCATGCCTTCTGGTAAGGATTAAAAACAAAAATGCTTCTAGTAGCCCTTCCAGATTCCCCAAAGTGCTTTTTCATTGATTTCACAGCACTTGGTAGAATCTTTTGTCTTTTTCTTTACTCTTCCTAGTGGACTTGCCAGCCTCTTCTGCACAGCAATTTGTGTTCCCAATACACTCATCATTGTATCTCAAAACAGTTTTGTTAAATAAAATTAGGGCAGGTCACTCAGAAATTCATCTTGGGATACACTAACCCATGGCCACTCCCTTCCTTCACTGTCCAATTTCAGCCTTTGGCTTTCCCATGTCACTTGTGAATTCTTTCAAAACATTTGAGCATATGTCATTTTGAAAAATATCTATGCTATTCTAATACAGAAAATAAAAATGGTAAGAAAACTCTTTATACATCTACACAATGGAATACTATGCTGCCATAAAAAAGAAGGAATTCTCATCAGTAGCAGCAACCTGGATGGAATTGGAGAACATCATGCTGAGTGAAATAAGCCAGTCAATGAAAGAGAAACACCACATGTCCTCACCCATTTATGGATAATAAAGAACATTATAAACTAATGAACAGAAAGATAGATATGGTGACAGTAAAGCAACAAGCAGACTGTCAAATGACAGCGGGGAGGGTAGGGGGATCTGGGGGAGATAAGAGAACAACCAAAGGACTGGTATGCTTGCATATAAGTACAACCAATGGACACAAAACTCTGGGGAGGGAGAGCATGTATGGGAACTGGGGGGGGGGGGGCAATGGTAAGCAATGTACACATATAATACCTTATTAAATTTAAAAAATGGTGGGAAAAATAAAAAAGAAAACTCTTTAGGCATCCTACCAAAGATGAACTGGGCGCTAGAGGCAAAAAAAAAAATTATATATATATATATATATATATATATATATATATACTATATATATATATTGTTGCTATCACTGAGTCACCTAACGTTTTATTTAGGTTTCGGAATCCGACTAGAGTCTGCTAATTGAAAAAGGTTCAGGGGTGGTTACACGTTGCACTCCAGTTCCAATTCCATGAAAACACTTTGGGCTCTTCTGCCTCCAGCGCTGGGCTCGGAACTGCCCCTCCCAGCGCGCCTAGAGCTGCCCGCCCCGCCCCGCCCCTCCCCCCCTGCCCTCCGCCCTCGGCGCCGCCGCACTGCATGCTGGGGGTTGTAGTCCCGGCTGGCAGCGATCCGAGGGACGAAAGGGCACCGGAGGCCCTCCCGCCCCTTTTCTCCCGGAGGTCGCGTTCCTGGGCTGCTCCCTTCGTTCTCTCTCTCGGGCGGAGCCTTCCGTGAGCACCGTTGGTGGATTTGTCCGTGCCACCGTCTCTCTTCTGGGTCTCAATAAAGTTTTCCTCTTCCTTCTCTTGTACGGAGCTCAAGATGGCGGCCTCCTGGCCGCCCTTGGTTACCCTGCGGTTAGTGCGGAGCCGGCTGAGGGGGAGATGTGTTGGGTGCGGAGCCTGGGCAGCCGCCCCAACCCCCCCGGCCACCGCCCCCGGGAGCCCCTTGTGGAAAGGTCAGTGACTGTGCACAGCACCAGGGGAGCCTCCCTCCCTCCCTCCCTCCTGGCGCCACGGCTTTGGAGCCCTCGAGGGGAGTGAGCTTCAGCCTCTCGTTCTTGGGTCCCCACCGCCCGGATGCAGGTGTGGGACTGAGGCCGCGGGGGACCCTCCGCCCTGCGCCTTCCCAAGCTGTCGGGCTCAGGATCTAAAAGCCACGCCTGGGACCCCGGGAGAGGGGGGTAGGGGAATGGGGGAGAACCCCTGGTTCTTGGGATTCTGGGACACACTTCCACAGACATTCTTAGACTGAGGGATAGATTCTTTGATTCTTTTCAAGTCACCAGAGGCTTGGAGTGTATTTTGTCACCTGTCACTTCATTCGTTTAAATGTTATGTGTTCATGACATAGTTTTTTCTAAATATATTTCTTATTTCAGAGAGAGAGAGAAACATCAATGATGAGAGAGAATCACTGATCGGCTGGCCTCCTGCATGCCCCGCACTGGGGATGAGCTTGCAACCCGGGCTTGTGCCCTGACCGAGAATTAAACCATGACTTCCTGGTTCATAGGTTGACATTCAACCACCCAACCACACCGGCCTGTCAGAATGCACATGTATTTTGATAACCAAACCCACAGAAGTGCTGACTTTACTGTTGTATTCATATAGTCCCATTAATCTGGGGTTGTTCACAGTCAAGGACTAGGTGTCCTTGTTTCCTCATCTCTTAGCACAAAGTTTGTCGGGCAGATGTGTTTTTTTTGAATTAATGAATGGCGTTATTGTTGTCTTTTCCATCCACATACTTACGCTTTTCCTCATCTCCAAACACCTTCTCTTATATATCTTAATTGATCCTCACTGGTTAAAATAGCTAAAACTCTGATCCAGTCTTTGACTATTATGGTCAATAGTGTTGAAATGAATACTAGAACTATGGAAGTCACCTAAGGTTTTTCTGCAAAGTTTAGCATAATCCACTTTATAATGGGATATTTTTATAGAGACATTCTGTATAAATACAAACATATGTATATAAATGTCAGTATTAAAAAAATAGAAGTGTGTCCTGGTTGTTGTGGCACAGTTGGTTGAGCATCTTCTCGTGCACCAAATTTGGCTCAGTGGCTAGAGCAGGGGTGGGCAAACTTTTTGACTCGAGGGCCACAGTGGGTTCTTAAACTGGACCGGAGGGCCGGAACAAAAGCAACCTGACCATGCTGGCACTCATCTTGGGCTGCTGGTGAAGGAGCAGAGGGGAGAGCAAGAGAATCCTCAGCTCTTTTGGCTCTGCGGGCCGGATGGAACAGCCGAATGGGCCGTATTCGGCCCTCGGTCCGGCCCTCG
This sequence comes from Vespertilio murinus, assembly GCA_963924515.1. Lineage (NCBI taxonomy): Eukaryota > Metazoa > Chordata > Mammalia > Chiroptera > Vespertilionidae > Vespertilio > Vespertilio murinus. Next base: position 166,176,187 of record OZ004705.1, read on the forward strand.
GGCCATAGTTTGCCCACGGATGGGCTAGAGTGTTAGTTAAGGACACATACCAGTTGCTGCTTGGGGCAGCATGCAGGAGGTAACCAATCAATGTGTCTCTCTCACATCGATGTTTCTCTCTGTCTCTTCTCCTCCTTTCCACTCTAAAAATCAATAGTAAAATTTTAATCCTCAGGTGGGGTTAAACAAACAAACAAACAAACAAACACACGCACACACACACACACAAAAGGCTGCCAGTTAGATTCCTGGTCAGGGCATATGGGTGGGGTTGATCCCCAGTGGGGAGCAGGCAGTAGGCTGTCCATCAATGTTTCTCTCTCACATAGATGTTTCCCTCCCTCCCTCCCTTGCTCCCTCCCTCTCTTAAACCAATAAAAACATAATTAAAGAAAAAGAAGTGGAACATACTGTACACATTGTTCTGTTCCTTTTATTTTTTTTTAATTTAGTACAGCTTGGAGATAATTTTATGTCAATAAGTATAGAACTGTTACATGTTTTAAATGGTTAAAATAGAATTCCATTCTTTGCATGTAACCATAATTTATGAAAAGTACGATTTAGTGAACATTGTCATAATGACATATAAGATCTACTGAGTGTCTATTCTGTGTCATGGAATAAGCCGAGTGCTTTCTACATACATTATCTAATTTTTACTATCCTCAATTTGGGGTTGATGAATCCAAGGTTGCAGAAGTTATAAGGCTAATTAAATGATAGAACTTGTGGGTTCAAGTGAAGGCTCTGCGTGGACTTTCATTTGACCCTAAAGGCTATGCTATTAACCTGTACGCATATTACCTCCTCTACTCAAAATTTAACTGAGTGTGGAGATTTTATTTTAAAATGCAGTTATGCAGATGTTCCCATCCCCTTTTTAAATCAAAGGAAAATTTAAGTTGAAATGTTATTTAGTATTTATAATCTCATTTACAATTTTCCTATGCATTTTTCAATTATTTTGGTTATTTACTGTTTATGTTTTATTTATATTGTTTTCATCTTTTCAAGTCTACTGTTGACTACAGTGTAATGTGAGGGGAGCATTGCTTTAAAGTTAAAACTAGGACCTAAATAAAGGAAAAGAAAGAGCATGGTTTTTATGCCTCATCTCAGCTTTAATGCCAGCCGTGGTTCCAGGCCATGTTGGAAACTGGAACTGTGAAAACTTTAAGGGTTCTAAAATGCTCTTCATCCAAATCAACTCTGTGATTGCCTAACTTTGAACTTTGTAGGAACTATAGCATTATTAATTCCATTTTGGGATGTGTGTATTTCCATTACTAAGATTATTAAAAATTTGAAAGTGAAATTATTATGTAATTTAAATATATATGCTTAATTTTGATTTCACTATCTGCTTTCTTTTAGTCCTAAATGTATCTCCATTTAATATAAGTTACTCAACCTCCAGGTAGTTAAGAAGAAGCATTTATTAGGAATTAGATAGCCATAGTATGGGTGTTAAATACTGAAAAATTGCCTGTTATTAAGTGTGTGTGTGTGTGTGTGTGTGTGAGAGAGAGAGAGAGAGAGAGAGAGAGAGAGAGAGAGAGAGAGAGAAAGTGAATGAATTTAGTTCCAGCCCTTGAATAGCTCACGGTCTTGGAAGGGCGATGAAATTACAATAGTTAACATTTATTGAGCCCTTTCTTTGTTCCAGGCAGTCCGCTAGCAGTTTCTTTCTCTCATAATTTAATCTTCATAAAAACTAGATGTAGAAAATTATCTTTCATAAAAGAATAATCAGGTATGGCTACCCAACTGGGATTTGAAGCCAGGCATTCTTGCTTCAGAATCACAAACTTAACCACTCAGTTCTATTAGCTCCTCCTCATCACAGTGAGTGTTAGTAACAGCATGAGCGAGGCCCGCCTGAAGTCTGGTAGGACTACCGAGGAGAAAGCAGCTCTGCTCGGAGCTGGGAGGTTGATGCAGGAGGCAAAAGCTTTTAAGCGAAAGCTCAGTGGGATGCTGTGGAGGTTTCCTAAGAAATGAGGTGATCAGGTCTGTTTTAGCGTCATTATTCTTGTGGCAGCCTGGAAAACAAATCCGGATGCTGGCTGGGGAATATGGCAGCTGGGTGGTGATTTGGAAGGAAGTCGTAGTAGTACAGGGGAGAGCCTTATAGGCCCGAATGACTGCTGTGGTGGAGGTGGAGATCAGGGCAGCAAGGGAGGGAATTCGGAGACACTGCTTTGGTGGAATTGACAGACTTTGGGGGAGACAAGGAAAGACAGGAGTTAAGATCAACTTAGGCTTCCTAGTTTGGGTAATTTAATGGCATTGCCATCTATCTGTTAAGGGAAACAAAACAAAAAGGAAGGCCAGAGGCATTTTAGTGGGGGGGGGGAGATCCCATTTTGAATTTGTTAAGTTTGAGGTGTTTATGATGATTGCAGGTAAATAAGTCTAATTAGTTCTAGCAAGTGTGGACAGCTTAGATTTAAAGGAAAATTGAGATGTTGAGGGCCACGAGAATGGAAGAATTAGCCTGGGAATATTTGTAGCGCTGCGAAAAGAGAAAAGGCTGAGGAGGAGTCCTTGTGCAAACCGACTTGAGCAGACGAATGTGACCTTGTCGAAGAGCAATTAGGTCGTGGGAAAGCTGGGAAAGAAGCCAAGGAGGAAAATGTTTCTAGGTTTTCTGAAACGGAAAATTAGCATATCTGAAATTGTATTTTATTTAAGCTAGTCTTAGAATTTAAGTTTACTTCATAGAGGCAAGATAATATGAGAGTCACATCTTATGGTTTGTTATTATTATAGTGTCCTGTATCTCAATGTTATATTTTTAGATGCCTCTATTAAATGATGATTCATATTTACTTTTAGCTCCACAATCTCTTCTTTAGTACAAGTACATAGGTGATCTCGATTAAGTATTAATATGAGTAGAACTAACCCCATCTCAGCCATATGGGTTGGTATAATTTATTCAGAGTATAGATTAAGTGGTTTAAAAAATGGCTTTGGATGTTTATTACCCAATAAGATGAAGACCCTTACGTGAAGCTTCATTAACATTTATTATTATAGTAGAGGCCCGAGCACTTGGAGGGGGTCCCTCAGCCCAGCTTGCCCCCTCTCACAGTCTGGGAGCCCTCAGGGGATGGCCTATTGACAGCTTAGGCCCGCTCCCTGCAGTCTGGCCTCTCTCAGTGGGAAGTCACTGGGCTAATCAGGGGAAGGCACTGCCCCCATCACCCCGCTGCTGCTGCCACTGCCGGCCACCGCATCCGCCAAGGTATTTACATCAACATGGACTCCAGTCCCTTCACAACAAAAAAAAAAATGACAACTTTCTTTAGGTATTTTCAAGATGTCTCATAGGATATAACTTTCCTTCCTTTTTCTTTCTTTTCTCCTCCCCTCCCCTCTTTCCTCACCTGAGGATACTTTCCAAGAACGTGGAAGAGAGAGGGAAAGACAGAGAGAAACATCAGTGTGAGAGGGACGCTTTGATTGGTTGCCTCCTGCATGAGCTCTGACCTGGGCCCCGGCCAGGGAGAAGCCTGCAACTTAGGTACATGCCCTTGACCAGAATCAAATCTGGACCCTGCAGTCTGCAGGCTGAGGCTCTGTCCACTGAGCCAAACCGGCTAGGGCAGGATATGACATTTCTTAGCCCTCCAGCAGTGGACCTTTGCTTTTTCCTTCAGGTATGAGGTAGAAAAACCCTAGATCACCTTTTTGGATTCTTTTAAAAAAAAATATATTTTATTGATTTTTTACAGAGAGGAAGGGAGAGAGATAGAGAGTTAGAAACATTGATGAGAGAGAATCATCGACCAGCTGCCTCCTGCACACCCCCTACCGGAGATGTGCCCGCAACCAATGTACATGCCCTTGACCAGAATCAAACCTGGGACCCTTCAGTCCGCAGGCCAATGCTCTATCCACTGAGCCAAACCGGTTTCGGCAGACATAGGTCTTTTTTAATTTTAATTTTTATTGATTTCAGAGAGAGAGAGCGAGATAGATAGAAACACCAATGATGAGAGAGAATCATTGATTGGCTGCCTCCTGCATACCTCCCTCTGGGGATTGAGCCTGCAACCTAGGCATGTGCCTTTGACTGGAATTGAACCCAAGATCCTCTAGTTTGCAGGCTGATGCTCTATCCACTGAGCCAGACCATCCAGGGCCAAACATAGGTCTTTAATGTCACTGGTAAGTCTGACTTTTTGGGTCATTGTTGACCATTGCAGTTTTCAAAAAAGCAGCTGAATCTTTATTTTTGGTATAATTAGATATAAGAGAGCATACATAGGATGCTTATGGCCTTAGCATGGGCTTCTGTTATTGTAGGGGAACATTTCTGGTCATTGGCCACTGTTTATAGTTTGTTAAAATCTACACATGTACAAGTAACTCATGAGGAATTGTGAACACAGTATTTGAAAGGATGTTTAATAAATATGCATTAAAATCTAATTATAGTAATGAAGTTTACAGCTGAAATTTTAATCCAGCTCTTTAGAAATATTAAATGTGCTTTTCCTGATTGTGCATTTTTCTCACAGCAGTTGGGTAAACATTTTAAACTGGAAATCTTGGTTTCTTATATAGTTTTGATTTCATTTAACTGAGCGTGTTCTTTTTGGCAACAATCTTATTTCTTTTTGTAAAGAAGTGAAGCTCCTTTTATTTCATAACTGTTACTTTGAAGAATTTGGATCGGTTTTATTTTAGGACTGGTGAACATATAGGATACCAGATGAATAATAAAATGTGACCTGAAAAGACTAGATTGTGATACTGGTTTCATTCTACAGTACTGGATCATAATTTAATTTGGTATTTCCATTTTCTCATTTGTAGAATGGGATTAGTTATCTTAACTACTTTTCTTACATGTCACTTAGGCTCAAATAGATTATTATATGAGAAAGTCCTTTGAAAACTTTTAAGAAATGTTATATAAATGTAGGGCTATGCTAGGAGTAATTGAAGTATTAATACTGAAATGGTAGAGGGTGGGTTCCAGTTGGTAAATAGAAATGGAATGGACTCAACTCTGTAGAATTACTAAAACCATTTTAACTGGGTGATGCCTCACCTATATTAACAGTGGCAAAGGGCTGTTTGATTTCAGTGCTTTGAATTCTAGAAAATGCAGTTTTGATTTTTTGAAGACTATGCAAAGGGCCTCTGTAGAAAACCAGGATGGTTTTTGTTCTCCTGGATGTAAAATTACCTTTTCTTTGGCTATTCCAAACATCTGGAGGTTTTTAGAAAATACAAATTGCTGCTTTCTTCATGACATGTCAAAGAAAGCTGTTGAAATTTGATTTATATTATGCAGAAAAGTCACTAAAGTAAAACATATTTAGTAAGATTATTTATGGATACTGTTTTCAGAGCCACTCAAATAGTTTAGAAGATAATATATAGAAAGTGCTGTCAATAATAAAGAAATTAAAATAAAATAAAGATGCTAGATAAAAATAAAAATATAGAAAGTACTAGTATGCTGGATACATAGTAGGCATTTATTAGTTTCCTTTCTCTTTACCTTTCTTTCAGAATTTTGTCACTCATGAATTTTCAAATGATCCAAGTGTTGTAAAGAAACTTTAAGTGGTGAAAATGAACATAAAACACATAGCTTTTCTGGTTTACATAAATATCTTGTATAGTCTGTTGATTTCATGTAACTTTCTTATTTATTCTATTAGACTAAACACACATAATGCCTTGAAATATTATATTGAATATTTCTGGGTATACAGCTGCTTAGGAATAAAGCAAAAAGATAGTTTTCTTTACCTTAGGAACTCTTTAAATTTGTATGATCATGTGTCATCTTGGCATATCTTTAATTCTTTTCTTTAATCATAGGCTTTTTTATTTAGTTATTGGTTTTAGAGAGAGAGGAAGGGAGAGAGACTTATTGTTTTACTTATTTATGCATTCATCAATTGATTCTTATATGTGCCCAGACCTGGGATCAAACCTGAAACCTTGGTGTATTGGGATGATGCTCTAACCAACTGAGCTAGGGCTAATAATAAGATATTTTTGAGCTGAGAAATCATTACAGAATGTTTTTGAGTTGAGTCCTGCTTACTGACAAATTGTAAAGTTTCTGCACTTTAAGCCACATCTTTACTGATTTTGAGTATGAAGTTGGAGATGGGTTCTCAAAAAGCGATAACCTCCAAAAAAAAAAAAAAAAAAAAGAAAGAAAGAAAAAGAAGTCTTAACTTCCAATATTAAAAAACCTTAAGGATGAATCAAACCTTTAAAATAACATTTCTTAGAGAAGTGCTTTCTGTTGAAACAGCCTGTTCCACCATTTTGCTTAATGTGTAGAATTAGAAATCCATCCCAATTAAAGCACCTAAGAACACAAAGGTCACAGATCCCCTGTGTTAGCACCACTCTGGCTCTATGGAAACAGTGTCAGTACAATTACCCTTTATTACATACATGTTATGGTTCTCCCGAGAAACAGAACCAGGGGAGCTGATAGGGTAGCTCTAATCCAAAGAACCACAGACCCTGGAGGAACAGATGTTTCGGTTGAATCCAAAGGCAGGAGGAAACTGATGTCCCAGCCTAGAGGCAGTCAGGAGGAATTCCCTCTTACTCACCGGAGGGTCAGCCATTTATTCTATTCAGGCCTTCAGCCGATTGGAGAAACACCCACATTAGAGAGAGTAATCTGCTTTATGCAGTCTACTGATTTAAATGTTAATCTCATCCAGGGACACCTTCACAGACACACCCAGAATATTCCACCAAATGTCTGGGTACCCCATGGCCCAGTCAAGTTGAAACATAAAATTGACCATCACAATTTGTATCAAGATTATGATTGTCCTCCATGTGGTAACATTTCCCCTCATTCTTTTTGCATTATTTATTCCTAAGCAGTTGTTTACCCAGAAATATTCTAAGATGCTGTAGTAGTCCAGCTATCCCTGTTTGACACGTAAAAGTACAAATGCAGGAGGAATGAGTTCCTGTCCTGCTCTCCTTCTGAAGAGCACGTGGGGAAACGTTGGCAGAAGCTGGCTTCCCCTCAGGCATCATTGCGAGGATGGTGATCCTGTGCCAGTCACCATGGAGAACATTACTGTGATTGAGAGTCCAATGGTGGAGTCGGGAGATGGATCTAGAGGGTGTATGTGACCCCAGAGCCCACCTTCCTTCCACTGTCACATTCTACCTTTCTGCTGTACCTGTGGGTGCAAATGCTGGCTCCGCTCCTACCTGGCTATGGGCGCCTGGACTGGTTACTGAGCCCCTCTGCTTCTTAGTTTCTTAAGCTTTCAAGTAGGGATAACGGTAGTACCGACTTCCTAGGGTGGTTGTGAAGGTCAAGTGAGTTTATGTATGTAAAGTGCTTACAAAAGTACCTGGCACTTAGTAGTTAGTAAAGATTAGCAATTGTTGCTGCTATTAGCCTCATGATCCTGGTCAGTTTCCTTACTCTGCAGTGCTAACTCTGGTCCAAATTACAGACTTCTCTTAACCTGCTGTTATAGTTTCCTAAATAGTTTCTCTGTTCTACTTTAAAAATGTAATGGCTTTATTTTATTTATTTTATTATTATTTTTAAAATTTCTTTATTGATTATGGTGTCACATAATTGTCCTCATCCCTATTCCCATCCCGAATGTAACGGCTTCATTGAGATATAATTCACTTACCACACAATTGACCCATTTCTGCTTTCACGTTGCATTCCTACCATCTTATTTTATACAGAGTAATCTCTTAAAAAATAAATCAAATCATGTCACATCCCTGATCAGTGCCTTCCACTGACTCTTTTTAAAATAAATATATTTTTATTGATTTCAGAGAGGAAGGGAGAGGGGGGGGAAAGAGAGAGAGAGAGAGAGGGAGAGAGAGAGAGAGAGAGAAACATTAATGATGAGAGAATCATTGATCAGCTGCCTCCTGCATGCCCCATACTGGGGATTGAGCTCGAAACTCATGTGCCCTGACTAGGAATCGAACTGTGACCACCTGATTCATAGGTCGGTGCTCAACCACTGAGCCATGCCGCTCCTTTTCTTAATTCTACTTACAAAACTCACAGTATTTACCATGGCTTACAGACCCTACATGATCAGGTCTTGGCTCTCCTTTCCAGCTTCCTTTGGTGACAGACTCCAACGTGTTCATTTAAGTCAGCCACGTAAGCCTTGGTTTTCTTCCTTAGAAATGTGAAGCCTTTTTTTTTCTTTTCATTTTCACTTTGGGGTTTTTGCCAGAGCTCTTGCCTCTGCCTGGAATGTTCTCTCGGATCTCCTTCAGAGCTGACTTCTTTTAGCATTCAGGTGTCAATGCAAATGTCACTTTCACAGGCAGTCTTTTCCTCATATTTTAATGTGCATCTGAAATACCTAGGCATTTTGTTAAAAATGCAAACTTTGATTCAGATCCATGGGGTGGGGCCGGGGATTCTGTTCTTCTATTAAGTTCCCTGGAAATGTCGCTAGGGCTGTTGGTCAGAGGACATCACTTATTTTCTTCAGTGTGCTGATCCCTGTCTGATCCTTCCTTCTTAATTTAATTTTTTTCCCCTATCTTCCCCTTAAGGAGTAAAGCTGCCATAAGGAACAAAATTTGTTTTTAGTGTTTTTTTTAATTATTATTATTTTTATTTTTTACTGGTGTCAAGAATAGTATCTGAAATATAGGTGATTCTCAACAAGCATGAGTGAGTGAAAGAGTGGATATATTTATTCGTGTTTTTTTTAAAGTTATTTGTATAATAGGATTGTTGGGAGGATTAATAAAAATGATTATGTTAAGTTACCTAACCTATCCCTGGCAGACATTAGGTGCTCAATAAGTGTGAACTGCTATTAATAGACTTTTGTTCTAAAACTCTAAAGTTTTGACAGGTGTTTTTTTATTTTTATTATAAATTATTTCTTTTTGACAATTCTGTTTAAAACAGTAGTTCTTAACCAGTTTTTGTTAGCAAATTTGGTTTCAAAATCTGAAGGAGGCTGTAGTATATTTAGAGATCTTTCCTCAGGAAAAAATATGCAAATATACATACATAGTAGAATTTTCTTTTAATTTCAGAAGGCTACCAAAACCTCCCATTTCCCTCCAGGGACCCTAAGTCAAGGCCTTGTTTTTTTAAAAAAACCCATTTAATGTAAAAATTATTCTTAGTGTTATTAGTAACAATTTGCCTTTTTCTGATTTCTTTTATTCTTCTATTATTGAGTTGCCTCTTTCTGCATTAAGGCTAACACATGCTATTAAGAAGAGTATAATTGGGGCTTATTATATTATTTATTCATGTAGTGAGATCCATTAAGTCAGGGGTGGAGAACCTTTTTTCTGACAAGGGTCATTTGGAAATTTATAACATTATTTGAGGGCCATACAGAATTATCAGCTTAAAAATTAGCGTGTTATATTTGTTCAAACATTTAATTAACTCACCCCTAATGCCTTGGCAGGGCCAGACCAAATGATTTTGCAGACCTTACGCAGGCCACGAGCCACCCATTCCCCACCCCTATGTTAAGTAGAACATATTAGCACAGACTGCAGAACTTCAGAATTTTTTTGTTCCAAACTTATGTCCTACATAAGATGAAAACTTAAACATTGGGGACCACTCAGCTCTGGCCAGCTAGCTCATTTGGTTAGAGCATTATCCCAGTATGCCAATGCTGCAGTTCAATCCCTGGTCAGGAGGGCACATGCAAGAAACAACCAGTGAATGCGTAAGTAAGTGGGTTGTTTGGAAACAAATGGATGTTTCCTCTTTCTCCCGTCCTCTCTCTATAAAGTCAATAATGCTTTTTAAAAAATAGGTGGGTATTGCTTCATTCCATGCTATTAGTGACCCTGCAAGCAAACCCATGTTTCTAAAACCCACCAGTCTCCTATAAGAAGTGAGAAGCATTAACCCTAAAAGTGCCAACAGGACAAGGGCAGGGAATCTGTATGTCCAGGGAAAGTGGCCTTCTGACAGGAAACAGTGTGTCAGTTGTGAGCAAACTATGCCGATTTTCTGGGAAAGGGCTAAAACTGAAAAGGAGATTAATTGTGCTGAGGCTTGAGTGCATTGAGCCCAACTGCAGGTCATTAAGGAGTGCTGGCCATTAAGGCATGCAAGCATCTTGGCCCTATGTGCTTTGGCTCAGTGGATAGAGTGTAGGCTTGTGGACTGAAGAGTCCCGGGTTTGATTCTGGTTAAGGGCACATACCCCTGCTCGATCCCCAGTAGAGGGCCTGCAGGGGGCAGCAGATCAATGATTCTCTCTAATCATTGATGTTTCTATCTCTCTCCCTCTTCCTTCCTTGGGGGGGTGGTGGTGGTGGAGGGCGCGGAAAACCATGCAAGTATTTTGAACTGGGAGGAGATAAGAGAAAGGGACAATTGATCCAGTTTTATTATGAAGACAGTGAAATCTTGTGGTTTTGTTCACTTAAAAAAATTGGGAAATTGAAATAACCACAAATATATTAAAAGCCTTGGGGGGAAAATATAAGTAATTGTTAAAATACTACCTAGGAATTTATTATAATAGATTATTCAGATTCTAGGACATCATGATATTGACTAAAAGTATGTTGGCTTTGGGTTATAATGGGATCTTCCTAAAATTGAGTTTAGGAGAAAGTAGTGAAATAAAGAAGAAACTTGAAGTATTAGAACAGTACAGACTGTTGGGGCCTTTAAAATCTTCCATTTATGTGTGTAGATTAATGTGTGGATCTTCAAAATGGCATTTTCCCACTGTCCATTTGGAGTACAATAAGACAAATTAATACAAATCAAAATAATATGGCAGCAGCATCACATAATTTGTGTACACTGATGTAGTAACAGATTTAATTTAGTGCAGCTTTTGAGAACTCTTTTGTGTTTCAATTTATACAGCTGCTATCCAGGCCTACGCTGGCCAATCTCTCAGCCTTGATTGTCTTGCCTGACTGAGTCTCTCTTTCTCTCTCTCTTTTAAAGACTTTATTATTGTCCTATCCGGTTTGGCTCAGTGGATAGAGCATTGGCTTGCTGACTGCAGGGTTCCGGGTTTGATACCAGTTAAGCCGCAGGGGTGGGCAAACTTTTTGACTCGAGGGCCACAATAGGTTCTTTTTTTTTCTTTTTAATTTAATTTATTAAGGTATTATATGTGTACAGAGCTTACCATTGCCCCCCTCCCCCCCCACCTCCCATTCATGCCCTCCCTCCCCAGAGTTCTGTGTTCCTTGGTTGTACTTATATGCATGCATACCAGTCCTTCGATTGTTCTCTTATCTCCCCCCAGGTCTCCTTCCCCTCCCCGCTGTCATTTGACAATCTGCTTGTTTTATGGTGACTGTCTCAGGACCACACGAGTAGAATCCGCTCCTAATTTGGCAGTCTGCTTGTTTTATGATGACTATCTCAGGACCACACGCTCCTCATTTGGCAATATGCTAATTAGACCAGGTCAACCGGACATCTTCTGGACGTCTGACTTTCTTCCAGACAATGCCATGGTGGCAGGGGCCGAGGTAGAGGTGGTTAGGGGCGATCAGGACAGCAGGGTGGCAGTTAGGGGGCAACCAGGTCATGGGTGGGGGGCAGTTAGGGGGCGGCCAGGTTGGCAGGAGGGCAGTTAGGGGGTGACCAGGTTGGCAGGGGACCAGTTAGGGGGCGATCAGGCCAGCAAGCAGAGGCAGTTAGGGGTGATCAGGCAGGCATGTAGAGTGGTTAGGGGTGATCAGGCAGGTGAGTGGTTAGGAGCCAGTGGTCCTGGATTATGAGAGGCATATCTAAGTGCCGGTTTAGGATCGGGCTTAAACTGGCAGTCAGACATCCCCTGAGGGGTCCTGGCTTGGAGAGGGTGCAGGCTGGGCTGAGGGACTCCCCATCCCCTGTGCATGAATTTCCTGCACCAGATCTCTAGTCAATGATAAGAGAGCATCATTGATTGGCTGCCTCCTGCACGCCCCCCACTGGGGATCACACCTGCAACCCAGGCATGTGACCTTGACTGGAATAAAACTGGGGACAGTTGGCATGCTGATGCTCTATCCACTGAGCCAAAGCAACCAGGGTTGTTTTATTAAGATGAGATGGTTTTAAATGTATTTACTGTGCAAAATTGTTTATATCAGAATGATATTTACAATAACTGCTCAAATATATATCTGTAACAGGTTAAAAGTTTTAATGTGACTATTAAGAAACATGTATAGCAGCACTATGAAACATCTCCATCTAAGAAAGTCTAACATTTTATACATTTTTTTTTGTTTATAGCCTATACAGTTCAGATACCCGAGAGTATGTCTCCATCTGTGGCCACAGAAACTTACGTGAAAGCTTTGGCTTTTTGCCATGGACCTCTGGACCACTATGACTTTCTGATAAAAAATCATGAGATAAAGGATGATGCTCATCAAAGAAGAGTCATACAGTGTTTGCAGAAGTTACACGAGGACCTTAAAGGATACAGTATAGAAGCAGAAGGCATTTTTTCAAAGGTGAGGTTTTTGTGATGCTGAAGATTAAACAGTAAAAAGTATAAGCATTTTATAAAATGGACTAGATGCAGTCGGGTACACTCTGACGCAGCTTGAAAATTTCCCACCAGTTCCTTTAAATAAAATATGTTGATCCCCATATCTGACCTCCGGTTGTTCCATAGCTTTCCTTCACCTTGGGGGAGATTCAGATGTTTCCCTTTCTCTTGCTGAGGCATGGCTGAGGGTCAGCAGTGAAGATGGAGTGATTTGTTCTTCTCCTTCCCTCCTCCTTTCTCTGCTTGCCTGGCTTCTCTAGGGTCAGAATGAGAGGGATAGAAGATTAGAGTGAAATAAAAGTCGTAAGTGACCAGTTAAGGGCCTTTGGTGTGATAGATATTGACATGCTAGCTCTTTTTTGAGGGGCACAGTGGTGGGTTCCTCAGGACCTCCCCAGTGCTCCGCTCTTTGACCTCTTATGACTAACATAATGCCTCATACCACTGCATGGGCAGCTTTAGTTAGCCGACTGCCCTTGGACTTCTGCTGATAAGAAGTAGACATCAGCCGAAACCGGTTTGGCTCAGTGGTAGAGCGTTGGTCTGCGGACTGAAGGGTCCCGGGTTCGATTCCGGTCAAGGGCATGTACATTGGCTGCGGGCACATCCCTGGTAGGGGGTGTGCAAGAGGCAGCTGGTCGATGTTTCTCTCTCATTGACGTTTCTAGCTCTCTATCTCTCTCCCTTCCTCTCTGTAAAATATCAATAAAATAAATAAATTAATTAAAAAAAAAAAGAAGTAGACATCAGTCTCTGTCTTAGTCCTGTGTACTCCCATGGATCCTTGGGGGCACATGTCAAGTTCTTCCATGAACTCTTCCACATCCTGCATTGATAGCTGACTATAAATTTCCTCACCTAAGTAGGCATTCTGCTTACACTCAATCCTCACTTTTTTAGATGCTTCTCTTAGGTTACCCCTGCACTTGGCATGAGGTTGATGTGGGGGAAATGCCACAGCATTTCTTACCCAGCTAACAACAGTTTTCACCTTGCTGACTTTCTTCTGTTCTACTTTTGTTTTTGAGCCGATCCTCCTCCCCTTCCCATAATTCCTGTTTGGATAACACTAGTGCCTCTTTTTAAGAGTGTAGGACTGCCAAAGCCGGTTTGGCTCAGTGGTAGAGCGTCGGACTGGGGACTGAAAGGTCCATGGTTCGATTCCGGTCAAGGGCATGTACATTGGTTGCGGGCACATCCCTGGTAGGGGGTGTGCAGGAGGCAGCTGGTCGATGTTTCTCTCTCATTGACGTTTCTAGCTCTCTATATCTCTCCCTTCCTCTCTGTAAAATATCAATAAAATATATTTAAAAAAATATATATTTTTAAAAAGAGTGTAGAACACCTTGACTCCCCTTATCCTCAGCTTTGAGCTTTTGCTGAAATTATAAGATGACAGGAAAACTCCCATTCCTTATCCCATTATAGAAGTCAACGTCCTCAGTGGTGTTATCTTCAAATTATGAAGGATATTAATAGTAATGAGTTAGAATATGGTTTAATCAAAGGAACTATTTTTTTTTTAATTGGCCAAATCGCCCATCCCCTACACACGAATATTTGTTTATTATGTGGTCTTTCGGAGAAAGGTCCTGTATACTATGTTAGTCGTGCTTTATTAAAAATGACGGAAATTTATTTTACTTTTTAAAAAGCACCCAGAGTATAATGAAATAGTTTTATTTTTATGCAAAGAAAAAGGCTGTCATTGTGTTAATATCGTTTGGTTAAAAGGAATGGAGATTCACTTAGGTTACAGAGAGAAATGGAGATTTAGAAACACGGCATGTGCATATAGAAACGAAGGGCGTCTCCATGCACAGCCAGGCCTCCGGGAGCTTGAGCCGCAGAACCAGTGCCTGTGCAAGCTGTGGAGAGTTGACAAGCAGTGGTAACAGGTACTAGTTACTCCACTGCTCTTTCACTCATGAAATCCATTTCCTCTTTTCTCTCCCTGCTTCCCCTCCACCCTATGTGCATTTTCACTTCTGTTTGTTTTACCAGCTTCTAAATTCTCTCCCCGAATCTGTGGTTTAAATTGCCCCGGAAGAATCTGATCTCTTCATCACCAATCACTTCATCAGTATTTGGGCAGAGCTCTCACACCGGGTTTTTCAGAGGCCGCTAGCCAGTGTAAAGGTGGGATCTCTGCACAAGTTTCCTTCCAGACCTCTTGTGAGCAGGGCAGTTTCCCTCAGAAGTAGACCACAAGTATAGTGGCACTCTGATGGACTAGTCCGGCACAATAGTTATTGGAACTAATGACAAATTACCCCTTTGATGGCCAACCTTTTCTCCTTTAACCATATATCCAGAGTTTTAGGTGAGTAAAATACTAAACAGTTTGGAAAACTTAAGACTTCGTATGTACTGCCTCTGAATTACAGTTTGCAATACAGGTGGTCTTCCAAATAAAACAACAACTTGGCTATGTGTCACATCCAGGAAACAAGATGTTTTACTTAGTGGGGTTTTTTGGTTACCTGAGAATTGAGTTAGTCTCATGAATTTATATCTTTTTTAGTCCTCTTCCTTTTGAAAATACAGTCTTTTTACCTCCTTCTCTTTTTGTATCATCTCTGGGGCTCATTTTCCTGTGGTTGGTGAACTTCACACCCAGTCAGAAGTATCCTTAAATCATTAACTTATCTGGTTGCCAATTCAACAATGTTTGTTCCTTTTAAAATTTTTGTTTGGCAAAATAAAACCCATAAAGTAAAAAAAAAAATATATATATATATATATATATATATATATATATATATATATATTTGTTTGGCTCTTCTTAGAGGTGTTCTCCCACACTTCCACTATTGATTTCTGAATTGGCTATGATGGGTCTACCTAGTAAATAACCCTGGTTTAATTGTATAATTGTAATCTTATGTAAGTAGGAGATTTGACATGTCAGTTATTTCAATGTGTTTAACGAAAGCTTATATTTGTTAAATGCTAATGCATATGTGAATAAATGTTTAGTTGTTAGATCAAACAGCTCTTTGTGGTAGTATTTGTCCTCTAATTTCTTCAGCCTACCAAATCTTTAACATTGTAAAAACCCAATCATTGCTCTAGCCAGTTTAATTCAGTGGATAGCGTCAGCCCGCAGACTGAAGGGTCCTGGGTTTGATTCCAGTCAAGAGCACATATCTTGGTTGTAAGCTCGATCCCTGACCCTGTTTGGGGATGTGTTCAGGAGGCAACCAATTGATGTGTCTCTCTCACATTGATGTTTCTCTGCAATCTCTCTCCTTCCTTTCTACTCTCTCTAAAAATCAATGGAAAAATATGCCCAGGTAAGGATTAAAAAAAAAAAAAAAAAGAAAAGAAAAGAAAGAAAAAAAGAAAGAAATGACCCAATCATCTGACAGAATTTGAGTAAGACATCTATAAAGTTTTAGTTTTTGAAGATAGTAAGATGCCACAAACCTATTTCTTTTTTTAAAAAAAATATATTTTATTGATTTTCCACAGAGAGGAAGGGAGAGAGATAGAGAGCTAGAAACGTCGATGAGAGAGAAACATCGACCAGCTGCCTCTTGCACACCCCCTACCGGGGATGTGCCCGCAACCAATGTACATGCCCTTGACCAGAATCGAACCCTGGACCTTTCAGTCCGCAGACAGACACTCTACCACTGAGCCAAACCGGTTTCGGCCAAACCTATTTCTTATAAATAGAAAATAAACACTGATATGCTGATTATCAGAGAAGGAAAATTGGACTATTAGGTTTTCCAACAATAGAAGAACTTTATTTATAACATTCTTAATTTTGTTAAATAAAATTTATGGTTTTATGAACATTTGAATTTGTTTTAATACAGATGGTTAAACATTCATTATAGTGGACTATATGTTTTTCCTCATTGTACTTCTAAGAAACTTTCTGTAAGGCTAATCTATAATATTAAAATAAAGTACACCTTTCCAAGATACCAAAATAATTAATTAATGTGATAAAATTGGTAGCATATTGTTTGACTGCTTTCACCTACCTACGTAACAAGGTTTTCTCTACTAAAAATTTGAAAAAGTTACATGTGGATGACCATGTTATGTGAGCAACAAACTATGAAGAATGAGCATGTATGAACACTTTACTTTTGTTATCAAATAAGACTTACAACCAGGTTAATCTGACACGTTTAATGTATGCATAATTGTTATTGTGCTGTGAGGTAATTAGGCATAAATGGTAAGTAGTTCATGTAAATCACTATAATTAGAATTACTTTTACACAGCCAAATCAAGCATTTCTGGAGTCAGGGAGGGAGACAATTAAATGGAGTGTGAAGCTACTCTGAAAATCTGTTTCCATTAATCAGGGGTACACAGACTGCCAGGTTATTTTTCTTTTGTGGGGAGACATCATAACCCAAGAGACCTGGGGATGGTATGTGTGTGTGTGTGTGGGGGGGGGGAGTAGGGGAGGGAGAGCACAAATTCCTTTCCTTTTTATCCTGCTCTCCACAAAGTAATTTTCAGTTTTTCCTGATGAGAAATTATTATTTCCAGTTTCCTCATACATCTCGTCATTTTTTTTTTTTTTAATTTGGATACCTTTCCTCATCCTCCCAAGAACAATGCATAAAGCAGGTAGAAAAGAACCGTCCTGTCTTCAATTCAGCTAACCTTATATCTTACTGCTTGGCTTGTTCTGACTTCTAGCACCTGGAGGCCGTGGGTAGGATGCCTGGAATATGGGCTGTGGACACTCTCTCAGGAGCTGTGGGAGGCCTAATGGTCTGGGTCCCTTTACTTAGTTACCTAAGATTTTTCAGAAGGGCCTCTAGGCAGTTTGCTGGTGTTTCCTCCATTCCTCCCCTCACCCTTCCTGCCAAGAGAGTGAGCTTGTTCTCTCCTCCATCCCTCTTCTTAGAACTGGCATTTCCTATAGCTAAAGGAAGCTGAGCAATGTGATTTAGGTACAGCTTCCCTCATCTCTGGAACTTTATCCATTAGAAAATTGTAAGTTACAGTTTTGTTAAAGACCAGAAATATTTTTAAATGAATGTTTCTTGTCTCAAATTTTTATGAAAGCTGAAGCAAAAGCATTATGTCCTAACCCAGTGATGGTATTATCTGTAAAGAAGTAAGGTTGGGATCAAACTAAGATTTTTTGTTTTGGAGAACTAACATATGCCAATATGATAGATGTTTCTGTAAAACTCAAAATCATTTGCTTTTCCCAGCTGCACAATGGAACTACTTTAAAATTTAAATAAACTTTATAAAAACACTTCTGAGAATTATTGATTAAAGTTTCCATTTGTGCAAAGTATATTACTTCAATAATAGCATTTTTTTTGAAAACTAATATTGAGGATTGAAAGTTAGTTTTGAATAGAGACAAAAAGTCTCAAGTTTCTATTCAGTTCAGGTTGTTCAATAGAGGGTTTATGTGAAGACTGAGTCAACTCTAAAGGTAATTTTTATTTTCATGATGTGAGGATGGCTGTGGAAAATACAGCTCAAAGGAGAGAAAATCAGGAAAACCTCTTGATAGATAGTCGGCTAGAAAAATGCTTTGGCAGAACGTATTTATGGAATAGGAGATTTTAAGAATTCATTTCAAGAATTGTCCATTGAAATCACTGGCACAGCCGAAACCGGTTTGGCTCAGTGGATAGAGCGTCGGCCTGTGGACTGAAAGGTCCCGGGTTCGATTCCGGTTAAGGGCATGTACCTTGGTTGCGGGCACATCCCCAGTAGGGGGTGTGCAGGAGGCAGCTGGTCGATGTTTCTCTCTCATCGACGTTTCTAACTCTCTATCCCTCTCAGTTCCTCTCTGTGTAAAATCAATAAAATATATTTTAAAAAAAAAGAAATCACTGGCACAAAGGACTTTGATTTGGAGGAGGAGGTAGGGAGGAAAGCAAGGTAGCCAGAGTGAGAATCTGAGTAGAAGGGAGTGAAAAGACCTCTTTTCAGATGAAGGCCGATCATTTGGTGAAGGACATATGTATGTGGCACGTTGTATTTGGAAAAGTGGTGGGATGTGATAGATTTTGATTTATGTTCTAGTTAGATTTTCCTTTCTCTTCAGTTATTTTTCCATAAAATCTGTTTCAGCCAGTGAGCTCTTCACCGTTGCCCTTCCTATGTGCTGTTCCTGGTGGTTCTCTAGAGAAGGAAGCATTTTTAGGTTATCCTTCTTCACCGAAGATTCACACAGTAATTTTCCACTGATTCAAGGACAGTTATCCTGGTTGCTGTCAGCCTCTCCTTGTGTCTGTGTGAGAGGTTAGGTCCCTGTATCCATTTGTCTCTCTGTGGCTGTGTGTGTGTGTGTGTGTGTGTGTGTGTGTGTGTGTGTGTGCTTATTCCCTCTTTAGTGTCAGAAGAAGCCTGGAAGGCTGTTTGAATTTCTCAAGTTCAGAACCTCAACCAGGTTCAGACTGAGGGTTACCGTCCACATCTTTCTTTGGAGGAGCTCTACATTGATTTGAGAACTATGCGTATGTCCTGGGCATCCCTCTGAATTGGTGGTGAACTGGAGTAGATCATTCCTAGCCCAGCTTCACCTCAGCTAGTCCACAACCATATTATCCGTTAGGAGTGAGTGACATGGAAGGGTTTGCTGAAGAAATTGCCTCCTGTCATTTGTTTCCCAGTGGCACATACAGGCACTTACACATGCATGCTCGTTGCTTGAATGAATGAGACATTAAAAAGTAATTTACATCTTCAAATTCTGTTATAATCAGAAGTCGAGCCACTTCTTATGCTAGTTGTCTTAGAGGTTTAAGCTCACCTCCTCCCTCCCCCCTCACATTTGCTAGTTACTTAGGTACTTAAATAGACTTAATTATACTTGTAAACTGAACAAATTGGTGTACTTTAGGTTAAGAGGGTTCTCTTGCAAATCTGCTGAAGGCATTTAAAAAAAGATTTTCATTTGTAGAAAATTTATGGGTGCTAACATAGTTCTGTTTTTAGTTTGAAAAGATCTTACAAACCTGAAGTGAGATATACATACTTTTATCAAAAAGTGATCTATGCTGGGAATGATGTAATGCTAGTTTTAAAAGATATAATTATGCTTAGCATTCCAGCTGGAATAATTGTCTCTAATTCTGTCATTTTAGGAGATAATAGTGGAATGGCAGAGAGAGGGAAGTAACAGGAAAAGTAGTATTACTGCATTTTAAATAAATCTGAAAAATTTTTTAAAAATATATTTTTTCAGAGAAGAAGGGAGAGGGAGAGAGAGATAGAAACATCTATGATGAAAGAGAATCATTGATTGGCTGCCTCCTGCACACCCCCTACAGGAGGTGCAGCTGACAATCGCAGCATATGCCTTGACCAGGAATAGAACAGTGACCTCCTGGTTCATAGATCTACGCTCAACTAATGAACCACACTGTTTGGGCTCAAAAACTCTTTTTATTCTAACAGGACCAACCTTATTTACTTGTCCCAATGGAAATTATGCCACAGTAGCAGGTGGATAGTAACCTGAAAGACAGAGGACATACTATTTTACTTTATAACTTTGATGAGAATCATGTTAGATTATTTTTAACACTAGAATTTTGATATAAGGAACAATGGATAAAGTTAGAATGATTCAATCAAAATATTTGGAATGATGGATGACAAATGTTTACTCTGCAGTAGTTAAAGGGATAATTTTGATAAAAGTTTTGGAATCAGTTGTCTAAAATGCAAATATTCAGATACTTTTAGAACAATTTAGATTTAACTCAGAAGTAAAAGTCATATACTAATTACTCACCTTATCAAATTTTGTGGTTTATTTCCCCCCCAACTTTTTAATTTTGAAAAATGTTCACAATTACATTTAAATACATTAACAATTAACATGTTCCCTTTGTTCTTTCTCTCTCTTGAAATATATTTTTTCTTTAATCACATGAAAGTCAATTACAACATCATAACACTTGACCCTGAAAACATCATTATGTGTCTCCTAACAAAGATAGTCTTCTACATAACTATGTTACCTTATCACACTCAAGACAATTAACTGGACATCCTGCCTTTTAATTAGAATGTCTTTGCTTTTCCTCCAAACTAGGATAGCTTTTTCTATTTTACATCTGACTAGAATAGCTTGTTCCTTTTTACTCAACCTGTAAGCTCACAGGCTATCTCCCTTCTATAGTTTTTCCTTAATCACGCTCATGCAAAGTTAATTGTTTCCTTTTTGGTTTCTTTAAGCCCCTAATTCCTGCTTTTCTTTATTTTTCTTTTTAAAAAAATATATTTTTATTGATTTCAGAGAGGAGAAGGGAAAAGGAGAGAGATAGAGATAGAGACATCAATGATGAGAGAGAATTATTGATCGGCTGCCTTCTGCAGCCCGCAATCCAGGCATATGCCCTGATTAGGAATCAAACTGTGACCTCCTGGTTCATAGGTCAATGCTCAACCACTCAGCCATGCCAGCCAGGCTGTTCCTACTTTTCTCACAGAGGTCTAACCTCTTGGCTCTCAGCATCATTGTGTCTTTTTCACAGTGCTCCTAGGCTGAAGGAAAAACTCATAGGCAGTTTTCACTTTTTTTTTTAAAGTTGGGGTGAAAGGGGTGATGTTGATTATTTTTTAAAAAGGTTTTAAATTGATTTTTAGTAATAAACGTAAGAAAGGCTGATATATTTTGGAACTAATGGCTGTTTGAAAATGTCCAAATTAATGCCAGGATTTACTCAAAGTGTATGGTTCAATAAAATTTTTCTAGTTGCCAACTTCAAACTGTGTTTTTTGTTTTAACAAATGGAACATAATGGTAACTGTTTTGTTTTTTTTAATCTTCCCACATTAAAATTTTTTTAATTTAATTTTTTCCATCACCATTTATAACCTCCATGCCCTCTTCCACCTCCACCCATTTCCTCTTGTCCCCACAATCACCACACTGTTGTCCATGTCTTCTCTCTCTTTTTTTCTTTTTTGGCAATACCTCCATCCCTCCCCTCCCTGCCCCCATCCAAAGCTGTCTGCCTGCTCTCTATTTCTATGAGTCTGTCTCTGTTTTGCTTGATAGTTCAGTTTCATTAAATTCTACATATGAGTGAAATCATATGGTACTTACTTTTCTCTGACTGGGTTATTTCACTTAGCATAATGTTGTTGAGGTCCATCCATTTTCTTCCTTTTTATAGCAGAGTAGTATTCCATTGTGTCAATTTATCACAGCATTTTTATTCATTCATCTACTGATGGACACTTGGGCTGCTTCCAGATTTTGGCTATTGTAAATAAATTCTTCAATGAACATAGGGGCGCACATTTACTGTTTTGGCTTTCTTCAGATAAATTCCCAGAAGTGGAATAGCTGGGTCATAAGGCAGTTCCATTTTTAATTTTTTTTAAGGTAATGCCATTCTGTTTTCCACAGTGGCTGTACCAATCCGTATTCCCGCCAACAATGTATGAGAGTTCCCTTTTCTCCATATCCTTGCCAACACTTGCTGTTTGTTGATTTATTGATGATAGCCATTCTGAGAGGTGTGAGGTGATATCACATTGTGAGTTTTTAAAAAAAGTATCATAAGGGAGAGAGAGAGAAACATCAATGATGAAAGAGAATCATTGATTGGCTGCCTCCTGCTTGGCCCCTACTGGGGATCGAGCTCACAACTGGGGCATGTACCCTGGATGGAACCATGACCTCCTGGTTCATAGGTCAGTGCTCAACCATTGAGCCATGTATTCGAGCTCTTTATGGTTTTAATTTGCATTACTCTGATTAGTGATCTTGAGCATCTTTTCATATGTCAATTGATTGTATGTCTGTCTTTTCATATGTCTATTGACCAACTGTATGTCCTTTGGGGGAGAAATGTCTGTTTAGTTCCTCTGCCCATTTTTCAATTAAATTGTTTGTTTCTTTGGAGTTGAGTCTTATAAGTTCTTTATAAATTTTGGATATTATTAATCCCTTATTAGATATATCATTGGCAAATATGTTCTCCCATTCAGTGGGTTGTCTTTTCATTGTGTTGATGGTTTCCTTTGCAGTGCAAAAAGTCCTTAGTTTGATGTATTTCCATTTATTTATTTTTTCTTTTGTTTCACTCGCTAGAGGAGATATATCAGGAAAAATATTGCTACTAGAATGTCTAAGATTTTACTGCCTATGTTTTCTTCTAGGATATAAAGAAAATCTTTATTGTTAAAAATATTACTCTTCTAGGATTTTTATGGTTTGAGTCTAACATTTAAGTTTTTAATCTATTTTTTTGTTAATCTTCACTGAGGATATTTTTCCATTAGATTTTAGAGAGGGTGGAAGAACGGGGGAGATACAGAGAGAGAAATAATCAATGTGAGAGAGACACATTGATTGGCTGCCTCTCCAGGAACCCAGACCAGGCTGGGGATTGAGCCTGCAATCAACTGAGATACACCCCCTTGACTGGAATCAAACCTAAGACCCTTCAGTCCTCAGGCCAGTGCTCTATCCACTGAGCCAAACTAGCTAGGTGTTTAATCCATTTTGAGTTTATTCTTTTTTTTTAAAAAATTGTTTTTTTACAGTGAGGGAGAGAGATAGAGAGTTAGAAACATCGATGAGAGAGAAACATCAATCACCTACCTCCTGCACACCCCCTACCGGGGATGAGCCCGCAACCAAGGTACATGCCCTTGACAAGAATCGAACCCAGGACCTTTCAATCCACAGGCTGATGCTCTATCTACTGAGTCAGACCAGTTTTGGCTTGAGTTTATTCTTGTGTGTGATGTAAAAAGGTGGTCTAGTTTCATTTTTTTTTTTTTGCATGTGTCTGTCTAATTTCCCCAACATCATTTATTGAATAGACTATCTTTAGTCCATTATATGTTTTTGCCTTTTTTGTTCAATATTAATTGACTATAAAGGTGTAGACTTAATTCTGGGCTCTCTATACTGTTCCATTGATCTAAATGTCTGGTTTGTTTGTTTGTTTGTTTGTTTTTTTGTCTGTACCATGCTGGTTGATTTCTATGGCCTTATAGTATAGTTCAGTGATGGGCAAACCGCTTGCTCGTGAGCCACATGTGGCTCTTTGGCCCCTGGAGTGTTCTAACACCACTTCAAAAAAGACTCAGCCAGTCTGAAAACCGACTTATGCACACGGGCCATAAGTTTCAATCGCACTGAACGTGCGCGCCCACATGTGGTATTTTGTGGAAGAGCCACACTCAAGGGGCCAAAGAGTCACATGGCTTGAGAGCCGCGGTTTGCCAACCACTGTTCTAGAGCATCATTGTGGAGAAAGGGAGTGAACTAACCAGGGAAATAATTGTTGACAATATGGAGGTACTGGTAAGAGGGTTCAGTCTGCAAGCCTTTCAGACCTTTTTTCCAGAAGTATTCAGAAGTCCGGGTGAATGTGATGGGGAGGTCAATATCTTAGTATGAGGTTTTTCTATTTTTAGCTATTCTTTCATTATTTCTAACTTTTTATTATATTATGGTTGGAGTACATTGATTCTTTGGAATTTATTGAGGTTTTCTTTATGGCTTAGCATATGGACTATATTTGAAATTGGGCTACCTGTCTGGAATTCTTTATTCATTTGGTATAGAGTTTTAAATATAAAATATCTTGAGTGCATATTAGTGTTGTTCAGGTCTTTGAGATGGATGTGTCAAAGGGTGCAAGGTTTCTGTTTTCATGGCCCCAAGTTTGGATGGAAGCAGGTATCAGTAAGCACATGTGGTTTCCAGTCTTCATTGTGAGTGAGTGGGCCTTGTGATTAGGTATGCAGAAGTAGGCAGTGAGTGGAAACTCCCCTGTGCTCTGGCCTGCACCCAACAGATAAGGAAATAGCAGACTGTAGGGTTGATGAGACTTACCCAGAGTCACATAGCTAATTAGTAGCAGAACCAGAATTTCTACAAGATCTTTTGGGTCCAACTCCCATACTCTTGTGCTGTATCTTTTTGTTGTTGTTGTTGTTAAATATATTGTATTGATTTTTTACAGAGAGGAAGAGAGAGGGATAGAGAGTTAGAAACATCGATGAGAGAGAATCATCGATCAGCTGCCTCTTGCACACCCCCTACTGGGGATGTGCCGGCAACCAAGGTACATGCTCTTGACCTGAATTGAACCCAGAACCCTTCAGTCCGCAGGCAGACGCTCTGAGCCAAACTGGTTTCAGCTTGTGCTGTATCTTTTATGCTCAGCACAGGGAGGTGACAGGTTACCACAGTCTTTCAACATCATCCTTAAGTGTACCATCTGTACAATCTACAATGGCCCGGCCAGTGTAGCTCAGTGGTACAATGCAGTGCTATTAGACTCATCAAATACCCCATAGAAAGGTATCTTCCACCCCCTCCTTTACAAATTTCCTAAGATACAAGTAACAGGACAGATGTGACCCTAGTCATTAGGTAAACTTATTCATGTTCACATTTTCAAGTGTTTGTCTAATGTTATGTCTGTGCATTTTAGGGGTCGGGTGTGTATCTGAGTCCTGGCAGGAAGCAGTTCACAGCAGATGTTTCAAATAAAGATTGAATCAAGGGACCACTTGGAGAGTCATGGGCAGCAAATAAGGCTGGATATCATTTAGTTTTTCCAGAAAAATTCTAATCTGTTGCTTGCTGAGAATGAGCCAGGCTGCCATTGTTTGCAGAGCTCGTAGGGGAAGGGGGGGGGGGAGATTACCTGGTGAGCAGAAGGTGTAGGGATGTGGACTTACATGACTTCAGAGCCCCTGCTCGGGACCACTATGCATTTTGCCTCCTGCATTGAAACCTAACTTAGGCTTCCCACCCTTTTACATCCAGTTTTTATTTTACTTATTGTGCATAACAGTCCATTTTAGCCGTGTATATATATAGCACAGTTAGGAACACTATGTATGTTATGATATTTAATGATTTCCATGTTAGAGATTTATAATTTGTTCTTAATTTGCAGCTTTTTTCAAGGAGCAAACCTCCAAAGGGCCTCTATGTTTATGGAGACGTTGGTAAGTGTGTTAAAACAAGTGTTGGGTGGCACAAACAGAAAGTTTCCCAGCTTTTACTCAGCGATAACTTCCATTTCCATCCTTCAGTTCTTCATTCCTTCAGGCCACTACCAGCAAGGGAGTAGGATGAGGTGAGGTGAAATAGGGGGAGGGAAGAGTAGGCATCTTAGTTTGCACTTTTACTTCTCAGAGGGTGTGCCTGTAGTGTAAGGCAGTGTTAGTTAGCATGTTAGGGTACAAACATTATTCAATGAATAAAGTGAGTTGATCTCGGGGAAGGAAATCATCTAGAGATAGGTTATTAGATAATTCAGAATCTTGTTGCTCACTGCTGTTTGACTCAGCTTAGGGTGTACTTTTTATAAAAAGCTTTTCTTTCTCACTTTTACTTTCCACTAATATTTCTACTCATAAGCCCTTATCTTTAATTTATTCGTAGATACTCTTAATGCACGAGTGGTAATACTTCCTTGGTCTCTCATTTCTTTGTTTTGTTGTTATTGTTAATTCTTACCCAAAGATATTTTCCCACTGATTTTTAGAGAGAGTGGAAGGTAGGGACTGAGACAGAGAGAGAAACATCAATTGGTTGCCTCCTGCACACACCCCAACTGGGACCTGGGATCTAAGCTGCTACGGAGAGGTACGTGCCCTTGACTGGAATCCAACCCATGACCCTTCAGTCCATGGGCTGAGGCTCTATCCAATAAACCAAATCAGCTAGGGCTTGGTCTCCCATTTCTATACATTGGGCACAAAGACTCATATTTTTTTTTGGAAAATTTATGAACAGTCACTTACTTTATAGATTTTCCTAATCAACTAATGTCTTGCTTCTTCTTTGACGTCATCTGTTTTGCTGAAATGTCTTGCTGAAACAATCTGTTTTCTGTTTTCCATTTCTTTCAAACAAATTCTTCCTAAACTTCTCTCTGATTACTTACATTCACTGATGTTGTGAAGGTGCCTCTTACTTTCTTTGGTTTATTGCTTGCCATTCATTTCTTATAGTGGGATACTAAAAATTTTCATTTAGATGTAATGGGATCAGTTTTGGTCCTAGAACGGTGGTTGGCAAATTGCGTCTCATAAGCCATATATGGCTCTTTGGCCCCTTTGAGTGTGACTCTTCCACAAAATACCACAGCCTGGGTGAGTCTATTTTGAAGAAGTGGCGTTAGAAGTTTAAGTTTAAAAAATTTGGCTCTCAAAAGAAATTTCAATCATTGTACTGTTGATATTTGGCTCTGTTGACTAATGAATTTGCTGACCGTTGTCCTAGACTGATAAAAATGCTTCAGGTTTCCCTGTAGCTATAACAAATTTGCATTATGGAGTGATGGCAGAAGTTAGTAATCTATTTAGGGCAAGAAATAAAATAGTTGAACAAATAGTTATAGTACCTTAAATATAAAACATGAAGGGTTTAGCTTTTCATCTTTAAAAGGGTTCTTCTTGCCGAAACCAGTTTGGCTCAGTGGATAGAGCATCGGCCTGCGGACTGAAAGGTCCCGGGTTCGATTCCGGTCAAGGGCATGTACCTTGGTTGCAGGCACATCTCCAGTAGGGAGTATGCAAGAGGCAGCTGATGGATGATTCTCTCTCATCGATGTTTCTAACTCTCTATCCCTCTCCCTCTCTGTAAAAAATCAATAAAATATATTAAAAAAATAAAAAATAAATAAAAGGGTTCTTCTTTTTTTCTGATTTGTTTACAAATTCTGCTAAATTCCTGTTTTACATTTACAGATTTAGTGCATCTAATAAAAAGAATTGTTTAGTTCACAAAAATGAATGATACACATTGCCCCTAAAATTCATCATTTTCTTGAAACTTACAGTTAAAAAAAATGTACATTTTTTTGTTCTCTTAGTTAATTATCTAATTAGTCTTTTTTAGATCAAGGTATGCTTTCTTTGTAGTTAAAAAGCATTTTATACCAGGTGCATGATCAGTGTCACATGTCAGTACCTTTGGGCACTGCCAGCAGGTCTCAGTTGTCAGAGCTCATTCTTTGTCTCTTTGGAGAACATGTCCTTCCTATACCCTCACTTTCACAATCAGTCATTGCTAAGACCACTATCTTTGTTTCTCCTGGTACCTTAGCCACTTAACCATAAATGGAGATGGTTAGTAAAGCACAACTTCTACTTCTGCAAAGGACTTAAAAAACTCATGAAAGTTGTTGGATTTTAGTTTGCAAAACACAGCCATATTCTAATTGATTGAAGGGAAGTACAAAAACATAAATCATCTGAATGCTTGAAAGAATCAGAAAAAATGTGATAACATAGGATGTTCAGATAGGTTGGGTATGGGGCAACCTTCAGTTAGGAACATTTTAATAATATAAAGAAGAAAAGAGAAAGGAATTATGAAACAAGAAGTGAGATGAACATTTCAGTGGCTATGCTCAGTTTAGTTTAGAATACTTACAGAATAGGTAATCAACAACAGGTCAGATTTTCTGGCTGGTAGAAAAGCCTCCCAGTGCCTTCACAAGCTCTTATTCTTTAGTTTCCTTTTTTTTAGACTCGGGAAACAGGTTTACATTTTCAGAAGTGATGGGAAAGAGGGTGTCTGCCTAGTCCCCCCTTCCCACTCCGTGCTGCTGTGCTGGGCTTGCCCTCTGTCATGGCTGCTCAACTGTACTCCCTTTCTTCATAGACATGTTGAGATGATTGCCTCAGGTAGACGCCCCAATCCAGGAAACCCCAGTGAAATTGCTATAATTGAAGGGATTATCATCATGGTTTAATCTTGAAACAAAACGTTTTCATTAATAAAATGCTTAACTTGCCAAAACCGGTTTGGCTCAGTGGTAGAGTGTCGGTCTGCGGACTGAAAGGTCCTGGGTTCGATTCCGGTCAAGGGCATATACATTGATTGCGGGCACATCCCCGGTAGTAGGTGTGCAAGAGGCAGCTGGTCAATGTTTCTCTCTCATCGACGTTTCTAGCTCTCTATCTCTCTCCCTTCCTCTGTGTAAAATATCAATAAAATATATTTAAAAAAATGCTTAACTCAAACCATACAGAGACTATAAGCTGCAGTAACTTCTTGTGGCTTCATTCTTACCATTCAGCAGGCTTTCTTACAACAAGGTTCCTGCTTCTGACTAACAGGCTGCACTTAAGGATTTCTCTGGTAGATGAGGAGATAATAAAAGTTCATTTTTGTTTATTAGTCCTTTTTCTGCTGACTCTTGGTTTAGTCTTACCTATTTCTTATTGATAATTTCACCAGTCAAAGGTTAGGAATTGGGAAACAAAATTCTGGAGGCTACTACGTACGTACAGCTCCTTCTGCAGGGGTTCGGCTGTGAAAAGAACACTATGGGTGCAGGGGGCTCTCAAGTAGTCATTTTTGTTTTCCTAACTATAGGCGTGAAAGTTAGAACATAAAAGAGTTTTAGGTTTTACAAATTAGTCCCCTAACAAGAATATCCTCTTAAGAAATATTCAAGGTTTTATTTAGGGTTCTGTAGAGATTAAAGCAAATTGTGAAGTTGGTAAAATGTACTATAGATTTCTTCCCTATTTTTTCCCCACAACTCTTGTCCTCATTCTTCCATTCACATGACAAATGTTTATTGAGCATCTGCCTTATGTTGTTTCTGGAAGTATAATTGTGAATAAAAGCAGAGGCAGCCTTTATTCACTCTAAGTTCACAAACTATTGCAATGGCTTTGAAACATTTTTTAACCTGATCCAGAGTAAAAACTATTTTACGCCCTAACTCACTGAGTGCACATTTCAAGGCAAAGTGCGCGCGCGCACACACACACACACACACACACACACACACACACACACCACCACACTCCTGAAAAATAGTTCTATGAAAGAAAACTTATGCTTACATGTGATATTTATTTTTTAAAAATAAATCTTTATTGTTCAGATTATTACAATTGTTTCTCCTTCCCTCCCCCTATAGCTCCCCTCCACCTGGTCCCCACTCCATCCTCTGCCCTTACCCCCCCCCCCTTATTTTGGTATTTTCTATTTTATTGCCCTGAAAGGTAACATTTTGCAAAACTATAATATAAATATCACAACCAAGATATTGACATCAGTACAGTTCATCGATCTTATTCAGATCTCTCCAGTTTTACTTGTATTCATGTATGTGTGCAATTTATCACCTGTGTAGTTTCATGTATATACCATCATAATCAAGATACTGAACAATTCTATTTCTACAAGAATCCCTTGTGTTGTCCATAATTTCCAAAGATATATGATACATACAACAACTGGAAATTGTTTATCTTATAGTTTCCTGATGACCATTCTTTGCCTTACATCATGGAGTATCACCCTACATAGGAGTAGCTAGTCTTCAGCCAAAGACTCAAGAGTACTCACATGTTGGTTTCAGGAGCTCTTCTCATTATATAGCTTCCTTCTCTCTGGTGCTTTGCCTTGAAATTTTCACCTACGGTATGTTGTTGGAAGCTTTCTTTTTCTTTTTTCCTTTTTAAAATATATTTTATTGATATTTCACAGAGAGGAAGGGAGAGAGATAGAGAGCCAGAAACGTCGATGAGAGAGAAACATCGACCAGCTGCCTCCTGCACACCCCCCACCGGGGATGTGCCTGCAACCAATGTACATGCCCGGAATCGAACCCAGGACCCTTCAGTCCGCAGACCGACGCTCTACCACTGAGTCAAACTGGTTTCGGCCTGAAGCTTTCTTAATCCAATTCAGCTAGACCTAGATGATTTACTTGGATTCCCCCATGTCCTCACCAACATAAAACTGGTACATCATTGGTGTTTTAATTTTTACTTTTTTATATTTCTGATAGAGTTAAACTTTAAAAAATGTCTTTAAAGCTACTTATATATATTTTTTGTGTTATTTGAATACTCATGTTCTTTGCACTTGATCGTCTTTCCCCAAGCCCCATCCCCGTGTTAATTCTGTATTGCTCAGTCCTCTTTCAGTTGGAGTGGGGTGAGGGGAGTCCATTGAAGTAGCTGAACCAGGAGAGGAATTAAATGGTTGGCTTAATTGTGAAATCAAGTAATGGTCTGATTCAGCTCATTACAACTTATGGGATCTCTCTTTCTCCTTCCCTCCTTTTCCCTTCTTCATTGCTTGGTTCTGGTTTTCTATGGTTGGCTTCATTCTTGGTAAGAATATTTTGATGTTATAGGAAAGAAGGCTCCTGGAATCTTCTAGGTTGCTCTCTTAAAAGGAGAAGGGATGATTCTTATTCTTGGAATCCATATTAACTCCTCCCATAGAATATTACCTAACTGGGTCATATGCCCATGGCAGGGCCAATCACAGTGTGTAGGGTAGTGGTGTATTTTTATTGTCCCACCTTGTGATTGATACACTCATCATAGAATCATACTAAGTAGAGAAGTTTCCAGAAGGGAGAGCTTTAAGACAAAAAGTTCATTGTAGTTTTTAAGAGATCTTTGTATCTGAAAAGATATATAAGGTTTAACTACCAAATTCCATGAGGGCATGGATTTTTGTGAAGTTTGTTCACTGTGATACCCTAACCACCTAGAAAAGGACCTCACACGTGGTAGGCATTTAGTAAAAATATATTGATTAAATAAGTAAAGACAATAATTTTATTTATGATGAATTTTATATTTAGAAAGTTGAATTGCACGTAGCCTAATCTATCAGTCCTTTCCTTTTATGTTTCTTTTATCTTAAGAAACCTTTTATATGATGATCACATTAAATTTTAAGCCTATTTTTTAGAGTTAACACAAAAGTCACTTCAAATATAGGTTGTTTGCATTTGTGGTTAGATAATTCATGACTTTTTTCTGGACCTGTCAGTATACTATCTTTATACAGCAGGATTTGAAACTTTATTGATTTACTCTTTTAGGTAAATATAATGACTTAAAATCTGCTGCCACTCACTATATCAAGAGATATTGTTCTGGATATTTTTGCAAAGAATTACTTTTCAGTCTGAATGGTCTCTTCATTAAAAATATCTTTGACAGCCCAACTGGTGTGGCTCAGTGGTTGCATGTTGACCTATGAACCAGGAGGTCAGGGCACATGCCCAAGTTGCAAGCTTGATTCCCACCCTGGGGCTTGTAGGAGGCAGCCCATCAATGATTCTCTCTCATCATTGATATCTCACTCTCTCTCCCCCTCTTCCTTTCTCTCTGAAATCAATAAAAATATATTTTAGAAAATCTCTTAACAAATTGTATTTTCATATACAAAAACTTTCTGGCAATTTAAACAGCATGGACCCAAAGTTATCTATGGAATAGAGACCCCTCCCCGTCCCCCATTTTACCCCCATCCCCCTCGCCCATGCCCTCTCTCCCACTTAAGACTCAGATCTCACTTCCTGAGCTACATACAGCTCTTAGGAGGAGAACATGATGACAGGAAGGAGAATGGAGAACTTAGAAGGATAAGAGACAGGGCCAGCATCCCTGGGCTTGGCTTGCAAGGAATGCTTGGTATGAACCAAGCTTGAGCTCTGCCTTTCTGCTAGGGAATAGGCTTTCTGTGCATGCCTGCGTTAAAGTCCCAGGGCATTGACTCTTCAATTATTAATGTAATCATAGTTGATGAAAAGTTCCAGAGTGTTGAAAATTATATAACTTAATTATTTAAGAGTTGACTATCAGAATTTCTTCAAGTAGACCTCATTTTACAAGAACTGTATTCTCAGATTTTAAAAAAAGTATTATATATATATACTTGGCAATAATCCAGCTCTAATCTACATCTATTTTTTTCAGTATTTATGTTAGCTACTAATCTTTATTTTCTTATTTTTCATGTTTGAATTTTTCCATAGTACCTAAGATAGTTTCTCACACTTAGTAATGGCCCAATAAATATTTATATAATGAATTTATTTTATTCGTATTGGTACCTTTTGGAAGAGAAACTGAAGAATGAAGAATTTGTAAATTATGCCAGTTTATAAATATAGTTTTCAGAGGCAAATAGCCCCTTTAATATTAACTAAGAATTTTAATAGAAAAGAATAATGTTTTATTTTTTGCTGGTGTAACATAAAAAGTAAACATTTCTTTTAAAAAAATGTAACATAGTCTTAATCTTGCCAATAGTAGAGTGTGTTTTCATTATCCTAAAGCTAATGAACAATCATTAGAGCAATCAGTAACACTGTTTAATAGTATCCTTTTTTTTTTTAAGGTACAGGGAAAACAATGGTGATGGACATGTTTTATACTTATGTGGAAATGAAGAGGAAAAAACGGGTTCATTTTCATGGTTTCATGCTAGATGTTCACAAAAGTAAGTTAACTATCTGGGAAAAGCAGTGGTTTTTAAGTGGGCAAACACTACAAAATAATTTTCCTCGTCTTTTAATATGCTGAATTCTTTAATACTTAAAAATATATTTTTGCTTAAAGTATGACTTTGTTTTGTGCTATATTGAAACAATAGTGATGTGTCCAGAGTTGGTCCTAAAGATAAATCACTATTTCCAAATATGAGAACAGAGGTTACTATATGAAGGTTAGGCATTTTCTCTTTTTGCTAAGGATCAATAAGAAATGTTAAAAAAGTTATTCTTTTCAAAAAGTTATTCTTTACAATTCAGCCATAAGAAAAGAGGAAATAGTGCCATTTGTGACAACATGGTTGGATCTTGACAGCAGTTATCACACTAAGCAAAATAAGTCACATGGAAAAGGACAAGAACCATATGTGGAATATAAAACAGAAAGCCACAAAGAAACAAAGAAAGCAAAGTCATAGACAGCCAGTAGTATGGTGTTTACTGAGGGAAAGGTGGGTAGGGCAAGGTAGAAGAAGAGTGTCAAATACATGGTGATGGAAGGGGACTAGACTTTGGGTGGGAGCATACTGTGCAATGTACAGGTGATGTACTATAGAATTGTACACTTGAATTTTAAATAATGTTATTGCATAATGCCACTCCAATAAATCTAATTAAAAAGGAAGTTATTCTTGATTCGATCATTTCCACTATGCCACCTTAGCATGTAGGCATGCAGTGTGTACTTGTATGTATACTTTATTGCTTTGTCGGTGTTCTTACATTATTTCATTTTCGCATTGTCTATCAGCTATATTGTAACCTCTCCAGGGCAGGAACATTATGTTTTTCTTTGAATACTTTCAGCATTTAGTACGCATATGATACAGGAAACGAGGCTGGCTCCAGTGTATCAGGCTGGAGACAAGAACATTCTGATTAGATATGATAGACATAGGGCAGGACTGTCTCCTCTGTGTGCATCCCTGAGATTCTCAGGACTAAGACTGATTTTTTTGGTCCATCTAGTTACCATCTAGTTATCTGGTCTATCACTTTGTCATCTCCAAAATGAGTGAAGAATAGAATGGTTATAAGGTATCCTTTATAATATGTGAGCAACTTATTTTGAGGTAGAGAAAATGCAACCAATTTCAATCATCACCCTTGTGGTTATATATGATTATACAGCATGTGGACTTTAAACTGATGTTTACCCTAAAGTTTCATTTATTTAGATTAAAAAATACTTTATAGTTACCTGAAATATACTAGTAATAATTTGATTTTATATTTAATTTCATCTGTTTAAGGAATACACCGCCTTAAACAGAGTTTGCCAAAAAGGAAAGCAGGATTCATGGCTAAATCCTATGATCCAATAGCTCCTATAGCTGAAGAAATCAGCGAAGAAGCATGTCTCTTGTGTTTCGATGAATTTCAGGTAAGGAAGAAATGCTTCTAGGGTAGAATGGAATACTGAATGAAGTGTGAAGATTTACAGTCTGTTCCTGAATTTGTCATTGTTTTATAAATTGGTTTGAATTATCTCTTATGACTTTAATATTACTATCTGATTCAGGGGTCAGTCATACCTACCTCGGCTTGCTGAAGGCAAATATGGCCATCAGCTTTTAAATGATCAGTGAGAAAAGAATAGTTTTTATATTTTTAAAGGGTTATTTCAAAAGAAAAAGAAAATTGAACACAGCCCATTTGTGGCTTGCAAAGCCTAAAATATTCACTTTTCAGCCTTTTATAGGAAAAGTTTGTTCACTCTGATACTCCAGTCAGTGAACCCACATTCCTCTCCCCACACCATGATAGAGAAAATGTATTGATTACAATGTAATGTCTATAAAGGTGTTTGAGGTTTTATTAAAAATGTTTTTATTTGATTCACATATCTCACAACTTACATATGATGAAGGGAGAGAATTGTCTTAGTTAAACTTTTAAAATTCTTCTAGTTTTAGGATTCTTTGAAATTGTGACTAAATGGGTAGTGAGTTATTTCCTAATCTTTATTTCTTGAGGCCCGATGCACAAAATTCCTTCAAGAGTAGGTCTTCCTTCTCCTGGCTGCCAGCACTGGCTTCTTTCTGGCACCTGGGACATGGGCTTCCCTCCGGCTACCGACAGGCACCCAGAACCCAGGCTTCCCTCGCAGCTCCGGCTTTGTCCATAAGGATGTCTGAAAGGATGTCTAGTCTAATTAGCATATTACACTTTTATTATTATAGATGAAAGCAAATATGGGATAAAGGCAAACACCAAGTCTTATGCTTATTATGTATCCTATGCCATCCTAGTGTAGTAGTAGAAGTCAGAGTAATAATCAATACTCTAGACCAGTGTTTCCCAAACTTTGGACATATGTGTACCCCTTCTATAATTTTTGTTATGCTGAGTACCCCTCATCAAAAAAAAAAATGGATGTATTTTAATAACAATCAAAATATATTTATTTTTTCTTTTTTTGGTACATACACAAAATAGTAAACGAAAAATAAAATTATTCATAATAAAATATAAATAAAAATTATATTATAAATAAAATTTATTTGGATCAATGAGAAGGATGAAATTGACTTGACTCATGAGAACGTAGAATTAGGCGCAGCTAAGCACAGTACAGTGCATATCCCCACCAAACTCTTCCCGTACCCCTGGGGATACGCATACCACACTTTGAGAAACACTGCCTAGACTAAGAATTACTTTCTCTTTATTAGACTTCTTTTTTTAGTAGTTCTGAAGCATAATACTGTAGTTGGTTTTTCTATAATGCTTTTCATAAGAACAACTGATTATTAGAATGAAAACAGGAAAATCCACAAGTACTGAATATAAACTTAAAAATAGAGCTTCACACCAAAGCTTTTGAAAAATATTTCTGGAGCTGAGTGCAGAAACCCCTGTGTCTGATTGCCTAGAATAAAGGCCCATAGACATTCTCAA
Source organism: Vespertilio murinus (assembly GCA_963924515.1). Taxonomy (NCBI): domain Eukaryota; kingdom Metazoa; phylum Chordata; class Mammalia; order Chiroptera; family Vespertilionidae; genus Vespertilio; species Vespertilio murinus. Next base: position 166,211,868 of record OZ004705.1, read on the forward strand.
GGTCTGGAAGTTAACATTCGCATGTGCCTACACTTTGGTAGACGCTGGGTGATTCATACAACTCCTTTCATAATTGTGATGAAGTAAGGGAATTGCTTTAGTTCAATTTTAAAGTTTCTTTCAGTTTTAAGATTCTCTGAAATTATGCATTTACATTGGTAGTAAGTTATTTCCTGTTCTTTTGTGCTAAAAACTTGGGATGGTGGAAATATGTTGTAGCCAGGATGCCTTTATCCCAAATGAGGCAACTCAAACCACATAGCTAACAGCAATCTTGACTTGTGATAGAGGAGAAAGGGGAAGTTTAGCTATTCCTGGTATTACACTGAACCATCTGGGGAAGAAGAATCTTCACTTCTTTCTCCCTTTAGTTATTTGTAAGGCAGCCTGGCATCTACCCTTTGTACAGAGGTCTTCAAAAGACAGGCTACTCAGGAGAGGTATACTAAGTATACCAATGAATCATTTCAGGAAGAGAAGGGTATCATCGAGTTCGCAAAGTAGCGTCCAGTTAACAGTTATGCTGCCTTCAGCAACAGAAGTCATTGATGAGTCACTGAAGGCCATCTCACATGATTTATCATGATGAGTCTCCTAAATTAACTTTAAATAAAATTGAATTGGCACAGTTAAATTTCTGATTAAGGTACTGAAGTTAAAAAAAATTAAGTATATTAATATCCATCCTTTGTTAAATGATTTTTGGCTTACAAAGTATTTTTATATCCTTACTTCATTTAATTCTGTAAAGTAGTTATTATTACTATCTTCATCATTTAGATGTGGAATGTAAAGCATTAGAATTTCATAGGTAGTATCTACAAATCATTAACTTAAAAATGTACATTTTAAACAATCAGAGAAATGATTGGCATATTGAAGTAGTCCCCCAACTAGGTCCCACTTCCCTTATATATAGTAACAACTCACATTTTTTTCCTGTCAGTATTTTGAATGATCTTAACACTTTTGTCTAATTTAACAAGTTTCTCATTGTTTTAATGCATATTTCCTTTAAGTAGTAATGGTTGAATTTTTTCCATGTTTGTTTACTTACTAATTAAAAGCCATCTTTTATGAATATCTGTTTGAGACAATGCCCATTTATTTATTAGAATGTTTACATTTATTATGTATGTTCTGTAATATTAGCTACTATGAAATTTGTACTTTCTTTGTGCCTATGTTATTATTGTGCTCTATACCATTACTTTTATAGCTAAAATTCTATATAAACTATACATAAATAATAAGGAATTATATTAGCATACATATCATACATGGGTAATAGTCATAGGTACCATTTATTGAGAATTTACTATATGTATCATAACAATTTTATATTGCATTGATGAGGGAATTATGGATCAGAGAGATTAAGTAACTTGTCCAAGGTTAAACAGCTGGAAACTCAGTTTGAATCCATCATTAGCATTCTTAGTCACTGGTCGTAACAGCTATATAATATGTTCTCCTTGGTATATGATATCTTCTATTATGTTTTTAAATGTACAGATCTAGAGCTGGGTGGGCTTTTAGTAGATATTTTTAAAGTTAGAACCTAAAAATTATCCTTAAGACTATTAAACCTAGTCTACCAATGCATTACTGATTTACTGCAAAATATTTTTCAGCCACTTTAATCTTAATGACAGTATATCTACAAATACCATTTCACTTTTAAAGTTGAATCCTATTAGTAGTCTTGATTTTTAACTAATTATTATCAACCTTTAGTTGGTGTTATTTAATGCAATATTTATTTTAGTGGAAAGATAAATGAATTACTGCTGCTTAAAAATAAGAATATATTCTTTCTTTTTTATGTTCTTGAATTTAAGGCATTTTAAAGACTATGTTATGATAGCATTCAGATTGCATCTAGAGAATATATTCCTCATTAGTTTGGTCATCTTTACCTGTGGTATCAGATACACTATTTTCATTTTGTTTGAGAATTTGTCTAGATAGATTGTTTTTATGTGTTTTAGTTGCTGACATAAAAGAATAGGTTTTCTTTAAGATTTTCTTTAGGGACTTCTTCATGACCTATTGAATATTTATATTTCTTATTAAACTGTTTCTGAAAAATAATTCTGAAGATATAAAATACTAAAGGAAAGCGATTTTTAAACATGTTATTTCTTTCTGTCTTTTGGGACCCTGGATAGATGTTTTACTAATATGTGTGGTTTTTTTAAAGATTTCTGATGAGCAGAATATCATGCAAAATTCTCCTCTATAGCTGTCAATATCATTTTAAAAATAGTTTTGACCGTTTTTATAAAATAGGAAAGCTATTAAAAACCGTTAATAAAAAATAGGTGCTTATTTTTGTGCTAATACTAATTACTGATAATGCATGCTTATGTTTGTCAGTCATTACATGGCACTGTACCAATCAGAGGATTGACTGAGACTCAAGCACTTACACATGTAAATTAACCGTTAGATTTTTCCCCCCCTTTTTTACTTAAAGTGAATCATAATGGAAAGCAACTCTAGGTCATAAAAAATCTTTTCTCTTTAATGCTAATGAAATGTCTCCATTCTCTGTATCAGCAGACTACCCTTATTGGTAATCTGTAGCCTTCTCTTTTGTTCCTGGTAGTAATGAAATGCTGGGTGCTGAAAAAGCCTGCTCTTCAAGAATGTGTGGCCAGTTGTCTTCTGTTCACTTATACTGTAAAATTACTGTTCCCCAGCAAAGCTGGACAAGATCAAAAGAGTATGCATTGGCACCCGGCTACACCAAGTCACTCCTGCTTTCTTAATTAGCCACAGCTTCTCCAAGTGAATTTACTACGGCACAGCAAAAACACTGACATACAGAAACAACAAATGATAATTCAACCACAGATCTTTATTGTTTGCTTTTTCCAGCCTCCAACTGAAACCTTTGCACAGTGTTATAAGCTAAATGCCCCTTTGTTTTTCTGAATCAAAAGTTATTTTAAATTTTTTCAAAAACACCAGTGAGATAGGCAGATGACGATTTTTATCCCCCCAAATTGGGTAACTTTTCATTGGTATTCTTTTTAAAAGCCGGTGTATTGGGAATCGAATTTAAACGTGCAGTTGCTTCTAAAATTTGCTAGCTTGTTCTGTCCTCTCATCAGAAATGCCACTGGTATTTAAGCCTTTGAAAAGGGCCTTCTCTGTGAGTGTTTTTGCGGAAGCAAAATTGGACAGTGATCCTAAGCTCCAAATTAATTAATATCAGTACCACTTTCCTTTTCATTTTAATCACCACTTTGTAAGCTCCTGAAATCTTTTTAATATAAGAACCATCAGTAGGTTTTTGGTTAATATTTTAAAGTTACAGTTTGAGACAGAAAAGAAAGATCCTGTGCATCCCCATAGCCTGGTCTTATTTTGTTTTGCTCAGGTGGGAAGGAAAGAATTAAACTTTTGAGTAAGATAGCAGCTGTAAAGAGAGAGAGAGAGATTGGCACCTGTCCAGGCCAGGTTGTTGTTAGTTGTGTTAGAACCAGTTAGTTGTTCACTTTTAGTATTTTGATCTAATTTTAAAGAATTCCATTAGTTTCTATGTGCTCTAACATGATTTTAAAATAACATATACATATTGATATATATTGTGTGATACATTTTATGAACATGAAACAAGTTTTAGTGAGATTAAAGTGTGGTATTAAAGAAAGATCTTAACATTTCTACAATCAAGAGTATCTAAAACCCATGTTATATTCAAAAGGGAAGGTCTGACCATTAATATCAGCTTCCCTTATACACTTGTTTTTTTAAGTCAACTTCCTTTCCTCCTTAATTTCTGTATTTCTTTGTGATTTTTAAAAGCTTTAAAAATAACGTCATTATTAAGCTTATTTGTTAATTGTGGATTAAAAAGCAATTGTAACTAAAAATGTACATGTAACTAAAAAATCATTAGTTACATGTATCTCTATACTTAAACAGTTTTATATGCATTCTGCACTTTTTGTTTTGTCAGAAGTTTTTTTTTTAATACTGTATTAACATTCTTATAAATTGTTGTTTAAAAAAATTTTTTTTTCTAGAAGGAATATTTGTGTTTATGAAGGTTAGCAGAGGCTGGCTGTGCTGGAAGTGACTGCAGTGCCTTTTGATTATTCATGGACAGTAATAGAAGGCACTTAAAAAGAACAATGAAATTGCTTATTTTTGTGATGGGCCATCTGTTGAATTGTTTTGTGCAACAATTGCACAATAGTATCTATGTCATATCATTCTATTTTCAACAGCAGCTGATTATGTCTCACTGGCTACTTGTCCTTATTTCTAAAGTTCCATGACCATTTAAAGGCACCTTTTGAGGGACCTTTGCCACAAAGGTACTAGAAATCTCAAACAGCTTGTGTATGTCTCTCTTTTATTTTTATTTTTTGGAGAAGGGGGCTGTGATGGATGTAGGAAAAGGGAGTTGGTCATGTTAGTTCTAATTAATTAGATTTCGTAAATGTTTAGGACAATTATCTATGCTTTCCACCTGTAGTTCTATAAAAGAAGTTAATAAATAACCATTTGACAATTTGTGTAGACATGATAGGCTTGCAAAATAGAAGAGTAAAGTTAAAAGACTACTATACAGTTTTTCATGCTTTTAATTATCCACTCTTTTCTTCATGATGATAATTATAATTTTTCTCTTGAAATTCACTTTCATCCTTAAAAAAAAAAGAGTCTTTAGCAAATTTGTTAGAGCAGAAGTGAAATTAAAATAAAACAAATGTGCTGTTGTCCATAGGTCACTGACATTGCTGATGCCATGATTCTGAAACAGCTTTTTGAAAATCTGTTCAAAAATGGGGTCGTCGTTGTGGCAACATCCAACAGGCCACCAGAAGGTAAAAACAAAACATTGTGCTAATCTCATCCAATTAGATGGAAACTAACAAGCTTTTAAAAATCCACAATTTTGTACTTATTTTACTATGTGAATAAATCCGATGACTTTGCTTATCATTAGTTTCATAACTGACTTAATCTGAAAAACCGGTGAGTATTTGTATTTTCTTTCATCCTCCCTTAAGGATATTTTCCCATTGATTTTTAGAGGGAGTGGCAGAGAGAGGGAAAGACAGAGACAAATGGATGTGAGAGAAACACAATGATTGGTTGTGTGATGCCCAGATTTCATGATCCCCAAAGACCACCAGGGAGCCGAGTCCGATGCAAAAGTAGAAGAGTCTTTTTATTACAGGCTAGCCCGGCTCACCACCCCCACATACCAACGCGGAGGCAAGGTAGAGGAAGAAGAGGCCCGGTTTATCTAGAACAATAGATTTCAAGGTGTGGTGAGGTCACTGCTTTGGCTGACCCCAATTCGCTGGGTGAGGGCTAGGGTCCAGTTACATAGTGACATAGTTATACAAAATGGAGGAAGTTAACCCTGTCCTGCCCTCTCATTCCCCCCTTGTCTTGGAACTTACGGACCCAATCATGGAACCATCCGTATTTTTTTATTTTTATTTATTAAGGTATTATCTGTGTACATAGCTTACCATTGCCCCCCCCCCCCATAGATGCCCTCCCTTCCCAGAGTTTTGTGTCCATTAGTTGTTCTTATATGCAAGCATACCAGTCCTTTGGTTGATCTCTTATCTCCCCCAGATCTCCCTACCCTCCCTCCACCCCGCCCCCGCTGTCATTTGACAGTCTGCTTGTTGTTTTACTGTCACTATATCTGTCTTCCTGTTCATTAGTTTATAATGTTCTTTAATATCCATAAATGAGTGAGGTCATGTAGTATTTCTCTTTCATTGACTGACTTATTTCACTCAGCATGATGCTCTCCAATTCCATCCAGGTTACTGCAAATGATGAGAATTCCTTCCTTTTTATGGCAGCATAGTATTCCATTGTGTAGATGTACCATAGTTTTCTGATCCATTCATCTGCTGACGGGCACCTAGGCTGTTTCCAAATCCTAGCTATTGTAAATTGTGCTGCTACGAACATAGGGGTGCATATATCCTTTCTGATTGGTCTTTCTAGTTTCTTGGGATATATTCCTAGTAGTGGGATTACTGGGTCAAATGGGAGTTCCATTTTCAGTTTTTTGAGGAAGCTCCATACTGTTCTCCACAGTGGTTGCACCAACCTGCAATCCCACCAGCAGTGCACGAGGGTTCCTTTTTCTCCGCAACCTCGCCAACATTTGTTGTTTGTTGTTTTGTTGATGTTGGCCATTCTGACAGGTGTGAGATGGTACCCCATTATTGTTTTGATTTGCATCTCTCAACCATCCGTATTTTTATTTCATTGCCTGCTGCTAGAGGCCTGTACTGGGTACTTAGAACCATCATCTGAACAACCTCTATTCTTCCTTGATAAACTGAACCAGCCTGTTGATGATGTAGGGGCCAAAGGTCAGCAGTAGCAGCGGGATTGTAAGGGGCCCGATGAGGGCTGAGACAAGGGTAGTTAGCCATGGGGACCAGTTGAATAAGGACTTATATCAGGATTGGGATTGTTCCTTTTCTAATTTTCGTTTCTGTAGTCTTTCTCTTATAAGGGCTATAGATTCCTTTACTACTCTTGGATGGTCAACATAGAAATAGTTTTCCTCTCCTAGGGCCGCATATAGGCCAAGTCAGTAGCTGCCTTTAGTAGCCTATAATTTTTATTCTGTAATATAAGCGAGGATGTGCTTATTCCTGCTCTCCCATCCCCTTCTATATCTAGCCTTACTTAACCCTGGATTTTTTTCACTGGCTAATAAAAATGTTCTTACAGTTATCAAGATCCTTGGTACTACAGTCCCCATTAGTACTGTCCTTACTGAAGTCCAGGTCCCTTCCTGTAGGCATCAAGTCTCCCCCTGTCCTACAAACCAGTGAAAACTGGACCAACCTCCTGCCCTTCTGCCCTCTTATGGGCCAGGTGTACCCCCTACCGGGAAGAGTTTCCCCCCTTTTTGAGATCAAGTCTCCCCCCGGCCTGCGTGGAGCCCAGGCTAGGGATCTCACGGGTGAACTGGGAGTGGTGTAGCCAGGTCTGGGTGCCATCTACTTCAACAGCTGTGGGTGTGCTCTGGGTAAGAGTGTAGCGTCCCTTTCAGGTTGGGGTGAGTCTTTGGGCAGTGAACTTCTTTACCCACACTGAGTCCCCAGGCTGGAAGGAATGTACAGGGTCCACGGTGGGCACTGGCAGTTCATCTGGAACAAGCTTATGGGTGGCTCTCTGGGTATGCTGCAGAGCCTGTAAGGACTTGAGTAAGGAAATGGTTATGAATTCCAGTTTTCAGTTTCTCCCTGACCCGGGGAAAGATGGAGGGAGGTCTACCATACATGATCTCAAAAAGGGGGGAACTCTTCCTGGGAGCGGGTACACCTGGCCCATAAGAGGGCGGAAGGGCAGGAGGTTGGTCCAGTTTTCACTGGTTTGTAGGACATATTTAAACTCCTTTTTAGAGTCCTGCTCATGCCTGTCCTAAGGTTTGAGCTATACTTTGAGATACCTTGGCTATAAAGGCAGGGCTGTTATCTGATCCTTTGATTACTGGCAGCCCAATCTAGGATTAATCTCCTGGAGTAATTTCTTGACTACTATAGAGGCAGTTTCTGTCATAGTGGGGTATGCTTCAGCCCAACCTGAGGTGTCTACAAAAACTAGCATGAACTTGCACCTTAATGCTGGTGGCTTAATCTCTGAAATCCACCTTCTAATGCTCTCATGGGGAATTTTCCTGGGGCCCAAATTCCCAGGGGGACCCTCTTATCTTGCTTAGCATTTACCTGTGCACTGACAGTACTTCTAGTGACTATGTTTTTAATTATCTTATCTAAGCTTGGTATTATCTGCCTCACTGACGTTCAGAAGTCTTGGTGACGCCTAAGTGGGTAACCTGGTGTAACTGGGCAACTAATGTTTGACCTAGAGCCTCTGGGACCAACAGTCTGTCATCTGGTAGGGTCCACCAACCAACTGGTCTTTTGATGGCTTGCTTCTGTTCTGCCAATTTCTTATCTTGTTTGTTGTAGGAGGAGGTCCATCGTCGGTCGTGGTCCGGAAGGGTTACTAAGACTTGTATAAGACCCCACTGGTTTTTGGGTGGCTTCCTTGGCAGTTTGGCTGCGGCTCTATTTTCTCTGGCTTCAATCGTCTCCTCTTTCTAATGTCCTTTGCAGTGCACTATTGCAACTGCCTTTGGGAGCCAGATGGCCTCTAATAATGTCCTTTCTGGCTGCAGTTGGTGACCCTCTTTCTCAGGGGATGGCACTGTGTTCCCATCAAAGGGTTTGGATTAAGACCAAAAGTTCAGAAACTGTGCCCAAATGGTGTGGTTCAGGATGACTGCTGCTGCCTCTGCATGTCAGATCCCATCCTGAACATAACTACTCCCATCCGTGAACAGTACCTCATCTGGTGATGAGAGTGGGACATCTGTCAGGTCTGGGTGAGCTGTTTGTACTTGTCTGTGTTACCTCTATGCAGTCATGAATGGGTTCCTCTGGATCATCTGGAAGCAGGCTGGCAGGGTTGATGGCCAGTGTCTTATGGACCCAGATGCAGGGCTAATCCAGGAGAAGAGCTTGGCACTGGGTGACCCTGGTGTTTGACATCCATCTCTCTGGAGCACCTTGAAGGAAAGCCTCTACACCATGGGGTGTTGTCAGGGCTAGCTCCTGGCCCAGAGTCTGCTTATCTGCCTCCGTCACCAGCAATGCTGTGGTGGCCACTGCCCGGAGGCACACTGGCCACCCTGCTGCCACAGGGTCTAGTCTCTTAGACAGATAGGCAACAGGTCTCTTCCAGGGATCTAGAGTCTGAGTGAGAACCCCTTTGGCAATGTTCCTTACCTCACGTAGAGGTGGAAGGGCTTCGTGACATCTGGCAAGGTTAGGGCAGGTGCTGAGACAAGAGCCTTCTTTAGCTCCTCAAAAGCCCATTGTTCCTCTTTGGTCCAGTTCAGTGGCTGCATTCCCCCATTACGTGTTCCTTCCAAGGTCCACAGTCTTTCTTGATATCCAAGGAAAACAATGTCCGGTGGCTCTCTGGACTGTCCTCTTCTTAGAGGTTACGGGTCCCATCAGCTCTGTCAAGACTGAATAGGCTACCCCAGTGTCCACCAGGAAACTAACAGGTTTGCCCCCCACTAACAGGTTACCCTGGGGGCTTAATGGAAAGGAGCCCCGGTCCTGTCAGTCCTCTTCCTCTAAGTTAAAGACCTTTGGAGTCTGAGTCTCCGTTTTTGCTTCTTTGGCTAATTTTCTAGGACAGTGTTTCCCAAACTTCTCTCATGATGAGAATCACCTGGTGAAGTTGTTAAAATACAGATTCCTGAATACCAACGAAGAAGTGCTAAACTAGAATTTTTGGGAACATATAGGTAAAATTGTATACTTAACTAGTGCTCTAAGCTGGTCCCAGGTGGCGAAGGCGGTGCTTCCACTAAGGCGTTTTTATCTGGAGGTCTGCTGGGAAAATCGCTTGCCTCCTGCCAATGAAGGTGGTGTGGGGGAACCGGTGACCCCTACACTGCAATCAGACTCCCAGACCTTTCTGAAAAACTCCTCTATTTGAGTGTGTTTCCATTAATATTACTGATTTTAAAACAATAACTTAAGAGTTGACACACACACACACACACACACACACACACACACACACGGACCAAGCGGCCCTCAAAATATTTTTCTTTTCTTCTAAAGATTTTGCAATGTCATTTAAGTCTATGATACAGTTTCCTGCAGGGCACTGTTAGGGTTGTGCATGGTGGCCAGTTATTCTTTCTAACCACAACACAGCCTGTCTAATTTCCCTCAAATTTATTTGTGCACGGGAGAAAGTTGTTTTGCTGTAAACAGGCAGCTTAACCCTATATAACTGGGCTTGAACATCTGCCTAGAAAGCCTTAATTTATAAGTTTAGCATGTGGCCTTAGGTCCTAAATCTAACCCAACAGGGTTTCTGCCATCCCCCAGGCAGGTTTCTCCTCTTTTGGAGATTCTCAAAGTCCGGAAGGCTCCCCAGTCCGGGGAAAGTGCCTTTCCTTTGCTGTTTGACTTTTAAGCTGCCATTCTGCAATAGCCAGAGTTGTACTTAGAAACAGCTTTGCATATTGCAAAGCGCTTCTGTGGCAGGGGCTTGGGTATTGGGCCCCCCTCTTCCAGCAGCAACAGGTACTGAACCCTTGGCAGCTCCGGCATCCAGCCCCCCATCACCTCCTTCTTTTATCTGGTTCGTGGGGGATGAGTCTGCCTAGCAACCAGTTTTAAATCACCAGGGCAGCTAGAAGTTCTGATAAGACACCAAGGCCAGCAGAGTGGTCTGCAGCCAGTAAAAATAAACAAAACGCTGTTTCTTCCAGCTTTATAATTAACTGCTGACACTCCCTTCCCATCCCCTCCTCTGCATTAACCATTTACTCTGTCCTTAGCAGGGGGAAACAAGGCAAGCGGTCTGAGATCCTGTATGATCAGGCTTTTTACATTTAAGGATACTTTTTTCCCTTTCTCATTCAAATCTGTAACCGTCGTTTTCCTCACAGATTTTTACTCTAAGACCCTAGACTTTTAGAGGATCTTAAGTCCTCCTTTACCACTCTTGATTTCTCTGACCACCCCTCCCCATCCTGTCCCATCCCCCAGTCCAGTTGCTTCTCTCTCTTTCCGATTGTGAGTCAGAGGAAGACAATTTCTTCAGAGGGGGAAATAGAAACAGTGAGAGTTTCAGAGAAAACTACAGACTACCGCTGTAGCAGTCCTCCTTTTCGAAGGCCGAGTTTTGACCTGTGGAAAAACGACTATTATTCAGCCTGGAAAGATAGAGAGGAGGAAGTTAAGGGTGTGTAGGGAGATTTCTTGCGAGCTGAAAACCTGGATGGCCTTTTGAAAGAAATATCTCTAATCCAGTTACAGATGCTGTTAGAATTGGGGGTCCATAGATGGATAATAATAACTCCAGCCTTAGTTCCACGTTGGACTATGATGTCACAGGCAGGGACAGGGCCTGTAAATCTCTCCGCCCAATGGAGCTGTGAGTCCCATCCTGAAAGTCTTCAATCACCAAGATAACAAAGCCATAAATAAAAGTTCTTTGTTCCTTGAGATGTCACAAATTTATACCTTTAAATTAACCTTAGGACTTTAATATTTCAATTTAATATAGCGAATTTATAAATCAGAGCAAACGAAACCTTACTTATACAAACATAGAGAGAAATTTTTCTTAGCTAAATGGGCTGATTCCCTCCACTGTGATAGAGAGTAAACATCTCTGAGAAAAATAACTCAGCAGCTGCTTAAGATGTTTACAGACCATCAGAGCAGGTCTGCCCTATCTTCAACAATTTATTTATTTATTTATTTTTAAATAAATCTTTATTGCTCAGATTATTACAATTGTTTCTCCTTTTTTTCCCCCAAAGCTCCCTACCACCCGATTCCCATCCCCTCCTCTGCCCTTACCCCCTCCCCCCCATTGTCCTCATCCATTGGTTATACGATTTCAATCCAGTCTCTTATTGCACCCCCACCCCTTTATCCCCCTGATAATTATCAGACCACTCCCTTTCTTTGCCCCTGATTCTATTATATTCAGTTTATTCTGTTCCTCAGATTTTTTTTTCTTCTTCTTTTTCCCCCCCGCATTTGAATTTCAAGTGGGACACTCTCTCCCATTTGTTTTTGTAGGGAAATACAACAAAGTGTTCTGTAGCAAATGGCTGCAGACTGTCCAAATTTCTCAGGACCACATGAATAGATTCCGCTCCTCTTCCGATTCACACCGCTCCTCCAGGTCATCCCGTTCCTCTGGGTCACACGGCTCCCTTGGATCACACGGCTCCTTCAGGTCACACCGCTCCCCTGGTCACACGGCTCTGATGCAAAAGCAGAAGAGTCTTTTTATTACCCAGCTCACCCCCCCACATACCGACGCAGAGGCAAGGTAGAGGAAGAAGAGGCCGGGTTTCTCTAGAACAATAGATTTAAAGGGGTGGTGAGGTCACTGCTTTGGCTGACTCTGATTTGCTGGGTGAGGGCTAGGGTTCAGTTACATAGTGACATAGTTATACAAAATGGAGGAAGTTAACCCTGTCCTGATGCCATATTAAATTTGTAGTCTGCTAATACACCCGTATTTTACTCTGTGAACTGCTGTCAAACTAGGCCTCTCCCCTTTGTGTAGTTGATTTTCCTTCCTATTGCATTTCATCTTATTAGTTTTTCTTCATTGTTCCATTGAATTAAATTTATGCTGATAGCTTTTGAAATATGATTTTAACAAATTATATTTAGCAATTCCTACTATAACATTTTCTATATCTTTAACCATTAATTAAAAAGTGTAAGTAAGATAGAACCAAATTAAGACCCCTGTAGAATACCACTAGAGGCCTTTTAGGGAGATATCAATTATTTTAGGGTGATATAAAGAAATAAATTAATTAATACTTTTGGAGCCAATTACTCACACAATTATAATTATAACTAATCTGTTATACTATAAGAGAATTATGGTTGATTTTGTCAGATCATTTGTTAAAATCCATATAAGGCCTGGTTTGCATGGCTCAGTGGTTGAGCATCAAACCAGGAGGTTACGGTTTGATTCCTGGTCAGGGCACATGCCTAGATTGCAGGCTCGATCCCTCATTGATATTTTTATCTCTCTCCCTCTCCCTTCCTCTCTGAAATAAAAAAATATATATATTAAAAAACCCATATAAGGTTATGTGTAGAAATCTTGCGATTTATTGTTGTAGGAACCCTATGAGCCACGGCAGTGAGCTTTTTAATATTAGATCACCTATGTAGGTGGGAGCCAGGCCAGACTACTCTTGTTGAATTGTTTACCTAACAGTGTCAGTAGTACTGACTTTAGATATTCAGAGATAAGCTATGTGCATAAATAACAAGGTATCAGAACAAGCTTCCTGCTCCCCTAGCTCCCAACCTCATCGAAGACTAATGAGAAGAAAATTGCACTTGGCTCTCAGGCTTTTGCACTGTGGTAAACTGGGGTAGGACAACCACAAGGAGAGGTTATGGAGGATGACTTGGCCGAAACCCGTTTGGCTCAGTGGTAGAGCGTCGGTCTGCGGACTGAAAGGTCCCGGGTTCGATTCCGGTCAAGGGCATGTACCTTGGTTGCGGGCACATCCCCAGTAGGGAGAGTGCAGGAGGCAGCTGGTCGATGTTCCTCTCTCATCGATGTTTCTAACTCTCTATATCTCTCCCTTCCTCTCTGTAATAAATCAATAAAATATATTTTTTTTAAAAAACAAAAAAACAATGCAATTGTATGCCCCCAAAATGGTGTTGTTGGTTTTTTTTGGTCACAGATTTTAATGTAGTGGCCCAGATATGTTGTTATTATTTTTAAATAACATTTACTTATTATCACAATGTTACAAGAGGCAGAGGAAGAGCCCTCCTGGCAGAGGTTGAAGCAAAGCCCAATGGCGGGGGAGAGCATGACCCATTGGAGAAACTGAAATGTAGCTGTTGTGGCTGAAGCGGCAGGAAGGGCGAGTGTGGATGCAGTGAGGTACAGGATGCATCTGGCGAAGTGGGAGATAGACCACAGAAAGTACTCATAAGCACTTTGAATTTTATTCTAAGAGAAATGAGAAGCCATTGAAGTGCTTTCAGCAGGGACTGACGAGATTAGAATTGGAAATGTCACTCGGGTTATAGTGTGGAGATGGGTTGTGGGATGGGGTGCAGTGATTGGTACATTCAGGGAGACATTAGGTGGCTGTTGCATACACTGGGCAGGAAATGGTGATAGCTTGGCATAAAGCAGTGATTCTCACCTGGGGGGTTCTTTTTCCCACCAGGGTATATTTGACAATGTTGGAGACATTTTTAGTTGTCCCAAGTAGGCAAGACAGGGTATGGGTGCTGTTATTGGCATCCAGTAGGTGGAGGCCAGGAATTCTGCCAAAAATCCTATAATGTATGGGGCTTCCTCCCACAATAAAGAATTATCTAGCTAAAAATATCAGTAGTGCCAAGGTTGAGAAACCCTGCTATAGGGTGATATCAATGGATATGGAGGAGATAGATTTGAAAGATATTTAAGAGGTAAAATGGATAACACCTGGTTATAGGCTGGATTTTTTTTTTAATGATAAGAAAGGTATATAACTGTATTGAAAAAATTAAATGGAGAGGCATACCATGTTCATGAACTGGAAAATTCAATTTCATGTAGATGTTGATTTTCCTCAAACTGATCTATAGATTCAGTGGGTGCCAGTCAAATCTCAACAAGGTTTATTATAACTGGTGGAACTTGACAAGCTGATTCTAAAATCAACTAGTATATGGAAGGGCAAGGACCAAGAATAGATCTTAGGGAATCAAACACAGGAGGGTGATATAGTGGGACAAAATAGAAAAATAAATTGTGGTATATTCAAAGGGTCACTCTATATAGCTGCACACATTAATTTGGACAAATCTCAGAAACATAATACTGAGTGAAAAAGCAAGTCACAGAAGAATAAACGTGGGATAATACCACTTATATAAAACTCAAAAACATGTCAAACCAATACAAACATGTAATAACAACAAAGCAAAGCCAGGGAATGATTAAGACAACAGTGTTTTCTTTGCCAGGGACATCAAAGGAAATGGTAGCCATTTCTCAAGTGAGTGGGGGAGGGTGTTGTTTCTCTTTATCTCCTATTTAATTTAAAAAAAACAACTAGATATTTTGGAGGATGAGGGTTAAAGTAGAGGAGGCAACAGGCAGTCTGCCAATGCTTGTGTATAGCACAAAGTGCCAGGCACACCATGTTCTTAATGCAGTGAAAAATTAGTAATAGCCTGGTTGGCATAGCTCAGTAGTTGAGTATCAACCTATGAACAAGGGTTTGATTCCTGGTCAGGGCAATAGCCCAGGTTGTTGGCTCAATCCTCAGTGTGGGGCATACAGGAGACAGCTGATCAATGATCCTTTCTCTAACATTCTTACATTAGAATGTCCAAGAATAATCCTATATTACTTAGATTCTATCAGGCAACAATGCTATGTGATCCTTCCTTAAGCCAGCATATTCATCCTATCTAATAAAAGAGTAATATGCAAATTGACCATCACTCTGACACACAAGATGGCCGCCCCCATGTGCTCAAAGATGGCTGCCCCTATGTGGACACAAGATGGTCACCATAAGATGGCCAGCAGAGGAGAACAGTTGGGAGTGACCCAGGCCTGCAGGGGAGGGCAAATGGGGGGGGGGAGGACCAGGCCTGCAGGAGAGGGCAGTTGAGAGTGACCAGGCCTGCAGGGGATGGTAGTTGTGGAGGGACCAGGCCTTCAGGGAAGGGCAGTTGGGGGCAACCAGGCCAGTAGGGGAGAGAAGTTAGGGGTGACCAGGCTGGCAAGGGAGGGCAGTTAGGAGCAACCAGACCTGCAGGGGAGGACAGTTAGGGCGTTCAGGCTGGCAGGGAAGGACAGTTAGGGGTGACAAGACCAGCAGGGGAGGGCAGTTAGGAGCAATAGGGCCAGCAGGGGAACAGTTAGGTGTCAATCAGGCTGGCAAGGGAGTGGTTAAGGGGTGATCCGGTTGTCAAGCAGAAGCAGTTAGGGGCAATAAGGTAGGCAGGCAGGCAAGCGGTTTGGAGCCAGCAGTCCTGGATTGTGAGAGGGATGTCCGACTGTTGGATATCCCTTGAAGGGTCCCAGATTGGAGAGGGTGCAGGCTGGGCTGAGGGACATAACCCCCATGCACGAATTTCATGCACCGGGCCTCTAATAGTGAATAAAAGACTGGCTGGATATCACTAGAAAGTTGGCTAACAATTATGCACACATACACACACACACACCACAGAGTGGGATAAAAGTAGGTTTATAGTTTTGAGTGCATGAAACAGTTTATTCTTGTAATGTTACTTATTGTATTATTTTCCACATGAATAATTGCAAATTGAGTTTTGCCCTACCCTGTGTAATTTATCATATTAAAACTTCTAGGGAGAAAAAAATCAGTGATGTTCACCATAAAAGCTAAAAGAGCATTTGGTATAATTCAAAATCTTTTAAAAAACATTTTTAAAATTGATTTCAGAGAGGAAGAGAGAGGAAGAAAGATATAGAAACATTAGTGATGAGAGAGAATCACTGATTGGCAGCTTTCTGCATGCCTCACACTGGAGATTAAGCCCACAACCTAAGCATATGCCCTGACTGGGAATCAAACCATGACCTCCTGGTTCATAGGTCTATGCTAAACCACTGAGCCATGCCAGCCAAGCAACACCTTTCTTGATAGAATCACACAAAATATAAATAGATGATAGTTTTAAAATATGATACCATATATCAGTTCAAAAGTCAGAATGATGCTTAGTAGAGACATTATGATATTTCTACTACAAGTGTGAATAAGCTAAGGATGCCAACTATTAGTTTTTTTTAAAAATATTTATTTATGGATTTCAGAGAGGATGAGGGAGAGAGAGATAGAAACATCAATGAATGATAAGAGAGAATCAATGATTGGCTACCTCCTGCATGGTCCCTACTGCGATGAAGCCCGCAACCCAGGCATGTGCCCTTGGCCAGAATCAAACCTGGGACCCTTCAGTCCGCAGGCCAACGCTCTATCCACTGAGCCAAACCAGCTAGGGCATCAACTATTAGTTCTTAACATTGAATTACAGTACAGGCAAAGATTACAGGAACAACTAGGTGATAGTGAGGGGAACCAAGAAAAAAACCACAAGTTTTGACTACAGGGATTCACCAAGATTAGTCATACCACTCCTTTCTCAAGGTTATAAAAACAAGCAAACCACCAACCCTAATATGGGAACAATAAGGAGGAAAGAGAAGTAAGAGAAAATTTGAAAAACATTGACTCTGTGATGTAGAAGATCTAAGCTGAGACAAAATGACAGATTCAGTGGAAAATCTTTTTTTTTTTTGATAAGAAATCAGCTGAAATAAAAGAAAGCTAAATAAGATAAGAAAAAGAGATTGAATTAAGTAAAAATCAGCATTAGAATAATTAAAGTATAGAATTTAAAGAAGATGAAATTAGTGATGTAGGGAAACAACTTGAGAAGCTCTGCCAGTGTGTAGAAATAGAATAAATAAAGTAAAATGCTGAAAAAGGTAAATAAATCCCATGGAGGAGAGGTTTTAATGTAACGTATTAAGAAAGAAATGCTTGAGCCGGCCAGTATGGCTAAGTGGTTGAGTGTCTACTTACGAACTAGGAGGTCACAGTTCTGTTCCTGTCAGGGCACATCCCCGGGTTACAGGCTCGATCCCTGGTAGGGGGTCTGTAGGAGGCAGACAATCAATGACTTTCTCATCATTGATATTTCTATTACATTTGAAGTCAATAAAAATTATTATTATAGTTTAAAGTTAATTTGATTTGAGTGCCTTTTTGTCTTTCTTTGATTGTTAATGTTTTTTCTTATTAAGAATATAATGAATTTTGTTTAGTACAAGAATAAAAAATAATTTTGATATACTTTCCTTTTTTGTTCCTTAATCTTTTTTTTTTAATCAGTAGAAAACTCTATTTGTCAGCCTAATATATAAGCTTACATTATGATTTAGGCTAAGTAAAAGCTTATACCAACTCTAGCTGTATTGCAGACTGAAGGGTCCCCTGTTCAGTACTGGTCAAGGGCACATGCCTGGGTTGCGGGCTCGATCCCCAGAGGTGGGGCATGCACGAAGCAGCTGATCAATGATTCTTTCTCATCATTGATGTTGCTATTTCTCCTTCTACCTTTCCATCTGAAATAAAGAAAAAAAAAAGCCAATATCAATTTTTTCTTTCAGATCTTTATAAAAATGGACTACAAAGAGCTAACTTTGTACCATTCATAGCAGTCCTTAAGGTAAGGAAAATCACTTACAGTACTTGTGTTCACTGACTAACACCATATTGATTGATAATTGAAGGCTTTTAGACGATTGCTAAGGCTTTTAGACTAAGCACAATTCGTTTTTATATATTGGTAATTTTAGTCAGAGACTCTAAAAGAGAAAATAATCTTTTTAATTTATTGATGTGTACAGAGAAAAAATTACAAAATATCTAAATTATTGCCTAACTGAAACATTTGATAGTTTGTATTTTATAAATTTTAATTGAGGTTTGCTGATAAATATTATAGTGGAATGTTTAAACTTATACATTGATTTCTGAAAAAAATGTTTAATTTTTCTGTTTCCTTTGGGTTAACATGTTTTCCCAGCTATTAAAGTTGCTATTCTAAATTAACATTATTACAAAAATATTCTAATGTATTTAAATGTGATTGCCATCAAGTTACCATGAAAGCATGTGTAGTTGAGGCACATTAATAATTTAAATATATGTGTGTGTATCATCAGGGCATAGAGTTTAAAATAGTCTTCGTTACAAAATAAGTAAGAATAAAATAACCTCCCTTTTTGCTGTTAACATTAAGCATTCTTTACATGATTATTTAACAATTCCACATTTTGCCAATATTTATTGAGAATCTACTATGTGCAAAGTGCAGCATGAGGTATAAGGAAAAATACAATCATGAAATAGATTGTTACTTTGCCTGCAAGTCATTTATAATCCAGTACATATGTATGGGCATACATATATACACAAATACCTGTAACACAAAGCAAAATGTAATAACTACCAAAAGGAGCATAATTATGTGCCAAAATATAATTCCGATAATTCTTAGGTACATAATTTTTCTTGGTCCATAATAACATATCTGAAGAAAGGATAAAGTTGTATTAAAAAAAAAACCACAAATCTAAAACCTCAAAAAATTCTTACCAAAGAGGAGTAAAAACAGTTTATCTTCAAATATTCTAAAGATACAGTCAGATAATTTTTCTGAAATATACTTAAGTTGCAATTGTTGTTGGTGCCAAACTTTATTCCCTGTACTATACTTCGGAGACTTCAAACATCTGTTTCCTTAACCAATTTTAGTTTCCGAGAGGATTTTAATTTCTCAGAGATATTTATAGATGTAGAGAAAAGTACTTTTTGAAAATTTTGCTGTTAGTAATTTTTCCCCTTTATATTCATGTTCAGCATATCAGAAGGTATATTTGCAGTATGTTTTTTCATGCCAGGAAATCCAAAGTGAAATTGTGTACAAAGATACCAAACTATAAACAGTGAAACTAAGAAAAATAGCTACTAAAAATAGCATCTTCATATAGCATGAAATACCCAAAATATAAAGAGAATGTTCACAGAATGAAACAAGGTAAAAGGTTCTCAAGGAACTTAGTAGCTGTACAGTTTTTTAACACCAAATATTTTTTGGCCAGTAACTTGTCATATTTTGATATATAATAATGGCATTATTAATAGGTAACTAAATTGGCCAGATTGAATTTAATTTTTATCCCTGTCCCACACTTAATGTTTTTTTTGAAGAGGAAGGAAAACCAAGTAGATGAATAATTCAAATTTGAAATCAAACAAGATAGGTCCTGGCCAGGTAGTTTAGTTGGTAGAGCATCGTCTAGATAAGCCGAGGTTGTGGGTTTGGGCCCAGGTCAGGGCACATACAAGATTCAACCAATGAGTGCATAATGAATGGAACAACAAATTAATGTCTCTCTCTCTCTCTCTCTCTCTCTCTCTCTCTCTCTCTCTCTGTCTCTCTCTTTCTCTCTTTCAAATTAATTAATAAAAACATTTTAAAAGAGAACTGAGATAAATAATACACAATTTGAAACTAAACATGGACTGAAATTGCCAGAAAACTAAATACTAGATTGGATGAAAAAAGATATAAAATGTCTAATTTATTTAAAATACTTTTAAAAATATATTTTTATTGATTTCAGACAGGGAGAGGAAGAGAGAGATAGAAACATGGATGAAGAGAGAGAATCATTGATTGGCTGCCTCCTGCATGACCCCCACATGGGATTGAGCCTGCAACGCAGGCATGTGCCTTGACCAGAATCGAAGCCTGGACCCTTCAGTCCACAGGCTGACGCTCTATCCACTGAGGCAAATTGGCTAGGACCAAAAGACATTACACATGTAACAAAACGTCATCCTGATGACGTGGACTAGAGCTGGTTTTCCTGAGGTTTTGGGGTGGGGAGGGGCAGGTGGGGCAGATGAACTTTCTATTGTAAGGAAAGGGTGTATCATATAATTTAACTGACATTTTGCCTTTTCACATACATTAGTGTTACTATTTCATTTTGGTCCATCTGAGAGAAGTGTATAGCAGAAATAAATTTTAAAACAAATAGAGAATCTTAATTTAATAAAAAGATTATAAATGAGAGAGAAATTTACTTTGGGAAAAATGCAATGTAAAGTCTATTTTTTCCTTTACATTTTCTTCTATAAACCAAGTGATAACAGGTTTGTAATTCACTATAAGAACTTACAATTTGTTGCTTGAAGTATTGAAAAATAACAAAAACATATAAGCTATTAGTAAACTGTATTTTCATAAGAGGATAGGAATAATGAGAAAGACTCATATGTTATTAAAAGCCACAGGTCCATCAACAGGTGAATAAAAAATGTGACATAGTTATACGATGAAATATTGTTCTACCATTAAAAGGAACAAAGTTCTGACAGGAGCTATGTTATGAATGAGCTTCAAAGACAAGCTAGGTGAGTTAAGCCGGATACAAAAGGACAAATATATGAAAGGCAAATTCATAGGTACCTCAGATACCTGTGAGGGGCTGGGAGGGAGGGGAATTTAGAGTTATTGTTTTGTGGGTGCCGGGTCTCTGGGATGATGAAAAAGGTTGCATAATACTGTAAATGTACTTAATGCCATTGCATTATTTACTTAAAATGTTCAAAATGATAAATTTTATGTTAGGTATACTTTATTGCAATTCATTAAAAAAAAAAAAGGAAAGAAAGCCACAGGACTGGAAAAGATACACAGAATGCTCAGGTACATTTCCCTAGGAAGCCTTTCTAGGCTGTCCTTGATAAAAGCAAATCAAAGCCAAAACCCCAATCCTTGCATATCATTTCCACTGCCTTTTAAGTGGGGAGGTTCCTGTTTTTTTCATACTTGCACTTTCTTTGTGTTTATTTTGCCCCCTCCTAATTTTCTGAGATTAATTTTTATCTCATTTCAACCTTCTTTCCTAGGCTATTTATTTTTCTTTAAATAATTACATCCATGAGGTTTTGATATTTAGTATTTTTACTATCAAGTTTGAAGTGTTTTTTTTAATTTTCATTGTGATTTCTACTTTAACCCATGAATTATCTATAGTATGTTTCTTAATTTTCAAACATATAAGAGTTTTGTAGTTATGCTTTTGTTACTGTTTTCTTGACAAATGCTTAATTGCATTGTGGTCAGAGAATATGTTCTGTGTGACTTAAGTCCTTTCAGACTTTATGGCCTAAAATGTGGACAGTTTTGGTAAATTATTCTCTGTGTCCTTGATCATAATGACTATTCTTTACTTGTTGTGTTATATATATATACACACATCCATTAAGTAAGGTTTTTTAATTAAATGCTATTTAAATCTTAGTTCTTTTGTATTTTTCACATCAGTTATTGAGAGGCTAAGGAAAGCATGTCCCACTTGGATTGTAAATTTGTCTATGTTTCTAATAATTTTGTCATTGACTTTAAATCACTGGAGACAGGGTTATAAGTTGCATAGAGATTAAATTTATTAAATATTGCTTGTGAATGGAACTTTTTCTAATCAATTTTATTTTAAGTGGTAATGTTCTTTTGTTTCAAGTATAGTCATAATTGTCTGTTGAAGCATTTTTATCATGTCTGCTTTCCAATGTTTATCAGATAATTCTAACATCTCCCATCATCTTGATGTTGGTATCTATTGATAATCTTTTTACATTTATTTTGAGGTCTTCATGGTTTTTGGTATTAGTGATTTTCAACTAGAACTTGGGCATTTTCATAATTTGTCATGAGACTTTGGATCTTATTTTTTAAGATGTATTATATTGATTTTTTACAGAGAGGAAGGGAGAGGGATAGAGAGTTAGAAACATCGATGACGGAGAAACATCGATCAGCTGCCTCCTCCATATTCCCTACTGGGGATGTGCCTGCAACCAAGGTACATGCCCTTGACCAGAATTGAACCTGGGACCCTTCAGTCAGCAGGCCAACACTCTATCCACTGAGCCAAACCGGTTTGGGCTGGATCTTATTTTTTAATAAACATTTTATTGTGATAAAATATACACAACATTTACCATTTTAAGAGTATAGTTCAGTGGCATTAAGTACATTCACATTGTTGTGCAACCATCACCTATCTGCAGAACTTTTTTATCTTTCCAAACGAAAACTTTGTGCTCATTAAGTAATCACTCCACATTCTCCCCTCCCCCAAATTCTGGTAACCACCATTCTACTTTCTGTCTCTATGAATTTGTCATCTAGCTACCTAGTATAAATGAAATCCTGTAGTATTTGTCCTTTTGTGTCTGGCTTAAATCACTTAGCATATGTCTTCAAGATTTACTCATGCTACAGCAAGTGTCAGAGTTTCATTCTTTCCTAAGGCTGAATAATGTTCCATTGTATGTTTATACATTTTTGTTTATCCATTCATCTGCTGATGGACATTTTGATTGTTTCCATCTTTTAGCTATTGTGAGTAATGCTGCTGTGGACACTTGTGTACAAATATCTGCTTTACCCCCTGCTTTCAGTTCTTTTGTGTATATATACCCAGACATGGAATTGCTGCATCATATGGTAATTCTGTGTTTAATTTTTGATTAAACTGCCATTCTGGTTTTCATAACTGCCGTACCATTTTACATTCTCACCAGTAATGCGCAAGGGTTTCAGTTTCTCCATACTTGTTCTTTTTCTTTTCAAAACTCATAGCCATCGTAATTGTTATGAAATGGTACCTTGTAGTGTTGATTTACATTTCTCACATGATTACTGATGTTGAGCATCTTTTCATGTGCTTATTTACCACTTGTATATTTCCTTTTAGACCTTTTTAAAATATATATATATTTTATTGATTTTTACAGAGAGGAAGAGAGAGGGATAGAGAAATTAGAAACATCCATGAGAGAGAATCATCGATCAGCTGCCTCTCGCACACCCCCTACTGGGGATGTGCCCGCAACCAAGGCACATGCCCTTGACCGGAATCAAACCTGGGACCTTTCAGTCCGCAGGTTGACGCTCTACCCACTGAGCCAAACCGGTCCCGGCTTTGTAGACCTTTTTTAAACTTTGTTTTAACTGGCTATTTTCCACACTATTCTGGCCGGAGGAGAGGCACTGCCACATCGCTGCCAGACAGAGGTGTAAAAGTCCAGGTTTCCTATTCAGCCTCCATTGGCACCTGAGTCAAGGGTGCCCCCTCCTTCGCCACAGACATCGTGGGGGTGGGGGCGATGCTCATTGCTGGCTGCAGGGAGGATCGTTTCAGCTCCCCACCGAGCTTTCATTGACCCTGCCCTGGCAGGAGTGTTGGGGGGCTCTCCCCTCAGCCTTTGCTGGAATGAGTGGACGCGAGTGCCACAGTTTTTTTCCTCTTAAATATGCTGCTATTTTCTTGGTCCTTTGACTAAAGAGAGCAGGATTTTGTTGGTCTCTCATTTTTCTGTGTCCTATGGCATTTCTGAGTTTCTGGCGGCTTCGTCTCCAAGCCTGGGGTATATGAGTCAACAAGAAAACCAGAGAACTCACCATTCTGTTGTTTCTCTGGTATTGAGGCCCTTAGCTGTTCTTTCTCCCTTCTACTTTTCAGGGTCTTCTTACATTGTTTGTATGTGACTTCCAGATTTTAAATAGTACAAGCGGAAGGAATAGGGAAAGTACACCTGCTCCATCTTCCAGAGCACAAGTCAATTCTGGCTTTGTTTCCATGGCCCTGATATTTTCCCTCGTTGTGGGTCCTACTTTCCTGCTTCTTTTCAAGTTGATTAATTTGTGACTGGATGCTGGAGATCGTGATTATGGCAGTGAGTCCCTGTTCCTTCCTTTAAAGCTGTCGAACTTCATTTCAGCAAGTGATTATGTTTCTTGCAGATCAGCCTGATCTGATCGAGGCTTGTTTTCAAGCTTCATTAGGGAGTCGGGAGTAGCCTTTTCTCTCGGACTGCTTTGGCCTGTCTTCCCGCTGGGCCCTTGCAGGCTCTCACTGAATTCCCTGTGGCTCACGGGAGCCCTCTACTCTGGCTGTCGACTGCTTAGATCGCCCAGCTTTGTCTGGACTGCTCTTGGCAATTTAATATTTGGCCGAAGATTACAGACACGCTCTCTTTGTCTATACATTCCTTCTGTACTGAACCCTACCGTGGAAATTCCAACTGCCTCGATTTCCCAAAATTCTAATTGCTGTTTCCTCAGCTGTTTTAGTCTGCTGCACTGCAGTTTAGAAATTTCCTCTAGACAGAAAGCCAGGGAGAACGTAATGCTTGCTTACCTGATTTATTTCCTGCATCTCAAGGATTGCTTTCCTTTGCTACTCATGTGTTTTATCTGATATCCAATGTTTTTCATGTTTTGTCTAGTGTTTTTAGCGCTTCATGTAAGGTGACCAGACATCCCGCCAAAAGCGGGACAAATTTTGAACAATTTGTCCCGCGTCCCGCGGCGTTTTAAAAAAGTCCCAATTTAAAAGCGGGACGTCTGGTCACCTTAGCTTAATGGCAAGAGAGCAAAAATGAGTTCCAACTACTCCGCCTTGACCTAAAGCAGAATTTCCATGGTAGCGTTCAGTACGGGAGGAATCTATACAGAAAGAGAGCTCCTGAGATCTGCAGAGAGTGTCTCTTTAGTGGTATTTATTTTAAAGATATAGAAGAAGGCAGGGTGTTTGTTGTTGTTATTTTGGAATTCAGGCACTCTGAGTTATATTTTCCCATAGATACAGAAATATAAATAGGATAACTATAAAAGAAAGTGGTGGGCACATCTTTCTCTCCTGTGTTTAGAGGAATCATTAATTGATGGTATAGTCACATGAGGGAGTGAGTATATTTTCTTTCTTGGAAAATATTTTTATTGATTTTACAGAGAGGCAGGGATAGGGATTGAGGGTTAGAAACATCAATGAGAGAGAAACATCAATCAGCTGCCTCCTGCATGCCCCCTACTGGGGGTTGAGCCTACAAAGAGGTACATGCCCTTGACTGGAATTGAACCTGGGAATCTTCAGTCCACAGGCCAATGCTCTATCCACTGAGCCAAACCTGGTAGGACTGCCAACCCCAATTGGGGGCGGGGCCCACTGTGTAATTGCCCACAGTCCCTTCCCCCAGCCAGCCCATCCCTGATCAGGTTCTGATCTGGCCCTGATCAGGGTGGGCTGGCCAGCCAGCCTCCTGCCATCTCCTCCTCCTGACAGGCCCTGCCCTGATCTATCCCGATTGGAGATGGGCAGGCCAGTCCCCACCCATGCACGAATCATGCACTAGACCTCTAGTTTTTATGATAACTCTTTTTATTTAAAAAAAAATATTTTTATTGATTTTTCACAGAGAGAAGAGAGAGGAATAGAGAGTTAGAAACACCGATAAGAGAGAATCATCGATCAGCTGCCTCTTGCACACCCCCCACTGGGGATGTACCCGCAACCAAGGTATATGCCCTTGACCGGAATCGAACCCGGGACCCTTCAGTCCGCAGACTGACGCTCTATCCACTGAGCCAAACCGGTTTCGGCGATAATAACTCTTTTTAGAAGGTAAATTTTAGCATATCCATCTTAGGAAATCAGCATACCTAGATAGGACTACCCATATTCAAAGTTGAGAAATTAGCAAGAAGTGAAATGGATTTCTCATGTGTCCTGTGTATAGAGACTATTATGGGAAGAAATGGAACGGCAGGTGTAGGAAGGAAGCAGCAAAAGCAGACCTGAACTAATAAGTAGAAGCACATGAAGAATATACTTTGGAAGAACTCACTCAGGAAATGGGAGACCTTTTGTTTTCATTTTTTTATTAAGGTATTATATGTGTACATATCTTATCATTGGGTCCCCCCCACCCCCCTCCTGTATATGCTCTCCCCCCTCGCCCCCCCGAGTTTTTCTTCCATTGGTTATGCTTATATGCATGCATGGGAGACTTTTTTTAGATAAAACTTTTCTACATTTTAAAAGAACTTAAAGAAGTTATGGTTCCAATGATATAAGAAATTAGGGATGATGCCCAAACTGGTTTGACTCAGTGGATAGAGTGTCGGTCTGCAGATTGAAAGGTCCCAGGTTTGATTCCGGTCAAGGGCATGTACCTTGGTTGTGGGCACATCCCCGGTGGGGGGGTTCAGGAGGCAGCTGGTCGATGTTTCTGTCTCATCGACATTTCTAGCTCTCTATCCCTCTTCTTCCTCTCTGTGGAAAATTAATAAAATATATTTAGAAAAAAAGAAATTAGGGATGAAATAACTACAAGATTAGATGAATCTTACAGGCTGAGGATGAACCCTTTAAAAAAGTGAAAAGCATTTTAGAAAAATCAAGTTAAAGAATTAACACTGATAAAAACAAAATTAGTTATAAAGAGACCAGACTTATGAAACAAATCACACAAAATGAATAGTCGAGGATAAAAAATAGAATAGAGATTAAAATTATTACAGAGAAGGTGCTAGATATGGGAAGCAGGCAACAGAGATAAAGCATTCACATCATTCAGAACACAAAGGTAAAATAGAAAAATAATAACTTTTTTTCTGGTGCACAACTGAACTTCAAGGATAAAGAAAGAATCCTATAATTACGTAGAAGAAAAATCCTTGGAGAAAAAAAATCAAGCTGGACTGAGACTTGTATACCACAAGTTGATATGAGAGTAGGATAGACTAGAATAGTTTTTACTATATTAAAATTTAAATTAAAAAGCGTTCCCTTTTTATTTTTTATTTTTTTAGTTTATTAAGGTATTATATGTGTACATAGCTTACCATTGACCCCCCCCCCATACATGCCCTCCCTCCCCAGAGTTTTGTGTCCATTGGTTGCACTTATTTGCATGCATACCAGTCCTTTGGTTGATCTCTTATCTCCCCCAGATCTCCCTACCCCCCCCTGTCATTTGACAGTCTGCTTGTTGTTTTACTATCTCTATATCTATCTTTCTGTTCACTAGTTTATAATGTTCTTTAATATCCATAAATGAGTGAAGTCATGTGGTGTTTCTCTTTCATTGACTGCTTATTTCACTCAGCATGATGTTCTCCAATTCCATCCAGGTTACTGCAAATGATGAGAATTCCTTCCTTTTTATGGCAGCATAGTATTCCATTGTGCAGATGTACCATAGTTAAAAAGCGTTCCCTTTTTAAAAAGTTACCTTTATTGTTGAAAGTTTTACAGATGTCCCCATTACTCCCTCCCTCCCCCATTGGCCCCGGATATGTGCCCTCTTATTAGCAAGGCTGTTATGAAACTCTAAGGTCGCAGATTATATTTTTGGATATTTGGTAATTCAAGAATTACGGTCCTCATGAAGCTTTCTGAGCAAACTACTTTAACATTTTATATCACCAGTCAAATTAATAACTTATAAATAAGATGTTATAGTAAGAAAACGGTGGTGGTGGTCATTGATTCTGATTAAATGTTGTCTTACTCTGGTCTGTAAGTCAGACAGTACAATTTTTTTCATAAGTGTGAACTTCTGTAATTGAGTTAACTAAAGAGTACAGTGATGGAAATCATGTCTCAGCAAAGATTTCCTTAGTTTGTATTGAAAAAAGTAGTATTTTAAGAGATTGCTGGTTAGTGGTTGACAACAGGGAAGAAACTTGGCGAACCAACAAATAAGAGAGTGGTTTAGTATCAATTTCAAATAATTCTGTAACTTGAGAAATAAAGCTTTGTTAGGATCAACTTTCTTAGAAATATCTTAAGTTTTATTTAAAAAGAATAATATCTTAAATGTATATTCATTGAATAATATACACTGAACACAACATCATTATACTGTAAACATTATTTAAAATTATTGTGAAAGGAAAAGAGGGCCAATTGATATTTTGATCAGGATAGATTCTTAGTTAATTTCAACTAGCTACTATTATTGGCCTTCTTATAAATGGTTGCCTGCCAACCATTGCTATTCCCCTCTGATCAAGTTGTAGCACTCCATGATATTTTGGACAGATATTTTATATTTGGGTAAAAATCTATCTGTTCACTCTATCACTTTTTGTTTGATTCATTCCATAATGAATCCTGAAGGATATAAGTGCTATTCATAATTTTTAGAGTAAAAAAAAATTCTCCATGGGAATGTTATTAACTTTCTCCTTATGCTTTTCTTAATTAGTTTAATGGTATGGATCAATCTAAAATAATTGCCCCCTGAGAAATGTTCCTGTACAATATTGTATATAGTGTTTTTGCCATACAGTGATAGATGCTGTTATCAGTAATGTAGCACTTTCATTCTATTTCACAGTAACATTTTAGCAAGCTATCTTTTTCTTAAGTTTTTAAGATTTCTGTTTAAAATTAAATTAGGTGATTAATAGATTACTGAAATGATGGCAATAAGCTGGTCAAAAGTAACTGACAAGGCATTCTACAGTATAATTTTCTCTCCGATGAATGCCATTTAGATGATGAAATTAGGGAAAATAGGATTCTAGGTGCAGATTCCTGGATGAAGAAAACAAGAATTGCATTCTTATAAACATGAATTTTTCTTTTTCTTGATAAAGTGTGGTCCATTTGAAAAACATCATAATCTGATTTGGTTTGACATCTATTGTGCTTAAATATGCAATATATACAAATAGTTTATAATCCAAGGCAGTAACAGTTATGTTAGTATTATTACTACTTTTGTAATATTTGCTTAATGTTCAAGTTGTTACTTCATTTCTTCTACTTGCTTGTTAAAGTTTTTCAGCTGTTATGTATCCTTTCTCTAAAACTTAAAAAATCACGTATTAGTCTTTTTGTTTTTGTTTCCTCGGGGATTTTTTAAAAAGGAATGTTATACATAGAGTGAACTCTGAGACTATTCCCATGGTGTGATCTCTAGTTATAAACTTTAGAGACATTGTTTATAACCCTTAGATAAAATGCTTCAGTATTCAGCATTTGTCTAGCCACCTGCACTTCTAAGTGTGTATTTGCCATTTTTTCCTGAAGCAATTTTCATTTCATTGGAGAAATTGATTTGTCAGTTTGTTCGTTATAACTTTCAATACTAGAGCTTTCACAGGGCTGAATAATCAGAATCAGTCTTTGAGGTCAGTGTCAGCCCATTGACCTCCACTGTGTTGTCACCTGAGGCAGCCTAGCGAGGATTAACCCTTGTTAGTGTGATAATGTCTTTACTTACGTGTTGGCTTTTTAATACATAAGATTGAAAGAAGTAAAAGACAGAACAAAAGTAGTAGACTGAATCCCTGAAATGAAAAGGCTTGTGGCTTTCCCCTACAAACCACTAAATTGTTCATTTGCATTTTAGTAATTAATATTTTAAAATATAAAAACGAGTATTTTTTCTTAGAAAACATTCCTATAATTACCAAACTTTAGGTCAAAGAATATATTGTCATAAACTAGTCCATTCCATCCATGTTTGAAAAATATATATTTAAGAATCGGCTATAAATAACAGGCATTAAACTTTGTGATGGTGTTTTTGTACTGTGTCCTTGAAATCACTAAATATCTAGAATAAAAATTTTTGTTATTTGGATTTAAAATGCAGTTCTTGTTTTCTTCACCCAGGAATCTGCACCTACTATTAGTCAGGGCCTTTCTGTGGAAAAGTAATTTTGGGAATATGCCTTTTAAAAGACTATTTTTGTGTGTGGTTTTCTTATATAAACTAAAAATAAAGAGTTCTCATGAAATATACAAACTATAATCTGTATTTGTCTAATTACATATACAATATATAATTATATATTTGTGTCAAACTGGAATATTGCAGCAAGCTATTGCTTATATGTAAAATATGTACTGCTTAGGTCTTGAATTCTTTTTTCCTTAGAATCATAGGTATTTTGGGTTAAATTATAAGAAATCAATTCTTTAATGACAAAAACGGTTTAGAGGAAGTGTGTCTTAAATATGAGTTGCTTGTTTGACTCGTGAAATAAATTAGTTTAATTACACGTGGCAATTCTCTTGGCTAGTGATGTAATGTGAAATAAAATTCTCCCTTTCCCCTCCCTGAAAACTCAAGCCAATTAATAGAACTTTTAAGCTCTTTGTCACAGGCCACCATGAAGGTCTGCAGAGAAGAACTTTAATCCAATAAACATTTCACTTAGATCATGAAAAGAAAGCATGAGGAGACGCTCCCGTGTGGGAGGGTGTTACTATGATTCCAGCCACGGAGAGATGTGAAGAACTTGCCAAAGTAACAAAGAAGTCCTCATATTTAAAGCACAAATGTGTCAAAACCAACAGAATAATTATTTAATGTGCTTGAACTCTATATTGAGAAAACTCTAAAAAGCCACAACAGTTTTCTTCAAAGCCCTCCCTGTTGGGCTGGATGGACAGGGCAAAGGGAGGTTGTGAGAAACCCAGATAGCAAATAACACTGGCCGGAGCTGGTCAGAAAAGGGAATAGATAATTAGACATAATTAGCGCGTACGAATTGTTGTCTCTCTGCCCTTAGCTTGAATAAATTTTGAAGAAGAAAACCCTGGTGGTGAAAACCCTTTGATGTAGGAAGAGTCATTGTGGCTTGGCAGCATAAAGGCAGTGTTTCATACTTCTTACATAATGGTTGTGGTACAGAAAGAGTGAATGGACTCTGCACCCCCCTGTCTGCTTTATAGCAAGGACTTTTGGATTCTCTTGAAACAAAATGCATCACAAGTTTTCCGTCGTTAGTAATGAGGTAGCGGACCTCATCAGTGCTCAGGGGAAGCCATCTTTAGCTTTTGTTTAAATCTTAATCACGGTTTTTTTTTCTTTCTGGGAAATCTGTTTTCTTAAATCAACACTTCTTTTCCTTTTTTTTTTTTTTTTTTTGCACCTCCAATAAGAGGAAGGGATGATGATCACGAAAGCTAAAGAGTTAAACAAAAATTATCACAGAAAAGGCATGTATTTTTGTGCTCTTAATCCCAGATGAAAAAGATGCTTGCTCTATTTCTTTTTGATTCAGCATGGTAACATTTTAGGAAGGTTATTTTATAATGAAATGTGTAAGAAAATACCTAAGGAATGATTTTCATATAGGTTTTTGAAATAACTTGTTTTCCAATTGAAATTACACAAAGTAAATATGTTCCTAGCTCACTGTGGTTAAGTTTTTGAATGGAAATCACTTTGCTTAAAGATGTTACTCAGTAGATTTACCATAGACCGTACTTATTCGAGAGTCTGTGGATGCTCTGTACTACTGGGAAGACAAGAACTATTTCTTGAGAAAGCATTGTATTTATTTTGAAATTTTCTAAGATCAGAAACAATAAATCACCTAAAATGCAGTATCAATTTATTTTGATAATTGAATTAGGTTCACTTTGACTAAAACATTTTAAAAAAGAGAATTAGCTATTTCAAAGCTCTAAAGTAAGTTATGTATGGGGGGGGAGAGGGGCTAAAACAGTTTACATATTATCTGTAAATAAGTTTTATATCTGAATAAATTGTCTTCCATCAGCTATTTTGGAATTATTTATTTTTTAAAATATACCTTTCACACACTTAAGTGTTCAGATTTCCTTCTAATTAATATTCTTGACATATTTTAATTATAAGACTTTAATAGTCACCAGTGATCCATTCCTTAATGTATAATCTATAAATCTATTTCTATAAGTGTTGCTGTGCTTTAGTGTATTTTTATTCTGACGTTTTGATTCTGGTTAGACTTCTTTCAAGCCACAATGCTCTGAGATGCTTTTGGCTACTTAACCCATTTTGCATATTGTGCCATTTGTGGAATAAAGTAGCCTTTTATTCTTGAAGTTGATTTGAACTCTGAAAGGCAACACCTGAACATCTCACAAAACTGGATAATTATGGCTGATTGTGTTTTTCAGGTATAGGTCACGGGAAATTCATTTGGGGTAAAGTATGTACAAAGCTAAGAAATATGCAGATTTTCTGTTGTAGGATTGTGTAAAAATTATTTACAGTTAATACTTGCATAAAGGTTAGAAAGGTTGATGAAGTGATATTTAGTTTTGCTTTACTATTCACTGCATGTCAGAATGTAATTATGACTGATTCATGAAACTGTCTTAGAAACGAACCATCTTTATTAAAATGCTGATCAAGATAAGAGCTGACAGTAATAAAGAATAGAACATTTTAGTCTTATTGCTTTTGAATGATTGCTAATTACCCCAGAGGTCATGTATAGTGCTTGGTAGGATTCATTGACATTACTTAAGTCTCCTGTTTCAACAACATCTGAGCATGAAGACACAAACTCTGTGCACATCAAACAATAGTTTGGCTAAGTTTTTGAGGCTTCAAGACACCCAAGAAATCTTTTTCTGTTACAGTGAGCGTAGCTTCTCTCTCCCCCTCAGACGTATTGTCTATTAGGGGTTCTTATTACAATATTCTTTCCTATTGACTGTCTACACTTCCCCCATTTTTGAAAAAATTGACTTCGGAGAGAAAAAGGGAGAGGGAGAGATGGAAACATCAATGATGAAAGAGAATGATCGATTGGGTGCCTCCTGCACACCCCCTACTGGGGATCAAACCTGCAGCCTGGCATGTGCCCTGACAGCGATGGGAACCACGGGAACCACGGAGTCCTGGTTCATGGGTCAGCGCTCAACCACTGAGCAACCCCAGATAGACTGTCCTTCCCAAAATTAAGTGGGTGTTAAATAGTAAACATAGCTTGTTAAAACAATGTCCTCTTCAAATAAATATATACACGATAGAAAATTAATAAGAACTTTGTTATGACTTTTGTTTTCTTTATTTGGATGTATTACTGCCATCACGGGTTTGATAATCATATTTTTTATTTTGTTTTTCTTTACTAGAATGAAGCAGGGATTTCTTGGGGAAAACTGGACAAGGCTTAGAAGGGAGAAGTGGAGGACAGAAAAATAAAGCTAAAAATGGTTCCAGTGTATGTAGGAGAAGTTACCTGACACGAACTCAATAAGTTATGAATAGTGAGAGCTAAAATATAGAACAGAGAATTTGTAGAAACTCTTTTTGAGGGGCTAAAGGTAGTAGGAAAGGTTCTGGACTCTTAAGTTATAACCAGAAGTTAGGAGAGCCTGTTTAACAATGAGGAATATCCTCATTGTATTGGAAGGCAAAATGCAAACAGAAGGTTATACGTGTCAGACATGTTATAATTTGGGGAGTGCCTGGAAATAAGGATAATCTTTTAAACTCTTTAACAACTGGTGTGGCTTTGACAGACCAGTTAGATGCTGGGCTGCCAACAGCCAGTCATGCCGTACTAGTGTGTGCTAGTGAGCACTAGCTTTGCCTTTAGATGAAAGTGTATGTGTGTGTGTTTACTCACAGGATGTCAGACTTTGAAGGAGCCTTAGAAACATTTATCCCACCTTTTTGTTGTATAGTGGAGGTAATTGAGGCTCACACCTAAGATAATCTTGCCTAAGATCACCCAGCTATGGCAGAGCCAGGTATGGAACCCAAATTTCCTGCTTTTTATTGAAAGTTCTTTCTACCAAACCATGTTGTACAGTGTGTGTGTGTGTGTGTGTGTGTGTGTGTGTGTGTGTGTGTGTGTATGCATGCACACGTGTATTTTAACACTGAATAGTCATTGTATTTATATGTTATTTTACTGTCTTGGGGTAGAATTAATTACATTTTCAATTGCTTTTATCAATAAGGAACTCTTTATTTTTCTTTTATAAGGTATAACCTACCTTATTAGTCTATCTTTAGCCATAAACAATAAGTTAAATGTAGTGATATCCAAATCTCGTTTTAGCTAATAGCTTAGAATTTTCTCTTTAGATCTTTTATTAGAGATAAGAATACGTTGCAAGATTTACTGAATTCATCTTCTTTCTCTTCCTCTTTTCAGCTTCAGATAAAAGTGCTAATGAACAGTGAAATGACAAAAAGTTGAGCAAATATAATGAAATAGTATAACCAGAGTTTAGGATATTTATAAACGCTCTCCTGGATACTGAAAGTCTTACTAACAAAGCCTCTGAAACTAAACTATTATTTTTTAAGTTAAATATTTTATTGAGATTTAGTTTTACTTTATTATTCCAGAAGTTGTGATTATAGTTAAATGAATCACATACATTATAGACTTTGTGTATTTATAGAATGGTTATACTTTTTTTTAGATAGCAAAGTTATTGTTTACCTCTGATTATTTGTGTAAAAGAAGGAAAAATCTTGTGAATAAATTTACTGGATTTTGAAAACAATAGATATTTAAAGCGGCATATATGGTGGGAAGTTCCTGATAGTCTGTAGATGAATTCACAGTTCCTTTTGTGGGAAAAACAATGAAAATGTACAGGAGCTGCAGTTATGTTTTGGTGGCATAGTTATAAACAAGATTGTTTTAAAAAAAATCAAATTAGACTTTATCAAACAAAAAATTTTGCTGTTCAAAGGACAACATTATGAAACTACAAATACAAGTCACAAACAGAGAAGAAATACCTTGCAGAACTTTCCTCTGACAGGACTTGTATTCAAATTACAAAAAGAGCTCTTACAGCTCAATAAAAAAGTTAAAAATGAACAAAATATATGAACTGACACTTCACAAAAGAAATACGCAAACGGGCTAATAAGCACAGGTATAGATGCTCAACATATCACTCATTAGGGAAATGCAAATTATCCTTCAGAAGTAAAATAAAATTATCCCGAGGTAAATAAAAACTGAGGAAGTTTATCATTACTAAATTTGCCTCTCAAGAAATGCTTAAAGAAATTCTTTAAACTGAAATGAAAAATGCCATGTGATATCATTTATATGTGCAATCTAAAAAAGCTGAGCTCATAGAGAGCTAGAAAAAAATGTATCTTTTCAAATATTTTTCTGCATATTTACATATACATCTGTCTATGTGCACAAACATGTAGTTATGTCATAAATTAATAGAATAATAGTTTCATTTTGAATTGTGCATTTATCCCTTGGAGATATCCTGGAGACCTTTTGATATTAGATATAACTCTTTTTTTAAAAATAGTTGCTTTCTATATCACAGTATGGCTGCACTATAATTTTTAAAAAATATATAATTTATTGATTTCAGATAGGAAAGGAGAGGGAGAGATAGAAACATCAATGATGAGAGAGAATCATTGATCAGCATGCCCCACACTGAGGATGGAGCCCGAAACCCAGACATATGCCCTGACTGGGAATTGAATTGCAACCTCCCAGTTCATAGATCAACGCTCAACCACTGAGCCACACTGGCCAGGCTGCACTATAATTTTTAAACTATTTTTTGTAAACTTAGGTTTATTCTAGTTTTTACTTTAAAAATAATGCTTTAAAAAACCTACTTGTAAATAGATTTTTAGTTACATGAGTCAGTGTTTCTGTAAGATAGATTTCTAGAAATGGAGTTTCTATGTCAAAAGTTCTATACAATTAATGATTTAAAAAATTTTGTCAAATTACTCTTTACTTGTGTATTAGCTAACATTAAAATTTTAATGGTGGAACTAAATTTCTAAATAGTAAGATGATATTTTTTTAAGAAGCCACATTAACCCTTCTAGAACACAGTGGAGTATTAATAAATGACAAGAAATCACGTGGAGTTGAGGTATGAAGCTGTGGAATTTTTTTTTGGATACTTGAGGCGCAGTGCACAAAATACATGTATGGATAGGTTTCGATCTCCAGTAGGGGGCTTGCAGGAAGCAGCTGATCGATAATGTTCCTCTCTCATTGATGTTTCTATCTATCACTTTCCCTTCCTCTCTCTAAAAATCAACAAAACACATTTTAAAAAAATTTATAAAACCAATCAGTTGAATATTGTAAAAGAGAAAACTTCAGTAATTTGATTCCTTAAATCCCTATTTAATATAATCACGTAGGTAAGATGTAAAACTTTGATTTATGTTTGGTGGCTTTTTTCTTTTTTCCCCCAAATTTTCTATAGTAAGCAATATTATTTTTAAAATAAAGAGTATTTAAGGTAGGCAAATCTTTATTATTTTAATTCTTGTTTATGTTGACGTTGATATATTGTGGTTTTAGAGGATTTTCCTCCACAATATTTATTGTTCTTTTGTTCTAACTGGGAAGGAAAAAGTCAGAGTAGAAGCTATATAAAGATATTTTTGTGAGATGGTTATTATTCTAACGGTATTATTCAAAATTGCTAAAAATACACACAATAGGTCTTAAGGAAAATGCAAACTGCTGGAATATGCTTCTTTTAGTAGCACATTTTTCTTTCCAAAGTCAAAGGCCTTTGACTCTTGAGTGTGCTCCCAGGAGTGTGCTAACCTCCCTCCTTTTTCTCCCCAAGCTTCCTAATTTCATTTTTAGAGTGTGTAATTGTATTTGTCCTTTGTGTACATAAATAAGCTATTTTAAAATAAATTTTGTTTGGTAGCTGATTAGTTTTATGCATTTGAATTGGTTGATGATAAGAGGTCACAGGTCTTGTAATATTCCTGGAAATTAGGAAATTACTTAAGAGATAATGTCCTTTGACTAGATTCATCCTCAACTTGGAAATAGCTTAGCGTTCACCCTTCTCTAACCTTCTGCAAAGTGTTTTGAAGACTCTGGTTTGAGTGAATAAAATCTGAAAATTGGAGGTTTGTTTTTTTAAACTGAGTATTATTATTTTCCAGACAATTATGATCTAACATTTAAGGGCTTTGGTTACAGTTCCTTTGCTGCTGATTAGGTATTCCTGGGTGGTGATTAGTGAATGTACAAATGCAATCATTTGGTAGGGCTTAATCACTCATATGAGAGGGAAGTAAGTTACCCAGAAAGTGAAACTGAAGCTTGTATAGCTTCCATTAACCTTATTATTTTTTTTAATAGAACAAAAAAGAGAAGAAAAAAATGTTGACTAAATTAGAAATATTGAGCCATGTAAGATAAGTTGTGGTTTAAAAGAAAGAGAACATTGGGAAATATATGAACAAATTGCTGTACTATTTATTTATTACTAGAGTCCCGTTGCATGATATTTGTGCAAGAATAGGCCTTCCTTCCATTGGCTTTGCTCCTGGTCACCCGGGAGCCTGCAAGTCCTCACTCCCAGCCAGAGCATCACTCCTGTAGCTCCCTCCCGCTCTGTGACTGCATATGCAAATTAACCCACCATCTTTGTTGGGTAAATTTGCATACCCACTCCTGATTGGATTTGGGTGTAGTGGAGGCATGGTCAATTTACATGTTTGTCTATTATTAGGTAAGATATTGTCTATGGTACAAGTAGCTTATGAATAATTGGTCCTTACATACCAGGATAGATTTCAGAGAGAGAGAGAGAGGAAGGGACAGGGAGAGAAGTGCTATTAGCAAGTTCCCCTCCTTTCTTTGTACTGGATGACTGAGCACCCACAATTATAGCATGGGCAAGGGGGAGGAAGTATTTTTTCCCCAGTTTAGTACTTTACTCAAGGCTGAGAAGAAAAGAGATATATGACTATACCTTTTATTCTTTATTTTTAAAATTTTTTTTATTGTTTAAAGTATTACATAAAGCAGTGTTTCCCAAAGTGTGGTACGCATACCCCCAGGGGTACAGGAAGAGTTTGGTGGGGGTACGCGTTGCACCGGAGTTTGGTGAGGATATGCACTGCACCGTGCTTAGCTGTGCCTCATTCTATGTTCTCATGAGTCAAGTCAAGACAGTCTTTTGAGGCATGAGATGGTCCTGTGTGCAAATAAATGTTATTTATAATATAACTTTTATTTATATTTTATTAGGAATAATTTTATTTTTCATTTATTATTATTTTGTGTATGTACCAAAAAAATAAAAAATAAATATATTTTGATTGTTATTAAAATACACCCCCTTTTTTTTTTGACGAGGGGTACTCAGAGTTACGAAAATTTTAGAAGGGGTACACATATGCCAAAAGTTTGGGAAACACTGACATACAGTATTACATATGTCTCCTTTCCCCCGCTTGACCTCTCCCTGGCCACCCCACCTCTGCACATGCCCTCACCTTCTTAGTGTCTGTGTCCATTGGTTATACATATATGCATTAATACCAGTCCTTTGGTTGATCTCTTACCCTCCTCCCCCTTCCTCTACCTTCCCTCTGAAGTCTGATGGTCTGTTTGATGCTTCTCTGTCTCTGGATCTATTTTTGTTCATGAGTTTATATTGTTCATTATATTTCACAAATGAGTGAGATCATGTGATATTTTTCTTCCTCCAACTGGCTTATTTCACTTAGTGTAATGTTCTCCAGGCCAATCCATGCTTTTGCAAATGGTAAGAGTTCTCTCTCTCTTTTTTTTTTTTTTTTACAGCAGCATAGTATTCCATTATGTAGATGTACCACAGTTTCAGAGAGGACGGGCGAAGGAGAGAGAGATAGAAACATCAATGATGAGAGAGAATTGTTGATTGGCTGCCTCCTGTACACTTCCCGCTGGGTATCGAGCCCATAACTTGGGCATGTGCTCTTAACCAGAATTGAACCTGGGACTCTTCAATAAACAGGCTGATGCTTTATCC
Source organism: Vespertilio murinus (assembly GCA_963924515.1). Lineage (NCBI taxonomy): Eukaryota > Metazoa > Chordata > Mammalia > Chiroptera > Vespertilionidae > Vespertilio > Vespertilio murinus. Next base: position 166,250,424 of record OZ004705.1, read on the forward strand.
ACTGAACCAACCAGCTGAGGCCTTATGATTTTCTTAATAACACTAAAGGCCCGGAGAATGAAATTCACGCACTGGGGGAGGGTGTCCCTCAGCCCAGCCTTCACCCTTTCCAATCTGGAACCCTCTGGGGATGTCCAACCACCAGTTTAGGCCTGATCCCTGTGGGCAGTTGGATATCCCTCTCACAATCCAGGACTGCTGGCTCCCAACTGCTTGCCTGCCTGCCTTTCTGATTGCCTCTAACTGCTTCTGCCTGCCAGCTTGATCACCCCCTAACCACTCCCCTACCAGCCTGATTGATGCCTAACTGCTCCCCTGCCAGCCTGGACATCCCCCGAGGGGTCCCAGATTGGAGAGGGTGCAGGCTGGGCTGAGTCCTTGCATAGCTGTACACACCTCCAGTGTACAGATTTCATGCACCAGGCCTCTAGTAAAAATATATTTTGAAAAAAAACTACCAATGAAATAAGATTACACACCAACTGCCCTCCCCTGCAGGCTTAATCACCCTCAACTGCCCTCCCTTGCAGACCTGGTTCCTCCCAACTGCCCTCCCCTGCTGGCCATCTTTGATCACATGAAGGCAGCCATCTTGTGTGTTGGAGTGATAGTCAATTTGCATATTACTCTTTTGTTAGATAAGATAGAGGGCTGGTGCATGGGTGGGGGCCAGCTTGTTTGCCCTGAAGGGTGTCTTGGATCAGTGTGGGGGTTCCCTTGGGGTATCGGACAGCCTGGGCAAGGGGCTTGTGATGGTTTGCAGGCTGGCCATGCCCCCTGGCAATCCAAGCAGAGGCCCTGGTATCTGGGATTTATTTATCTTCTATAATTGAAACTTTGTAGCCTTGAGCAGAGGCCAAAGTAGGTGGAAAGCTTGGCTTTCTCCATTGCCAGGAAAACCCAAGCTGCCTGCTCACTCTGTGGCTGTAGCCATTTTTGTTGGGATTTATCTTCTACAGTTGACACTTTGTAGCCTTGAATGGAGTCCAGGGCCAGCCAGGGTGTGCTGGAGGATTGGCTTCCTCCGTTGCTGGTGAAACCCAAAGCCACCTGCTCTCTTTGTGGCCTCAACCATCTTGGTTGGGTTAATTTGCATACATACTTCTGATTGGCTGGGGCATGGCTTGTGGGTGTAGTGGAGGTACGGTCAATTTGCACATTACTGTTTTATTAGATAGGATTTTCTCTAGCTTACTTAGTAATAAAAGTAAAGCATGTGATATATAGTAGCTTACAAAATATGTGTCCATTGGCTATTTTTGTTTATTTTTGTTAAGGCTTCCAAACAATAGTTGGTTATTAGTAATTAAGTTGCTGGGGAGTCAGTTACCGTATATGTGGATTTTGGACTGTGTGTGGGATCAGTATCCCTAACACCTTTGTTGTTCACGGTTCAACTGTATAAATCAAACTGTTGTATTTACTTCAGCCTTCCAGCTAAGACTTCTGGCTCTTCATCCCTAGGGTGATGAACTGTCCCCATTTGCCCAGAACTGTCCTGATACCAGCACTGAAAGTCCTGCATCCAGTAAAACCCCTCAGTCCCAGGGGGATGGTTGATCACCCTATTTTACTTCCCTGAACCTTTAGCAGCTGCAGGGTGGGAGGAGGAGAAACACATTCACTGCCACTGTGTACGGTCTCTTCCCTGTAGTGCAGATGAGAAACAGCCCAAAATCCTTGCATAGCTGTACACCCCAGGATGCAATTTCAGGGAAGAAGATATTGCTACATCTCACATGTGCCCAGATATTACTGTTCTGATTATCCATTGCTGCGTAACAAATGACCATAAAATTTAGAGGCTTATGACAATGCTACTTCGTTATCTCTTCTGGTTTTTGTGGATCAGGGATTTGTGAAACCCTCAGCTGGCAATTCTGGCTCCCTCAGTACCCTAGTGGCTACAACTGGAACAGCTGGGGACAGCTGGGGACTCTGGTCAGACACCTCTCTGTACATGTCATCTCAGGCCCGTCCAGGTCAGCTATGGTAAGGGCCATTCCAAGCTCTCTTAGGGCACTGGTGCCTCCACACAGTTTGATATTTACTGACAGTTCAGGGTTCAAGAGAAGTGTTCCAGCCACCAAGTAAGAAGCTGCCTTGAATGTCATCTAGGATATTGCATAACATCATTTTCACCACAGTTACAGGATTCAAGGGAGGGGAACACAGATCTCACTTCTTGGTGGCTAATATCAATGGCCCATCATGCTGGGAGTGAGAGATCATTGCAGCCATCTTTGGAAAATACAACTCGCCACAATCACCTTGGCCCCAAAATGCAGTTTTTCATTAATACTAGTAAGAGTAGTGAAGTTGTTAAAAATACATTTTTTTCCTCATAAATTTTCATAAAGCAATTTTCATTTTGAATGAAAATGAAAAGATCAGCCTGTAAATGTTTCTTGAATTGTTTTGAAATCTCTTGCTCACCATTTGGACTGAATAACTATCCCTATCTATCTATCTATCTATCTGATACATATCCCTTTCAAAATAAAGCCAACTGACCAAGATAAATGTAGCAAAAGTTCATAGGCTTCTGTAGTAAGAGTTTTAGGGTGTATGCAATTTGTCCGTACACATAAGCACCCTGAGGAGGAGAGCATAGAAAGGGAAGAGTAATTGGGAGGAGAGAAGGACATCGGTGGCACAGGCTGACTCAGGTTGGAGGGAGGTGCCCCCTGCAGGAAAGAGCTCTGAAGACTTTGATGGCTGGAGAGGGAACTAAGGTCAAGGGCAGAAGCATTTTGAAGTGAAGGGCAGGAGCACATATAGCATCACTTGAGTATGGTCATCTGGTTTAAAATGTGAATGCTAACATTCTGGCCCAACTTGCTTAGATTGTCTCTCTCTATTTCGATAGTAAGACCCATGAGTTATTGTTTTTGATTGACTCTAGCTTCTTACTATTGAACAATGGAAATCGGGATTTTAAAAAAAATGAAGCAGTTACATGGGGGATTTGCCGACAGCATTGTTTTCACAAAGTTTCAGGAAGGCATGCTGCAAATCTTAATTTTTTAAACATTTTTTTGGCTTGATATACCAATATATTTAATATTCAAGTTTTGTGATTCTTACATGAGTTCTGTTGTTGTCCTAAACTCATTATTTTGTTGAGAGAGAAAAAAAAGATATGAGAAAGATTATAATTCTAAGCCACCCCTTGATTGAAAAGATGTCGTCTGTGTTTGATCGTAGGAGTACTGCAATACGGTCCAGCTGGACTCTGGGATAGATTACCGGAAAAGGGAGCTTCCGGCTGCAGGGAAGCTCTACTACCTGTAAGTGTGTTCTTGTGTATGTGTTAATTTTGTAAGTTTGCTATCTAATAATTAATCAGGAAAGGATCAGAAAAATAAGCAGGTTAGTTATTAGAAGGGGAATGGCTAGTTTTAAAGCCTGTGATTTTTAAAATACAAGGTGTTACAATATTAACTACTTTAAACTGTTTTTTGCTATCCACATTTGCATGATTTATCATGTGTGATTGGATGAAACCCTAATTAGTTTTTGGGGGGAGGAGTGATGACAGATGGTTAGGAAGTAATGAGTATCCTCTTATAAGACACTCTAGTGTTAAGAGAATATCCTTATTGTGCTAAAGTAATTAATTATTTGTGGACATCTTCTGCCAAATGTGCCATTTCCATTTCCCGAAAATTGTTTTATTTTGTCAGACAACCTGTTTGTATTTATCATTGTTGATTGACTCCCATACGTAACTATGTAAAACATATATACACAAGTATGATTGAATATGCATTTTGTCTTTTAAAAGCTAAAACTTTCCTTTGTAGGACCAATTTATAAATAATACATATCTTAAGCATGTGCAGTTAATGCTGGAAAACATAGTTAGTTTTAAAATGTTATTTGTGAGAAGCTGAAAAGGAAAAAGCGCTTTACAAATGCAAACTGTTGTTTCGTGTATGCTGTCAGTGTTAGGCACATTGTAGGTTCTCGGTAAATAAATCTGTCTAAGGCAGCAATTTCAACCTTTTTCATCTCATGGCACATGTAAACTAATTACTAACATTCTGCGGCACATCACAAAATATGTTATTTTTTGCTGATCTGACAAAAAAGATATATATATATATATATATATATATATATATATATATATATATATACTATATATATATATATATCCCCATTTATACCAGGCAGCCATTATTATGTTGGCTGTTGTCATTTCTTTTTCTTTTTTTAAAAATTTATTTTTATTGATTATGGTATCACATAATTGTCCTTATCCCCCATTCCCATCCCAGACCCCTCCCTACATATCCCCCCCCCCCTGTTGTCCATGGCCACTGGCTAGGCCCATGTGCATGCACACAGGTCCATTAGTTGATCTCTTCCCCTTACCCCCGCCCTCCCCTATTTTCCCTCTGAGGTTTGAGAGTCTGATTGCTGCTTCTCTTTCTCTGGGTCTATTTTTATTCACAGTCTATGTTGTTCATTATTTCCTTTAGATGTGTGAGGTCATGTGATCCAAGAAATACCCTTGTAAGAACCTAAATTGCCACAAGCCTTAATGGTTATGCTGAGAGGCAAATGAATCAGTCTGTAGTGAGTTCCTTTCTGGGCCAACAGTTCTTTTGAGTCCCAATTTCAATGTCAAATAGTTCCTTATGTGTACATGTCAGCCATGCTATTTCAGATCTGGTTGGTGGACAAATGGTGCTAATGCAGGTCCGACTGTCTCTGGTTTGGCCCTGGGCACCCTTCAGCAACACGCAACTGCTGTCTACTGGTATGGTGGGGCGTCGTCAGCATCTTCCATCTCTGAATTGTGTCTCTTCTGTCTTCATGGCTGGAGCACTTCTGTCTATTCCTCTCTGTTACCGCATTCCAGATAGTCTCGGAGTTGTTTTCTGAAAATATACAAACATATTCTCGACCAAAAGTTAATAAAAGGATATTCTCTTTAAATTTGACTTGGGATTCTTTTTCATTCCCCCATCCCTACCCCAAATAATTTTCCTCTGGCTTATTTTGATACCATGTGTGTATTTTTATGGGTATCTTGCTGTTTGTTGTCATTTCTTTTTACTTGACAATCTAAGGGAAAAGCGGTCAGTGCCCCTGACTAAATAGTCAGGTATTACATGTTTTAAAAATTCTTGTGACACATTCATGTGCCACAGCACATGGTTGAAAATTGCTGGTTAAGGGCTAATTGTGACTTAACTCAAAGGCATGTTTCTGCTAATTTAAATTTTGATGACAATGTGCATATGAAAGGCTCAGAAAGTTCTCATCTCTGCCACCTTGTAAGCAGAAGCACTTTACTGCTTTTGAAGCAGAAATTAGCTAGAAAATCACATAATTAAAATTGCATACTTTACAGTGTACCAAGGGAACTATTTCAGTTTATTATTCAGATTCTGATGATTATTTATAGGAGGTTCTTCATCTGCCCTTAAGTACTTTGTCTTTAAAGCACATTATAATTTTTAAAAACTCTTATAGCACTTTTTTCTGCTTTAACTTAGTACTCTCTCCCCCTCCCCCCAATGCCCAGCCTCTTTTATATTTGTGTTTTCTGGGCTTTTTATTATTCTGATATTCTTGATTCTTAGCTACTTATTTTTGCTGCTCCAGATGAAATTTCTTCTTCTCCTTCTCCTCCTCTTCCAATTCCTCCTCCATCTTGTCTTTTATTTTTCAAATAAGTGAATTCTTATTCCCTTTTTTTCCCTCACAAAATGTATCCATATGTGGAAGAATTAAAACATTTTTCTAATGGGAAGTTCCCTAAGTAAATATGGCATTCTAGGTTTAAATTGTGGTATTTGCTTCATAGTGCCAGAGAGGTCTGAGTGGGATTTACAGGAGGTAGAAAGGCTGCTTTTGCTTGGAGCATAGCTATTTCCTCTCTGACCTACCTTGTGTTGCCCCTTCCACTGCCTGATAAAAGTAACACAATTCTAAAACAGTGAAATGCAGATTGTGCTTAGGTTAAAACATGTCCTGGAAGAAAAAATAATTTGACAACATCTTAGTCCAGGAAACTAGAATTTACAAAGGATTTCATGAAACTCTGGAGCAGCTTTCTAAAAAAAAATAAAATAAAATCATTTAATCCACAAGGAAGATAGATTTGGTCACAAATTTAACATTAAAAGTGTTTTCATCAACCCTGGCCAGTGTGGCTCAGTTGGTTGGGCATCGGCTCATGTACCAAAGAGCTGCTGGTTTGATTCCCAATCAGGGCTGATACCTGGGTTGATGGCTCTGTCCCTGGTATGAGGCCTACAGGAGGCAACCGATGGATGTTTCTCTCTCTCATCAATATTTCTCTTTTCCTCTCTCACTAAGAAATCAATAAAATAAAAAATGCTTAAAAGAGGGGGGGGGCCTTCATCATAGTTTGGTAACTAAGATGCGAGAGCCTGGGGGTATACCTCAGTCAGAGGATAAGGCAGATATGTTTCCCAAAAGAGAATTAGGAATTAAAATTATCTCAGAAGTGGAAGAATAATATTAGATACCAAGATAGGTCCCTAGGGATATAATTTACATTGCTTTACACGAGCCCTTGGATAGAATTTCTTTTAAGGAAGAGTAAAAGAAAAATTCCTGGGTCATAGTAATTTCTGATGTAGTTAGATTTCTTCTTATTTTCTTCTTATAGGAAAACAATTTTTCCCCATGACATATTTTAATGTGCTATGCTATATATTGCCCTATTAAAGCATATATTTATTTTATTACCCTCTGCTTAAATATCTGTTGGTTCCTGAATATGCATGTCCAAGCTACCTCTTGTCAATTTTACTAGCACCCCAGTGGCCTATAAAGAAAAAATTTCTAGCTTCTCTCCAGGGGAATACCAGTTACTATCTCAGAATTTCATATAAGCAAAATCTCATATATGATCATAAACTAAAAAAAAATATTAATTAACTCAGTATTTTATTAGTCTAACTTTCCAAAGCCAATTAAAAATGTCCCCAAACACAATTCAAATAATATCAAGAATAATCATAGATTTTTTTAATTACCTAAAAAGTTGACATGGAACAATTTCTCTGATTTATAGTATTGTCTGATTTACACAAGAACTAATTCATACAAGGCATTGTATGTTTGTGTGTAATCTTATTTCATTGGTAGTTTTTCAAAATATATTTTTACAAGAGGCCCAGTGCATGAAATCTGTGCACTGGAGGGATATCCCTCAGCCCAGCCTGCACCCTCTTCAATCTGGGACCCCTTGGGGGATGTCCAACTGCCAGTTTAGGCTTGATCCCTGTGGGCAGTTGGATATCCCTCTCACAATCCAGGACTGCTGGCTCCCAACCTGCTTGCCTGCCTGCCTGCCAGCCTGATCACCCCCTAACCACTACCCTGCCAGCCTGATTGCCAACTAACTGCCCTCCCCTGCCAGCCTAGTAGTCCCCAACTGCCTTCCCTTGTATGCCTGGTCCCCCCCAACTTCCCTCTCCTGCAGGCCTGGTTGCCCCAACTGTCCTCCCCTATAGGCCTGGTCCCCCCCAACTGCCCTCCCCTGCAGGCCTGGTACCCCCCAACTGCCCTCTCCTGCTGGCCTGGTCATCCCTAACTGCCCTCCCCTGCCTGCCATCTTGTGACCACATGGGAGCGCCCCTCTTGTGCAAAGGTGTGATAGTCAATTTGAATATTACCTCTTTATTATATAGGATTGATTTCAGAGAGGAAGGGATAGGGAGAGAGAGATGGAAACATCAATGATGAGAGATCATTGGTCAGCTGCCTGCTTCCTGCACACCGCCCCTGAGGATTGAGCCCGCAACCTGAGCATGAGCCCTGACTGGGAATCAAATCATGACCTTCTAGTTCATAGGTCAACATTCAACCACTGAACCACACCAGGCAGGCATTTCATTGGTTTTATATCACATTACATTTAGAAATTTCTGCATACCAGATGTTTATAGCCTGTCCCAAGAAGGTTTCAATCTCATATAAAACAACCCAGAGAATTTAAATTAAATTACAAACCACAAGTTACAAACCACAGCAAGTTATGAACCACAGCAAGCTTGAGTGCAAATATCCAAACTTTTACATAAAATATCTCATGATTGTCCAGTTTTTCATTCTGCTGTAACCATGAGATGAGCACAAAGTCATTTTCTTGCTGGTTGCTTGGTGGATTGGGTTCAGTAGTAGACCCCTATGTGAAGAATATAGTTTGCTTAAATCCAAACAGGTCATCCAAGCCCATCTCTGAGACTACGGTTGCTAAGCAACCTTTTCCATGGGATGGATAAGAATATTCCTGTAAGATATACAGTATATTGCAGCCTCATTAAAGTGGCACCATCTTGTGGGGCCATCCAATATATTTCAACTGAGCTGGATCAGTTAGAAAATGGATTTCTCTTCAGGAACCTTACCACTGAGAAAACACACACCCTTTTAAGGCTACTCTATGAGGCACTTGTGGATTGTAAGAAAAGTGGTGCTACTTCAAAAGCCATGGTAGAATTGCTAGGAAGTTACACGGAGGACAGTGCTTCCCAGGCTTGCATTGATGCCCACAGGTGTATTGTACGAGCATTGAAAGATCCAAATGCATTTCCTTTTGACCATCTTCTTACTTGAAAGCCAGTCAAGTTTTAGAAGGTGAACTTATTCATGATCTTTTAACCATTTTTGTGAATGCTAACTTGACATCATATATCAAGTTTTATCAGAATAATAAAGATCTCAGAGACGCACTTGGACTAGTACATGAACAGAATATGGCAAAAATGAGACTACTTACTTATATGGGAATGGCAGTGAAAAATAAATAATTTTTTTCTTTATGCAATGCAAAAGGAACTTTAGATCGGAGCTGATGATATTGAAGCATTTATTATTGATTGCCATGAAAACAAAAGTGGTCTACTGCAAAACTGTTCAAACCCAGCGAAAAGTAGTTGTCAGTCACGGTAGACATCGGACATTTGGAAAACATCAATGGCAACAACTGTACGACACACTTAATGCCTGGAAACAAAACCTGAACAGAGTGAAAAATAGCCTTTTGAGTCTTTCTGATACCTGAATTTTTATGCCATATTTTTTTTTTCTAGTCTGATGGGGATTCTTTTATATGTAACTTTCTGTCTTTCTCTGGCTGCTTTTAAAATTCTGACTTTGTCGTTGGTGTTTGCCAATTTAATTATAATGTGCCTTGGAGTCGGTCTTTTGGGATTCATTTTGCTTGGGAGTCTGTGAGCTTCTTGGATTTGTGTGTGTTTTTTCTTTTCTATCTCAGGAAAGTTTTCTGTCATTATTTCTTGAAACAGGTTTTCTATGCCTTCATCACTTTCCTTTCCTTCTGGAACCCCTATTATTCTAATATTGTTTTGTTTTGTATTGTCCCAAAGTTCCCTTAGGCTCTCCCCTTGCTTTTTAATTTTTTTTTCTAGAAGCTGATCTAATTGGGTATTTTTTTCCATCTTGTCTTCTAGCTCACTGATTCGGTTCTCTGCTTCTTCTAGTCTACTCTTGATCCTTTCTATTGAGTTCTTTACAGGAGCAATGTCATTTTTCTTTTCTTCTTGATTCATTTTCATTTCCTCTTGGTTCTTCTTCATTTCCTCTTGGTTTTTACTCATATTGTCAAATTTGTTTTCCATTCTTTTTAGCCATCTTATGATCATTTCTCTGAATTCTTGCTCTGATAGGTTGCTTGTCTCTAATTCGTTTATTTCCTTTTCTGGTGATGCCTGCTTTTCTTTCATTTGTGGATTGTTTCTTTGTCTCCCCATGGTCTCTCTTTTCAGGATGTCTGGTCATGTAGTCCTCTCTCTCCTTTCCGTGGGTGATTGAAGAACTCCCTTGAATCCACATGTTTGCACTGATTCGGGCATCAGAGCTGTTCAGTAGTCTCCACTCTTGTGGGTTTTTCAAGCCTCAGATAAGATCCACTTTTCCTTGCAAGATGGAGTAGTTTTCCCTCTTGATTTTGGTAATTTAGTATTTTCTCTTTTCCTTGGAATATCTGGCTAAAGGTTTTATTGATTTACTATATTATTTTCTATTCTCTTTCTAATTCTTATTATTTTCTTCTCTCCACTTGTTTTAGGATTATTTTTCTCTTTTTTTCATTGTGGAAAGTTAACTTGTTGGTTTGAGATTTTTCTTCTTTTTTAATGTAGGCATTTAAGTTATAAAATTCCCTGTAACACAATTTTAGCTGCATCTCAGAAGTTTGGTATGTTGTGTCTTCATTTTCTTTCTTTAAAAAAAAATATATTTTATTGATATTTTTCAGAGAGGGAGGGAGAGAAATAGAGAGCTAGATACGTCAATGAGAGAGAAACATCGCCAGCTGCCTCTTGCACACCCCCCACCGGAGATGTGCCCACAACCAATGTACATGCCCTTGGCCGGAATTGAACCCAGGACCTTTCAGTCCGCAGACCGACGCTCTACCACTGAGCCAAACCGGTTTCGGCGTGTCTTCATTTTCATTTTTCTCAAAGTATTTTCTAATTACCCTTTTGATAGTTTTTTGACTCTTTGGTTATTTAGGTGTGCTGTTTAATTTCCACATATAAGTGAATGTTTTTAATGTAAGATTTAAATTATTTTAATGGTCTTTTCACCTTTTTTTTTTTTTTTTTTTAGTGAGGAAGTATTTAGTCGTATAAGAAGTATAAAGTAAAAAGTTTCATTCACTTTGAAATGTTTCAAATTCAAAATTAAGTATTGTATGTTGTAAATATCAGTATTGGTAATGAATCTGTATTCTAAGGCCACCTGCAAGGAAAGGGCTGCTATGGGGGGAACTATAGTTTGCTCTCAAAAGTAGATGCACAGTAGTATCTTTCTCATAGGAACACCTGTTGATACTTTGTGAATGAGAAAAACTCTATGACATTACAGACTTATAACTGTACTAGAGGCCTGATGCACAGAATTCATGCATGAGGATGGGGGGGGGGCGTGTCTCTCAGTCCAGTCTGCACCCTCTCCAATCTGGGACCCCTTGAGTGATGTCCGACTGCCTGGTGGGATCAGGCCTAAACTGGCTGCGGACATTCCTCTCACAATCTAGGACTACTGGCTTCCAACTGCTTATCTGCCTGCCTGCCTGATTGCCCCTAACCACTTCTGCCCGCTAGCCTGATCACCCCCTAACCCAGCCATGGGCAAACTATGGCCCATTCGGCTGTTCTATCCGGCCCGTGGAGTCAAAAGAGCGGAGGGTTCTCTTGCTCTCCCCTCCACTCCTTCACCAGCAGCCCAAGATGAGAGTGCCAGCATGATCAGGTTGCTTTTGTTCTGGCCCTCCAGTCCAGTTTAAGAACCCATTGTGGCCCTCGAGTCAAAAAGTTTTCCCACCCCTACCCTACCCACTCCCTTGCCAGCCCAATTGCCCCTAACTGCCCTCCCCTGCTAGCCTGATCACTCCCAACTGCCCTCCCCTGCTGGCCTGGTCACCCCTAACTGCCCTCCCCTGCAGGCCTCAATGTCCCCAGCTACCCTCTCCTGCTATCTCTGTCACCTCTAACTGCCCTCCCCTACTGGCCCATTCACTCCTAACTTCCCTCCCTTGCCAGCCTGGTTGCCCCTAACTGCTCCCCCCCCCCCCCCCCCCCGCTGGTCTGGTCATACCTAATTGCCCTCTCCTGCAAGCCTCCTCTGCAGGCCTAATCACCTCCAACTGTCCTCCCCTCCAGGACTTATTACCCCCAATTATTCTTCCCTGCAAGCCTGGTTATCCCTAACTGCCTTCCCCTGCTGGCCAACATAGTGGCAGTCATCTTTGTCTACATGGGGGTGGCCATTTTGTGTGTTGGAATGATGGTCAATTTGCATATTACCTCTTTATTATATGGAATATTTGTAAAAAACAAGAAACAAAACAACTTTCTACTTTCTATCCTGTAGGTTATAGTCAGGTTGGCTCTTTATTTTATCTGTTAAAATCATAAAAACATCCTATTTGACATAATTTAGATGCACATTTAAATATTTATTATTTTTGTGTTAACTCAAGGACCACTGAATTAAAACTTATTTCAAGGGTTTGAATCACCACCTAAAAAGTGGTACAGCAGCAAAAGAAATTCATCTTGTATAAACTTCGACATCAGGTTCTATCAGTCAGCTCAACACAACTTTTATCTTCTATTCCTTCATTGAACTGTCATTTGACAGTCACAGGATTTGTTTTCTGGGAGGCCAGACAGGACCAGAATAGAGCTGGCCAACCATTTCTAGCTGAACACATTGACAAAGTATTCAATTGTATGGCTATACTCATCTAGTGAAGTGTAAATAGGCTGTGTACACGCTAGGTACATGAATAGATAGCATGTGTATTTATAAAAGTACAGAATAGAATTTTTATATTTCCTTAAAATCCCTATCTTCTTGTTATTTCATCTTCAAATAGATCACATTTATAACTAATAGTCAATCTTCAACAGTAGAAAAGCTGACCTAGAAAAATGTCCTAGGTCATTAGTTGCTCGCTATAACTATTAGTTACTAAAATTCCCTGGCTTCTCTTTCCCAAGTGATGTGACTATCTTCCCCTGGAGAGGAGTTAGAGCTTCTTACTCCCTAGCTTTTTAAAATCTTTTAAAAAATATTCAATCACTATAACCTTTCTGAACTTTTATGAAAAAGAAATATTTTTGGATCTCTAATTTGCAATTCTACATGTTACGTCATTGATTTTTTTTTGTGTGTGTGAGGAAATGCAATATATAAATTTGACAGAAATTTTATGTGGAGTTTGGGACTCAGATGAGAGAGGGGTGTGTGTGTGAAGGTCTGGAATTTGAGAGCAAAAGGTGCTAGATCCCACTTTTTGTATTAAATGCAGGTCAAGATTAATAGGACCAGGTAAGTTACTCTCCAGGCGATTGAGAAGGGTGGGAAATTTAGAGACTGAAATGGATCTCTGAACAGTCAATTAAGCCTTTGAGTGATTGAGAAGAAGATAAATACTAGGACAGAATCCATCCTAACAACTGATTCCGTTATGTAAAACAAGACTACGGGATTTGAAATGCAACCAAGTCTGTTTTATATGAAGGCAAGTATAAACCAACTTAATCTTGGACCTGCCTCCAGCCCCAGATTATGTTTGGTGTGAGCACAAAGAGCTGTACAGCATGAATGCACAAGGAATCAGCAGAGTGAGAAGGCTCACTGCCAGGGAAACTTGGCACAAGAACTCCAAGAGGAAGGGGAAATTTCTCCCGAGTTGAAACAACTTTGGCTCTCTGGAATAGAGAACATGGAGAGAGAGGGACCAGGGAAAGCCAACCCTATTCTACTTGTTGATACCTTAACAAGCTGTTGATTTTTAAAAGGGAACGAAGGGGCAAAGTGTGGGTAGCATTCTCTTCCCCTGAGTCAATCCTAATGAAGTGGGAGGTTCTTGAAGAAATTAATTTCCATTTAAATTCATGTGTGACCCTCTTCTAGAAGCCTCCACTTGTTTGGGAATTTTTGTTGAGAATTTCAAACGATCTGGCAATAATGAGGCCTTTTTTTTTTTTTTTTTTTTTTTTTTTTTTTACGTGTTCTATTTCTTGAGTCTTGAGTCTTGGTTTTATGTTGAATGCCTGATTTTAGCTGTTGAAATTCTTCAAAATTAGGAGCGCCCGGATAGCTCATTCGGTAGAGCATCAAAATTAGATTGGCTGGTTACTTTCTTCTCTGTATACTAATATGATTTGGAAACATAAATCATGATTCTCATACTTTTAAAGCAGCCAGACTTTTAATCCAGGAAACTGTACTCATAGGATTTCTGGTAACAAAATAGTGGTTGATTCCAGGGATTTTTTGACTTAAAGACACAGTGGTACTCCTCAACAGAAAATAGAAGCCTGCCCCTCCACTGCCGTTTCTGAGGGGAACAAAAGGTGACCGGAGCGATGGAATTGGAGGACATTATTCAGCCTTACAGATAAAGAGAAAAGGCCTGTTCTCTGCTTGGGCTCCCAACATTCCATCCCCCCACAAGAAGCACATGAAAGGAGTGACTTTGTTTCTTCTTCGGAAATGACTTTAATTCTCATACTGTGCTCAACTTTTTTTTTTTTTTTTTTTTAACATTTTTTTCCTTTATTGGTTAAGGCATTACATATGTGTCCTTATCTCCCCATTACCGCCCTGTCCCCGTCTCCCCCCCCCCCATACCCTCACCCCCCTGGTGTCTGTGTCCATTGGTTTGGCTTATATGCATGCATACAAGTCCTTTGGTTGATCTCTCCCCCTTACCCCCACCATCCCTACCTTCCCTCTGAAGTTTGACTGTCTGATTGATACTTCGCTGTCTCTGGATTGTACTCAACTTTTGATGATCTGTTTTGCATCTTGTCTGCACAGAGGACTACTATACAGTAGCATCTCACTGAGGAGCAGTTACCCAGAATTAGAGGAAGTCACTTAAATTCTTTATCACTAATCAGTTGTAGAAGCTTATGTTTCTCTCCTCATGCAAGGAAAGGGGATACAATTAATAGCATCTGAACTTAATTCCTGTGTTTTCTCCTGATCGTTTTAATGTTACCCAAGTCACTCTGCCTTAAGATCTGCCTCTTTATGGTTAAAATGGAACTACATAAGGCTGAACAGAACATTTTCCCCCCATGCTGTGTGATATGATATTCAGGTAGCCTCAAGAGAAAACTCTGACTTAGCTCCCTTTTACACCAGAAAAAGTCATGTTTAATTTAGTGCCATCTTTAGGCTATAGCTTTTTCATCCAACTGCTATTGACTACCAGGTTTGTCCCTTCTAATTTTATTGGTTGGGCTGGAATATTTTAAATTTATGTTTGTAATTTGAAAATAATTTGAATGACTTTGTATTTTTTAATAATCTATATCCATGTGTATTTTTTTGTACATTTGTTTCCTGAATATGCCTATTGCTGACCTTTGGTCTTGTGTCCCAAACACTTGATTTTTTGTTTTTTTTAAACTAGCTGACCCTGGTTCTTTTTTAGAGTTTCACAGTCATGATTGTATTTCTGAGTACAGATTTGTGTTATTGTTGTTAATCCTCACCAGAAGATATTTTTCCCAGTAATTTTTTAAAGATAGAGTGAAAGGGAGGGGGAGAGAGAGAGAGGAGAGAGAAGCATCAATGTGAGACACATTGATTGGTTGCCTCCTGCACTCTCCCCTACCTACCAACCGACCCATGGGGAATTGGGGGATGGGAGGAGGAGGGAAGAGAAGACCAGGGATTAAACCTGCAGCCCAGGTATGTGCCCTTGACTGGGAATCAAAGCCTGAATTCTTTGGTGCATGGGCTGACACTCTAACCATGGAGCACATTGGGCAGTGCCTCAGTATAGATTTTTAGTGTAAGGTAAGGTTGCTGTATTTTTTCTACTTAAAAAACTCAAGTGATCTTAGATATTTTTTTAAAAATGGATTTAAAAGTTTTATGTATATTATAATCACACTAGAGCCCCATTGCACAAAGATTCGTGCAATAGGCCTTCCTTCCCCTGCCTGCCGGCACTGGTTTTCCTCTGGCACCCGGGACCCATGCCTTTACTCTGGCCACAGTGGAAAAGCCAAGCCTCTTCAGTCTTCAGTTGTCTTAGGTCTTCAGTCTTCAGTTATCTACAGTCTCCAGTCTTCAGTTTTTGCTTGGGCCAGAGCCTTCACTCTACACCCGTGCATGCAAATTAACCCACAAAATTTTGTGTTGGGTTAATTTGCACACTCACTCCTGATTGGTTGGTGGGTGTCATGGAGGTATGGTCAATGTGCATATTTTCCTTTCATTAATGTAGATGCTACTAAGAAAATCCTTCTAGATCACTTAGTGCATTAATTGAATAACATGTATCTTTTTATGCCCCATCCATTTCCAAAACAATTTGAAGCAACTTACATTACAATAATTTATAATACATTTACCATAATCACTAAAATAGAAGATATGGAAAATACCAAGTGTTGGCAAGAATGTGGCACAAGTGGCAACCTCCGTGGTCAGACCTCTCTGCGTGCACTCACTCACATGCAACTGTAGACCCTGCCCGATGCAGCTCCCGGCTCCCTCGAGTATCCCAGTCTCTGAGTCTCCGGGTGCCTTTCTCTATAGTCCAGACTTCACCCGTATGAGCCTGGGTTCACGGGGTTTCGGCTGGGGCTGGGGTTCAGTGCATTCGGGGGCTTCCTTTCACCTCCTGCCAGCCAGGCATTCGGCCACCCTTCCTCTCTGCATGCGAGTGTCTCCTTACCTCAGCGCTTTGCGGCTCCCCCGATTGGTGAGCTTCTCTCCTTTCTGGTTATAGATTTCCCACTCAGCCAGCTTTCCTGTGGTTTTGGATGATGTCCGTTCTGTCTTTTAGTTGTTGTTTTGAAATTGTTGTGTGAGGTGGCAGCTTAGGTGCTGATCTAGGCCGCCATCTTGGTTTCTCCCTGAGGATATGTTTTTATTGAATTTTAGAGAGAAAGGAATGGAGAGAGAAGGGTGGGGGGAGAATATGAATGTGAGAGGAAAACATTATTCGGTTGCCTCCTGTACATGCCCCAACTAGGGATGCAACCTGAAACTTTTTGATGTATGGGAGATGCTCCAACTACCAGAGCCACCTGGCCTAGGGTCTTTCTTTATTCTTTATTTCCTGAGGTTTCATGATAATGTACCTTGGAATGGAACTTTCATTCCATTCTTTGTGCTGGGAAATCAATTTCATTGATTTTTTTTTTTACAGAAAGGAAGGAGAGGGAGAGAGAGATAGAAACATCGATGAGAGAGAAACATTGATCAGCTTCCTCCTGCACACCTCCCACTGGGGATGTGTTCACAACCAAGGTACATGCCCCTGATCGGAATCGAACCTGGGACCTTTCAGTCCATAGGCTGACATTCTATCCACTGAGCCAACCAGTTAGGCTCATTGGACTTTTTCACCTTAGAAAATCATGCCCTTCAGTTTTAGGAAACTTTATTTTTTCTTTCATTTTTTGTCATTTATGTTTGCTTATGTGATTTCTTACCTTTAAATTTGTTTTTTGTCTCTCTAACCTCTCTTTCAGTAGTGTCATTTTATTACCTTAATACGGTTTTATTCAGATGTTGTACAGGGCTTTTTGTAAGTCAAATAGCATTTCTCCTGCAAAGTTAACCATAGCAAATAATGTTCTTATGATCCTTTGAGGAGGAGTGGTTATTACTTGAAATATGGCAATTCCAACACTTCATAATGACTGTGTTCTTAGTTTCATTTTAAAGGCATTTGCTATAGAATTAAGTGCTTGCGTGTTAAATGCCTGCCAGCTAATAATTATATCAAGGGAGAAATTAGTTTGGTTTAGTTTAAGCTTAATCTAAAGATAAAATAATTGTCATACTAGTTTTCTTTTTCCCCCTTTTGTTTACGTACTTATTTATTTATAATTATTTATTGTTTAAAGTATTACATATGTCTCCTTTTCCCCCCATTGACCTGTCCCTGTTCATTCCCACCCCCTCCCCACCCAACACATGCCCTCAACCCCTACTGCCTATGTCCATGGGTTCTGCTTATATGCATGCATACAAGTCCTTTGGTTGATCTCTCACTCTCCCCCTCCCCTGCCTTCCCTCTGAGGTTGGATGGTCTATTTGATGCTTTTATGTCTCTAAATCTAGTTTATTTTATCAGTTTATGTTGTTCATTATATTGCACAAATGAGTGAGATCATGTGATATTTACCTTTCTCTGACTGGCTTATTTTGCTTAGCATAATGCTCTCCAGGTCTATCCATGTAGTTGCAAATGGTAAGACTTCATTCTCTTTACAGCAGCATGGTATTCCATTGTGTAGATGTACCACAGTTTTTAATCCACTCATCTGCTGAAGGGCACTTAGGCTGTTTCCAAATCTTAGCTATTGTAAATTATGCTGCTATGAACATGGTGATGCCTATAACCTTTCTGATTGGTGTTTCTGGTTTCTTGGGATATATTCCTAGAAGTGGGATCACTGGGTCAAATGACAGTTCCATTTTTAATTTTTTGAGGAAACTCCACACTGTTTTCCACAGTGGCTGCACCAGTCTGCATTCCCACCAGCAGTGCATGAAGGTTCCTGTTGCTCCACATCCTTGCCAGCACTTGTTTGCTAATTTGTTGGTGGTAGCCATTCTGACAGGATTGAGATGGTAGCCATTGTGACAGGTACTTCATTGTCGTTTTGATTTGCATCTCTTGGATGATTAGTGACTTTGAGCATGTTTTCATGTCTCTTGGCCTTCTTTCCTCTTTTAAAAAGTGTATATTTAGATCTTTTGCCCATTTTTTGATTGAATTGTTCACCTTCCTTCTGTTAAATTATATGAGTTCCCTATAAATTTTGGAAATTAGGCCCTCATTGGATATAACATTGGCAATTATGTTCTCCCATGCAGTGGGCTTTCTTGTTATTTTGTTGATGGTTTATTTTGCTCTGCAGAAGGTTTTTATTTTGATGTAGTAGACAAAAAGACTCAGTCTTTTTTTAATTTCGTATGAATTTTTGGAGAGTTTGTTCTAGGTCTGTAAAATATACTGTTGGTAATTTAATGGGAATTGCATTGCATCTATAGATTGCTTCGGGTAATATGGGCATTTTTATGATGTTGATTCTACCAATCCATGAGCATGGTATATTTTTTCACTTGTTTATATCTTCCACTATCTCTCTTTTCAACCGTCCTATAATTTTCCGAGTACAGATAGATCTTTTAGCTCCTTAGTTAAGTTTATTCCTAGGTATCTTAATTTTTTTTGTTGCAGTGGTAAATGGCATTGCATTTTTGTTTTGTTTTGTTTTTTTGTTTTTTGTTTCTCTTTCTGTGAGTTCATTGTTGGTATATAAAAAAGCCATAGATTTCTGGGTGCTAATTTTATATCCTGCTACATTGCCAAATTCATTTATTAAGTCTAGTAGTTTTTTTTATGGAGTCTTTAGGGTTTTCTATATACAATATCATGTTATCTGTGAGTAATGACAGTTTTACTTTTTCTTCTTTTCCAATTTGGATGCCTTTTATTTCTTCTTCTTGTCTGGTAGCTATGGCTAGTACTTCCACTACTATGTCAAACAGGAGTGGTGAAAATGGGCATCCCTGTCTTGTTCCTGTTCATAGGAGAATGGTTTTAGTTTTTGCCCGTTGAGTATGATGTTGGCTATAGGTTTGTCATATAAGGTTTTATTATGTTGAGGTATGATCCCTCTATTCCCACTTTGCTGAGAGTTTTTAACAAGAAACGGTGTTGGATTTTGCTTTTTCTGCATCAATTGATATGATTATGTGATTTTTGTCTCTCAATTTGGTTATGTGATGGATCATGTTTATTGATTTGCGGATATTGTACCTGACTTGCATCCCCGGAGTTGAGTTTAATTGCTTCCACACCTAGATAAGAGTAATTTGTGTGTCAAAATCAAGCATATTGGCGGGTCATCCTGTCTAAGTTTATGTAGATAGAGTTGGAATAAAATTCCATTTTCACTTGAAGTTTTTTTTAACAGCATTTATTTCCTCTACCAGTTATTTTATTTTATTGACTGTTAATTTATCAACTCCTCTTGAAAAAAAAAGGTGAGAGGAAAAAGGCCATAGTATTATCACATTTATATATGTAGGTTCCTTAAACCATATGGTGATTTCTAATTAGAATACAAAAGGTTCTTTGATGAGGCTAACTTCATAGTAACTGCAATGGTGGGTATCACAGAAGGAAAGAGTTTTCTTGAATTTCCGACAAGGATACTTTGTAAGAAGCTCTGTGGTTTATAATTGTTCTTATACTCTAAGTCTGATAAAGTTATTGATGTGTAGGTCTCGTTGGTATTTCAAAACTGGTAATTTAATTCTGGATGTTTGATCCTCTCAGTCAGTGGCTTGACTTGATTTTTTTTTTAAGCAGCTTCAATATTTAATTTCACATGTACCCTCTCAGTAGAGATTTCAAAGGATACTTTGCTGGATGCTTGACTGCCTTGTCTATTTGCTCTTGTTTTGCATGCAAGGGAGAGCCAGAAGCCTTTCTTTTCATTGTGTACACATAGTATTAATGGATTTACTCTGCCTGTATCGTCTCATTACTGGAAATAGCCAGAAGCACAGAAGTCTTTCAGTGTATGCAAATAAGGCAGAATCATCTACCTGAGAGTTAATATTCTCTGCTTTTAAGTGTATTCTAAATCTAATGTTTGTATTTAGAACATAACATCCTGTTCTCTTCTTTTATGGGCAAAAAGCTAAGCAGGCTCAGGCAGCTGTTTGATGTTGGCTTCAAGTGTTATTAATTTCATATTCTATTATTCTTTTCACTGTAGCACAAGTGAAGCTGATGTGGAGGCTGTCATGGATAAGTTGTTTGATGAGCTGGCTCAGAAACAAAATGATTGTACGTAAGTTAATTTCTCTTGAAAGAGAATACATTTAGAACACAATGCCCAATCTCCACTGACCAATTAATAAGTTCCATTGCTGTATATGGGTTGATGCCACGCTCAAGTGGCAGTCATTGTATCAGCATTTTGTCTAATTTATGTGTTGAATCATGTGCTATTATTCATCAAGCTATGCATTTCCTATCTGTAAGAGATGAATTTTATAGTAATTATCCAGACAAGATTGAGTCTTTGTTCATGTTCCCATAGTAACTAGACCAAGGATTCTAAAAGTGCAAGGCAGAGAGCTGTGGCTGAATAAAGCCTGTGGAACCATTGCCGACTGCACATTTGAAGAGCTGTGTGAAAGAGTAAGTATCTAGACACGTCCAGACTCATTGGCCTTTTCACATGTTAAAATACTTCAGATTTTCCTCTCTGTCTGTTTCAGACTTTAAATTACCATCCACAGAGTCAGAATGGATTTAAGTCTCATTAAGGAAAATACTTATCTGTATATGACATGTGCTTTTTATAGATATTGGCACAAAATTCTCACTTGGACTCTAAAACAAAAATTAGAAATACAGAGAGAACTGTCAACTGTTGCTGGAAGCAAAACTAAAATCAGTTTTAGGAATATTTTATAAAAGTGAAACATAAGAGGGTATTATTATGATGATGTTTTTATTGATTTCAGAGAGGAAGGGTGAGGGAAACATCAATAATGATAGAGAATCATTGATTGGCTGCCTTTTGCACACCTCCTACTGGGGATCGAGCCCAAAACCCGGGCATGTGCCCTGACTGAGAATCGAACCGTGACCTGTTGGTTTATAATTTGACACTCAACCACCAGCTGGGCATATTATTTTTTAATTGAGGTGAGGTTAGTATGTGCGGAAAGGAAGACAAAGTAATATTACCGTGATCCAAGGATTTATTACCGTATTTGCCGGTGTATAAGATGATTTTTTGGCCCTGAAAAATACATATTTGCCGGCGTATAAGACGACTGAGCGTATAAGACGACCCCCTAACATTTCCACTAAAAATACAGAGTTTGTTATATACTCGCCGTATAAGACTAC
Source organism: Vespertilio murinus (assembly GCA_963924515.1). Taxonomy (NCBI): domain Eukaryota; kingdom Metazoa; phylum Chordata; class Mammalia; order Chiroptera; family Vespertilionidae; genus Vespertilio; species Vespertilio murinus. The sequence goes on from OZ004705.1 coordinate 166,271,872, forward strand.
CCCCCACTTGGAGGCATATTTTTCAGGGCCAAAAAATCGTCTTATACGCCGGCAAATACGGTACAAAAGATTTTCTATTCCTCATTCTATTACCCATCTGTGATTGCCATAATATCTGGCCTATTTGTGCCAGGGTCAAAGAAAGTGAGTATTTATAACCATTACATATACTGTCTAATAAAAGAGCAGTATGCAAATTAACCATCACTCCGCTACACCCACCAGCCATGCCCACCAGCCCATCAGAGCAAGTATGCAAATAAACCCAACCAAGATGGCTACAGCCACAGAGAGCAGGAGGGAGGCTTAGATTTCCCAGGCAATGGAGGAAGCCAAGCTTTCTGCTTGCCCTTTGCTGCCTAAACCTCCACTCAAGGGTACAAAGTTTCAATTATAAAAAGTAAACAAATCCAAACAGAAATTGCAGCAGCCACGGAGCTGGAAAGAGCGGAAGGCTAGGGTTTCCCCGGCAATGGAAGAAGCAAAGCTTTCCACACACCCTGGCCAGCCCAGGCCTCCGCTTAAGGCTACAAAGTTTTAATTATAGAAGATACACAAACCCCAAGAGAAATGACTGCCAGCCAGGCCATGGAGTGAGCAGGAGGCTTGGCTCTGCTCCAGGCTACAAAATTTCAATTGTAGAAGGTAAATAAATTCCAGATACCAGGGCCTCCACTTGAGTCTCCAGGGGGCATGGATGGCCTGCAAACCACCACAGGCTCCTCGCTCAGGCTGCCCCCACGCCCCAAGGGAATCCCACCCTGATCTGGAACACCTTTCAGGGCAAACCAGCTGGACCCCACCCATACACCAGGCCTCTATCCTATCTAATAAAAGAGTAATATGCAGATTGACCATTACTCAAACACACAATATGGTTGCCCCCATATGGTTAAAGATCCTGCCCCCATATGGACACAAGATGGCCATCACAAGATGGCCAGCAGGGGAGGGCAGTTGGGAGGCACCAGGCCTGCAAGGGAGGGCAGTTGAAGGTGATCAACCCTGCAGGGGAGGGCAGTTAGGGATGACCAGGCTGGTAGAGGAGGGAAGTTAGGGGCAAACAGGCTGGCAGTGGGTGATCAAGCTGGCAGGCAGAAGTGGTTAGGGGCAATCAGGAAGGTAGACAGGCAAGCAGTTGGGAGCCAGCAGTCCTAGATTGTGAGAGGGATGTCCCAGATTGGAGAGGGTACAGGCTGGGCTGAGGGACCCTCTCCCCTTCTGTGCACGAATTTCATGCCCCGGGCCTCTAGTATGTTATATAATAATATATTCAACAGAGAAAATGTACGTATACACACATTCATATAAGTGAGAAAGACTTTGATTGCAGATTCATTATAGAAATGAGTTCTGTCTTTTAAAAGCTCTAATTCTCAGTGCTCAATGGATATTCAATATATTTATTTGCTGTAAATCTTGAGAAAAATAAATCCAAATCACACCTTCCTTTAAGAATAATACCTCAATTATCTTTTATAAAGAATCAAACTGGGACCTTCTGGTTCATGGATCGAAGCTCAACCACTGAGCCATAGGGCTGGGCATTATTTATATTTTTAAGGTACTGATGACTTTAGTACCAGGAAAAGGCCGCTAGCCAGGACCAAAATCTTCAGACTGTGGTCTGGAGGTAGCAGAGAAGATTATTAATTAGGACTTTACCTTAAAAAGTGAAAATAACATTAAAATAAATAATTTTATTTTATTTGACAAAAATGTGGTTTATAATAGCACTGTGAATGAAATTCCTAGAATAACAATAGATGACTATTTTTGGCCTAACTTTCTTGACAAAGTTTATGATTTGGTTGTTCAGTTACATAGGAAATAATTTTTACAAAAACATTTTAGGATTTCATAATTTTTTAAAACCTTTTAATTTGTGAATATTTCAATTACTTTCTTTTAAGGTTTTATTGATTTTTTTCCCCTTGTTCAAGTTGACAAGATCCTTCTTGATCAGTGGCTTTGCATGGATAGGTTTGCTCTTTATATGCATTGTAATTGTGATGATTACTACGTCAGACAAGCATTTACTGACTAACAAAAGATACCCATGTGAAGGGTGGGGTCAGGTAGTGGTACTAAGCTGTGAGGGATGTTTGAAGACGAGCTACATTTCTTTGTGGTCAGTTCAATTGTGACTATTTTTTTACTATGATAATCTTTTGTTTCTTTGCAACCTTATAACTGTGGTAATTCAGAGATTGAATATTTACATGAAGAGGACTCTTGAAATCATTCAGCTTCAGTTGTAACCTGAACTCTTAATTAGTTATAATGGTCTTGTGAGCCATGTTAAACAGTTGCCAAAAACCATTCAGTGAAGAAAAAAACATCCCACCCAAGGTAAAGAAGTTGTCATCTGTGTCTGGGACAGTGCCAGCTTTGGATCACCTATTATTCTAGTTTTCTGGAAGGCTCTTGAAGTCCCAGGCGCACCCAGCCACAACTCCTGACACCATCATGAAAAAAAAACCTTTGGTGAGAAATGGGTGGGCTGATAGTCTGCAACGATTATTATTTTTTAAAATATATTTTTATTGATTGCAGAGAAGAAGGGAGAGGGAGAGAGATAGAGAAACATCAGTGATAAGAGGAACCATTGATTAGCTGCCTCCTGCACACCCCCCCACTGGGGATTGAGCCTGCAACTCGGCATGTGCCCCTGACTGGGAATCAAACCCAGGACCATGCAGTCTGCAGGCCGATGCTCTATCCACTGAGCCAAACCACCCAGGGCAGGTAACGATTATTTTTTCCCCATGGCCTCCTCCCAAGGAATAATTATATATATATTAGGTAGAGACTTATTTGTTTGTGTCTTGATGGTAAAAAAAAAAAAAAGGTACTGACGCTAAACCCTGGATGTATACTATAAATAGACTAGAAAGGTCTGGGACAGCCTCTCTTCTCCCATCTCTCTCCCTCCCTGCTCCAGTATATTGCTTCAGATCCGGAATCCTACAGGTTAACATGGAGCCTATTGATAGCTCAGGGGTTCTCTTTCTTTGCAAACCTGCAATTTAACACTGCAATTCTCAGAGAAGCAGTCCCAATTAGGAGACCCTATAGCACCTGCACAATAACAAGAGCAAACATTGCCATCTATCAGGCATCCTTCTAAGTATTTTTATATGTTAATTCACTTCATACTTAAAATAGGTAGGTGCTATTGTCCCCATTTCATAGGTAGACAAATTGAGGCACTGAGCTCTTAAGTTCCTTTCCCGAGATCACACAGCTCGTAGGTGGCAGAGCCAGGGCTTTGAACTTCTTGGTAGTATGGGAATAAGATTCTGCGCTCTTAATTACTACACTGTATCTGAAAATGTTCTGGACAAGTTTCATCAAATTACATTCATTACATCAAATTACATTAATATAATTCTAGTTCTACCATGAAATACAATCACATACTCTGTGAATTCACACATTTGAATAAGCTTTGAGCCTCTTCTGCAGCATGAAGCTGGGTTTGGAATAGAGATCCTCCATCTGACAACCTCAGGTGGACTAAGGACCTTAGTACAAAACTGCCCAGCACACGTGCCTTGGCATACCCGCTGAGAGTGGGCACAGCCACTGACCCCTACGACCTCCTGAAAGCTATATGGGACCTATACCTCCAAGTTAGGGACCTCAAGCCTTAGGCAGCCTCATTTCTTTCTCCTTAATAAAAATATCATTTTCTCCCCCTGCCATGATATGAAAAAGGTTGGGAGCTCTCTTTAGAGAACTGTGGGAGGGTAAAGGCGGGTATCTTTGGTGGTCTCTGTTCCCTGTTACTCCCTCCCTATCAGAGCGGTGGTAAAAGGAAAATGAAGCAGGTTCATCTCTGAGGCTATGACATGGACTTTCAGGTGTCCGTTCCTCACCTGGACTTAATTGGAGGATGGCTGAGACGTCAGAAACATGGTCTCTTAAGTCAGCAGTTCCCCAAATATGGTTCTTATGAGTCCTTGTGGCCAAAGCTCTCTCTAATAATGCTAGGACACTATTTGCTTTTTCACTTGTTGACGTTGCATTTATGGTACGCAGGCAATGGTGGGTAAAATTGCTGGAGCCTTAGCTGACTCAAGACAGTGGCACTAAACTATATTATTGTATTCTTCGTTGTCCATGTAATTATTAAAAAATAAAATTCAGTTTCATTTAAGAATGTCATTGAAGAAGCAATAAAAAGTATAATTTTGTTAAATAGCACCTCTTAAGAACATGACCTTTTAATGTTCTCCATGATGCAGGAAGGACACATGAAGCACTTGTGTATACCAAGTACAGTTGTCCTGAGGAAAAGCACCATGTAATTGTTTGAGTCGCTAGCTGAACTAGCCACTTTTTTTCATGGAATGCCATTTTTACCTGGAAAAAAAAAAAAGAGGGACAAACTATGGCTATTCGGGCGTGGCAGATAGTTACTCACAATATTTGACAGTCATTTTTTTAGAAAATGAATGAAGTAAGACTGTCACTTTAAGAAAAATAACTAGGAGTAGTTGCTGCCAGTGATAACATTTGAGCAAACAAATGAAAATGAGAATTTTGGAAGACTTGTTGCCACCACCATGAACTTGACAGCTTCCCATTTTTATGCATTTTTTTTCCTGATGAGATTGATGGTGATATTAACAAATGCAAAATTTTGACATTGTGTAATTGAACATGTCAACATTTGGAAGATCTCACTGTACCAATATTTTCTAACAACCATTGCATACTTTTACAAAATCATGCATGACAAAAGATCCTTTTAAAGTACAAGAAGGGCTCATGGATTTCAATATAACAGAATTTTAAAAATACACTGGTATTATTTCAGATTGTACATTGCAATTAACATTTTAAAAACTCTTGTCAAATTTTAAACAATTTTTAAATAGACTATTTTTAGAGCAGTTTTAGTTTTACAGAAAATTTGAGAAAATAGAGAATTTCCATATTCTCCCAAATTCAGTTTCCTATTATTGACATTTAATATTATTATGGTCCATTTGTTTCAAATAATGAGTCAATATTGATATGTTATCATTAATTAGCCTTTTAAAAAAATATATATATTTTATTGATATTTTACAGAGAGGAAGAGAGAGATAGAGAGCTAGAAACATCAATGAGAGAGAAACATCGACCAGCTGCCTCTTGCACACCCCCCACAGGGGTTGTGCCCGCAACCAAGGTACATGCCCTTGACCGGAATCGAACCCGGGACCTTTCAGTCCGCAGACCGACGCTCTACCACTGAGCCAAACCGGTTTTGGCATTAATTAGCCTTTTTAAAAAATATATTTTTTTAATTGATTTCAGACAGGAGGGGAGAGGGAGAGAGAAAGAGAAAAAACATCAATGATGAGAGAGAATTATTGATCGGCTGCCTTTTGCACACCCCCTACTGGGGATAGAGCTCTTGACTGGAATCAAACCTGGGACCCTTCGGTCTGCAGACCGACGCTCTATCCACTGAGCCAAATGAAGTAGGACATTAACTAGTCTTTATACCATTCAGATTTCCTTAGTTTTTACTTAATGTCCTTTTTCTGCTCCAGGATACCACGTTGCTTTTAGTTGTCATGTCTCCTTAGGTTTCTTTTGGCTGTGACAGGTTGTCAGATTCCTTTGTTTATGATGAACTTGACAGTTTTGAGGAGCACTAGTCAGTTGTTTCATAGAATGTCCTTCAATTGGGATTTGTCTTATATTTTTCTCATGATTAAACTGAAATTATGGGCTTTGTGATACAGAACATAGAGGTCAAGTGCTTTTTTTAAAACTTCAGATCAAGGGCACATACTATCAATATTACTTAACATTGTTGATGTTAACCTTAATCACGCTTGTCTGAGGTTGAGTTTGTCTTATTTCTCTACCATGAATTACTCTTTTCTCCTTCTTTCCAGAGTGTGCTCTTTGGAAGGAAATTCTTACTGAGTTTTCATGTAGCATCAAAGAAGAAATATCCACAATTATCTGATAAAGCTATTAAAATGCTTTTCTCTTTTCCAACTGTGTATCTGTGTGAGGTCAGATTTTCTTATATGTTCCAACCAAAACAACATACCACAATAAATTGAATGTAGAAGCGGATATGAGAATCCTGCTCTCTTCTATTGAGCCAGACTTTCATGTGACTTGGAAAAAAAAAAAAAGTAGAACAATGCTATGCTGTTCTTCTTACTAAATTATTTTCATTTTGGAAAATATAATTATTTTCATTAAAATGTTACTTATGTTAATTTGATGGATTGCATGTAATAGTTATATCATTCTTATTTTAAATAAATTAATAAATATATATTTTTTAATTTTAGTTTTAATTTTTAATACAGTAAGTACAATGTTAGATAACCCATATAAACCAAAAGCTCTTTGGGCTCAATAAGAGTGTAAAGGAATCCTGAACCAAAAAGTTTGAGAATCACTTACTTTAGGGTTAACTTCTGTGGATCAAAATGAAAGGCTCCTATTCAGAGAAAGCAAGCAAAAACAGAATTCTAAAGGCTTAATGAGTAAACTGACTATACCTAAAATTTCCTTCTTGAGAAATGTAATTTTTACACCTGCAGAAAATTGTTTTCTCAATTGATAACTGTGCTCACAAGTAACTGTTTTTTGCAGGAGTAGTTTGTTATTTGTGTCATAAAAATAATGACAGGTGGCCAGGTGTGTTTGTAAAAAGTGTGAGCAGAAAAATACATCATTGATGCATATGCATGGGTGTACACATTGTTCACTCTCAACTTGTTCATTAGCTTTCTCTTTTGGTTCTTAGTATTCAAAGAAAAGAAGTACATCAGATGCATGATTTGGCCTTTATCTGTTTATTAATCTTGATTATGTCACATTAGTTTATATATTTTTAGACTTAAACTGTACTGAACAATATCTCTTGGGGGGAGTTAAGAGATATTTCTCTTCCTTTCTCTATCTATTTTATGCTTTATTTCATTTCATGTATTCCAAATGAAACCACTTGTTGGAAACTACTTGCGGTTTATGCCCTGTGCTTGGTACATTCTCAATAAATACTAAAGGATGAATTAGCTTTTATCTCTGCTATTTGGCCAAGAGTCAAGTCTGCTGGTGTTCGGGTGCCAGCAGTGGTGATTAGCATCGGGGAATAGGGGCATTAATCACCAGAGCTAAGGCAGGCAGCCAGCCTGGCTAACACATAGGGGACAGGTAGAGCAGAAGTGAGTTTGAACAGAGTTTAGTAGAGAATGGATCAGATTCTTGCAGGGAGGAATGTGAATCCAGTGTCAAAAATGATCCCTAAAGATAATGAGAAACATAAACTGATGAAGAAAAATAGATTCAGACACAGAGAAGCATTGAACAGACCGTCAAACCTCAGAGGAAGGCAGGGGCCGTTGGGAGCTGGTGATGGGGGGAAGGGGAAGGGGGTTGGTGGTAAAGAGATCAACCAAAGGACTTGTATGCATGCATATAAGCATAACCAATGGACATAGACACAGACACTGGGGGTGGGTGGGGCATGTGCTGGGGGGTGGGAGTTGCTGGGGAGGGGGTCCGTGGGGGAAAAGGAGACATATGTAATAATTTAAACAACAACAACAACAACAAAAAGGGGGGGGGAAATGAACCCTAAGTCTTTTTGTCCTCTGGCTTTTCCTGCCTATATTCCTATTCAACCCCTCAGGTAAAGAGGCATACCTAGTCTCAATCTTGAAAGGCACCTTAAATCCTAATCCTTTTACAAACTGTGGTCCTCCAGTTGTTTCATAATGCCATTTTGGAGGATGCCATTGAATGTGGGAGAAAGAACATAAGATACATGCAGTTAGATGTAAAATTTCAACATTGAGCCCTGGCCAGTGTGGCTCAGTTGGTTGGAGCACCCTCCGGTACACTGAAAGGTTTCGGGTTCCATTCCTAGTCAGGGTATGTACCAGAGGCAGCCGATTGATATTTCTCCCCCACATCGATGTTTCTCTCTCTCTTCTCTCCCCTGCCCTCCTTTTCCTATCCCTAAAGTCAATGGACATATCCTTAGGTGAGGATTAAGGGGAAAAAATTAAAGTAAATAAATACATAAAATTTCAACATACATATCTTGACCTATATTGTTTCCTAGAGGCCCTCAGTATATTAAGAAAGGTTTTTGGAATAGAATCTCTTAATTGAACTATACCATAATTTAACTTAAAACTGTAAGATGTACAGTAGTAATTTTTCACCTGAATTTATTTAGCTGTTCTGAAATGTTGTAAGTAAAAGAAAAATAGAACTCTCTCTAAGGTTGGAGGTTCGACTGAAGGATCAGATTTTACTACTTGTTGATAATGATTTGTATCTTCCAAGAAAATAGCTTTGTGTTGGGTTAAAAATTGTTGGTGTGTTTTTTGTGTCTTACTATTTTAAATGGAGAAGAAAGGACTTGGAGGAATGTCCACAAAAGAGGGACCAGATTAGAAATTTGAAAGCTATAGTCACTTAGAATAAATGTGGTGATTTCTATGAGGAAAAGGAAGGTGAAGAAGAATCAAAAGGGATGGAGAAAAACTAGGTTCAGAGAACACCTTCCTACTCTCTTCACATGGGAAATTCTCTGTTCCAGGACACACTGTGAGGCTGAGCAGTCTCGATTAGCTTCTGTTCCCAAACTTGGGAAAGAGCAGCGCCTTGGGTGCTGCAGGGGTGGCCTTCTCTGACTCAGCTGCCTAGGGCTTCTCAGAAGGAGGGAACTCGCTTTCACTTTCTGTGAATCTGTATATATAAAAAGCCAGCGACCAGAACGCTGGAATGATTGGAACAATCAGAATGACCAGTCACTATGAAGCCCTTGCACTGGCCAACCAGCCTGACCAGGGGCGGGGCTGGCCGGCCAACCTCCTGTGTCCTCTCTCCCCACCAGTCCAGCCCCAATCTGCCCCCATCAGGGCAGGCCAGCTGCACCCCACCTGTGTATGAATTTGTGCACCAAGCCACTATTATATTGATATTGTGCTGCTAACTGCAATGGTTTAAAAGGTGTGTGGTCTCTGTCATGGGGGGTTGGGGGGAGAGTGCCATGGGATTCCCAGAGGATCTCAAGAGAAGAACAAGTGTGCTAAGAATTGTGCATCTTCAATATGTGTCTGTGTAGGAGGGAAGTTACTTTGTGGATCGGATCTAGCAGTAGAAGGAGACTCCTCCTGTTCTTTTTAGGATCACTTCTCTAAAAAGCTCCTCCTATTCCTTTTAGGGTCAAATCTCTAAGAAAGTATGACAAAGTAATATTTAATATTTGGTCCAGTGTTTTGGAGGAATGTGTCAATTACCTGCTCAGACAGTGATTAAAAAGTATGAATTGAATTTTTAACATTAAAGTGGTCTTTAGCTTTTTAAAATTAGAATTTGTTTTTAATTTTAAAGTAAATTATCTCACTTGGGTTTAATAAGAAATGTATCACAATTCTAAATAATAACTGGGGGAATAGTTCTTTAAACAGAAGACCTATGTTTTGAAATGCTTGGTAAAGTGTTGAGAAAATCTAGGCCAACCAATTGATAGTGGCTATAAAACACTTTATAGCTACTTGTTTGCTGGCCCAGCTAAATTTACAGATTTTAGAATCCCAGCAAGCCCCTCTTAGATACAAAGAAAATCACTCCTGGCACATCATAGTCAAAATGCTGAAAACCAAGCACAAAGAAAATGTCAAAGCAGCCAGGGTAACAATAATATGATTAATGAGGCTAACTTCTCATCAAAAGCAATGGAGACCTGAAAACAGTGCAACATCTTTAAAGTGCTGAGAGAGAAAAAACCCTGAGAAATTCAGATTTCTCTTTGCAGAGAATCTAAGAGTGCTGCTGGAATTTAGGTTACGTGCCGGAGAGTGGTGTGCACTCAGGCAGGATAGATGATGGGTTGAGGTGAGTGTAAGGAGTTTGTATATCAGGTGAGTCTGGATTAGACCTTCCATCAGCATAAAACAAAGTAGTATTTTTAAAACAGACCAGTATTGGATAGTCCGGTCAAGATGTGAAGATTGGCACTGTGGCTGCCAAATGTAGAGCCTTTGTGTGCATTCGTTGAAACCGCTTTCTCAAGATGGGCCTGGAGCTAAGTGAGCAAATTATTATTTTAAAAAATATATATATTTTATTTATTTTTTACAGAGAGGAAGAGAGAGGGATAGAGAATTTGAAACATCGATGAGAGAGAAACATCGACCAGCTGCCTCTTGCACCCCCCCACTGGGGATGTGCCTGCAACCCAGGTACATGCCCTTGACCAGAATCGAACCTGGGACCTTTCAGTCCCCAGGCCGATGCTCCATCCACTGAGACAAACTGGTTTTGGCCTAACTGAGCAAATTAAAGTCTCCCCTTTCATCCAGGTCAAGCATGTCAAACTTACAGCCCAAGGGCCAGATGTGGCCCACAACGAATATTTTTGTGGCCCAGCCAATATAACGGTATGTAAGAAACGTTTTAATAAAAATTTTATAACTTGATTTTTACAGTATCCTGTTATACATAATTATTAATAACAAACTACAACATTCGCTAATGTCTAATTATTGTAGTCGTGTGACATTCATCTCCCTTACTCGCCTTACATGGAGGCGCACCATTTCTCTCCACTAATACTAGCAGTGAATTTTTTAGCAGCCGGTTGCCACATCATTAGTTTTGTACTGACTTGTATGGTGTGCACAACAGGAAATATTTCGCTTTCAGAGAACAAGAAAAATAGGTTCATTTGCATTATGCTTATTAATTTATGCAGTTATTTAGTGTCTGCTAAGTTAATGTTCAAGAAAACCAATTTTTATTAAAATTTATTATTTCATGTTAATGATTACTCATTTATTTCAGCCCTTTGTATTCAGCATGTCTCTAGCAACATAAACCTTCGTTTCTATGAAAATTGAAGCTTTTGTTTTTTGGAGGCCCACATAGACTTAAACCTTGTCTATTTGGCCCGTGTGAGCCTTTGAGTTTGACATGCTTGGACTAGAGGGATGCTGCCCCTCACCAGGGAGCACTGCATGGCAAACAGAGCCTAGGCTGGATTTCAGCTCCTAATTGCCCTTCAAAATGATAGATTAGAAAGAACAAAATGAATGTGAGAGAAATCTGTAGGATTGGGTGTAGACAGGTTTCAGGGCCAAGGACAAGACACCTATGCCCTTTTCAGTTTGGATGACCAGAGGAATGGCAGGACCCTTGAGATAAATGTGTGTGTGTGTGTGGGAGGGGGGGGGTTTAAGGGTATGGGGTGGGGTAGGAACTGTGTGGAGGGGAGGTAAGGGGGGGGAGGAGGAACAACTGTAATCTGAACAATAAATATAATATATTTTTAAAAGATAAATATGTGTGAGGTTGGAAAAGGGAGCTTCCAACTGTCTAGGAATGAAGATTAGAAATGTAGGGCTTGCACCCACAGATCTGGCAGTCATTTATAGAGATGTGTTAGTTTGGAGTCTAAAGGAATCAACAAAATCATGTGAACTGACGTGAAAAAAAAAAAAGAAGAGATGAGGGTGGGGTTGGAAAATCTCAGTGGAAGGAAACAGAGCCACGGTCCTAATATAGTTGAATCAAAGGTACAGTAGAAACAATGAAGATTTCCCTTGGGCTTTTCATAGAGGGACTTCCTGAAAGATGCCAGCAGGCAGTTTTGTCAGTGCCATTCCTGTTGCCCATAGGTTTTGTACTGAACAGATTCTATATCCAAGCTGGGGGTATAATGACAAAGTACAGTCCATTGAAATATGTGCTAGAGAGGTTAAAAAAAAAAAAGTGCTTTTCAAAGTAAGCTTTTCTCATTGGTTTGATCCAGAGAAATAGTTTAAAGATTTTAGAAACTGGATAAACTCATATTCAATCCCTTCATGAATGGCGAATCTTTTAATAAGAAGTTGGGCATGCCCTAGCTGGTTTGGCTCAGTGGATAGAGGGTTGGCCTTTGGACTCAAGGGTCCCAAGTTCGATTCCAGTCAAGGGCATGTACCTTGGTTGTGGGCACATCCCCAGTGTAGGGGGGGCGGGGGGCATGCAGGAGGCAGCTGATCAATGTTTCTCTCTCATCGATGTTTCTAACTCTATTCCTCTCCCTTCTCTGTAAAATATCAATAAAATATATATATTTTTAAAAAGAAGTTGGGCAGTATATAATTCTTGGTTATTTTTGGTAGGAAGATGGAGTAACAATCCTATTGAAAAATTAGAAGAGTCCAATAGAATTCTATTGGTTTTATTCAATTTGAAGGATTTGGCCCTTTGTTTACCCAGCTGCAGAGAGAGGCATTTAACCTTGCTCTAATTCACTTTTTAATATCTTTAGAATTATGAATTAGCACTTTCATGCAGTATTTTCATGATTTGGGAAGCAGAAGAGAAGGAGGAAGAATAACTCTCTGAAGTGAAGAATAACTCCACTTCTTTTTCATCTCTGATTAGCTTTTTCAAATATCTAAAAGGATTCCATTTGTCCCCGAAGAATTCTGACAAGGAAAAGCAAAACAAAAATAACAAAATCTCTGCATTTGTAAGACTTTTACATGTTCAGAGGGCCTCATTCCGAAATTTAAAATAAGTTTTTTGCTATTCTAAAATCTTTCCTCTCTTTGTAGTGTCCCAAATGTCACCTTTCATGCTTCTTACTAACTCTGATTTCCCAAGGAAAAGGAAATCGATTGACCTTTCATTTCAAATGCACATGTAGGACCAGTAGCCAAGGATATAGGACTTCATCTGGCACCCTGTAGGTAATCTTTAAAATTTCCTCCCGAGAGATCTCAAAGCCAGACACATTCATGTCTTTCCTCCCTCTGAGGGGTAGCGAATACTGCCCTCTACTGAGTGGATGCTCAGCACGACTTGATTATGTTAATGATCAAGTGCTAGATTTTGGTAGAATCGTGTTGTTACTAATTACTTCATAATTACCACATACGTTCTTATTGAAATCATATTCAAAAATATCAGATGCGTGGCCTCATTATTTCCTTCTGTCGTCTGTACAGTCAGAGATCCTAATGTCTGAGGCACTAATCATAATGTTTACATGTCCATGTGTTTTGAACTAGCTAAGAAAATCCCCTTTCCAGTGGAAATAAGAAGGGGTTTGTTATAGCATTGTGTTAGTACACGAGTTAGTAAAATAATTCTAGCAATGGATGGACTATTTTTTCCCTTGCCAATATTTTTTTTCAGTGTAAGCTGGATTGCTAATATTTAAATTAGTCTTGTCAAAAAACTAGTTGTTGTGCAGCTAAAATAAAATTTTCTTATTTAATAAAATATATTTATATTGACTTCAGAGAGGAAGAGAGAGGGAGAGATAGAAACATCAATGATGAGAATCATTGATTGTCTGCCTCCTACACGCTCCCTACTGGGGATCAAGCCCACAACCTGGGCATGTGCCCTTGACCGGAATTGAACCTGGGATCCTTCAGTCCACAGGCCAGTGCTCTATCCATTGAGCAAAACTGGCTAGAGCATTGGTTCTCAACCTTTTTAATGCCGTGGCCCTTTAATACAGTTCCTCATGTTGTGGTGACCCCCAACCATAAAATTATTTTCGTTGCTACTTCATAACTGTAATTTTGCTACAGTTAATGAATGGTAATGTAAACATCTGTGCTTTCTGATGGTCTTAGGCTCTACTGCAGTCCACTAGCAGGGTTGCCTAGCCGTTAGAGCATATTCTTTATTATTTTAAAGGGTTAGTTATACATGGTTAATACCAGTTATGGCATATTTTTGAAAAGTGTCATGCAGTCTATATTCATGGGTATGAAGAATATGAGTTCCCTTATTAGGCTAAACCAGCGATTTTCTTTTTTCTTTTTCTTTTTAAAAATATATTCTATTGATTTTTTATAGAGAGGAAGAGAGAGGGATAGTTAGAAACATCAATGGGAGAGAATCATCTATCAGCTGCCTCTTGCACACCCCCTACTGGGGATGTGCCCGCAACCAAGGTACATGCCTTTGACCTTTCAGTTCGCAGGCCGACGCTTTATCCACTGAGCCAAACCGGTTTCGGCTAAACCAGCGATTTTCAATCAGTTGCTGCAAGAGGCACACCGGTGTGCTGCCAGAATTTTTAAAACATGCAATACCTAACTGTTTAATCAGGGGCACTGACCTTTTCCCCCTTATATTTTCAAATTTAAAAAATGACAATAGCCAACTCAGCAATAGCTGCCTGGTGTGAATGGATCAAAATTATACCTATTTTTTGGTCACATTGGCAAAAAATGTATTTTTTGGTGTGCCACAGAATTTTAGTAATTTGTTTATGTGTACTGCGAGATGAAAAAGGTTGAAAATTGGTGGGCTAAATGCTTAGCTCATTTGTGTTGTTCCCATTCTCTTGGTTTGCTTAGATTGGCTTGACACTAAAAAGTTTTAGCAAGGGAGCCCTGAGAAAACCTAGCAATCCAAAATGTCCCTATGGCTTCTTATAAAGTCTAAAGCTTAGCCTAGCTGGTGTACTCAATGGTTAGAGTCTGCCTGAACAACAAAGGGTCTTGGGTTCGATTCCTGGCAAGGGCACGTATTTGGATTGCAGGACAGCAGTATCTCTCTGTCTCTCTTCCCCTCCCTTTTTCCTTCCCTCCCTCCTTTCTGCCCTCTTTCCTTCCCTCCATCCCTTTCTCCCCTTTCCCCTGCCTTCCTTCTACTCTCTCTCTAAAAATCAATGGGTGAAGATTAATTAAAATCTCAAGTTTAAGCCTCTAATTAACCTTAGTTCAGAAACTGTAGAAATTATGAGAACTAAGTGGGTGTAGCCAGTTTGAATAATCTCGTGGTGAGAATAAATTCCAAACTGTGATTAGCCAATGTCTCAGTGGAAGGCCATGAGGACCCATATTTCTCAGTCTACAAATCAAAGAAGCAGACCTCTTTTTCATAGACTTTAAGCTAGTTTCTGACTATTATATAGTTAAGTTGAAAATTTAGGCTAAATAAACTACGTTAGGCAGGGCTTTCTATTCCAGACGTAGTTGGAGTCTTTCTAAGTATAGTGGGCTCTGAGCTACACTAACTTACTCACTGTTGATTCCATTGTATGTATGAACCTAGGTGATCCCCTCCAGAAAGAGAAATTCTTGATTCCCCTCACATCTTAGATATCTACTAAACAATTGAATACTGCGTCCTTATCAGATGCCAGATAATTTGCTTAACAACTTATAGTCTGGTTTACTCATTCCCAGATAGTTAGTATAATCCATTCCATTAATTTTTACCACCTCATAAAGGCTCTTTTGAAGTTTTTAAAATTGAATTTATTGGGGTGACACTGGTTAATAAAATTATACAGGTTTCAGGTGCACAACTCTACACACATCATGTGTACACTGTATTGTGTGTGCACCATCCCAAGCCAAGTCTCCTTCCATCACCATTTGCAGTTTTTATCAGTGCTTTGGCGATGTGTTGATGCTTATATCCATTGATGCTTATGTATAATGATGATACTAAGATAACGATTTCCTAATTCTTTATATTCTTCTAATGCTGTGTTTTTAACCTGTCTCCACATTTTTCATTTTGGATTTCTATGCTACAGGCTACACGTCAAATGTCTTTATGCTGTTGTTGGGGTTTTCCACTCTCCCCTCCCACCCCCACCCCCAAATGAACTAGAAGTGTTTCCAGGAATAAGCCCAGCACAGTGCTTATCGCATAGTAAGCACTCAATAGATCTGGTTGGATGTGGCTTATGTTTTCTGATGGTTGCCAGTACCAGAATCTCCAGAATTAGATATTTCCAGAATTTGGAGGTCTATTACATGTATAGAGCTAGTCAAATAGGGAAAGGGTGCAGTTGCCTCTGATTTTCCATGTTGATTTTGTTGTTGTTGTGTCAGTGTTTCTACAAACTCACTGTTAAAATAAAAAGATGATACCCCCACCTCTGCCCCCAACAAGAGTAGCATATTAACCATTATTATGCAGTCACAGAGGGGACAGAGAGTTTAGCAAAGATCTGGTAGATTTGGGTAGAACTATTCTCCTGCCATTGAGAGTATGTAAGTCAACCGGTAAAACTTTCCTCAGCCCACCAAGGAACATCCTCTGAAATAGAATGTGCAAGAGTTGGTAGAATTTTCTGGAATGGCAAGGTATTTCCCAGCTGGGTGCTATAGACTCCATTTAATGAGATTGCTCATATTAAAGTGCCATATGGCCAATCTTGGGAAATTATGTATAAACACACATTTCGGTGCTCTGTTTTTTCTAATTATTATCTTTATTGACTTGGTGCATATAAATTGTTTTAACATCAATTGATATATTTTTAGTTTGTTTTGAAAGAGACATATTCATTCCAATTCCATTCAAGCATATGTTTTTCTGTTGAAAGGTACTTCTCTTTAAGATAGGAGGTATTGTCATTTCTGTGTAAACAAAGCAAGATGCCGCACATACTTGCTTAATGAGGAGCTATCAGGGTATCACTACAAGGAATTTATAAAGAGGAGTCTATACAGATAAAGAGTAACCCTTAGGACAGTATAATCTAGTAGACAGTGCTTGAAATAATAATCATCCTACTTGAGCTGAAATAATGGTTGCAGAACAAGCGTTAGCCAGGCAGTGAAAAAAAGACATTCAAGCTGACAGCTCATTTGTGTGTGCTGAAGTGGATCAACGCCCATTGCAGGGCAGAAAGCAGCCTGGTGGTAAAGTGCGTGCATTTCACCTTGGGGTGGCATTGAGAAAATCCCCACTCCTGGCACCAGGGTCAGACCAAAGCAGACAGCTGTGCCGTTTCTCATACAGGAGAAAGAAGACAGTAGGCAAGCTCTTTATTCCTCCAAGTTTGTTAGAGAAACTGTGCTTCATGTAATTCAGCTGTATACTTTCAGTAATTAAGGAAAACAAATGCTCTTTGAAAACTCATTATAGACTTAAAATTCTTTACGTTTCCCAAAAACAAAGAGTCTCAAACAATAGCTGAGAATACACAAACCACCAAATAAGTGGATTTTAATTATTTCTGCTTAGAAAATTATTCTGATAACCAGCCACATCAAAGACTATTAAACTTTTTAATTGCTCAGGTAGAAAGATGGAGAATGTCATCATTATCTATCATAAGAAGAGTCTGCATTAAATAATGCTACTTGAATTTTGAGCTAGAATAACATACTCAAGAATGCTACTAACTGAAGTGCCAGTTAGTACTCAAAAATAATCATATGCTTTAATTATTCATGGGACACAATGCATGAATTTACAATACTAATTATGCTTTCAAAGTGTCCTATGCTATGGTTTACCTACATAGGAGGATCAAATAGTGCAAAACAAAAGTATAAATGTTTGCAATTGCAATAGATACCATTGCAACTGCATGGAAATTGGTGGTATATTAGTGAGGTCAAAGGGATGAAGTGTGTCTTCTCTGTGTTTTTCGAAGTTCTTGTAGGATTTAGCATAATGCCTTGTGTTTATTAAGCATTCAGTAGTTGTAATTGATTTTGAAGAAGGCTTGGTGATAGTACATTCATTTATTCACCAATCTTGTCTTATGCAAGACTCCATTCCATGGTCTGTGCTAGATGCTAAGGATAGAGTACTGACCCGTCTGGGACTCAGTTTTGTACACTGGAATAAGTGAGGGAGGCAACTGCAAATTTAAATAGATTTGTGACTCTTCAAACTCTTTAATACATGCATGCATGTTGAATATCTTATGCATTCACTCACCATTATTAGGCAAAGTGCAGGGGACTAAATAGCAAAAAAACAAGAGTATACTTTATTTGGAATCAACTGATCTTCATTATTGTTCACTGCATCATTCTGTTTTCCCTCTTTCTTTATCATAAAATATTTTGTTTCTCTCCCCTTTGGAAAGTATAGAAAAATCTAAAAAATAAAGATAATAAAAATACCTCCAAGTCTGTCACTCAGACCAATGAAAGATAATAGTTGTTAGCATTTTTATATAGTTACTTAGTTTTTCCCCTATATACATGTTTGAGCAAAACAGATACCTTAATTGTAATTTTGCATTCTTTTTCTAGCTTTTTATCATAAGCATGCTTCTATTAAAATTTTTCATAAATATTATTTGTTGGTAGCATATTATTCCATTTTAAAGTTCTGTTTTGGTTCACATAATTATAAATAGTCCCTGTATATAGCCTTTGGTTGAATTTCTTTCCTTTTTTTTTTTTTTGTAATCCTCACCCGAGGCTAGTTTTTCATTGATTTTTATTTTTTTATTTTTTATTTTTTATATTATATAACCTTTAATGGCATTCTTTATTTCTTCATGTGGTTTTGCATTACTGTCTAGTGTCATTCAGTCTGAAGGACTGCCTTTGGCATTTCTTGTAAGGCAGGACTACTATGCCAGAGGTCACAAATTATGGCTGCAAGGCAAATCTAGCCCATTACCTCTTTCTTTCTTTTTTTTTTTTTTTAACTAAATCTTTATTGTTCATATTATTACAAATGTTCCTGATTCCCCCCCCCCCACCCAATTGCTACCCTACACCATGTTTCCATTCAATTCTCTGCCCTTTTCCCATCCCCCATTGTCCTCATCCATAGGTGCAGTTTATGTTCAGTCTCTTCACGCCCCGCTCCACTCCCCATTTCCCCGATAATCATCAGTCCACTCCCCTTCCATACCTCTGATTCTATTATATTCACCAGTTAATATTGTTCATCATGATTTTTGCTTCCCTTGGTTTTTAGACTCACTTGTTGATAGTTACATGTTTGTTCATATTTTTATCTTTATTTTCTTCCTCTTCCTAAAGAACCCCTTTCAGCAATTCATATAATTCTGGCTTGGCAGTGATGAACTCCTTTAGCTTAAATTTATTTGTGAAGCTCTTTATCTGGCCTTCGATTCTGAGTGATAGCTTTGCTGGGTAGAGTATTTTTGGCTGTAGGTTCTTGTTATTCATCACCTTGAATATTTCTTGCCATTCCCGTCTGGCCTGCATGGTTTCTGTTGAGAAATCAGCTGACAGTCGTATGGGTGCCCCTTTATAGGTAACTACCTGCTTTTGTCTTGCTGCTTTTAATATTCTCTCTTTGTCTTTAGCTCTTGGAATTTTAATTATGATGTGTCTTGGTGTGGTCCTCTTTGGATTCCTTTTGTTTGGGGTTCTGTGTGCTTCTTGTACGTGTAAGTCTATTTCTTTCCCCAGGTGGGGGAAGTTTTCTGTCACTATTTCTTTCAATATGTTTTCGGTATCTTGCTCTCTGTCATCTTCTGGGATGCCCATAATTCTGATGTTGGTTTGCTTGAAGTTGTCCCAGAGATTTCTCACACCATCTTCAACTTTCTGGATTCTCTTGTCTTCTTGCTTCTGTGGAGGAGTGTCCTCTGGCTCTTTGTGTTCCAAATATTGGACTTGATTCTTGCAATCTTCCAATCTGTTTTTAGGACTCTGTATAATATTTTTTATTTCAGAGAATGTATTCTTTATTTCTAGTTGATCCCTTTTCATATCCTCATAGGTCTCATTTATTTTATCCGCCTTTTCTAAGAGATTGTTGAACATCCTTATAAGCGTGGCTTTGAACTCTATATCCAGTCGCTTTTTATCCTCCATTTCTTTCGTTTGTGATCTGTTTCCTCGTTTCGGCATTTTCGCTGCTTCCCTGAGTTGGTAGGTTGGGAGGATCAGCTGTGTCTATGCCAGGAGACAACCTTATTCCACTAGACTTGGAAACCTGCAAAAGCCTCTCTGATTTCAGCTTGGATGGGGCAGAGTTTCAGGGTGGGGCCTACAGCCTTGGCTTCCGGTTAGCCCCGCCCTCTGAGGTTCCTGAGTCTCAGTGTTCCTCAGTGTCCTTTGGTACTCGCTGCAAGCACCTCTGAGAGAAAGGCACCTTAGAGCTTCGCCCGCTACCAGACAACGTAGTCTCTCCCCCAACAAGCCCACAACTGGGGTTCAGAGCAGTTGGAAGTGGGGTTAAGAACAGTCCGGAGCTTATGTCTCCTTCCCGCTAGGGCAATCTCGCGGCTCAAACAACAGTCTGTCCTCTGTGCGCGCAATGTGCGCGACTCAGGGGCTCTGCTTTTCACACTCCCCTGAGGTTCTGTCTTACAGCCCAGATTCCCTCTGTATGAGGCTGGAGCCCGAGAGTTTTGCCCAGGACTGGGGTTCAGTGCAGTCAGAAGGG
Source organism: Vespertilio murinus (assembly GCA_963924515.1). Taxonomy (NCBI): domain Eukaryota; kingdom Metazoa; phylum Chordata; class Mammalia; order Chiroptera; family Vespertilionidae; genus Vespertilio; species Vespertilio murinus. The sequence goes on from OZ004705.1 coordinate 166,292,002, forward strand.
GCTCAGCACAGTCCTGAGCTTTTGAGTCCTTCCGGCTTGGGCAATCCAGCAGCTCAGTGAACAGTCCGTCCTTTGCGCGCAATGTGCGCGACTCAGGGGCTCTGCCTTTCGCCGCAGCTCTGCTTCCGCCTTACAGCCCGGTTTCCCTCTGTATGAGCCTGGGACCCCAGGGTCTCGCCCAGAACTGGGGTTCAGTGCAGTCGCAGTTGGGGTTCAGCACGGTCCGGAGCTTTTATCTCCTTCCCGCTGGGGAACGCCAGCCAGGCACTCAGCCGCCCCTCCTCTCCGGCTCCGTCCTCTCCCAGCGCGCGCACACCGTGCCTCTGTACCTTAGGCTTTTACAGCTCCTCTGGTTTTCTCTTTCCTTCTAGTTGTAGAATTCCCAGTCAGTCAACTTTCCTGTAGTTCTGGATAGTATCCACTCTATATTTTAGTTGTATTTTTTGAAATTGTTGAGTGCGGCTGCAGTTAGGCTTTTACCTCTGCCGCCATCTTGTTGTCTCTCCTCATTGATTTTTAGAGAAAGTGAAAGGGAAGGAGGAAGAAAGGGAGGGAGGGAAGAATGGAGGGAGGGAGGGAGGGAGAGAGAGAGAGAGAGAGAGAGAGAGAGAGAGAGAGAGAGAGAGAAACATCAATGTGTCTCACATTGATTGGTTGTTTATTGCAAGAGCCCCAACTGGGAGGGGATCCAACCTGCAACCCTTTGGTGTGTGGGTTGGTGCTCTAACCACTAAGCCATGATAGCAATGGCACCTTTGGTTAAATTTCTCATTATTTCCTCTAGATTGATTTCTAGAAGTAAAATGATTGGGTCAAGTTTATGACTTCTTTTAGGACTCTTAATGCAAGCATTACCTGCTTGCCAGCATTGAGTAATATAATTTTTCTTTGCAAAATTGCAATATGAAAAATATATCCATTTTTGTCTTTCATTGGTTAATATTGAGCTTATATTTTTCATTTGTTTATTAGCCTCTTAGAAATTTTATATTTTTTTGTTCCATGAATTGCCCTAGTGTAAGGAATCATTAGTTGACTGTTACCAAATAACTAAAGTCAGATTTCATCCCAAATATCAAATCATCCTTTTGTCAAACTTTAAAGGAGAAAATGTGTGTTCAGATTACATTATTTTCTTTTTAAATGCCCCTGAAAAAAATTATACTTCTGTAGAATAAAAAAGCAGGAAGACAGCCTGGCTGTTATGGCTCAGTGGTTGAGCTTTAATCCATGAACAGGTTGTGGTCTCGATTCCCAATACAGAGTGTGCAAGAGGCAGCTGGTCAGTGATTCTCTCTCATCATTGATGTTTCTAGCTCTCTCTCCCTCTCCTTTCTTCTCTCTGAAATCAATAAAAACACATTTTAAAAAACACATAAGAAAAAACACTCCAGGAAAACAAATGGTCCATGTCAAAACTGATATTATGACTTCACACATATAAGACATAAATGGTAAGATTCCTATTATAGAAATGACCTCTCAAAACAACCATTATTGTATCTGCAATTTAAAAGTAACACAAGTTCACTGGGAGGCAAGGGGGAGGGTCAAGAAAAAGTATAACCAAGAACAAAATTCATCTTTTATCCTACTACCCAAAGATAATCACTGTTAATATTTTGGTCTATGTCTTTCCAGACTTCTTCCTGCAAATATACTATGACATTCAACAATGTCCTGGGGGTAGAGGATTGGGGACAGATAAGAAAGGGTGTGATTCTTTTCTATTTTGGTGTTTCAGCTGTTTTTGAGACAAATGGCTTTAAAAGAAGGAATGGGCCTGCTCCCCAGGCTAAGTTGTGTTTTATTCATACATGGACTCACTAATTCAGTAAATATTTAACCACTTTCTATGTGTCCTGTGTTAGTTTAGGGGCTCTTTATTATGTGGGCCTCCGGCTTTCCCCTACAAGTGGGGGACACATAAATTCAGAGAGACTTGCTCAAAGACACATGAAGAAGTGACAGACCAAAGCCTATACTATATTTCCCCTGACAACTGTTTATCCTCTTTAATGAATGGAAAACAACATTTCTGATGAATAAGAAATCCCCATCTGTCACCAGATTCAATCCTGAAAGTTTTTTTGAGTGTTACTTCTTGGACACCTAAACATCAAAGTCACTCTTTAAATATTTACATATATATATATATATATATATATCTTTTTAATATTTAAAAATTTAATCTTAGTTGGAGCTGTTTTCTTTTGGGAAAAGACTTCCTTGATTAGTACATTTTATTCTTTCTCATATATTGCTATCTGTGGGCTGGATTGGGATTTCTTTGGTGATTAATAACCTTTCCTTCTTTTAATCACTTTTTAAATTGTGGTAAAATAACACATAACATAAAATTTACCATTTTTATCAGTTTTAAGTGTACATTCCTATGGCATGAAGTACATTCACATTGTTGTGCAGCCTTCATCACTATCCATCTGTAGAACTTTTCCATCATCCCAGACTAAAACTCGGTACCCACCGAATACCCCATTCTTCCCAAGGGCTATCGTTTTTAAAGGAGATAGATACCTTTAATAAGCTTAGTTTTCTTTCATGAATGAGCATATAATTGTTTCAGGGATATGAAGAAAAGGGATATTTGTTAATATAATGGCAAGTGCAGAACCTACTGACAAAGGTATATAATTTGTAAAAATAGCTGAGTGGGCAGAATTCTGATTTCAGTTGCCCTAGGCACTTCAGTGCACTTCTGATGATGATTTTCCTTGGGCTTGTAGTTATCCTGATAGAAATCACATCCATGCATACAGAGTGAGCTTAATTATGCATAACTACATATGATGATGAGGTTTTACTTTTTTTTTTTACATATACTTTCTTATTTACAAAAGAGGAGACACTAATTCTAACTCATCTCAAAAAAGTCGTGTGTGTCATCCTCAGAGCATGAGAGTTTTACTGTACGTTATCCTTTTTTCGCAAGAAGAGACTATATCTTGGTCCCCCACCCCCCACTCCCGTTCTGTTTTCATTGTATGGGGCCTCCACAGTTCCCTCTGGTCCTTGTGACCGAGGACAGGGAGGTATACAAAGGCTGAGTTAGGGTTTAGGGTGGCGGAGTAAACTCACTATTGCAAAGGGCACTTCTTTACATCCTCACCTGGTTTGTACAGATCCCCATCATTTAAGCTCAACACAGTAAAAATTAAAAGCAGCCGGAATTGTTTGCTTGCTAATGTCTGCCTCAGGCACTGTGCTAAATGCTTCACATGTATGATTCCATTTGATCCTCACAATCCTAGGAGATGGGAATCAAATTTCCATGTCACTGATGGGAAAACTAAGGAACAGGGAGGTACATGACTTGCCAAAAGCAACACAGTTTATGGGTAATCAACTGAGGGTTCAGACCCAGGCAGTCTGGAGGCCTTGTTCCTGGCTACTCTGTTAACACGTGCTCCTGGTCCAGGTTTGACAGACAGCAAGGTTTCCTTGTAAGAACGTCATGGTTAAACATACACACACACACATACATGCACACGCACATGCACACGCACATACACCCCTGTGTGGTGAGGTGACTGGGGAGTCCCAGGGAAGGTTGGGCACTGGGTTTGGAGGTAAATGCTCTCTAGCAAGGGAGGGAAATGGGAAAGGCGTGGTTATCTCCTTTCCTGTTTGTTACTTGGTTGGTGAGAGGAGGTGGGGAGGTCTCTGCGCTGATTCCAGAGGAGTCAGGTCATTCTCTGTGCTGCTCTCTGGTTTTCTGCCCTCTTTGCCCCAAGTCTCCACGTTGTTGTCTTCTCCTCAGAACTGCTCTCTCTGGAGAGAGCCGCTTCCCCAGAATATAACCCCCAGGTTCTCTCCCACCTCCCAGGCCTCCTGAGCAGCCTTCCCTGAGTGGGTCGTTAGGACAGTGCTGGGCTTACATGACCGGCTCTAAGGTGGGCATGACTCCCCTCCTCACAGCTGCCCAGTTCTCCCAGGAACCCAGCCCCGTCTGCATTCCTGAAGGAAGTTTTCATGCAAACGACTCCCCCAGTGAGGGCACATTTCTGGACAAGGAGATATTGATGGATCCTGCCAGAAATCGAGGAGGCTTAGTGCCTGTGTCCCAGCGCCAGGAGTGGGCCAGGGTGACCTAGGAGCCTCGGGACCTCAGAGGAGATCCTGGCCCACTCGACCTCTGGTCCCCTCCACCCTCTGGTGGGGCCAGAAACACTCCCCTGAACCCTGCTCACGGCTCCCGCTCTCAGGTACAGTCGTCCACACACAACTTAAAATGAGGAGAAGTAACATTTCCTGGGAAGATTCCTAACCCCAAACAACAGAGGTCTCATAATTTTTGTGATTTAAAGTCATGTTTCAGGAATAAGCACTTTATATCTATAAGTGGCATCTCTGTGAATAATTTTGTGGATCTTGAGGTCTATGACACCCCCCCCCCAAAAAAAAAAAAGTCAAGAGGTGGCCTGCTGTGCCAAACTATGCTGCGGTCTCAGTGTACTTTTGGTCATTAAACTCCCCTGCTACCTCCTATAGATGGTAGCAATGTTTCCTACATTTCGCCTGAATAATTGTACTTCAACTTACGTGAAAAATGTTTTCTGATGAGTTTCAATGTGGTGACATGATAGTCAACATGTCATTGTAAGTTAGTTCCATTTAACAGCAGTGCTGCTTGTGGTTGAGTCTTAGGAAGCATTTGTTTAGTTATCTATCTGTATATATAAAAGCCTAAGTGACCATTATGATTGGTTGACCAGTCGCTATGATGTGCACTGACCACCAGGGGCCAGACACTCAACTCAGGAGCTGCCCCTGGTGGTCAGTGCGCTCCCACAGCCAACCTCCCATGGCTGGCCAACTTCTCATGGTCCCTCCCCTCAGCAGGCTAACCTCTCACGGTCCCGGCCCCCCAGCCAGCTTGTCCAGATCAGGACTGAGCAAGATGTCCCTGATCAGCCCCAATCACTGGCCAGGCCAAAGGACCCTAACCTGTGCACGAATTTGCGTACCGGGCCTCTAGTGTCATATAAATAAAAAGAGTGAAGACTATGTTTAGGATGGGGACCTGCTAGTTACCAAACGAGGGGCTCGAGGTATTCTTTCACTCCCCTCCATACCCCCCTATCTTCTCCTCTGCCCCCTTCACATCATGATGACAGTGTGGAATACTGTCCTTAGCCTATTCTGAACACTCTGCCCCATTTGATCAAGTTACCCTCAGGCTACCGCCTGGGTCACATCATGACAAGCAAAAGAGGTGTTTTCTAATGACATTAATCTAAGAGCAACCAGAAATGGCTTCTTTTCATTTTCTATCCTTTATTTCATTTTAATTACAGCCGCTTGGAGCCAGTGACTATTTGGAATTATCAAAGAATTTTGATACAGTATTTTTGCGAAACATTCCCCAATTTACACTGACAAAAAGGAGTCAAGCTCGAAGATTCATAACTCTCATTGATACCCTCTATGATTTCAAGGTAAGGAGGAAATGTGCATTTTTCTCAAAACTGAACCTTTTGGACTGCGGAGCTACTTTGCCTAGGCTGGAATCCTGGTCTACCACTTAGTTTACTTCAGCGTGCCTCAGTTTCCTCATCTGTAAATTGGGGCAATAATATGTTTTCCTCCAGAGAATTGTGAGGACAACATAAGCTAATCTGTATAAAACATTTAAAAAAAATGTTTGGCACAAGCTGTGTGCCATGTAAATATTAGTAGTAATAGCACTAGGAGTAGTGGTAGTATAATAAAACTCACATCATAAGACTCTCTGCTGTATTAATGATTCCATCATTCAACTAGGCGCATCCTGTGCTCTGTCTATGACCATGTACAACACAGTTCCTTGCCTAGACTCAGGGTGCAGTAAATATCTGAATGAACCCATGAATGGATATCTAAGGAACCTCCTCAGTATTGGCTCTCTGACTCCCTATGACCCAGAAACCTAGTCATAGAATTGCACTATTTTGTTGTTGTTTTTTCAGCCATGTGTTTTAGCGTGCATTGCCGAGCCATTGCCCATTCATCAGAGGTGGTGCCGCCTCCTGGTTAGGGAGTGGGCCCTGGGGTCAGGCTGTCTACCTTGAGACCAGCTTAACCTCCTGAGACACAGCTGCCTTCAGTGGAAAAACTCAGGAATCATGGTACTCTTTGCACATGGCTGTGTGAGGATTGAGCGAGCAAATAAAGCACCTAGAGCATTATGGGGGCTGTGTAAGCTCTTAGTGAGGGTGAGCCACTGTTAACAGTCTATACCTGCCACTGTATATTTTCAGTAAAAGTACAATTTCAAATTAGAGTTAATTAAATACTATTTTACCGTCAGATACAACTTTGCTCCCTAGTTCTTATACAGAAATAGAGCAGTGATTTTAATGTTGAAAGGACTTTAGAGGGAGGAAAAAAGGCCAGAATATTCAGGGAGGGAGACTTGAACATTTCACGTGTTCATTCTTCCACAACTTCCATCATGCCGAGCCCGGTGCTGAGCGCCAGAAGTTCCGTGACAAGCAAAGCCTGGTGTGGTGCCTGCCTCACAGAGTTGACATCTTAGTGTCAGAGATGCAGTCATCAAATGTCCACAGAGCTGGTGTGCGTCACCACTGTGCGATGGTCTCTTGGGAACATGGTGCCGTGAGAGTCCAGGGGGAGAGCAGACTGGTCTTCATGGGGGGCGGGGTGGACACACGGAAGTCCGGCAGAGGACCACCTGCCTCAGAATCGCCGGGGCTGCCTAAGATCTGGATTCCAGAGCCCACCCCATCTGAACAGGTGACAAGGGCCTGGGGCGGGAGGGAGCGTGAGTTTGCAGCAAAAGCCCCGTGATGCGCCTGAGCGTGAAGGAAGCCTGCACGGCTCTGTGCAGTGCTGCGGAGCCCACCTCACAAGCGGCTGCCCACTCCCCTGGGGCCAGCGTGCATGCGATCGGGGAGCCAGAAGAGGCCTGAAGCCGAGGACTCCAGAGCTAGGGGGTCAAGTTCCAACAATCGTTAGTGGTCTCCTGGTCACTCACCAGAGAGTGCTCTGCAAGGATCGCAGGGGCCAGAGCGAAGGGAGTGAGCCTGAAGGCAGCCCTCAGTTCTTACAGGACCAGTGCCCAACAAGGGGTGACGGAGGGGCAATAGCGGGTGGTTCTTAGAGTGTAGGATTTATAAACTCTTTAAATACTACATACTGCAGCTAGGAAGACCTTAAAGAAAGTTTAGCTATGGCCAGTTTGGCTCAGTGGATAGAGCATTGGCCCTCGGACTGAAAGGTCCGGGGTTCAATCCCGGTCAAGGCCACATACATCGGTTGCAGGCCCTGGTCAGGGTGAGTGCGGGATGTAACCAATCAATGTGCCTCTCTCACACTGATCAGGCTGGCAGGCAGTAGCAGTTAGGGGCAATCAGGCAGGCAGGCAGATGGTTGGGAGCCAGCAGTCCTGGATTGTGAGAGGGATGTCCGACTGCCCATATCCCTCAAGGAATCCCAGATCGGAGAGGGTGCAGACTGGGCTGAGGGACAAACATATCCCCACTTCCGCCCCCCCCCCCCATGCACGAATTTGTACACCAGGCCTCTAGTATTCATGTAAAACTTAGTCTTTTAGAAGAATGTCTTGGCAGGATGTCGATATAAAATTACTCAGGGTGTAATATGAGGAGCGTTGTGCTGACCTCAGCAATCACCCATCCAGCACAGCGGTGACCTCTGTACAGTGCGTGTGGGGTGTGTCTCCGATGCACACAGAGACAGGCTCCTCAGCCAGGTATGCACGTCACCCTCATTGTAATGGGAAGAGCTTGGGCTCAGAACCGGAAGGTCTGGCCTGGCATCACGAGCAGAGGCCTCTCCAGGCCCAAAGTTATACAATAAAACCTTTGCTCCCTTCTTCCCAGGCTGGGATAAGCTGTGCGGAAATATTTTGACAAGTACTGTGCAGTTTAGAAATAACACTTTAGACAGATCCAAACTATTAGGAGAAGTATGGACACTTTAAAAGCAAAATCTAAGCTCTGTGTTATGACAAACAATTTTATTTTCTGATTTGTTCTTGCCTTCAACTCGTGAGGTGTGAGGAGTAACACCGTCTACGCGTCTCCCTCTCTCTCAGGTGCGCCTGATTTGCTCGGCATCAGTTCCTTTACCAAGCTTATTTCTGCACCAGCCTCATGACAGTGAGTTGGAGCAAAACAGAATAATGATGGATGACTTGGGGCTGAGCCAGGTAGTTGATATTAACATAATCTCGTTTTATTCTAAAACAGCTTATTGTTTTTGGTTTGCTGCATGGCTACATTTTGCAAAAGGAATGTAAGTATATATTTAACTGTTGATGCGCTGCCTCTTGAGCTGGTACAGTAGAGCTCCTCCCTATATCACTGGATGTAGAGAATTACAGTCTTAGAGTGGAAGAGATCTTAGAGATTGTATTTGCTTGTGACAAAAGCAGTACAGATTGGTGGACGAATGGGCATGTGGTCACACCCCTGACTGAGGACAGCCCAGAGCCGGATGCCTGGCCACCTGCTGCCCTTTCTGGGCATTCCTGGGCATGTCTGCTGGGTTTGTGGAGTGCATACTCTAGTATCCAGGCACATGGGCCGGCTATTTCAGGACCACGGAGTGCTTAGCAAGGCCCTTGGCTTGCAAAGAAGTCCACGATTCTTCTCCCAACCTCCATTCCCTAAACATGTGTGGAGTACCTGTGAGTGCCAGGCTAGGGGGGACACCCCTGGGGAACCAGCCAATGCCAGCCTACTTCCCCTGGTGCTTGGGGTTTGGTGATTCACCCAGGGCCACCCAGAAGTGACTGCATCTCCTTCTTCTGCATAAACATAAATAAGTGTGTCAGGTTATACTTCTCAACTGTACACAATTAAAGTATTAGTCAATGCTGACACGATCCACAAATTAACTCAAAATGGATTAAAGACTTGGATACAAGACTTAAAATAATAAAATACATAGGAGAAGACATAGGCACTACACTTAGGGACCTTGGTCTGAGAGGGGTTTTTGTGAACTTGACCCCAAAGGCAAGCCAAGTAAAATAGAAAATGGACTACATCGAACTACAAAGTTTCTGCACAGCGAAAGAAGCCATCGAGGAAACAAAAAGGCCACCAACCCTCAGGTGAAGAGAGTTGCAAATGATACCTCCAATAAGGGAATAATATCCAAAATAGATATTAGAACTTGTACAACTTAAAAAAAACCACACACCCCAATATGATTAAAAAATGGGTAGAGGACCTAAATAGATAGTTTTCTAAGGAAGACACACAAAAGGCCAACAGATAGATGAAAAGGTGTTCAACCTCACTACTTACAGTGGAGATGTAAATCACACCTATTGGAATGGCTATTATCAAAGAAGTAAGTGTTAGGTTTCCCAGCAGCTCAAGCCCAGCAGCAGCTCGGGCCTTCCAGAGTGAGCCCCGGCTCAGCCTCAGGCCCATGGGCACCTCTCGGCCCTCCAGTTTGGGAGACTCCAAGGTTCGCCTCAGGGCCGCCCCTCACAAGGGCAGCCCTGTCTGTCGTGCTTTGGAGGAGAGCATCAGCCTTTTTCTAATTCGTCAGAACTACTGTCTTTTTGCTGTTACTTCTGGGCTGCAGTTTTGGCGGAAGAATTCCTTCTCTATCAGGAATGTCCTTCCTGTATAATTTGCAGAGAACTTTGAGCAAAAATTTTAACATTTGTTCTTTGGAGTATCCTTTTAGCTTTAATTATTTTTCCTGGCAATTTGTTCTGTTTATTGATTATTGGTTTAAATTAGTTGTTTCTCTAGTCTAATTTAAGAGATTATCCATGAAAAAATTTATAGAACATTTTATAATCCAAACACATAAACCTGGAACGGTTTTTTTTTTTTTTTTTAAACCTGCACTTAGTTCTGTAAGCTCTCACTAGAAATGATTTTAATTGGTGGTGGTCATTGTGGGTTTTTTTTGTTTTTGTTTTTGTTTTGTCACCAGGACTCAGCAGGTCTCTCCATGTTTACCGGAGAAGAGGAAATCTTTGCATTTCAGCGCACAATTTCCCGACTCACAGAAATGCAGACTGAACAGTACTGGAATGAAGGGGACAGAAGCATGCTGTAACCGTCACTTCAGCATGAATGAAACACTGGACAGATGATTCCCACAGGGAGAGCTCTTTATTATGGGACTTGAAGAAATCATTTTCTCATCATTAATTATGCACTTTGTCCTGTGGACCACTTGTATCTAAAATTGCTATCAAAGATGTAGTGGATTAGTAAGTTAAAGCCATTTCTATAAGTCTACTTTGTGCCTATTTATTTGGCCTTCCTTCTGCACCACAAAAATAAAGCCAGCACTGCTGCAGATGAAGGTAGGACCAGACATCTGGCTCCATGGGAAGCCACCCGAGTGAACCTCGAGTACACACACGCGAGAAAGGCAGGGTGTCCAGACATGTCTGAGCTTTGGCTATGTGGCAGCCGCACAGTAGAAGCACATCTTGTATGAGAGGAGGAAAAACCCTACATTTTAACTGAAAGCAAAGAAAGCATTCTGATCTTACTATAAACTAAAGGGAATATGGGCTTCTATGTGTGTTTGCGGGGAGGGAGAGGGGCTAGGAATTGCACTAAATCTCCCAGGTCTTCAGGTTTTCTCACAGCAGAGAATCTGTTTTATACCCTGAGGTCAAGCTTGGCAGGCAGGATGTGATTGAAGATTATGACACCATGGAATAAGGTGCAAGGTGTAAAACTCTAACCAACAGGCATGTTCCCCAAACTCTGTAAGAGGACAGATACCAGGAATAGGGACCTGTGAGAGTGTCCAGAGGGGCTGAGTCCTGGACACACCAAGCAGCAGAGTGGTCTCCTGCCCATCTGAGGCCAGCTGGACCCCAATGGACAGCTGCTTCCCCCATCGCTCACGCGCATTGGCTCTGGTTGCAGAACGCCATTCCCCACCCTCGTCTCTGCTTCTACTGCGAGAGGGACCTGATGGAAAATAGGAAAGAATACTTGATGAATCTGTTAAATAAAACCTGATTTATTCTGCATCAAGGTCAGTCTGATTCATTCCAGTACAATCTGACTTTGCTAACTGTTGTTACAGAAAGACTCCTGGTTGAGGCTGTAACAAAAGTCTAAATTCCCCTTAAAAGAAAAAAACAGAAAGAAAAAAAAAGAGAGAGAGAGAGAAATCCAGTCTTGTGGAAATCAAGTAGTTTTTGGAGGTAGGTACAGGTGAGTCAGTTTGAATAAGTGAGTACAATCGTCAACACAAGTAAGCTCTTTGAACCTACTTAATTTATAAGTTATAACCTATCCACATATGTCTGTTTTGAACATTAACCCAAGCCAAGCCGATAGATAGAGAGGGTACCCAAGTATAGAGAAAAGTTTAAGTCAAGGCTTCTGAAACTTAACCGTGGCTAAAAATATTTTTATTGACTTGAAACAGTGAGTTCAAAAAGAGTTTAAATAGATTAAGAGGGAGAAAGGATGGGAAATAATTGCCAAATTTATTGTTAGACATTTCATGATCTGAGAGAAAAAATTAATTCTGAGGAGTTAATATAATCATTGCTGTTTATATATAAGGATACTGAAGCTTAACTTAAGATTCCATTTATAAAACTTCTATTATGTCTTATACCACATGACTTCTATAAAATGGAGACATTTAAAATATATATATATATATATATTTTATTGATTTTTTTTACAGAGAGAAAAGGGGAGGGATAGAGAATTAGAAACATTGATGAGAGAGAAACATTGATCAGCTGCCTCCTGTACACTCCCTACTGGGTATGTGCCCGCAACCAAGGTACATGCCCTTGACCAAAATTGAACCTGGGGCCCTTGAGTCTTCAGGCAAATGCTCTATCCACTGAGCCAAACCAGTTAGGGCAAGGAGACATTTTTAATATTGATTTTTTTTTTTTACTTAGTAAAGGTGAGTTTGCAATAGAACTATTGCTTTTAACTCAATAAATACAAAATGTTTTAACTTTCTTCTTTCAGTCTTAGCATTTGGCTTTTCATATTTCTGTGGCAATTTGCTGTACCTTCATAAAAAGACAATGATAGACACAGACAAATGGATAGCTGGTTGACGGAAACAGTGGGGTGGGAGTTCTGGGCCCTGACATTTGGGTTCCTGATTGATTGCGGGAACCTGTCTGGCAGCAAGGATATAAGTGATCTTGTAAATGACCTTTATCAGATCCACTAACCTAGCTGTGGGTAAACTACGGCCAGGGGCCGGATCTGGCCCGTTTGGCTGTTCTATCCGGCCCGCGGAGCCCAAAGAGTGGAGGGTTCTCTTGCTCTCCCCTCCGCTCCTTCACCCGCAGCCCAAGATGAGAGTGCCAGCATGGTCAGGCTGCTTTTGTTCCGGCCCTCCGGTCCAGTTTAAGAACCCATTGTGGCCCTCGAGTCAAAAAGTTTGCCCATCCCTGCACTAACCTCACAAGACACCCCTTGCTGGTATAGAAAAGGATTTTCTTTGGAGATTAGTGTACAGCTTTTTCTTAAGGCAGAATTAAGATTCACTTCTCCCATTGGCGTAGCAGTTCATTTTCCTGGAATAGAAAATTAAAAATAAAATCTGTCCGCTTGTTGAGTGATGGCTGATTCTGTGTAGCTTTGCACTAGAAACCTCACCTACGTCATCTCAGCGGGTCACTCAGCCCGTCAGACGTGTCTGCCGACCTGTTGTCTCTGGTGGCATGAAACTCCAGGAGGATGTCTGTCTAGCTTTCTTGCTTGTGTAGGAAGCCAATCAGAGGCTGTCCTAGAAGTTTCCTCCCTCATGGCTGTCCTTCTAGGCCCCACGGGTGACTGCTGCTGGTCCCCTGATGGTGCCTACTCTTCTCACTGAGCACTCGGCAAGGGCTTGGGGCCTGGTTCTGCCGATTTTCACTTGTGACCTTGAACTATTGCTCTGAGGCTCCTTTTTCCCATCTATAAATGAGAGCAATACCCATTTCATAGAGTTATCCTGAGGATAAGGTTGGTGAAAAGCACTTTGCAAATGGTGAAGGATAAATGAACAGTTGCTATTGATACTAGTGGTTATGATCATAAAGTAACAGCAGAGACTCACTCTGCATTTGCGTCAGAGCCCCTGAGGAACCCAGAAGGGTAGAGGACGCATCCCACCCCAATACGGCTCCGTGCAGAAGGGAGCATTCACATTAGGTGGCTGGACACCCAGGGGGCCGGATTCTGGCTTCAGGCGGTGCTGTGAAGACTGTGAAATTCAAATCCATCCTTGCAGATGATAGGGAAAATGGATTGTTCCTGTTGGGTGAGCATCAAAAATTTTGCAGAAAGAGGGCCCCATCTTGTGGCCAGTGGGACAAACTGACAGAAAAAAAGTGAAAGAACCACACAGGGTTCTCAGAGCTGCACCAGTTCCCAGGCCTCTCTCCCACCCCAGTCCAGCCAGATGCCACTGGTCAGATGTGGGCCCCAGGAGCAGTACTTGCTCACGCTGCGTGGGCTTCTAATGCTGATAACCACCGACTAGGAGGTCTTGGCCATGACCACACAGCAGTGAGTACATAGGCTTGGGCCTCGCTGGGTATCCTGGCTCCTCACAGAGCACTTCCCCGGGAGCAGAGGCTGCTGCTCGGGGTCTGGGCCCAGGCACACCATGGCATCCCGCTGACCTCCTGCTGCCTCCCAGGGCCTGGTTCTCTCCTTTCTTCCTCTGCTCCTCCTCCTTCCCTGGGCTCCTGAGTGTCTTCTCCACCCACCCCCTCTCCCCCCACGGACAGCAGAATAGCTAAACCAGCGGCGATTTCTTTTTTTTTAATCTTCACCTGAGGATATTTTTTTCCATTGATTTTTAGAGAGAGTGGAAGGGAGTGGGAGAAACGCACTGATTGCCTCCCGCATGCCGCCCACCAGGGCTGGGAGCCTGCAACGGAGGTACATGCCCTTGACTGGAATCAAATCTGGGACTCCAGTATGCACACCATTTGGGGGCAGGGCGGGGGGACGAAGACCAAATTTTCCAGACAAAATTGGTGCCTCCATTCGGGAAGTCTCACTCTTACGTCAGCTTTGGAGATCCTAGGTTTTAGATGGACCAAAATTGGTACGCTTTCCTTCAAGCATGATATAACCAACAAGATGCTCCTGTAAAATTAACCACAATTTTTAAAACTTTTCATGCCATTATATTCCATAAGAAACACTTAAAACAATGTTTACTCAATAAATCAAAGCATGAATGAGAAGAGTGAGAACTATCAACTGCTAGCTATGGCACTTCCAAAGCCAGCCTCATTCTGGAAGACTCCAGAGTCTACCTTCAGCCCCAGGGGGTGAGGCCTGGGAGAGCCCAGACCTGATCCAGGTGCTGCAGGAACTCGAGGGACAGGCCCGAGGGACAGGCCCGGGGGCTGGGGTCATGTTTGCTCAAACCGGCCAAACTGGCTAGGGCACGATTTCTTCTGTACAAAGCACTTGCTCCTACCCTATCATTTCATCCATGGCAATTCTGAGGGAGGTGTGATCATCCCCGCTTCCCATGGGGAAACGAAGACCCGAGGTAACTCGGCTGGAGCTACATCCAGACCAGAACCTGTGTGCTGTGTGGCCGTCTGCTGCTAGGAAGCGTTCGGCACGTTGCCCCTCAGCCAACCCGCTCTCCTCTGGCTTCCGTGGATTAGTGCTTGGTTCTCCCGCTGCCGCTCATCTCTTCCTTCTCTGACTCCTCTTTTTCTCACCCCCTAAGTTCTTTCTTGGGCTCATTAAAAATGGTAATTATAAAAACAACATCAAGTTCTATGCAGTCTTTTCACACATACCACCTTCACAACTTGATTTCCTTGATTTCCACAGCTACAAGTGCCACCTAATGCCAACAATAACTGTATTCCTGCCCCCTGTCCCCCATTGCAATCTCCTGTACTCCCAACTGCCTAGTAGATCTCTCTTCTTGACTGTTTTTCAAGCTCGGTGTGTGTAAAAATGGTACTGATCTCAAACCCGTCTTCCATGCCCATATCTTTTTGCAGTGATATTGCCCCAAGCACCCATACAGCTCCAATACTCTGGCTTGACAAGGGCCAGTGACAGAGGCCAGAAGAGAAAGGCCAGGCGGGCATTAGAGCCATGTTGATGCGTGTTTGAGAAGGGGTCCAAGTAAGTGTCGGTGCAGAACAGGACTTGGTGGATGGCTAGTTGTTGGAATGAATGGCAAGTCCAACAGTCTAAAGGGAGGAGCCATTTGAGCAAACATGACCCCAGCCCCCGGGCCTGTCCCGCGAGTTCCTGCAGCACCTGAATCAGGTCTGGGCTCTCCCAGGCCTCATCCCTCTGGGGCTGAGGGTAGACTCTGGAGTCTTCCAGAATGGGGCTGGCTTTGGAAGTGCCATAGCTAGCAGTAGTTGATAGTTCTCACTCTTCTCGTTCATGCTTTGATTTATTGAGTAAACATCGTTTTAAGTGTTTCTTATGGAATATGGAATATAATGGCATGAAAAGTTTTTAAAACTGTGGTTAATTTTACAGGAGCATCTTGTTGGTTATATCATTCTTGAAGGAAAGCGTACCAATTTTGGTCCATCTAAAACTTAGGATCTCCAAAGCTGGCGTAAGAGTGAGACTTCCCGACTGGAGGCACCAATTTTGTCTGGAAAATTTGGTCTTCGCGCCCCCCTCCCCCCCAAATGTCACCTTCTCCATAGTCTGGCTCAAGCAAGAGTGAGCCATACTTGTTGAGTTTCCTCAATTTTAGCGAAGCCGAAGACTTCATTCATGTTGAAGATACAGATAATAAACTCAGAAAATACGTGGAATCTAGATAATCTGGCTAAAACATTGAATTTTATCACCATCAGCATGTATCTCCCCTGTTTCAACCCCACCTCCATATTCACACGCTCTGTCCCCTCCCACCAAGGGATACACAAAGCTCGCTCCAGGGCTTCTGTGGGAAGAGCAAGGCCCAAGAGCACCCCCTTCTCCAACCAGGGTGGACATGATCACAGCTGGCTCACATCTGGTTCTCTCCTTCCACGTTTACAGGAGGATTACACTTCTGGCTCCTTGGCGATTAAGCAAGGTCATGTGACTAGTTCTGAGCAATTGGTTGTGAGCAGAAGTGATGTTTACATGTCACTTCCAAGGTGAAGCGCTTACTAGCTGGTCTGAGACCTAGAGCTCCCTTCTCTGGCTATTGAAAACCTAGAAATACCACTGGAGAGGAAGGTAGCCTGGAGTGCTGAGCCACCACGTGGGGACCCCTGGGGAAAGGCGTTTGAGCAGGAAACAAAATTGCATTCTGATAAGCTGCGGAGATTTTTAGGATGCTTGTTATTGCAGCATAACCTAGCCCATCTTGACAATGTACTGGCCAACCCTCAGACCAGCATTTTTCATTTCTGTTTCTTCTCTGAGGACCCGGCTCTTCCATGAAAATTACCAAGAATGGTTTCTCTCTTCAGCTTTATCTCCAGATCCACGTGGTGGTGTGTCCTTGGGAGGGCTGGGACATATCAGCACATCTCTACATCCTCCCAAATCCCAACACTCCTACTTACACTGTGACTGTTTTCATCAGTCCCACTGTAATCCTTGACTTTAAATATACGTTCTTACTTCATCTTCGTGGCCTTGGTCACTGCGAAAACATTAGGTGGGCAGGATTAATGTTATCCTGTGACTTTAAACCCCTCATTGCTCGCACTCAGTTGGCCAAGAAAGCTGTTTCAAATTATGTCATGCTTGGAGTCCAGCCACCATTTGTTTAAAATGTTAAGTAGCTACAAGCTATGAAAACCATCTGCTCAAGTATAAAGTTTGCACCCAGAGAAAACCATTTTCGGAGATGAAGCCAGTCGAACCAAAGAAGAAAAGACAGCATGAAACAAAGCCACACAGGAGCGCGGGCTGCTCTGACACACAAGGAATCCAGTCACCCCACTCAGCCAGCGGGCCTGGTCCGGAGGCCACCGAGGGCCAGGCGGGCAGGCACGGAGCCTGGTTAGGAGCCAGGAGTGCGTCTGAGACACTGCACTACCTGCAGCCACACCTAACCTCGGGCAAGTCACTGAGCATTACTGCATGGGCCTCACTATGACGTTTTTCTAGGAAGCTCTGACTTTATCATTTGATGAAAAGGTGTACAGATATAAGTGGCCAATAAGCACATGTACATGCTTGTATTATAATTAATTAGTGAAATTCAAATAAGAAAACCACATGAGATAGAACTTCACACCACTAAGATTGACTGATATCAAAGAGACAGATAGCAACAATTGTTGGTGTGGAAAATTGGAACCCTCCTCCATCGCTGGAGAAAGTGAAAATGGTGCAACTTTGGAAAGAGTTGGGCAGTTCTACGAAGTATTAAAGTCACCGTATAACCCAGCAATTCCACTCCTAGGTATATACCTGAGAGAAATGGAAATACATGTCCCCACAAAAACTTGTGTGTAAATGTTCATAGATAGCATTATTCATATTAACCAAAAAAAGTGGACACATCCCAAAATATCCACCAACTGATGAATGGATACACAGTGTGGTGTATCCATCCAGTGGGTTACTACTCAGCTCTTTAAACATGAAGAACTTAGACATGCCACCACATGGGTGAACCCTGAGCACATTTTGCTAAATGAAAGAAGCCTGTCACAAAGATGTATGATTCCACGGACGTGAAAAGTCTACAACCGGCAAACCCATAGAGACAGGAAGTAGGACTTACGGGTGGTGGCAGGAATGACGAATAATTGCTGGTGGGCACAGG
Source organism: Vespertilio murinus (assembly GCA_963924515.1). Classification (NCBI taxonomy): domain Eukaryota; kingdom Metazoa; phylum Chordata; class Mammalia; order Chiroptera; family Vespertilionidae; genus Vespertilio; species Vespertilio murinus. The sequence goes on from OZ004705.1 coordinate 166,309,729, forward strand.
GTAAAGGTAATTTTAGGGCCTCTGAGATTCTATTGTGTTTATGATTACACAACTCTGTGAATAGACTAAACACGAATAAATAGAACAGTTTGTGTGGTTGAATTTTACGGTATCCTACATAATAAAAGCCTAATAAGCAAATTGTTTGACTAGGAGTTTGACCACTTGCTATGACATGTGCTGACCACCAGGGGGCAGTGTGGATCATGGTGGGTGTTGGCGACGCTGTGCTGGCAGCGGACAGCAGTGGAGGCACTGCTGGCCCAATGGGCCCTGAAAAGAGCAGGACTGCGATGGGGTGGTGGAGCAGGTGAGGGAGCAACGACAGGCCAAGATGGGGTGCCAAGGCAGGGCTACAAGGCTGTGAGGCTGGGGGCACCACCTGGGGCCGGATTCCCATAGGCCACCCTGAGGGACCCTACCCATGCACAGATTCATGCACCAGGCCTCTAGTCCTATATAATAAAAGAGAAATGTGTAAACTGACCATACCTCTGCTACGCTCACCAGCCAATCAGGAGTGAGTATGCAAGTTAACCCCACAAAGATGGCGGGTTAATTTGCATACATAGGCTCCGGGTGGAGAACAGAGCAGGAGAGCCTGTGGAGAGTGGAGCGGCTTGGAGAACTTGGCTCCCCACGCTGCCAGACAGAGAGCAGAGAGGGAGAGCTGGCGGTCTGGAGGATCTGGCAGAGTGGGAGGCTGTGGAAACAGCTGCAAGGGAAAACCCAGAGCAGGGGAGCACCAGGAATTCTGGGAATAGTAGTTCTGATGCCCCCCCGCCCCCCCCCCCCCCCCCTGGACCAGAAGCAGAATCCCAGAGTGCAGGGAGCACCAGGAATGCTAGGAATCATAGTTCTGATGGCAGACGGATCTCCTAGACCCGTGGTCAGCAAACTGCGCCTCACAAGCCACATGCGGCTCTTTGGCCCCTTGAGTGTGGCTCTTCCACAAAATACCACGGCCTGGGCGAGTCTGTTTTGAAGAAGTGGCGTTAGAAGAAGTTTCAGTTTAAGAAATTTGGCTCTCAAAAGAAATTTCAATCGCCGTGCTGTTGATATTTGGCTCGGTTGACTAATGAGTTTGCCGCCCACTGCTTGGCAAACTCATTAGTCAACAGAGCGGCAAACCGCAGCTTATAAGCTGCAGTTTACCGACCACTGGACTAGAGCGAAGCGAGCCTGGAGCAAGTTACTGTTGCTGTGGGGGATGGAATGAAAGCAAAGGTGAGAGACGTAAGTAAAATCAGAGCGTCCAGGAAAAATTAAAGGGAAGATGTCCTAAAACTTCCAGGAAATCCCCACCAGTGAAGCAAAGAAAGAAGAAAAAAAAAAGCCTCTATTATTCTGTGAGCACCAAACCAAACTGGGTTGGGGTCTCAGACAATGATTACAAAGACAGACACAAGCTCCCGGATTGCAGAGGGCTCCCCCGAGGGCTTCCAGAGTGGAGAGGGTGCAGGTCGGGCTGAGGGACTCACCCCCCCCCCCCATGCACGAATCTTGCACCAGGCCCCTAGCATGAACTATATCTCGGTAAAACCGTTGAAAACACATCTTGCCAGGAGCTAGGCACAGGAGGTAAATAAGACAAGCCCCTAATCATGACGGGCTCCTGGTCTTTAGGGCCAACACACGGACGGCATTACAGCAAGTGCCAACAGGGCAGCTTGTCCAGGTGTCCTGGGAACACCAGGTGCTCTCAAGGCAGCGGGACACTGGGCAGAAGGCAGAGAGAACAGAACGAAGGCGTGTGTGTTGGGAGAGGTGCAGGAGGCAAACTGGGCTCCTCCCCCCTCACTCCCCCCCCTCCCCCCTCCTCGAGGTGAACTGAGCCCAGAGAGAGCACCAGTGCCGGGCGGAGTGCGGAAAATGCCGGGAGGCTCACTAAGTGCTTCTGGGGATTCAGAGGAGGGAAATATAATGACTTAAATGTTGTTCTTCTGAATGCTGGGAGAGAAACGGGGACTCATTTCGCCCTCCCAGACTTAACGTTTCAGCTTTAGAGCCCCCGATTTAAGATGCATGAGTGTAAAAAACTGCTGCTCTCGTCAAAACATGCCTCTTAGTTTGCACTAATAACCTATCGTGTTTTTAACCAAATCCTGTGACATGCAGAATATTAAAAATCACTTGCTAAAGGAGTGTCAGTTGATTACTGCTGCTTTGAGTAACATAGTCTATAGATTTAAAAATAATGGCGTATGCCTTTGTGGTGCTCACATAATCAGACTCAGCGGCGCAATCATCCTCGAACCATGATGAGGCGGCATTCAGCGTGGGGCATGAGAGACAGCCGGGGGCTGGCCCCTGCAACGTGGCCCGCCGAGAAGAGCAGGGAGGGAGGGAGCTCTGCGATGTGGCTGGGCGAGGACTCCCGGAGCGGGGCCCTGGGACTGGCTTAGGGGTCAGTGCAGGACCTAATCTGGTCCTCCCCGAGAGAGAAATATTCACCAAGGACCCCGACAGAAAGCCTCCTCCCTCCCGGCACTACGAAGAGAGATGTCCTGCCTCCCTCCGGACCAGGCAGCATGCAGATCCAAGGCCAGGCCTGGCGCTGCCACGGTGATTTCTGAAGCCGGGGGGATGACGCCAACAGGCAGAGGGCGCCAGAGCGGAAAGGGTCCCGGAGACACAGACCCAGAACCCTGAAGAGCAGGAACCTCTGGATCAGCCCGTGCCTACAGGGTTCCCTGCAGCTGATCTTACTTTCAGTTATCCAAATCTAGCGATTCCTTTTCGTTTTGTCGGTACTTTGTTATTCGAAACAGAAAAAGCCCCAGTGAAAACCAGTTGGAAGCAGTCCGTCAGGTGACCTGTGGAGCAGCGTTAACAGGAGGCTGCGTTCTGGTTAGACGAAGACCTGTGTTCCAGGTCTGCCCTGGCGCAGTCAGCTCTGCGCCTCGGAACAGAGTTCGCTGGGTGCGAGGCTCCCCTTCTCAGGGCACCCCATCCACCCACTGCAGCAAAGCGAAGCTTGCCCAAAGCTGGCACCGGGTGTTTTCTGCCTCCCTTTTCTGTAACTCAGCCATGCTGGCAGCCAATCATCTTCTTTTCACCTGTTTCATTTTTTAAAACTTTAATTTTCATTCTGTTGATTTCTATAGAGAGGTGAAGGTAGGGAAGGAGAGAGAGAAACTGATCGGTTGCCTCCCCATATGGTCCCCAACCAGGGATGGAACCCGCGACCTGGGTATATGCCCTGACCAGGAATCGAACCCGCAACCATCCAGGGCTCTTTTCACCTGTTTCATACTAAAGGGGTAAATGAAATGTGGGTCCAGTGGCTTCTTCCTCCCAGGGTGTGGATTGTAAAGGCCAGAAACGGATCATTCAGAGAACGTGGGAGAGGGAGGGTGTACACCTGCCTCTTGGCCACAAGGTGGCAGAGCGGACTCAGGAAACACAGGCAAAGCCCTGGCCCTCCAGGCTCCTCTGGGACCGCTCGCCCCACCTGGGGGAACCGCAGCCTCAGCGCCTGGCCAGCCTGCCCCTTCCAGGTGTGGACAGGACCACTTTTCTTTTATCTGCAGTTCCCTGTAAAACATAAGAGGCGCCGGAGAAACAGGCAGATGCTGTGGAGTTTGACAGTGCAGGTAGTAACCCAATGGGGAGGCGGTACGTGCTTCTGCTTCTTCCTCTCTCTGCCTCTCTCAGTCTGCAAAACAGTGGTGGTGGGTGTGACCTACCTCACCGTGAGGAAGCAGGTACGGGGTGAGCGAAGGGCCCTGAGACTTGCAGAGGAAAGCAGTTTTTCTAGAAAGATGGGCACAGGTGTGCCGGGCGTGTCCCACCCTCCCAGGATCAGAACCTTCTGGGCACAGGTGCAATGCCCGGGTGCCAGTGGCTGTGGACTGTGGGCTGGTGGCTTTGGAGTGTGGCAAGGTGGGGGTGGTGGTGGCTGTGGAATGGGGTGGGGGTGTGGACTGTGGGCTGGTGGCCGTGGACTGTGGTAGGGGTGGTGGTGGCTGTGGAATGGGGTGGGAGGGTGTGGACTGTGGGCTGGTGGCCGTGGACTGTGGTAGGGGTGGTGGTGGCTGTGGAATGGGGGTGTGTGGTGTGGACTGTGGGCTGGTGGCCGTGGACTGTGGTAGGGGTGGTGGTGGCTGTGGAATGGGGGTGTGTGGTGTGGACTGTGGGCTGGTGGCCGTGGACTGTGGTAGGGGTGGTGGTGGCTGTGGCATGGGTGTGTGTGGTGTGGACTGTGGGCTGGTGGCCGTGGACTGTGGCAGGGTGGGGGGGGTGGTGGCTGTGGGATGGGTGTGTGTGGTGTGGACTGTGGGCTGGTGGCCGTGGACTGTGGTAGGGGTGGTGGTGGCTGTGGCATGGAGGTGTGGGGCGTGGGGTGTGGACTGTGGGCTGGTGGCTGACTGTGCTTCCAGTTCTGACATCATTCTCTACTTAATAGTGACACCAACTGAGTCATAAACGCTTTCCAGAAAGTTTCCTCTTGAAAGAGGTGCCAGAGGCAGAGGTGAGAGACGCTTCTCTGGGAGGAGATTTCCGGAAAGGCCCGCGTTGGAGCCAGGTGTGTGGCCGAGGTCTGTCTTGCTCTGAGACCTCCTGATCCTCTCGGCCTCGGTGCTCCCACGTAGGAAGGAAGGAACGCCCAGCTGGTGGGCCCCTCCCCGGCTCCATGGGGCGGCCGGGAGCATGAATGGTGACCGAACAAACTTCGGGCATAGTCTGTGCGGCAGTTGGAGACTGTCTGGCCCCGGCCCCCTGGCGGATGGCACCCTCTCCGGACGATGTCTGAGGGCCCCCAGCAGGGGAGCTCGAAGGCTGCCTACGTGGAGGCGCCTCGATGCAGGAGGGGTTGGAGGGAGGAAGCCATGTCTGGCCAGCTAGAGCCAGTTTGGGCCTCTTTCTCTTTTGTGTGGGTAACTTCATCCTCATTCATAAAGAGCGTGCTATTTCTCAACTTCCTAAGCTGGGAACGTGGCGGTATGTTTTCGTTTTATCTTTTTTTAAATAAACTTTTTATTGTTGGTAGAATTATGGACATCTCCCCATTTCCTTCCCTTTACCACCATCCTCCCAGCTCCTACCCACCCCACCAGGACATTCTTCCTGAGGCTTCACCCAAGTCCGTTCTGGTCCCATCCTGCCCGTCCACGTCTCACCGGGCGGCTGGGCTGGGCATGAAGACTGGACTGCCTGGGACGGAGGTACCAGGGGAGAGGGCAGAGGGGGGAAGGCAGAGGGGAGAAGGCAGAGGGGAGAGGGGAGAGGGGAGAGGGCAGAGGGGGGAAGGCAGAGGGGAGAAGGCAGAGGAAAGAGGGCAGAGGGGGGAAGGCAGAGGGGAGAGGGCAGAGGGCAGAGGGGGGAAGGCAGAGGGGAGAAGGCAGAGGGGAGAGGGCAGAGGGGGGAAGGCAGAGGGGAGAGGGCAGAGGGCAGATGGCAGAGGGGAGAAGGCAGAGGGGAGAGGGCAGAGGGGAGAAGGCAGAGGGGAGAAGGCAGAGGGGGGAAGGCAGAGGGGAGAGGGCAGAGGGGAGAGGGCAGAGGGCAGATGGCAGAGGGGAGAAGGCAGAGGGGAGAAGGCAGAGGGGAGAAGGCAGAGGGGGGAAGGCAGAGGGGAGAAGGCAGAGGGGAGAGGGCAGAGGGGAGAGGGCAGAGGGCAGATGGCAGAGGGGAGAAGGCAGAGGGGAGAAGGCAGAGGGGAGAAGGCAGAGGGGGGAAGGCAGAGGGGAGAAGGCAGAGGGGAGAGGGCAGAGGGGAGAGGGCAGAGGGCAGATGGCAGAGGGGAGAAGGCAGAGGGGAGAAGGCAGAGGGGAGATGGCAGAGGGGAGAAGGCAGAGGGCAGATGGCAGAGGGGAGAAGGCAGAGGGGAGATGGCAGAGGGGAGAAGGCAGAGGGGAGATGGCAGAGGGGGGAAGGCAGAGGGGAGAGGGCAGAGGGGGGAAGGCAGGGGGGAGAGGGCAGAGTCCCGGGGACGGAGGGACCAGGGGAGGAGGCAGAGGGCCTGGCCTTGGCCCGAGGCTCTCTCTCTCGGGGTCTGGCCTTCCAAGTGCAGCCAGGGGGCCTTCTCTTGGGGAAGCCGGGAGATCTGGCCTCAGAACAAACCCTCTGTAGTCTGAGCCCATTTTTTTTTTTCTGGAACGGGCACTGGGAGAGAGTCTGGTGGTTCAGATGAAAGGAACTTGGGAAATAGAGTTTGAAAAGACATGTTGTTGGTACGAAACAGCTGGAACAAGGGGGCGTTGGTGGCGCTCTGCCCTGGGGCGCTGGGAAGGCTGCAATCAGATGGTGAGCCCAGCTGCTGGCTGCGGGGTGTGTGTGTGTGTGTGTGTGTGTGTGTGTGTGTGTGTGGAGGGGGGCGGCCTGCTGTGTGAGGGAGGGCACAGGGGGTGCCATTTGCACGGAGCCAGGGGACAATGGCAGCTGGCTGCAGCACGAGTGGGGAGCCCACCTCTAGGGGGTTAATGGCCATCCGCAGCGCCCCCCACAGAGAACTGATGTCAAACAGCATCGCACGGACGCTCCCGGCGAGGGTGGCGAGGGGTCAGGAGCTTCGGGACAGCGTTTTCCTCAGACACAACGCAGACCCACCCGCCCCGTCCACGCAGGCACAGCAGGGGCACCAGTGCTGACCGCGCCTCCCTGGGCAGCCCCCGTCCCATCGCCCACGGCTGTTCTGAACGTGTTCCTCTTTCAGGAGACGAACGCTCCGAAATTGGGTCTTATGTCTGAGGTGATTAATTCACTTTTCAGCAGCTATTCAATTTCTTTTTTTTTTAAATTTCTTTATAGACTAAGGTATCACATATTTGTCCTCAATCCCCCATTCCAATCCCCCCCCACTCATGCCCCCAGCCCCCTATTGTCCTTGACCACTGGTTAGGCTCATATGTGTGCACACAAGTCCTTTGGTTGATCTCTCCCTTTTATCCCTACCCTCCCTCTGAGGCCCCACAGTCTGACCCTTGGCTCCTTATCTCTGGGTCTGTTCTTGTTCATCAGTCTATGTTGTTCACCATTTCCCCTAGATGAGTGAGATCATGTCCTACTGGAAATATAAGAATAAAAAAGATGAGACAAGCAATAATCGTTATCTCAATTTCTTAAGGTTACGCAAGATGAGAAGGAGGGCAGTGATGGTGGTTGCAAAACCCAGAATGAATTGGAAAGGCTTTGTGACATTGTAGCTCACCTCTGTTTGAAAAGGATTACTCCCTCCCCGCCCCCAGCCTATTCTTTCCTGTAAGGACAGTGGGAGACCCCAAGCCCTCGGCCGCTCGCAGAACGCCTTCGCTGGTGGGAGGGCGCTGCCGTCTTCCCCGAGCCTCACCCCCAAAGAGAAGCTGGGCGTCTGGGGATGGGGGTGCTCGCCCGCCAGTCAGACATCAGACGCCATTGGTGTCTTTTGCCCAACCTGTCGGAACCCGGAGGCCCCGTTCACTGTCAACAGGAACCGAGGCCCACCCCGTGGCGGTGGCTCGGCTGCATTGCCCATGGACTGAGAAACACTCACCATGGCAAGTCTGCAACGTTCAGAAATAGTCGTGCGTGCATGTGTGAGCCCTCGTCTTCCCGTCCCAGGCGACGGGTGGGAGTATCTCGGAGCCTGGAAACCCCGGAGGGAAGACGCTGAGACCTAGCCCGACCCTAAGAAGTCTGTCGTCTGGTTTTAGAAATGGGCCCACAGCCGAAACCGGTGTGGCTCAGTGGTAGAGCATTGGTCTGTGGACTGAAAGGTCCCAGGTTCGATTCCCGTCAAGGGCATGTACCTTGGTTGCGGGCACATCCCCGGTAGGGGGTGTGCAAGAGGCAGCTGGTCGATGTTTCTCTCTCATAGATGTTTCTAGCTTTCTATCTCTCTCTCTTCCTCTCTGTAAAATATCAATAAAATATTTATTAAAAAAAAAAAAAAAAGAAATGGGCCCACAGCCGAAACCGGTTTGGCTCAGTGGATAGAGTGTCGGCCTGTGGACTGAAGGGTCCCAGGTTTGATTCCTGTCAAAGGCATGTACCTTGGTTGCGGGCACATCCCCGGTGGGAGCAGGGAGGGGGGGAATGCAAGAAGTAGCTGATTGATGATTCTCTCTCATCGATGTTTCTAACTCTCTATCCCTCTCTCTCTCTGCAAAAAAAATCAATAAGATATATATTTTTTTTTTTAAAAAAAAAGGAAGGAAGGAAGGAAGGAAGGAAGGAAGGAAGGAAGAGATGGGCCCACTCAGGTTTGACCCCACGGCCTTGGCCTTAGCACAGCACCGAGTGCCCCGAGCGCTGGGACAAGGCAGGGCCCTGCTGGGCACTTGACCCGGTGCCCGCCCCGCGGGGTCAGCTCGGAAGGAAGCGTTGCTGAGCAACCGAGGACGGCAGAGGGGAAGGGGAAGGAAGGGACGCCCGTCGCCGCCCTGATTAGCTCTGCGGCCTGACACTCAGGCCAGCAGCCCCCAGGGAAGCCGAGGGGCAAAGGAAAGACGGTGGGAATCCACTTCTCACCCGTTTCCTGCCGCAGGACCGCAGCTCCAGGTGGGCACGGCCGCGCCTGGTGTAGAGCGGAGGACCGGCCTCCCGGCCTCCCCAGGACGCAGGGTGAAGCCAGGTCCCCGCGGCCCACACCGAGAGGAGCAGGTGGCTGCGGGGTCCGTGCCCTCGGCCCCCCTGCAGAGCCCGCCCACGGCGCCCCTGGACGGGGGACCCAGACCCTGCGGACGGGCCGGAGCCGGCACCAGCCCGGCTCTCTGACGGGCCTTCGGGGCTGTGAGACGCAGTCCGCCTTCCCACCAGGGAAGTCCCCTCCCTGGCCGCACGCCTTAGAGGGAAGCCGTACAGCAGTGTTTCCCAAAGTGTGGTACCCCTAGGGGTACAGGAAGTTTGGTGGGGGTTTGGTGGGGATATGCACTGCACCGTGCTCAGCTACGCCTAATTCTACGTTCTCATGAGTCAAGACAGTCTTATAAGGCATGAGATGGTCCGGTGTACAAACAAATGTTATTTATAATATAACTTTTATTTATATTTTATTATGAATAATTTTATTTTTTGTTTATTATTATTTTGTGTATGTACCAAAAAAATAAATATATTTTGATTGTTCTTAAAATACATCCTTTTTTTTTTTTTTTTGACAAGGGGTACTCAGCATTACAAAAATTATAGAAGGGGTACACATATGCAGTAAAGGAAACTGCATCAGCGCCTGATGCTCCCAGACCAGCCCGTGGTCAGACTGCGCCATTGGGAGGGCGGGCACGCCTGTTCCCATGTGCGCCCCCCGGGAGGCCAGTGTCCGAGGACGCTCCTTTCTACGGGGCGAGGGGTGGCCCGTGGTGCAGGAGGACACAGCTGGGCAAACTGGGGCTGTGTCTTTCACATCCACGTTAGGATGGGGCAGCTTGGGGAAGGAGGCGATGTCGCGGGGGCACATTTGCCACGGGGGAGGTCTGCAGAGCCCAGAGCTGGCCCAGGGAGAGGACGCGGGCCTTCGGGCAAAGGGGCTCTAACGCAGGCGAAGGCCACGAGCAGAACGCAGGCCGCCTCGTCCTAACGCCGGCTCCGCGGGAGTGACATCAGCAGCTTTCCTAGGGTTAGAAGCCGAGTGCGCCGGACAACTTCATTATCCCATTTCTCTCTCCTCCGCTGCACTCAGGAGCACTTGGCCTCCTTTATCAAGGATGCCTTGATTATATTAGGTACCTGCAAAAGGCTTCAATAAAAGTAATGCAATTTTGTGTAGCTCTGATGGCTCGCTGACTCAGGAAAAGGTCAGAGCCTGCTGCTAATGGCACCCTCCTCCTCGGGCAGGAGCTGTGGCTTCCGTATCTACACTCTCAGCGCTGAGTGCTCTCATGGGCGTGGGGAGATTCCAAAGATCAGTCCACCTTCCCTCCCTTCCTCCCTCCCTCCTGTTCTCTCTCCCTTCCTCCCCCGTTCCTCCCTCCCATCCTCTCTCTCTCTCTCCCTTGCCTCCCTCCCTTCCTTCTCCACGCATTGAGTGCCCACCAGGTGCCAGAGATACAAAGACAAACTAGCCACAACCCCTGGCCTCATAGAGCTCCAAGGCTAGTAGGGAAACAGCAAAGATGGCCCTTGTTAAAAAAAACAAAACAAAACACTAAACCTCCCCACAACCAGTGGCTGACCACAGGCACACCACGAAGAAGTGACAAATGCCCACCAACCTGTACGGAAGGGGAAACAACAGCTCTTGGGTGGCATGTTGGCGGAGCGTCAGCGATCGATCGGGGCCAGAAGTTTTCTGTGTAAAAGAGTTCGAACAGGAGGTGTTAGGTAAGTGCTCCTTGAAGAAGTCAACGCAGTCGCAGAGGCCCCGGTACTGCCAAGTGCCTCCGAGATGCCGTAGCCCGGCCTCTTCCATTTTCTAGGAGAGGAAATGAAACCTGGGGGAGGTCAGATGGCCCAGGAGCGGGGCTGGGGGAGGGGAGCAGCCTGTCTCCTGGTCCCGGTGTCTCTCTCCCACCGTCAGTCACCCTGGCCTGGCGTTCAACATGCAATTTTTCCTTTCGTTTCTTATTCTATTTTAACCATTTTATTGAGGTATGATCGACATACAAAAAGCTGTCCGCAGTTAATGCACACAACTGGAGGGGCTGAGAGATAAGTAGATACCCCTGAGACCATCACCACAGTCAACATCACCCATTACCTCTAAAAAACATATTTCTTTTTTCTTTCTTCTGTCCTTTTCTTTCTTTTTTTCTTTCTTTCTTTCTTTCTTTCTTTCTTTCTTTCTTTCTTTCTTTCTTTTTTTTATGAGAATGATTCTTCTTTTTGTGATTAGAATGCTTACCCTAAGCTTTACCCTCTCGGAAAAACTTTGAACCTGACATCCCCATATGGTCAACACTCGGCCCGTGGCATAGCGTACACTTGCACAACTGAAACTTTGTTCCCTTTGGCTGGCGCCTCCCCACAACACACGATTTTTGAAAAAGGGATGAAGACAAAAATCTTTGTCCTCGATTAGCTCAGAGTCTGGAGGGGAGGATCCCATTGCAAAAGGGCTAAGGTTAGCCCTGGGAGAGAAGGAGGTGGGTTTGTGGGCATCGAGTGGGACAGAGAAACGTGTTAAAAGTGGTGGAACGGGATCCTTTCTAACAGGAGAGATGCGGTTCTGCTGGGCGAGTGCAGGGTCACCTCCCGTCGAGTTCCCTCAGGCGGCGGCCTCTGTTAGCGGAAGCCTGGCCTCTGTTAGCGGAAGCCTGGCGTGCGGGGAGGTCAGAGCCAGGAGGGCGTTGGCTGGGCCGCGGGCAACATGCCGCCTCCCCGGCCAGCTGTCCTCCAGATGACGATGAGGGCAGACAGCGATGAGGATGGAGATGGCGGAGTCATGTGGACAGAGCAGTGGTCTCTGCCGTTGGCTGGACCTGGGTTCAAGTCCCAGCTCTGTCAGGGCCTCCCCTGGGGAACCTCCAGGCTTGCGGCTTCACTTTCCTCAGATACGAAACGCGGACATCCTCTCCTTGGTAGAGCTGCTGCGGCTTCATGAGGATTGAATGTATAGAGAAGCTCCTAGCAGGTGCCCAGGAAAATCTTATATTTAAATCTAAGTTGTTTAAAATCCATCATCGCCAAAAGAAGAAAATTAAAGAATTTAAACAGTCCAATGATTTCAAGGGCTAGTGAGAATGTGGACAGGGAGACACCCTGCTGGGGAGGGTGGAGCCTGGGCTCACTTTGCAGGGCAGACCAAGTTCAGGGCGTGGAAGTTGGACATGCTTGTGACCCAGAAATTCCTCTGCTAAATCTGTACTCAGCTCATGCACACATGCCTGGGAGTGTTCAGAAGAGTGGCCACAATTGCCCACTAAAGTGGAAATAACTCATTGAGCCATCCATGCCAGGATAAAGTAACTGCATATGCATTATTGATTTCTGCGGATGCAGTGGACTATTGTGTGGCAACAAAGATGGAGTACAGCAGCACGCAGCAACATGGGCGCATCTCACAGACATAGTGCCAAGAGAGAAGCAAGAGAGCCCTAGCTGGTTTGGCTCAGTGGGTAGAGTGTCAGCCCCCAGACTGAAAGCTCCCAGGGTTCAATTCCAGTCAGGGCACAAGCCCAGGTTGCAGGCTGGATCCCCAGGAGGGGGGCATGGAGGACTAGGGATCGAACCTGCACCGTGGGTATGTGCCCCGACCAGGAATCAAACCCATCATCACCTTTTGGTGTAGAGGACGATGCTCCAACCAACTGAGCCGCCGTGGCCAGGGATGAGTATTCATTGAATCCAGAAGTTAAACGAGAATGACATGTGACTTTTGACCTGGCCTAATTTCAGTATTGATCGATCGCAACTGTGAAAAGTGGAGAGTTACTGACTTAAAACACGTATAGACAAACTAGTTCTTATACTTTTGAGAAGAGAGTGCAATTCTCATTGTTCACTTGGGGATTAGTTAGCTTTAGTTTCAAAAGAATCGCTTATTGATAATATTGAGTTTCTGGGAAGAAAGAGGTCAAAATGCCCACCTCTTTTACACCGGGCCTCATGGAATCCTTTCCATGTGATTCCCCCATTTCAGGTCTAACTCTCTGCTCAGCAAGTGAGGAGACTTGCTCTGACCACGGAGCCCCGATAGCTATCAGGTCTGGGCACTGCTGTCAGCGGTTTCTGAGGCTGGTGACCTTCCCTTCCACTGGGCCCCCCTCTCCTCGGCCCGTCTACAGAGAGAGGCCAGCCTGGGTGGCCACCATCTCTCCTGCTTCTAGGCTCCATGGAGGGCACAACCCTTCCAGTCGGATGTCATGGCAACCCACCCAGTCTTCAATAATATAATTTCATGGCATAGCAAATGGGAAAAAAAAGGCCCAGCTCTGACCCAGTCTTTTATTGGTTGGCAACATTCCGCAAGCTCCACCAGGACTTCCACGGTCCGTAGCAAACAAGAAGGCCTGACCAAACGCAACTGGGTTTGTCTAGTTCCCTAAACAGGACAGGTACCCCAGGGATTTATGTTCTTTTATGAAATTATTCATTTGGCTTCATTATTTGCTTCCAAAAATACGAAACGTATAAAGGTCATTTTAAGTGCAAGAAAAGCCTTCAAACTCTGCATTTGCGAAGTGGAATTGCAAAAGGACGGACAGGGGTGGGCAAACTTTTTGACTCGAGGGCCACAATGGGTTCTTAAACTGGACCAGAGGACCAGAACAAAAGCAACCTGACCATGCTGGCACTCTCCTCTTGGGCTGCTGGTGAAGGAGCGGAGGGGAGAGCAAGAGAACCCTCCGCTCTTTCGGCTCCGAGGGTCGGACAGAACAGCCGAACGGGCCGGATCCGGCCCACGGTCCATAGTTTGCCCACGGCTGGACTAGATGCTGCACAAATGTGTGAGGTTTAGACATTGTGCTTTCATAAAATAACTCATGTTTGGAGGCCTGGACACTTCCTCCGCACAGCATATGTCTTAGCAGTTTGTTACCATTATGGTGGCATCAGCTGTCTCCCCAGCAGTGAGCACGAGTAGCCCCTGTGAAGGCACAGACACGTGGCCCCCGGGGAGGTGAGCTACCGGAGCGAGGGAAAGGGGTAGGGAGCCCTCTCCAGCATGTAGAGAAGAGCTACCTTCTGAGAGGAGTGGATCCAACCACCACCCAGAATTCTTCCTCCGTGGGGAGCTGGGTGCTCGCAGGCCAGGCTCCTTGAACGCCATCGGAGTGGGCTGAGGCAGCTCATGAAGTCGGTCCCCTGAACACCACCAGGACCCCTGCTCTGATGGTCCCCCAAAAGGGTTCCACCAGAACCTGAACTGACAGAGAACTTCATCCAACAAAGGAGGAGCTTACTTCCTCCTCCGATGTTTGAGCCATTGCTAACGAATACGTTCAAACCCGATGTACCACCCTCCCATAGCCTGTGGTAACCTCACGTGGTCCTTTTCTTTCTTTTTTAAAATATATTTTATTGATATTTTACAGAGAGGAAGGGAGAGAGAGAGAGAGAGAGAGAGAGAGAGAGCTAGAAACATCGATGAGAGAGAAACATGGACCAGCTGCCTCTTGCACACCTACCGGGGATGTGCCCGCAACCAATGTACATGCCCTTGACCGGAATCGAACCCGGGACCTTTCAGTCCGCAGACCGACGCTCTACCACGGAGCCAAACCGGTTTCAGCACGTGGTCCTTTTCTAAGGCGGGAGCAGGCCTGGTATCTAGCTTAAGAATTCAAAACTGTTTCCATCAGACTTGCAACATTTGGCCGCCTTTCACTCGTTTCCTCTGTCACCTTCCGGTTTCCGGTTCTCTCCATCTCGGGGCACACCTGTGGAGAGGCAAGGAGCCCCGAGACACACCCGGGGGGGCTTCGGCATCAAACTGTTCCGGAACACTCCACACCTCCGTGGGCACGCCACGCCACCACGCCACGCCAGCGAGATGCAATACATTCCAAAGGGTAACGGAACGCTTCCACGTGGCCTCGATTTCTTTTAAGTTCCACGTCAACGTCTTCAAAGTAATCTGTGTTGAAGATTCCAATTACGGGGCATTTTCGGACACAGGCCCACGTCACACGTTTCCCCAAGAGGAGACGTGGAGCAGAGGGACCTCCCGCCAAGCCGGGTGCCACCTGCTGCAGGCCCGCCAGCCGGCAGCGTTGCACCGATTCTGCCTGCAGGTCCCCTGGCCCTTGGGGTCTCCTGTCAGATCTCACAATAGGGTGTTCAACGCGTCGCCACAAACTCCGAGTGGATCGCTGCCCTCTGAAGAGTGGAGCCCTTCCTTCAGCTGGCAAACAGTAACCTGGGGCCTGGGTCTTCAAGGGCCTGAAATCTTGTTGGGAAGAAGAAGAAAAAAAATTAATAACAAGTAACAAGTACTTTGATTTCAAACTGACTCAGGTGTTTTGTTTTTAAAAAAATATATTTTATTGATTTTTCACAGAGAGGAAGAGAGAGGGGGTAGAGAGTTAGGAACATCGATGAGAGAGAATCATTGATCAGCTTCCTCTTTGCACACCCCCCACCGGGGATGTGCCCGCAACCAAGGTACATGCCCTTGACCGGAATCGAACCTGGGACCTTTCAGTCCGCAGGCCAATGCTCTAACCACTGCGCCACCGGTTTCGACAGTTTTTTTTTTTTTAATAGCCTCTTGTTTCTTGCTTGTTTAAGCTGCTATTTTGTTTGATATGTGTTAGGCACACTATTGTCTATGTCTGCTTATTAAAGTACTCCAAATACTTTGTGTGTCTGACCTTACCTCCCTCCCAGCCCCACATCCCTGTGCAGGTTGAAGGCAGAAAGCAGGATGGTTCCATGTACAGATATTGTGAAATGATGACCACAGCAGGTTCAGCTGGCACCCGCCGTCTCATATGGATACAATAAAAAGAAAAAAAAATAAGAAGGAAAAAGAATTCTTTTAGGATTTACTCTTTTAACAACTTTCCTATGTATTATAAAGCTAACCTTACTTTTTGTCTCCATCCGCCCCTCGGAAACCTTCCTTGCTTTCTTGTTTGTGTCGTGCTTCCTATCAGGAACATCTGCTCCTGAAACTTTATCTGAGGGCGCCCTTAGGGACCGAGGCTCAGGAGAGTCCTCCGGGAGTTTGTGGGGGCTTCTGCCAGGTGCTCGGAGCTCTCCAAGTTTGGACTCATTACGTTTTTTATTCCATTGTATTGTCAATGTGGGTCACAATCTTATATGCAGACCACAATATAGTTATGAACTTCCAAGGAAGATTTTTATTCCTCCAGCTAGTTCCAGGATCAAGATAGGAATACGTTTTTGTTTTGTTTTGTTTTGTTTTTTTGGGGGGGTGCTCTCTTCTGAATAGCTGGTCAATTTCACATTCATCTTCACTTTGGCTCATTGGAGTCCCAGTTTTATGGGGGAGGATCTCTCTCTCTCTCTCTTTCTCTCTCTCTGTCTATGTGTTTTATTTTGTATGATTTTTCCCCCAGCTGTATTAAGATATACTTGGCATATAACATTGTGTAAGTTTACCATGTACAATGTGATGATTCAAGTCACATGTATAGTGAAATGATTACCAAAGGAAGGTTAGTCACCTCACATAGTAACCTCTTTCTGCATGTGTGTGGTGAGGACGTTTAAGAACTACTCTTTCAGTAACTTTAAATACGCAGCATGTATTATTAGTCATGGTCACCACGCTGTACATGGGGCACCTTAGGCTTCTTCTGGCTGGTACCCCTTTGACTAATATGTCCCCGTTGCCCCAGGCCCTGCTGCCTCTGTGAGTTGGGCTTTCTTTTATTTAGATTCCAATAAGTGAGATCACATAGTGTTTGTCTCTGTCTGACATTTCACTCAGCACAGTGCCCTCAAGTTTCATCCATATTGTCGCAAGTGGCAGGGTTCCCTTCTTTTCTACGGCTGAGTAATATTCCATGGCTGCCACGTTTTCTTTGTCCACCCAGCCCTCCGCGGACTTGGATTGCTCCCGTGTCTTGGCTGCTGTGAGCAACGCGGCAGAGAACGCGGACATGCAGAGAGCTTGTTGAGATGGTTGTTTTGTTCCCTTTGGCTGTGTACCCAGAAGTGAGGTTGCTGGGTCATACAGCCTCCACACGGTTTCCACGGCGGCTGCACCAGGTTTCACCGAGAGAGGCTCTTGTTACGCTCAAGACCTTAGACAGCCCTGGGGCTCCCTCCTCGCTCTCTCAGCCCCTGCAAGCCCGTTTCAGTGGGAGCTTCAGGACACGCGCTTGCTGGTTTTTTTCTAGGAGCTTGCTCAATCCCCAAGGGCCCCACCTTAATTTTGGTGTTGGTCTTTGTGGTTTTATTGGCAGCTCCACGATTTATTTTTTTCTAAGTAAAAAAATATTTTGCAGCTTTTGCTTTCATCATGACCGTTTGTTCTGAATATCTACTCCGCCATATTACATTGGAGCCCTTTAAGAACAAGAGTGGATCACATGTAATCCACTGCTAACCAGAGCAGAGTTACAGTTTCTCAAGTGTTTCTATTCCCTTCAGAACAAATTTTCATCCTCAGAACACCAGACGGTGGTTGAATAGAGAAAGGGCAATGGTGTGCTGGCCCGCCGACTCTCAGAAAGAAAAAAATAATAAAGAAGAAGACTTGATTTTCGGCATTTGCCAACTTCTGTAGGGTAAATACGCTCATAGCGGTCCATCTCAAGCTACCAATTTGATTCCCTGAACCAAGAGTTTGGAAGAGCCTAAACCGGTTTGGCTCAGTGGTAGAGCGACGGTCTGCGGACTGAAGGGTCCCGGGGTCGATTCCGGTCAAGGGCATGTACACTGGTTGCGGGCACATCCCTGGTCGGGGGTGTGCAGGAAGCGGCTGGTCGATGTTTATCTCTCATCGACGTTTCTAGCTCTCTATCTCTCTCCCTTCCTCTCTGTAAAATGTCAATAAAAAATATTTTAAAAAAAAGTTTGGAAGAGATGCTCACAGTGGCTTTTAAATATATATATATATATATATATATATATATATATATATATATATATATTTTTATTGATTACAGGGAAAAAAGGAGAGGGAGAGAGAGAGTGAGAAACATCAGTGGTGAAAGGCAAACATTGATTGGCTGCCTCCTGCATGCCCCACACTGGGAATGAGCCCGCAACCCGGGCATGTGCCCGGAATGGAAATCGAACTGTGACCTCCTGGTTCACAGGTCAACGACACTCAATCACTGAGCCATGCCAGCCGAGCACACAGTTGCTTCTCATGAACTGCAGTGAGCCAACTCCAGCATGCCACTGTGGAGGGAGAAGACACAGTCAGGGCAGCCAAGTTCAAATGCCCAGAGGTTAGTCAGGATACGCAGATGAGGGAAGAGGACCTGGGGTGAGGAGGTGAACTGGAGAGCACATTGTGGTCATTGTGTTATCGGTTCCTCTAATTTTTCAAGGGTTAGAAATCTGACTTTTAGATGAAATCTCCTTTTTCAGTGTTGGCAGTTGACTTAAAAAAAGAACTTTAAAAGCATGTGAGAGAGCCAGAAAACAATCCGATGGGGCAGATTTGGCCAGACAACTACCAGCTTTCGGCTGGTTGGATTAGTGCTTGGGGTTATATGTGCTTGTCTGGTTTCAGCCGCCCAGTTTCTCTAGGCCAAATGGCCATATAAAGAAATACTGTTGGAGAGACAGTGCAGGGTTGGGGGAGGAGCACACGCCATGGATTCTGACAAACTTCATTTCAAATCCTGTGTCTGCCCACTCACTGAGTGCCGGAGGGCAAAAACCATGTAGAACCAGAGGCATGGTTCCGGTGGGGTTAGGTTGTTTACAGATGAAGTGAGATGGTATTAGGTATGGTATCTGTCCCTTTTGTGTGTAGGTTTTTCTTATGGCTCTATCATCTTTCTTAAGCAGAATCCATAGCTGAGCACAAACCCTGGGAAGTGTGGAAGAGAGACCTCTAGCTCAGTGTTCTCAACCTTTATTTCCTTCACTTTATCTGGCAAAGATTAAAATAAATATATCAATGCTAGACTCAACACAAAGATTTCAGTTCAGCTGATCTAAGATGGTGCCCGGGCAACACTATTTTTAAAAACTATATGTTTTTGTTGATTTTAGGAAGAAGTAGGGAGAAGGAGAGAGATGGAAACATCAATGATGAGAGAGAATCGTTGATTAGCTGCTTCATGCATGCCTCCTGCTGGGGATTGAGCCCACAACTTAGGCATGTGGCCTGACCTGGAATCAAACCGTGACTTCCTAGTTCATGGGTTGACACTCAACCACTTAGCCACACCAGCCAGGCTGGGCATCACTATTTTAAAAAATACCTCCCCTTCCCTAGCCAGTTTGGTTCAGAGGATCCCTAGTAGAGGGCATGCAGGAGGCAGCTGATCAGTGATTCATCATTGATGTTTTTTTTTCTCTCTCTTTCCCTCTACCTTCCTCTCTGAAATCAATAAAAACATATTTAAAAATAAATATAAAAATTTATAGAAACCTTCCTTAGTATTCTAATTGCAAATGCTTTAGATTCATAATCTCATTTAAGCCTAACCTCCCAACAATCCTAGAAGGTATTCTCATTTTATGAATGAGGAACTGAGGCTTAAACTATAATAATAAGTTTATTATTATACTTATTATGCTAATAAGTATAATAAGTATAATATGCTAATTAGACTGGACGTTTTTCCTGACGAAGCTGGGGCCGGAGGGACGCTAGGCCCAGGTCTCTGGTGCCAGAGGGAAGCCAGTGCCAGCAGCCGGGGGAAGGAAGGCCTGCTCTTGCGCGAATTTTCTTGCATTGGGCCTCTAGTGGTTAAATAACAGCAGAATCACATAGCTTACAAATGAGGAGAAAAGGCTTAACTTGAGAGCTTGACTTCTTAACCCTCATACGGTTCAGCATTCTGTACCTATCTCATATGGACTTTGTGAGACTTAAATTAAGCACTGCAAATAAAGTGCTTCGTTTTAGGACTGGAACATATTAAGTGTCAAATAAAAGTTAGCTATCATTATAACACCAAAACAGAGATATTCTTCCCCACTTTCTCTTGCTTATGAAATTCTTTGTCACATGAATCTTCCACCTTTTTTTGGATCCTCCTCTTTAATCCTCCTCTGTAAACATATATAGTTGCCCTCCAAATGAAACATAAGACAGTCACTGTACTGACCTAGTGGTGGTGGTGGTGGCAGAAGGGGTTCAGAATAGGCCTCCCCAAGAAGAGTGTCTTTGACATGTGAATTCCTTTGAGCTAAAGGCAGTTGAGACCCTGTGGGCTCAGGAGAAACTCCTGCCTCTTCCTCACAAGAACCTAAATTGGGGGCTTTACCCCAAATGAGAGTTATCATCAGAGATAAACTTTATGACTTACCTATAGGGCAAGGCAAACTTCTAGCTACTGAATATCTCTAATCTCCTTCAAATGGTCTTCCTCCCCTTAGAAGCCCTAGGCACCTTACCTCCTCCTTAGGGCAAGATGCCATATATACCTCATTTCCCCTGTCTCTTAACTCCTCATATACATGGGGCTCCCATACATGCGTGTTGTATGTAACTTGCCATACATACTAGGATGTATGTATGTAACTCAATTTGGTCATTTTCTGTTGTTAACCTGTCTCATGTAGACCTAATTATTAGATCAGATGAAAGAAACTAGAAGGGTAGAGTGAAATTTCTCCGTTCCCCACAGGCCTCTGCCTGGGTGTGCCATGCCGAAAGGAGGCAAAGAGGAAGAGAGGAGAGCCCCAGATAGTCTTGGAGAGGATGGTGATGAAACCTGTCTGGAAGGAAAGCCAAAGCTCAAGCTCTTTGGTACATAATGTTCAGTAAAATGTTTTACACGTGGTTTGCTGAGAAGTGGAGAATCAGAGGAAGGGACTAATTAAGAGTGTCAGAGGAAAGAGAGCAGAGTGGACAATTACCACCTTAATTTTGTAGAAATGAACAGGGTATAAAAAGAAAGTGGGGGGAGTTTGACCAAAAATTCTACCTCAAAGATCATGATGGTATTACTTCTTTGACCAACAACCTTAGCTTACTTAGCTTTCATATACTAAAAACTTGGGTGGTAGGGGAGAAAGGTTTAGGGGTTTGGAAAAGGACCAAGGAAGCCTTTAAGATCAAAGCAATTTTAGGATAAAAGAAAACAATTACTATGATTCAACCGGTTTGGCTCAGTGGATAGAGCTTTGGCCTGCAGACCGAAGGGTCCCAGGTTCGATTCTGGTCAAGGGCTTGTCTTGGTTGCAGGCACATCCGAAAAAGATTCAGCCTCTGTGTTTTCAAAGGTTTGCCATAGGGCCAAATTCAACGGTAAGTTCTTTGGGTAAGATGCACGTTTACCAAGTTGGACATTTGTAGCCACTGCCATTTGAAGTTTTGAACCTCCTCCATTCATTGGAAACTTACCCAATACTTGATGACCTCTTGTATGTGTCTTGTACTGTTTTTAACTCTTGAAATACTGAACTTTTTAAAACTGTACGTCTTATTCCCTCCAACTAAGACTGCAAGCTCTTGGAGAGAAATGCCTGTGTTATGTCTCTCACCCCCATTCCTTACCAAGAGGGTCAACCCTGAACTGAACCCTGAACTCTTTCATTTTTTTGGAACGCCCTTGGGACATGCAATCTGAAAATGGACACAACATGTTTTTAGTGGAAATGTAATGGCCAAGAGCCCAGCCAATGTAAACACATTCTTTCTACGCCTTCGCTTTAATGACAAAAGACTGTTTAGATTTACAGAAGAAAAAGAATGGATTTATTTTACAGTGTGTTAGTATTGGAAACGAAGCCACTGAGAGTTCTCTGGATTTTGTGCGGTATCATGGTGCAAAGCCCAGGCCTCCCTGTTATCCTCAAAGCTGAACAACAGATTCCAGGCAATATAGCTCCCTCTACCCACACCCTCACCCCTACCCCCACCGGGTGGGCACTTGAAGCTGACAGTTGTTTTGCATCAGGGTCCGCACCACCAGGCTCTAGGCCAAATGCAAACTCCGGGCTTTTCAGCGGACAGGCCCATGATGAGAGGAGTGGAGCCGCACGCAGGGGAGCGACCCCAGAACACAGTCAGACGCCGCCTTCCCAGCATCCCGCTTCTGAAGATAACCCCAAGCACCAGAAGCGCATCTGTACATGGACACAACTGTAAGCCCGAGGGAAGGACGGGCACATCTGGACTGGGGACACCCAGAGCAGGAGAGCGAGGGCTCCAACCACGCAGGGTGACGGAGTCCCCCTGCGGCCGGGGTGTCGCGTGCTCAGTGAGCATGCGGGCGCGTGGAAATCTGCTCCGGAACCGGGGGCCGCGCAGTCCGGCCTGGCACGGCTTCCAGGTCCAAGAGAAGCAGGTGGCTTTGTTCCCGGAATGTTGAATGAGGGAGCCGAGCCCGGGCTTAGGGAAGACAATGTTCCCTGGCGGGAGCTCGTCCTCTACGCCAAGGGTTTGGACAGAGCGTGCAACTCACTCGCCAGCTTCCCGGCCCAGGCTTCGGACGACGGAGCCGGAAGCCCGCCGTGGAGACCACAGCCTGGATGGCCAAGCGAACAGCGCCCTCGGGAAGCCGCGGTGCGGGCCCCGCCGCGTCCCCCAGCGAGGGCGGCGGCTCCAAGCTCCCGCCGCTCTCCCGCGCAGCCGGCGCGGCGTTCCGTTTAAAAACAACACCCACGTGCGCCGGTAAACAAGCGCGCGCGCGCGCAGGCGGCGGCGGGGCCGCGCGCTCCCGGGGAGCCAGCGCGGCGCGCGCCCGCCCTCCTCCCGCACGTGTCGGCCGGCTCCGCCCGCGCCGCCCGGGCGCCGCTCAGGCTCCTCCCCCCGGGGCTGGCCGCGTGCGGCCCCCGAGCCCCGAGCACCCGAGCTCCCAGGCCCGAGGGCCCCCGTGGGATGCCAGGCGCGCTCCGCTGCGTGCTCCCCAACTTTCCTCCCCTGGTGCTTCCTCTTCGCGGCGAGACCCGTCGCCCCAGGTCGGCTCCTTCCCTCCCGTCACCAACTCCAGCCCACTCGCGTCCCCCCTCCGGCTAACTTTCCGTTCCGCGCGCGGAGGGCTGGCTTCTGGGTCCTCCCCTCCTACCTCCCACCACTCCACAGAATTTTACTCGATTGTTTATGATTTGCCGGGGGGGCGGGGGGCGGAGAGGGGCGCCTGGCACCTGGAGGAGGGCGGCCGCGGCCAGTCAGCGCGCGGCGTGGCTTGACGAGCCCGCGGCGCAGCGAATGGCTTCGCGGCGTGGAGCTCCGGGGTCACGCGCGTGGGGATACAATGACATCATCTGTTTGTACGCGTCGACCTAGCTTGGCGCAGGGGCGGGGCCGCACGTCACTTGAGTGACGGGGCCCTGCGCGAAGCCCGGCGCCCGGAGCCGGCCGGGTGGGCGGGCTTCTGCGCAGGCTGGGCTGGGCTTTTTTGTGTGTGTATTTGGGGCGCTGCGGAGCCCGCTTTAGACTCTATCTCCAGTGGAAGGATTTAAGGGGGGAAAAAATTAAGTTTTGATGTGCAAGTAGCATGTAGTGCATCCTTAGTGCACAGATGCATGGTTTAGGCACTGATAATTGGAGAAAGACTCGTAAAGAGGTATTTTTTTTAAAAAAAAGTTAAAAAAAGCAGCACAATTAGACGTTTGCAGTCATTTGCAAGTTGGAATCAAATTATTTCCCATGCACAATTGTTCAAAAATCTGCTCTTGCGTTTAGGAATGGGGGAATCATTTGCTCTTCTTCTTCTTCTTCTTCTTCTTCTTCTTCTTCTTCTCTTCTTCATCTTCTGAGTTAGTTACACTTCTCCCCTCGTTTGCCGCGAAATCCTTGAAAAGTGAAACACGATTGCGGTCCGTGCAAACCTCTTGGTGCCGGATCCAATCTGAGGGCATCAGCTTCTCCAAGCACCGAAGGCTTGACCAACATCTTCCCTTGTCAGTATTTCCACGCCGAGGTATAACCCTTGCCATCTGCGGTCGGCATCTTATCTCGGGTGTTACTTGGTGTCGGGTTCTTCCTGGGAATCGGACACCAGGGCGTACACCCAGAGCCCAGCGCGGGACGCTCTTGACGGGGACCCTGGGTGCTAGGCGCCCTGCCCCGAGTCGAGGAGACCAAGCCACTGCCCCGGGAAAGCGTTTGGGGCTCTGCGGAGCTCCCTCCACCTTCCCCTCCCGGGCCCGCACCGCGCTTTGTTGCCTTGGAGGCTCCGGGGCAGGGGGGAGGATCCCGGCGGCGAGGGCAGCGGGAGCCCGCCGAGCCCCGGCCCGCGGCGCGCGCCGGGACACCCACGCCCGCAGCCCCGGCGGAGCCGCGCCGCGCAGGCGCGCACGCGAGCGCACAGGCACACGCGGACAGCGGCGCTCCCCGGCCCGCCGCCCAGCCCTCCCCCTGGGCGGAGACCCACCCGCCCGCCGTCATCTTAGGTTGAGGCTCCCTGCGTGTGTCTATAACTTTGTGCCGCCGCCGCCGCCGCGGCCGCCCTGCTCGTGGAAGGGAGGAGGAGGAGGAATGCGCGAGGCGGCGGCGCGCAGGCTGGCCGGCGGTTCCTCGGGCGGGCGGCGGCGGCGGCCGGAGCGCCTCTCCTTCGCCAAGGTTGCGCGACCCTTCGCCGCGCCCCGGGCCCGCGCGGGATCGTGCGTCCTCCCCCCTCGTCCCTGAAGGGAAGGAACCGAGGTAGGCGCCGGAGCGGTGCAGCGGGGGCCCCGGCCGCCTTCCCCGTGACTCCGGATCTGCTTCCGAGCCGGGCCAGGCGCTTCCCTTTTCCCCCTCCCCGCGGCTGGGTTTGCGCGCCCCCCGGCTCCCCCGCCCGCGGGTTTAAAGGACTTGTGCGGAGCGGGGCGGGGGGAAAACTGTCAAGATGGCAGCAGCGGGAGCAAGGAGGTGATGAACGTGCTGGCCCGGGTTTTCTTGCGACCCGGGGGACTTGGCGCTTCCCGACCTGTTGGAAGATTTACGTTCTGATTTGCCCCCCTCCACACCCCCCTCCCCGTCCTGGGATAAGGGTGGAGGGCAGAGCGCCCGTGAGAAAATAAACCACACAAGACCCCAAAGTAGCCCTTGCTGCTAAGCTCGACCCTTTGCAAACACCCGCCAAGCTGCTTGCACCCCCTTCTTCCCGTATTTTTCTTTTTTTTTTCTGGAAGTGACAAGGGCCCGCCTGCACTCAGATCCGCGTTCGCTCTCGCGGCCCGCGGGCGAAGAGGGGAGACGGGGGTGCGGGGGGTGGGGGTGCTGCCCGCGCTGTCCCCGGCCTCGGGCCCGGCCCCTAGGAGGGGGTTGGCAGGGGGGCGCGGCGGCTGCAGGACGGGGGAGGCGGAGAGGAGCCGGAGACGCCAGACTTGGGCCGCGGGAAGCACTTGAACGGGCCCGAGCGAAACATAAACAAACGCACGCCCGCCCGCCCGCCCTGCGGAGCCGGGGCTCCAGCGAGGCGAGGCTGCGCCCGCGCCCGCGCCCGCCCGCCGCCCGCTTTAAAGGCGCGGCCCGCGCCCCTCCCCCGCCGCGCCCCTCCCCCGCGCCCCCGCCCCGCACCTCGCCCCGGGGACCTGCCGCTCCGGCGGCGGCGGCGGCGGCGGCGGGGGGAGGGTGCCACCCCGGGCGAGCCCGTCGATTCGCCGGCGCCTCCCCCGCGGCCTGGCCAGGGGGCGGCGTCTGCTGCGCCAGGTTCGGGGCGCACGTCTGCAAGTCTGCCTGCTCCTGGAAGGCGGGCGCGGCGCGGTCGGGCAGCGGCGCGGCGGCTGAGGACTCGCCGGGGACGGGGCTCCAGCCCGGGGTAACCCACTCCCCTCTTTCTCTCTCCACTCGCACCTCCCCAGGCGGCAGCAGCGGCGGCGGCAGCAGCGGCGGCGGCAGCAGCGGCGGCGGCGCCCGGAGTCCGTAGCCCTCGCCGCGTCCCCGGCCCTCCCCCGTCGCACCCCGCCCGGGCCGAGAGAGAAGGGAGCGCGAGAGCCCGAGCCGCGGGGCGGGCGGCGGCGAAGATGGCAGAGGCGCCGGCCTCCCCGGCCCCGCTCTCTCCGCTCGAAGTGGAGCTGGACCCGGAGTTCGAGCCGCAGAGCCGGCCGCGCTCCTGTACGTGGCCCCTGCAGCGGCCGGAGCTCCAGGGGAGCCCGGCCAAACCCTCGGGGGAGGCGGCGGCGGCGGGTTCCATGATCCCCGAGGAGGACGACGATGAGGACGACGAGGACGGCGGCCGGGCCGGCTCGGCCATGGCGATCGGCGGCGTTGGCGTTGGCGTTGGCGGCGTTGGCGGCGGGAGCTGCCCGCTGGGCGCCGCGATGCTCCTGGAGGACCCGGCCCGGCTGCTGGCTCCCGGCGGGCAGGACCCGGGCTCCGGGCCGGCCCCCGCGGCGGGCGCGCTGGGCGGCGGGGCGCAGACGCCGCCGCAGCCTCCGCAGCCGCTGCCGCCGCCGCAGCCCGGGGCGGCGGGGGGCCCCGCGCAGCCGAGGAAGTGCTCGTCGCGGCGGAACGCCTGGGGGAACCTGTCCTACGCCGACCTGATCACCCGCGCCATCCAGAGCTCCCCGGAACAGCGGCTCACCCTGTCCCAGATCTACGAGTGGATGGTGCGCTGCGTGCCCTACTTCAACGACAAGGGCGACAGCAACAGCTCCGCGGGCTGGAAGGTGCGTACCCGCCGCGGGCGGGCGGGCGGTGGCGGGGCGCGCGGGGCTCCCCGAAGCGCAGGGGAGCGGAGCGGGGCGCGCCCGCCGGCGTTGGGGACGGGGGTTGGCAGAGCGCCGAGGCTGAGGGTCTTTGGAGGAGTTTTGTGTGACCCCCTCACCCCCCAAAGGAAGGGTACCCTGGGCGGCAGGGGGAAAGGAGGGCTGGCTCCCTGGAAAGTTTCGGGCACGGCCAGGTTCTGAGAAGGGGCCCAGGGACTTTGGAGAGGGAAGGACCCACGGACAAGAGTGCTTTCTTTGGCTGTGTTTCCCCTCCGGACAGCGCGGAGCAGGTAGGTCCGAGGCCAACTTTGGGGTAGCATTCACCATAGTTGGGGGGCGCGGCGAGGACGAGGGGTTGCGTTTGGGACTCAGAGCCCGGAGGCGGAGTTGGAGCTGAGTTTTCCAGGAGCTGGGTGCCGTGTCACCGGCCGGCCAGCCGGGTGAGACCCCTTGGGTCCAAGTTTTGGGCTTGTGGGTGTTAACTTCCTCCACAGGCGTGAAATAGGAAAACCAGCGGTTGCAAACATTTCCCCGGTGGGCTCTCTGTGAACCACCTTTATGGGTATCAGCGAGGTCTTTTCAGTGACTGTGTCCCCAGTAGCGTCTGAGATAGATGTTCTGGGGACTGGGAGAGGCCGGCTCTGCCAGGTCCACGCGGTGTGGCCGCACCTGCTGCCCCGGCCGAGGCCTGGACTCTGGCCTTGTCTGAGGCGGGGCCCAGGTGTGGAGGCCGGTGCCTCGCTTAGGCCTTTGGAAGGGAGGAGGTTTGGTGGCAGGGCTAGGCTGTAATGGCTTCTGCCAATGCGTGAACCTGAAGGGAGGCGCTCTTACTGTTCCTTTTCAGCCTCTTGGGGGCACTGGGCACGTGGTAGGGAGAGAGGTGTGGAAAGGCCTATGATGTAATGACTTCCTGCAGTTGGGCATCGAAAGAGATTAGCTCCTGTGTGTGTGCCCTTGCTGATACCCAGCTGCTTGGCTCCTCCTGGCCCCTTGCCCTCAAGATATGCGTGTGTCAGTGCCAGGCAAAAAGAGACTCCTGCAAATTTGGAGATGCTGATTGCTTATCGGTTGCTTCTATTTGCAATTAGTTTGGTTTTTTTTTAAAAATTAAAGAGTTAGTTGCTTCCTCCTTCTGCCCCTTCCTTTATTGTCTTTGGGGAGCCCTGCCTCTTCCTGGGTCTCAGTAGGTCTATAAAATAGCTTGTAGTGGAGAATTGAAGCGTTCCAGAGGAGGCTGTCTGTGAAAAAACTAAGTAATTCAGTGTATTGAGTTTTAATTTGCTTAAAAACAAAACTCTTGTAAAGTTCCTTAAAAAAAAATTTGTGGCCAGGATTGGAGAGGCCTTGCTTAAATTTAAACCTTGTTTAGATTAAACAGCCTTCAAGAGCAAAATGTGTGCTTTGATATTATTCCACAAATCTGTTCCATTTCCTTGGACAAATGCTGACAGCGTGAATGCCGCATATGATTTAATTTTATTGCTTTGCAAAGGAGTGCCAGTTGTGTGATATGAGAGTTCTGTTCCACAGCCTGCAGTTGGGCATCGAAAGAGATTAGCTCCTGTGTGTGCCCTTGCTGATACCCAGCTGCTTGGCTCCTCCTGGCCCCTTGCCCTCAAGATATGCGTGTGTCAGTGCCAGGCAAAAAGAGACTCCTGCAAATTTGGAGATGCTGATTGCTTATCGGTTGCTTCTATTTGCAATTAGTTTGGTTTTTTTTAAAAAATTAAAGAGTTAGTTGCTTGATGTGTGATACCTTTTAAGATCGAGTTTCCCAGTGGATAGCAAGGGTTAATCTCAGTGCACAGTGTCAGGAAGGGGTGAGTTTAAGAAGATAGATTTGGGGTTTTGGAGTATTTTTTTCAAATCTCTCACACTTGGAATTTAGTCCTGCATGTTTTGAATTTGGTGCATAGATGCTATTAATTGCAAGTTAGCTAACTTTCAAGTTAGTTAATAAAATTAAAGTAGGGTTTTCAACTTCCCTGTGATTTTACCAGTGAGAAGTAATTTCATGCTATTGTGCATATAGGTAAAATAACAGTTTGATAACATTTGATTTTTTTTTAAAAATTACGTAAGAAAATGGTATTATCAAAAGTAACTGAATTGCTAATTATATTTTTATTATAGCTTGCACTATTTGAAGTAGGGATTTTGGGCCTAGTCGTAAACTTGGTGGTTTTATATCCTAAACATTTTTTTGATCTCATAGTTCCTTTTTTTCTTTCTCTGCTGTCTTATTTCTCTTTAACCAACATTTTATGAAATATTGTACATTGAAACTCTCAAGCTGCAATATGTTTAATACAGGGCACGCATTTTATGACTATTTTTACTGTAAATGGTTACGTCAGTTCCATTTCTGAGTATTACGTGATAACTAATTCTTGAAGACTGTAGGATATCACTTAAAAGAGTTTCTGTAAGATGGCCTTCATCAAAAGATGCAGCCACGAAGAACTTCCAAGTCTTTGACGATGGAGAAGGCCCACTGAACCTGGGGCTGGTTTCACATTCTGATTATGACTACTAGCCAACCCTGTGTGTGCTTGTGGTTCAGTGGGGGCAGCAGAAGAGGGAAAAGGGGAGAGGTCAGGAGCCGATTGTGACCCATATTCATGGGTCCAAGTTCCAGGAGCTGCATCCTATCGTGATGAGTCATTTTGGAAGCATCTGTGTGCATTTAAACCACACTGCTTTCATTCTGAGTTGTGTATTCGAGTTTTTAACCCCTGAAAATGTCTAGAATTCAGGTCACTGTCTCCTGGACGTGTGTGGTGTACGTCGGCACAGCACGCAGGGCCCAGGCCTTACTTCTTTTGCGGCTTTTTGGGCCGTTGCCTTGTGAGAGCCTGTGACCAGAATTATGACCCTGAGGTCATGGGACGAAAGAGGCCCTTGGAGATCGGAGTCGAATCAGCGGTTTGAAGCCCTGGTTGCAAGTTAGAATCACCTGAGAGCCTTCAGAAAAATAACAGATAGCCAGAGATCCTGATTTTAATGGTGCTGGTGGGTGGATGAGCACTTATTGCTGAGGGAGGGAGGGAGGTTTGAAGTTTCTCAGGTGGTTCTCATGTACAGCCAGGATGAGGTTTGCGGATCGACCCTTCATTTAATAGGGGAGGAACCTGGTTCTTGAAGCTCATGGCTCTCCTAAGGTCACCCCGCCAGTTGGTACAGAGGTAACTAGTCGCTGCAGTTCTAGAGATCTCTGTTCTTCCTCACACGGTTTTCCCTCTTTAAATTTACCTTTTTAAAAGGCCGTTTACTAAGTAAGTAATGCATGTAGCCTTAACGTAAGTAGAGATTGCTTTCTTGAAAAAAACGTAGTTGCCTCTCAATCTAGTCTCGGTCATTATTTCAGCATCGGAAGGACAGGGGAATGTGGACGGAGGCCGAGGAGGGAGGGCATCCGGTGTGTAGAGCTGTCCAGTGCCCATGAGTATGCGTATTTGGGAACTCTGACGTGATAAAAGTGGCAAAAATAAAAAAAGAAAGATAGCATTTTAACAAAAAGAGGATGTTCTTGGTTAACGTAGGTCTGTCAGCTAGCTACCTGCTGTGCCGGGGGAAAGGCGATGGCTATCTCGCAGGCTCCCTCACCTCAGGCATTCAAGTGGAGGTGAACAGTCAGATGTGGTTGAGAGGGGAAAAGGCTGCGTTTCCTTTAATTCCCTTTAAACTGTCTTGCACTGCGCCCATAGTTAGACTGTTGAGAGTGGCTCCTCCTGACGTGGGCAGACCTCTAGGACTCCGGCGTTTTTTGCCTCGGAAGGCCTGCTGACCACCTGTCGGCTCCGTGCACGCACTCACCTGCGTCCCCCGTGGGTCAGGGCACTGCGCTACCCTGTTTCCCCGAAAATAAGACAGTGTCTTATGTTAATTTTTGCTCCCAAAGATGCGCGAGGTCTTATTTTCAGGGAATGTGTTGTTTTTTCCATGAAGTAGGTCTTATTTTCGGAGGATGTTTTATTTTCGGGGAAACACGGTAGTATGCAGCTACGAGTGTCTGCGGTGGCTCACACAGTTTCACAAATGTAGGGTACCATTGCCGACGGTGATGCTTCAGAGTCTGCCTTCGCAGGATAATGTGCACTCGTGGAG
This sequence comes from Vespertilio murinus, assembly GCA_963924515.1. NCBI lineage: Eukaryota > Metazoa > Chordata > Mammalia > Chiroptera > Vespertilionidae > Vespertilio > Vespertilio murinus. The sequence continues at coordinate 166,339,876 of OZ004705.1, forward strand.
CGTCCTCCCCCGGTGAAGAGAGGAGGGCTGACCTGCCACAGCCATCTTGTTTAGGTGCCCACGGTTCCAGGTCTTTTTATTTTTATTTTTTATTTTAAAAAATATATTTTATTGATATTTTACAGAGAGGAAGGGAGAGAGATAGATAGAGAGTTAGAAATATCGATGAGAGAGAAACATCGATCAGCCGCCTCTTGCACACCCCTGACCAGGGATGTGCCCGCGACCAATGTACATGCCCTTGACCGGAATCAAACCTGGGGCCTTTCAGTTCGCAGACCGACGCTCTATCCACTGAGCCAAACCGGTTTCGGCGGTTCCAGGTCTTTTTAGATTAATGCATTCAGTTCCTTTCCAACAAACTGTATTAAGAAAATGTTATTTTAGCTGCACCTTTATGGGTTAAAAATACACATTTAAAGTTTCAAAATGACAAAGTCGTCGTAATTCCATATTGTCTCATAATTGTGACCTCGGTCACCTTTGGGGGAGCTCACCGAAGGGCCAGTGAGGGTGGTGTGGGGGAGGACTCTTTCTTCTGCCGGGCCGTGTTGCCAAAACGCTGTTTTGTAATTTCCTTTGGCAGTCCTGTCATCGTCAGTGATTCTCCACTAATGTACTTCCTCTTCCTACAGCAGCGGTACACTAGGGGGACTGTTTTCCTCTTTTTCGAAGCTGTGTCATCGACCTGTGAAGAAATTGGCCCTTTTGGACTTTGATCTGTGAGCCCGAGGTAGCAGAGAGACTCTTTAAAAAAAAAAAAAAAAAGAAGCAGCGAAGTGTTTGTTTTGATATGTTTATCTCCTTAGAAAATGAAATGAAACTATGCAGGCTTATTTTTAGGAGCTTTTAGGAGAGCTCTATTTTAAGAGACTGACACCATGCAAGAACATCTTGTAGTTAAAACTTTTCAAAGCTCGTGATTCTTACTTAAAACCTGCAAGGTATTTTTATTTGGTTAAATTAACCAAGAGGCCTTGTCCCACTAAAATAAAGTCATTTACTTGCTCTGGAGAAGTTAAACAGGCTCCGTCCATCCGGAGATCTTGATTAAAAAAAAATGTGGAGACAAAAGACTGTGTCGGCCCGTGGGTTCTGGTGAGGTATCCCACTCACCCACTGCTTCTTCCCGAAGCTGGAGAGAGGGTGGGGTTTATTTTGTTGCCGTGCACACTGATCTTGCCTCTAGGGGACAACCTCCATCCTATACTCGACTCCTCACTCTTCTCCACACCTTTTCCTGCATCGTGCATTGAGGGTTCCCGAGGATTCACTTTGGCTTTTTGCTCCTGAAGAAGAAGTCCTACTTTGGGGTGACATGCCTACAGGCGAGTGAGGGCCAGCAGATAGTCCAGCTGAGGTACAGCGAGTGAGGAAAAGATTGGGAAGAGAAAATCCTTTTTTTTTTTTTTTAAACCCATTTGCATCACATGCTATTTCCTTCACTCGGCAAGTATTTGTGAGAGGCATACTGTGTGCAGGGCCCAGAGATCTAGGAGTGGCACAAGACAAATAAGGTTTCAGTTCGCAGGAGTTCACAGTCTATTGGGGGAAGACAGAAAATAAACATGCAAATATGTGCTCTGTGAACTTGTCCTTATTGTCCACCCTCTTGCCTTTTTTTTCTCCCCCCCCCCACGTGTACTTCTGCTTTCCCTGGTGTCTCTGCTCTGCAGATGGCAGCGTCGGTGCTGAGCTCTGGCTTGGAGCTGGCCTTTAATTCTCTGCAGATGACTTTCAGCTTGCTTTGGAGATGCAAGGCTGCAGTTTGGGAGAAGCTGGGCTTTCCCAAACCCACCGAGGTTAGAGCATATCGGGGGCCCTGGACTGATCTGGGGGCCCCAATTTCTGTCTCGTGGGACTGACACCACCCCCCTCCCCCTGGAGTGGATGTGGAGCCTTGATACAAACGAACTCGTCTGCAACTGTTCTTGCCTCAAATTCAGAACCAAAGGAGGTCTTCGAGAGCACCTACCCCTTTTACCGGTGAAGGAACAGGGCTAAGTGTGTCCCCGTGAGCCCCGAGCACTACGGTTCAGTAATGTCTGCCGCAGCCCTTGTGGTTTCACAGCTGTTCGTGCCAGGGCCTCCATTTCTGCGAAGTCTTACTTCATTTGCTCCTATCTGCTCCCCTCCCCCTCCTCCAGGCCGGCTCACACAGAGTGGCTGTGTCTCTCTCTCTCTTTTTTTCCCTCATTCTCAGCTCACCTTGCTGAAAAGGCCTTCTTTATCCACCCCCTACTCCCCCCTGAGTTCTGCCTGTTTCTTTTGTCATTTTTCCCCCTATGACTCCCGTATATTCCCAAGTACAGTGTAAGCGCCTTGAGAGAGCACACAATGTGCCTACCAAACAAGTACGTGTTTCTGATGCTTGGAGCTGCTTTTAGGATCACCATGCCCCTGAGCCCAGGAGGGGATGGCCTTTTCTGGGGTGGGACACTGAAAGCGGATGATGTGACCCAGGAGCTAGGTTGTAGCGATGCAGGTGGCCCCAGCCTCCGACCTCCTACCTAGTGTTGATGTTGATAGGGAGGCAGTGTAATTATGAAATGATGCTCTGCTATCGAAGGCATTTCTCACAGTGTCTCGTTTCCTACTGTAGACCGTCCCTGAAAAAACTTGATCAGTGCCAGTCACCACCCATCCCAGAAACGGAGGGAAACCCGATCTTGGGATGACCTTTCATTAAGAGGAAGTTGATACCTAACCTGCCACCTCTGTGTGTATCCCAGTTGATGCAGCCTCAGTATGGACCGTCCAGAAAGAGCCACCGTGGAGTGGTTCTGCCTCAAGTTGTATAGGAGCCAAGTGGTATAAAGCTATGTTGTCCACAGTGTTCTGCATTTTGGGGGCATCCGTGTCAGACGCGCTTGCAGGTGTATGTCCGTGGATTGGAAAAGGGATGTCGCCTATGAGGGGAGAAGAGAAAGCCAGCAGTCTTTTCGAGGGTGACCCTTTCAGGGGGCCGGTCCGTAGCTCTTTGGAGGAAGAGTTTTCTGAACAGGTGGTTAGGCTAGTGATGGTGATAAAATACCCCAATTTTGATCACATCACCGCCACAGATAAACTCAGTACCTTTAACCATTTATTCTTTTAAAAAATATATTTATTGATATTTTTACGGAGAGGAAGAGAGAGGTATAGAGAGTTAGAAACATCCATGAGAGAGAATCATCCATCAACTGCCTCTTGTACACTCCCTACTGGGGATGTGCCCGCAACCAACGTGCACATGCCCTTGATTGGAGTCGAACCCGGGACCCTTCAATCTGCAGGCGGACGCTCTATCCACTGAGCCAAACCGGTTTTGGCTTTATTTATTCTTAACCAAACAACTCTTACTTCTCAGCATCACAATTTCCCCAATTAGAAAAGAAGTAAAGTAGCAGATATTCATAGATTATTTAAAAAAAATTTAAATTCTTCATTGTTCCATAGATTATTGTGTTGCTCCATCAGCTTCCCATGAGCTGAGAGGATGGTAAAACGTAAATACCGTATTTGCCGGCGTATAAAACGATTTTTTGGCCCTGAAAAATACGTATTTGCCGGCGTATAAGCCGACTGGGCGTATAAGAAGACCCCCTAACATTTCCACTAAAAATACAGAGTTTGTTATATACTCGCTGTATAAGACTACCCCCCACTTGGAGGCATATTTTTCAGGGCCAAAAATTCGTCTTATACGCCGGCAAATACGGTGTCTGAGCTTTTCTAGGGTGTGCGTCTTCCACTCCAGTCGGACCCTTTTTTTGAGACTTTTATCTTGAGATTTTTTTTTTCTTTGTAGTGCGGCAGTTGGCTAGTATGGGATAACACTACAAAATGAAATGGACTAACGTCTCTGATGGGCTGAGGTAATGTGCTGCTGGGGCAATCCCTTACGGTGAAGATGCCAGGCTAGCTTCTGGTGCTCCCCAGCTCTGCATGTCCAGATGCACCCCAGTCCTGCGGTGGAGAGGTGAGCTCAGAGCAAGGGAGGCTCCCGGCACCCCCGTTAGCGGGCAAGGCCAGTGCGGGAGGTGACCCCGCCCGAAGCAGGTGAACTGCGTTAGCTTCCCCCTGGGGGGAATCCATAAGCAGATCCAGCACAGACACCTCTGGCAGTTCTCAGTACCTGTCGGCAATTTCTTATTTATTTCCTTTAAGACCTTTATGCGTATGAGGGGGAATTCATGCCCTGTTTTCCCTTGGGTTTAGAGAAATTAATAACTTGGTTCCAGGTGCCATTGATGATTTACTTTAAAATCAGAGCCAGCAGAGGGAGTACACACGATGTTAAGCTGATCTCAAGTATTTTTTCCCCCATATAGCTAACGTGGTGCCTTGATGAAAAACAATCAAGACCTAATAGGCCATGCTTCTGTGTAGGCGTACGTCGTCCTGAGAAAAGGATCGCTTGGAAGAGGGGCAGTAAAAAACCGAAGGCAACTTTTTAAAGGAAACCTTGGTCTTCTAAAACTCATGTTCATGCCCCATCCCCAAAGAGTTAAGTGACAGAAAGCCCTCTTAACTGAAAAATCTCCTCCCCTGCCTTTCATCGTTTTGCTATTCCACTTCTGAAGATATATGTGAATGTCCATATCTGTACCTAATACCAAATTTCAGAGTCTGTAATGTGTCTGGATCAGCGTAATCTGTCTTAGTGCTATTTTGGTTGAGAATTTTGATATTTCCCCAAACTCCACAGCTTCCCATGGGTTGAGAGAATGGCAAAAACAACATCGTTTCCAACTCAGATTTCGTAGTCCTGGATCCGCCGGCGAGCATAACTTTTGAAATTTTTTTACAGTTCTGGGATGCCGTAGTTTGTCATTTTCGTCCACTTTGCTCCATAGTTTGGTCTTGGCGATGTATTTTATGTTTTGGGAGTGAACAGTGGGTTGGAAAGTATTAATTCCAAGATTCGTGTCTACCTGGAATCTCAGAATGAGACCACATTTGGAAATAGGCTCTCTCCAGAGGTACCGTATTTGCCGGCGTATAAGACGACTTTTTGGCCCTGAAAAATATGCCTCCAAATGGGAGGTAGTCTTATAAGGCGAGTATATAACAAACTCTGTATTTTTAGTGGAAATTTTAGGGGGTTGTCTTATACGCCCAGTCGTCTTATACGCCGGCAAATACGGTAATTGGTTAAACTAAGAGGAGGTCATACTGGACTAGGGAGGGCCCTAATGTCAGCGACTGGCTTCCTTGGGAGACGAGGGCGGAGAAGGCCCGTGGAGGCTGAGGCGGAGAGTGAGGCCAGTGTCCAGCCCAGGAGCACGGGGAGGAGGCGGGGCAGTGTCCTGTCCCCGAGCCGTCAGAGCGGGAGGGCCCTGCCAGCGCCTGCAGTTTGGACTTGCAGCTTCTGGCACTGAGAGCATGCATTTTTTTTGGTTTTTGAAGCCCCTAAATTCATAGCAACTTGTTGTGCTACCGTTAGGACACAGAAAGAAGACCGCAGGGATGGAAGAGAGGGCCGGGCAGGGTGGCAGGTAGAGGATACAGTTTTAATTGGGTCAGAGTTGAAATGTTCATCGTTCAGAGGCAGCTTGCTGCTAACTTGAATGCCATTCTTTGTCCCGCCGTGAGGGGAGGCAGGGGGGCGTGAGTTCTCCTGGGTTTCCCAGTTAGAACGACTCGGGCTTTCCCCTTCCTCTCCGGTCTGCGAGGGTTTGTCCGCGGCTCCCTCCCCACTTCCCTCACCGGTTTCTTCTTGGCCCAGCTCGGGAAGCCGGTGGCGTGGCCTCACCGTCCCCACGGGCTCCGGGCCGTGAGGTTCACAGTACGGCCACGTGGTCTGGGTGGCAGCTGTGGTCTGGACCCGCCAGCCTTCCCGGCTCCTCATGGAAGGAGGTGCTGACGCAGGGCCCCCTCCGCCCTGCTCCTGTCCGGCTTGAGAAGACGGAGCCTGTCAGGGTCGCTGTCTCCCGTGGTGGTTCGGCTGGTCCAGAGTCTCTCTGTAGAGTCCCTCGGCTCCTAATGAGCCTCCACCACTACTACACAGCTCCCGACTGTGTGTGTGTGTGTGTGTGTGTGTGTGTGGTGAGAACCTCTAAGATTTACGCTCGTAACACATTCAAACCTGTAGTACTAACGATAATATCTCAGTATTACACTGATCCAGACACATTATAGACTCTGATAGTATTAGCTACCGTCATCTGGGTGAACATTTTATCCCCATGCCTTGTGTATTTTAGAACTGGAAGTTTATATCTTTTGAAGATAGCTGCTATTTTGCCGACACCGGTTTGGCTCAGTGGGTAGAGCGTCGGCCTGCGGACTGAAAGGTCTCGGTTCGATTCCGGTCAAGGGCATGTACCTTGGTTGGGGATGTGCAAGAGGCAGTTGAGCGATGATTCTCGCTCATCGATGTTTCTAACTCTCTATTCCTCTCTCTTTCTCTCTGTAAAAAATCAATAAAATATATATATTTTTTAAAATAGCTGCTGTTTTAAAAGTTGCTTCTACGTGCCACTTTCTTTGCGTTATTAGCGCTGACCCTCGAGCTAATCCTTGGGCGGAGCACCATCTCGAATGCTTATCTTGCACGTGTGGCTGACTCTGGTGGTGACGGACACCCTCTGTGTGTGTGTGGGTGGGGGAGTGGGTGTGGCCCCGGGACCCAGGCTCCTTCCCCGGATGTTTGCCTGAAGTGGTCACTTCATGGAGCCAGTGCCCCCCGGGCTTTCAGTGGGGGGCGGAGGGGCGGCGTTAGAGTTCCCTCAGAACCCCGCTGGCTGGGGGATTCGTTCCTGTTTGTCCCTGACGTGGGTGCCGGCGGTTCCCTGTGGGTCAGATACAGCGTGTCCTCCTCAGAGCTATCAGAGGGAGGCATGGCGGGTGGAAATCCGTGGGGCTGGGCTGTTATCTCTGGGAAATTCCCTTGGGAGAACAGGGTGTCTCTGCTGCTGTAGGTGGAGGTGGGTGCGTGGAGACACCCACCACCGAGAAAAAAGCAGATTTCGGGGGTTTGGAGGGGTGGTACTTACAAGAAGTCCCTGGCAGAAGTTTGGCGGCGGAATCAGATCTCATAATTAAAGGCATTAAAACTATTTTGCGAGTGGTTGACTCTTTGCAATGCAGTTACTCGGGCCTCAGGGCAGGCTGCCAAAGACAGAAACAGAAAACGTTGCATAATAATGTAAGTCGCCGGGCCAGGTTCAAGTGTTTATTTCTGTGGAAGAGCTTGCTGCTTTTGTCTTCAAGGTAAAACTGTCTTATGAGTAGGTCCTAAAAATGCCAGTTTCAGCCGGCTGCAGGAATTTGCAGAACCCACGTGCCCTGAGATAAAACGTGGCTTAGCAGAAATACTGTCCTCATGTGCGAGTTGGGGAAAATTTCAGAACTCTCGGTTTCATAGCAAAGACAGGTGAGTAGAGTCTGGATTGTGTCCAGAAGATAGGCTGGAACCCCGTGATAAACGCAGAGCAGAGCTGGCGGAATGGCTGGCCTGATAACTGGATGTGGCCCCTGTGTGGGGCGGGGCGGGGCCGCTGCCGGAGGTGGCTGGGGCCACGGTAGACTTTTAAGGGTACAAATCTGGCTGTAAACCTGAAGTTTAAGGCAAGCATAAAATTACATCCAGTATGATTGCCTGTGAGATGTCTTCTTCAAAATTGGTGGTACATTTAGGAAGATGAAGTGGATAGATAGTTAAGTCACATAATTCAAGCCTCAAAACTGATCTCTACTCCCCCCCTCTCAACCCCCCCGAATTGTCCTAATAATTGATTTTGAAAATGATATTTCTTTCGTCACAAATTACCTATGTAACTGCCTTGGTTCCCCACATTTGATCCATAATTTTTGCCCGAGTGATGTTCAAAACCTCTTGCCCACCTTCCTCTCCTTCTTTTTAAAATGTTTATATTACTTAATATTGGGGGGGGGGGAATAATCTCACTGTAATAACTGTAGTGGCTTTATAAAGTAAAATGCTTTCTCTAGATCTCTCCATCAGAACTTTCCATGTTGGTAAATTCCTAAAAAAAAATGCACCCAGTTTTTCTTCCAGAGCTGTCCCTGGGGCTGCTACCAGTGTTCCTCTCCCAGCGAAGGGCTTGCTTGTCTAGCCCCTCGTACATTTGTATCTCAGTCTGGATTGGGTACCTCACCGCCCCCCACCCCTCCTCTCCCTCCTCTCCCCCAGTTGGCAGAATGAGAAGGCATACTTTTATTAACTAGTTATTTTTCAGTACTGTTCCTTTAACAGATTAATTTGCCAGGTGTGAGTATACCTTATCGTTCAAATAAATAGTGGCCCCTGGACTCCGTTTTAAGCAGGGTCATTTCCTCTAGGTAAAGATTGAAGCTCCGAGCCTAAGCATTCTTCCAATTTTTGCAACAGAATAATGATCAGTTAGGCCAGGTGCATCATTTGTGTGACCCCGAGAGAGGCCTGGAATGGGCTGTGCGAAGGCTGCAAGCCTGATTATTTTAAAAGTTGCCTTTGTGCCGATACCGGTAGGAGTGTGCTTGCTTTGGCGCCCGTGGGCTCTCGGGCTCCTGCGAGAGAGAACTTTCTAGGTGGCTGGTGTACGTTTCTTGAAATGAGTGGCCTAGATCAGGCCTTCTATCTCCAACCCCTGTCCAATAAAGATAAGCTTACAGCCTTCTGCTTGAATAGATGCATGTCCTCTGCTGAACTGAATTGCCTAAATCAGTCCTAGTTTGTGTCCTCCCTTTCCGTAAAGATCCTCCTTTCAGGCTGAAAGGGTAGGTCACGTAGTTAGGCTTTGCCACTCTCCTCCGCCAGCTGCTCAGGAGAAGTTTGGCACTTGGTCATAGGATTCATTTGGGAGGTGTGTTCTTTGGGAGGAGGTGAGAGGCTTATTCCTCTAGTCTTATAAAAATGGAGGAAGGCTTTGAGTCAGTTGGTGGGCAGTTAGTCCTGAGTAAGGGAAGTACCACGTGTTAAGTTAGGAAAGCTAACTTTTGCTAGTGGAAAAAAAACTCTTCTAAATCAATTTTAAAGCGATTATTTGACAAGTGAGTGCTTTTATTAAAATTTCTCATTTTTAGGATGCAGATTTATCTACAGCAGTGTTTCCCAAACTTCTCTCATGATAAGAATCACCTGGTGGGGTTGTTAAACTACAGATTCCTGAATCCCAACTAAGAAGTGCTAAACTAGAATTTTTGGGAACATATAGGTAAAATTGTATACTTAACTAGTGCTCTAGCACTTCTTAGTTGGGATTCAGGAATCTGTATTTTAACAACTCCACCAAGTGATTCTCATCATGAGAGACGTTTGGGAAACACTGGTCTACAGTATAGTTTTCTAGTCAAATAAAAGACTTCGAATTGATGAATCAGTTTCCACTTATTAACAAAGTGGAAATACATCTGGATTTTTCTCTCTGGCCTCCCAGGGTTGATCTTGCTAATGTGAGCAGAAATCATTTCACCTGTCTGTCTGTGTTACCTGTCCTGAGATTCCGTGGCCTATTTTCTGTTCATCATTCTGACTTAAACAGGATCATAAAGCTTTCAAATATTTCCCCCCCAGCTTGTTACTTCATGCATCCGTGCTACTCGAGAAGGAAGAGGAGAAAATAACTCTGTCTTGATTTTTATCATCTGCATCACATGATCTTTACAACTTTGAAAAACTCATTTGTCAGTGTGGTTACTGGGAGGATAGTTTACCACATGCCCTGAGACTTACTTCTTCAGTCTCTTCCCTGGCCTTCCCTTTACAGAAAAAAAATACTTAATTTTGCTCAGGGATAAATTTTATTATTTTATTTTTTCTGGCACATGATTCAAAGTGGATGATTTGTTTGTGAGAAGTTACAGGTCTTTGCCTTGTGTCCCTGGTTATTAACTCCTCTGAAAATAAAAACAAAATAGTACATCTTGTGAAAAGGGCTTCCTGATAGGTCTTTGGACCGGTGTCTGGTCTTTGGCAAAGGAGGGCTGCGGTGATCACCTGGCCATTTCTGCTTTTTGAACCCAAGACGGCTGGCGTGGGGTTGATCCTTCAATCCATCTCAGACTAAACGTTTCCGTTTTGCTTGTCCTGCTTGCTCCCAGTTGCTCGCTCAGTCTTTTCTCTTTCCTTTTATGTTTCCTGGACATTTTCTAAAGGAGGCTTCTTCTCTCTTTCCCACCCACCTGTTTTCTCTCTCTGACTTTTTTCCTGCATCATGGTTTTCAACCTCGCTGCATTTGAGAATTACTCAAGGAGCTTTAAAAAAAAAAAATCCAACAAAAACACTTGTGTCTGGGTCCCATCCTAGGCCAGTCAGGTCAGAATCTCCAGGTATAGGTCTCGGGCATCTATATTTTTAAAGCTCCCATCTGATTTCAACGGGTAGTTAGGATTGAGAACCATCGTCTTAGGAAAATGAGAGATCTCAGAGGCTGGGGAAGTTACCCACTATTTTTGTGTTGACGTTTAGGTCTAGTCCCACCTTCTGGTCCTTGGGAAGATTACAGGGCGGAGTTTGCTCCCTGGAAGCTCCGTGTTACTAGGAGCGCTGTCCATTTGGGAATCTGAAAGAACAGTTGGCCTCCAGGACGAGGGCATCATTACTTAGCAAGCTGTGTTTATCTAGGATCTCCTCCTGTACTTCCTTTCCTATAAATGAATGTGGTTGTTTTTAGTTTTTTTTTTTTAAAGTTTCCAACTCCCACTTGTTTTTCTCGTCTCCACTGGACCCCGGTTAACTTACTTTGACGTTTTCAGGAATTTGTTAAAGAGATGGTGCCGTTTCAAGTCATTGCGCAAGCCTTGAACTCTGAGACGCACACAGACTTAGGGTTCCTCCTCTGTGCAGCCTGCTCTGATGTCCCGGAGGGTCTGCTGCAGTCCAGCGCCTCCGTTAGTGGTCCTGTCCGAGTGATCTCCAGGGGAGCATCACCCAGGAACATCCAGGAGTCGGTTAGCAATGCAGATTCTCGGGCCCACCCCCCACACACACTGGGTCAGACACTCTGGACCCAACCATCTGGGTTGTAACCAAGTCTCCCGGTACTTCTACTTCGAGTAGTTGAAGTTGGAGAACCCCAGCTTGTTAAGTCCTCTGCTAGGTCTGGACTTGCTCTGGTGACAGCCTAGGAGTCAAGCGTCAAAAATGCTCACGCCATCTTGGCTTCAGCGTTCAGACGAGAGTGGGGAAAAAGAAGAGCAGCCATGCGGTGGCTGTGGCTGTTGGAATGTAGCAGAGACCCAGCCCCGTGAGTAGTGTAGGCTCCGGCAGAGCCTTGTGGCTGTGTAGCTTTGTGGACAGAGCGAGGGCACCGGCCCCCCTGCAGGGTGACGAAGGACCTGCTCGGGTACAGGGCACCGTGGGGGAGCCGAGGGTTCGTCCCCGTCACACATGGTGTGCGGAGGATTTGTGTTTAGCTTGGCCGCGTTTCTGTTTTCTGGTCTGTTCCCCTTGTGTGTTTTGGTCTTTGGGGAACGCTCCTCGCTTTCAGACCGGCATCGGACAGGGGAGTCGTCGCCGCCGCACTGACTCACCCGCAGACGGACGTGGGACGTGTGGGAGGAAGATAAGATTAAAATGTGCTGGGTGTAATCGGCGTGAGAGGGTGAGGGAAGGGAACGTGATGCAGCTCTCCTGGCGGGGCCAGGGGCGAGGCCGTGGTGAGGAGCTGGCATCCATCTTGGCTCCGACACCAAAAAAGGCGCACGGCCTCTCCCACCACAAGGTGAAGCCGGGTAAAGATCAGAATCGGGGATTGCCGTGCGTGGGGGTATCGTTGGATTCTGCAGTCCAGTAAGCAGGGCCTCATGACCGGCCGTATCAGACAGAGCTGATGGCGTTAGGAATATAAATAGTGCAGGGAGGAACAGTGGGCTGGCCAGGACTTGGAAGTTCATTTCAGGATCTCTTAGCTGCTCCAGAATGTGGTCCGAGGTTCATAAATACTCTTACATCTGACATATTATAAAACAAGCAAAAACACAGGATTTTGTAATTTTTCTGTAAGCAGCATTATCTTTTCTTACTATCCGAGATGACATGGCTTGGGTGCTGTGCTTCAGGATGGGAATGGGAGGGCAGGCAAATCACTCTCCTCAGGTTCCCCGGGATTTTGAGAAGGATCAAGAGGGCAGTCCCAGGTGTTGAGACATCAGGTTATTGCAATGGTGGGATAAGCTGCATCCGGCGACTTAACGTCTGTGGCCAGAGTTTGCAGGAGGGTCCTGACTATCGTGCCCTCACAGCCCTGCCTGGATTGCTCAGGTGGTTAGAGCACTGTCCCAATACACAGGTTTGATCCCTGGTCAGGGCCTATACAAGAATCAATCAATGAATGCATGACTAAGTTTAACAACAAATTGATCTCTCTCTCTCATCTCTCTCTCTTTTCTCTCTCTCAAGTAAAAACAAACAAACAAAACCCCACTGTAAACAGCATTCAAAATTGGGCTCCAAGGAGCGTACTCGGGACTTTTGAGATCGGGCGTCAGTCAGATGCAGCTGGCGGGAACTTGAAGCGCTTAGGACCGTGGGATGCTTCCCACAGCTGCCACGGCTGACAGATGAAGTGTGCACACACGTGTCAGTTCACTTCCATTTTGATTTTCCAAAAGGATGCTCGCATATTTGGGGGACAGGGATGAGAGGGCATCTTGGAAAAAAAAAATCTGGTTTCTAGGATGCCTTTTCAGAGGAGCAAAGGGCCTTAAGGAGCCGTCGGGCTCCTAGGAAGAAGCCTGTCTGGCAGCGGTCTGCAAGGCCTGGCTTCCAGCCCGAGGATCAGAGGGATCTGAGCGCTCGGCTCCTGCGGCCCCGCTATGAAGAGGGTAATAGGGACATCTCTCTGCTCCACACTCTTTGGAAATCCCCGCTGGGAGGCCATAGAGGAGGGCTTTGGTTTTGAGAAGAAGGCCCCTGTGCCTCTGACTTCTGCATAGTGCTGAGTTGGGGAGAGTTGTAGTTGAAATCGGAAAGCTTTTATTTCCTCCCCACCAAAAGGGCAAACACCATCAGATCTCCTACAAGTGGGTGTGATGTGTGTAGGCACAGCCTTAGCTTTTCCTATCATTTTCATGGTCATAACTCAAAGCTGCTGTCGATTGGACATTTATCACGGGGCAGACGCTGCTGAGAGCTTTATGGACATCAGCTCGTCCTCTTTACGGACGAGGACACGGGCATACAGGCTGGTTAAGTGACTTAGCAAGACCGTACAGCTGGTCAGTGATAGGGGCGGGGTACCTGCATCGGCACGTCTCTGCTTTGACAGGATAAATCCTAAAGTCGCTAATTTATTCAAGCTTCGGGGATTTTGATTTTACTAGTGTAATACTGCCTGAGACTTCCCCGGGCTGTCCCTATCACTTCTCTCCTTTCGGTTTAAGAAATAAGGGAAAGGAGGAAAGTTTGCATGATCTTCTGTTAAAATCAAGACACGTGTGTCCTACCTGGCTTGTCACTCTTTCGGAACACATAAAGAGCAGAGTGGAGTGTTCGGTTGTGGACAAGCATTCACAGCGAACTCAAAAAGACCCTTAAGACTCGCGCTCCGGTGAAATGTAATTATTCTTAAGGATGAGGCTTGCCAAACTGCCTGTTTCCCTGGGCTGCCAAACAGATGTGTGTCTCCCAAGGAAGGTGACCCAGGTTGTGTTCTGCAGATTTCAGAAATGAGACACGGACGCTTTCACTCTGTACCACATCTAAATTTCCCGGCACTCACTGCTTTTCCTCTCCCCCTTCGGCCCGTGGAAGTAGAAGCGGCCCGAGTGTGTTCTACCACTGGGTGAGCAGCCATGTCATGCTTGGCCTGGTTTCAGAAGCAAATTAGTCATTTAGGTCCAACTTTTATTCTTTTCTAAGGATCTGCTTCACACTGTGAGGCCCAGGACCTTGTGTGTGATGGTTTAGGCAGGTGTATTGACGTGAACCAATGTTGAATGATGGAAGCATGGGGACAAGGAGGCCCGGATTCGGACGACACGGATGAATGATTGGCTGGCACAGCGGGATCTTCTCGCGCTGGGTGATGGCCCCGTAAAACTACCTTGGCAGGAGCCGGAGGGTTCTAATTGTTCGATTGTGGTGAAATACCAGGGGCAGTGGCCGGGTTTAGGACAGTCGGACCATTATGTAATTTCTTCGGAAAGCATTATCTGGCAGCACGTATGCACTCTCCGTTATCGGTATCGTTAATGAGCACATTTTTACGATAAAAAAATGGAACCAATTGAGACACTTTGGGGAGGAAAGTGAACCATAACAGTTCATACTCTGGAATGAGAAAGGAAAAAGCAGAGTTATTTTGTGGCTCTGGAATAATAAAAATAATGTTGTGCGCGTTGATAGTGTTTTTCCAAGGAGTTTAGAATGATGAATAATTTCTTCTTTGTGGAAGCGGGAGAAGCATTCTGTCTGTAAACGAAATCCCAGAGTCCCCTGTGCTGGAGGGGCGAAGGAATGAGAAGAAAGAAATAGGAAACTGTATGTTCCATCTTTTCTCCATTATCACCCCTTCTTGAAAAATGATCTGCAGCTTGCTGCCAGAGCTTTGTTACCAGAACTTGGTTGTCTGGTATTTCTCATCTGCGTGAAAAATAAAAAAGCATCCCCATTTTCTCTGAGATTAATGATAAAGATAAAGCTTTCTCAATACTTTAAAATGTAGACTGCATACTCTCCAAAAAAAGCCCTCAAAACAACCAGGGCTGTTTTTTTTTTTTTGAATATATATAAGGAGTTTCAATTGTCATATGGGGACAAACTGTGTTCCTGGCACCCTTTCACCCCCACAGGAAAAAGGGGAAGTCAGCCTTCTCTCTCGGTTGGTTTGGCATGGGCCACTGAAGCGCCTGCCAGTTGCTTTTAGGTTAAGTCGAGGGATCATCCTAAACATCTTGTTCTCCAGATGTGGGAAGTGGGCCCAGCAGACTTGTGACTTGTCCTGAAGACTCGTGGTGAGTGGAAGTGAAGGCAGGACATGTGCTAAGAAGCCGAAGAGTCCCAGCTCTGTGTTCTAGTTGGAGACAGTGTTCATCTGAGAAGTCACATGAACTCTCTGTAACTGGTGGTGAGAACTCAGAAACAACTCTTTTCTCACTCATTGGCAAATAACGGTTTTTCAAATGAAAATTTCGCATTTTGCCCGTAAACAGATGTCTTAAAAGATGCTAGGAGGAAATAAATGAGTTGTTTGTAAGATAATTCATTTACCCTATGTAATACCTGTCAGTTGGGTTTTTGTCATATAGATAAGTGACTCCTAGAAGATACTAAAGGGTGGGTTTATTTACTTATTTAAAAAATATATTTTATTGATTTTTTACAGAGAGGAAGAGAGAGGGATAGAGAGTTAGAAACATCAATAAGAGAGAATCATCGATCAGCTGCCTCTTGCACACTCCCTACCGGGGATGTGCCCGAAACCAAGGTACATGCCCTTGACTGGAATTGAACCCGGGACCTTTCAGTCTGCAGACCGATGCTCTACCACTGAGCCAAACCGGTTTTGGCTATTTATTTATTTTTGAGGAGGTAATTTTCAGGGCAGATTTTTGATATTTTGATTTCACTTGCTTCCTATATATAAAGATAGGAAAGCCATGTCTGACCCAGAAAAAATAGTGCAGGTCCGCCTACCCCTCCATCTATTAGTCACCACCTGTGTTGGGTGTAACTGGCCCTGCATCTGCCAGCCCAGTGTCCATCTCACCTGGGCCCTGAATCCTGAAGGATTTTCTAGGGGAAGGACTAACCTGAGAAGCAAATCGATGCTAAGTTGACAATGGAACCTCTTGAGTTGTGGAACTCAACGCCTTGGATGTCTATCTGATTTAACCCATTGTTTCTGGATGAGGAGACTGAGGGAGGAGAGACCCCAAGGAGCTCGCCTGGAAGGGCAGTGCTGGGAACCGAGTCGCCACTTGGTGATGGAGGAAGAACCCGCACTGCCGTCAGGAAGGTCTGCGAACATGCCTACACTTGTCTGGACACGCTCCTCACTCACTGCAGACACCACTGCACGTTCTCCAGGGAGGAGCGAGGCTTTTTAATCGGTGGCTGCCAGTGTGGAGGCATTCTGTGGAAATGTATTCGTGGGAGACATCCTCTGGCAGCCAGAATGCTACCTTACACACCTCCAGGCCCGGGAGCGGGGTCACCTGGTGGCAGAGGAGCAAGCCCCATCACTGTATCCAAAGGGACGGGGCCTGAGTTTTCTAAGTGCTTGTAACTCTGAGGGTGGTGACTTTGGGGGAGAGCACTGCACAGGACGCAGTGTTCCCACAGTTGGGTGCCTTGAGCCAGAGGAGTGGGCACAGCTAGCGGAACCAGTGGCTTTATTTGGCAGCAGGTCGCTGTGAGGGAAATGTACAGCTTCACCAGTCTTAACACCGGGCAGTCCATACATTAGGTGCTGTGTGGTAGATTTGGATCTCTCTTACTGGGAATTAAGTCTCCAAAGCAGTGTTCCGTAGCTGTTAAAAGTCGGGCCGACAGTGCTAAGCTCTTCTGTAGGTACTGGAGAAGCGTGGTAATCTTGGTAACAAGCGGTTTCTTCGGCCTTGGCATTGAGAGCAGAAGTCCCACTTCTGGTCACTTGTAACGTTACCTGGAGGTGTCAGTCTCGACACCGATTACCGAAAGGCTCGTGCAATGGGTTTCTCGTGTTGTTGTGAACTTATCGATAATGGGCTTTAAAGGCGAACTAAACGTACAGACCAGGATTACATGACTAAAACTCCTGTGAGCCAGGTTTTCCCAGTGGACACACGTGGTCTGGCCGTTCTGGTGCCTCCGCAGCAGGTGGATGGCCGTGGGGCTGGCTTCCTCAGCCTGGGCCAGGGGCCAGGCCTGACCCCAGGACTCACATGACAGGGTCCTCTGGAGACCGAGCACAGGAACGTGCTGCCCGGGCCACACCCAGGACCCTTCACTCGCCGGCATCAGTCCCCTGGCCCCGGAGAGGCTCGGGAGGCCCAGGTGGATGGAGACGCGGTGGATGCCTTCACTGACTTCACGGTGCCGTCCGAGAGGGGGATGTGCGCACAGAAGGTTGCAGCATCTCTTGGGAGGGCCCGGCGTCTCTCTGGCCCGTGACGAAAGGAAGTCTCGATGGGCTGTGTGCATCCTGACCAGTATTGCCGCCCGTCCTTCCTCCTTTCCGCCCTCGGTCATGAAGCTTCTGGCCGCCTCCAGCGCGTGGTGGGGGTTAACTTTCTCTTGTTGATAAAAGTGTCACAGGCCTACTTGAAAGAATGCCTTGCGGAGGTTTTGCAACCCTCAAGGAAAAGTGATAGAACACAGAGCCCCGCTGGGTAGGGAGGAGGGAGGTGCCCTTCCTTTCGTCTGGCCCGGTGCCTTGTTTGTGTGACTGCGAGAGGAGACCGAGTCTGCTCTCTGTAGAGGAGATAACTTGGCTCATCCCTCAATCCCCGACGTGCAGGGTGCCGGGCGGATTAAGGAGGGGAACGCACGCACCGGCGACGTGTGGCACGCGCTTGGCCTTGTAGATCGTGGCGCGGAGAGCCTTGCCACCTGGGAACCCGCGCTGATGGGGACGCAGGGCCAGTTTTTGTATGGTGCCGCTCCCAGTGTGTATTTGAAGAGGTTTAGATTTGTATCTGGCCAAAACCTGGGGGGTGGTGGCCTGATAAAGTAGTAAAGACGATGGCTTTTCCCGAACAGCCCCGGAAGCTTTCTACTGAGAGCAGAGGGCGCAGGAATCTTAACTTCCTTTCAGAGTGATGAAATTCAAACCCGGTCGCTCGCACAGGACCATAGAGCGGTATACTTTTTGACACGAGCTGAATTCACAGTCCGGGGCTTTGTCTCTTGCTTTGCCATGTAGAGAAGGAAGACATCTTACTCTACCCTTCTGGGTTCTTCTGGCCGATCTAAAAATTAAATCTACACGAGGCAGATTAGTAAGAGAAAACAACGAAACCTAATTACAGACATTTGTACTGGAATCACACATACATGAGAGAGTGAGTTTGAGGCCCCACGTACCTGAAAGGTTCAGAGACAGAAGGGTAACATGAGGCATACATACGTAGCACCGGCGCCTCAGGCGTTAGAGGGGAGGAAGGTCATTCGCAGGACGATAGATGTTCAGTAGCTAGAAGTTTGCCCTGCCCTATAGGTAGGTCATAAAATTTATCTCTGAAGATAACTCTCCTTTTGGGGGAAGCCCCCCCCCCCCACTTAGATTTTTGTGGGTAGTTAAGGGAGGGGCAGAAGTTTCTGTGAGCCTACAGGTCCTCCACTGCTTTCAGCTCAAAATGATCAATATGGCATCGCATCGTGGCTTGGGAAAACCTGTTCTGAACCGTCAGCCACCTAACATTGCTATTCCCAAAGTCTTTGGGCCACGGAGAGTCTTTGTCATCTTATTTCCCAGCTCCTGGGAGCAGACGTCTCCCACCTGGAGTTTAAATTCTGCTAGAGGCGCCTCCGTCCAGGCCAGGGAGATCGCAGAGCTGGTCCGGGCTCACGGGCCCTTTGGCCGGGGGACCAACTACTGACTGTTGAGCGGGGACCCTAGTTGACGGTGCATCCGTGGCTCCCTCCCTCTCCCGGAGGGGCCTCTGCCCCCTTCCTCAGCCCTTCGGCAGAGTGCGGCTGGGCTCTCACTCCCAGGGCGGCGGAAAGCCTCTGCAATGTGTGCCCCATACTTTTCCTCCAAGTTAGAGATGCCTCTTACCTCCCATTAGTGCTTCTGAGGTTACCCAGGGCGTCTTAGGCGAAGCTGTTGTCGTTATTATTATTCTACTAGACAAAATTCGTGTGCGGGTAAGGGTCCCCTTAGCAGCTGTTGGCTGTGGGGCCTTCCTTCATTCCATGCCACCCCCTGGTGGTCATCGCATGTCATAGCGAGCAGTTGAACTCCCGGTCGGTCGAACTTCTGAGGGGACACTTTGCACATTAGGCTTTTATAGATATAGTCTGTAGATGCCTAGGTTTTTAGCCAAACATCTAAACCACTTTACATTTTGGACTCATGATCACCCAAACTTGGACTCCCAGGAATGGTGGAGTGTGCTTCTGCAGGCATCCTGGGTCCTTCGTTCTGGCTCTGGCCTTCTGCGTCTTGCAAGGCTACCTGGGAGAGAGGAGTGGGGCACAGACTCACGCTCTGCCCAGGCCCACCTCATTCCCATCTTGCATTCTCAGTAGGTTCCTTGCTGCATTATTGTCTCTCAAAACCAACACAAGATCTGCCATTGCTGGATGGACGCAAGCCTAGGAAGAAGCAAAGACCACCTTACCCTAAGATGTGAGTTTCAGATTTACGTTTGTGCTCCAGTTGTACCATCGAGGCACCTTACAAAGTTATGTGCAGTATGAAAGGATGGGACCCAAGGGGAAGGACAGTAGAGTGCTTGGCAGGTGCTGGAGTTAGGCCACCCATTTGGCTCCGGGCTGTCATAGCAGCTGAGCAGAAAGGGACGTAAGCTCGGCTTCCACCTGTGCAACTGGCTTTAAATAAAAACAGATCGGTTTCACAGGAGAAGCTCTGCTTTTTCTGTTACCTAGGAACTTTTTTCCTTAGGGCGTCATAAAGGGAACGCTGATCTAATAGATGGCATTCTCACATTTGAAGTGGAGTTCTCCAAGGTCACGAGCCAGTCTGTTTGTTCTTTTCTCAGTGATATATTTGTCTGTTTGTCTGGCCTTGTGAGTCCTTTTCTGCAGTGCCAGGAGTTTGGTTGGGTGTGCGTGGCTCCGGATTGAGGAAGTGGCTGGGGCCTACAGGGGAAGCAATTGGATTAGGTTCTTGGGGAAAGTTCTTGGAGCAGCTCGTGGGCGAAAACGGAGGCAGGCTGGGGAAACTGAGGAATGAGACGAGGCAGACAGAGGGCCAGAGTCTGGGTCCGAGGAGTTGCCTTTACCAAGAAGCAGTAGCAGAAGGGGCCGTAGTTGGTGTGCAGCGGGGGTGGTCTAGCCTCCAGCAGGCCTCGGGGGTGAGAGAGCACTGGTTCTCAGGAAGTGGGCCTCAGGGAGGGGGCTAGGGAGCCAGGAAGGAAATCGGATGAGCATGTATTGAGTACCGTCCTCACAATAAACCCGACGGTGAAGGTTTTCCTTTTTAGTTGCTGAAGAAACAGGCTCAGAGCTGGGTCTGGCCTGCGATGGGTCCCCAGTGGGTGTTGGGTGCATCCAGTGGACCGTCCCCCCAGCTTCTGAGAGGCAAAGACAGAGCCAGCGCGGCGCCTCTGCCTCCTCCTGGTTCCCCCTGCTCTGTCAGCGGGGCTGTGTCCCTTAGGACAAGTGCTGGGGCTGGAGCAAGCCTCCAGGGGGCAGGCGAGGGGTCCGGCCACTGCTCACCGGGCGGAATTGGTCCTCACACTGCTCAAGGCGGTGAAGAGGTTCCATTGAGGGGCATCAGGTGTGGGGATTGATGGGAGGGGGGGTCTCAGGCAGCGCTGGGAGGTTTGTGTGCCCATTTGTGCCAGTTCTATAGTAATATGTATATGTATGTATGTGTGTATGTGCATGCGCCTGCTAGCACGCACGTGCACACACACACAGGCACGTGCGCACGCATGCACACAGATTGCACACTTTGCCTTTAAAGTGAAAGCTGTGGCTCAGTGCTGCCCTTGTTCTCCTCCCTTCCATTTTAGGCCCGTCGTGTGCAGAGAACAGACCGGGCATTGTTTAAAGTACAATGTACTCTCCCCAGCTTTTGCATTGTCATCAAAAACCCTTGACGAAATGTTTAATTTCTCTCTGAGGTTATCTGTTCTTAGTCCACGGGCCTGGTGGTACATTGAGTTCTGGGACCTGGAACTTATCTTTTGCACTTGTGTTGCACAAAGTCGGTCACAGGACACAATATTTTTATGGAATGAGAATCGTAAGTGTTCCTGCATTTTGAGATGACTCGGGGTTTTCAGGCTAGGAACGTTAAGCGGGACGCATGCTGGAGAAGGGCTGCCCTCCCCTCCCTCCCCGCCCTCCTCCTCTAGCGTGTCCCCAGTCTCGCCGTCCATCCTTACGTTGGCAGCGAGGCAGAAGGGACCCGTCTGCTCAGTGTAAGGCTCCTTCTGAAAATGAAGATAATGTTTAAGGCAGCGTTAGCGGAGTTAAAAAAGCTCTTAAGTTCTGGTGACAACCTGTTAACCCATTGCATTGCTGGTGACCTCATTTAAGAATGTGTTTTATTTCATCACTTAAAAAAAATAAATATTTTTTATTGACTTCAGAGAGGAAAGGGAAAGGGCGACGTAGACACACCAATGATTAGAGAATCATTGATCAGCTGCCTCCTGCACGCCCCTAACTGGCATGTGCCCTTGACCGGAATCAAACCCGGGACCCTTCAGTCCAGAGGCCGACGCTCTATCCACTGAGCCAAACTGGCCAGGGCTATTTCATCATGTTTAAATCGATAAATTCAACAAAGGTAGGGATGATAGGCATGAGGTTTTTTTTTTTTGTTTTGTTTTTTTGAGTAAATTGCTTTTTATATATGCTCTTTACTATATTTAAAAAATTCAGTTCCCATTTTCCTCAGCACTAGGACTTACTCCTTTTGCCAGTGTGCTGATTCATTGGCATGGACCGTTTCTGACTTGCTGCAATAATATTATGTTTAAAGCTAAACTATATATGAAAAAATTAAGATTTACAAAGAGATACCATCTGAAGGTTGTTAATGCAATAAATTTCTTTCATGCATGAGCTGTTACATTTTAGAAAAACCAGATTTCAGAAATTCACAAGAATGCCCTTTGTCATCCCCACCAGACACGCGTATGCTCAGACACAAAGCTTCCTCCCTCTGCCCTCTGGTCAGCACTGCGTCCAGACCTCATACCTCCTAGTCCCCTCCTTCCTCCCTGCAAAAGGCAGAGGCTGGGTGGAAGCGTAGAATATCGAGACACACCGAGAGTGTCTTCCTGGTGAGTCAGGTTACAGTGACCCGCTGGCTGGGCCTCCCCGCGGGCAGTCGGGCTGGAGAAAGAGAGAGCCAGCCGGAGCTGGGCCTTGCCCGCCCTCTCACCGACAGCACCGGCAGGATGCTCGCAGGATGCTTTCTGCTCTGCTGGGATCATTTTTTGCAAACTAGGCCAACACACCAAACAACAAAAACACACACCGTTTATTGTGGTATAACAAATGTGGAAAAGTTTGAAGGACTGCTTACAATTTTTTTTTTTAGTTTTATGGAAAGCAATGATAATATCTTAGTTCCTTAACATTCATCGAGTAAACACAGTGTTGTGGGTTCTGCAGCAGAACATTTGTAAAGGGACATTCCGGAGGATATTTCCGCAGACGAGAGTAAGCCAAACCTGGTGTTGTTGGTCCAGTGGGGCTGGGGTGGTTTGACCCCACTGGGTTTTGAGGGGAACG
The DNA here is from genome assembly GCA_963924515.1 of Vespertilio murinus. NCBI lineage: Eukaryota > Metazoa > Chordata > Mammalia > Chiroptera > Vespertilionidae > Vespertilio > Vespertilio murinus. The sequence continues at coordinate 166,362,165 of OZ004705.1, forward strand.
GTGGGTGGTATCATGGCGCCAGGGTCCTGGTCTGCACGCGTTTCCCGGGTTCCAGCTTTACTTAGCGTCTTCAGAAAAATCACTGCTTTTGAAAGTAAGAAGAAAATCCAAGTGGCAGAGAGAAATAACAGGCTGCATTTGAAGCCGGCCTGTGCACTTTCTCCTGGTCACACGCAGCCCATGTTTGGGAGCTCCGTGGGGTAAGCCCGCCTCCACCGGGTCGCGAGTCCTGACCGGGCCAGGCCTTGGCTGGCCTGGGCCACACGGACGCGTGGACAGCCGAGCAGGTCCTTGTTTACTTCCTCTCCAAGGGCTGGGGACATTGAGTACCGTGGACCGTGCCTGTGCACGCACGGCACCCCCGCCAGCGCTCCCGCTCAGCCGGGCCGCCTTGGAAAGGGCTTCGTCCTCCGTGAGGTAGCTTTTGTTCTTCGAGGGCAGCTATTGTTCCCCGGGTTCCAGTGCAGACTGCAGGCCCCCTCTCCCCTGCCTTCTGGCCCAGGGGTGCAGCCTCAGTGCTCGCTGCTGCTGTAAACGTGAAGAGCCGGAGGAGGAGGAGTTGGGGAGGGGGTGGGGAATCTTGCTGGAGCACCGAGGCCGGCGGCGCAGCACCGGATCCAGTGAGGAATGCTTGGGAGAGCCGTGCTTTCCTTAGGTGCATTTCCTTACGGGACATTGGAGGGGCTCTTGGATCACACGGTGTGGTCTGATGTGGGTTCTCAGACACAGCCGTCTCATTCCAAGTGTTTTTTTAAAAAAAGACTGCTTTATGCCGAACGCTCGTCAAGCCTAAGTGATCCTTCGCAGTTTCATGAGTAATCAAAACAAAAAAGCCTGTTGCCCCGGATGAAACTGTTGCAAAAAAGCAGTGGTATTCTTTTTTCCAAGGAGACGGCTTACCCTCTAAGATATGTATACTTAATCAAAGGACATTGTGCACTATACAATGAGTCATAATAAAAACTTGTTTAAATGTTAGTTTTTGGACACAACAAGCACCTAGATGGATAAAGTTAAATGTGCAGATTGAGACTCATTAACAGGATTTAACTTAAATCCCTTTTTAGAAAATGATAATACTCAAGTGAGAGGAAGGGAAGAGGCAGTAGATAGAACAAGATCACTTATTTAAAGACCGTAATCGGCAAGAATTACAAATATCAGCATTGAGACTGATATTTCTGTCAGGATTTTGGAGGCCAAGCTCACAAATTCTATTATGGTTCAAAAAAAAAACCCGTCCTCCACTTAGTCTTGGACTTCCTGCACGTTTAGGAGACTCGTGTTCCAGCTTTCAGACGGGAGGGGATGTTGGAGCTCATTCTGGGTCAGCCCCCTCGTCCGGGAGAGGGAACTGAGGCCAGCACGTGGTGTGGGCTCAGAGCACCGAGCGAGGTGGTTAGGCGGAGCGTCCAGGAAATCGTCCGTTTTCCCCAGGCCCTTCCCTTTCGAACAGTGTTTCCCAAAGTGTGGTACGTGTACCCCCAAGGGTACAGGAAGAGTGTGGTGGGGGTACGCGTTGCACCGGAGTTTGGTGGGGGATATGCACTGCACCGTGCTTAGCTGTGCCTAATTCTACGTTCTCATGAGTCAAGTCAATTTCATCCTTCTCATTGATCCAAATAAATGTTATTTATAATATAACTTTTATTTACATTTTATTATGAATTTTATTTTTCGTTTATTATTATTTTGTATATGTACCAAAAATAAATAAATAAATATATTTTGATTGTTATTAAAATACATCCTTTTTTTTTTTTTTGACAAGGGGTACACACATGTCAAAAGTTTGGGAAACACTGTTTAGAACAGCTGTGGGCAAACTACAGCCCGTGGGCCGGATCCGGCCCGTTCGGCTGTTCTGTCCAGCCCGCGGAGCCGAAGGAGCGGAGGGTTCTCTTGCTCTCCCCTCCGCTCCTTCACCAGCAGCCCAAGATGAGAGTGCCAGCATGGTCAGGTTGCTTTTGTTCCGGCCCTCTGGTCCAGTTTAAGAACCCACTGTGGCCCTCGAGTCAAAAAGTTTGCCCACCCCTGGCTTAGAAGATGCGGCTGTCTGCCTCTGTGGCTGCAATAAAGACGCGGGTTGGACCGCGGGGGCTGAGGATACAGAGATTCTTTTTGCTGCTTCTGGGGGTCTACGGGTTTCTCATTTCACAGCCCAGGTGTGGCCGGGACTCGCTGGGAGGCCTTCCGTGGTGGGTGGTCCGTTGGCATTCAGAATAGCCGGGCCTGTTACCGAGGGGCACCCATCCTAATGTCGAGTACCACTTGAGGGACGTACCGAATGTCTGCTAGAAAGATGTCTCTCAAACTGTATTCCTTGGAAACAGTCGTAGGCTTCATGGTTTGGGAAGTCAGGTTAAACGGAATTTGAATGGCACACTTGTTTCCTTGTCTAAACAGGACTTCTCTGGCAGTGCCCCCTCAGGGGGGAACCCCAGCACGTCCTTCTGGTGGTGGGAGTCAGTGTGAACTCCCGAGTCCTGACCAGCCAGGCTAGAGCAGAAGGGTCAGGATCCTATGAAACTGTAGCCCCAAAGTTCACTTTTCGGTCAGGCATTCAGGAAGCAGCACATGAAAATTTGCTTGGATACAGTTTCCTCATAGTTCCTCAGCAGCTTGAAATAACATCTTGGGCTGGCAGTAAACAGAAATCTCAGGTTATCCGTTTTTTCTTTCCGTCCGACTGAACAAGTCTTATCGCAGAGGGAGGCGAAGCAGGATTGCAGCTGGTGCTCCGGAGGCCAAAGGGCTGGGGCTCTGCTCTCTGTGGAGACACGCGGAGGTCCCAGCGACCTTGAAAGAAAGGAAGAAAAGCTGTTCTTATAAAGTGTATGCGTTTTGAAGTTGACCCTCGCCACCTTTTTATGGGAAAAAAAAAATTGTTTTTTGGAGAATGGTGGCGTATTGATCCAAAGGGAGTACTACGCTGTAATAGAAAAGGAGCAAAACCACTGATACAAAACGCGGGTGGATCTCAGACGTAGGCAGGAGAGGAGCACATGCTATCTGACGCCACGCGTGTGGCGTTCTCGAGAAGGCAGGACTACCCCATGGTGACAGAGAGCAGATCAGTGACCTCGGGGGGCCGTGGAGGCAGGAGGAGACTGCAGAACCCTTGCTGGGGAGGTGAGGATGTCCTGTGTCTCTGCAGTGGTGATAGTACCGGTGTATATACATTTGTCAGAAATTCATCTAACTGTACCCTTAAAATAGGTGCCTTTTTGGGGGGCATGTAAATTATATCTTTAAAAAGTTGATTTAAAAGGAAAAGGGTGTTGCCGAAACCGGTTTGGCTCAGTGGATAGAGCGTCGGCCCTGCAGACTGAAAGGTCCCGGGTTCGATTCCGGTCAAGGGCATGTATCTTGGTTGCGGGCACATCCCCCAGTGGGGGGTGTGCAAGAGGCAGCTGATCGATGATTCTCTCTCATCGATGTTTCTAACTCTCTATCCCTCTCTCTTCCTCTCTGTAAAAAAATCAACAAAATATATTAATAAAAAAAATCAAAAAAGGAAAGGGTGTTTAGAAAAGGCTGTGGTTGGATTTCTCTGTGTACCTTGAAGGACAGATGATAGTACAACAGCCAGCGTTTCAGCAGTGTGAGGCAGGCCCTTGGCTTTCCCATGTCTCGAGTTACTCTGTCTTGGGGACTGCTTTCGATGATCTCCCTCCTCTCCTGCCTTCCTCTGTGTTCCCAGATGTGAGCGATCGAAGTTCTTTCGGGAGGTTGGAGCTCTTGTCAGTAGTATGCAAGAACGCACCGTACATTCACCTGGAATGATTTTTCAGGTAGGAGGGCGCGATCAGCACTGACGGCTTCTGGAACCGAGGCCTGAGTGTAGATGTTGGGGAGAGGGGCAGGTTCCTCACAGAACGGTGGGGTAGTTCCTCGCACCTGTCTGAGCTGCTGTGGGAATACCAAAAGAGGGTGCCATGAGTTTTGCTTCTGGCATTCCTCTGCCACAGTGGGGGCTGGGGCTGCACCTTTTTCCTGGTTTCAGAGTCTCAGAGAAGCCCTCTGTGGAGAGCGTGCTGAGCATGGTCCCTGCCGTGGGAATTCAGGGGAGGGGAAGGATGCTGGTCCCTTCGTGGCTCTGCCGTCTGACCTCAATCTCGGCACCGCCAGACATTCCGTGGGCAGTGTGAGCCTGTAGGTACTGGGAATATGGCTGAGTGTTTGCTTTTAAAGTTCAAGCCCTCCACGTGCAAAGTTGCCCTCTAAGGAAGGAAAAAAACCAGCTTGTCCTTAATGGATCGTGTCATCTGGATTTGGTACAAGTGCTTTTTCTTAGAAGGGAGGATTACACATTATAGTAACAAGATGTTCTTTTATTTCCTGGTTTATCAAAAGATGTTGATTGTGAAATAGGGTGTGCAGATATTTTAGATCTTACTGTTTTTAAATAGATGATGAGCTTGAGAGAGTGAGGAAAGATTGTGTCTGAAAGTTAACTGTGCCTTAGGCAAACTGGAAATTGAGGGGAGAGGGGAAGAAAAAAAGGAATTTTTTTTTCTTTGCCATGTATTTCTTTGGGACGTGTGTGTGTGTGTGTGTGTGTGTGTGTGTGTTTGTGTGTTTGTGTGTGTGTGTGTGTTTTGTTAACTGACTTTTCTTTAAAAAAAAATCACTAAAGCAAAGAAAGAAGAGACAGCACAATGTTGTATGCCGATATATTCTTCCTTCTCTCTTGTTTTTCCCTCCCCCGAAAGTTGTGGGCAGGTTAATTTGAAGTGGGGCGGGGGCAGCTTGAGGTTTTTAGATTGATTCAAGCTACAAGTTTATAAAAAGAGGCAAGCAGGCGAGGTTTGGGAAATTTGAGAGAATCAAATAAGGGCGTTCCTGTTCTCCTCCCCCTTCTCGGGAGAGCTGTGGGATGGTCTGAGGCTTGCTTTCTGCTCCTAAGGTTCAGAAGCCAAATAAAGAAAGCAAAGCCGTCAAGTGACCGGAGTTTTGGTATCTTATTAATAGAACAAAGGCATGAAACGGCCTCCCGGACCACAGTAGCACCCTCAAGTCCCCCAGGGGTTTCTGGAAGGGCAGTGGAGGCACCCGCACTTTCTTTCCCCGTCCCCACCTCAGCGCATTGCCCGCTTGGCTTTGGCCTCCCCCTAGCATTCCCTCCTTTTGGCTCAGGCCGTGGCCTTTTATTTATTTATTTATTTTTTTAAGTTTTCTAAACTCTTAAGAACATAGAGGGCAGATCCCAGCTCTGGTCTCCCTCCCTGGTGGTGCCCAGGGCGTCTCACTCCCCACCGTGAACCCCTGGGGACTCTGGGCCTGGTGAGTTGCAGTGACCTTGTCAGGTTGGGTCGGGACAGATGGGCACGCTCATCCCCAAACCAGGCCTTGTTGAATCTGGCAGAGCTCCAGCGGTTTCCAAACTTGACTCCTGCTGGGTCAATGTGAGGTAAGAATGGGCTTCACCTGAGCAGTTTTGTGTGTGTGTGTGTGTGTGGGGGGGGGGGGGGGGAGGAGGCGGGGGTGGGGCTCCCTTCCTCCATGGGCTGATAGAAACCATTTCAGAACATGTGTAACCGTGGTCTGTACATGTCAGGGGAAATGTGGTTTTGGTGTGTTTGTGAACCCAGGGTATTTTTTTTTTTTCATGGTGTTTTCCCGAACAGCACCAGCAGGAACTAAGAGTTCACTTGATCCTCCCGGTATTTTAATGTTGTACCCAAGGAGAGATTTTTTTTTTTTTTAGAGGCGTGCCTTCCCCTCCCCCTTCCCCCCTTCCCTCCCCCAGGAAGCCAGGTTATGCAAACCCTTGTGGAGCCAAGAGTTGTGGAGGCCAAAAGCCTTTTGATAATTTTCATCGTGTTCCTGAGAAGTGTGAGCACATACAGTGTTTTTAAGTAAGGCTGTGGAATGCGAATTGAGTTTTCAAGAACACTGGAAGTATTTCTGAAGCAGGAAGGAGAGTGAAAATACTGTTCATTATAAATGTCACCTCTCCAAATCTTAAGTTGAATTTAACTAATGATACTAAAAAAAAAAAGTTGGTGCTCATTTTTCAAGCATGGTCATTGTTGTGTATGAAATGCAACATAAATTTTTGTTTAAAAAAAATAAAAAAGAACACAAAACACCACACAAGCTATTAGGTACTGGAGATCCTTTGCCCTTTCATTGAAATCATTTAAAATGGTTTTTAATATATATATATATATATATATATATATATATATATATATATATTGATTTTTCACAGAGAGGAAGGGAGAGGGATAGAGAGTGAGAAACGTCGATGAGAGAGAAACATCGATCAGCTGCCTCCTGCACACCCCCCACTGGGGATGTGCCCCGCAACCAAGGTACATGCCCTTGACCGGAATCGAACCTGGGACCCTTCATTCTGCAGACTGACACTCTATCCACTGAGCCAAACCGGTTTCGGCTAAAATGGTTTTATAGTTTCAGTAACTTTCATTATTTCATTTCTCTGTGTTAGAAGTACATTTTTTTTTTTTTTCTGGAAGGAAGATCAGTTTGTTAAAATCCCAAAGATTGGTTCCTTACTGCAGAAAAGAAAGGAGTAATGAACGCAGAAATCTTGTGGAACCTGCCTTCTCGGGTCCCCCATTTCTGGGACTTCGGGACAAATCCTGCTTCTCTGTTCACGGGAATTGCTGTCTAAGGGAGCTTTCCTGCGCAGCCGAAGCCCTAGCGACCTCTGTGAGACCACGGGCTGGTGCTCACCTGCCAACCTGCCGTTTCATCCTGTTGGTGGTGCGCCTCGCGGTTCTGGAGACCGATTTCGTATTCACGGGCCCAGAGTAGTGCAATCCAGCATTCCAGTAAAATAAGTATTTCAACGGTGGCCGCCCTGTTCCTCACCATTCTGCCAGACTCTGCACGAGGCCGGGCCGCTGTGCCGTTAGTTGTCCCACGGGGGAAGGGCTGGAGCGTGGGTGGTGGTGCTGGGCTCTGCTGAGAAACGTCACATCTCACAGGCTGTAAGTTCTTGGCCAGGTGAGAGAGCGCCAGAGCTGAGAGCGTCCAGATGGGCCACCGAAAACAGTTCCCACCGGAGATTTACTCCTTCAGCTTCTGCTCCCACGGAATCCTGGAGCCCACCAGGTTGAGACGAGTCAATAGGCTTAGGCCCCCCAAAACTGTTTGTGATTCTGCCCTGGCTGGTATGGCTCAGTTGGTAGGCGCGACGTCCCGTACACAGAAAGGTCATGGGTTCCATTCCCGGTCAGGGTACATGCCTCGGTTGTGGGTTTGACCCCTGGCCCTGGTTGGGTAACAAGTGGGACGCAACCAATCTTACATCGATGTTTCTCTCTCTCTCTCTCTCTCTCTCGGTCCGTCCCTCCCTCACTCTCTCCCTTCCCCTCTCTCTAGAAATCAATGAAAAATATCCTCAGGTGAGAACACACAAATAAAACAAAATTTTTTTAAAAAAATTGCCTGTGATTCTGAATGTGGAAGGCATTTTTTTTTTTCCTTTTCAGCTGTGAGGACACTCATTGAAGAGAAATCGCTTTCTTACTAAATGAGATTTGCTGTTCTTAATTGGATCAGGACCTCTTCCTGCTGCCTTGTGGCATTCCTACCCGTACCAGAGGAATGACTGTGTGAAATTAGGGACTCCATGAGCTAAATTTAGGCTCTCCGCGGGGGGCAAAGGGATGCTATGATTCCATTATGTGTTATCCAGTCCCCTGAGCCCGGCATTCTCTTGGTTTGAATGTGTAAAGGATTTTTTAAAAACACAGTTTCCCCACAGTTTCCATAGGCTCTGCTGGCTCACACTGTGGACCTGCGTCCCACGCAGTTTGTGCCGCAGCCAGAGAGTTATTTCAGGAACAAACCTCATGTTTCCTCTAATTTTTAATAAGCACTTAGGCCTGCCTGACTCGTGAGATATATCGCCGAGTCCCTCGCAGGCCACCTACTACAGCAAAAGGAGGCACTAACATTAGACTGCGTGCTTTGCTTTATAAAAAATTAGTGATTCTTCTTCCTTTGTTGAAACTTACAGTCATCCATGTTTTGTCAGATAACCTCTTCTACACCCATAAATTCTAGGCTAGGATTCGAGAACCTTCACACTAAAGCAAGCAAGAAGAAAACAAAAAGGTCATAAAAAATACAAACATCATTTCTCTCTTGGAGTTTTGAGGTTCCCAGCTTTTTAGTGGGGTATGTGTTTGACTTAAGGGCTGGTTCCCTGACAGTTCATAATATTATATACTGTGGTAGGTTTTCTCTGCTTTAATCTTTCCCTTCTTCCCCTTGACCCCTCCCTTCTGTGTTACCCAGTTGTGGGAGGGAAAAAAACCTCCTTGCTTCTCAGTCCGGAGCAGTCTTTTTTTTGCCCCGGAAATGTGTGTGTGTTTTTTGTTCCAATAGTTTCTTCTTCTTCCCTTGCGTTACTTGAGCCCCAGAGGAGGAATGGATTGGCTGGATTCTGCGGACTTGTTGCTCCCCGGCTCTGCCGGTAGGGACCTTTGTAGGGTGGGGATGGCGGGGGATTACCAAGCAGTTGCTGAGGGATGAACTGAACGGAGACCACCACAGCAGGATGCCTGGGAGAGCCGCCGGGACGTTGCCCCGTGCCCTGGACCCGCTGCCTACGGAGGGGCTGCTGGGAAACCGGGACACCTAGGGCTCCCTCTTGGACAGTCCAGAGCAGCACGAGTCAGAGGCACACTCCCGAGGTTGGGGTTGTCCAGATTTGGTGGTGATAGTGGGGGCGAGAGAGGGGTGTTACACGTTTTTTTTTTTTTTTTGGTGATTTGACTTACTGGAAATTCACCCTCATGGAAACAGATTTAGGAAAAGAATTCTAAATAGGTTCTGGGAAGGTCTCCCATTCATAAAATTGGCAGACACACGGCTTCCAGGAATGCTAGCCAGATTGACGTAGCAAGACGCGGGCGGTTGATGGTCTCCTTCCCTGTTCCCGAGTCCTGAGGGTGGTGGAGACTCCCGACCTGGAGCTGAGGCCACCCCCCCCCCCCATGGTCCCCCACCTCCGTCGCTCTTGGCTTCTTACAGTGGCCAGGAAGGAGGGATTTCTCTTTCTCATCTGTGCGTGGTCTTTCTCTCCCCCGAGGCTCCCCCCCCCTCCTGATTTTTAGATGTAATTAGTAAAATTACTGACAGTTATTATATCAGAAACTTGACGTGTAAACCGAGTGTTTAGAAAACGGTGCACAGGATCTGTTTGCTTGTTCCTAAGACCAGAATGACTGCGAGTGCAAGTTATTTTTTTTATTCCTTGACCTCCACCTTCCTTTTATCCTGTTGTTGTTCCAGTTAATAAGTAAATGACCCTTTTGAAATGGAAGCAGGTTCTGGAATGTTCTTGAAAGACATAACCTTTTTTTTTTAAATGGAGATTTTCTTTTAAGGCAGGGCAGTATTATATAAAAGATGAATATGTAATTCTCTTACTAACTTTGCTACTTATTTTAGGACCAAAATGCATATTAATTCCTGTACACCTGTATGCTCTCAGCTGTGCCTAGAGTAGGCGCCTGTGTGTGTGTATATATCACAACTATAGTTTGCGGATTTATGTTTTGAGTTCAGCTGTTTTCTTTTTACTGGAATGGTATTCAGGGTGTTCAGTGTTTTAGTTAGAAGGCAGCATAAATAGTTCAAGATTATAGGCTGTCCATAGTGCTCTGCATAATGACCTTACGCACACAGTCTGTACAATATTATAATTTTTGTGCATCTTGCTCTGGACCTCGGCAGGATTGTGAGGTTTCTACAGAGACACTCTGCTATCTCAGCTTCCCTAAGTTCAGTGTGCCAGCTCTTAACTTCAGTTCACTGGATTTTGTTTTCTGAACCTTTCTCCCATCCTTAAAAAACAACAACACAGCAACAACAACAAAGAGACTTAGTTCATTAAAATCTGACTCACAAATTTAGAAATGCTTTAAAATGAGTGTCTGGGAAGCAAGCCCAGTGCACACTCGCCACATGTGGTTTCCGTTAAGGGCTATCCCAGATCACAGAAATTCCAGCTTCTTCTTGCTGTCCCATTTGTGCTTGACTGTGGACAATGGATTGTCCACCTCAAGCTTAAAATGTAGCCACGTTTCAGCACCAAAGCATTGGGTGGCCGGTCTTTTCCTTAAAGACCCATCAGCATCTGTATCAGCCCTCTGAGCAGGATTGAGTTGCTGTGTGTGCCCAGCACCACTTGCCTCTAGATATTCCTCTCTTTCAAGACTTCTGAGGGGAAAGCCATTCCCTCTTTCCTTCCCTCCTCCCTCACCCAGGCTGCCCCACACACCAAGGGGACCTCCACCCTGATCCAGGACACCCTTCAAGGCAAATCAGCCGGCCCCCACCAGTGCACCAGGCTTCTACATAACAAAAGAGTAATATGCAAATTGTCACGTCATCACACAAGATGGCCACCCCCATGTGGTCAAAGATGGCTGCCCCCATGTGGACACAAGATGGCTGCCACAAGATGGCCAGCAGAGGAGGGCAATTGAGAGGGATCAGGCCAGCAGGGGAGGGCAGTTGTGGGCGATCCTACCGGGATCGGGCCTAAACGGGCAGTCGGACATCCCTCAAGGGGTCCCAGATTGGAGAGGGTGCAGGCTGGGCTGAGAGACCCTCTCCTCCACCCCCAGTGCATGAATTTCATGCACTGGGCCTCTAGTCTAGAAATAATTTCAGAGTCACACGCAGCTGGAAGACATAATACAGAGAGATCCCATGTACCATTGCCTAGTTTCCCCTGGTGATGACATCCTGCAAAACTGTAGTGTATACAACCAAGGTCCTGACATTGAGAGTCAAAATATAGAACATTTCCATCACCATAAGGATTCCTCCTGTTGCCTTTCCCTCACTTCCACCCTAGACCCTGGCAACCGCTAATCTAATCTGCTCTCCAGTTTTATAATTTATTTATTGCCAGAATGTTATACACGTGGACCTTTTGGCATTGGGGGGTTTTCATTCAGCCTGATTCCCTAGAGATGTACCCAAGTTGTTACCCATGTGAATAGTTTGTTCCTATTCATTGCACGGATACTATTCCATTGTATGGATATATCACACTTTATCCATTTATCAGTCGATGAATATTTGGGTTGTTTCCACTTTTTAGCTATTTTGAAGAAAGCTGCAGTGCATTTTTGTGTGAACACAAGTTTCATTTCTCTGGGATAAATGCCCAATGATATCATTTGAATGATGGCATAATATTTCATTGTATAACATTGTTTTTATTGCATGAAATAAATGTCATTTATTTAGCTTATTATCTCTAGATGGATTGTTACACCCTCTGCCCACTCCCACCCACAGTTTTTCTGTAGTTATAAAAATCACTGATGACACTTTTATGTGTTCATGTACATCTTTTTTTTCTTCTTTTTTTTGTTGTAGTTTTTTAAACTTTATTTTTGTTGCCGAAACTGGTTTGGATAGAGTGTTGGTCTGCGGATGGAAAGGTCCCGGGTTCGATTCTGGTCAGGGGCATGTACCTTGGTTTCGGGCTCATCCTCAGTTAGGGGGTGTGCAAGAGGCAGCTGATCGATGATTCTGTCTCATCGATGTTTCTAACTCTCTATCCCTCTCTCTTCCTCTCTGTAAAAAAAAAAAAATCAATAAAATATATTTTAAAATAAAATAAACTTTATTTTTGTTGTTGGCACTATTACAGATGTCCCTATTGTTCTCCCCTTTGCCCGCCTCCACCTAGCCCCTGCTCATGGGCATCTTTTTTTTTTTTTTTTAGAAATGAATTGGATGCCTCAGAGTATGCAGAATCTTAAAGCTTTGCTTCTTTGCTTCATTTCTCTTTTTTTCTTTCAGGAAAAAAACCAAAAAACTTTCCATCTCCTGTCAGCAGTGAATGGGAGTGCTCGTCTCTCATCCCCTTGCCAACCCAGAGCACAGTCACTCTCAGAGATCTCAGTTCACTGGTGCCGTGCCCCCGTGGCAGCGCGCGCCCCGCCTGACCCTGGGGTTTCCAGTCCCACTTCCCCCGGGAAAGTCCTTCAGGATGGGAGGTGCTGCCGAGATCTTGTGTTTGCATGAGGTTCGGGACTCTGCTGAGGTGGTTTCGTAGAGCCTTCAGGGGATTTGGTATATGGTGGATGTAAAGAATGATAAGAAATCACTCCAGGTCCTCACTCCTGTTCTTGTGTGATGTCTCCTACTGTGCTGTGTCTAGAAGAAGCAGGCAAGGGTGGGCTGTCATAACTGGTAGCCTTAAAGACAGAAAAACCTTCCCTTTTTATAAAGCCTGGTTAAAATACAGAAAATAGGTGTAGAGTGTGCGTATGTGTCTTATAAGGGATAGCAGCTCATTTGAGAGGTGAGAGGTAAGTCCGGTCTTTTTTTTTTTTTTTTTAAATATATTTTATTGATTTTTTACAGAGAGAAAGAGAGAGGGATAGTTAGAAACATCGATGAGAGAGAAACATTGATCAGCTGCCTCTTGCACACCCTCCACTGGGATGTGCCCGCAACCAGCGTACATGCCCTTGACCGGAATCGAACCTGGGACCTTTCAGTCCGCAAGCCGACGCTCTATCCATTGAGCCAAACCGGTTTCGGCAAGTCCGGTCTTTTAATGAACTGTTAAGAGTAGGCAGAGCTGGTGAGATGCGTTTCTCCCTCCTCCTCACGCTAACGCGGTTTAGTGTTTCTCTTGGTGTGACCAGGCAGTGATTTTGAAGCAGTGAGATTGGGTTCGGTTTTTGAGGCAACAAGAGAGGGTTAAGAATATACACTTACCAAAAACTTGGGACATGAATTTATTTGTGTTTTCTGAGATAATTGAAATCCTTGCCAGAATTCTACTTTTCGGTAGAAGGTAGCAAACACATTCCTCCAAGGGCAAGACATTTTTTTTTCTCCTTTTGTGTTTCAGGTTCTGTAGTTGTTTTCTCCTTTCCCGGTGCTGTGATATTTAAGATGAATCAGGCTGATTTCAGTAAAAGTTGTTTTAGAATGGCAGATCACTCTTGGAGAAGGCGGGATGATTTCAGAGGAGACCGTGCTCGCTAACTTGTTTGGTGTCACATCAGTGTCGCCCGAAAAAGAAAGACGCCCGGAGAGTGTTTGTGACACTCACTACAGAGGGTGGCGTATGCGACTCTGAAAGAATATGGTGTTGAGGGTGACAGAACGTACAGCAGTATCACCCCCAGACCACAGCGAGCGAAATGGTGGTGTGGGATTCCAATCGGAGTAGTGCTAGGAGTCGGGTCAGCATCCTGCAAAATTAGCCGGTTGAGCTGGTCAGAAGGTACCCCAGGAGAGAAACGCTTACCTTTAAAAAAAAAAAAAAAAAAAAAAAAAAATATATATATATATATATATATATATATATATATATATATATTATTGATATTTTACAGAGAGGAAGGGAGAGAGAAAGAGAGCTAGAAATGTCGATGAGAGAGAAACATCGACCAGCTGCCTCCTGCACACCCCCTGCCGGGGATGTGCCCACAACCAATGTACATGCCCTTGACCAGAATCAAACCCAGGACCTTTCAGTCTGCAGACCGACACTCTACCACTGAGCCAAACTGGTTTCGGCACGCTTACCTTTTCAACAAACAAGATTCATTGCATAGATATTTCTTGAAAATCTAGAATGATGGTGGGTGTGATAAATCATCAAGAGAAGCAGAAAGACAACTGTGTATTTCTTGGTAAAATTAAATGAGGTGGAAATTTAAAAATTCCTCTGTCCTCTTCAGGGGCAGGTTAACTTTTCGTGGATTATGATGCACGATGCCCCTGGATGCTGTGGAAGAGCTTTCCGAGGCAGTTTGTGTGCTTGTTGGGTTTGGGTAACATTTCACAGAGGCATGCCTTTGCCTGGAGTGAGTGAGTAGTTCTTTTCTAAAACTGTCTTGCAGTGCTGAGGAGGCTGCTGCATATGATTTATTAGTGCATGATACCATGTTTGACATCAACTTATTTGTGAACAAGAAATATTCAGTTCACACTCACTGTTCATTATCGTGTTCGAATAACAAATTGTTGTTACAGTTTAGGGTCTCTGCTAGAATTCAGCCAAAAAAAAAATACACATGCACACATATGTGTACACACACACACACACACACACACACACTCCCCATCCCCCAGCCCCCTGGCTGCTTCAGGTCCTGTTAAGTTTTTGCAGGTTTTTTGTTGTTGCTTTTTTGTTTGTCTGGTTTGGACCCTTATTTGGTGTCTTGAGAATTGCCTCAGCTCTGGTTCATCCCTCTGGAGACGCCCTCCTGTGCCACATGGGAGTGTCACGAGTGGGCGGTGAATTTGAGACTCCTCCCACTTGTGACGTGGCTCACCTGTGGCTTTATAATGGCTCAATGAGAAGAGAGAAAGGGGCATTGAAAGCCAATTGCTTCCTTTTTGAAGATTTTTTCCCACCCCCCCCACCCCCAACCCCGTGCCACAGAGACATGGCCTCTTGGCTTTATAATTTTTATTTTTTTTAGTTTAAAATGTCTCGTAGGCCAAAAACAAACATTTTAGAATTGAGCTGAGTGAAGTGGATAGCCACACTCCTTTATTACGGGGATCCTCCTGTTTAACAGGTGCTAATTTTTGAGCACCCGCTGTGTTATCAGACATTGTGCTAGGTCCCTTACGTACGTACAGTGTTTCTCATTTCTCGGAAAAGGAAACAGGCTTAGACAATCAAAACCTTACCCAGATGGGCACACACCTAGTAAATACAAGGGTGGAATTTCAGGTCAGGTTACCTTAATGTCACAAATGATTCAGGGATGATTGGAATTACCTTAGAAAGAGAAGACGTGTTTTCGGTGAATATTGGGGTGCTTCCTGTTCTGATAGTCTGCTTAGATAAAATGAGGGGCCGGGCCAGGACATGGGAGAGGGCCCGGATGGAGATACAGCAGGAGGGGGAGGGAGGACAGCGAATGAAAAGAAGGCGAGGTCGAAGGGAAAAGTCATGACATGCAAATATTTGGTAAGATGTGGTACTTTCTTTCACATCACTCCGAGGACCAGAAAAAAAGTTTCGTCTTGTAATGAGGGTAGGTGATCCTTGATAGTTAATTACTGTGCAAATTGTCATGGGTGACATGTTTTGGATATGTTAATGTTAAGAATTGCGAGTAGCCGAAAAACGGTTTGGCTCGGTGGATAGAGTGTGGGCCTGCGGACTGAAAAGTCCCAGGTTCGATTCCGGTCGGGGGCATGTACCTTGGTTGCGGGCACATCCACGGAGCCAAACCGGTTTCGGCCAGTGTGAGCGTTCTTACAAGAACTTTTCAGAACTTGTTGGGTAAAAAACACCACCGTCCAAACCCAGCCCTCTACTGATGCTACCGTAGTTTCCCTATCAAAAACAAAATCCAGACACAAAATCCCCGGGACAGAAACCAGGAAGCCACATCTCCTGCCTGCTAGCTCTAGCTCCGTGGGCTCCGAACAGAGTGGACCCTTTGGGACCCCTTTTAGCTGTCTCTGGGTGTGTTTGTAAGTGGTGAATAATTGAAAACCTGTCTTTTGGCTTTGGTACTTGTATAAGGTTTAGCATTTCTGATAGTTCTTTTAAAAGGTTGAAAAGAAATATGTTATTTTTAGAGGGGAAAGGGAGGGGGGAGAAAGCACTTAATTTTGAATTTTTCTTTATACTTACCCTCTCCGGGTTAGAAAACTGGCCCTAAATTCCCTGGACAGATCTGTCTCGACCGCAGGATAGCTGCGTAAGCAGTTAATGCTGTACGACGTGATAGAGCACCTTCCCTTTGCGAACCTGAGGTGGCCCTTGTGCTTCCGCCCGTTGCAGGGGTTTGTCAGCCAGACCTCCAGGCTTTGCCTTAATCTAAATGGACAGTTACAAGAGGCTGAGACGCAGAAGAGGTTATTGGAGGTCGGTTCTTACCTGTCTTTAAGGTCAGCCCACTGTAGTTCACATGGAGGAAAGCAATGGTTTATAACTGGTAAGCTGAGTAAATGGATTACCGCTGAGCCTTGCTATTTTTAGCCTTTCTTCCCAAAGGAATGGTGAATCGTCACGTCACTTCCAAAAGGTTTTGTTTCGTTGCGTGCTTACAGACGAGACAGGTCCCGGGAGTTTTTCCGAGGGGAAAAGGCTGTGGGTAGGAATGGTTGTGCTGAGAGAAGGATATTCGTGGCGAGGTGCCAGGGTGTTACCTGCCCAGGTACGGACAGGCCTGGGGTTCTAGTCCAGGCTTAGCTACCTAGTTCCGGGGTGTCCTGGCACAGTTGTAAAGCTCTGAGTCTTGACCTGCCTAGTTTTAAAATCAGCCAACAAGATACTATCTGTCCTGGACATCGACTTCTTTCAAGGTGGTGGTGAAAATACAGTGTTGAGATTGTAGGTGGTTAAATGCCAGATAGCCAAGTGGATTTGTTTCTTACTGCATCGCTTTGTATTTCTGGGTCAGCCACAGGGGCCAACACAGTGACCTCTACAATCGGAAAGCAGTTGTGTTCTCACCTGCCTCTTCCTTCATGCCACACCTCTTAGTAGAGATGCACCTCACTGCAGGTCCTTCAGCTGTAGCTTAGGGCATGTTGGTAACAGTGCCTACTGGGTTCAGCTGTTAATCAAGGGCTGCTGTTGCCTAGACCAGGGTCCTTTTGATAAGCCCAGGAGATGCACATGTTGAATTGGTAGTACACACACACACACACACACACAACACACAACACACTTTTGAAAAGAAAAACATTGGGGTAAATATATTACAGCCCCTCTTAATTTATGTGAGTTCTTGGCAAATCTGGTCATATGCACACAAGCTATTTACTTAGTCACATTAAGAGATTTCTCTGCTCTTTGATGTGTTTTGTTTTCATATGTCTATACATTTTATAGTGATTATTTTATTTTTTAATTTTTTATAGTGATTATTTTATTTTATTTTATTTTTTTTTTAAATATATTTTATTGATTTTACACAGAGAGGAATTGAGAGGGAAAGAGAGTTCGAAACATCGATGAGAGAGAAACATCGACCAGCTAGCTGCCTCTTGCACACCCCCTACCAGGGCTGTGCCCGCAACCAAGGTACATGCCCTTGACCGGAATCGAACCCGGGACCTTTCAGTCCGCAGGCCGACACTCTATCCACTGAGCCAAACCAGTTTCGGCATATAGTGATTATTTTAAATAATTACTTTAATAGGACAAGTATTGGATGGATTTTTAATTTAACTATTAACCTCTTAGAGAGCTCTCTTTAAAGTATTTTTAATATTCTTTTTAAAAAATATATATTTTATTGATTTTTTTTACAGAGAGGAAGGGAGAGGGACAGAGAGTTAGAAACATCGATGAGAGAGAAACAAAGATCAGCCGCCTCCTGCACACCCCCCACTGGGGATGTGCCCGCAATCAAAGTACATGCCCTTGACTGGAATTGAACCTGGGACCCTTCAGTCCACAGGCTGATGCTCTATCCACTGAGCCAAACCGGTTTCGGCTTAATATTCTTTAATATTATGTGATAGCTTTTATAATTTTAAAAGGACTGAATCCGAGAGTCACAAGAATCGCTTAGGTTCTAACTGTGGACTCGTGACCAGAAACTCATAGTCAATTAGCTATAGGGAAATTTGCCCCACAAGAAAGGCAGTAGAATTAAGAGGAGGATTCAGTGTTCATAAGTCTGTATCAGTTGAGAGTCATGAGACTGAACCTCTCAGCCTAATAGGTTCAGCCTCTTCACCTTTGTGCTTTCTGAGTCAAAGAGGAAAAAAATTAGAAAGTATTGGAGGGAAGGAGAAAAGGAGGGTGGGGAGGGAGGGAGGGAAGAGAGGAGAAAAAGAGCATGTGCGCTGATTTTTGAGGGAGAGAGAACAAATTACTATTCTGTGGTCTTTACAAATAAATATAAATGATGGGGGAAGGATTGGGCAGAATCCTAAGCACATAAATGTATCTCCACATACTTCTTACACTTTTCTTGTTGTCCCCCCACCCTGCTGCTGCCACCACCAATGTGTAACCCAAAGAATAAGAACATGAAGACTGTTTTCCTACCATCCTGATGTTTGAAGCATTTGGGTAATTTTACAGTGAAATAAAATTTTCTCTCTATTTGAAAAACACACACAATACTCTGGTAATTTTTGTTTGAAAGTCACCTGTAGAAAAAATTTAATCATTTATTGAGTTGTATCATTTGAATACAATAAAGCTTAACCAATTGAAGTGGAAACTTGGAGTTTTGATACATGTGTGCAGTTGTGTAACTGACACCACAATCATGATATAAGCACTTCATCACTATAAAAAATCTCCTGGTGCCCCTTTGCAGTCAGTCTCCTCTCCTGCTCCCGGTCCCCAGCAAAGTCTGAGCTGCCCTTAGCCTTTTCTAGAATTTTATATAAATAGGCTGTATGCAGCCTTTTGTGTTAGCTCCTTGCACTTAGCGCAGTGCATTTGAAATTCATCTGCGTCTTCTATCACTGATTCAATTCATTTGAATTACCAAGATGTGTATCCCATTATATGAATGTTACATTATGTAAATATAGCATAATATTTTATCCATTGACAGACATTTGTATTGTTTTCATTTTTTTATTGTGAATAAATCTGCTATGAATATTCATGTTGAAGTCTTTGGGGATATATTTTTGTATTTGGAGTAATTTTTTTGTGTTGCTAGATTCAAGTTGCTGACGTTTGATTAACGATTTTTGTGTTTATCTTCATAAGGGATATTAATCCTGTACCTTTCTTGTAATACCTTTATCTGGTTCTGGTATCAGGGCAATGATGATGGTATCATGAAATGGAGTGGAAATTGTTCCCTCTTCTGCTTTCTGGTAGAATTTGTTTTATCTTTTCCTTTAAATGTTGGAAGAATTCAATAGTGAATCTTTTAAAGCCTGGAATTTTTTTTTGGGGGGGAGGTTTTTAACTAATTCACTTTACTTAATAGATATAGTGCCATTACTGGCTTTTCTATTTTTTCTGTAGTGGGTTTTAATGCCTGCATCTTTTAAGAAACTTGTCAATTTCATCTAAGTTGCCAAACTTAGGAGCTTGTAATATTTCTTAAATTTTCTTTTAATGTGCATATAAACTGTAGTGATGCTTTCATTCCTGATGTTGATCATTTGTCTTCTGTCTTTGTTCTTTATTAGTATGCCTACAATCTTATGATAGTGTTGATCTTTTTAAAGAATCAACATTTGGTCCCATTGGTTTTTCTCTGTTACTTGTATTTTTTTAGATCCCTTAATTTCTGTTTATTATTTCTTTCCTTCTGCATTCTGGGTCTAATTTGCTCATTTTCTGCTAATTTAAGATGAAAGCTTAGATCATTTATTTGAAACTTTCTTCTTTCATGATATAAGCATTTAAAGCTATAAATTTCCTGTTAACAACTACTTTAGCTACACCCAACAATATTTGTTTTCACATTCAGTTAAAAATACTTTGTAATTTACTTTGTGATTTCATCTTTGACCTATAGTCTACTTAGAAGTGAGTTATTTAATTTCCAAGTAACATGGAGGTTTTCCCAGAAAACCTTTTTATTAGTGTTTTCCAAGTTAATCCTCTTGTGGTCAGAGAACCTGCTTTGTATGATTTCAGTTCTTTTAAGTTTATCGAAACATGTTTTATGGCCTAGAGACTATGGTCCTGACGTCATGGTGGGTGTTTTGTGTGTACTTGAAAAGAAGGGGTGCTAGTGTTTGCTCTGTTAGGTGATGTGCTCTATGAAAGCCAATGTGATCAAGATGGTCACCTTCATTTTGTATTCAATCAATTACTGTGAAACAATTTTGAAGTATCTAGCTGTAATTGTGGATTTGTCTACGTCTCTTTTCAGTTTTATCTGTTTTATCTTCAAGTGTTTTGAAATTCCATTACTGGTGGATAAACATTTAAGATCGTTATATCTTGATACATCGACTCCTTTGTTATTATGGAATATTCCTCTTTATCCTGGCAATATTCTTTGTTAAAACCTATGTTAATAAAGCAGGCATGAACATGGTGACTCCAGCTTTCTTTTGATTAGTGTTTGTAAGGTATTTGTTTCTCTCTCTCATTATACTTATGACCTGTGCCTTTATATTTAGCCTGTCTTGTCTATGTGCATGTAGACAGCAAATAGTTGGGTTTTGTTTTTGTTGTTGTTGTTTGATTCAATCTGACAATCTCTGCTTTTAATTTGGAGTTGTTGTGTGTTTTTTTTAAAAAAGAATATTTTATGTAATTATGTTTTGTTTAGGTATAATTCTACCATCTTATTTTAGTTTTCTGTTTGTTAATGTGGTGTGCCTGTCTGTGGTTTTCTTTATGTTTATTCTATTTAGGGTTTGTTAAGTTTTCTTGGGTCTGTGGGATTGTTGTTTTTATTTTTTAAAAAACTTAGCCATTATTTTTCAATTGTTTTTTCTGTGCCCTCCCTCTCTCTTTTTGATTCTAGTTATACATTAGATAACCTAATATTGCCTCCATAATCTGTTCATTTGTTTCTCAGTCTCTCTCTGTGCTTTATTTTTTGATCATTTTTATTGTATCTTAAAGTTGACTGATCTTCTACAATGTCTAATCTGCTATTAATCTCATCCAGGGTACTTTTTATTTCAGATATAAGTGTTACTGGAATTGCTTTGTATCTATTTCTCTGCTTCCTTTTGCTCTACCTTCTTACTACGTGAAGTATATTTATAATACATTCTAACAGCTTCATTGAGACATAATCCACATTATGGATATATATTTACCCATTTAAAGTGTGTAAGTCAGTGGTTTTTAGTACATTAATAGAACTGCGCCGCTCTCGCCAATGTATAATTTTGGGACATTTTCATCACCCCACGGAGAAACTCTGTACCTGTTAGCTGTCCCTCCCCGTTCTGTCTCACTCCTCTCCAGCTCAGGGAACCACTGATCTCTCTGTCTCTAAAGATCTGACAATATTTAGGACACTTCATATAAAGGAAATTACACAATGTGGGGTTTTTTGTGACTATTTTCTCTCACTTAGCATCATGTTTCCAAGGTTCATCCGGGTTGTAGCATGTATCAGAGCTTCGTTCCTTTTTGTTGCTGAGTAATATTCCATTACGTGGATATACCACATTTTAATCATTCATAAATTGGTGTACATTGGGGTTGCTTTTACTTTTTGGCTATTATGAGTACGACTGGTAGGAATATTGAGCACAGGTTTCTGCGTTAGACATATATTTTCATTTCTTTTGGGGATTCTGCCTATCTATCAAAGACATAATAGTACCTTATGCTTTCTAACCTGAATAATGTCACTTTATCATGTTGATGAGATGTGGTAAGAACTTAACTCTTACTTACCGGTATATCAATTAGCCCGCGGTAAAATTGGTTTCATTATGTCGTTTAGCTTAAAGTCACCGAACCTTTTGACAGCATTAAACTATATCTAGTAGCCGGAATAGGTGGATCAGAGTGTAACTTTCATTTTAACCGTTTGAGGAGCTGCCAAACTGTTTTCCAAAGAAGCTACACCAGTTTACTAACTTGTTAAATGCCCTTGTTTGCTAATCATTTGTCGTTTCTGCATCTGTTTCTGTGGATTGAATTTTTTCTCTCTCCTGTTACGGTTATTTTTCTTCCTTTGCATTCCTGATAATTTTTGCTTGGGTACCAGATACACATTGCTAGGCGCTAGATTTTGTTGTGTTTCTTTAAACAGCGCCGGACTTGGTTCTGGCCTACGGTTAGGATCCCGGGGATCAGTTGTGGCATGCTGAGGCTAGATTTAGGCTTTGTTAGGGTGTAGGGGTCCAAAGCAGCCTTTAGCGTAGGGATGACTTGGCTTTAATACTGGGGTGACGCTTTTCTGAGGATTTTCATCCGATACCGTGTGTATTACGACTTATTTCCACGTTTGCCTCTGGAAGCGTGAACTATTACCAGCCCTGTGTGAACTCTGGGCCGTATCGGACTCACCGTTTTCTGGTGCCTCTCTCCCTGGCTTGACGTAGTCTCCTCTCACACAGGTCGGAACTCGGCCTAAGACGCTGGGGCCCCTCGCCGAAACCGGTGTGGCTCAGTGGGTAGAGCGTCGGCCTGCGGACTGAAAGGTCCCAGGTTCGATTCCGGTCAAGGGCGTGTACGTTGGTTACAGGCACGTCCCCAGTAGGGGCTGTGCAGGAAGCAGCTAATCGATGTTTCTCTCTCATCGACGTTTCTCACTCTCTATCCCTCACCCTTCCTCTCTGTAAAAAAATCAATAAAATATATATTTTTTTAAAAAGACTCTGGGGCCCCTCTAGGCTTCCCCTCCTCCCAGGCCTTCCAGTTCCCGCTGCTGTGGCCTCCCTGGACACTGACCTCTGTCTCTGCAGGTCAGTGGACTGCTTGCCCCCTTCTCCGTGCTGTGGGCTGGAAACCGCCTCTTGGCGGCGAGCCCAGGGAGTTACAGGGATTGCCTCATTGGTCTCACGCTTCCCCGGAATTGGGTCCTGTGCTGCCTTCCTGTCCAGTATTCGGAGACCAGTAGTTGCTTTATGCATTCTCTCCCCAGCTTTCCATTAGGGCTGGAGTCCGTAACAACTGTGATGTCAGTGTCCAAAGCTCTGACTGTGTTAGCTGTTCAAAGCGGAACCTGCGAAGAGGGTGGTGGTGGGGGGAGGAGTCGGCGTGGCGGTGGGGCCGAGGCAGAAAGCCTGCCTGCCACGCACAGACGTGGCCACACCTTGGCTGTCCAGCCGAGGATGCTTGTGCGGTGAAGAAGAGAGGCCCCGGATTCTGGCCGCTGTTCGAGGAACTGCTCCTCTTAGCCACCCAAGTAATATTTATTAGACACGCGCCGCGTACGTGGCGCTCTGCTGTGCGTTACTTCTCCTTGTCCCTACGTCCTAGCAGTTGGAGCAGGCCAAACCGGTGGAATGAAAGCAATCTCCACGTTCTGGTTTACCAGTTGGATCCTCGGGATGTGTCTCCTGAGCGTTGACATTTCAGAAGCTGGAAGTGGAGTATAGAGTATATAGTCTCAGCTGCGACGTTGATCTCATTTCCTTACGGCCCCTCTGTTTATTTTGTATCCAAGAATAACAAAAAAATGTCATAGCCGTATTCCCTATGATTTAATTATTTAAAATAATGAATGGGCTGAGCCGTGCTTGTCCCACTTTTGAAACAATTCCTCCCATAGGCTGTGGCTAATACCTCTGGTTAACAATAAAGGCCAGGCCTACCTACATAAGCGTATGTGGTATTCCTGTACGTGAAGTCATGGGGCTGTGATTAATGGTCCTTAAGAATTTTAATTTGGCGTGTCTTACTCCCAAATCTCACTTAAGCTTGGCTGCAGAGCCTGACAAATGAGTCTTCCGTGCACGCCAAGCTAAGACATGTCGCCACCCTCATGTCTTGGAGCCTCATTTCCTAAACCTGCCCGGGTCCCTCACAGGTTAAATCAACAGGAGCAGCCGAAGCCGATTCGGCTCAGTGGTGGAGCGTCGGTCTGCAGACTGAAAGGTCCCAGGTTCGATTCCGGTCAAGGGCATGTACATTGGTTGCGGGCACATCCCCGGTAGGGGGTGTGCAAGAAGCAGCTGGTCGATATTTCTAGCTCTCTCTCTCTCTCTCCCTTTCTCTCTGTAAAATATCAATAAAATATATATTTTAAAAAAAAATCACAGGAGCAGGTTTGCTGGGAGTCGCAGGGGATTCCCACAGGCCCTTCTTGGAGCAGAACGGTTCAGCAGCCTTCCCCGCCTCCCCGCCTTGTTCGCTTCCTAAACCGGTTCTAACAGTGTCCCCTGTGAGAGACTCTGACATGAGTGAGACCCTTTCCTTCTGTCTTGGGGGGTCAGGAACTCAGACCAGGTTTGCACTCAGGAACCCAGGGACGCCCAGTATCATCATCGACTGGTTCCTGGCTGAGAGGTTTCACATGGTCTCGTGCTGCCTTTTGGGTGGTTGTTTTTAAAAAATATATATTTTATTGATATTTTACAGAGAGGAAGGGAGAGAGATAGGGAGCTAGAAACGTCATCGACCAGCTGCCTCTTGCACACCCCCTACCGGGGATGTGCCCGCAACCAATGTACATGCCCTTGACCGGAATTGAACCCGGGAACTTTCAGTCCGCAGACCGACGCTCTACCGCTGAGCCAAACCGGTTTTGGCCTTATTTTTTATGTGTGAAACCTTTTTCCTTAACCCATTGAGCAGTACGTAACCTTTTGTCTGTCTCATGGGAGGGAGGCAGTTTCTTTAGGAGGAAAATATGTGGTGGTAAGTGGCCTCGGTGTGTCCCAGGTGGGATATAGACAGATGGGATATAGACATGCCCCCTAAGAATGGAGGTTACCGGCTCTTGGCAGGCAGGCCACTCTGTTTCTCCCATAGTCCTTTGCAGACGGGAGGGGCGGGGCGTGTTTGAAGGCGTCACGCTTTCCTGTTGGGACTGGGGCCGTTGGAATTCAGAAGCCATGTTTCTGAGTCTGAGGAGGGGAACGCCGAGCTGTTACTTATTCTGGAAAGAACCTATCATCTGCTTAGAGTAAGAACTTCATTTTCCAACAGCTGCTTTTGTTGGCACCTTCTTCCTGAAGGTTGTAGTAGTCTTAGATCTGGGGTGGGAGCAGAGGAGAGAAGAAAGTAATGTTGTTAATGCTTTACTTGATAAAAAGTTGTCTTCTTTGACAGAGGGTCCTGTCTGGTATCTTTGCTGCTTCGTGTTTTGTCACCGACACTCGGAAAATGATTCTCTCTTTGTGCCCTTGGCCTCTCAGAACATCCAAAACGTAGGCACTTTTTAAAATGTTTGAATGAAGGGCAGGACCAAAACGCTTAAAAAATGTTGTGTCTGAAGACCATGTCTTATGTGTACCCTCATTTCTAAAAAAGAGTTTTGCGGGCAGTTACTATTTTGATTGTTCCAAGTTGGATAATTTTGTTGGATGGAGAATCTACGTTCTTGTGAAATTGGAGTTTATGAAATAAGATCGGGGAAAAAATAGGATGTGTAATTGGGCACATCCTGTCCTGCTCAGTGAATCACCAAACCAGTGTAATCACCACCAGGCACTCTGGAAGCCAGACTGTGTGTCCTCGCTCTCTGCCTGAAAAGCTAGGAGTTGCCCGTGACGGCAAGGCGTTGGGGTGACACGGGGAGCCCCCCGCTCGTGTGAGTGGGCCAGCTGCCTGCTGACTGCTTGCGTGAGGCACAGAGGCATCCGGTGCCATCAAGCCACGCCGGGACTTTCCTTGGTCATTTTAAGGAGTCACGTCCAAAATGCAGTCAGCAAGGGAGCAGCCGGAAGAAGGAGTTACTACGTGTGTCTCTGGTGCATGACAGACCCCCAGCTATGGTAGTGAACGCTTGTTGGGATAAATCTCTCACCGCCGTGGCCAATTTCTCCTCCGTGCAAACCCACGTTGGAAGGAGTCGATAGGCCATTTGAATAAACACTTGGAAAAAAAGTGAAATCCAAACTCGGGCCCAAGGTAGGTGTGTTCACATCCTCCCGGCCTTGTAGCGAGTAAAAGCCGTTGACGTGTTCTTATGGTGCCACGCAGGGGGCGGCGTGTGGCCGTCTCCCTGGGACGTGGGTACCTAGCCTGGGTGGCCTTTCAGAGGAGTCGTGGCTCCGCAGGTGAAGGGGATTCGCCGACCCGGAGACGGGCATGGTGGTGGAAGCAAACGGAAGTTTTGAACCCCGTGGAAAGGGTGGAAGAAAGCGGAGTACCGGCCTTCCTCTGTGCCTGTCTGCAGCACCCGCTCACTGCAGCCTCAGCCCTGGAAAGGGAAGGCTTGGATTCTCCCCGTGGGCAGTAGAATTTCCAACAGCTGGTTGGGCTGCTAGGTGACATGGAGCTAATTTATTTATTTATTTACTTATTTTTTGTTCATCTTTATTGGGAATTCTTTTTTTAAAAATAAATCTTTATTACTCAGATTATTGCAATTGTTTCTCCTTTTTCTCCCCCAAAGCTCCCTGCCACCCAGTTCCCTTCCCACCCTCTGCCCTTACCCCCTCTCCCCCAATTGTCCTCATCCATTGGTTATACGATTTCAATCCAGTCTCCCACTGCTCCCCCACCCCCTTATCCTCCTGATAATTATCAGTCCACTCCCCTTCTTTGCCCCTGATTCTACTATATCCACCACTTTATTCTGTTCCTCAGATTTTTTTTTCCCTTCTCTTTTCCTTTTTTTCCGTATATGAATTTCAAGTGGGATACTCTCTCCCATTTGTTTTTGTAGGGAAATACAACAGAGTGTTCTGTAGCTAATGGCTGCAGACTGTCCAAATGTGTCAGGACCACACAAATAGAATCCACTCCTCCTCCAGTTCACACCGCCCCCTCCCCCCGGGTCCCACAGCTTCCCTGGGGCACACGGCTCTCCCGGTGTACACGGTGGAGCTAATTTTTTAAAGAACTTTTTGCCTCGGAGACACTTTTTCTTCCCTTTCACCAGCCTGTCTTCGGCCTTCTGTTGAGAACCTCCGTGGTCTCCCAACTCGCTGGGCTCCGCCCTTTCACACTGTGCAGTGTTGTCTGCAGCACGGCATGGCACCGTGGTTATGAATGAGTCTGGATTTGCACCCAAGCCCCATTATCCGCTGTGTGACTTTGGGCAAGTCTCTTTGAACCCCAGTTTTGGTTTTGTTTTCAGCTGCAGAGTGGGGATGGTAAAACTCCTTATATTTATAGGGTTGTTGAAAGGACCAAAGAGGTAATAGTTACGAAGTGCTTTGCATAGGAGCTTGGCACATCATAAGCGTCCAGTAAATCTTAGCTGCTGCTATTAGGTGGTGAGGATGTTGAATGTGCAATTAACCTTTTCCCAGCTTGATTGGTTGTCAGCAGCCTGAGGGCAGGAAACATTCTTTATTCTTTTGTGTATCATCTAGACCTCCTAGAACAGTGGTCGGCAAACAGCAGCTCGAGAGCCACATGTGGCTCTTTGGCCCCTTGAGTGTGGCTCTTCCACAAAATACCACGGCCTGGGCGAGTCTGTTTTGAAGAATTGGCATTAGAAGAAGTTTAAATTAAAAAAATTTGGCTCTCAAAAGAAACTCAATGGCTGTACTGTTGATAGTTGGCTC
This sequence comes from Vespertilio murinus, assembly GCA_963924515.1. Taxonomy (NCBI): domain Eukaryota; kingdom Metazoa; phylum Chordata; class Mammalia; order Chiroptera; family Vespertilionidae; genus Vespertilio; species Vespertilio murinus. The sequence goes on from OZ004705.1 coordinate 166,389,198, forward strand.
TGTTGACTAATGAGTTTGCCGACCACTGTCCTAGAATGATAGTTATTGGTTGCTTTTCTCAGTGTGGGTCCAAGTGTCTGTGAGGCCACCACCAGAATCACTCCACACCGTAGGTTTGTGTCTCACCTACTGCAGTGTTTCAATGAGAGGCACCAAGGTGCTTGTCAAATGCCTCTAGAGAGACACTTCAGTCAAAAATGCTGGAATTTTGGGCTCATTTCATTGGCCAAGCCCAGTTTGACCTTTGGTCATGGGTGTTTGGTGAAGTTCAGTCTTCTGTAGGTTCTGTAGGTTTTTTACAGGGTCAGGTCTGTGTTTGTTGGATAAGACAGTCTTGAGGTTGGTTCTGTTCCCTTATAAACAGGGGGAAAGGCATCTTCAAGGCCTGTGCTGTGAATGGTGCCTCAGCTGTTTCTTCTTGAAGTGTGTTTCCTACTGGCAGCATTCTCCATCTCCCCGCCCCCCTCTCCCTTCCCCACTCGGGCCACCACCTCAGCCCTCAGCCCTCAGCCCTGCCACCAAGCTTGAGCCCTTGCAGGGTAATCATATCCTTATCCGGCTGTATACCTCTCAGGGCAAAGATTAGTTCACACAAAAGAGTTGAGTAGCTTGTAGCAGCCCACGTCTGTCTTCTCCCTGTAAAAATACTGACATTTATGAAGAGAGTATGCAGAAGTGGTATCTACAGCCAGTGGTTTTCAACGTGCATGGGGCTGTGTGCTCATGGGTCACTGCTGGGGAGTGGCTACTGCAGTCCGGGGGATGGAGGCCAGGGGTGCTGCTGCACAGGGCAGTCCCCACAGAGAGTTACCCTGCTCACACGCCAGTAGTGCCACGGCTGGTGAACCTTACCTTAAGCCTGAGAGGGATGCAAGCCATTTTGTAACTTGTGGGGGAGATAGGCTTTATCTCCCCTAAGTCAGCCACGTGTGTGCTTGCCGTGGAGGCAGTGCCCCCTGGCAGGGTGTGCTGGGTGGAGCTCCCTGAACTCGGCCTCGGGTCTCACGCAGTCGTGCTTCCGTGGTGGTAGGGATGGCTGTGGTCCTAATGCCCCTGCGGAGTAGGCTGCGTGGAGAGCTGGGAGGAAAGCGGCAGAGGCAGGTGGAACTGAGGAACGGTTATGGAGAGCGGGAGAGCTGGGGATAGCGGGAGCTTTCTGTCTTGAGATTTGCTTTTGTGCACGAGAGTTCACTTGAATCAGCTCGGAGAAGGAAACTGGGTCTTGTCCATATCATTTCCTCTTGAGATCAAATCGGAGCAAAGAGCTCTTGCCTGCGGAGAATTAGAGGATATGATTGAGTTGAGGTGTTCTTTCCCCCCCACTCATTTTTGGGGGTGTTTTTGTTTTTTCAGCATCTTAAAAAAAATTCCTCACCCAAGGAGATAGCTTTCATTGATTGTATACAGAGAAGAGAAGGAGAGAGAGAGAGAGAGAGAAAGAAACATCTATCAGTTACCTCCTGAACACACCCCAACTGGGGGGTCAAACTTGCAACCTAGGTATGTGCCTGACTGGGAATCGAGCATGCAACCTTTTAGTGCATGAGACAATGCTACAAACCAACTGAGCCATGCAGCCAGGACTGTTTTTTTCAACACCTCTGCTCCCCTTCTTTTCCCTCCCCAGCATTTTCCCTGGCCCTGCCTTCTCCCCGCAGTACAGAGACATTGAGGGGCCTTCTGCTGCTCTAGGGAAGGAGCCAGTACTCGTGGCAACAGTAGCGTTCTTACTGGACTGCCTGTCCTCGTTGCTGTGATCACCCTATGCGCCCAGTGTCCGCAGAGCTCACGCGGACCCGTGTGCCTTCCCCGCTCACCCGAGCAGGGCTGGCGGCGGCACCGGCAGCAGGCCAGGCAAAGTGACGCATTCTGCGTGATGTCTGTGGGCCGAGCCTCTGGGTGCTGTGTCCCCCGTTCAGGCCTTCTGCCAGACACTTGCTTCTCTGGAACTCTAGAATCATGTGTAAGAGGGACTTAAAAAAAAAAAAAAAGGCCATATCCCAGCCGTGGGCAAACTACGGCCCGTGGGCCGGATCCAGCCCGTTCGCCTGTTCTGTCCGGCCCGCGGAGCCGAAAGAGCGGAGGGTTCTCTCGCTCTCCCCTCCGCTCCTTCACCAGCAGCCCAAGATGAGAGTGCCAGCATGGTCAGGTTGCTTTTGTTCCGGCCCTCCGGTCCAGTTGAAGAACCCATCGTGGCCCTCGAGTCAAAAAGTTTGCCCACCCCTGCCCTATCCCCTTCCTGAGGCAGCAGGAGGGCCACCCGCTGCCAGGGCACGGGAGAGGCCGGGCAGGAGGCCTGCGCCCCGGCAGGGGCTGTGCTTTCTCGTCCCGGACACGCCATGAGACGAACGCAGGCCTCAGAACCTACCGGCGTCCGCCGTGGTTTCCGGCATCTGGTTTGGGGAGCAGTGTGGGTGGTGCTCCCAGCAGCCCTCGGGACGGCTCAGGGTGGACACCCCGAGCCCGCAGTGCCTCCTCGGGGAGCTCAGAGGAGGCTGCCTCCCGGGACTTCTGGGTCATTGGTGCGTGTGGGTGGGAGTTGTAGGCCATTGTGTGGGCGAGGGGGCGATCCTGTGGCAGGTAGCCTTGGTGAACCCACCTGCACGTGCACATCTCTCCCTGATGTCTCACCTCCTCAGGCTGGGTGGGGAGCTGCCACCTCCAGGCTCCTCGCGGGAGGCAGCTCAGGGCTGGCTCAGGTGTGGGCCCGACACCGCTCAGCCCCATTGTGTTGGCCTGGGCCTGGGCTTGGGTGTGGAAAAGCTCGTTTTTTTTTATGCAATTACTGTGTGAAATCACATGGCCTCTTTCCAGAAAGACAAAGGAATCTATCTGTCCAAGCCACCCAACTTTGTGGAGAATACAGTTATAACAAAGTTATACCCGTTTGTGCTGTTTCATGAACGAGTAAATGATCTCAACGACTAAAATGAAGTGGGAAGGAAGGAAATTCAGGTCTCGGGCTGTCTTCCTTCTTTCATGGCGCTGTTCTCACTGCTTCCTTCTTTAAGAACAATTGGTACAAGTGTTTTCTCCTTTCTTTTTTTGTTTTTTGTTTTCTCCTTTCAGGTAAAATAATAGAGGACCATCCCTGGCCGGTTTGGCTCAGTCGATAGAGCGTAGGACTGTGGACTAGAGCGTCCCGGGTTCGATTCCGGCCAAGGGCACATGCCTGGGTTGCAGGCTCGATCCCCAGTAGGGGTTGTGCTGGAGGCAGCCGATCAGCGATTCTCTCTCATCATTGATGTTTCTGTCTATCTGTCTTTCTTCCTCTCTAAAATCAATATTTTTAAAAAATATTTAAAAAAAATAGAGGACCATCTACATTCTACAGATTGTGTTGCTTTGTCCAATGGAATTAGAGGTAATGGAGAAATTTGTATTCCTCAGTGGAAATATGGCAGGTAGGAGTCATGTGCCACCAGGATCCTGATGTCTGGATTGTATATGCACTGTGACAAAAGCATCGTCAGTTAGTGTTGGGGCAGCAGAGACAAGGGGATTTGTTCTTCCCATGAACCTGGTGGACATTTTGGGAATGTTCTGAGGGAGGGGTTCCTTCAGTCTGGGAGAACTGTGTGTACCCTGGGTTTCCTAAGGACCTAAGGGCCTCTCTTGTGAGTGAGCCCCAGGCGTAGAAGCCCGTGGATGATGAAGTTTAGGGTGTACCTCCTCTCCTTCCTCCGATGAGGCATTTCTTAGGATAGACTAATAGTAAGTAAAAAAGTAAAAATTTTAAGCATCTGTTTGTTTATTCTAGAAAGATACAGCTCTTTGTGCACAAATCCAACGAAGTACAAGTGAGAATTAGGTCTTATAGTTATATTTTAAAATGAGGAGGGAGCAATTATCAAATTTCTCAGATAAGTAGGTTGTGTGGTTAATAACTAGCTCCAGGAATGAAGCCATGGGTCCAGGATGAGGGCACCCTTTAGAAAAGATTATTTGTAGTCATAGGGCACACCTCATCTGTGGGCTGGGAAATAATTAAAATGGTCACTTTTTGTTTTTGTTATTAATCCTCACCCAGGGATATTTTTTCTATTGATTTTTAGAGAGAATGAAAGGGAGGAGGAGGAGACAGAGGTAGAGAAACATCGATGTGAGAGACACTTAGGTTGGTTGCCCTGACTGGGGCCAAGGACTGAGCCTGCAACCGAAGTATGTGCCCTTGACCGGAACAAAGCATGCCGCCCTGCAGTCCGTGGGCTGGTGCTCTAACCACGGAGCAACCCAGCCAGGACGTCAACTTCATTTTCGAAGGGAATAATCAAAATATAAAAAGTTAAAGTTAGTATTGCCTTCGGTGAAACTTTAGATGTGTTTCATATTAAGCTTTTTTTTTCTTCTTCTATGCATAGAAGTGGAGGCCAAAGAAATCACAAGGGAATCCTCAACTGAGTGGAAACGGGTACTTATAGTACTTATAAAGTTTCCCTTATACCTCGTTATGTTTGTAGTTACTTGACACTTGACAGACTCAGTGACGAGTTTATTCAGTGAACACATGCCGAGTGCGTAGGACTAAACAGTTTATCTGGTAGTTGCTGTAGTTTAAGCAGGAGTGTGGATAAAGTGGTATCCAGTGAACTAGCATATATTGGCAGTTATGGCTTTTCTTTAATAATTGTTACCTAGTTTCTTGGGAAAACTTCGGTTTCCTAACATTTCCATGCTTCTTATTTTAGTGAGTTTGCTCAGTTGTTCAATGTGAACATATGATTGAAGCAATACTTTTGTTAAGATTATTATGTGAGAGGTCTCCCCTTTTGTGTAGCCCTAGCAATTAATTTCATGCTCTAGGTCTCTTGATGTGAACTAGTGAAGATCCAAGGTTTGCTCATAGGACCACAGTTAAAGTGGCCTTTGTGTGGTTGATATATGAGATACTTGTCTTCATTGTATTAATCATTTGCACTAATCAGTAAGTTTTAAGTTCTTTTTTAAAAAAAATTGGGAGAGAGAGAAATATTGATATGGTGTTCTACTTACTTATGCATTCATAGGTTGATTCTTTATGTGCCCTGATCGAGGATCAAACCGGCGATCCTGGTGTATTGGAAGGACGCTCTAACCAACTGAGCAACTGGCCAGGGCATATTTCAAGGTCTACATATAGGATGGTAAAATATAGGATAAATAAAATGGTGAAAACATTTATTCCTCTAAAAGTAAAGTAATCCTTCTTCTGGGAACCTGTGGCGAGCAGAATTCTACGCTGGCCTGCCTGCGTCAGGTTCTCGGGCAAGACCTTCACAGCGTTGGTGTTAAGGAGGATAATGCAACTTGGGGTAAGAAGGCCACCTTGCCACCTGCCAGCTGTGAGATCTTGGATGAGCGAGCATTTTTGTCAGCACCCATTTACCTTATCTTTAAAATAGAACTAGTATTACGGTGCGCTGGGTTGCTTAACTGAGACCATGGGACGGACGCTGAGGTGGAGGGGCCTCCCCCGTCACACGTATGTTAGGGTTCCTTCCGCTGCCCCTGACCTCCTGGGAAGGGAGGCCAGAGCACACGGGCTTAGAATTGTGTCTCACTTCAGCTGGTGTGTTGCGTAACCGTAGCTATCTGCTTTTCCTTTCAGTTCTTCCGTGGTAGTCAGCTGGTTAAGGGGGGGTGGGGCGAGGGTGGCAGAGAGGAAGCTGCTCGGAGCAGGCCTGGGGGAGAGGAAGTAGTAGCCCGGGTCTGTTCAGGGTCAGAGCACACTTCGGTACCTCCCTGGACAGCCAGTGCCCGTGACACCCAGCGTGCTCTTTTAAAATGGCTAACCTGGCGAAACCGGTTTGGCTCAGTGGATAGAGCGTCGGTCTGCGGACTGACAGGTCCCGAGTTCGATTCCGGTCAAGGGCATGTACATTGGTTGCGGGCACATCCCTGGTAGGCGGTGTGCAGGAGGCAGCTGGTGGATGTTTCTCTCTCATCGATGTTTCTAACTCTCTATCCCTCTCTCTTCCTCTCTGTGAAAAATCAATAAAATATATTTAAAAAAATAAAAAATAAAATGGCCAACGTTTTCATGCTTTGGCACTGAGAAGTAAGCGTTAGCTATCTGAAAATCTCGCTGAAGCGTAGCCCCCTTGTTTTTCTGTGGTACACGGCAGATAAGGCCTACCAGTTGGCCCGGGTAGAATTCAAATCGGTGTTAGCAGTGTAACCTCTGAGGATGCTAGCTCTCTTTCCTGAGGTGTCAGCCCAGGTACTTAGCAGCACCTCCTCCTGGCAATTTTCTGGAATATTTGTCACTACTTTAAGGCACACCTCACATTTTAACCCAGCCGTGGACAAACTACGGCCCTTGGGCCGGATCCTGCCTGTTCGGCTGTTCTATCCGCGGAGCCCAAAGAGCGGAGGGTTCTCTTGCTCTCCCCTCGGCTCCTTCACCAGCAGCCCAAGATGAGAGTGCCAGCATGGTCAGGTTGCTTTTGTTCCGGCCCTCCGGTCCAGTTTAAGAGCCCATTGTGGCCCTCGAGTCAAAAAGTTTGCCCACCCCTGGGCTAGAAGGAGTCAGTGGGGGATAGAGGAGGTACAACTGTATTACTTTCAATAATAAAGGTAAATTTAAAAAAGAAATCCTTACTCTCTTATCAGCTGCGTGACCTGGGGTCAGTGCCTAATGACAGCCTCTCCCGGGTTGGTCACCTGGTGATGGTATCGCCTGCCTGCCTCGCCGAGCTGTGGTGAGGGTTAGATGACTCAGTCTGTGCACACCTAAAGTGCTGAGAGCGGGGCTTGGCACCCGGTTAAGTGCCGTAATTACCTGGGAGGTAGAGTCCCTAAGCCTCGGCTTCCTCTTCCTAATGAGGACGTCACGGGATTAAGAAGGTGGCGAGATCCACGCCTGCCAAGCCTCCGGCACAGAGCCTGGCAGGTGCTCGCTCGGTGTAATGACCCCTGTCATTCTTCCCGCCCGGCCCTCGCCCCTGGGCGGCATTCCCTCTGCCGACTCCCCTCCCTCCCCCACAGCCAGCGCGCGGAGTCTCTGCCTTGTGTGTCCCTGAGGTCATGCACGCGCTCCCGGGGGCTGCCTGCTGGCCAGTCCACAGTCACGCGCGCTCGGTCTCCTCCCCCACAGGAGGGGAGCGAGCCGGGGCCGGACGTGGCGGCCGGACGTGGCAGCGGTGTCCTTTGGGGGGAATGTCACCCGGGGTTGAGGGCAGTGGGGCGGGGAGGTGCGTGTCACCGTGGAGCTGTGTTGCTCATTTGCTTCATCCAGGACACGAGTGGGGCCGGGGGAGAGGACGGAGGCGCCATCAGGTTCTAAGCAGGTTCCCTGGTGTTGAAAGAGTTTATTTAAGCCCACACTGTCAGCCGGGCCTAATTAGGAAGAAGTGGGGCAGGGCCTGGGACAGGGTGGGGAGGACTCCTCGGTCCTCCCCCACTAGGCAGTGGCTGGCAGAGGGGGAGGAACTCGGGTGGGTGGGTGAAGGGCTGGTGCACAGGGAGTGCTGGTGGTCTTCTGGTCTCTAGGGGGCCTTGGCGCCTCTGGAGCTGGTGTGGAGGCATGGGGGAGCCTTTTTGTCTAAGGCTGTGTCATGGTTTCGAGGTAGGGCCTTAGGGGCAGACCTGGGCTTCATTCCGCAACTCCCTGACCTGCTGGCCGGGGACCTTGAGCAAGCGCTGTTTCTCGTAGGTAAAATGCCAGCTGATTACACCGGGTCTGTGCATGTCTAAGTGCTTAGCCTAGTTCGTAGCAAAAAGTATGTGAAAACTTACCCCTCGCTGTGGGTGGTGGTACCGGCATCGTCACCAGCAGTAATCCGGTGCCAAGAAGATAGAAGAGGGAGCAGCCAGCTTCTCCGGGGGCGGAGGTAACGTTGCCTCTAGATCAGCCGTGGGCAAACTACGGCCCTCGGGCCAGATCCGGCCCGTTCGGCTGTTCCATCCGGCCCGCGGAGCCGAAAGAGCGGAGGGTTCTCTTGCTCTCCCCTCCGCTCCTTCACCAGCAGCCCAAGATGAGAGTGCCAGCATGGTCAGGTTGCTTTTGTTCCGGCCCTCCGGTCCAGTTTAAGAACCCATGGTGGCCCTCGAGTCAAAAAGTTTGCCCACCCCTGCTCTAGACTGTGAAGGACCCTTCGCGGTGAGACCCTCTCCAGTTTGGACGGGGAGGAAGGAAAGGCAGTGAGGTGGGGGTGAGGGCTGTGTGATTTTCCGGTGCCTTCCTGTGGGGGTCTCTTTAGACCTGAGACCCAGTGGAATCGGGCGGGGGGGGGGGACGAAAGAGTTGCCAGGACGGAGAGGTTTTTAGCGCGCGGTGTCTGTCCAGAGGGGCTTTTTGTCTGTTGCCCTCCGCCCACCGGCTGTCCCGCACTCGGTACGCGGATGGGGCTGTGCAGTCAGGGGATGGTGATGTTCTAAGCACACACTCGGGCTTCTCAGAAGGGATTAGGAAGCCGTAACAGCTTCAGCTGGGTGATATTTTTGCTTCGTGGTGAATCCTCTTTCAGCAGCATTGTTCTGTAATCTTAACAAAGACTGCCTCTTGTTTTTTTCTCCCCTCTCCTGACAGGAGACATTAAGTAAGCGAAGCGTCTGCTCTGTATGTGCTTTTCTCAGGCTTTTCTGCGAGTAAAGCAGCACTTGTCTTTAAGCACCTCTGATGGGAGTTTAGATAGCAAACCATGAAAGGGGATCATATTCTCATCCCTACGTCCCCGCGGCCTTGACTGTGAGCCCATGATAACAGGGTTAGACCCACGGACCAGGGGGTTGACTTGGAGACGTTCGCCTGGTTATATAAATGCTGTACTTCTGGCCCTGAGATAGGAAAAGCCCACCTTATGTTATTGGGGGGGGGGGGAGGTGTCTCCTTACTACTTCTATGTCATTCTTGAAGACTTAGAAATGTTTTTTAACATGACCAATTTTTAAATATTTTATTGGTTTAAACTTTTAGCTCTTTCTGAGAGAAGATTGCTTCCTCTTGTTTGGTCGTAGATGACAGATGGCTACAGGGAAACCTTCTTCTAGGCATAGAGGAGAGGGGAGGGAGGGGAGGGCATAGAAATTGGGGTGGGGGTAAGGGTGGGGGTTGGGGTACAAGTAAGAGTGGGAATCATGGTCATACAGACAGTGAGAAAGGAATGAAGAGGAGGGAACAGCGGGAAGAGCAGGTTGGGAGACAACGTAGGAGAGAGGGCAGAAGGGTGACAGTAAAGGGCAAGGAACAGCCTAGAGAAGACGGCGTTAGGCAGGGGTGGCCAGAGACGAGGCTGAGACAGACAAGCGGAGGCGGACTATGGGAAGGGTGCCTGCGATCTGAGGGAGACAGGCACCTGAGGGATGGGTGCCTCTGTGGCTGTGAGACTTCCCAGGAATAAGAGCGTTTTGGGGGGTGTCCAGAGTGACATCTGGAACCTGGGTGAGCCGGGGAGCACTCGGGCATTTGTGTGTCCAGTGGGGGGTCCCCTGAGCCGCCGGCTTCGGAGGGAGGCGGGAGCGGTCGAAGGCGGCCGCCTCGCCTGTCCTGCCTCCTTGCCTTCTCGTTGTCTTGTGACTAAGGCCTGTCCTTGTTGGCTCACCGGTTCTACATTTCCACCTGCTTCCTCCGGGAGCGCTTCTCTGTAGCTCCCTCTGGGCCCGGTCACTTCAAGAAGGAGGAAAAGCTCTGTCAGACTTTCTCAGACTCGGTGCTCCTTTCTTCCTCGTTCTTCCCCGTTGCCTCCGAGGATCCGTGTCTTCCCGCTCCAGGATCCCTTGCAGAAAGGCCGTGTCTGTTAGTTCATTGGTTACAGTACATAAAGTAATCGCAAACTTCAGAATCATCCTTTATTCCTTTTCTTGGGTAGAGGTTTGTTGGGTTTTTAAAGCACAAGCGCCCAAACCACTTAATTTTAGACATTTTAACAGCAGTCTTTCTAAAACACATTGAAGTGTACCGCTTTCTTACGCTAAATCTGTGACCCTTAGTGTATCATCATGGATATCAATATTTTTTTGTCCTCTTCTGGTTTTGAGAAGACGGGAGACTGAGGTAGTTAGGATGGTGGAGATACATACAGGGCTGGGCAAAAGCAGGTCTACAGTTGTTAGTATGGAAAATAACACAACAATTAATAAATAATCGTGCCGGTGTAAACTGTTTTACTAAGTACGCACGGCTGTAAACCTACCTGTGCCCCACCCTGCATTATGTGCGGGCGCCTGGGTGTGGTGGGAGCCAGACTGACTCCTCCCTGCACTGGGCTCACAGACCTGAGAGCGGGTGCAAACCTCACTCACCCATCCGCGGGGTCAGTCCCACCTCTGCTCCACAAGCACCAAGTTCTTCCATCCTTACACAGTTTGGGGTTTTATTTTGCGGGAGTTGGGTTGGGGGAGAAAGAGGGTAAAGAGAAGGGCACGCGCCGAAACCGGTTTGGCTCAGTGGATAGAGCGTCGGTCTGAGGACTGAAAGGTCCCGGGTTCAATTCTGGTCAAGGCCATGTACATTGGTTGCGGGCACATCTCTGTTAGGGGGTGTACAAGAGGCAGCTGGTCGATGTTTCTCTCTCATCAACGTTTCTAGCTCTCTATCTCTCTCCCTTCCTCTCTGTAAAAAAATCAATAAAATATATTTTTTAAAAAAAAAGAGTGAGAGAGAAGGGCACGCATTGATTTAACTGAAACTAGGATAGTGTGTTGGCTTAGGGCTTTTCTACTCTCTAAATTATTATTTTGTCATCTTTAAAAAATACACTTTTTTCTTGCAGAAGCCAGTTATTATATTTCTTTGTGGTTTTCTCAGGCTTTTTTTAATGAATAAAGTGGCACTTGTCTTCAAGCGTCTTTAGATAATAAACGCGTGAAAAGTTTGCTGTGCCTGCAGTGAAGCACCTCCTGCCGCCCCTCATCCTGCCTGCGTTTCACCCACTTTGTTCTTGTCAGCATGTCTCTGTCAGAGCTGCTCCCAGGGCCCAGGGCCTTTCTGGCTCAGGAAGTGTGGCGTGGGGTGCTGAAGACACATTGCCTGGGGTTGGACACTGCCTATGGAATCACTATTTATTTCTAGTTATTGCCGTCCTTCCTGGCACAGGAAACGTGTCAGTGGGCTGCTGTGCAGACTGTGTCTAAGGATGGACGCTGCTCGCAGCATTACTACTTATTACTCATCTGAGAGTATGTAAAAAGTTTTGTCCTTAAGCTGAGGTGGTCAGTGGTTGCGTGTGTTAGCCCAGGAACTAGGCGCTCACGGTTCAATTCCTGGCCCGAGAACATGCCCTGATTGTGTGCGGGAGGCAGCCAGTAAATGATCTCTCTCTCTCTCTCTCTCTCTCTCTCTCTCTCTCTCTCTCTCTTTCTCTCTCTCTCTCCCCCCCCTCTCTCCCCCTGCTTCCCTCCCTCCCTCTCCCCTACCCCCCTCCTGAAATGAAAAAAAAATATTTTAATAAAAGTTTTGTCCTTATAAAAAATATTTAGCAGAAATAATCAGAAAAGAGAGGTGAGCTTGTTTGCCAAACAAAGCACATGTCTCGTTTCGAGGTGTTTCCGGGAGCAGACCCTCCCCTGCCGGGCATCTCCCGCCATTGGCAGAGGGCTGGCTTGTGCACCCCTTGCACTCCCATTCTCTCTCATCGCTATCTGAAGGGTGCGAATCTGTGACCAGTGTGTAATTCAAACTACCTCACTGATAAGTATGAGAATGTGGTCAGAGAGGGTTGAAAATACTTGCTTAGCTTAACCATGAAATTACTGTTTTGAGCCCCTTAAAATTTATGGGGGAAAAAAAAGGCTAATAGAATAATAGAGTACATATTTTAACAGTTAACAAGATTTTGCCTCACTTAATCTGTGCTTTTGTTTGATTTTTTCTTTTCTTTAGAATTTTAGCAATTCCTAGGCACGTTATGTCACCTCTGCACACTTTGGGGTGTCCCTTGGAAAGCTGTAGACATTCTTACATAACCACCGCCCCATTATGGCAGCGGCATCACCATAGTGTGTTGGTATCATCTAAGACCTGGTTTATAGTAAAAAAAAAAAAAAAAAAAAAAAAAAATCTAATTGTGCAAAAAAAAAAAAAAAGGCACAAAAGTATGTTATTTTAAAACAGTTATTTTGTTAAGACCAGCATCTGAACATGTGGTCCACACATGGATGTGGGATGTCATGTCTTTTAATCAAGAGCAGGCCCTAGCTCCCCTCCTCCGTTCTTTTTTCATGCTGTTGACTTGTTGCAGAAACTGGGATCCGTTGTCGCAGGCTGTCCCACATTCTGGATATATCTGTTTTCTCGTGGTGTCGTTATCTTGTTCCTTTATCGCCTGAATTTCCCAGACTGGGAGTTAGCTCCAGAGGCGTTATTAGATTTAGGTTCCGCCTTGGTCGTTGTGCCGTGCCCTGTACTTCACCTTGCTTCACTCCAGGGGAAGCCTCCCTTATGTAACTAAACGAACGTTTTATTTGTGAGCACTGAGTTTGGATAAGACACAACGCAAGGCACTCTGGGGACTCCGGAGGCGAACCTAGCGTGGTCCCGCAGCCTCCCTTTTCTTTTGGCCAGCAGACTGGCCAGCAGTGTGACGGAGGGTAAGAAACGTAAAGCCAGGGACCAGGCAGTCAAGATACCTGGTGTCAAAAGACATCCCTAGCCCTAACCGGTTTGGCTCAGTGGATAGAGCTCAGCCTACGGACTCAAGGGTCCCAGGTTCAATTCCAGCCAAGGGCATATACCTTGGTTGCGAGCGCCTATCCAGTAGGGGGTGTGAAGGAGGCAGTTGATCGATGTTTCTAAGTCAGTCTCTCTCTCTCTCTCTCTCTCTCTCTCTCTCTCTCTCTCTGTTAAAAAAAAAAAAAAATATATATATATATATATATATATTTTTTTTTTTTAAAGACATCACCTAGGAGGCCTTTGAAATGTAGCACTCTGAAAGAGTTAGCACAGAAAAACCATCCTTTCTCCTGTGCAGCAGCAGCTGTGCTTTTCCTCTGCCAGTCCGTAGCATTCTTTCTTGAGCATCTCTTTTCTCTCCGCTGACCCCCGGTGACCTGCATTATTATCCGAGGTGGCGTACTATTGCTTTCCGCACCCTTCATCGTCCCCCTGGGTCAGGACGGGACCTGCAGACTTTCCTGTGACTTCCCATATCTAGTCCCTGAGGCCCACAACAGGCAAGTGAAGTTCATGGTGAAAGAGAACGCTGGACCGGCGATGCACTGGTGCCAGCGGCTGTTTCTCCATCTCCTCCCGCCCGACCCGGGTAAGGTTAGGGCATGGGAACAGTGCCGGGCAAAGACTTCAGCTGTCCGGCGTGCACCTGAGTACTTCTTTTCCTTCTTCTGGCACGTTATGGAGAGGTTTACACTTTATCAAGAATGAAGTTGAAACTTTAAAATTGTGTGTGTGGCCTCTATAAAACTATTTTAAAAACCTGTGCAATAATGTTCCCGTATTACAGTGTTTTGTTTTGTTTTTACATAAAAGTCTTCTTTCCCCAATCTCCGCCTTGCAAATTTTATTTTCCCATAAGAAAATAAAATTTTAGAGGATGTCCTCTAAGGTGAGGCTTCCTAATTCAAGAAGAACGTAAGCAGACATGGAAATCCCTCTGTGTATTCAAAAGAAAAGGCTCTCCATGAGAGAATGCCTTGTTCACTGTTGTCTGTCAGCATCCAGTGCAGTGCTGGTTACTCGGCTCAGTTTTGAATAAATAAAGCGAGATGGTGGGGGCAGTCGTGTCCACACTCATTTAGGAATTGCAAGTAAACGATCTGGTCACTGTGAGAAATCCACCTCGGATGGGGATCGGGCACAAGGGGCGAGGCCGGGGGAGTGGGGGTGGCCAATGGAAGAGGAGGATTTATCTTATCTGCTAACTGTTTTCAAGCTGTATGTTTATAAAGTTCGTAGCACTTAAGATATACAGCCCAAGCTTTGCACAATGGCAGTGTCATAGCCAATGAGGTTTATCCGAGGCTCGATTATTGCTAATTGTAAAAAATAAAATATAAAAAATAAAAAAATATACACACACACCCCAAAAAGCTGCTGAGTAATTCTGGATTTTGTTCTTAAAAGAAAAATGGCATTTCTTCTTTCAAAGCCAAGTTCTATTATAAACGACCGAAAATTGTTTTGGACCAAGCTTTGATGGGTTTACTGCATGAAGGTCAAATGCTTAGGTCATTACAATTCTCTGCCCCCCTTTGTGCTGCAATACAATGAGCTCTTTGGTACTCCGGCACCACATTCTCAAGAGAAAGAAGGTCATGTGTGTGTGGCACTAAGAGCATGATCTGCTCTTTTCTAGTTCCCTGTTAGAAGTGGCTGTTGAGGGTCAGTTGAGGGGAGAGAAGCTGGAGTAATAAATGAATGGCTTTGGTCTACCTACATACTGTTTGTTACTTTTCTTGCACAATTTGATTGTGACCTTGTAAAAGGAAAAGCTGAATATCCTAGAGCTAAGAACCAGCTGCCCAGAGCAGTTCACATACGGCCTTCGGTCTGGCTCCATTACCCGGACTTGATCACATACTTGCTAGTAGAGTTTTGATTACCTCCAAACGTTCATCAAATGTATGACTTCTTTTGTGTTTCCTCAGGATCTGGTCCTTTGGCTAAGGAGGCAGTGTGTGGGGGGTTGTATGTGGGTCCTGGAGCTAGTCCACTTGTATTTAATATCCTATTAATCAAGAGGGAATATGCTAGTTGACCCTCACGCCGTCACAAAGATGGCAGCGGCCGCAGTCAATAAGGAGGGAATATGCTAATTGACTGTACACCCTCAAAGATGGTGGCACCCACAGCCAATAAGGAGATAATATGCTAATTGACTGTCACACCCTCAAAGATGGTGGTGCCCACAGACACAAGACCCCTCAGCCCAATTGCCCAGGGCTGCCTGAGGCTCAGATAACCATGGCCAGCCTGCTGAGGCTTGCACTGCCTGCAGAGGCAGCAACAGAGGTGTGAAGGGGTGTCGCCTTCCTCCGACCCCCGGGTTGCCTCCTGCCCTTGAGGGCTCCCGGACTGTGAGAGGGGGCAGGCTGGGCTGAGGGACCCCCCCACACACACACCCTCACACCCCCTGCCCCCATCCAGTGCATGAATTTTCATGCGCCGGGCCTCTAGTGAAGATGTAAGAAGATTGGCCCTGCGGCCGGATCATGAGTATATGGGGATTTATAATAACACTTGACTTTTGCATATGTTGGAAAATCCATATGAAAGTTTTTTTTGCTTTTTTAAAATGAGCAAAAAAATGTAATTTGCTTCACTATAGACAGTGTGGTGCCATTTATATAGTTTTAAAAACATTCAAATATTATTACATATTATCTATATGTGTGTGTGTGTGTGTGTGTGTGTGTATATATATATATATATATATATATATATATATATATTCTTATGTAGTAAAACTTTTATAGAAGTAATAAATGCTAACTTTAAGGTAGTGGTTACCTATGAGGAGGGTGAGAGAGAAGTGGAATGAGCAGGGGATACACAGGGTATTTCACCTGTATCTGTAGTGTTTTATTTCTTTCAAAAAAGAAAAAAGTTATTTGAAGCAAATATGGCAGGATATTAAGATTTGTTAAAATCAAGGAGTGGGTGTTACATTGTGTATAATTTATTGTTTGTTTGCTCAAAATATACCACAACAGAGCAAGAAGTGTTCTTACACACGCCAAGAGCGCGCTGCAGAAGGCGGGAGGGGGCCTTCCCTTCCTGTTAGATGTGCGTCCTCTCGTTCCCATGGCGGCGGGGCGGGCGGGGGTGGGGGGGCAGTGGCTGGCCACGCACAGCTGCGTGATGGGAGGGAAGCCCTGGTGGGTCAGGAAGATGGAGGTAAGGAGGTCGGATTGAAGGCAGTTTCGCTATGGCACTGTTTTCTGGAACATGCTGACCTATTGCCTCATTGGAACGTTTGGGCTCAGTCATGGGGGATGAATCAGTTACAATGACTTGAGTGTTCGCAGGCCACAAGGAAAAGGGAGATTTTGAAAAAGCATCGCTTTTGTGTCTAACTTAATAACTGGTTCCCTTGATAAGGCTTCTCAGAAAAAAAAGAGAAAGCTATTGCCACTGCTGAGGGGTTGTCTGTGGTAATCTTGTCAGCCCGGGGAGGCAAGCCCTCCGCCTGGGGAGTGAGAAGACCGATTGTTCTGAGGCCTGGGTCCATGGCCTGCTTCCCAAATGTGACGGCTCCCCCCTGCCTGTCTCCCCCCCTGTGTCTGGGGAGGGAGGAGGAAGACTCTGAGGTGGCGGTGGTCCCGGCTCTGCGTGTGACCTCGTGTGTTCCTGGAGAGGGGGCGTCGTGAGCACGTGCAGTGTCTGCACATGTGAACGTCCGCTTGACCTCTTGGGGGAAGACGGACGTACGGTGTTCGCTTCTTTGAAATTTTTTAAAAAAATATATCTTATTGATGTTTTACAGAGAGGAAGGGAGAGAGATAGAGAGCTGGAAACGTCGATGAGAGAGAAACATCGACCAGCTGCCTCCTGCACACCCCCTACCTGGGGATGTGCCCGCAACCAATGTACATGCCCTTGACCGGAATCGAACCTGGGACCTTTCAGTCCGCAGACCGACGCTCTACCACTGAGCCAAACCGGCCTCGGCTCACTTCTTTGAAGTTTTTATTCACTGCACGAACTTCTCAACGGGTCACTGTTTCCTAGGCCCAGGAGAACGCATTTCACAGGGAAAGGATAAACCCAACGTGCCTCACGGCTCCGTACGGAGAAAGCCCTGTGCTGAGCCCACCCGGAGCTGGGGGGGAAGGAATGTTAGGGGGCTGGAGGCCAGGCATTGCAGAGACCCTGCTCTCAGCCCTTGTTGCTGGTGTCCTCGAGTTCGAGGGAGGAGGAGCCGGCCTAGAAGCCCAGCCCAGCCCTTCAGCGCCGGGCTGCCCAGGAAGTGGCTTTCTCCTTCAGAGGGAGACGGAGGCCTCCTTTGGAGATGGGGATAGAGCGATGAGTGCATTCAGAAGTTTGGGAGGAGGAAGAGGTGTGGAGCGAGCTCGCTACTCCGAGAGACCTCCTGTTGGCTTGTGCCAAGCGAGAAACCACAGGCGCAAACAGGCAGCCACCGGCCCGGCGCTGTTCTTGGGGAGGACTGCCGTCGCCGTCCGTTCCAGGCTCCCGTCAGTGCCCGGAGGATGGGAGAGGCGGCAGGACCAGGGCCGCGGCAGCTCTGCGGTCCTCCCAGCAGCCCCACGGAGCCGCCTTCTCGCAGCTGCTCTGACCGAGCAGCCCCGGGGACGTGCGGGAGGTCTCGGGCACGCAGGAACGGAGCGGGAGGTCCAGACCTCTGGGTGCTGGGCGAGGCTCTGCTACGGTGCCGCTGCCCTTTTAGTTAACAGCGCTATGTCTTCCTTTCATAAAAAAAAAATTCCCGCCAAAACCAGTTTGGCTCAGTGGTAGACCGTCGGTCTGCGGACTGGAAGGTCCCGGGTTCGATTCCGGTCAAGGGCATGTACATTGGTTGCGGGCACATCCCCGGTAGGGGGTGTGCAAGAGGCAGCTGGTCGATGTTTCTCTCTCATCGACGTTTCTAGCTCTCTATCCCTCTTCCTTCCTCTCTGTAAAATATCAATTAAAAATATATTAAAAAAAAATTTTCCCCCAAAGCTGGCAAATAAATAAATAAATAAATAAATAAATAAATGGAGGTATTAAAAGAACGCATATAACTGAGACGTTGTTTTTCAGTCACCTACTTGCGTCTCTCCGTCCGAATTGTTCGGCTGGCTTAGCACCACTTGAACAGATTAGACTTAAGTAGGATGAGCTCCCCGGGAGCGTGCCCATCGGTAGCTTCTTGGGGTGCTGCTGGGTCCGGTGGCTCTGTATAGAACCCCAGAAACCGGCCTAGAAACGAGGCTCTGTCCCGCAGGCCTGCTTCACTTGTGCCTTGTGACGGATTTTATAAAAAGCCCAAACCTAGCCCTCGGTTCTCTAGAAGAGTGGGAACAAAGCTGGTCAAGAGCAGAACGGTGTATTTAGCCTCCGCGTGTTTGCATGGGTGTGTACCAGTAATGTTAGGTGGGTTAGGTCCATGTGGGGTTTACTGGGCAGGCACATCAAGACCCCTGAGAAAAGAAATCGTTCGTTTTTTCTAGAGTTGTGGTTCTCTGAGACTGTATTTCAACCAAGAATTTGCTTAGCATTGCTTTCCCGCTGGAGTTTTCTCCGCACATGGGAGTCCGAGTAGGTCCTGGTCTTTTCTGTCTCCTCGTCAGTAGGTTCTTAGTGTCCGTATTAACATTCCTCCCTCTCCCCTAGTTGAATGATTATAATGTCTGAGTTTCCTGATATTTTTCTAAAGGTAGCCATTTATCAAAAAGGACATCCTGAAATCATCCTGAGTGTTAATAAAAAAATTTAATTCGTTAAGCAGATACACAGCCAATGTCAAGTCGGTAAAACAGGACAGTAAATTGTTTTCAAATTTGTAAGGCAAACAGGAGGGGGGTAAAATGAAAACAGAACATATCCAACTGTCAACAATGGCTACGTTAGGGTGGTTGGAATGAGTAACTTTTCACCCCGTGTTTTCACATCTCAGTAATGTCATTTTATGCATGCTTATGTTTACTCCCCGCCCTCTCCCCACCCCCACACACACGTCCATATGGCATTGTTAGGTGTGTGGGAGGGCTGTGGTGGACGTTTCCAGACAGTGCAGAGGGACCCAGAGGTCCTCAGAGGGGCTGCAAGTCCCTGAGGGAGGGTTGGGGTGGTGGATTCCATCGGGGAAAGGGTTGCACTGCGGAAGGTAAGGTTTGAAAACCCCAGGTGCAGAAGAGTAGTGCCAGAGCCGGGACCCCTCGCATGGGCCTGCCCAGCACTTCACTAGGAGAGTGACTTTGTGCAGCTCGCTTCGGTCCTCCGAACACTGGTGCTCTGCCTCTGAAACGATGCGTTAGAGCGAGAGGAAGTTTGAAGGCTCCTTACCGCTCTGATTTTAGAGTTCTGTTCAGGGGGTGTCAGAAAATAAGTAACTCCGGGAAAAGAGGCTATGGTTTCCAGCCTGTCCGGCCGCCCTGACTTGCAGGACAGCACACTGGTTCGCAGCCCCCACGGTGTGGGTTTGGGTTTTCAGCGGTCCGCTTGTATTCTAATAAGAGCCGCTCAGTGATACGCCTTGCTGCTTTTACAGGCGACTGTCGCCACTTTAGATGAAAGGTCCAGGTCCTTTAAGAAAAGCGGATGGTGATTTCTCTCATCCCAAAGTTACTCCGTTCGACAGGAAAAGGGCCAGAAAAGTGGCCCCTGGTCCTGGCTAAGAGGTCCGGGGCGCTGGCTTCCCTAACCCTTTCCCGTTGCTGTGTCCTCGCTGACTAGATGGCCTCCGGTGTGTGTGAGGAGGCCGTGCTGGCATTCAGGTCTGCGACAGGAGACCCTTTATGTTCATGGACCGAGGGGAAAGGTCACCTCAGAGCTGTTCTTTCTCGCTGGAGACGCCTGGAGCCCTGGCACCAGCCTGGGCCTCCGACCTGTGATAGAGTGTCCTCTTTCAGACACACCTCTCCCGGCAGACGAGGCTCAGCAGATCCTGCTCCTTTCATATGCAAACGGTTTTTTGTTGTTTTTTAAATCTTTATAAGAGTTTATTTGAGCCAAATTAACAACATATGCAGGGAGCAAGATTTCAATGCTCCAGAGGAAGACAGTTTTGCAGCCTCCATTATTTATTTGTGTGTGTATGTATGTATGTATGTATGTATTTTCATATGCAGAGCTTAGTCTCTTCACCAGGCCCCTCTGGGGAAGGAAATAAGGACTCTTGCGACACCATTCAAGCATTAGCTTTGTTACTTTTTCAAAAACATTTTATCTTAAATTAGATGAAGTTATGGTGTAAATAAAAAGCTTAGTTTGTTCATCATAAGTGCATTGGATTTAAATAAGAGAAAGACAGACGAGACCCTCCTATTTCCTGTTGCACACTGCTCTGAGAAAGCTTTCCCTGGGACAGAAAACCCTGCGTAAGTGTGGGTGCAGTGACCCCAGGTGACAGCAATGTTGGGGCCCTTCAGAGAGGAGCAAGTGGAGCTGGACCTCCTTCAGGACCTTTGGCTTTGCTCTCAGGTTGAGCTTAACATTTCCTCCCTCCTGCCCCACAATCTTTCCCCCCACACAAAAAATCCAACTTCTGAAACTACTGTAGTTCCATCTACACGAATAAAAGAGAAAGATGCAAATTGACTAGATCTTCACGACACCCACCAGCCAATCAGGAGTGAGTATGCAAATCAACCCACGAAGATAGTGGGTTAATTTGCATACACAGACACCAAGCGGCTGGGGGTGGGACACTTTCGTTATTGCCGTGGCAACAATGCAGGCATTCCACACAGCCCCAGCTGCTCTGGGCCTCTGGGCAGCGTGGGAAGGCAGAA
Organism: Vespertilio murinus; assembly: GCA_963924515.1. Taxonomy (NCBI): domain Eukaryota; kingdom Metazoa; phylum Chordata; class Mammalia; order Chiroptera; family Vespertilionidae; genus Vespertilio; species Vespertilio murinus. The sequence continues at coordinate 166,409,529 of OZ004705.1, forward strand.
AGGCAGCTCTGGGCCAGAGCTAAGATAGAAAGGCGGCTCCAGGCTGGAGCAAAGGCGGAAAGGCGGCTCCGGCCTGAGCGAAGACAGTGCCAGCAGCCAGGGGAAGGAAGGCCCATTCTTGCACGAATTTCGGGCATTGGGCCTCTAGTACTAAATAGATTCACAGAGATAGGCTTTGTCAGTAACAAAAATGTTAGTGTTTCATGTGGATATAATTCCATTTATCATCATGTTTTTTTTAAAAAAAATTATTCATTTTCAATTATGTGAACTTTTTGGCATCCATTATATAGTATGTTATGGACATTTAGTCAATTTGGTGTTTGTTTTTTTTACTCCATCAGAATTTCATATGTGCAATTAGTAGTTTTATATTTGGGTTATTAATTATACAGTTCATTAATGCCTTCCAACTTTGTTTCTATTGCTTTGAATGACTTTACTTCTTCATTTGGGTTTCCCCACAGAGTTGATGTGTCCTGTTCGTTTATAAGTTTATTCATCAAGTAGCTATTTCGGCCCTATTAGGTTGTTACTGATTAGAAACAAAACTCAGTATTTCGGTGTGATCGAATTGTTTCAGCTAATTTTAGTTTTCTTATGATGCCTTTGAGTTATTTAAACATATTCCATCATTAATAGCATCCTGGGTGGTTTTCTGAAATCCCTAAGCAAAAGGAAATGGTGACTCGGTGTAGGAAATTTTAACCTAAGAACAAAATGTTAATATCTAAACTAATAAACTAAAATCAGTTTCCAGAATTGCTCGTAGTCCGATAAAACATTTGTTGTGATTGGGAGGTTTTTTTCCTTTTTCATGTTTCCTTCAGTGTGGTTGTCGTTGATGAGACAGAGTGTCTGTGGCGTGCCCAGCCCTGTGCTCGGAGCTTCATGGGAGATTCCAAAAGACCCGGCATCCTGGCGGTGCCCACTTCCTCCCGCAGAAGTGTAGGGGCCACAGATCCAAGACTGGGCAGCTTTATGTATGAAGTGTCAGGAGTGGCCTCCAGAGCCTATCGAGAAAGGGGTAAAAAAGGTGTTGAAAGGGACAGTTCAAACTCTGAAATAGACCTTTTTAAAAAAAATTCCGTACAAGTTTAGGGGAGTAACTGTAGTATTTACCAGGGAAATGTATATAAGCTATAGGTTACTAAGCAACCTCCTTTCCTCCGAATCAGTTTCCCATCTTTTTGTCTTGCCTGGGGATGGCCCTGTCTCCACTGACAGCCGGTGGCCACAGCCCAGCAAGCACAGAGCTCGCTAAGAGTGTCCAGTGCCTTCCCCGGCATGCTCTCTCTACCTGTGGATGGGAATAGGCAACAGAGTTAAACGTTTAATGCTGCTCTCTCCACTAGGCCTTCACAGGCAGAGTTTTTAACATCTAGTCGTTAGGTATGAAAAACTGGAGACACTCATAGAGTGTCTTAATACAACAACATTTTTTTATTCTTGTATAGAATTCATTATTTAGACCATTGGAATAGCTTTAGGACAGGTTTCTGTGTGTACTCATTACTGCTGGTTGAAAATTCATTTTAGGGAAGGACAACTGACCACAGTTTGATTCAGTGGGAGTATAGAGTTTTTTTAAAAAAAAATATTCTTACTGGGTGCTATCCCACAGGGTCCAGCTAGCACACTGTTGGTGTTCGTAGTAGTGGGTAGCATTTTTATTTTTTGGATTTGGTGCTTTGGGCTTGAAGGGAGACTGGCATGCCGTGATGCCTGTCTTACTTTCTGCTTGATTTACATTGCTTCAGAGTCGGAAGAGTTCTCCAAGCTGTGAAACTTGGGTGTTCTAGATCGTCTTTGTTCACTGGCTGTTGATACTATTCCTGAGAATTTTGTGAGAATTATTGCCAAGGCAGTGTGGCTCAGGCATGATTCCCACGATTGACTGAAACAACTTTATGTGTTCTGCACCATAAAATTAATCCTTAGAAAAATCATATATGCCTCCAAGCTGTCTTGTCCACAGTTCACTTTATGTCTTAAATTCCCAGAAGTGCTCTTTCTCTTGAAATCCAGGTTGGCTCAAGACAAGACGTGTTAAAAAGCCTCTTTATAACACAGCCTCTTCACGAATGTGCTCCACGTAAGAACTTCTGGAGCACGGGGGCCAGGAGGACCCCAGCGCACCCCGGGAGCCTTGCAGCACTGGGGGTGACAGAGTCCAGCACACACACACATTGAAAAGCACTGTCCAAGTGCCTGATGACGCGTACCTCAAGGTAGATGGGATTCAGGCACAGGAAGGCCTTTCTTGCTAGATGTTTCTATTTCATTTATTTACCATTAATTACCATTACTAATGCTTGAAATGTTGTGATCAGTGATCTTTTTTGTTATCAGTCTAAATGCACACAACAGTTGAGAGATGTGTCGATAAGATTAATCCCTAAAAATAGAATGAGTGGGTCTATCGGGATTAAAGTGGGGCTACATAAGACAAAACTCAAATATAGGAATTATTTTCATGTAAAAGAAGTTTAGGGCTGATACGGCCGCTCTGAGAAGTGACTGAAGATGAGTGTTCTCCTGCGTTCTGTCCTGCCATAGCATGTAGTGGTTTTTTGTTTGTCTGTCTGTCTGTTTTGGGGTTTTGGTTTTTTTTTTGTTTTTTTTTTTTAAACAACACAAGTTTACTGCCTTACAGATCTGGAGCTGGTAGTCAAAATTAAAGGGCTGAAAGTATTTTGCTCACCGTGAATGCTTGGGAGGGAGAAGGGGGGTTCCTTCCTTGCCACAAGAGCCATAGCAGGTAGTTTTCATCCTCAAGGTCCCTCTAGAGGTAGGCCAGCAAGAGGAAGAAAAGGAGAATTAAAGGGACTCTCATCTGAGTCAGCTGCCTTTACACAGTCTTCCTGAGAGTTCGAGGAGCTCCTCTCCTCACTTACCAGGTACATGTCCTTGGCCAGAGCGAAGTCTCATGGCCACATCTCACTCCCAGGAAAGCTGGGAGTTCGGCCTCTTTTTTTCCCAGGGCAGCCATGTGCCAAGCTAAGAGTCAACATTCTACTGACGAGGAGAAAGATACTGGAGCAGACTGTTCCACTAAGTCAGAGGTTAGGTACAGTTTTAATATTATTTTTATAATATTATTATTTTTAAAAGTTCTCACTCACATAACTTTTGTCAGTTAATCCAAATGTTTATTTTCTCACAGTTACACCCTCCCCCACCTCAAAAAAGAAAAAAGAATTCTGAGTCTTAATTAAGATAAAATGTTCTCTCCTACGATGTTTGAGTTGTATAGTCCACACAAAGCACAGGCACGATTTCTAACAAAACTAATGATACCTGCATTTTAAACTTCTAAATACTTTAGAAGTCTAAGGCAAGCAACTTGATTTACACCTGCTGCTTTATTTCCGGTGACTTCAGTGCTAAAGGCAGATTTCCTTGGAAATGGAGAACCTGGGAAAAGAGAGTGTCTGCCTCTGTGTGGTAGACTTCCCGGATGGTATTGCAGATGCTAACTTACTCAGCAGGGGTTAGATCAAAAGAGAAAATAAAGGCAGGCGGGGGGCCATCTATGGAGTGTTTCATGTGTCAGGCCTCTTCAACATAGAAAAAGAGATAGAGTTATGCTTTCCTCTGCTTTGTCATGCTTTCCTGTTGCGTTCTCATATGAACTTACATGGTTTCTCCATATTTTTATGCAACCCCCCCTTCCCAAGAAATATCTCAGTAATCATCACTAAACATAGTACCACCTAAAGGAGAGCTGTCAGGAAGGGCAGAAAAGCCATAGGCCATTTTTAATGTCCAAGTGGTATCTAAATGTTAAACTTTTATATATATTTTTTTTATTTTTAGACTTCATATATAGGTTTAGGTAGACAAGGTAAAACCTATTTACTATAGTAAAAATATCTCACCATAGCTTGAGTCGGTCTTTTTTTTTTAAATGATGGCTTTTGCCAAGTTCTTTTGGCAGCTGCTCTAGACTGAAAGCACTAAAAATCGATTCCTTGCAGATTATTGCTAATTCTTCCTTATTTGTGCAGCCCTTGCCACCCGCCCCAGGCTGGGGCCACTGTACGATGTTGGTATCTGGAGTTGCCGTGCGGGGACCTGCTGTCCAAGCCGAGGGAGATGAGTCTAATTGGCTCATTCTTTTCCATGTATGTCCACAAATAGCATCCGCAAATTAACGTAACTTTCTGATTGTTGTGAAGAGCACCGAAGAAAGCTTGCAGTGTCTGGTGGCCAAAATACCACACAGTGTGAGCAGAGTAGAACTGCTGGCCCATTTTATAGCACTCTAATTGACAATTATTTCTCAAAGAGCACATTATGTGGCCATGTGGCAGCCATCCAGAGTCATTCCAGAGGCTTTGGACGTGTAGGTGCATGCGAACGCTATAGTAAATGCACGCTGCCTTCTGCCAAGAATGGAAGTAGGTTATCCAAGAGGAAAGGGGAGGGGAAAAGAAAACACCCATTTCCTATGTACCAGAACATGTCTGGCTCGCGTCGGTGGTTAGAAGCCGGGGATGCTGAAATCTTGTAAGGCTTTTCTGTTTCACAGCCGCGTCTCCTGGTTCCTGTTTTGCGGGCTGGAAAACCAGCTCTCTTCTTTTGGGAACCTGGAGGGTGTACCAGCGTGGACGTGCCCGTGTTTGCTCTTGGTTCGTGGGAGCTGCCTAGTCCGTCTTCCTTTTTGCAGGTTAAGGCTGCTGGGTTCTGCCTGCGGGGTGAAGATAATGTGTGCGGGAGAGCCAAAACGGAGGGAGTCCTGGCTTTGTACACGTTACAGCAACCAAGTCACCGCGTGCCGTCGTTACTGACTGCGTGGCAGGAGAAAGGCCTTAAGAGCACCTGCATCAGGAGCGTTTCATGTGGGGCAGTCCATAGGCAAGTCAAAGGGACCAAGGAGAAGCTCTTCCTCTGAGAGTGGGGGGCCCCGTCATGGAGGTCTGGGCCCCCCGGAAAGTCAACAGGTGTTATGGAGAGGACTGCCGGACGCCGGGCAGTCGTGGTCAGGGCGACAGGGAGGGTGGACACGACGCGGGCGAAGGGGAAGCGAGAAGAGACAAACCTGGACCGGCCGCTCACTCAGCTCTGCTCTTCCCAAGCAAACGACCATGTGCGTGGAGCAGCAGCTGAAAAAGAACGTGACGGACGTGGACGAGATGCTGCAGAGTGACTGTATCGGGAGCTCTTCCCCCGCCCCGCCCCGCCCCGTTAATGGTCTGTGCTCGTAAAGACGGAGGGGCCTTCCTCAGAGCCTGGCCAGAACCTTCAGATGCCGGAGCCTCGTGTCTGCCTCTCTTACGGGAGACCTCCTCCTCCTCCTTATCGTGTGTCATCGTCCCCATTATCTTGTGTTCCTTCTCCGTTGTGTAGGGCTAGAGGAGAAAGCGAGCAAGTGGTGACCTGCCCCGTCTCATTTCTGGCGGTTGCAAGTCCAGCAGCGTAGACACGAGAGCAGTGTTCTGTCAGGAGCTGTGAGGGCCTGAGGTTTGGCCCTTCTGGCCACGAGACTTTGGGGCAGAGGCAGAGGAATTTGCCGTGGGCCGTGGCTCCGCAGGCGGCGCGGGCAGACAGCAGCATACTTTGCATCTGTTCTTCCCTTGCCTCCAGGGCCCACGGGAGTGACTCAGATGGTCTCAGGTGGGTGCCCGGGTCCCTCTCTGTTCTGGGAGAGGAAGCCCGAGGGTAGGGACCTACGTCTGTTGCAGTGGGCAACGCGCTGCCCTTTGTCCTGGAGGGGGGGCCCCGTCTTCCAGGGCTGGTCGCTGTGCGAACGCAAGCATCCTTGAAAGACAGCCCAGGACACAGGCCCTTCGTGCTTGGCTTGCACAACGTGCAGAACCCCCAGAGACCCGGGGAGAACCGTCTCCCAACTTGGATTTGTTGGCCTTAGAAGAAGCGTGTGCGACTTCCTTTTGTAACCACAAATTCACATCAGGACTCGGCTCTTTCTTACTTGGGGAGACTGCAGAGGTCAGGGCTGTTTAGAAAGAAATTGATGAGCTTATTTTTGGGGGGAAACTGCTAATACAGGGTACTGCTGCTCCACAGAATGCCTCAGAGAGTTGGAAGTGGGTTACTTGAAGCTTCCTTTCAACCTGAAAATGGCTCAGCAACATCTGTTCCTGTGTGTTTTTCCTCCTTGTCTTGCTGGGAAGAGCTTGACTTTAGTGGGTCCTCTCTGTCCAGTGATTGACTCAGTCTTGGGGGAAGGAACTCGTACTTGGTCATTATTGGCAAATGACTAACCTAAGGGGAGGAGAGGGTTGGAGGAAGTTGAGGGAGAAAGTCTAAGGGCTAAACCTACCATGTCAGACTCAACCTTAGAGGCAGCTATGAGGCCGGGGGCCCCGGCATCCTCAGGATGGCCCTGGGGTCACGGCAGCTAGTGTGTGGAGAGCAGTGCCAATACTTCCTGGAGCACTGTGACACCTGCAAGTTGAGGAGTGCCTCCCTCTTCTTATACCCCCCCCCCCACCCTACTCTGATCTCTTCCTCTTAAGCCCTTCTGTCTCCTAAAAGCCTCCTGCTGGGAGCCACAAACAGGGCCTGAAAGAACTTTCTCCTAAATTCCTTTAGCCCTGGAAACATTCAGTTACAGGATTTTTTGTTTATTTGTTTGTTTCTAGTTATTTAGCTCCTATAGTCTCATATGTGACTATTACTGCCCTTTGGGTGAGAGATGTTACACTATGGCGCTAGTGCTTCTGTCTCCCAAGTCCTTGGAAGCTCGCCTTCGGCGGACACGACGTAGAGCCTAGTATAGTACGGATCAGAACTAAACTGCTGCATTCCTGTCCCGTCCTGATTTCACTCGTGCGCCTTCTACCTGCTCCATTCATTTTAGTGTGGGATCATCCAGATTTTAAATGTACTGGCATCTGAATGACTCAGTGAGTGTGGGGAGGGGGAGGTATGATGGCTCATGTATTGTTTGTGGTCTGGTTCTTTAGTCAGTGGAAAGAAATGTCCTCTCAGGTCCTTATTGGATCATTGTAGGTGGACTTTCAAGCTGTCTGGTGCTCACTTGTGTAGCAGGCACTCAGGGGTATCCTGGAATAAGTGGTTGGTTCATTCGGCATTTAGCAGTATCATTATTGTATTGGTCAGCAGCTACTTTCGCGTCCTGTGGCTTTAAACAAGAAGGAACCTTGCAAAACCCATGCAGCGAAATGCTGCTGCACCGCCAGCTGAGGTGATGGGGTGAGGGGTGGGTTCCTCCCAGGCTCCTCGATAGCTGAATTTCCGGGGGTCCAGAGGGGAGCGGGGGCTCTGTAGGCCTGGGTCATTTTGCAGGACCGACTTCGGTGCTTTTCATCCCCACAAAGAGAAAGTCCATCGGTTCTGTTTGCAGGAGCCAACGCGAGGAACTCCGTTATGTGTGGCATTTACTTTCTTTGCTTCTTTAACCAGCAACGCCTTGATTTTGGTGACTGTTCATTAACACGGACACTTGGCAGATAGCCTGCTTCCAAATGCATCCACACGTACCTCGTTTGTAGATACTAGCCCAAATTTTTTCCTTCCTTTAGCTGAGAAATGTGCCTCCACCCCTCCCAGTCTTTCCAGGGCGTGGGCCTGCGTGGCGGCGGTGCCCACACGTTGGTATTACCGTATTTGCTGGCGTATAAGACGATTTTTTGGCCCTGAAAAATACGTATTTGCCGGCGTATAAGACGACTGGGCGTATAAGACGACCCCCTAACATTTCCACTAAAAATACAGAGTTTGTTATATACTCGCCGTATAAGACTACCCCCCACTTGGAGGCATATTTTTCAGGGCCAAAAAATCGTCTTATACGCCGGCAAATACGGTATGTTCCAGAGCTTCCAAAGAGAAATGGGTTGCCCTTGAAATAACAAGACGAAAAAGAACGGCTTTTCTGAGCCGTAACATCCGAGGAGCTGGAAACGGTGGTGTTTATGTGTGTGTGTGCAGAAGCCAGTGAGATTCACGGGAGAGAAGGGATTACAGACCAAGAGCAGAAGAGCAGTTTTCCTGGATTTCAGATGTCAGACCCCCACGCCGTTTCACTCTCCCACTCAGCACCTCCACACCCATCCCTTTAATGTGCCTGCCTTGTCAGTGCTTTCTGTTTCTGCACGTTTCCATGCCAGAAGACAAATAATAAAAGAGCATGCACAGGCAACCCACAAGCAGCTTTCTACCCCAGTTTTTGTTTGAGGTTAAGCAGAAGCATCATCATGGTCCTCCTCCTGTCAGTTGGCAGGCAAAAGCATCGTGTTTTAAAATGCGCATAGTTTTAAAGCAAGCTCATCTCTTCTGGCTCAGTAATAAACTAATTACACACTAGATAGTATAGCGCTGGGCCCCTGTTTCAGATTAAGCCTCGTAATAGCAAGGTCCAGGGCAGAGCAGACATTTGCCTGGTGTCTCTGGCTTGAGGACCCGTACGTAGCGCGATGCCAGCTGTTGGAGGGCCTGAGTCTGCCTGCCAGGTAATCGGGCCTGACTCCGCCCTGGGCTACTGCTCCCCGAGCTCAGAAGGCACCAGGCGTGCCGCCGAGGAAGGCCTGGACACCTAACAGTTGGAGGCACTAATCTTGTTTGGTTCGTCCCGAACGCTGGCGATCCCTGGTCAAGTTAGGACATGCCAGCAGTGTCCCTTTCGGGGCGTGTCTGAGAAACATAAAGAAGGTATTATTTCTAAAATGGATCTGGCCCAACAAGGCTTGCTTTATGGCTCGTCATTTTTTCCTACCCTCTCTCCACTCTCATCGTCTCCGGGACCCTGTGCAGAAACTCGGAGGGCGAAGCACTTAATCCAGTTCTCAGGTTTTTGTGGTCTTTAAAGCTTCCCTTCCCTGGTGGCCTGTGAATGTGGGTGCCTCTGCCCTTAGGCAGTTTGGTGACTTCCAGGGGAAAGGCAGTGCAGTGGTGAGAGCTTTGCTTCGGGGGTTAGCCTCTGGCTGGATTACTAGCACCACCTACGAGACCAGTAACTTCTCTGCCCCTCAGTTCCCTCCCCCCCGGGCTTGTCATAAAAAATAAAGCAAGATTATATATGCTAAGCACAGAGCATTGGGCCTGGTAGGCACCAAACACATCACGTTCCTTCAGATTGCGGGTGAAGAAATAGACTCTCTTTTGCGTTTCTCTTGTTTCCTGTGTGCTTGCTTGGAGGGAGCGTGGAACTGAGATGCGTTCTCTGTGGTTTTGAGTGTGCCTGGGAGGGCTCCTGGCCCGCCTTACTGCCACGGTGGGCAGGGAGTCCGCTCCTGGCCCCGGATGGAGCCTTGACGATCCTGGCAAGCCCTCGGTTCCACCAGGTAGCCAGCCCGCACACACTGGCGTTCTGCCCTTCCTCCCCTCTCTTCCTACAGAGAACCGGAGCCTGCCTGTCAGGCCAAATTGGCTGGTTTGGGGAAATTGGGTTGTATAGCTGAAGTTAACAGTACCCAAGGGTGAACCGTGGCAACTTCAAAATGGCTGTACACTTGACAGTGGGCGCTTTCCTCCGTCTTCGTCCATGTGAGGGTTAGTCACCGGCTCATGTTTTAGAACGTTTCGCTTAAAAGTACAATTCAGCTGCTGCCCCCTTCCCTCTAATTTCTGGAGCGCACAAATATTTTTTGAGCACCTGCTATATGGACCAGGCCCCATGCGAGGAGCTAAAGCTATAATAAGATACGGTATCTGGTGTTAAAGAGTTTAATGTTAGAGGAGGCAGAGTGTATTTCTCAAGTTAAAAAGCAAGACAGATTGAAGATGTATGTATGTATGTATGGAAGGAAGGAAGGAAGGAAGGAAGGAAGGAAGGAAGGAAGGAAGGAAGGAAGGAAGGAAAGAAAGAAGGAAGAAAGGAAGGAAAGAAGGAAGCCATTCATTCATTGTGCTCCCAGCACTTTAATCTTTCAGTGGGTACAGTAATCTAGACGTTGGTATTAATGTTTCTGGGTGGCATTACTGTCTCACCCCAAGGTCAGGAGAACCGAGTTTGTCTCAGCTCAGCTGCCACTAACTAACTAGCTGGCTGAATTCAGGTATGTCTCTGTATCATCTCTTTGACCTTCCATTTCGTTCCCTGTAAAGTTAAGGCTGCTTACCACTCACTAGATGGGTTTCCTAGCCTTCTCCACTCGACCCCTTTTTCCTGACTCTCCTGGTCCGGCCACTTACATAATGTCATGAAAGTGATTAAACTCTCCGACGGGGTCCCGGATTCTGGGTGTGTGTTTACAGCGCCCTTTTATTCGCTCCGTGTCCGCGTGAAGTAAGTCTTCAAACTGGAAAAGCTTGCAGATGTAAACGCCCGTTTTGTGTGGCTCCCCGTGCAGGTTCTTCAAAAGGAATCTAAGTCGCTCGCGTGTGTTTGGCTGATCCCTTCTGAGAGGGAGAAACAGATTCATTAAAATCAGGGAAGAAGCTGGAGGAGGGGGAGGGGAGGCACATGCTGCAGCTTTAACCTGGATTGGGGAGACCGATTGTCCTCAGCGGCTGCTTCCTCAGCCTTGGGGAGAAGGATGTGGGGTTGGGAGCGGGCGGGCGGGGCGGGGTGAAGGGGGGTGGGGTACTGCGGGGAGGGGTGTGGGCAGAGGCTGCAAGGCTGCCAGGGTTCTCTGTGTGCCGGAAGTGCAGGTTTGGCTGTGGGGAATGGAATGTTCCCTCTTGCCCTCCAAGAGCAGAAACAGCTGTGGAAGAGCTTGAAAAGAAGATTGCTACATGAGAGAGAGAGAAAAAAAAATTAATATGAAAGTAAAAAACCGCTCTAGAAAACCCGACAACACTGTCTGCAAGGGAGGGAGCGGTAGCTTTTTAACAGAACTTTCTTCCCATCTAGGACTTCTTTTTTCTGTTGGGGGCCGGACACAGTGTCCACCAGCCTCCCCTCCCCTAAGGAAGCCTCGTGGGCCGCATTCTGGGTGGATAGAAAAATGGGTCCGTTATGCGGATCCCACGTTGAGGATGACTTGATTCCTCCTCCTCACCGGGGGCCAGAACCTGTCGCGTACTGCACGAAAACTTGAAGCAAAACCTAGTTTTCAAAGGACACCCCTGCTAGCAGAAGGTTGTTGTCAGCACATTGAATGGAAATCTTGTTTGTAGCTGGGAATCGGATCCCTCAGCCAAGTTCCCGACAGTATTTATTTTAGAACATCATCTCTTTTAAATAAGTCCCCTAATGGTTTAGACTTTTAGTATTTTAGGCAAGGATACGCCGGAGCCAGCCCGGAGCTTGTCTTGCACATCAGGGTTGATTGTGCAACCTTTTATGTGAGTGTTTATTTTAAGTGTTCTTCTGACTCTGAAAGGCTTTTTTGGCTATGATCGCTGGTATTCCATATAGTTAGGAATAACAACGCTTCTGGTCTCGAGTCTGTTTTGCGCCATCATATTTTCTCTACTTGCTTTTAAACACACACACACACACACACACACACACACACACACACGTTAGCCAGGCCCTGACACAGATGATAAGGTCCAGTGTGAGCGGGCAAGCCAGCTCAAAGCGAATGCCTAAATCAGAAGGACCGGCCCTCACCGTGCTCCCGCAGATGGTGCTGCCGCTACGTGGCCCTTTGCAGAGTCCACCCCCGGCAGGGTCTTTGCCCCGAGCGCAACGACGTGGTGTATTTGTCAGTCAAGGAAGGAGAAACTGTGTGGTGGTTACGAACGTTCCTGAGGGCTATCTGTACGTGTACTCCCGTTCTCGGGAAAGTCCCTGAAGTAATTATTTGCCGTATTCTTAACGATGGGAGCTAACAAGTACCTCAGGATAGGGGTTTGGCTTTTTTTCGGTGGTAATTTTTTACCCAGTCTTTTGGCGTTTCGCTGGGAGGACCGTCTGTGAAAGGGATTGTGTGGGATTGTATGTTAGTTCGGGGAGGCTTCTGAAAATTACAGGGGTCGGTGATTGCCCCAGCCCAGGCCTTCTTCAGCCTACGTCAGGCCTCCTTCTGGGACAGCCCACGTGCCCTCTTCTTCGTCTGTGCCTGTGCATGGTGGGTGGAGGGCGACCCAGGCCGAAGGGGTGACTGTCTGCAAGGCGGCGCCAAGTCCAGGACCCTTCCCCCACCCCTCACTTTTCCTGTTCTATCTTTTTTATTTTTTTTAATGAGAAAAAAATATATCTGGACCTCCGTGATCTGAAAAATTGCTCTCTCTCTCCCCCATTTTACTCTGCACCTGTGACATCCACGGTGCTGTGTCGCCAGACCTGGGAAGGCCAGGAATCCTCAGATTGGAGTCAGACTCCCAGCCAGTGGAAACGTGAGAGGGAGATTCCATGGTGCCCAGCTCTAATGGCACATCGGACTCATCTGAGGGGCTTTAAAAGGGCACCTCCACCCAGGCCCTCCCCGGGACCGTGGAATCAGTCTCTGGGAGCGTGGGGCGCGCGTGTCTGATGTCCCCCGAGGTGCGTTTAGCTGGGCACGGGTGAGGGACTCATACTTGAGGGAAACCAGGGCCACCTCATGAGCAGTGCCTTTGCCGAAACCGGTTTGGCTCAGTGGTAGAGCCTCGGTCTGCGGACTGAAAGGTCCCAGGTTCGATTCCGGCCAAGGGCATGTACGTTGGTTGCGGGCACATCCCTAGTAGGGGGTGTGCAAGAGGCAGCTGGTCGATGTTTCTCTCTCATCGACATTTCTGGCTCTCTGTCTCTCTCCCTTCCTCTCTGTAAAGTATCAATAAAATATATTTTTTAAAAAAGAAGAAGAAGAAGAAGAAGAAGAAGAAGAAGAAAAGAGCAGTGCCTTTGGAAGAACCTGTCGTCATAAATCACAGGCAGCTTCCCAGACCCTCTCCTGAGGCTGTGCGGCTCAGGGACTCCCCGTTTCCTCGGGACTTTTCACCTGGCCTCTGTCTTCTGCAGTTCCGCAGATGCGGGCCTGGGTTGGGAGCTGAGGGTAGTAACTCTCATTTGGCTGCTCTTTTTGGAGGGCGGGGCGGGGAGGAGGAAGGGGAGAGTAGGAAGAGGCTGTCTTTTAAAAGAAAAAAAAGCAAAAAAAAAAAAAAAAAAAAAAAAAGCACAGGCCTTTAAGAGTTAAATTACCCAACTCCCTTCTTATTTTTAAAGTCAGTGGGTTCCTTGTTGCCGTTGCCGAGAGAGATAAATTGATACCACATGTTGCTCGCAGACAAAACCCTCTCTTTTCCCGGGGCAGCACGCGCAGCTGGTGTCTGGGCCGGCGGGCGGCCTGCACAAGGTAAACACGGCGAAAGGGGCTGGAGCCGGCGTAGGGCAGCAACAGTTAAGAAATTACCAGTGACTCCCGCCTGGCACGGCCCCTTTGAAATACTTTTAAGGGCTTGAAGTCTTTTCCTGGAAGGCGCCACCCTCTCACCTTCTGGCTTCGCGCAGGCGATGCTCGGAAAACAGTAAGTGGACGCTTGTGATGTCATGGCTTCTGTACGTGGGGTCAGACAGCGTGAGCGCTTTGCGTGCGTGGCCTCATCTGCCCTTCCCAGAGATCCGAGCGTGGACCGGAGAGGGTGTTTTTAAGCCCTATTTGGTGAGAGTGGCAGCCCAAGTTAAGTCCGTTGCCCAGGGCCACAAGACAAATGCCAGGGGCCAGGATTCCAACTGGGGAGGGAGCTGGCGGAGATCAGCGCAGGTGGCCTTCCTTCCGCGGCCCACTTTTCAGCTGCATCTGTGGACCCTCCGCGCTGTGCAGTATCGATAGAGAAGGCCTTCCCATTGCAGGCGGCTTCTCTCCCACACCTCAGCTGACCTGTTGGGGTCCATGTGCCTTCTCTCCCAGTTGGTGTGTGTGTCGTGACCACAGGGCACGTTAGCATTAGCAGTGAAGGCAACCTTGCCGTAGGAAACTGTCCCCAGGGTCAGCATAGCAAGGAAGGGGACTGCCGGCTCTGATGGGTACAGTCATCTTCATACTGGTTTCCTCGAGGGGGGGGGGGCGGGGAGATGCCACGCAAAGGGACCTCCAGGCTGTGGCCCACGCACCCCGCCACAGTCAGCCGCGCCGTGCTGCCGCCTCCCCTCGCCTCCCGCACATGCCTCCTTCCAGGAGCGACCACTAATTGCGGCGGCAGTCCCACAGGCGTGCCAGTTCTGTTACCGCGTAACCACGAAAGCGTGCTTCAGGGTGATTCGCTTTTGTAAAAGGCAAGGTCGTGACATAAAGATGAGGTGAAGGGGCATTCTTATCTCCTCCCTGCTCTCCGCAGGCACACGGTGATAGGTTGGCTTTAAAGGTCCGCTAAACCTTTGGGCCCACGGTAGAGAGAAACTGGCCCGTTTGTCCCGGATGCTGGAGTCGACTCCTAAAGATGTTTGCTCTCCTGCCGAAACCGGTTTGGCTCAGTGGATAGAGCGTCGGCCTGCGGACTGGAAGGTCCCGGGTTCGATTCCGGTCAAGGGCATGTACCTTGGTTGCGGGCATATCCCCAGTGGGAGGTGTGCAGGAGGCAGCTGATCGACGATTCTCTCTCATCGATGTTTCTAACTCTCTATCCCTCTCTCTTCCTCTCTGTGAAAAATCAAATATATATATATATATATATATATGAACAAAATTATTTTAAGATGTTTGCTCTCCTGTAATCCGTCAGTATCTGGCATTTCTAGGGGTGGTATTTAAACTCCCAGAACTAGTCACGTGGTTTTGGGCTGGGGTGACAATAGCTTCCTCAGCGGGCAAACTCGAGGACAGAGCAGCCTGAGCCCTCACTGTGGGCGTCTTGGTTGGTGGTATTTATCACCTGAGCCTTCAGGAAAGCTGGTGCGATGGCCAGTCTGCCGGCCCGCCTCAAAGAGAGTATTTTGATGTGATTAGGAAAGCCGCTCTCGCCCTGTCCGCGCATTTCTCCCGTTCCTTCAGCTCCCGGCTCCCAAACTACACTTTAGAAATGTGGACCGTTTGGCACAGTGTACGAATTAGTAGGGGGGAAAAAAAATCACACAGAACATTGGAAGCTGATTTACAGGCCCTAATGGAGAGTTCTTGAGACAACTTAAATCATGCATCGTAAGAGGGTTTTACACTTGGCTTGTCTGTGTTTATAAATCCCATTCGCTCGCTCCCGGGACTGAAGCGTGAGAGGGGGGCAGTTTGAAATCTGGCAGGAATCCTATCACCATTAACTTCTGTTTTGCCAGGGAAGGTGGGAAAATACTGCAGTTCTGACATTTTTATCTGGCATTTTGCTAGTTAACCTTTTTGTGCCTTACCAAAATATGGGTAGAGAAGCTAGTGATGGGAATCATGACCTTTGAAGGAAACCAGAACACGTTGCTGGTCTCGACCTGGGCCGGGGGGAAGGGGACATTTGAACTGGAAATGGACAGATGGGCCATATTTATTGGCCTCAGGGTACCCCGCCTTCAGATTGTGGGTTTCATAAATGGAAGGCTGGCCAGCCTGTATGCTTGGGGGACTGTGAGGATGGTGGTGGTGGCACAGTATGTACTTGCGTCGTCTCAGTAAAGCAACTGGAAAAACCTGTCTGAGTGTTGTGCAGGCAATACGCCTCAGGAAATGTATTCTGCTGCTAATTACCTCTAAAATGAAGAGCTGAGCAAAGGTTGGGCGCCAGAGCCACTCCAGTTGGGTTTTGTTTCAGGATCCAGGGGTAGTTGACATTGGTTTGTGTGGTAACTGCTGTCTTCCCCTTAGCATGGCTGCAGCAACGGCCACCTAGCAAAGCAGCACAAACAGGGGCTCTGGTGTGAGACTTCACGTTCATTCAGCTTTGCTCTTCTGAGAAACTTGCTTTAAAAAAAGGGGTGTGTGTGTGTGGAGGGGGGGGTAAACACCTGCTAAATTATTGTCACTCACTATTTCATAAACAAAATGACAGCAATAGGATTGTGCGTTTGTATCCTTCTTTCTTAAACATTTCTTTCTGTAAAATGTTAGCCAGTAGGTCAGGTGATGACATCTGAATAAGTTGGTGACGGACGTGTGAAAGGGTGTGGTAACAAGCATCGGATTGGAGTTGGGGAAAAAAAAAGTGTTTCAGGTTAGGTTCTTACAGACGCTAGCTGTGTGACCTTGTGTAAGTGATTTAAAATCTCTCAGCCCGTGCCTTCGTGTCTATGGGGAGGGCACTGGGGCCACCTTTGCAGGTGTGTTGTGAGGACGGAAGACAGTGAACCCGACACCTGTGGCCAGGCGCTAACTGCTGTCATCAGGCGGCTCTCATTTCTCCTTCGCCCTGGCAATTAGGGCCCTGACGCCCGTGGTTCTGGTCCTGGCCGTGGCTCTCCCAGCCCCTTTACCACAGGCCCTCACGGAAGCTTGGTTTCTGTTTCCAAATGCTAACCAGGTGTGGCCTGTAATTTTATAAAATTGTACATATGCATTGTTGGGGTGTCGAGTTGCAGTAATGGGTGGCCATTAGACAATCCATACGGGGCATTTTTGAGATGTGCAAGGTGTGTTATTTTTCTCAGTTGATTTAGAATTGGCGAAACTAAAAATACATTTTAAAGAAATATTGTTTCCCTAAGTGCTTTTTTTTTTTTTTTTTTTTTTTTTTTTTTTTTTTTTAAGGAGGGATCATTGGAAACTTATAATTGCTCATTAATTCTGGGTGTTGGTATGAACTCTTTTTTTCAATGTCCAGAGCCAAGGTGCCTAGCCAGGGTAGGAGTAATTGGGCCAGTGTCCACATTGGCCCCACCACAGCCTTAGGACGTTCTCCTCAGGAAGCTCGAGTTTAAGTTTTTATTTAATGTATCTAATCATCTGGGCACTCACTGGTAGAACCACCTTGCACTTGCCTGCTTTTTTGAACTCTGCAGGATGAGTTTTAAGAGCATGCTTTATATCAACTTCACTGAGAAAGTGTTTTCCTTTTTAAAGAAATGTAATTTCTGAGCCATTAGTAGAGACGTCATTACTCTTTTAAAAACGGTAAGAGTAAAAGGGAAGCAGGATATATATAGTCTCTTGGGCAAAGTTCATCTCATCAGATCCTCAGCATGCTGCCTGCTTCTTCTCTCCAATGTGTCTTTACGGCCGTGGTAGAAACACAGGCTTAGGGCCCAGGGCTGCTAATGCCATTGCCCAGCCTGAGATGTAGGCCCTCCGAGCAAGGGGACGTATACGTGGGAAACATTGCGAGTATTTTGAGTTATTTACTTACCGTAACAGCCTGCTGACTGTGTGTTTAAAAAAAAAAAAAACATTTGGTAGAACACATGTATTTGTATCATCTTCTACATAAATACACATGGTGATTGCCAATTTTTAAAAAAAGCTAGGGTAACATTTAGGATTGCTCATATTCAATATGCAGCATCAGCTAGTGTCTTTTGTCTTTAACTTGAAAAGGCAAACTCACCAGGCCTTCGGGTGCTGCTCCAAATGTGGAGAGTACCACCAACTCCTCTCTTCTACTGCCCTGGGACACTGTACAGGGCAGGATGAGCCTCGCCAGGAAGTGGGCTCTCCCCCACGTTCTCTGTGCTTCCTGGGGCAGCACGAGCACCCTCCCTTGGCAGCGTGACAGGCTCCTGAAGTGTATTATCATGTATCATCCTTACCTCATCCCTGTCAGGGAGGGATGGATTGGACACTTTTATGGCTATAATGAAGATGGGTTACTGAACCTACAGCAGACAGATTACATGATTTGCTCGGGGTCACGTGGCTGGCTGGCCAGTGGCAGAGATAAAACTGGATCTGGGTCATTCCTGTCAATTGGGTTTTATCTACCAAGCCAGCAGGATTCTTGCAAGATGGGTATAGTCATTCGTGTTTAGGGGATGTTTTTTGCCCTAGGTCTCTTTTTAAAAAAATAAACTTTTAAATTAAGGATAGTTTTCGATTTGCAGAAAAGTTGCGAAACTGGTATAGAGAGTTCTCGAATGCCCAGTGCCATTTCCCCTGTTGCTGGCACGTTGTATTAGTCTGGCGCATTTGCCACAGCGGTGACCAGGGTCGATGCAGGTCGCCTTGGTTTTTACCTCTTGTCCTTTTTCTGTTCCAGCATCCCACCTAGGACACCACATCACACTTGGTCATCATGCTTCTTCTTCTTCTTCTTCTTTTTTTTTTTTTTAATATATTTTATTGATTTTTTTACAGAGAGGAAGGGAGAGAGATAGAGAGTTAGAAACATCGATGAGAGAGAAACATCGATCAGCTGCCTCCTGCACGCCCCCCACTGGGGATGTGCCCGCATCCAAGGTACATGCCCTTGGCCAGAATCAAACCCGGGACCTTTCAGTCCGCAGGCCGACGCTCTGTCCGCTGAGCCAAACCAGTCTGGGCTCATCATGCTTCTTTAGGCTCCTTATGGCACTGGACAGAGCCTCTGTTAAATGTCCCTTCACTGGGGGTCTGTCTGATGTTTTCTCTCAGGGTTAGACAGGGGTCATGGGTCTTGGAAGGAAGGCGGCAAAGGCAGGCGCCGTGTCATCACATCCTATCGAGAGGGGAGACAGTGTCACATGGCTTACCCCTGGTGATGCTGCCCCTGGTCATCTGGCTAAGATCACGTTTGTCAGGTTCTCCACTGTATAATTCCTCCCCCATCCCTCCTCTACCCCTACCCCTACCACCCCCCCCCTCCCCGGCCGGCCTTCCCTTACTGTACTCTGTGGAAGGAAGTGACTGTGCTCAGGCCACATTATTTTGAATGGGGGAGTGTCCGTGTAGATGAGATGCTCCAATGGGAGACTTGCTTGCTTCCCTCAACTTGGCAAATCCTACTCTCCGGGCCTTTTTCCTTACGTCTGTCAGGGGTGAGAATTGTGGCTGGAGATGGTCATCGGTAAACATGCATGGCGGTTCTGGGCTCGCTGGATGTGGTTAAGGAAACGTAGGTGCTGCCTGTACACTGGGGGGGAACAAAATAGCGCCCGCCGGGTGATGAATCACCGTCAGGGAGCCAGGGAGGTTTGCTGCCAGGCGTGAGCCTCGGTGTAGGAAATACCGTTACAGAAAGGACAGCAGAACTTTGGGGTTTGTGAGAAACTCTGCCAGTGCGCTTCTACGGTCCCAGCACCTCCTGAGCAAAAAACCACCTCCCGCCTCCCGAATGGGAAGCTTGCCACTTGCCATGTGCCGTGTAGTTCCAAGCCACGGAGGGTCAGGCAGTATGATCAACTCTTGCTTCTCGGTGCCCAGTGCTCAGACCGGTCTGGCTCACAGCCCACGTTTCCCCTTCTCTCTCCCCCACAGAATTCCATCCGGCACAACCTCTCGCTGCACAGCCGGTTCATGCGGGTCCAGAACGAGGGGACCGGCAAGAGCTCCTGGTGGATCATCAACCCCGACGGCGGCAAGAGCGGGAAGGCGCCCCGCCGGCGGGCCGTCTCCATGGACAACAGCAACAAGTACACCAAGAGCCGCAGCCGCGCGGCCAAGAAGAAGGCGGCCCTGCAGGCGGCTCCCGAGGCGGCGGCGGCGGCCGACGACAGCCCCTCCCAGCTCTCCAAGTGGCCCGGCAGCCCCACCTCGCGCAGCAGCGACGAGCTGGACACGTGGACGGACTTCCGCTCGCGCACCAACTCCAACGCCAGCACCGTCAGCGGCCGCCTGTCGCCCATCCTGGCGAGCACCGAGCTGGACGACGTCCAGGACGACGACGCCGCCGCGCCCCTCTCCCCCATGCTCTACAGCAGCTCGGCCAGCCTCTCGCCCTCCGTGAGCAAGCCGTGCACCGTGGAGCTGCCCCGGCTGACCGACATGGCGGGCACCATGAACCTGAACGACGGTCTGGCCGACAACCTCATGGACGACCTGCTGGACAACATCCCGCTGCCGCCGTCCCAGCCGTCCCCCGGCGCGGCGGGGCTCATGCAGAGGGGCTCCAGCTTCCCGTACCCCGCCAAGGGCTCCGGCCTGGGCTCCCCGACCGGCTCCTTCAACAGCGCCGTGTTCGGGCCCTCGTCGCTGAATTCCCTGCGCCAGTCTCCCATGCAGACCATCCAGGAGAACAAGCCAGCCACCTTCTCGTCCATGTCGCACTACGGCACCCAGACGCTCCAGGACCTGCTCACGGCGGACGCGCTCAGCCACAGCGACGTCATGATGACCCAGTCGGACCCCTTGATGTCCCAGGCCAGCACCGCCGTGTCTGCCCAGAACTCCCGCCGGAATGTGATGCTCCGCAGCGACCCGATGATGTCCTTCGCGGCCCAGCCCGCCCAGGGGGGTTTGGTCAACCAGAACTTGCTCCACCACCACCAGCACCAGACCCAGGGCGCTCTCGGCGGCAGCCGTGCCTTGTCGAATCCTGTCAGCAGCATGGGCCTGAGCGATCCCGGCAGCCTGGGGTCGGCCAAACACCAGCAGCAGTCTCTTGTCAGCCAGTCTATGCAAACCCTCTCGGACTCCCTCTCGGGCCCCTCTCTGTACTCGACGGGTGCAAACCTCTCCGTCATGGGCCACGAGAAGTTCCCCAGCGACCTGGACCTGGACATGTTCAACGGGAGCTTGGAGTGTGACATGGAGTCCATTATCCGCACCGACCTCATGGATGCCGATGGGTTGGATTTTAACTTTGACTCCCTCATCTCCACACAGAGCGTTGTTGGTTTGAACGTGGGGAGCTTCACTGGTGCTAAGCAGGCCTCATCTCAGAGCTGGGTGCCAGGCTGAAGGATCACGGAGGAGGAAAGGGGAAGTGGGCAAAGCAGGTTAGTGCCCAGTGCTACGGCGTAACCATGGCCAAGCGGGGGTGTCCTGGGGGAGGCTGCCTTTTCTTGAGTGTGAACTTGACGCCGCGTGGAGACACTTAGAGCTATGAGGCAGGGGTATACAGTTTTCACAGCGACACAGCTCATCTCCCGAGCTCTGCCTGCAAAACAGATGGGGCTGTCAGGTGCCCTTCCCCACAAGCTGACAGCCCAGGAATTGTTTTGCCCATAAAACGAACACACACACACACACACACACACACACACACACACACAAATGTCATTCTTCTTGTATCCAGTCACCCTTGCTGACCTGTGACTCTGGTCCTCCTATTTGATGGATGGATGAGGGCAGAAGGGAAGGGGAGGAAGGCAGGACCTCAGTCACACACACGTCAAGGTTAAGGACTCAGCCAGAGGACTTGCTTAGATTCCCCGGGCCCAGCACTGTTCTTGTTGATCTCCGATGTTATCATTTCGTCTTCCTTCCCATTAAAGTAATGATTTGCAGGTACTTCTAATTTAACTGTACAGTATGTATTCCGGACTCTCTCATGCATGCACATTTCCATCAGAAGCGAGATCGGTTAGATTCTTCACCATAGGACGGGGCATCTTTATTAGGGAGCATTCAGCATCTAAGCATTAAAAAGAGCAAAAGAATTAAATTGAAAACGGGAGTGTTTACATTAGAGCACTTATTCATGGGCGTCTGGTTCTCCTACCCTCCCCCCCCCCCCCGTATAAATGATGTCAGGTTCTGAACAGAGTGACGTGGGCTGTGAATAGTGGCAGGTTTTTAAAAGTGTGGCATTTCAATACCGTTGGAACTAGAAAGATCACGCAGCACGATGTGGTAAGAAAAGTATTTGACTGGCATCAGAAGTTGAGTGTTCGGCCCGCTTCTGCTTTCTGGCTGCTCTTGAGAGTGGGTCAGCCCCTGAGCCTCAACTCCCAGTTTTATAAAGGAAGGCTAATCGCCGCTGTCACTCCACAGGGTTATTGCAGGAATCAGATGCACTGAGGTATGTGATGGTGCTTGGTAACACCGCAGCGGGCTGAAATGGGTATGGTGTAGATTAGACAAGCATTCCGACTGACAGATGGGTAGTGAGCCGGGGGGGGGGGGGGGGGTTAGTAGTTTGTCCAGGGTCACACCGCTGGACCCAGAATCCATATTTCTCGAATGGCTGGGAAGTGTAATAGTTCTTTCTAATTTTTATCTCGATAGTAAGGAAATGGGAAGTGCTTTGGAGCTGGAGCTAGAGTAGCAGATAACAGACAAGCTTGTCCTGAAACACTCCTCCTCCTCAAGCAAGTGAGATGAGCTCTGAGGTCTTCTGCTAATAAGGTTCGCACCGCAGACCTTCCACGTTCAAGGGCTCTGCTCTGTGCCTCCGCTCCTTTTGATTTCTTCATTTTTTTTAAGCCTCCGAAAGCATTTTACACCCGTCTTTAAATGGTAGGAGAGGAAAATGGGATTCAAAGCATAGAAAGCTGAGCCTTGTGTAGCCCTCTGCCCTGGTGAAGGAGCTACAAGGGTCTCCCAGAGTGAGCTCACTCCAGCTCATGAGCACTTGTAGAAAGTGGAATGTCAAGAGCGCCATGAAGCTGAAGGCTTCTCAGCTTTCCCAGGCACACGCAGGCCCCGCATGGAACTCACAGACCTCTGTGTCCAGTCATCTAACAGCCATTGAGGAAAGAGACTGTAATGGAAGCTAAAGAGGGTGACACTCTGGTGCCAGCCAGTTCAGAACGTACCAGAACTCAGGTGGTGGAGACTGGCCTGGAGAAATTTGGACGCTTGCCTTTTAGAGGAATAAAGAATGTGTCTTCCTTTAAGAAGAGGAATGCAGTGTGGCTTCAAGAGACACAAGATGTTTTGATTTTGGTGTAGTTGTACGGAGGCCACTTTCTAGTTCATTAAAAAGAGTGCAAAAGAAAATGTACTATCAATCTTTGTCTGATTTTTGTCAGTGAAGATTTTCCATTAAGTTGAATAGCGGACCTGTTAGTGTTTGTATAATTTTAAAAGACTGTATAAACATATTTTAAGGGAGATTTAGTCCTTAAGTTTTAAAAACATGAATGAAGAAACGTCTTGGAGACGGGGGTGTTGGGAGGACTTTGAGGGAGCCTGGTTTCTGAATTTAGGGTTTCCATTTTGCTTTGACATGAATGGCTGGCTCCTCTAGACAGTCAGGAACACGTGGGGCCTGATGTGTGTTCTTTACTTTTAAACTTGTGGCTGTCGCTATAGTGAAGGTTCCTAAATTGGAAGAAAAAAACAGGCCTGAGGTCACAATGTGAGGCCTCACTTCACCCACATTAAGCACCCAAGGTTCCCAAGAGATGTTCTGTAATGACTTCTCTAAACCAGAAGTCTTGTGTTCTGCACACTCACTTCCTGACTTGCTAACTGAAGGTCATGTGAGCCTGCACTGGAGCCATCGCGTTAGAGAGCAGTCGGTCCAGTCCCCAGTCTTGCTGGAGAACTGTGGTGAGATGCTTCTCTGAAGGGCTGGGATTGCCCACATGCCACTCACCCAGACAGTATGTAAAATCCCTCAGCCCATGGGTCCGTCTGGAAGAGAAAAGAGCCATACCTTTCCATGATTGCCAGCTTCTGGGGCAGCTGTGGGCAAACTATGGCCCACGGGCCAGATCCAGCCCGTTTGGCTGTTCTATCCGGCCCGAGGAGCCGAAAGAGCAGAGGGTTCTCTTGCTCTCCCCTCTGCTCCTTCACCAGCAGCCCAAGATGAGAGTGCCGGCATGGTCAGGTTGCTTTTGTTCCGGCCCTCCGGTCCAGTTTAAGAACCCGTTGTGGCCCTCCAGTCAAAAAGTTTGCCCACCCCTGTTCTGGGGGTGTAAAGGGCTTTGTCCTCTCTCGGGCACTCATAAAACTTGAAGAAACATACACATTGGCAGCAAGATGTCTGTGAGTGGCTGGCCGTAGTGGTTGCAAAGCTGAGTTTCTAATAAGCCCTCCTGCGTGTGACATGTGTCTGCTCTCGGAGGGAAAGCAGATCCATCTCACTGTGGTTTTGATGTCAGAAGATTCCTAATTCCACAAGCTCTTTCATTCATCTTCAGCTCCTGGCATTTGAAGACCCCCCATTAGGGAGCAGCCCAGGATTTAGTTTCAGACTACTTTATGATAACATCAACCAGGAGATAGCCCGGATGGAGGGGAGAAGGGTCGTTTTCTTCCTGTTTCTTGCCACTGGTCGTGTCACTGATGAGTCCCTTAGAATTGAAAGGTTTCTCGTCTGTGAAAAGAGGACAGGATCATATGTATAATTTTCAACCTGAAGCCTAACATCTGTCTGTGAAATGGCCCTAACTAGAGGTACACGATGGTGTCCTATATAACAAAGAGCTAATATGAAAATTGTTGTAGGGCCCTCGTGCTGGGGCAGGGGAGGACTGAGGCCGAGCCCTCCTGACTTGACTCTGGGTCCCACGATGTACCCTAGACTCTGACAGGCGGGATATTTTCATATACATTTTACTAATTTTCTTTGATCTCTGACACGTCTATTATAGAGAAGGGGCAAATAGCAATATTGAAATATTTCCTCTAATTAATTCTCTTTTAATGTGCACGGATTTTGTGCACCGGGCCACTCGCAGAAATATAAAGAAACAGTGGTGAACCAGTGTGGAAATCACAGGCTCCAGTGTTGGAGGCCATGATGCATTTGCATGTAGGCTAGTTCCCAAAAAGGAGCACATCTTTGGTACTTGGCTAGAGTTAACTTTGAATGCTGTGACCTATTATGTCTTTATTCATGTTGGGAGTTAGGGCCGATTCTAACCAAATGCAGGCAGTATAGACTATTCCTGCCACCTTTTTCCTCAGTGTAGGTATTTCTGTGTCAGGGAATGTGGCGCATGGTGAGTATGAAACTGTACATGTTGCACGGAGAATATATCCTTTGTGTTTTTTGCGCCGTTGCTGTAGTCTAGTCTTTGGTGACAGTGCACCAGCCTCAGGAACTCTGCCTCCGCCAGGCTCTTCATTCTAACCCGTGACAAGGCCCCACGTCTGAAGTGCCATTCACGGAGCGAGCGGCTGCCTGGACCTTGTTGACAGTGGGTCTCGATGACAGCAGTGAAGGAACGATGACACAGCTGTCGAAAGGGGTTTTCTGTGTAGAGGCTGGCGCGCTCCTCCCGTGAATTCATTTCCCTGGGAAGCAGGGACACCACGCTCGGGCCGCGCTTCCCGGGCCTGCTGGTTTTCCAGGGCCCCTGTGGTCACCTCGGGCCGGTGCCTAGGCATGGGGACAGAGCACGTGTGGCTCTCACTTCAAGCAGTTGCATTGGAAAGTGGCTTTCTGGAAGGTCTCTTTTGGCCGCAGAGCTTACGTGGAGCATAAATAAATGGGGTGAAAGTCACCTGAGGTACCGCTGGAAATTCTTATAAACTTTAAGCTCCCGCTAAATGCTGCTTTTTAGAATGTTCACAAGGCTCAATATTCAACATCCAATAAAGAACAACGTTTCAGAGCAGAGCCCCGGGGACGGTGAGCTGAAGTGGGTGGCTGGCTCACGTCCAAGGGTGATGAGCCTGCTCTAGAAATCAGACGTAAACTAAAAGCAAGCGTCCTGAGGGCTTTTTACAGAAGCCAGTATCTGGGTTGAGCCTGGCTCTGGCCTCTCAGTCTTACGGAGCTCCTGAAGTACTGGGGCCTGTGTCTTTATTCCCCAAACACAAACAGTCCATGTGAGAATGGAATAGGACGTTTGTCCCAGAAAACCAGGCATGTAAGATTACCGTGGGTCCTTGGCTTCAGCCTTGCATGTCAGGCAGCCTTTCCCTCACTGCCACCACTGCCCCACCTCTCCGACCAGGTCATGCATTTCTTAGGGGCAGGGAGAACGCCTCTTTTATTTACCCATATGCCCTTTGCCCAGTGCATTGTAGGTGTTCAATAAACGAATTTCGTTTAATGGATTCAGGCTCTTCTTGAGCACTTGTAACTAATGTGGGGCCTACCATTTTGCCAGGCAGCTCATCCAACCTTAGAACCCACTCCATGGCTGAGAAGAGCTTGATATATGACGAGGGCATGCCAAAAACCCCGTAATTAATCAAGGGCAGAAAGGCCAAGAGTCCATAGTAATCAAGGGGGTGGCTGACCCTTTTCAGCAACGCTCCAGGGCAGGATCTCTTCAGGGGCTTCCTTAGGCCACAGGTCCTATGGTTTGAAGGAAAAGGATTTGTCTCAAGACATCAGAGAAGCAAGACAAGCCTGTCCCTGAAACACACCCCTCTGTGGCGAGCGCCTGTGCCCTTGGTGGCTGGTGTTTTGTTTCTTTCTCTTCCCACTAACAGATGTGGGCCTTCCTCTGTAATTCTAGATATTCTGTTTGTTTTTTCTTAAGGACCTCTTTTTGTGTGCTGAAATCTATAACATTGGTGTATTAAAGGATGATAATTACGTAGTCATGAAGGGCTCCGAGTTAACTCCAGGGTTCTGAAGGATAAGACTTTAATTGGCAGTCTTGCCTTGATTGAAGGTTTGCATATCAGTATGTCTTCTCCCTCCCCCTTCTTTCCCCTCCCATTTCTCTCTCTCCTCTGTCTCTTTTTCTCTCTTGTGGAGAAGCTTGGACCGTACTTTTTTTTTTTTTAAGTGTGGAGTGTTGGATTTGACTCCTTGGGGGAAATGAATGGCCAAGAAGAGAAGGCCAGAGGTTCTAAGGTTGAAATCCACAGGGCCTCCGTTTGTACCCATGCCTCTGTAATTAATTGGAACTTCCATTGGTCATCGGTGTGTTCAGTTGATCAGAAAACAAGGCAGCCCGGCATATCTGTAAATTATCAGAAAATACTGGCTGATAGACTTGTGAGACGGTGGCCTCAAGCCAGAGCGCTCCCTACCCAGCCCCACTCAATCCGCATTGCCCTGCTGGCTGGGGTCGGGGGGGGGGGGGGGGGGGGGGGGGAGGGGGGCAGGGAAAGGAGGCCCGGGCACTTAGCACCACGGTGCTGTCAGGCTGAGCAGGGAGGTAAGGGTCACACGTGCCACCCAGAATGCCGATTTATCTCTCACCGGAAACCGGTGCTCCCGGCTCGACCCCTGGTAGCAGCATGGTTCTTGGTGTCTCTGCTGATCTTGATTCTCCCCTGAGTCACTCCTTTCAGCTCCTCCCTGGTTCCCATCAGGAGGTCTGTTCACAAAGCCCGGGTGAGGGCCACGGAGCCCGACCCCAGAGGCCTCGGCCAGTGGAGGTGTCGGGATGTTAGAATAGGGTTCCTTGGCCGTGAGTCCAGAGAAAGGTCCACATGCCCCTGCAAGGCATCTGCCTTAAAATGGTTCTTTA
The DNA here is from genome assembly GCA_963924515.1 of Vespertilio murinus. Classification (NCBI taxonomy): domain Eukaryota; kingdom Metazoa; phylum Chordata; class Mammalia; order Chiroptera; family Vespertilionidae; genus Vespertilio; species Vespertilio murinus. Next base: position 166,436,422 of record OZ004705.1, read on the forward strand.
AAAGGACATCGTAAGAAACTTTACATGCTGTTCTGTGTGGTTTGAAAATCTAAGAATCTCAAGAAAATAGGAGGCCTCTGCAATTTTGTTACTGACAGTCGGTGGATCCATACATGTGTGCCATGTCAGTCATCGTATCCTAGCCTGCGCACACAACGAATATCGGTTGACGTGATCCCTGTCCCAGTATCCCTGTCCCAAGTCAGGCGGGCCATTCCCTGCGGCGTGAGCCTCGTTGCAGGTCACCCTGCTCTCGCTGTGACGTGTGAGGACGGTTGCTTCTCTCCCGTGTCCCCGTGCTCTGTCAGCACGGCGCCGAGGCGGGCAGGAAGGGCACCCACACTGGCTCGAAGTTTGGACGCGTCCTGGAAGCAAAGGCTCTCGGTAGAGGCCTGTCACCAGCTTCCACAGGCAGCCTCCCCCAGGAGTTACTGGGAGGTGGCAGAAAGCGCACCTACCCACACAAGACACGCTTTTCTGTATGCAAACTAAGCCATATAGTGTCTTCCCAGTATCTCCCCAAGTGTCCCCTTTGCCACAAGGAGCGTATTTTAAGCATCCCTGTAACACCCTCACCACCTTCACGTGAGAGCGTTTCCCTGGCCATCAGAAAACCCCAGAGCCTATGCGCTGAGTTTCCCTTTCGGGAGGCGCCTCAACTGAAGGCAGATTGGCCTCCAGCCTGGCCAGAGCTTCCATACCTGCCTGTTCTGCTCCCGCCATCCGCCTTTCCTGTCTACACCGGCAAGGTGACAGCACTTGCCAAAATGGCTTTCTCCGGAGCGGCCCCTCCCACGCCCCTTCTCTGGCTGTCACGGAGGAGGGCTCTGCCCAGCCAGCAGCACAGGCCAAGGCTGGGTTGTAACCCCCCAGGCCCTGTGCGTGGCCCCAGGCTGGAGTTCCTGCACCGCCACGGACCCTCTTTATCCCCCGCTCCAACCGGGAAGACACTGAAAAACCACCAGATTAAGCCAGCGGTGTGTCCGTGCGCGCCCTGCCTGGAGCTACTCATGTTTTGCCTGTGAAGGTGACCTCCATGGGAACTGCCTCCATTTGCATGTTCCAAAACTACATGTGGCTGCCTAACCCTAGGACCCCAATTCCCTCCCCGCCCACCCCCCAAAAATTGCCATTTTTTTCCTAGGGTGACACCAGCTACAAAATCCTTGGTGGGTGCTGGCAGGTGGCTGCGGGTCATGGTGAATGGGGTGAGCCTTGGCTCCCTGTGGGGCAGCGCGGAGGTGGTGGCAGGCAGGCAGGTCTTTGCTCTCAGGGGCAGAGACAGCCAGCCCTCCTCTGAAACGCAGCCCGGTTCTCTGAACTCGGCGTGGGGCTCTGCTGTCAGGCTGTGTGAGCGTGCCTTCGTTTTCTTTTCTGTCCTGAACGCTCATATTTATAGTCCCCGGCGTGCCCCAGGGGTTGCAAGTTTGGCTTAAACTATCCGTATGTTTTGAGAGTGAGGAAAATGGTGTTTGAGTTTATTTTTCGGGCGGACTGTCCTCTGGCACACTTTGGTTTTAGCTAGGAGAGCAGTCAATAACCTTCCCGGGCTTGTGGATGTCTCTTTTCTTTTTCCTCCGGCGACATGTTTGGTGTTGGGGTCCTGTTCTTTTCTTCTCCGCCAGGAAGATAAGAAACACGCCTGGAAAATCCCGATCTGCCCGCTGGGAGTTACTCTGTGGGAAGACAGGCAGCAGGGGCGTTTGTGTTTTTATTCCCAGGTTAAAGTTGATTGGTTTGTTATGTTTTGTGTCGCGTTTTTTTGGAGGCGCTGCCCGCTCTTGGGACGTCGTCGTGTGATGTAGTGGTGCTAATGAGGCAGAAACTTGCCTTCCCTACAGATGCCGAGGCTGTAGAGAGACTGACTCTCTCACCGGCGACCAGTCGACAGCGTCCCTGGGCCTCATCCTGCGGCCTCCCCGCCCGTTCTATTTTCCTTGCTTCAACAGCCCAGTTTCAAACTTATTTTTTGGGCAGGGAGGGAGAGGGGGAGATCTCCTATTAATGAAAGTCGCTGATGGGACAGCGCGTTTTCATATTTCTTGTTTGTTGGCCTGTTGCCCAGTAACTGTAAAGTGATAGCTGTAATTCCCTTCAGCTGTATGCTTTCTTTTCCTTCCAACTTTTGCTTCATCTGGTGTGTTTTTAAACGTAGCAGAGCAGTGGCGTGTACACACACACACACACACACACACACACACACACGAGCCTCACAGTGAACTACAGCGTCTCGCTTCAGGCACCGTAGAAAGGGTGTGGGGTCTTCCCCGAAATCCCCGAGACTCGTACCCGGCCCGAGGTTCGTTAAATTCCCAGCTCGGCCGCTGAGCTCACTCCTCACTGTGCTCCCTCACCCTTCGGTCCCGGGTGGAGGCAGATACGCGTGCAGACATCGCCCCGCCGAAGAGCGGCCGTGAGGCTATGGCAGGGGAGGAGCTGCTTGCCTCGTGGCTGTTTTTGGCCATCAAGCCTTCCTCAGGAAGCCTGGTTCCGGTTTTCCTCTTGGAAGGATGCTTGGATGCCTGTTCTGCACTCACCCGGTTCCCTGGTGTTTTCACATTACTTGACGATCTGTTTGCCTCTCTGTTATATGGAGTGGGAGTTTTGGTATAGAGTTTGTTTGAGAGCTGCCTCTACGCCTGGGCCCGGCCCCTCTGGCTTACGCTCCAGGTGCAGGTGGTTTCTGCACCAGGTGGGAGGCGCACCTGTGAGACGGGGGTTCCAGCAGCTAGGCCAGGGGTGGGCAAACTTTTTGACTCGAGGGCCACAACGGGTTCTTAAACTGGACCGGAGGGCCGGAGCAAAAGCAACCTGACCATGCTGGCACTCTCATCTTGGGCTGCTGGTGAAGGAGCCGAGGGGAGAGCAAGAGAACCCTCCGCTCTTTTGGCTCCGAGGGCCGGATAGAACAGCGAGCGGGCCGGATGCCACCCGAGGGGGCCGTAGTTTGCCCATAGCTGGTCTAGGGCCACAGGTGGCCCCAGGCCATTCAGGAGGAAGGGAAAGTGAGACCCACCCACCTCCTTTTCGATGATGCTTCCTGCAGATTCTGGGCCTTTGATGAAGGAATGGGCATTTGGCCTCGGGATTGTGGTTAGTTGTGCCCATGTGGGCCTCCTGGAGGCCCAGGTTTCAGGGCTGATGCCTGTTCTGCCCAGAGTGATGCCCTATTGGGGCCTGCCGGGCCCTCCCCCTCCTTCCTTCCTCTGCTGAGCCAGCGTCAGAGCGAGCTGTGTGCTTGGCCTGTGTGCGTGTGGAAGAACTATGTCACCATCCCCGCTCCCCGGCTGGATAATTAACACCGAAGGGAACCGGGGGATGGGGACTGGATTAGGTGATGCTTCAACGCTGCTTCTCCCTGGGCACTTCCAGGAGCTCAGGGTAGAGAGTTGGGGACCAAAGTCCCCCGATGCCTAATTGCATAGTGATGTTGGGTTGTGGTTTATTAAGTGTTATTGTGAAGGAAAAAACCAAATCCCCGTTTAAAGAACCCTATTCACACCCGCGCTTGTTCATGCCTCAGGGGTCCCGGGTGGAGGAGGCGCTGCAATAGCACTAGCTCTGGAAGGCCCAGTTCCTCACGGACACGGTTCTGGTGTCTAGTTGAGCCTTTCCCCTCTGAAATCCGCAGGCCATTATTTTGTAGTCCCGGGTAAATTGTCTCCTACCCTCACAAAGCCAAGGAAAAGCTCCAGAAAAGCCGTCGGCCGGGGAAACCCAGTGCTGGGGGCGGGGGAAGACGGGCCTTCTTTTCCTGCTTTTGTCTCTGCCGCCCGTGAAACAGCCTCAGCTCTTGTCGCTGGGGCTGTGACCATGGGTGTGTGACATCACACATACCAAGCCCGGCGGTCGTTTTGCACATCCGTAGTGAAAGGCCAGGCTGCCAACCGGTGCAGTCACAGAGGAGGTGAAGTCACAAGGGCACTTGTGAAAACTCCACATGAGCTCACGATGGTATCTCTGAGGAGGGGGAGCAGGTGTCCGTGTGTGTGTGTGATCGGGCTTATTGATGCATTTTTCATTACTGCTTCACCTTATCCGGTGAGCCGATCTGGATAAGGTGAACCAGTAATGAGTTCATGTTGCTTTGCTACCACTTTTCTCTCCATTTTTTGGCCCGGAGCCATTTTTTTTTTTTTTACTACCATGACAGCTGACACTGTCTCCATAAACAAACAGTTTTATGTCTAGAGAGACCTGTCACGTCAGTTCCTATGGCTACATCTCTACGAGTATATACAGTTGACCCTTGAACACCATGGGTTTGAACTGCACGGATCCAGTTATACATGGATTTTCCCCCCAGTAAATATATTGGGAAAATGTTTGTGGAGATTAGCTGCACTTTGAAAATACTTGCAGATGAACCACATAGCTCTTAGAAATGTGAAAATAAATTTTTGAAGGCATGTCATGAATGCATAAAACACATAGATGTACGTATTTTCTCTTCCTTATGATTTTCCTAACTTTTTTCCCTCTAGCTGACTTTATTGTAAGAATACAGCACAATAACACATATAACTTACAAGTTATGTGTTAATTAATCATTCACGTTATTGGCTGTTAGTCATTGTTGGGAGTCAGAGGTCTCCCCAAGATCTATAAGTGATTTCAGGGAGCGGGAGAAGGCGATAGAAACATCAGTGATGAGAGAGAATCAACAACTGGCTGCCTCCTGCACACCTCCGACTGGTGGGGATCGAGCTGCCACCTTCACCGGAATCGAACCGAGGACTCTTCAGTCTGCAGGCCGACGCTCTGTCCACTGAGCCAATCCGTCTAGGGCCTAGCCGGATTTTGGGCTGCATTGGGAGCTTGGCGCCCGAAATCCCACATTGTTCAGGGATCAACTATGCTTTATAAAATACCCTCTCGCTTTTCCAGGCTCCGTGGTCGCATGAAATCCGATAAGACTTGTGTAAATTAGGTCCTCTGAGAGGACCTCTTTTGTGCCTTCCCATTGAATACTTTTAGAGACAAAATAATAATGTTAATTGTTACAGGGATGTTTTATGAGAGGCGGGTTTTTTGTCATATGTATGGGATATATTTTTCCCCTCTGTAGGGTTCTTTTTTTTTTTTTTTTTAAATTGAGGTGGGTTTTTTTAGAGAGAGGAAGGGAGAGGGATAAAGAGAGAGAGAGAAACATCACCGATCGGCTGCCTCCTGCACATCCCCCCACCAGGGACTGAGCCCTCAACCCCGGCATGTGCCCTGACTGGGAATCAAACCGGTGACCTCTCAGTTCATGGATCGACGCTCAATCACTGGGCAACACTGGCTCGGCTGCCTCAGTAGATTTTTAATATAAAAATCAAATTCCCGAGGCAGCCCACCTAGAGGTTACTTACTCCTTTCTCAGTAGGGGAGTCAAGACGACCCCCACCCAGCAGTGTAGACGTACTTAAGCCTTTGTGGAAAGCGACCCTTTCATCTCTGGCTTGGGGGTGTTCGTGGAAGGGTGGTAAGCAGAGTCCACAGAGCCAGTGGGAGAGACCCAGAAGAGAGCATAGCCGGTCTGCTTAGGGTGACCCCTTCCCTGGGTTTAGCATAAAAGTCCTGTCTCCCAGGAAATCCCGTGCCCAGAACTCTAGAGCAACATCCCCCTGCACCCTGGACGTCCCCAATGTCAGAGGACCACCCAAACGCCCCTACGCCCTCGTCTTTGTTCACCTCCCGAGTGAACGGCCCCATCTCCTTTGAGCTTTGGCAAGCTTGAGAACTTTTTGTAACCAAGCGGAGAAACTACCGGGCGTGCCCCGGGCTCGGAGACGGGCGAGGACCTGCGAGGCCGGTGGCGGGTGCCCGAGAGGCGCCCGCCACGCTCGCCGTTGGGACGTCTTTAATCACCTCTGGTTTTCTTTCTTCCTCCTCCAGACCCTCGAACTGACACAAGACCTACCAAGAAGAAAACCCTTTGCCAAATCTGCTCTCAGCAATGGACAGTGACACCGTTTACAGCTTACCCCCTTCGTGAGCCCCCACGCCATCCTCCTGGCCCAGCGGAGACTGTTAATGGCCCCCCCCGCCCCGGATGAAGCTCTCGCCCTGGAACAGAACTCTCTCTATAACGTATGCACACCTTCCTCCGGCCCGCGCTGGACCGCCCCCGCCAGCACCGCCCGCGTCGACCAGAGCCCACCAGGAGCCCCCGAGGGCGACTCCGTGGTGTGTTCCTATCACGATGGTGTACGGGATGTTTTTAAGTGTTGTTGTGTGTGTGTGTGTTTTCCTTGGACTTTCTGAGTTTTTTTTTCACCCGCATTAACTTGCGGTATTTTTTCTGTTAAAATGTTAACCATTCTTCCCTAGGCAAACTTGAAAACAGAAGCAAAAAATGTACCCGTTACCACTTTGGCTTTGGGCATCACGAGCGGCTGAGCCCATGGAACTCCATAAACCAACAGATTACATAAGCGAGAGGGGGATTTTCTTTCTTCTTTTGTTTGGTAGAAAAGGATCCTTTTCTAAAAACCGAACAATGGCACAACTGTCCGCTGCGCGCGCCCGTGCAGGACCGAACCCTGCGGGGGAAAGCAAGTGGACCACGGCCGCCACCGCCGTGTGCCTCGGGTCCGAGTCAGGGTGGTCGGGGGACGCCACCCCGGCACCTGGGCTGCGGGGGCCAGATCAGGGTTTGTGGTCCCCTGTCAGTGTCCTGAGCTCATGCAGTGAACAATGATTGGTTAGGAAATAGGAGTTTTTTTTTCAAGAAAGAAATCAGCTCAGCTGTCCACTAATTGCCAAATGCCACTGAAGGATTTAGTTTTAAGGAGAAAAGGAGAAAAAAAAGAAGAAAAAAAGGGAGTCCTGTTTTGCTTTGCAGAAGAAATGAACTTGCAGGGGAGCATTAAGCCTGCAGAGAGAAAATGTGTGAACAGTACAACGCCGAGTCAGGACAGGCCTAACACCCACCCTCCAGCCCTGTTTTGTGTAATCTGATCTAGATGTGTATGAGTGAGAGGCAATAGCATACAAACTGGGTGTCCCCCCCCCCCCCCCCATATATATTCCTAGATTGTAATTGTCCAAGTGACACAATGGACATACAAGGTAGGGCAGTTTTGACTTAATTTTTTTTCTTTTCACTTTTCTGCTTCTATGGATTTCATTTCATTTTGTTTTCAAAAAGCCACGGTGCTGTATAGGTGCTTTCTGTTTAACCTGGGACGCGTGATTGATTATACTGCTTAACCTTCTTTGGTAGACACAGACTAGTTGGGAACACCTTTGGTACACAAGAAACTGGTGTAACGCTCTGATCAGCACAAGCACACGCATACTTCTCCAAAGTGATATAAGAAGACTCTCTTTCTTTGCATAAAATGCACTATAGGCGTATCAGTGTATACATACATTTTATCATGTACAGTACAGAAATGGGACATTCTGTCTGCATGGGCGTTTAGGAATACAGGCTCGTGTTTTCAGCACAGACCTCCCTGCATGCGTTCTCGCTGACGCTCACACCGCGCAGTGGGCGCTGGCTGCCCTCCACCCACACGGACGGACGAGCCGCCCGACCCCCTGCCCCCACCACCGGCGGCCAGAGGCCCCCTCGCGCACCTTCGCCCTGTAGTTCCTCTGGGGGGGATGGGGTGGTGATACCGGCTCCTAGCACAATGGAAGTTCCATTTTTGAACGACAGCCCTGTTGATTCTGCCTTTTACTGAATCTGTAAATGGTGGTGCCATTTACATGGTTGTGGTTATAGCAGACTGGCAGCCGTATTGCTTTTTCTAAACTGCTGCAAGTTTATAATCTTCGTTTTAAAAGTATGTATAACTTTTTTTTAAAAAATGTATTCTGTTCACGTGGTCTGCTTGTCAGTGGAGGCAGACTTTTGCTTACTATATTCCTTTATAGAACGCTAGCCGCTTCCTTGCTGTACACAGCAATGACACGTCCGGTGTCGGCGAGAGAGGGCTGCCTCCCGGGTCCCTCGGCCGGGCTGCCGGTGGTGGAATGTGGTTCAGAGGCAGGGGCAGCAGCCAGTGGGGGGAGGAAGGGGAGGGGTGTTGCATGCAAGGGAGAATCCAAAGTGCTTCCAACACGAGAGCCCCGAGAACCTCTCCTCTGGGTTCAGAGACACAAGCCAACTTAACAAAACAGCTCTTTGCCTTTGCAGTTCTATCCGCCCTACTGTGGGAGCAAGGAAGGGCAACCCTCAAATGCGTTTTGACTTTAAATGTTGCATTCCTTTCAGACATGCGACATCTCCTTTATTCTCTTGTCCCCCCAGTTGTGTTAGGTTTCAGGCAGAATGTCTCCTAGAGCACCCCAGGATGAGATGATAATTTAAAACAGACGGGGGAGGGGCAGAGCAGTCCGAGAGCAGGAAAATGGAGGGGAAAGGGTGCCTGGATTTTTGTTGTTGTTGTTGTTACTGCATCTACAGGTAGAGCGTTGTGGAGAGCTGTCAGGGCAGAGTCAAGTGCCAGCATCAGTCCTAGGAGAAGGTCAGAATGGAATAATTAGGCCCGTCCAGGATCCCAGCTGGCCACCCGTCCGGAGGCCAGCTTCCCCCAGGCCAGCGGGTGCCAACGTGGTCAGACCGGGCAGAGGCCCCACACAAGCCCTCTGTCTCTCACCGATACATCCAGGTCTACCTTCAGGAAGGACCACCTGTTGGCCACCATGTGGGGTTCTGAGTACCGGGGGTCCCTCACCTCCTCGGAGCATCTCCGGGGAACGCTTAGTGGCCTCCAGGGCCGGCTGCTGTCAGGGTTGCATCCTGATGAGAACGCTCCGAGGCCTCCCGGTCGGTTGCTCCAGGAGGCCTTCCCCTTTCCGATGGGAAAGCAGAAGAGCAACCGGTGTCGAAAGCATGACGTGTGTCCTGTGGCTCTGCTGTTCTCCTCGGGACTCCGGAGCCTTTTACCAAAGTCGGAGAAGAGCTTTCTCACAAGCTTTCCCCGCCCCGGAGTGGGGGCCGAGGGCCTGTTCCGCGTGCCCCGCCAACTGTGGATGTTTCCTCCCGCACATCCTCTGCCCTGATTGCTAAAACACACTTCCTGTCCGCGGGGGTGTGATGCAGGCACGTGCGGCACAAGGAGGACTTTGTGCGTTTGGGGTTGAGTTTTGACATGTGTGTTCCTTCCCTTCCCCTCCCCGAGCTCACCGCCCAGGACAGACATGCCCAGTCTCAGGGTGTCATTTCAGGGGGCTTCCAGACCTGGCCACGACGGTGGGCACAGACTTCACCGCCTGGTGAACCCCCCCTCCCCACGTAAAGAGGAAGCGACATTTGAATCTCTCAGGATTGTCCGAAGGAACGCGGTCAAAGAGCCAGCTCTGTTTCCAGCACGGACGCCACGGCTGGCGAGGGGAAATAAAAAGGTTGCCCTTTCTCTCTGCAGAACAAAACCCTGGCAGCTCTGACCTCTGGTTTCCCGTTTCCTGCTGTATTTGAGGAACATGGTATGATTAGGCATTGTGGGGTGTGTTTTTTTTTTAAATTATTATTATTAAGAAAAGCACATTTTTTTTTTCCAAATAGAAATGCAATCACTGGCGAAGAGGTACGAAAAGGCCAGCCTCTCGTGGAGGTCAGGGCAAAGCGAAGGCCTTGTGAGGTCGTGCCCGTCCAGGGAGGTCTGAGAGCAGATGCCCAGGGGATTTGAAGCGTCTATTATTTTTTTTCCCAAGTCTTCAGTGGGTAACGTTTTATGCAGTTGTAATGAATGAAGTACTTCCCTCTCCTCTAGTTTTGTATGTATTTTCCTTTGGGGAACGGTGGGTGACAAGGCCTCTGCCACACTCCGGAAACACACGCGCGGCTGCTTTTGAAAGTCGTGTGTCTGGTCACTGACTTCTCTAAAAAGTCTCTCGTTGCCTGGCAATCAGTCTTCTCTGGTATACTTGTCCTAGCACATTATGTACACGGGAGATGTAAGCAGGTGTGGAGGAGGACCAGAAAATTTAGTTAATATTTTTTAAAATGTATTGTGCGTTTTTTGGCTTCACATGTTGAACTTTTTTTAAGAAAAAAAAAAAGTTGCATGAATGGGAAAAAAAAATCTGTATACAGTATCTGTAAATCTGTCTTACCTGTTTCAATTTCTTGCTCATACCACATTCAACTAGACTTCAGTGTGGCATGTGGCCACATTCAAAGCCCGGAGAGTCACGCAGTCAGTACTTTGGTTTGAAGCGCCTCGTCCTCTCTTCCAAAGCAAACACTATGTCCTTGCATCTTACTGAGGATTTCGTCTAGCCATATGTTGCCGTGAATTAACTCTGCCATCTTTCTTCTCAAGAATCAGAGCCAGTTTGATTTGGGAACCTGCCCCTTTCCAAATGAAATAGAGACACAGTCCTCACTTTCCATGGCATTTGTACATATTCCCTTGTGTATTCCATTTAAAACCATAATCTAGTTTGTAAAGGAGATGTTGACGCATGTAAATAAAGCATCAATGACACTTTACCTTGCTCCAAGAAGTCTTTTGTCCTCCCTCCCCTTCCTTTCTCTAACTCCAGTAGTGAAGTAGCTGGGTTTGATCTCACGGTCCTCCCCCCCTTTGCGAGCGGGCATTTCACAGGCTGGGAGAGGCACAAAGCCGAGTGCTGCTGTCCTGAGGTCTCCAGCGCAGTGAGTCCAGTGGACCTTTTCTCTGGCCCACTTCTGACCTCCACAGGCAACCAGGCGGTTCAGTAAGAGCAGATCGGTGGCCTCGTTCCTGGTGGCGGTGGCCACTGGACGTGCACTGAGTCATGCTGCCTGGGGGAGCTCCGGAGCAGCGAGGCGGGTCCTGGGTTCTCTGCCTTCACTCGGCATCAGAGGTTCTGACCTGTCAGAGTTGGGCCCTAATGAGAGTCCTCATGTGACTCTGGCAGGCGAACCCTGGCCATGGGCCGTGCCCTCCTGCGTATCGAAAGGCAAACAATGCCTCCAGCTTCTTGTGGGAACAGCATGAGCATTTCCAATGTTTGTGTGCGTAGAGCCTCTCAGTCAAGTTAAGGGGAACTCCCCCCTATTCTAAAATGATTCCTCGTAGCCTGGGTTATGTTTTTTTATTTTACTTTATTCTGATAGACACGTTATAAAGATGATTCCGCTTTTAGAAACACCCTAGCATTAGGTTCAAAAGCTCAGACCACATGATGGACTTCTATTTCAGGTCGAGCAGGGAAAAATGATTTTGAAGTTTGCCTTTTGGGATAACGTCTGCATTGGCAGAGAGTCATGCTTTACCATTGTTTTAATTACCTGCAAAGGTACAACCTCACCATTTTCTAACACCCAAGCCTGCTGGGAGAACATACTTCTTTTTTTTTTTAATATATATATATATTTTATTTATATTTTACAGAGAGGAAGGGTGAGAGAGAGAGAGAGAGCTAGAAACATCGATGAGAGAGAAACATCGGCCAGCTGCCTCTTGCACACCCCTTACCGGGGATGTGCCCGCAACCAATGTACATGCCCTTGACCGGAATCGAACCTGGGACCTTTCAGTCCGCAGACCGATGCTCTACCACGGAGCCAAACCGGTTTTGGCACAGAACATACTTCATTTGAGATGGCTTCCCGATTTTGATTCTGTCTCCAAAAAGGTTAAGGGTGGACATCCAACCCTAGCTGTTGCAAGGTTTTCAGTAGAGAGTGCTCCCAAATCAAGTAAAAATTCAACTCATGGATAAAGTTCACAATTACCAAGTCAACCTCCAGGGTCGCGGCGGCCAGACCCTGTGCTGGGCACCAGGCGAGCTAGGACCCGGGCCCTGCCCCCCGTGAGTTTGCACTCTAGGTCTATTCTGTCTGCTGCACCTTGGCGAATAAAGAACTGATTCTTGCTGACTCTGCCCGCGTCGGCTTCGTGTTTTAAAAGAGGAAGAATTTGGGCTAATCTCTCGCATACTTTAGGGATTTGCTTTTGCACATATTCAAGTAATGAAGGCAAACCTTTAAGCCAGCAAATGTGACATGTATCAGCCCGGTCACCCACACCAAGCTGGAATACAGCCATCCCAGGTGGAGGGAGGGAGAATCCAGAGCCACCGTCTGCCGGGCACTTCCCTCACGCGGGGCATAGGACGGTGTGGAGGTGGCTACGGGGTCGCCGGTGGTGGCCGCTGCCTCTCAGCTCCGCCTGTGGTGGGAGCCAGCAGGAAGTTTAAGGTGAGGGGAAGAAGGCAGCTTCCATCTCCATCCAAGAGGAGCAGCGGTGCTGGGCTCGGAGAACGAGACATTGGAGCTGGAGGGAGAGGGGTCCTGCCCCCTGGATTTTCCTCGCTCAAAACTATTAGCAGTGCTTAAGGCCTAAAGAAATGAGATTGTGTAAACTATGGCCGGACAGAGGCACTAAGAGGTGGTACTAAGAGGTAAAATGCAAAAATTGAAATACTAATTGTGCTGGACACTTTTTGGCTTGAACAGTGGACTCGGGACCTCAGCGTGTCCACCAGGGATGATCTGTAACAGCTCCTCAGCCACTCCCTCCACATTCCAAGGCAGAGAGCACTCGAGCCACCGATGCCCAAGCCCCAGCTGGCAGGCGGCGTCAGGAACCATGGCTTCTCCCAGAAGGGGGGAGGGCCCATCTTCCAAACCATTGGGTAACTTCCCTAAGTAGGACGGGGGTCCCCATGTGAGACGTGCCCGTGGTATTCTGGCAGTTGGATTGTGGGGTATTTTGGTCAGACTTGTCTTCATTTGCTTGCACTGTATTTTTTAAGTATTTTGAAAGGCAATGACTTCACATGATTCAATAGCCAGAAAGCATATACACCGAGTGGCCAGATTATTATGATCTCTGAACCATGAATCATCTGGCCACTCAGTGTATATCCTGTATAATAAAAGGCGAATATGCAAATTGTCCCCTCGACCAGAAGGCAGGCTGGCCAACCACCCATTTTCCCTTCCCCTGGCCAGGCAGGCCGGGCCCCCACCCATGCACGAATTCATGCACTGGGCATATATACAAGCAGGGAATGTTTTCTTCCCGTCCCTGTCTAGTTCTCTCCCTACTTTCTCCCATTCCAGAGTGTCTTGTGTATCCTTCCAGACTTTCTTATGCACCTACAATCAATAAAAACAGATTCTAATCCCCCCTTTTATTACACAAAACAATACACTATACACCCTGTTGGGCATCTGGTTTTGGCAATGATTTCCTCCCAGTAGAGGAGATGTTTTTATAGCTGCACAGTACTCCACTGTACTAATGCATTATAACTCATTGAACCAGTTGTGCCCTGTGGATAGGCATTGGATATTGAATTGTTTCTAAACAGTTGTTATCATCAGCAACACTCTAGAGAATAAATAACCTTATACATATTTTACATACATGTGCAAGAATCCGTGTGGGACTAATGGTCAGATGTGGAATTGCTGGGTCGGGGGGTATACATACAATTCCAGGGCTGGTAAGAGAATGAGCAAATCGCCCTTCAAAGTACCAACTCACAACACCCACAAAATGTGAGAACCCCTGGTTCCCCACAGCCTCATATTTATAATGCTTTAAGAATGAAATTGCCGCAGGCCAGAAGGGAGTGGCAAGAAATATTCAAAGTGATGAATAGCGAGAACCTACAACCAAGATTACTGTATCCAGCAAAGTTATCATTCAGAATTGAAGGGCAGATAAAGAGTTTCACAGATAAGAAAAAGTTAAAGGAGTTCATCACCACCAAACCAGTATTATATGAAATACTGAAAGGTATTACTTAAGAAGAGGAAGAAGATCAAATGAATTAAAAATCTGAGGAATAGAATAAACTGGTGAATATAATAGAATCAGGGGCAAAGAAAGGGAGTGGATAGATAATTATCAGGGTGAAAGGGGTGTGGGGTGCAGAAAGAGACTGGATTAAAATTGTATAACCTATGGATGAGGACAATAGTGGGGGGAGGGGGTAAGGGCAGAGGGTGGGGTGGCAATCAGGTGGAAGGGAGCTATGGGGGAGAAAAAGGAGAAACAATTGTAATAATCTGAGCAATAAAGATTTATTTAAAAAAAATAAAAGAATGAAATTGCCCATTATTCCCCCCGCCCCCCATAAGCTCCTCTGTTTTAAGATAACAAGGGCCAGGTGGGAGTGAGGGGTGGGGGGTGGGAGAGGGGCTTAGGAGGTGAACTCGGGGTGGCTGCTGACTGCCAGGGAGGGAGAAGGAGCTCTGGACACTCCAAGCGGAACACCCAGCGTGGTGCCAGCACGCTCAAGAGTCATGCTGCCAACCTGCCCATCCAGTCTGGCCACGGGCTCCTCCCCTCACGCCACCAGCTCGGACCGCCCAGCCTCGGGGTCAGCGGCCTGACCTGACAGCTGCACTCCCTCACCTCCCAGAATTCCAGCGGGGAGTTGTCACCCAAAGGAAACAAGTCTGGCCTCCCTGGCACCACACCACACACCTAGACCTATTCATAGCCGGATTGCACAACCAGCTGGAGGAGAGGCGGCCGGGCTGGCCCTGCCCCACCGCCCTCCGGCTTCCAGAGCAGCTGGTCCCTGGGGACTCGCTCCCCCGAAGGAAAGGCTCTGACACCCTGCACAGGTCCTCCTGCTGTGCCATGCAGGCTGGCCCCCGGGGTCCAGGGGGGAGGGTGCTCTCTGGTCAGGAACGCAGAAACCCAGAGGCAGGCTTTGACCGAGAGGAAGCGGGGTCTCCTCCCTAGTAAGCCCTCGGTGCCTTTGTGAGGAGCCAGCGTCACGCGGGAGGGGAGGGAAACGCAACTTTGGAATGGGGCAGACCTCGGTTTGAACCCAGCCGGGCCACGGGCCAGTCAGCTGGCTTCTCTGGGCCCCTGTCTTCTCAGCTGTGAGAGGGGAGCCAGGCGGCCTGAGGGCCGGGCTGTGAGGGCCGCCTCGGGGCCCAGGAAGCGCTGCGCACACGTCCGGCAGGTCAGCAGCAAGTGCTTCGTCAAGAGTTCTCCTCGCCGAAACCGGTGTGGCTCAGTGGTAGAGCGTCGGCCTGCGGACTGAAAGGTCCCGGGTTCGATTCCGGCCAAGGGCATGTACCTTGGTTGCAGGCACATGCCCGATGGGGGGTGTGCAGGAGGCAGCTGGTCGATGTTTCTCTCTCATTGACGTTTCTAGCTCTCTATCTCTCTCCCTTCCTCTCTGTGAAATATCAATAAAATATATATTTTTAAAAAAGAGTTCTCCTCATTACACACAGCCCCTGGGCCCATGCTCTGTGGGGTGCTGCTTTTTTATCCTACAAAAACGTAAAACAAAGCTTGACACATTAATGAGCCCCAGCAGTGTAATTAGATGCCTGGTAATTAAGCATATAGGTAACCAACTTGTTAAGGTTTCTCTCTGCCCTCCTTTTCTTTGATGTTCTTCGGGGCCCGTGGGCAGCAGCCACACTCAGGGTGCGTGTCCTCTGTGGACCCTGCCACCGTCCTCACCGTCCTCACGAGGAACTCGTGTCCTGGCCAGGGCGGGCTGGAAGACTCGTTTTCTGGTCCCGGCTCCGCCCCTAAACGCTGTGTGGCCTTGAACGAGTCATTTCCCTCTCTCTGGGCATCGGCTTCCCCGTCTGCAAAGTCTGCTTCTTAAACACCGTGCTTCACGAGGCTGTCATGACAACCCAGAAATGGGACACACACTTTGCCAGCCACAAAGCAAGTATTAGAACCACGGGTGCTGCTGTGAGTCAGGAAGTGGGCAGATGTTGATAATATTCCGTTTTCCAGGAGGAAAACTGAGGCAGAGTCCAAAGCAGGCATACAGGGTCACGGTTTCTTTTTTTTTTTTTTTTTTAATATATTTTTTATTGATATTTTACAGAGAGGAAGGGAGAGAGATAGAGAGCTAGAAACGTCGATGAGAGAGAAACATCGACCAGCTGCCTCTTGCACACCCCCTACTGGGGATGTGCCCGCAACCAATGTGCATGCCCTTGACCGGAATCGAACCTGGGACCTTTCAGTCCGCAGACCAACGCTCTACCGCTGAGCTAAACCGGCTTCGGCAAGGGTCACGGTTTCTTGCTGCAGCCCTCTCCTCTGCCCCAGGTTTCCGAAGCCACGCTCTGGAGAAATGGAGGCGGGGAAGGATGGAGGGAGAAAGGCGCCCTGGGGAGGAAGGAGGTGGAACTGGGGGAGGGGGTGGGCTTGTTCGTGGTACCCATTCCAGAGGAGGGGGTGCGCCCTGCACGGATGTTAGCCCTGTGCCCTGGCGGGTGCTGCACCCATTCCCGTACAAAACAAGTGAAGTGGCGCAGGGGCCCAGAGTGGCCGGGGGAAGGCCTGCTGGACACAGACAGGAGGCCAGGGCAAGTTGCTGCTAGTTCGAAGGGCTCAGGGAATGGTGACAAGCTGGAAGCTGCCCGGGTAATGAAACTGTTTCCTGGCTCACGAGCTGTGTGTGTGTGTGTGTGTGTGTGAGAGAGAGAGAGAGAGAGAGAGAGAGAGAGAGAGAGAGAGAGAGAGCGAGCGCCTCTGATGTTTCTGTCTCCAGGATGGGCGGGACGGCATTTCCTAACACAGTGTTTCCCAAAGTGTGGTACGCGTACCCCCAGGGGTACGGGAAGAGTGTGGTGGGGGTACGCGTTGCACCGGAGTTTGGTGGGGATATGCAGTGCACCGTGCTTAGCTGCGCCTAAGTCTACCTTCTCATGAGTCAAGTCAAGACAGTCTTGTGAGGCGTGAGAGGGTCCGGTGTGCAAATAAATGTTATTTATAATATAACTTTTATTTATATTTTATTATGAATAATTTTATTTTTCGTGTATTATTATTTAGTGTATGTACCCAAAAAATAAATATATTTTGATTGCTATTAAAATACATCCATTTTTTTTGACAAGGGGTGCTCAGCGTTATGAAAATTATAGAAGGGGTACACATAGGTCAAAAGTTTGGGAAACACTGTCCTAACAGATGCCTCCAGCCCAGGGCACTCTCGGGGCCCTGCTAGGTGTTTGCAGAAGAGCCGAAGGAAAGGGCATCCACCTGGGTGGTTTGAAGCTTCTAGCTGCTGCGTGCACATCCCTGAATGTGAGGGCCGGGGCCTCCCCCCTCAGCCTGGCTCTGCCCGCGCTCGCTCCCCCACCTGGGCCTGATTTTGCACAATTAAATTCTTGTTGATAGAAGCCACTTGTTGACTACAGGACTCAGCGCCAATTTAGCTTTCATAGCAGTGAACGTTTTGTGCAATAATAATTGCCCGACAAGGGAAACCGTCCCTTGTACGGACACGTGGACTGCTGCGGGGAGGGCCCCTGAGCTAGTGAGAGGCATGAGGACTTTGGAGAGGGACACGGGGATGGGGCCGTATCCTCTTCAAGCTTCCCGTCCTTGGCTGTTTCCCCGGGGATGATCTTAATACTTCCCTTTAGGATTCATGTTGAAAGCAAACAAAATGCCCACCTATTTATTCACCCTGTAATTCAACAACTATTTACCGAGGGCCTGTGACATCCTGGTCCTGTGCTGGATGGAGTTAGTGGCTAAGAGCTCAGCGCTAGAAAAAGAAGGGAAGTAGATGGATCGGTGTCTAGCTTTGCCTGTGTGACCTTAGGTAAAGGGCTGAGACCCCCGGTGTCTCCATTTTCTCATCTGCAAAACAGAGGTGATGAACCCCCACCTCATCATGTTATCACGAGTATGGGGCATGAACACCACTTAGAACATAGTATCTTGCACATAAGTGCTTGATAAACTTAGCTGCATTAGTACATGGGAGTTGCTCAATCCATCGTAGGTTACAGGCTTTGTAATTAGGTTTCTAAAGGGTAGCCTCTATCTATACCCTATCCAAGAACCAAGGAGAGCAGATTTTCAAGGAATGGGCTTGGATCCTGTGTATCAGGGAAGCGGGAAGGAGCTTGCAACAAACTCAGATTCCTAGGGCCCAGACCAGAGGTGCTGAATCAACACTCCAACATTCTGCCTTTGCAGACCTCATTTCCCATGATTCTCAAGTGCACTACAGTTGGACAATAATCCCTGGGAGTAAATGGTAAAACATGCTCCTCCATTTAGGGGTGTCCCCTGTAGTGGGCAGAAGAATAGCCCGCAGGTGTCTGTGTCTCCATCCCTGAAACCCGTGGGCGTGGTAGGTCGAAGGGCCAGGTAGGTCAAAGGGCCAGGCAAACACCGGTTGCTTCGTAGAGAGCTTTGCCATGAGATGCTCTGCCCAGTGTAATCCCATCCACAGAGGCGCACGGAGGCGGAAGAGGGCAGCTTCTGGACAGAAAACGACATCTCGCGAGGGCCCCCCTCCCGAAGGAACACGTCCCGCTTGATGTTAGCATTCTGGACTCGTGGCCTGCAGAGAGGCGTGTGATGTGGTGAGCACTACGCTGTGGTGATTTGCTCCAGCAGCAACAGGAAGCAGCCATGTCCTCCTCAAACGGGTGGGATTCATGCGGCTGGATCTGGAGCGGCCCCGAGGGCCTGCCCCAGGCTGAGGGGGGCCGGCTGCCCCTTCAAAGCAGCCCTCGCGGCTTCGTTCCGTGCTCAGTTACGCTCTGGTGCTCGGGATAGCTGCTGAACAAGACTCTTCTTGCACATCAGGGGGGCTCAAAGGATCCATAAATTGCAAACAATCTGGAGGCCAAAGGACCTCTTTCATGCTCCCCACTCTAACCAAGAGGGCCTGAACTCCTGAAAAATGGTTCAGAACCCTGAGAAAAGGGAAAGAAACACCCCAGGAGCCCCCCGGTTGGAGTGGACCATGAAGGGCAGTTCTCACACCCACACCCTCTGAGGGCGGGAATTGCTGGGGCTCCCGGGTCCCCACGTTCAGCTTCTCACTCTTCCTGGGCACCCCCTGCACTGGACCAGCCTGTAGCCATTCCCCTTCTCTCCCCTCCCTCCCCCTCCCCTGCCATCCTCACCTCCCCTGCTCTCCTGAGACCTCCTGAGTGACAGGCACTGTGCCGATGGTCTCACACACATTCTCTCTTTTTCCTGAGTTTATGAAAATTTTCAAACATACAAAAAAAAAGTTGAGAGAATGACTACCCATACACCCATCACCTGGATTCAACAGTTCTTAAATTTTGCTTTATATATTTACATAGTAACTTTATATTACCGTATTTTTCGGACCATAAGACGCACCTCTTCTTCACCAAATAGTGGGAGGAAAAGTGCCTGCATCTTATGGTCCGAATAGAAGTAGTGCCTGTGTCTTATGGTCCGAGTTGCAGAGCGGCAGCGGGTCCCCCGGGACCTTCCGTGTCCCTGGGGACTGCATATTTGGTGAAGAAAAAGTGCGTCTTATGTACATATGTATTTATGTTTTGTTTCTGCCAAATTTTTGACGTTCAGGCACCCTAACACTTCACCTTGAAATACCTCAGCACGCAACTTTCAAACCCCCGAAGATCCCACACCTGAGGAGTCTGAATGGGAGAATTTGAAATTCTAAGAAGTGAGATTCCTTGCCCCAAAGCACACCAGTGGCCGGCGATGGAACTGAGATCTGAACCCAGGTTCCCATCCTGTCTTCTCTCTGAATGGCTCCGGGGCTCCTCATGAGAGCTGTCCCAGAAGGCCCAGCCTCTGGCCTTGGGTTTCTTCCTGTGAGAAAACGCAAAAATATTTCAAAAAGACAAAAATTCCATCTCAACAGTATCCCCGGAAGGTGAAGCCGCCGCTCCCCGGAGGCTGGGCGGGTAGGTCCCCAGAGGCCAGGTTCTGGGGGGAGACGTCGGGCGGCGGGCCCAGGGGAGCAGGCCAGCGGTGGCGCCAAGCCTCCCGGGAGGCAGGTGGCACCTCGGAGCACCCCCAACGCGCACGGGGGTCTCCTCCCACCTAGATCCCGGAGAAGCAGCAGACGGGCCAATTGTTGTTCCGTTTTACTGGTGGAAACAATAAGGCGTAAAAGGGGGGCTGCCCTGAAAAGAACGTAATTCCCAGAGAATGAAGAAAAAGGCTCCATCATGGGCCTCAACATGTGGGCTGGCCTAGATAACCTAGGAAGCCTGGTTATTGGGGGGTTCATCCCCGGATCCAGGGAACCCGATCACCTGGGGGTGAGGCCCCAGACCCTGTCCACCTTCCCCGGTGACCGTTCTCACAAAGGAAAGAAAAGGCTCTTGGGACGTTAGGCCCCGAAACTCAGCCTGGCCGCCTCTCTCCGCTCCCACGGGAGGTCACGGAGCGCCCACCGCTTACGAGGCTTTTGCCCCGTTGGGTCTGTTCGACCTTCCAACAAGCCCACGCGGGAGGAAAGGCAGATACTTTGCCTTGCGCTGTGTTTTGAAGGTAAGGTTGGAGGAGCTCAAGGAAGCTGACACTTGTCCAAGGTCAACAAGCCGCCTTGGTTGGGGAGAAAACCTGGTTCTCCCGATTCTCAACCGAGCAGCATTTCCTGGTTTTAAAGCGTTAAAACGTCTTGCGGCTGGACAGAGCCCCTGTGAGAGTCAAGTCTTGCTCAGAGTGAGTCAGAGGGTGGGCTAAACAGGACAGCGCCGGGGTTAAACCCCGTCCCCCTCTGCTAGCTGCACGGCCTCCGTGTCCTCATCCACAAACCGGGCGAAGCCATTCCTTCCCCCGAGTGTTGTGGCAAAGCTGAGAGGGACCAGAAGGGCTGGTAACGCAACGTGGGTAAGGCATCCCGGCCGAATTGTTCCTAACCCGGCTTGCTGCCCTCTGCCTCCGAGCCGCGTGGCGTTTCTGAGGCCAATGTTTTCCTGGCAGCCACAGAGGGAAGCCAGGGTTGAGGCGGAGGCCGGGCCGAAGCTGGCACGGCTGGGGACCATTGCTTCCCAATGAGGGGTCAGCCCGGGAGGGAGGCCGGGCAGCTGTGAGGAGGGGCACCGAGGAGGGTGTCTCCTCGGAGGAAACTCGGGCCGCAGCGTTGTTTTTCTCCTCTCTGAGCTCAGTGTTACACGCCAGGGGGGAGTTCTGAGCGTCGGAGGGCGGCCTTTGAGCCGTGGCGCTGGCGGTTGTGCAGTCAGTGGCTCGCCACCCCTTGTGGGGCAATATTGCTATTGATGTCGGGCCAAGGTGGTTAGGAAGCGGGATCTTCCAAATGGGGACTTGTGGTTTGGCCGCGCTGAGCTGGGCCTCCGCAAGCACGGCTAGGGGGAGGCGGCTGCCCACAGGGTGCGGCGGGAGGGGGAGGCGGTGCTCCTCTGCCCGGCGCTGCCCCTCCCGCCCCCGCCCCCGCCCCCGCGTTGTTGTTATTATTATTGCTCTGGGGTTGCAGTGCTCTGGGCCTCAGACTCCACCTAGAGAAGGGCGATGTTAGGAACAGCTGGGCCCTGAGGAGGCACCTGCAGGCAGGAAAGCAGATGGGGGAGGGGGACAGACCAGAGAGAGAGCCGTGCTCTCTGCCCGTCTGTCTCCCAGGGCACAGGCCCCTGCACAGGGCAGAGCTGCCAGGTGGGAGAAGGGGAGAACAGCAGAAAGGCCTGAGTCCCTCCCCGCCTCCTCCTCTGGGAAGCCCCCAGGACTGCCAGGCAGCCACAGGGCCTTCTGCCCCGTCCATCCGTCCGTCCGTCCGTCCTCAGCCCTCTGTCCCCTCCCGGATGTGACACAATGGCAGTCACTGGTGTGGCTGGCTGTGCCCCCCACTACACCCACCATATGCAGCTGTGGCAGCTGCTCCAAATGTGTTGATGGAGTGACTGGATGACTGAGGAGAAGAGGGAGCTCGGAAGAGAGTTCCAAGAACAAGGGGAGGGGGAGCCACCCGCCTGGCAATGTGCCCGGGCGGACAAACATCCCCGTGGACCGGCAGGCAGGAGTCCTCACCCCCTGGCCTGGGAGTTGGGTTTCTTGAACTTCCCCTTCCTTGCTGTTCTGACTGTTCCCCAGAAGCAGTGAGTCCTGGCGGGGTGTTGGGCATGTGCCACGTGGGTCTCTGAGCCGGCCGTGTTGCCAGAGGCCTTATCCCAGCTCTGCCGCCCCCTCGGGGTGGGCCCAGGTGTGCCGAGGCAGGTGGGGGAAGCTTGTTCACCGAGTCCACTGGGCTTGCTCTTGACCGTGTCCCTGCGGTGCAGAGGTAAGAGTGCCCAGGGCAACATGGTAGTTACAAAGGGGGTGGCTGAAAAGGAGCAAAAGCATCGAGGCCAGGCACCTGCTGTGCGTTGGGTGATGGGGGGGAGGGAGGAGAGAATGCAGGGCCCTGTCCGTGGTCTAATGACAGCCAGTGGACAATACAGGGTGAGAGGCAGGATGGGGTGAGGGGCTGAGCAGTTAATCCAGGTGGCAAATCTGATGAGCCCTGTGGACATCCCATAGTTGACAGGGCCTGCCCCCCCCCACCCCTGGCCCTTCACCTGGATTGGTTGGCTGGGTATTTCCCTGCCTGCCTCTCTCAGCAGCAGACCTCTCTCCTGCCAGGTGGCGAGGCAGGTGGCCAGGAAGACGCTCAGGAGTCCGTGGGAGCCCGCTGGACATGCGGTTGACGTGCAGCTTTTGTGTCCACGTGTCCATTTATCGGTGTTTTTCCTCTTTGTCATTGCCCAAGAGGATTTTGCTTATGCACAGAGCTGTGATGTACAGTCTGTTACCTTCTGGGAGAACTGCCTCAGCGTTGGCCAGAGCTTATCACCCTTGACCACACGGGGCCCTGGAGATACACCCAGAACTCCCGGGTGCCCTGCAGGCTGGGAAGCCAGCAAGGCGGAGGCAGGGACGAGGATGCCAAGTCGGGGTGGCGGGCACCGAATAGCCACCCCCCGGGCTCGCATCTCCCTCTCCGAAGTCTGCTTCTCCCACTGGCTTCTGCACCCCTGAGCCTCCCCGGGCCCCCTCTGCTCCTCGGACCCCTGTCCTCTCCTCCCCGAGGAATTTCCCCTTGCAACCCCCCGGAGCCCTGATGCCGGCGGACACAGGGCTGGGACGCCGTGAACTCACAGCTCAAACCGGAGAGAGGGATCCTGGGCCTGAGCTATTTTCTGAAGCTAAAATTGAAGCCCGGGGTTTATTTCCTCAGGACTTAATTAGACTCCGCTGCTGCCAGAGCTGCCTCCTCCCCCCGCCCACGAGCAAGGCCCGACCAGTGGCTCTGGGAGCTGACGCCATGCCACGGGCGGGAGGGCCGGGCCCGGGGTATTTTTACATTTGGGAGGCTCTGGAAGAACAGAACTGCTTGGCCCCCCGCCAGCGAAGCCAAGTCAGAGCCGGTTGGGAAAGGGAGGGTGCAGAAAAGGCGGTTATATCGTCCTTCCTTCTCTGAACTGCGTCGTAAATCTGCTGGACAGGAAGCGGGGATGTGGAGGGAAGGGGCTGTGCAGTGAGGGTGCGGCGGGGGCTGGGGTTCCACCTCCTGGCCCAGGAGGGCCTGTCCTGGGGGGAGAGGGGGGGCGCCCAGGGGCTGGGCAGGGCGGGTGAGAGGGAAGCTTGGGTCTAGTCCGCTCCAGCGGGTATGGGAGGGCGGTCCGTGCCTGTGGGCGGCTCCTGGGCCTGCCTCAGGCCCCCCCCTGCTGCATGGATACCGTGTTCAGAGCTGGAAAGGGACCCTGGAGGCTCTTGAATGAGGATGCTGAGAACCACAGGAAAAGTGAATTGCCCAAAGACACACAAGAGAAACCAGAAGGGGGATGGGGTCTCCTGACTCCGAAGATGGCTGGTTGCTGTCGCCCTTTCCTGCTCGTTCTCGGCTTTTGTGGGGACACAAGCCCCCTCCTTCAAGAGAGCAGGTAGGGCCTACATTGCAACTCCACGTCGTGGGTTAGATTCCCTCATTCAATTCCGCATGGACAGCTAAGTAGCTGGTGGAATGCTTTATGGGGAAGAGGTTCTGGGAGCGGAGCCCCTGAGAGCTTCTGATCAGGGTGGGAGGCATCGCTTACCCTGGTGACTAAGGTGGGCCCAGCCTTGGTGTCGCTGAAGGGAGAGGTGGGGGAAGTGGAGACCTGTTGTCTCTGGTAATAGAACCAATTTCCTCCCAAGAGAGAGTGAGAACAGAAACCTGGCTAATGACCACCCACATCAATACACTTTTGCAACTTTTCTCCAAAATGGCCTGGATGCCAGTCTGAGGAGCACCATGGTTGTAGGCTCATCCTTGAAACCAAGGAAGCGCCTGTGTTTTCCATCCCTTCCTTCCCCTCCCACAGCATTCCCGAGGCTGCCTCTCAAAGGAGGAAGGCAAGGCGATGGATGGAACAGGGTGAGGCCTTCCTACACACAGCAGGACCCTACAGGAAGTGACGGCCTTAGCCCACATTTGTTTTGCTTCTATTTCTTTGCCAAGTACTTCACTGGCATTATTTCATGGCGTCTTGATAACTATTATCATCATCAGGATGTGGAGGCTCAGAGAGGTTAAGTACTTTGCCCAAGGTCACCCAAGTAGCAGTCAGGACCAAGCAGGCTTGGAGCCTGTCTGCAGCCACCCAGACCCTCCCACTGGTGGAAACTAAATGGTCTGGAGTACGGAGGGAGCGGAATAGAATTTCATTCAATAGCAAGAATGCAGCTCACTCCATTTATTACCCAGACTCAAGAATATAGAAGGGGGAAGAGTGTCAGGCGTGTGGAGCATCTGGCCGAGGGCTGAAGTTAGAGTGGGACTGTGACGTTCTATTGTTTGCATTGCTTTTTAGAGAGGAAGGAAGGGAAGGAGAGGAAGAGAGGAAAACATCCATGTGAGAGAGACACATCAGTCGGTTGCCTCCTGCACATGTTGGGGCTGGGGATCAAACCTGCAACCCAGGTACGTACCAGGAATTGAGCCTGAGACTTTCAGTGTGCAGGCCACTGACCAGGTCTGAAACTGGTTCTTTTTTTATTTTTTTTTATTTTATTGATTTTTTTACAGAGAAGAAGAGAGAGGGATAGAGAGTTAGAAACATCGATGAGAGAGAATCATCAACCAGCTGCCTCTTGCACACCCCCTACTAGGGATGTGCCCGCAACCAAGGTACATTCCCTTGACCGGAATTGAACCTGGGACCTTTCAGTCCACAGGCCGATGCTCTATCCACTGAGCCAAACTGGTTTCGGCTGAAACTGGTTCTTGATACTCAGGGACAGTGGACATAATTCTTGGTTGTTTTTGCTCTTCCTCCTGTTACTTCTTCTCTACTACTTTAGGAAGCACACAAATGGAAGGAAAACTTGCTTATTGTTAGTCTTTTGCTGTCAGCTAACTTATTTTAGGAGTTCCCACTGGAAAAAGACTAGAGGGGGAGTAGTTTGAGGCTTGTAAATTACCTTCTTGCTTGCACATTCCCTGTAATCTGATAGCCTAGATAGTGTCTAACCTTTTTCCTTAGTTGGGCTCTAGCTATGTTTGTTGAACTATTAGTATACGTCATTTTCACCCATGACTCACCCTTGGTCAAATTTTGTGATTGAGGAATATGGACAGCATTAGACATTATTGCATCCCATTAAATGAATGAATACATGTAAGGTACTAGAATATTGTTTAGCTCAGAGCAAACAATAATTGTGAGTTATTGTTGATATTATAAGATGTTTCTTGGAAAATAATACTCAATATCCAAGGCATCAATTATTTTTGTTATACTGAGAGTTTTCATTATAGCAGCTGGGACTGAGTTTGAAAGCACAAGTTTCTCAAGGGCAGGAACCAAGTGATAAAATAAGGCAGTGGCTTAGTTATAAACTCTTTCAGTGGGGACTTCTGCCTATAGTCATGATGGACCAGCTTATATCAGACCAATCCTCCATATGAGAACAACTAGAAAAACATAGATTTTTTTTTAAAGTGAGAAACATTTATTTGAAACCATCTGAGAGCTCCTAAGATGGGGTCTAAGGCCCTGGAAGAAAAGAAAACACAGGAAGGCGATGGCTTAACACCTGTGGCTACTTCCCATCATGCGCTTGCTGATTCTGAATGCGTACAGAGATGCTGAGCAGGACCAGTTGGGAGTTTCCCAGGCCTGAGGAGACAAAATTGGGATTCAGTGCTTTCCAAAAGGAGGAGTCCTCATAAACATTCCAATCCTTCGCTGGGGATGTTGGAGGACTATACACCGGAAGCAACGCTGGTCTGAAAATAGATCAGCACTCACAGAGACTGAAATTTATATCTGAACTAGTTTAATCTCAGGTTAGATTAAGGAAATATTTTTCTAGCTAATTGTTTGCCAGAAATAACATCTTCTTTTGAGGACGATAACAATATCCAGAGCCTCGAATTATCACTACCGTTTTTCTGGCAGAAAAAAAAATACACCACAATGTCTGTCATGAAAATAAGATACAAATCACTGAAAACCAAGGGGGGGGGGAATGTGACAATTTAAACAAGTATGTTGACTCTATTTTTATAAATATCAAATGAAAATTCTAGGACTAAAATTAAGAACTTGATGGAAGGGTTTAAAAGCAGGTTAGACACAACAGAAGAGATGACTCACAAACATGAATATAGGCCTGAAGAAAATATCCAGACTATACTACAGCAGATAAAAAGTTTAGGAAATACAGAAAAGAGCCTGAGAGATAAATGAGACCTAATGCAACCATTTGAGGATAGCATAAACAATAGTTGAAGAGAAAATAGTCTAGTTATTTACAAACCAACAAATTACATAAAGCCATAGATTCAAACTGTGAAACAAACCCTAAGCAAGTGAATACAAAGAAAGCCATAACCAAGTACAACATAATAAAATAGCTGAAAATTGCCAAGTTAAAAAAAAATGTAAAAAAATACAAATCTCAAACAATAAAAAACATGTTGCTCAGAGACACAACAATAAATAGCCAATTTTTCAACAAAAACAATGGAAGCCAAGTAATAATAAAATGATATTTTTAGAAGGCTAAAAGAAAACAACTGCTAACCTAAAATTCTATACCCAGAAAAAGTATCATTCAAAAATAAAAGTGAAATAAAGATATTTCTAACCAAATAAAACTGAGATGATTTATAGCTAGCCAAGACACTGGAGGACACTAAACAGAAAATTTCAGGTAGAAGATAAAGAATCCCAGATAGAAGCAAGCAGATGCAGAAAAGAATGAAGAACATTGAAAGCATAAACATATGAAAAAATTTAAATTAATATTGACTGTATAAATTAATATCTTGAGAGAGTTAGAATATATGTAAAATTAAAAATGCAACAATACAAAAAAATATAAGTAGGAAAAAGGAATAAAGGTACCCTAATGCCCTTAACATGTCTCAGGAGCCAAAACCGGTTTGGCTCAGTGGTAGAGCGTCGGTCTGCGGACTGAAAGGTCCTGGGTTCGATTCCGGTCAAGGGCATGTACATTGGTTGCAGGTGCATCCCCGATAGGGGGTGTGCAAGAGGTGGCTGGTCGATGTTTTTCTCTCATCGATGTTTCTAGCTATCTCTCTCCCTTCCTCTCTATGAAATATCAATAAAATATATTATATAAAAAAAAACCTGTCTCAGGAACTGAAAAAAGTACCAATTTAGCATGACTAGTATTACACAGCAGTTGAGTATCGACCCAGGAGCAAAGAGGCCCCTGGTTTGATTACTGGTCAGGGCACATGCCTGTCTGTGGGCTTGATCCCCTGTAAGGAGGCGTGCAGGAGGCAGCCACTTGATTATGTTTTTCTCTCATGGATGTTTCTCTCTATCCCTCTCCCTTCTCCTCTCTCTAAAAAACAAAACAAAACAAAAACAATAAAATCACACACAAAATAAAAATATATTTTAAAAAAGAAAAAGTTTATTAATTTATATTGGACTTTAATAAGTCAAGGATGCGTGTTGTAATATTTAGGTCTAGGGTAACCAATAAAAGGATAATCAAAAAATAAATAACTAGTTAATAAAAGAGGGAAATAGAATAATCATAATAAAAAAAAATGCTTGCCCTAGCCAGCTTGGCTCAGTGGATAGAGTGTTGGCCTGTGGACTGAAGGGTCCTAGGTTTGATTCCGGTCAAGGGCAGGTTCTTTGTTTGCAATCTCCTCCCTGGCCTGGGTCCCTGGTCCGGACTTGTACAGGAGGCAACCAATTGATGTGTTTCTCTCACATCGATATTTCTCTCTGACTTTCCTTCTCTCTTCCACTCTCTCTAAAAATCAGTGGGAAAATATCCTCAGGTGAGGATTAAAAAAAAAAAAAAAAAAGCTTGATTAATCCAACACATGGTAAGAAAGAAATGGAAAGAAAACAGAACAATTGTAATATCTAGAAAACAAATAAAATGGTAGATTTAAACACAAATATGTTTGAATATTAAATGTAAGCAGATTAAGGTTTCTAATTAAAAGACAAAAATTATCAGATGGATTAAAAATAAACACCACCACTACATCCAAATATACAGAAAGAATGAGAGTAAAAAGAAATATATTTCTAACTACTTAAAAGAACATTGGTTTGTCTACACTAATATTAGAGAGAGTAATGTTTAAGGCAAGTAGATTTGTAAGAAATAACGCAGCACATTTCATAAGGTTAAAAATGTCAATCCATTTGAAAGATATAATAATTCTAAATTGCACCTAATAATACATAATCAAATTTGATAAAGTAAAAATTGACAGGCCAGAAATAAAAAGAAAAGGCAGGGGGAGAAAAGCACAGGCATGTGATTTGAAGAACACAATTAGCACACAATCGAAGAATACATCTTTAAAATTTTGAATACACATGGTACACTTAATCAAGTTGACCTTATGATGGCCCATGAAACAAATCTGAACAAATTTCAGAGGATATAAATTTTTTTTTCCCAAAAAGAGAGCGCTCAGGGACAAGGACAACAGTGTGGTGATTGGGTGAGGGGGAAGTGGAAGAGGGCATAGGAGAGATAAATGGTGATGGAAAAAATAAATTTTAAAAGTATATAATCATTTTTTTCCTTCCCTTCCTCCCCTCCCCACACAACATATCTTTGTCAGGTTTTGGTATTAAGGCTAAATTACCTTTAGAAAATAAGTGGTAAATGTTCTTTCCTTTTCTATCATCTGGGAGAATTCATGGTTCTATAACCACAGTAAAATTAAGCTAGAAATCACTAACAAGGGATATTTTCAAAAATCCTCACCTTTAAAAAAATTGTGATATACTTTTACATAGTTTTTGGATTAAATAAAAAATGATAAGATATTTTGAATGATCATAAAAATATAACATAACAAAACATGTAGAATTCAGTAAAAGCTGTGCTTGGGGACAGCCAGCAATTTATAGCTCCAAATGCACATGTTAAAGAGAAGAAAGCCTGAAAACCCATTATGTAAGCATCTATTTCAAGAAATTAGGGGGGGGGGGGATCAGCATATGAAACCCAAGAAAGTGGATCTTAATAAAGATAAGAGCAGAAAATCAATAAAATAGTAAACAAATATATGATGAGAAAATCAACAAAGCCAGAAGTTGGTTCTGCAAAAGGATTGATAATATTGTTAAACCTCTTGCATATAAATTCAAGAAAAAAGTGAGAAAACAAAGTATCACAAACAGGAATGGAAAAGAGCACCTCACCACAGATCATACAGATATTTTATTTTTTATTTTATTTTTAAATATATTTTATTGGCCGAAACCGGTTTGGCTCAGCGGTAGAGTGTGGGTCTGCGGACTGAAAGGTCCTGGGTTCGATTCCGGTCAAGGGCATGTACATTGGTTGCAGGCACATCTCTCTCTTCCTCTCTGTAAAGAGAGAGGGATATAAAGTTAGAAAGAGAGAGAGATAGAGAGCTAGAAACATCGATGAGAGAGAAACATTGCCCAGCTGCCTCTTGCACACCCCCTACCGGGGATGTGCCTGCAACCAATGTACATGCCCTTGACCGGAATCGAACCCCGGACCTTTCAGTCCGCAGACCGACGCTCTACCGCTGAGCCAAACCTGTTTCGGCCATACAGATATTTTAAAGAGAATAAAATACGAGGGGAGGGAGGAGCCAATATGAGGATATTATAAATAACTTTCTGCCAGTAAATTTGAAAATATGAAATGGTAAATTCTCTGAAAAGACACTGTACTGAAGTGGAGACAAAGACAAATAGTCCAATGACTGTTGAATCTATAATTAAAAGCCTTCCCTCAAGAAAAACTCCAGACCCAGATGGCTTCATCAATAAATTCTTCAAATATTTAGGGAAGACATAGCAATACCCATACACAAACATCAACTCAGAGAATGAACAGGAAACAGTGATAAAACAGTGCCCTAGTCACCAAGATTTCTTCTGTTTCTTCAGGTATTCCCACCACGGGGCCTTTGCTTACGCCCTTCCCAGTGCTACAATGTTCTCACCCTGACCCCATGCTGCCCCCTTGGTCTAATTAACCTTTGCTCATTCTTTAGATCTCAACCTAAATACCACTTCCTTCGGGAAGCCATCCCGAGACACACCCTAGACTTAATTGGGACCCTGACACACACGCCCAGCACCACCCACCAGCACGGTCCTCTCCCGCGTGCCTCTTCCCAACTTGCAATTACACCTTTGTTTTTATATCCTTTAAATGAATGTCTTGTCTCACCTCCTAGACTGCAAGCTTTATGAGGCTAGGACCTCGCTGTTTTACTCCATATGGTCCAGCAGAAAGGTTCACAATTATTATTATTTTTTTTGTAGTAGAAAGAAAGATCTCTCTCTCTCTCTCTCTCTCTCTCTCTCTCTCTCTTTTTTAACACATCTCACTTGTATTTCTGCTGTCTCTCCTTACTGACCTCCAGCTTCTTCAGAAAACAAAAACCCAACGGTTAACCCCCTCTTTTCTCCCCAGTGACTTCTCCAAAGAGCCTCTTTCCTACCAGCTCTGTTTCCAAACTCACTTCCGGCTGCTGCACCAGCTGCTGCGTGCGGCCCAATGGGGGTGGGCTCTTGGCAGAGGGGGCGGCGGGCATGGTGACCCCTGGAGCTGTGCAGGGCTAGGAGCTGACTCCTCTGCCTTGTCTTGAACCAAAAGGCTCCTTATTGTGGTCTGATTCCAGTAGCCTACACAGAGCCTGTGTGGGGGCTTATACTTGTCACCACCTCAGGTACCCTCCCCTCCTGAAATCCAACCCACAGCTCATGTGCAAGAGAAACAGGCTCCAGCTTCTGCTCGGATCCTTCGGCAAGACGAGGCTGCTCCCCTTTGCCTGCACGCCCAGGTTCCACAGATGCTCAGGCCAGCCCCTGTCTTTCCCAACCCCAGGCCTTCCCATAGCCTGTTCTCTCGGCGCATGAAGGCGGCCCCGCCCAACGCCCAACCTCCTCACCTCCCCGGTTTAACCCCCACTCCTCCTGCAGGCCTCAATTTACATGCCACTTCTTCAGGGAAAGCTCTCTGGACACGTCAGTTCCATGTAGTTCGCCCTGCTCTTCCCTCTCGTAGCATTCTACGCTTCTCCTTCAAGACACCCATCACGGTGACCCTGCCCTTCATCCTCGGGGGGTCCCTGGTCACCATGGCGTGGCCGCTGTGATGGCCGGGTCACAGTTACCCCTGGGCATGGGAGGGACCTAGGTCTGCCCCAGTTCCACACGCCCTCCCTGGGGCCTCAGTGGCAGAGGCAGCGCCTCCTGCCAGCGACCAGGGCTCATTGGCCAGGATCGCAGCTCTTTTCTTTGTCAGAGGGGAGCCCCCGAGTGGCCGAGTGGTTGTCCCGGTTTTGGGGTTAGTGGGTGCTTCCTGTGTCTCTGGTAGAGGTGTGTCTCCCTTCTGGGAATGGGGCCCTCCAGACCCACGGAACCTAAAGTTATGGCAAAGGAAGCACGTCTTCCCCCAAGTACGTCCCTGGGGGTCATGGGGTGCCTGTCCTCCTTCCCTTGTCTGAATTTCAAGGGATGACTCAGGGGCACATGCAGGGTGCCCTGCTGGGTCAGCCTAAAGCCGCCCGCCCGCTGTGAGGCTTTGCTGAGACCTCACCCTTACTTGGCCTTCTCTTCTTGCCCCTTCTCCTCCTCCCACCCCCTCACCAGTTCCCTCTGGGAGCACTTCCTTGAGGAATTACTTGCTCCCAAGCTTTCTCAGGGAGCCAACCTCGCACAGACCTGGAAGTCATGATAAGGGAGTGGGCAAAGCATTCCAGTTCTGTATGTATGGGGGGACACTGAAGCCAGGGCTGGCGGAAGGAAGTCTGAGCCACTGCAGAGAACCTTGCCCTGCAAGCTGTGGGTGCTGCGACTCTGGCCACACCAAAAGCGGAGAAAATGGGTCTCGGCCTCACTGGGTGTCTGAAGGGAATAATGCTTTAGCTTTCAGCAATATAGGAAAGGCATTCTTATAAAGTGCAGTGAATTCTAAAAATGATGACTTTATTTGCAAACACTGCGCAATATGATAATTTAATAACAGTAGCTAATGCGTGGCTTTTGTTGGGGCCATGCACTATGCCAAACATTCTACAAGACTCTCTCTTTTCATCCTTACATCCCCTTCATGCAGAAGGTGTGATGATTAGTTCTATTGTACAGATGTGGAGATTGAAGGATGGCAGGTGGCTCACCTGTGTGGACCCTGGGGCGGGGCTGAAACCCAGGCCTGTGCTCCGAACTGCCCCACTGCCCAACCCACATCCTCAGGGGGCATTTGCCTTTCCAGGTTTTAAGTGTGCACACCCAGAGCCCAGGGTTTATTTGACTTGATGAGAAAGTGCCTCTTGGCTGGGCTCCCCAGAGAAGCTGAGAGCAATCCCAGAAGCCCCTTTGATCCTGCTCCAGAGCAGGAATGTGGCTGATGTTCATTTCATTTGATATTACTCATGCTTTCATTTGGCCTTTTCCTGAGGAAATCTCACGATACTGGGTTCTTGGGTCAGCAGTGAGCCCTGCGTGCTGAGTGCTGCAGCCCCGTTAACAGCGCCCCCTGTCCGTTTGGATGGCCCCAAACCTTTTCCCTGGGCCAAAGCCACCTTTGCGACACGTAGAGCTGTTTTTCTTTAAGGAAGATTACATTTTGGCTCCTGAGAAATAACTTGTCGGGACCATTGACCACTAACTTGGTTTTGTGTTTGAGATTGGCTTGGTGATTGGTGGGTCTGGATTCCTATTTACCCTGGTGCACTCTCACAGACCAGACGTATGGTGTGAACATCCTTGCTGGACTGAGAGCCTCGGAGGGTATGTCTGTGTTCTGTCCAGTAGGCTTTCTATAAATGGTTGTCGAATGAACAAATGGCTAAAGAGAGCCTGCACAGTTTACAGATAAGAAGAGCCCAGACTCTGAAACCACACGCCTGGATCTAAATCCCAGCCAGCTGCGTGACCGTGGGCGGGGATCTTAGGGTCTTAGTAGCTTGTTTTTCCCATCTGTACAATGGGTACGTCATTACCATACGTCCTCTCAAGATTGGTGGGAAGATTAAATGAGTTGGCATGTGTCAAGTTCTCAGAACAGTGACAAGCACAGAGTAGGTGTTTCCGCACTGACTTTCTCACAGAGAGAGTGGCATTGGGGCTGCCACCAACTCTCTCCCCATACCACACCAGAGGAAACGCATTTTGCTGAGGAAACGCATTTTGCTGAGTCTGTACCATTTTGAAACCCCCTTATTCTCATTCCCCACCCAAGTGCGTTTGTGCCTGGGGGGGGGTGAGGCTGGTACAATGCAAGATCTTACTGTTTGCCCCCCCAAAAGTTGCTGGGATCCTTACAATCTCCCCTGTGAGGAGAGAGGAGAGAGACACGTTTCTTCCCTGAAATAAAGCTAGCAATTTATTACATCCTGCCAAAACCTCCCTCTCGTCCAAGGCATCACTTCTCAAACTTTTTAAACTCTCTCTCGGTCGGCGCAGTCAGAATGACAAAGACCAGAGTCATTCTCCAGGGAGAGGAGTGACAGGAATGGGCCGGTGGCTGGCAGCCAGGCGTCTAATGCTTTAGCGAGGCGGGAGGGACAGAGGGGCTCTCGGGGACAGGCTGCAGGCCGCCAGGCGCAGGAACCAGCAGTCGGCAAAGGGCTGCCATTCTGGACCACGTTAGCTCAGAGGGACTGCTTTTCACAGGCCCAGAAAGCCATCCATGCTCCCTTTTGCACATTCAACCCGTACGTATGGAGCGCTCCCTGTGTGAGGAATGCCTGGGACGCAGAGATGACCAAGGTGCCCCTGCCTGCCTGGCGCTAGCATTCTGTGACCACTAAGATCTAGCAACACCCACTGAAATCCCTGCACCCCCGGGGAGGTTCAGCTGAACCACAGCAGCTGGGGGGTGGGGGGGTGGGGGGGTGGGAGCTGTTCCAGAGGCTGATCAGAAACATGCCTGAGGGCTTCGGGCCAGTCAGAAAGGATCGCTCGGCCTCTTTGGCCACAGGGAGCATGCGACCGGAACCCTGGTTGCCATGTGCGAGTGTCCGTCCTGGCCCGGGAGGCCCAGAGCCCCAGCGGTGTGCGCAGGGCTTCCAGCTCAGGAGCTGAGGCTCTTTCTTCACCTTCACCCGCCAGCAGGGCCGCGGTGAGACACAGAGAGTAACGGGTGTTGGCAGGGAGGTGGGGGACCTGGAACCCTACGCACCGCTGGCCGGAATGTAAAATGGTGCAGCTTCTTCGGAACACACTGTGAAGGCTCCTCAAAGTTTAAAAACAGGACTAACTTAGGATCCAGCATTCCCCACGTCTGGGTGTATATCCAAAGAATTTAAAGCAGGGTCTCAGAGAGAGATTTGCACACCCATCTCCACAGCAGCACTATTCACAACAGCCAAGAGGTGGAAGTCACCCACGTGTGCATGGAGGGAGGGAGGGATAAACCAGTGGTCGGCAAACTAGTCAACAAAGCCAAATCTGAACAGTACAACGATTGAAATTTCTTTGGAGAGCCAAATTTTTTAAACTTAAACTTCTTCTGACGCCACTTCTTCAAAAATAGGCTCGCCCAGGCCGTGATATTTTGTGAAGAGCCACACTAAAGGGGCCAAAGAGCCGCATGTGGCTCGTGAGCCGCAGTTTGCCGACCACGGGGATAAGCCAAAGGCAGTACGTGTACAACGGGATATTAGCCTTAAGAAGAGAGGAAATCCTGTCAGAGGCTTCAACATGGGTGATGCTTGAGGAATGGTGATGCTAAGTGAGAAAAAGAGAAATACTGTGTGATTGCACTCACATGAGGCGTCGAAAAAGGCAAACTCATGGAGACGGAAATAAGAGAGATCGTTTCTAGGTGGTTTCTGGGGGACGGGGGAGGAGAAAAGGGGAGCTGCAGTTTAATGGGTGTCATTGTAGATTTGCACGTTGAAAATTCCGGAGAGCTGTTTCACAACAATGCTAGTGTACTATTGAACTGTACACTTAGAGTGGTTAAAGGGGAAAATTTCATGCTACTTTTAATTTTTTGCCACAATTTAAGAGAGAGAGAGAGAGAGAGAGAGAGAGAGAGAGAGAGAGAGAGAGAGAGTTACGGCTTCAGTGCCAAGGGCTATGTCTGCTGCCTGGACATGAGGAGATATATGTGTGTGGGGTGGTGGGGTGGGGAGGGGGGGGGTGGAGTGGGGAGAGCAATGGGCACATGGGAGGTCCTGGAAGTCAAAATTAACCCAGTCACTAGAGAGTCAGGGTTATTTTGACTTAATGAGACCCACATTAATAAATCGGGGCCTGGTGCCTGGTGGTTTGTTCCCTACCAGGTGTCTCAGCCCCCAACTTTCTATCCCAAGTGCGGAAATGGAACATAGTGCAGAGCAAGCTCTCAGGAGTTCAGCTCCCATCTTTGCCACTTAGCTATGTGGCCGTGGGCAAGGACCTGAGCTCACTGGTGCCTCAGTTTCCTCATCTGTTAGATGGGGTCAAATAAGACTAAATGATTCATTGTCTGGGAGCCCTTAGCACTTTGCCCGATATGCTATGTCAGTGTTTAGGAAGCCCGGGGGTTCCTGTCAGGGATGAAGTGGGCATGGGAGAATTCATGTTGCGATGGAATGACTGGGCATCTGGGTGGGAAAGGCGCTGAGTGAAAAGAAAACGTGGTTACTGAGAGGTTTGGAGTGCGCGGGGGTCGCACACCTGTGACACGAGGCCATAATGGATCAGAAAAGACTTTTATTCCGGGCACCTGGGTGCAGGTGGGCGGAGTCTGGCAAAAAGGAGTCAGCGGAGACCGAAGGGGGAGGCAGACTTTTATTACCGCTTGCTGCCTGCAAACCCTTCTGCTGACGCAGGGTCCAGTCCATCCTTGGCTCCTCGTGGCGCCAGATGTCCAGTGGATGCTATCTGGGCTGTGCCGTGCTCAAGGTTACAAGCTTTCTGTAAGATATCTGCTAAGCACAGTAAGCTTTCTCTGCTCCGTTTTATTTTCTTCAACCCTCTCAGTTCCTTAGGGCCAGCCTAAGCTGATAGCCTGAGCTGACCCTTCCCAGGTCAGAAGGCAGAGTGGTGCGTGCATCCAACGCCGTTCTGCTCCGGCTGGCCAGGCCAACCTAATAGCAGGTTGGAATTACAGTAGGCTGGAAGAATGGCGGGTGGTGCTTCCCCAGGCGTGCCTCCTGAGGCATCATTCATTCTCCTCCTCCGCACACCCCCAGCTGGGGGGTGGGGAGGAGGCAGCCAGGTGTGTGGGAGGCGAGAGGCCGCACGTGCAGGATGGATGGTGTGTGAAATGCAGGTGGGACCTGGGGACACATGCCAATTTGGGGGCCCGGAGCCTCCCATCCAGGCTCCAGTCTCGCTGAAGAATCACCCAGACTAACTCCTGAGGGTGCATTTTAAAACCGGTTTTTCCAGCTATTAACCCTGCAACTCCTGACCAAACTACACAGCCAGGTGGGGCTAATTGGGTGGGCGGGAGATTGGGACTCGAGGAATTCAGTGCCAGCCTCCCCTGCAGGTCACTCAGGGGTTGGGGCCCTGGCAGCCATCGGCTCAGAGTCCTGCAATAAGCAGGCACCGCGTCCCTGTCTGGGAGGCAGCTGCTCCTGGGAGCCCACATCTGATGGGGGTCGTCCCCCCTGTGCTCGGGGAACGTGGGAAGCCTGCGCGTGGAATCGTAACATCTAAAAAGGAAGGAGTCAGGAGAGGGACCATTTATCGCAGCCTTTCCCGTCTACGGAGCCCGGCACTTTACAGTCATTATCTCCATCCTCACAGCCACCCTGTGAAGCGGGTGCAATTATTACTCCCATTCTACAGAGGAGAACACTGAGGCCTGGAGGTGGTAACGCGCTTGTGTGAGGCCTCCCGCCTTTAAATGATGGAGCTGGTATTTAAAGCCAGACCTTACTCATCGCCACTTCCCCTTCCTGCTTCACGCTAAAGGGAGCGTGACCCACCTGAGCTGGTGCATCTGCACCGCCTGTCCTGCTTACAGGCAGTTTGCTAGTGTGAGATGTCGACGCGCAGAGCAACGTCCCGACGATGTGGAACAGTCCAAACCTGAAAACTCCTCACCTAAAACAGGCTCACGTCACTCCTTTTTTAAAAAAAAAAAAAATCTTCAGTGACTTCTCTGCTTACCAGATCAAGTTCAAACTCTTAGCCTGCCGTACAAAGCACTAAAGAGAGTATGACAAAATGCCAAACTCCTGCTGCCCTTCTCTTTCAAGAACGATCTTCAGGCTGGAAAGGGAAAAGTAGCCCCTCGGAGTCAGAATTGGAGGCCAAGGTCAGTGAGGAGATGGCCGAGGAGCATGCTGGGGGTGGGGGCAGTCCGGGCCCGCTCCGGGACGGGGCCAGGGGGAGCACGGGAGCTCGGCTTGCTCTGTGATTGTTCATCTGTCACAGACCATAGCTAACGTGGGGGAGCCCCAGAGAACGGGCTGGGTTTCCAAAAGGGAGAAGAACACTTTGGACTCCGCAGTTTCCACGCCTTCAGGTGTGAGGGGAGCCACGGTAAACCGGAGTGCATGCCATTAAGCAAGCAATTTGCACCCCTTAGAAACAGAAGCTCAAACCACTAAGGAGCTGCAGGGGTCTGCTCAAAACAGGTGATGGCAGTGCCCCCTCTTCTCATGGGGTTGCTGGGCTGGTGGATTAGGTAGATGGTGATGTGGTACACCCAGATTTCAGCCAGACAGCTGATAATGTCTCTCACGACTCTCTTGTGGACAAAACTGGAAAACTGTGAGCTAGACATGCTTTTATGTAGAACGCGTAACTGGTTGAAGCCTAACCTGAGAGACACTGACGGAGGGAGGGGAAGAGTCTGCAGTGGTGGGCAACAAGGCTCTATACCAGCCGTGGGCAAACTACGGCCCGCGGGCTGAATCCAGCCCGTTTGGCTGTTCTATCCGGCCCGAGGAGCCGAAAGAGCGGAGGGTTCTCTTGCTCTCCCCTCCGCTCCTTCACCAGCAGCCCAAGATGAGAGTGCCAGCATGGTCAGGTTGCTTTTGTTCCGGCCCTCCGGTCCAGTTTAAGAACCCATGGTGGCCCTCGAGTCAAAAAGTTTGCCCACCCCTGCTCTATACTGAGCTGTTATTTTGGACATATTTTATCAACAACATAAAAGGCAGTTGATGCCACCCAGGAGGGATAAGGACCACACAGACTGAAATAATTGGCACGATGGAATAGAATGAAACTCAATTGGAATAAATGAAAAGTTTTGGACTTCAGCTTGCTAAATCAGTGACACAAGATCACTTAGCCTCCTTGTCTGCTTGCTCACCTGTGGGATGGGGATAATAGCATTACCACCCACCTAATCGGGGGATTAGATGTGACAATACATGAAGCGTGCTTAGGACAGAGGTCGCCATATCCTGTAAACGTTCGTGGAGAAGCATCGGAGGGCCTGCTGTCCCTCAGAGCCTGAAGGAGCTCTCTCGAGCCGGGATTTCCAGCTGGTGCTCAGCCAGAATTTAAAACCACGCCCTCCCTGACCATTTAGTCAGGGTCCCTGACCGCTTTCCCTTCGACTGTCAAATGAAATAACAGCAGCCAACACACAACGGCTGTCCAGTGCGAGTGAGATAAAAAGCACAGTAGGTCCTCGGCTTAGGTGGGAGATGCGTTCCCACAGGCGACGTAACGCAATTTTCGCTGTTAAGTCAGAACCCCCTGCATGAGCACCTACGTCACTCACAGGGAGCACACACCCAGCATTTATGAAGTGACACAGCAGAAAAGATTTAAAATAAAGGTAACAATTCCTGACCTTCACTTGTGGTTAATACATAATAAAAAGCATGAAGCACATGTGTACATACGTCGAAATGACAGAACTTTTTTAAAAAAATAAATAAATGGGAGATGGCGCTGTAACCACGAAACAATATGCATCGAGTCCGATGTAACCTGAGGATTGCCTGTATACCATTTTTTGTTTTTTGTTTTGTCGGAGTGGGGGAAAAAATTTGTCAGAGTCCCCCCGGAATTTTAATCATTAGTTTCTGTGTGCCATGAGATGAAAAAGGTGGCAAATCTCTGCTCTGGAGGACGCAGCCACCAGATTCAGCTTCCCTGTGCGGGTACAGAGCCCTGGCCCGTGAACATTGGTGGCTCTAGAGCAGTGGTTCTCAACTTTTCTGATGCCGCGACCCTTTAATACAGTTCCTCATGTGGTGGTGACCCCCAACCATAAAATTATTTATTTATTTTTTAAAATATATTTTATTGATTTTTTACAGAGAGGAAATGAGATGGATAAGAGAACTAGAAACATTGATGAGAGAGAATCATCGATCAGCAGCCTCTTGCACATCCCCCACTGGGGATGTGCCCGGAACCAAGGTACATGCCATGCCTTTGACCGGAATCGAACCTGGGACCTTTCAGTCCGCAGGCTGACGCTCTATCCACTGAGCCAAACCGGTTTGGCCATAAAATTATTTTTGTTGGTAGTTCACAACTGTAATTTTGCTACTGTTAATGAGTCGTAATGTAAATATCTGTGTTTTCTGATGGTCTTGGGCTCTACAGCAGCGGTTCTCAACCTGTGGGTCCAAGCGGTTCCCAGCCTGTGCTCCATCCTCTCAGAGTACAGCCTCTGACCACAGAACCGGCCAGCTCTGGCCCAGGCCCACCTCTAAGAGTGCGGGGCTGTGGTGAGAGTGCACATGGCAGCCTCCGGGTCATGAAGGCCAAAAATCAAGCTAACAGCCACTCACCAAAATAGGTTCCATCCTCATAACTCAAACAGATACACCTTCATAGCAATGGAAAGCCAGGTTCCATTTCAGACGACCTCGAAGTTCTGTGTCGAATGCCGTGGCACGTGGAGAGCTGGCCCTGACCCCCCAGCACCTGGCGTGCAGCCCGTCCCCTTCTTTTCACACCCAGATGCGTCCCTCATCACGAGGGGCTGTCACATGCAGGAGTGTGGACACACCAGTTGTGTGGTGTGTGAGCTGTGGTTACAACCACAACCTCCCTTCTCTTCCCACTCCCCTGCAGAGAGTCACCCCCGAGGTCTAAGATGCTGGTGCCGAAGGCGTGGTCCACCCTGGGAGGACAGACCGGGGGAAAAGACCAGTTGGCCCTGCAGACAGGTCCCAGGCTGTTTGGGCTGGGGATTCAGATGTCCTGAACACCCTGAGGTTGGGTGTGATGGGGCGAGCCACAGGGGTGGCCAGTCCCCCTGGTCATTTGAAATCCTGGTCTTTCCGAGGTGAGGCTCAGAGCAGCACCCCCAGCCCAGGTCCTGTCTGTGAGCCCTGGAAGCCTGTGTGTGCTCACTCCGGCTGCTGCCCGGCTCACCCTGCCCCACGCAACAGGTTAGCGTGGGGGCCGGGTACTTGCCACCAGGGAACCTAGCATTGCTTATAAGGAGAAAGGGCAATCTGCTAACCTCAGGGTGCGTTTAGAGAGACAGAGTGTGGTGAGGCTTTAAGGAGAGAGGAGAGCAGGGGCAATGCTGAAGGCCTGGGGCCGGGAGGACACTGCCCTGAGCCTAGAGGAAGCTACGTGTGGAGAGGGCAGGGCTTCAAGACATCTGGTCTCCAGTGCTGGCCTGGGCCTGCCGGCCCTCAGGCCTGTTCCTCAGCCTCCTCTCGGCCCTGCGTGGCAGGGAGCGGGCCCTGCAGGCTGTACTTTCTAGGGTGCTGGGTCACCGGGCTGCTGGCCAGCTGTCACCTAGGAGAGCCTGTGGCAAGAGGTAGGAGAGTGGGTGGGGGTGGGAGGAAGCACGGAATTTCTGCCCCTCCTTCTCTCCTCGGGTGCCACCTCTGGTAGCAGCTGTGTTTGTCTCAGGAGCCTGGCTCCCCGGGCTGTGACCCAGTTTTCTTCCCGGGACTTTGGTGCCTGGCCTTGGAGAGCCCGCCTCCTCCTGCCTCCCTTCGGCGTCAGGTGGTGGCGGCTTCCTGCTGTGGCTGACCTCCGAGTTGCCTCGCTGTCCTTTGGTTGACGTCCTAACCTTTCCCGTCACCGGGGTAATCAATTCCTTGCGTTAAATTCCTCCTGTTTTAGATCCTCAGAAGTTGCTGTTTTCCTAACGCTGAAACCAAAGAGCGTTGAGAGCATTGTATCATTCGATTTCACGTATCATCAGTGTTAGCAATCAAACCCCATCTAATAATGCACACGCACTCATTTCTATAGAGAGGAAACCGGGTTTCTATGAGGCTACATAATTCTCTAAGGTCCTCATGGTAGAACAAGTAGGAGTTGAGTCTGTTTCACTCCCAGGCCTATTCTCTTTCCGGGCCTTACTGCTTTCGGGAAAGTCTTCGTAGACAACATACTGGGAAGCATTTGAGGCAGGGTAGGAAGCTGTGGAGGAGAGTTCTGGGTGAGGATGGCTTCTGGTCTCCTAAAATCACGACAGCAGGTATCTCCTCGGGGCTAGGGAACCGTACATAAATATGATTTTTTTTTTTAAATTCTCACTTAAATATTTTTTTAAGAAGATCTGAATGAATCGGAAGCAATCTCACTGAGCCCACACTAGACTGCCATTCAGACCGCTGGGAATAGATTTAAATCGCTAGGCTTAGTGGAAAGCCAGGTGAGACACTATAATTTCTTGAGAAACAAGAAGCCAGGCTAAAAGGAAATGCCTGCTGTAATGACACAATGATCACATTTAATCCTGTTAATACAAATGCAAATAATCCTTCATTCTGTTTCTCCCCCTCCCCACCCCCCACCCGCCCCTCACCACCTCTCTACATGACTTCTCTTTTAAAAGCTTAAGCCAGTGGCTCCTAGCTGACACTTTGGTATCACAAGCTAGATCAGGGGATTTATTCCTAAGGCAAAGAACTCAGGTCTTTTCCCAATTCACGAGGGGAAGAGCCAGTAGGGAAGGAAAGGGTGGGAAATTAGGTCCATAATATAATTTCCTCAATTTTAAGAATTTTTGCTGTATAATTTTCCTTAGAAATCGCCTGACATGCTTATGTGGACCAGCACCTAGACTCTGAAGTGAGGTGCCGTCTGACTTACAAAGTTTATTTGTGAATAACTGAAGGTGTGCCAGAGCGTGGCAGGACTTCGGTCACTGTGCCCTGGAGACAAGTTCGCAAACCACTGCCTTCCACAGGGTTCCAAGACACCCAGCAGCCATTCACACTCTGTTCCGGAGGGGAGCCACGGTGAGGGGCGGTTACGGTGACCGTCTGCGTCCCAGACCAGTCCAGCCCAGCTCACCTGACCAGCCACAAGCACGATTGCACACCGGACCAGGAGTCCTCCCAGCCCCCTTCTTGGCTCAGAACGCATCGTGGTCTCAGGCAGAGGAACCTGTTCCAGGCAGGCTGACCTACATACATCTCAGAGGGCGTTGTTCTCCAGTGCCCTGGCAGCATCGAAAGGACTTAGGAAGTGCCTCAGTCCTGCGGGTATGGCCAGAGAGACTGTCACTGGTCAATGTCTTCTTTCTGCCCATCACTCCTTGAAGTAATCCCATGGTTGGCAAACTGTGGCTCACGAGCCACATGCAGCTCTTTGGCCCCTTGAGTGTGGCTCTTCCACAAAATACCATGGCTTGGGCGAGTTGATTTTGGAGAAGAGGTGTTGGAAGAAGTTTAAGTTTAAAAAATTTGGCTCTCAAAAGAAATTTCAACCGTTGTACTGTTGATACTTGGCTCTGTTGACTAATGAGTTTGCCGACCACTGAACTAACCCAAAGGCAGCTAAGACCTGGGAGTAACCTGTTTACAGTCTGAGGTTGGCCTTAGGGAGAGGCTGTGTGAGGTCCACGGCCTGGGAGTGGAAGGGGAAACACCAGCTCCAGTTCAGGGTGGGAAATCCCTGGATATTTCCCCTAGAGCCTGAGGCTCCCCCTCTCCCACCCCCAAGACGCTTCTTGTCAAAAAAGCACAACAAAGATATAGCGCATCTTGCCGTGTGCTTTGCCAAGGACAAAAAACAATTCCCCGGGAATCAATCGCTGGTGGCATTTGAAGATCCCATCCCAGCCCCTACCTCATTAAACCAGGCCACTGTGTTCAATGTTTGCTCTGCAGCCAGGGAAGGGTTAATGAGACCCACACCCACCCTGCCTACGATTGTCTTTCCTCAATTGCAATAAGTCACCAGTATTGGCAGGTTGCAGGCCAGCTTTTCAGAACAGCCAATATTTAACAGATGAGCACAGATGATTAAGTGAAATGATTTCTTGGAGTGGTCCCAAAGATGGCTCTAAAAGTTGTCCCGGCTAATTATCGCAAACTGGAGAGTAGACTCGTAATGCCACTTGCCAGTTTAAAGCTGGTTTCTGCCAAGACTAGGGCTTCTTAATCTAGGTTCTACGAGCCCAGAAGGTCCGTGATGAGGCCACAGCGGGACAGTGAGTGCCACCGGTTTACACACAGTTGTGTGCGTTGGTGTCTGTGGTCATCAGATTCCCAAGCGGATCCAGGACCCTACAGAGAACAAAACAGCTGCACGGGATCTTTGATATTATTTATGTTACATGTCCATGTCTGCAATCTCTGATGGATTTTCCTTTCTCATCTCTGCTTTTATTCCCTTGCCTACTTAGCCTTTGTGTATGGACCACTAGACCCAAGATGACTTACTGAACTGTTTTTGTAGCTATGGAAGAAACATGATTATTTGTTTGGGAAGCCAACACCTATTGCGTGTCCCCACCTTTTTCCCCTCCCTCCCAACATTAAAATGTTCAAAACTAAACCTGGAACAGTGTGGCAATGATCAGTGTCTTCAAAATAAATTACATTTAAAGTCCTATTTCCAAGGACAGAGCCTATTTTGTCTCTCAGTGGGATTATTACTAAATTACACTTCCGATGAGGTCTTTTCCTCCCCACACCCTGGAAACTACTTGCCAATTAATACAATCGAGTAACCACCGTATGAACAACTGTTAATTTTGAGTGTCTGGTTAACATTTCCCTCACTCTCTTCCACCCACAATTTCCTGAATGTCCGAGGCCTGGCCTTTTCCTCTTCTCCACTCTCATTCAGCTTAAAACCGGGCAGTGAAGATTATTCCTGGGAGCCTCTGAGCGAAGGACTTCTGCCCACTTCCTTCCTCAGTGTACTCGTCAGACCTAAGTAGTAAGGCCCACAAGGGCTGGACCAGAAGCCATCAGGTTCTGAAAGCTGTCCTGTTGGGGAGCCCAGAATTGCAGTTCTGGGTGACAATAGGTC
The DNA here is from genome assembly GCA_963924515.1 of Vespertilio murinus. Taxonomy (NCBI): domain Eukaryota; kingdom Metazoa; phylum Chordata; class Mammalia; order Chiroptera; family Vespertilionidae; genus Vespertilio; species Vespertilio murinus. The sequence continues at coordinate 166,480,685 of OZ004705.1, forward strand.
TTGACACTATCTGGCTTCTCCAGAAAACAAAGCCCTCTTGTTTAGGAAGTTCCGAGTTCTTAGCACCTACACATTCATTCCCTCTTCCCCCACAAGCCCCACCTGGGAGGGAGATTGGGAGGGGGTGAGTCAGTGGCACCTGCAGGGTGCTGTCTTCCTAGAACCGTGGTCAGCAAACTGCAGCTCGTGAGCCACATGCTGCTCTTTGGCCCCTTGAGTGTGGCTCTTCCACAACATACCACAGCCTGGGGGAGTCTGTTTTGAAGAAGTGGCGTTAGAAGAAGTTTAAGTTTAAAAAATTTGGCTCTCAAAAGAAATTTCAATCGTCGTACTGTTGATATCTGGCTCTGCTGACTAATGAGTTTGCCGACCACTGTCCTAGAGGAACTTGCAACTGTGCCTCTCTGTCCATTTTCGTCCCAATGACCATCTCACCTTGGGTGGATGGAGGCAACCAGGATGACCTTTTGCCCTAGTGCCACTGGCGGTGTGACCCTGGACAAGTCACTTAGTTTTCTTCCACTGACGTCAAATGGACTTATGACGTCTATATTACAGGAATATTGAGATAACTTAGATGAGATACATGAAGTGGTTAGCATTCTATGCTAGGTTTCTTCTCATTTTTAAAATGGGAATGATGATCCCTAAACAGCAACATGATACTACTCATTAATAGCCAACGGTGGGCTCCGTGGAAGGCTGTGAGGAGTGAACACAGCTGACTATTTTAAGATAACATTCACTTGGAGAGTGAAAGCGCTGAAGCATGCCCCTGAGACTTAAGTAACACTCCGTCAGCTTTCCTACAGCTTGTCCTCTTGGAATAAGAAAGACGGTGAACTGTGCGAGAGCTCTGAGGTCAATGTGTTTGGGGAATTCTGTAGCTTCTGGATTCCTCTGGAGATGCCCACCAGGGTGCTGGTGTTGGGTGGTGGGGCTCTGGGAAGTGATTAGGTCATAAAGGTGGAGCCCTCAAGATGGGGTGAGTGACCTTAAAAGGAGACCCTTGAAGCTCCCACATTCCTTCTGCCTGTGAGGACACAGGGAAAGACCCCTATCTGTGAATGAGGAAGTAAGTCCTCACCAGGCATCAAATCTGCTAGAGCCTCAATCTTGGATTTTGGCCTCCAGAACTGTGATAAATAAAATCGGTTGGTCATAAGTCACCCAACCTCTGGTATTTTGTTATAGCAGCCTGAATGGACAAAGACATTTAGCAAAGGAGGAAAACCATCTGACCTTTTCAATCAATGCAGAAAAGGCATTTGCTAAAATTCAGTGCCCATTCATGATATAAACTAGAAACAACTAGACATTTCTTCAAATTGATAAAAGGCATCTACAAAAAATTAACAGGCAACATCATACTTAATGGTGAAAGATCCCTGAGGTTAGGAAGAAGGCGAGGGTGCCTGCTTTCACTTCTATCCCATTTTGTACTGGAAGTTCTAGCCACTGTAATCAAGCAAGAAAAAGATAGAAAAGTCATAAAGATTAAGAAGGATCAAATAGCTCTGGCCAGCATTGCTCAGTGGTTAGAGTGCCATCCTGCACACCTAAAGGTCTCAGGTTTGATTCCCCAGTCAAGAGCATGTACCTTGGTTGCAGGTTTGATGGCTGATTCCTGTCGGGGCACATGTAGGCGACAACCAATATATATATATATATATATATATATATATATATATATATATATAATCTCACATCATATTTCTTTCTCTGTCCCTCTCTTTAGCCACTCCTCCCCCTGGCGCCTCCTCCTCCCCCCAGCCACCACCACATACCTTCTACTTTCTCTAAAAAATAAATGGAAAAAAATATCTTCAGGTGAGGATTAACAATAAAAAAGGAACAAATAAAAATGTTCTTAATTGTTTATATATAAAAAGCCAAATGAATCTATAAAGCTAATAGAATTAATAAGTGAATCTAGTAAGGTTGCAGGATATAAAATGATTATAAGAAAATAAACTGTATTCTTATATACTAGCAGAAAACTCCTTGAAAAAGAAAATTTTTAAAAGCAATTCCATTTACAATAGCACTATAAATTGTAAAATAACTAGAAATAAATCTAATAAAAGGAGTCCAAGTCTTTTATGAGGAGAACTACAAATCATTGCCGAGAGAAATTAAAGAAGATATAATTAAATGGGATGCCATACTGTGTTGGTTGATGGGAAGATTCATTATTCTTTACAAATTGATCTACGGATTCAACATGCTCTCAATCAAAATCTCAGGAAGGCTGTAGCTGATTTGGCTCAGTGAATAGAGCATCAAAGGGTCCAGGGTTCGATTCTTTTCAAGGTCAAGTACCTCACTTGCAGGCTCCTCCCTGGCCTGGGCCTTGGTTGAGGCTCATGCAGGAGGCAAACAATCAGTGTGTGTCTCTCTGTCTTTCCCTCACTCTTCTACTCTCCCTAAATGCCAGGGCTCACCAGCAGACCCTGAGTGACAGATGAATGACTACTCTGACACACGATTGCTGTGGAAGAGAGGGCTAAGGGACTGTCTGGCTAGAGGAACCAAACAGCCTCATTCGCCTGCCTCTTCAGGCTTTTATTGTAAGAGCAGTTTGGGATAAAGTTTACCTTTTAGATACGATCAGTAGGGTAAGTAACCTTGGTAAGATACATGTATCTGCAGTGTCCTTTAAGTAAGGACGTCTAAAGATTAAGCACAAAAATTCTAGTAAAAACATGAGGGTCCGCACATACAAACTTGTTTGAAAAGGTCAAGGAACAATTAGAGGTAGCAGCCTTCAGCCAACTCCCGTAGGTCAGAATTTCCTTCTTACAAACTTTCCAACCAAGTCTTCTGTGCTCCCCTACACCTAAAAATCAATGGGAAAATATCCCCCCCCCTCTCTCTCACACACACACACACACACACACACACACACACACACACCAGGAATATCTTCCATTAAGATTGATGAGCTTATTCTAAAATATATATGAAATGTGAAGGATAAACAAAGCTAACTTTAAAAAGAATAGAGTTGGAGAACTTACTCTACCTGATTTCAAGACTTATAAACCTACAGTAGTCAAAACAGCTTAGCATTAGCAAAAGCATTGGTATATAGATCAATGGAACAAAATAGAGTCTGGAAATATAGCAATAAGCAGATTTGCAATAAAGGTGCCAAATCAATTCAATGGGGCGTGGGGAGGGGAGTTTTCAACAAATGGTATAAATTTCAACAACTGAATACTGTATACTGGTGCTTAAAAAAAAAACACCATCATCAACCTTACTTCACACCACATTAAAAAATAAATTTAAAATAGACTGTAGACCTAAATGTAAAACCTAAAACTAGAACAGTACAAAGGAGAAAATCTTTGCAACCTTGAACCAGGAAAAAATGCACAATAAGCACATGAAAAGATGTTTAATATCATTAGTAATAGAGAAATGCAGATTTAAATCACAAGGAAATACCACTATATCCCTATCAGAATTGGAAAGACTGACTATTCCAAGTATTGGTGAGGTTGTGGGGTCAGATGGAATTATATACATTGTGGTAGAAATGTCAAATAGTACAACTATTTTGAAAAATCGTTTGGCAATCTCTTTAAAAGTTAAGTATCTATCTACCAAATTACCCAGCTATTCCTTTATTCTATTTCATTTACTCAAGAGCAATGAAAATTCATGTCCTCAGAGGGGCTTGTTTGAAAAATCACCAAATGAGAACCCAAATGTCCATCCACAGGTGAATGGATAAAAAAGGTGTGATCTATCCATATAATGGATGCTACTCAGCAACAAAAGAAACTACCCCTACATGCAACAATCCGGTGGATTTAAAAATCATTATAAGACCCTTCCCCCCGAGAATGCATGCAGTATGGTTCCATTTACCTAAGGTTTTAAACACGCGCACGGATCTATCATGACAGAGAGCAGACCAGTGGCTGCCTCGGGATGGGGAGGAGGAAGGCCTAGATTGCACAAGGGGTGTAGGACACTCTTGGGGGTTAGGAAATGCTCATTCTCTTAATGATGGTGATGGCTTTATGAGTGTAAACATTTGCTAAAATCATTGACTTGTGCACGTTAAATGTTTGTGGTTTATTGAATGCCAATTATACTTCTGTGAAGTTGAGAAAATGATACCTGTCCTGGACCCATTTGTTCAGAGCATGTTCCCAATTTCCCAAGGGTCAGATCACTGAGTAGCGAAATACCTGAGAGATTTGAGAATTTAAGGAAGAGGGACCACTGAAAGGTAGGAAGGGCCCTCCGGGTTAGACTCATTTTCTTTTTTTAAAGGTGTGTGGGGCCTGTGGTGGAGGACTGTAGCGGGCAGGCGTTTGATGTGCTCTCATGGCGCCTGGGGAAGGAGACCTGGCGGAATGCAGATGCAGGTGGATGGGGCCGGGAGGCTGAATGACCCGGATGGTGCTGACGAAAGGCCTGACGTCACCCAGAGGACGATGTCTGCTGGCAGCCACCTGCCCCCATCTTGTCCCCATTCTGTTTGGCATTTTCATTAGTGCCTGAGAATAGAACATAAATTACATGCTGGTTAAATACATGTTCGGCAAATATTGATTGAGTCCTACAATGTAACAGGCACTGTGCTGGCCCTGCAAAGGGCTAGGTCATGGAGGAGAGGGCTGGGCCACTGGAAGCTCAAACAGTAAAAAGAGGCAGTGAGACACACTCACAAATCCTATGAACTCATGGATTTCATGGACAGTTTGGAGGAATGAGTGTGGGGGGTGGAGGACATGGGGTCAGGAGCCTAGAGGGCTACATGAGTCCATCCCGGACGATTTAAGCTTTGACTCTGCGAGAGGGGCAGCAATGGCTGATTTAGAGAGTGCAGTGACAGTCAGATTGGTGGATTGGAGAGACTGCTCTGGGCACTGGAGGGGAAATAGTGAAGGCTGGTGACCCAGGAGAGAGAGGATAGGGCCTGAGGGGAGAAAGGGGTGGGCGCATTCACATAGCTCCTAGACACTGGCCTCAGCCCTATCACAGTAGCCTGTTGACACTAACCAATCTCCCAGGAGGGGGGCTTACATTTCTGTCCCCGTTCCCACCCCTCTAGTGTAGGCTACTCATGTCCCGCTGTGTCACTGTGAGCATTGTTTCTGAGTTTATCTCAAAGTGCCCCAATCTGTTACTCTTCAAAAACCATGTGGATTTGGGTGTTGACAGATCTTAGTGTTACACATCTTGACCCCCCTACTTCTTAGCTATGACTGAAGGCACTAAACTTTCTGAGCCTCAGTTTTCTCATTTATACAATGGGGATAACAGTATCTACCTCCGTAGGATTATTGTGAGGGTTAAAAGGGACATATACAAAATGCTAAGTAAAATGTAGGCCTTTCCCCGGCCTTTGCCCCCATGAGTCAGAATTGCTGTATGGCCTTTGATTTTTTGGGGGCACAGAGGCCAATGACAATAAAATTATTGAACTATGAGAAAGGTTAAAAATCAGAAGTAAGGGTGTCTCTGGGCAGATTGCAAGGTTCAGTGCAGTCACTGTTCCTAAAAAGGACAACAGTGCTGAGGTGGAGAAACCCTGGGCTAGTGGGAGAGCTGGGTTCAAATTTCAGCTCTGTCATTCACATCTGTGTGGCTTTGGGCGACTTATTCTCTGTGTTCGTTTTCACATCTGTAGAACGAGGATGATAGTAAGAGCTAGTACCCATAAGGCTGTTTGTTGTGAGCATTAAATGAGCTCATCGTAGGCAGAGTGTTTAGATCCGAGACTGGTACTGGGGAAAGCCTTCACAGGAACGTGGTATGGAACAACCCCCCAGGGGGCATAGATCTTCCCCAGGGACCACCCCATTTCCAGGTAAGTCTTCCCTCTCCTGGACACACCTGCCCGCTCTCTCCAATGCACACAACTCCCAGACAGTTGACCGAGCTGGTCTCTTTTCTGGAAGGAGTACAGTGTGCGGAGAAACCTCCCGTGACTGCACCCAACAAACACTGTCCTGGGAGCACATGGAGCCGCTGTTACCTTCCTTGGCTGGAGGCGCCCTTAGGTGAGTGCTAGTGGGGTTGGCTTTTACAAGGAGAGCGATGTGCTGCCATCGGCTCCTTCCACTCCGGCCCACTGGAACCTCCCTGTCCTTATTCCTCAGAGGAGGGGTTTCAAGGTAGAGAGAGTCCTGGAATCATAGGGAACATGGCTCTCCAGTGACAAATGGTATATCAAAAATGAATTTTCCTCTTCGTCTGAAAATTCAGTTAAACAAACTCTGCGTCCCTTGAGGCTGAGTGGAGTGTTATTGAACTGGAAGGAACATCACAGAAAAACCATGTTGCCAAGTAGAAGATTCTGGGACCTACACATCTTATCCCCCCCCCCCCCCCTCCACCCTCCTCTCAACTCTTTGACTAGGTCATTAGTCTGACTCTCTTCTTCTTCTTCTTCTTCTTCTTCTTCTTCTTCTTCTTCTTCTTCTTTTTCTTCTTCTTCTTTTTTTTTTTACCATTTCCTAAAATCCTCAGGGATTCGCCTCTTCAAGAGACAGGAGCTCTTTGTCTTGCGGCCCGAAGAGCAGCTGTTTGAAAAATAACACAGGAGACCTCTCGATACTCTGAATCACAAAACAAGTTCACTTCCCAACTTTTCGAGGGAGCCCACTTAAGCTTTTCTCCCATAGGCCTCTGAGAGGATCTATTAAACTGTAAACGGCTTCAATTTGGCCCAATTAACCTCACACTGGGCTAACTCCTGCCTTCAGCTGTGTGTTGGCAGCTACTGCTGAGTCCAAGTACAGCAGTGGGCAGGTAACAGCGGAAACTAACTTGGTGCATTAAAGGAAAAAATGTTAACCACGTCCCCCAGGCACGAGGGGAAAAACAACCCGGCTAAGGCATGCTGGTCAGAGGTGTGCGACCCCCTAGCCCTGAGACCTTCATCAAAGCCAAATCACGGGGAGATGAAGTGCACGCCAGCCTAGAACCCAAGCGTGCTTGTTGGTCTCATGGTGTCAGTTGCCTTTTACTTGCAGATATGTTGAATGGCTGTTATTTCCAGCTCTCTGTGATTATGGGTCTGAACCAATTCCTTACAGGTTGTACATTTTTTTTTTAAACCCATTTTTATTTGGGAATCCTTCACTCTAGGTTTATATTTTCTGCATAATAGGGTTAGGGACGACATGCATACAGCTTTTCGGTGGGAGAGCTGGAGCTGATGTTTCCTTTTTCCTTGTGTGGTATCGACCACACTGAGGTTTAAGCTCCTCTACACACACGTTTGAACGATGGCTTTCGGCTGAAGGCTAGGGATTGTAACCGGATAATGGGAAATGGCCACAGAGTGATCAGCCAGGGCCCGGGCAGCTGGGGTCCTCAGACGTGGGCTCTCCTGTGAAAGGAGGAGGAGCTAGGACCCAGATTCCGGACTATGCTCCCTGGGTCCTCTGGGGGTTACAGTTGCGGGGAGCTGTGGGAGAAGCTGAGCAGATCCCAACTGCTCTTCCTGGTCAATGTATTTAGAAAAATGCACTGGTCAGAAATGCACAGCTCAATGGGTCGTACAAATTGCACACACCGGTGGGACCAACCAGACTCCAGAAGCAGAACTTCCAGCCCCAGGAACCCCACGCTCCTTCTCAGTAGCGCCCCCAAAAGGGGAGCCCCCCTCCCGGCTTCACTCAGTATCTCACTGCTGTATGTTCTCTGTTGGGACCCCACCTAGGGTTTTCTTAAACTTTCTATTTTGAAATAATTATAGATTCACAGGAAGTTGCAAATATAGTAGAGAGAGGCACATAGGATTTCATATTCTTCTTTTTATAGATGTTCAAATTCTGTTTGGGAAAAAAAAAAAGGAAATTTAAAAACCAGCGGTGTAGAAAATGGGTATGCTTTAGAGTCGGGCCTCATGGAATTGAGTCCAGATTCCTTCCCTTACCCACATGTAACCAGCCACGTCCCTCCACTGTCCCGAGCTGCGGGTAGGTTCACGCTGGTGGGGAGACAGTGCGTGTGTGTGCGTGTAACCTGTGGGCAGTCCGTGGAAGTGAGACCTCTCCAGGCCCAGGGGAGCGGCGGACGGAGCAGGCGTGTGCCGGCTACGCCTTGCCCATCTGCAGCTTCGTTTGGTTTCCAGTCAGGTATCACCGGGCGCTCGCACCCCAGCCCTCCCACCATTCTTCTGCCTCCCACGCCCACAGCAGCATCTCCCGCCAGCTGTTTGGGCAGGTGGGGTGAGGAGGAGTGGCAGCCTGGGCGGGAGGGCCGGGAGGGATGACCGAGTAGGTGCAGGAGGCCACGTCCTGCCCAGACCGCCCTCGGTCCCTCGTCTGTGGGCTGGCCATTGTGAACCCAGCCCTGCTCACATGCCACCTGGAGAGGGACCCACCCCCACTCTGGGGAGGAGAGGCTCCCTGCTCGTGAAAGGAGACTTCCCACTGTGGATGGGTGACAAAAGGCAGCCTCCAGGAGTGCCCTTACTAAATCAGAAGGAATCTGGCCTCCTCTCATTGTGGGGAGGGAGCTGAGGGTGACGCCTGGCCAGCAGGCCCTGAGTCATCCCGGGGAGGGAGACAGGCCACGCCCCCTGACCCATTGCAGAGGCCTGAGCCTGGGCAGACAGGTGCCCGGAGCCACCTGAGAGATAAAATCTGGGTGGGCCAGATCCGCCAGTGGCTAACAATGGACAAAGGCTGTGGGCTGGCTCCTGTCTACTCTGCCCAACTCCAGCTGTACCTGACCACACCTCTGAGCCCAGAAGGCGATGGACAAAGAGGAAGAACTTGTTCCTCTGGTTGCTTTGCCACCTTTTAGGCTTCTAAGTGAGGCACTCACTTTGGGGGCCACCGTGCCATTGTGGAAAAATCTCCGCCCCTCTCCCTCCTCCCCACTTTTCCTTCCTTAGTGGCTAACCTTTCCAGGCCATCTGAGGGTGGCAGTCTTAAGCTTAAGGTCAGGAAGCACTGGAGCAGATGGGGCGAGGAGGTTGCTGGTGATAATGATAATAATAACAATAATAGCTGGGATGGGGTGGGATGAGATGGGGGAGGAGCAGTGAGCAAGGTGGGAGAGAGGGCCGGCCCTGGGCGGTGGCCTCAATAGCCCGGATGACCTGCTACTAGTGACCGGAAATCAGTTATTGACTACCTATAACCATGCATTGCGCTGACTGCTTTGCATGTGTTGTGCCATTTAATCCTCCCAATAACCCTGTGAGGCCATTATCATTGCTAGGATGTCCTCTAAGGAGCTTGCCTAAGGTCATGGAGCTGGCAGAGCTGGAATATGGCCTGTCTGCCACCACACAGAGGATCGAGAGCATCCTCAACCCTAACTTGCTACTCTGGAAAGGCTTATTCCGAGCCAACTGCCCGCTATGCCTGTTGAGAATCCTGACGCCTGTTAAGAGCAGAAGGTATCTGTGTTTTAATGGGGGCTGGGCTCTTAACATGGCGTCAGGTGGGCATGCATGCTCCCCGCTCTAGAGCAGTGCTTCTCAGACGTCAGGGGGGCGTTCAACTCACCTGGGGGTTTATTCAAACACAGAGTTCTGGCCACAACTTCTGATTCTGTGGGTCTGGGGTGGGCCTGAGAATTCACATTTTAAACCATTTCCCAGGTGCTGCTGCTGCTGCTGTTCTGGGCACCCCACTGCGAGACACCATTGCCTTGTCCCAGTCCCGCAGGATGAGAAGAACAGGTGCCACTCCCGTCTCCATTGTTTCACTGAGGAAATGGATGTGACTTGTTATCAAAAAGCAAGAGTAGGAGCTGAGTCCAAGATGTGACATCTTGTACGCCGCCAAACCAGCACTCCCGGGCAGGTCCGTGCAGCACTGAGGTGTCTGTGGTAAGGATCTCCTCAGAGCCTCTTCTGCATTGTGTCTGGGAAAGCGCTACCCCTGGTCAGGTGGGAGCCCTGGGCCGGCCCAGAACATGTAGCAGGAGAGGCCTGCCTGACTCAGAGGTCCACACCACATGCCTGTCACACACATCTGTGTCTCCACCTGATTTTTCATCTACCATCTTGAGGCAGAATTGGCCAGCAAGACATGAAGCTTATCTTGAAGAGGAAGGGGCTGAGGCCTCAGTCGGAGCTGGCCCTCGAGGCCTGCTCCCGGCAGGCAGAGCTCTGGTGAGGTCCGAGTCTGACAACCTGAGAGCCCCGTGGCTATGAACGCTGGTTCCCACCACGGCCCCGGTGCGCAGGTGTCCTCTGCGAAGAGCTTTCTGAAGGTCAAATGCAGAAACAGACACAGACCCACACGAACTCGGCATTTCATCCAGCCCCGGAAATTTAGTTTTAGCAAAACCAGACACTTACAGCCCATAAAGTTTAAGGAGTTCTTAATAAATCTCACATATCACTTATATTTCGTTTGGACATAGTCAAGAAACAGTGAAGATCATTCAAGTTGCCACCCGGGAGCTTGTGGATTGTTGTGGTTTGGCTTTTATAAACAGAGGGACATGCTTCTTACGTTTAGAAAACGCTGCTCTATTTTCACTGCCCCCTTTCAATCCTAATGAATACATACCTCACACCGGGGGGAAGAAGGCAAATAGCACTGAGTGGGATGCCTCCCTCAGTCCCAGGAGCCGCAGCTTTTCTCATGGAGGTAAAACGGAGTTGACAAGAACAGGATGAGAAGTTTTTTTGGTTTTTTTTTTTTTTAATATATTTTATTGATATTTTACAGAGAGGAAGGGAGAGAGATAGAGAGCTAGAAACATTGATGAGAGAGAAACATCAACCAGCTGCCTCTTGCACACCCCCTACCAGGGATGTGCCCGCAACCAATGTACATGCCCTTGACCGGAATCGAACCTGGGACCTTTCAGTCCGCAGACCGACGCTCTACAACTGAGCCAAACAGGTTTGGGCAGGATGAGAAGTTTGAGGAGTAGGATTAGATAATAGTCAATTAGAGTCACAAGGTGTCTAAGAAAAAGAAGAATTGTTTCCTCAAGGTACCCTATGGCAAAGGGCTTCTGGGCCCTGGGCCGGGGGCACACCCTTGCCTCCCTGTGGCTAGGCCCCGGGGTGTGATGGCTGGACAGTCAAGGAGCCCTGAGGCCGTGGTCCTGGCACCGTGGGGAGGGCCTGGGTCTCAGGGCAGTGGGTAGGCGCTGCTCCACTGTTTCTAGCCACGTGACGGACAACTCATGTAGCTTCCACGCCCGTTTTATGATCTGTAAAATGGGGGTTGTACTCCAAGGGCTCCCCCACTTTTAATGGGGAGATACTGTAAGTAAAAGCCTGTCTACCTGGTCAAGGGCCAAACAAATGTTTATCCTCATTGTCTCCCCAGCTTTACCGAGATATAATTGACATATAACGTGGTGTAAGGTAAAGGTCCCAAGGTAGTGATTCTTCTATGTCACATTGCCAAGTGGTGACCACAATAAGGTCAGTTAACACATCCATCACCTCACACCCTGTTGTTGGCGATGAGAACTTTAAACATATACTCTCCCGGCAACTTTCAAATGTACGACGCAGCGTTGTTGACTGCAGTCACCACGCTGTATATATTGCATCCCTGGGACTTGTTACACCGGAATGGCGCCTTTTGACCACCTTCATCCATTTCCTCTACCCGTTTCCTCCCCTCGCCTGGCAACCGCCAACCTGTCTTCTGTTTCTGGTTTTTCCTTTTTTCACATTCCTGCACGTAAGTGAGATCCACACATTGTTTGTCTTTCTTCCTCCTTGTTGTATCTGCCCTTTTATGAAGAGTGCTAGCTGGCTGCCCCACCAACTTCTGGAATTCTGTTCTTCCTTCTCAGTGTCCCTCCCGACACATTTACAGAGCGGGACCAGCCACTCCGTCGCAACCGCCACGCGGGGCCAGTCCCACGGAGGCCACTTTCCAGGTCCTGCTAGACCTGGGCGGGCCGTGGAGGTCCTCTGGGCCCTCCCCTTCCGTGAGAGTTGAGGAAGTGAAACCAGAGACACAGGACTTGACCTTTTTTAATGCCACAGAGGGAGTTCCTGCCAGAACCTTCTGGATTATTTTTCAACAAATTCTCTTCTTTCCTTATTCTTCCTGTTATATACATGGATTAAAAAAAAAAAAAAAAGGTGTCAGATTTTCTGGAGGCTCAAGACCCATTTGACAGAGAGGAAAGTGCACAGCAGAGCCAGAGAGCCCAGCCCGGGAGAATGGAGGGCCCCCAGGCATGGGGAGCAGGTGGCCGAGGGCAAAAGGAATGAGCCAGCCATGCCAAGGTCGGTTTGGCTCAGTGGTAGAGCGTCGGTCTGCGGACTGAAAGGTCCCGGGTTCGATTCCGGCCAAGGGCATGTGCATTGGTTGCGGGCACATCCCTGGTGGGGGGTGTGCAGGAGGCACCTGGTTGATGTTTCTCTCTCATCGACGTTTCTGGCTCTCTATCTCTCTCCCTTCCTCTCTGTAAAATATCAATAAAATATATTTAAAAAAAAAAAAAGGAATGAGCCACCGTGATGGTGCCAAGTCCTCAAATGCTTTAGAATGGAGGTTGAGGGGTTTCTGTTAAAGATACGCTGAAAAGACTCCTTCTCTTGGGAAGGAAGTTCATTTTTTTCTTCTATTTTTACTCATTAAAATTATAATTTCAAGAAAAAGAAAGTAATTTCAAAGATCACTTGCAGCAGGGAGGGGAGGGGGCCTGTGAGCAGAAGAGCCTGTGAAGAGAAGGGGAGTGAATCATTCCCGAAAACCTGAGGGGCGAGAGGGAGGGAAACAGGAAAGATTGGGCCCTTCTTAGTCACAGGACGTGTCAATCACACCAGGTTGGCAAATGGCAGTGAACCTAGAAGGATCTTCCTCTCACACTGGAATTAGGAACCTAAGCCTGAGGACCTATTGAATTTAAATAAAAATTATTTGTCTGGAAATTGAAAGAAAAGTGAGTTAATTTTATTTTCAATACATAGACTATGTTAGAATTCAGAGAAATTAGGTCCAGGCATTACCTTAAGAGAACAGTGAGTTTAATTTCATTTCATTTGCCAACCATTTCACCTGAAACCCAGATGTGGCATATGGTTTGCTGCACAAAACTTACTCATGGTAAGTGGTTGTAGCCATTTGAACATGTAGATATTTATCAGAAAAACAAAACAAAACGCCCAACAATCCAAAGCACTTTTTTTTTCAGGTCAGAGGCCTAGAATTGGACTTGACTCAGATGTGGCTGAGTCGGGAGGTTATTAGTGTTCAGAAGTCTGAGCTAGCCTCAAAAACTACAGAATGTTTCAAGTCAAAGTCATCTCTCAGTTCTGGATGCAGGTTGCCACTAGCCAAGCGGTGACTTTTTAACTTCATTCCAGCTGATTTATGATGTACGTGAGACATGGAGTTGCCTCGTCAGAGACAATTTAGACACTGTTCCGTGATGTATCTTTAAGTCCTGGAAATATCATGTCAACGAGGTGGTCCATCCAATGAAACTGAGTCACCCTCATGGGTCAGATGCTCGATAACTCAGCCACACCCCCGGCTTACACTCCAGGTGTGACTCATATTGTTTGATCTATGACTCTTTTCTTAAGTTGTGACCTCATTTCCTCAAAATAGCTCTGCCGGGGTTCAATGCTGGGACTTAGTGGCACCCAGGGCAGTTCAGGAATGGGAGAGAAAGGCAGTTTCTGTTTCCTTTTCAAGCCACAGGCCCATGTGAATGTTCTCGCCTTCTACACTGCACTTCCATGTTCTCATGAGAAATGCTCTCCTTCCCTCAGCAGCCTCAGTCTGGTGCATTCAGATGACATGTCACTGTAGGAAGGTACAACCCACCGTGGGAGCCATGTCAGGGCACCAAAATGCCAACAGGACCTGGGTGTGAGGAAGCAGCTCAGTAAATCTCTCCAAGTTCCTACAACCCGGTCAACTGCTTGCATGGAAATAAACTGAATGTGCACACTCTGCCTCAGCTTCTTCCAAGTGCCCCATAAGCGGACTCAGTGGAGGACATGGGCATGCAGGGAACTCGCCACCTCAGTCACGTCCTCCACACCTTAGTACCTGCCAGGAGCCTGCCTCCCCAGGTTCGTGAGTCTCTGATGAGGACCCAGCAGAAAGTGGACACACCTGTCTTCCCTATTAACTTGAATAAACTGTTCCATCGGCACCAGGTGAACTCCCTTTTCTATATTTAGACCAACGTCTCAAGTTTCTTACAGGTGGGTAGTTGGCCCCTGACTAATTCTTATGTACTCATTGCAGGCATGCCTCTTTTTGTTGTGTTTGGTTTTACTGCACTTCACAAATGTTGTCTTTTTTTTTTTTTTTTTTTTTTTTTTTTTTTTTTTTTTTTTTTACAAATTGAAGGCAAACTCATATATATTTTACAGAGAGGAAGAGAGAGAGATAGAGAGTCAGAAACATTGATGAGAGAGAATCGCCAATCAGCTGCCTCTTGCACACCCCCTACTGGCGATGTGTCTTCAACCAAGGTCCATGCCCTTGACAGGAATCGAACCTGGGACCTTTCAGTCCGCAGGCCGAAGCTCTATTCACTGAGCCAAACCGGTTTTGGCAGATTATGACTCACTTATTGCAATACTTGCTTTACTGTGGTGGTCTGGAGCTGAACCTGTAGAATCTCTGAGGTTTGCCTGTAGTTGGGTAAATGCTAAGATCTGCTAAAAACTTCAGGAGTTGGGGCAAAAATGTCAATGCCTATTTGTTATAATCAATAAAGAAATTAAAAAATAAATTTTAAAAATGCCTATTTGTTGAATGAACCTTCTTTTTTTTTAAAAAATTATAATTTATTATTATTATTTTATTGATTGATTCGAGAGAGAGGGGAAGAGGGAGAGAGAAAGACAGAGAGACACTTTGATTTGTTGTTTCACCCCTTTATGCCCTCATTGGTTTGCACTGGTATGTGCCCTGACCGGGGATCGAACCTGAAACCTTGTATATTGGGATGACGCCCCAATTAACTGAGCTACCCAGTCAGGGCTCAATGAGGGCAGCAAAGAAGCCAAGCTTTACTGCAAGGTGGATAAAGCCTTTGTAACTGGCTGAAGAATATCTCGTTCAGAGCCTCCAGAGTAAGGGATTGGGTGGGACAGGAATGACAAATGAATCCAACTCACATGCCAAATTCAAAGAGCTGCTGGTGGCCACTTTTAGCACTTTGTGAAGAAGGATTCTGGGGCAGCATCCAGGCTCACTAGGAAACAGATCGGTGATCGTTTAGCCGAGTCTGCTGCGGACACAGGACGCAGGAGCTGTTATGCCTGGCATCCTGGAGAGGTGTACTCTAGACAATAGCCAAGAATTCTGCTAATCAATTTTTCCAGCGGAGAAGCCAGGTCAAATTTAACTTGGCCTCCAATCTCTACAGCTCTGCCCAACATCCAACACCAACTGAAAGAATCTCCTTTCGGCCCTGTGAGAAGGAAAAAGCCAGGCCAGTCAGGGGCAGGCCTTGGAGAGCTGAGGAGATGCCCTAAGCTTTTATAGCTTCCTCTTGCTTGTTACTTTGGGCGTCCACCCTCAATTTCCACAGAGGATGAGCAGTAAATTTTTTTAAATGAAAGAGGACCTGATTTCCACTTGCTTGTTTTGAGGAAGGAGGTAGAAGGGAGGAATTGGAGAGACTGGGCCTTGCCCAGGAGCTGGTCCTAGGGGAAGAAAAGTGCTCTTTGTTGGAAGTAGCAGCACTGGAATAGAAGGAAAACCCGGTCAAATCAACGCCTGGGGCCAGATGTGCTGCCCACCTGGGAGGCTAGGTGATGGAGGGGTGGGTAGGTGACAGGGAGACTGAACAGTAGGAGTCCTCTGTGGTTTTTTTTTAAACTACAGTGAGACTGTTTGTTGATGGTTTCCTCTTATAAGATAATGATGGAAGGGACATATTGATGATTTGATTACAGATGTGGCAATAAAAGGCAGTAGCCTGCAGCTTGTGCAAAGAGGACATCCATGGAGATATTAAAATGCCAGCTTCAAAACTGAAGATTTTTGCTTTTACTTCTGCTGAAGTAGCTCCCAAATTTATAAAACCATAGTAATGGACGTTAGCCTGCTGGAGAGTTTTTTCTTATTTGTGATTCTAACAGGCGCTTAACTGCTCTCTAATTTTATATTTCTATTAAACTTGGTTTTTTTTCACCACTCTCTATTCCTGGAGACATTGCCCAATTAAATCTTTTAAGGAAACTCAGTCTAAATTCTTTTCATGGCCCAAGTAGTCTTTGAAGAATGAAGAAAAACAAAATATGCTCCTTTTCCTTGGAAAATTAGCTGGGGCTATTTTATGAATTGAAACTCTTAAAAGTTCAATCATTTTTGTTTGAAAGAAGCCAGAACACATATTCGTCCTCGGTGCTTCCTGCCTCCTGCTGGGATGGTGGACAATTCCAGAGAGCCGTGGTGCCAAAGCCCTACAAGGCCCATCTGTAAACCTGTTTTCCAAGCCTGCCCTCCAGCTGTTTGTGGAAAAACACGCCTTTCATGGTGAATGGAGACATGTCCAGTGTCAAGTTCCATGCTCTGAGCCCTAAAATTAGAAAGCAGGGGGGAGGGGGAGATGAGTGTAGGAAGGATGGTAGCTACTCAGAAACTCAAATTAGATGGGATTATACAGATTTTGTAATACGTGTTTTGTTTTGTTTTCCTCACGAAACCCGGGGGGGGGGGGGGGCATTTTTAAGAACAAAGTGGGATGCGCTCCCAGGGAGAGTGTGAGGAGAGCCGTGGTGCTTGGGTTACAGTTTATATGAAAACAGGCGCCCCCTCCTCCCCCAGCCCATCCCCAAGTAGCCCCACCACATAGCCTCATTCCTGTGCTTGCTTTATTTTTACGTCTAAACGGTTATCGGTCGGTGGGTGAATGGATAAATGGATAGACAGGTAGGTAGGTAGATGAATTGTGTGCATATCACTTTGGGAAGAGTCTGGAAAGTTCTACCCCTGAACTTCCTCTGCAGATCACCCTCCACCTGTTCTATTGTTCTGCGTACTGGGCGTCCTGACCCCCTTGCGTTTCTGAGCTGAACCCCAGGGTGAGAGCGCCCTGCCCGAGTCACAGCTATGGCCGCGATGGGACAGAAGTCGGGGCCCATTCTCCTTCGGGGGCTGCGGGTAGGATGTTGATTTCTTTTCCCTTTCCTGCAACCAGAAAGGGGGCGGGGGAGTAAGTCGACGAGGTCCTTGCCCTCCTCTGGGGAACAGGAGTAGTTTTGCCTCGCCAATCAAAGCAAAGTTTTGCCAGACCCATTCTGAGCCTTTTCGTTTGTTTATGCCCTGCATTGTTTAGTTTTAGGTTTATTTCCCCTAAACGTTGGCTCCTCCTTTCATGTCTACCAGAATGACAAAGCCCCCGGGAGCGCAGGGCCTGGGCATCATTTATCTAAGTCTGTCCAGAGGTAGGTTCAATGTCTTGTTCATGAATTCAACAAACATTTGAGCGAGGAGGTCTCTTTAGCACCAGGTGATAGCATGAGTTACATGCAAGCCCCGTCCCCAGCACAGTGAGTGCGAGTGTGGGAAAGGGGGGTGCCGACACCCACACCTTGTAGGGTCACAGTCATGCGGGGGGTGGGGAAGCAAGGTCTCCACCGCGGTGCCAGGAGCCGGCGAGGGGCGGAGAGGACGGAGGCACACGCTCTCGGGTCTCTGACTCCAAGCCCCACGTGGCACACAGTCAGAAGTGCTTGTGGGTCGCGTTTGCTGCTGTAAATCCTCCGAGGAAGCCGCATTTCTGAGCGGCATTTCAGGTTTCTAGCTCCAAAGGTTGACACTTAGACCACTCGGGAAGCTGTGTTCTGTGTGGCCCTTATCGCTCCAGCTTTCCCCGGGGGTGGGGGTGGGGGTTTGAACAGGATCCAGCAAATGCGCCCCTTGCCTCCCACCAGGTTGGGTGGCGCCTCTCTCCCAGACCCCGAGGCCCCCGGAGGGGGGGGCGTGGCACCCACAGCTGCGAGGCAGAGGCTTCAGCACGCTCCCGGGGGCTCTGCACGTGGGGCCTGGCTGCAGCGAAGCAGGTGACACTGATCTCAGGTGGAGCCGGGCTTTGTTCTGGAAAACCCCACGGCGGCTGCCGGTCTGTAGCCACGGGGCTCTGCAGCTGGGCCCCCAAGGAAAGTGTGAGGAGGGAGGAGGCCACGCTGACTCTCCCCGAGTACAGACTGGAGGGGCCTGGTGGCCTCTGACTGCTCCACCAGAAGACGGGGAGAGGCTGGGGTTCGGCTTGGAGCCCCCCGAAGAGCCCGTCGGAAACCGTGAGTAGAGCTGGCTGCTTTGCTTTGAACGGTTGAGCTGATGTCGCCCAAACTTACATGGCGGAGTCTGCACCTTGCTGCAGAAGTGTTTCGCTCATTTGCCATTGAAATGTGCTGTAAACAAACAGCCTTGGGTGGTTTGGAAATGTAAGAACACGGAGGCCCAAGGGGGCTGTGGGCCCTGGAGCCCCCGGGTCTCTATTTTAATGGCTGATGCGTGTCCGGGAGAGGGAGCAGCGAGTGCGGCCTGTGGCCGGGGCTGGGGTGCGGGTGGGGGGCTGGGAGAAGGTGGCCCCGGAAGGCGGCCTCAGGACGGCGAGGCTTCTTGAGAAACTAGGAAAGGCTGGGGCCGTGCTCACCCGCACGTGCGGTGCACGAGCGCAGCAAGGTCCCCGCTGCAGAGGCTGGCTGGGCGCCCTGAGCCCATCCTCGGCCCCTGATTCCTCTGCTCCCCAGGGTGTGGCCCCCCTTCGCCGCCAGAATCAACTCAGTCCTTACCATGGTGTTCAAACCTCCCTCGGTGCGGCTGCAGCCTCCCCCTTCTCAGCCCCACCTCTCGCTGCACGTTTGGTTTGGGGCACAAAGGATGTGGGGGTGGGGAAAGGTCAGGGGCACACCCAGGCTCCGGGCCTGTGTCCCCCCCATGCCCTCCGCCTGTGTCCCCCTGTGCTCTGGGCCTGTGTCCCCCTGTGCTCTGGGCCTGTGTCCCCCTGTGCTCTGGGCCTGTGTCCCCCTGTGTTTCTCCTATGCCCTTGGCCTGTGAGCCCCCCGGTGTCCTCGGCCTATAACCCCCCTGTACTCTGTCAGCCTCTGCAACCCCATTTCATGCCTCCTGGTCCCCTGGCCTCCGTGGGAATGAGGTCCCCCAGCCCCCGCAGGTGGGAGCAGTCCCTCTCTTCTCAGCAGTGCAAAGAGCTTGGACTGGGTTGGCTTGTTGGGTGGAGCTGGCTCTCCCTGCACCGTCCACGTGTGGCACACGGCGTGTGTCCGATGGGCAGAAGCTGAGCTGGTAACGACTGCCGCCCGGAGTCCTGCACGGACTGCAGAGGGGTCTGGGCTCTGACGCCTGCGAGGCCCCCCCAGCAAGCCCCGGACCCCGGGGCTAAACAGCCAAGGGGACCCTCATAAATTGCAAGGTGGCATGAAACGGGCTTTAAAGTAGGTGATGACGGTAGGCATCCTTTGCGTGTGGCGCGGAGGAAAACGTCGTCTGGCCGAAAGCTACCCTCGTCCACATTTCACGCGAAACGCCAGCCCCTGACAGGGTTTCTGACTCCCACAGTCTCCCTCTCTTTTCCTCGGACCGAAGACTGCTTTGCTCTTTACCAAACAATTTAGGCCTTGTTCTCATCTTTCACTTGGGATGTTTAAAATGCTCTCGGGAAACAGTCCTACCATTCAGAAATTCCAAATATACCCATGGGCCTTTATTATTCTTCAAGGTTACAGGAATTTTCCTTGGAAACGATTTGAATTTGAGTAGATGTTTTGCCTTTCATGTTTCTTACTTTGAAAACGAGTTTCGGTAAATCGAAGTCCCTGCGCTTATATTTACTTATTTGTGTGTGTGTGTGCATGCCTGTCTAAATTTAGCCTGTCTAAATATGCCTTGTCATTAAAAAACAAAAAAACAAAAAGTCATTTCTGGCCCTCCCGGTACATTTCCTTTAAGAAATTAACTGGGCAAGGCATGATTGTGTGTCATCTGTTACCTTCAGCCTTTGGCTGGTGTTGACATTAAAAGGTGAAGCCAAGCGCACGTTAAAAAAAAGGCATCTTTGGGGCATCTCGCTTAGCCATCTGAACAAAGCCTCCAAAGCTGTTCTGTCCTCTGACCCCAACTTTGAGAATTAGACCCCCGGAAAACACCGCATTTTGGAAGTCCTTTCTCTTTGTGCCAACATGCTCCTAAAAGAGAACGAGTTCGATCGGATGCTGCCAGTGGAAACACGAGGCTGCCTGCCCATCGGAGGCTCGGGGAAGGATGCTGGACTTCCCGGTGGAAAATGACCGCGTTGGCACCGTGGCCTCTCCCACGCGGCAAGTGTGTTGGCTCGGAGCCACGTCCACATCTCAGCACTCGGTCCTGCCCGGGTGCAGCCCAACAGAACCGGTTCTGCACACAGGCCCCGGGCTCCCAGGGGCCCAGGGGCCCAGGGGGAGGACTGCGTCATGGCTCTTTCTGGGAATAGGAGCGCGGCTCCCCGGTGAGCCCGGTGAGCAGAATCGGAGGACCCTCCACAGGACTCTGCTGTAACTGAAAGGGGGCCCCGCGGTCCTGAAAGCTTGGTGAGCTCTGAGTGGGTAGGGCCTGACCCTTTTTGGTGGGATGACTTCCGGTCATGTGGCCTCCACCAACTTGGGGGCCACATGACCGGAGGTCATCATATTCCCCCTTTAGTCGCTAGGCATCCTTGGGAGGATCCATCATTCAACCTCTCTGGAGCTGTAAAATGTGGGAAATAATGACTGATCGTGCTGTGAAGAGGAAGAGAGTGGGGGCTAGGAGTCCCGCTGGCTGATCTGTAAAGGGCTCCACACGGAGGTGGTGTGATCACCGTTGGCTCTGTGCTCTGAGGGGCCTCCAGGCAGCTGGCCTGTGGCTTGTGTTTCCCGGGACGTGTGACTTCCCAGCCATTGCAGGAGGCCCGTCATCCCTCTCTCCTCATACCTGTCCTGTTCCACCTGCCGCCTTGGCTGAGCCACCCTACCCATCTGTCCCTCAGTGCTCCCTCTGGAAAGGGGTTCTGCTACCCGGCTCCCCCTGGCTTAGGAAGACCCGTCAGAGCCAATCAAATTCATTCCCAAGTTCAGAGCCAGCATCTGTTGAGAGTCCATTTGGCCAGGACTTAGGGTAGAATCATGAATAAAAGAAAACGCCTGCCCAAGAAGAGACAGACCAGTGACCGGCCAGTACCAGGGCAAGGCAATTCGGATACAGAAGAAAATTGGGGATGATGTTGTGCAAGCCACCCTAAGCCCTGCACTTGAAGAAAAGAATTTTGAGGGATCTTGCAATGGATTTCACCGACACTCACCGCTACGTGAGAACCTGAGCTGTGCTCGTCTAGGGAGAAATGGTGAGAGCAGGAGCCGCTCCCCCTTCTCCCACAGGGCTGGTCTCCGTCACCCAGAGCCCAGAAGGAGGTGTGTCTGCCCTGCTCACTGTCTTCTCCACCAGTTGTCCAGGGCGTGTCCTGAGCAGCCCAAAGTACACCAGACACAGGGTGATGTCACCTCTGGGCACTTGGCTCTCTTGCCCGCTGAGAGTCGTTGCTTATTGGGGCCAAAGGCGCACTTGGCAGTCACAGTGTGTGATAAGGTCCTGGTGAATGATCAGCCCGCAGCGCACCTGGGAGAGGTCAGGGGCGGCAGGAGGTCAGCCTTCCCTGACTCACTGACCTGGTGACTTTTCCCACCCACACTCCAGAGCTGGTGGAGGGGTCTCGTCCGCCTGCAGCTGAGGGGAGGACAGCCTCCAGTGTCTTGTTCTCGGTGGGGTGGGTGGGGGACACTGGAGAGGTGGCCATGGAGCCAACCAATTATACAGAAATAATTTCTCGTTCACTCAGGCATGCATGCATTCTCTGATTCATGTATAACTAGTACCTCGAATGGGCTGGACTTGGTGGGATATATTCAGGAAATAGCTTACTCCCCCCCCACCCCCCACCCCCCACAAACTGCCCTTCTAAACTGCTCTACTAGATCTTCCTTCACTGGTCAACGTCTCAGGCAGATCCCATAACCAGTCCCTTTCAGAGATCAATAAACACTCCTTACGTTAGAGCATTTTAAAGGCTCATTCCAATATCCATGTAAAATTGTTTCCCATCAAATGTCTTTGTTTGTCTGCAGCAAAGCTTTCCCCCGCCCTGCGGCTCAGGCCTGACCCCAAGCACACAAAGGTTGCACTGATGTCTTTTATTATTGCTCCGTGCCTTTCGCTAACTGCCCCTGACTCCCCAAGGAAGGGTGGGAGAAAGAAAGGAGCAGGACTGTCTCTTTCCCCAGCCAGGCCGCTGGGAATGAGCACTTGTTGTTCTCTGAACACAGAGGCTCAGGTGCAGGTTCTTTCTCTTGTCGGGCACGTTAGCGAGTTCCTGGAATCTGCTCCACCCAGCCCGGCGCCAGTGCCTTTCAGCGCCTGGACCTGGAATGATGCCGCTCTGGCTGACTCTCCCTTTAGCTCCAGTGTCAGGGGGATACCCCACAGGGCAACTAATGAAGGCTCCCCTCTCCCTGGCAGTCGGGGACCTTGGCTGGTCTGGTCAAGAGGACTAAAGCCCAGCCATCATCCGTAGAGGCCATGTGGCCAACAGAGCTTTTCACCTGCTGTCCCAGCAAGCTCTGGGAATGCAGGCCTTGCCCAAGAGCTCTTTGTTTCCCACGATGGTGGTAGCCAGAGCAGGCCTGCATGACCCTGCAGCTCAGCAGCTCTGGCCACGCCCATCTCAGAGCGGTGCATCTCAGATGGGTGCTCTCGGAGACATTCCTGCTTGGCTGAAGGATGTGGGAGCACTCCCTAAGGAGAGGAAAAGGAAAATAAGTGCTCAGTACCTCTTACTAGAAATCCCATACAGTGCATCCAAATCTGTATCATTTATAAGTCTTCTTATGACCAATTCTTAACAAGTCTTGCATGGATGGAAGCTGCATTGCTCTCTGCAATATGGGACTCCTTGTTACTCATCTCATCTTTGGGCATCAGCAGAAATTCTCAATAGAAAAATGCCAACTTAACTTTGTTATTCACTAGTTCATTTACCACACTATTTATTCAGCACCCATCCAGCAGGACCCCGTGCCCAGGACTGTGCCAAGGAGTGTTCAGTATGAAGCAAAACGCCTGTTCTCTGCCCTCTCCTGAGTGTGCTGTGGGGGCGCGGGAGGGGCTGGGAGAGGGAGTCCACCAAGGCTGGCCTCCAGAAACCTTTCCAGAACATCTAAATGTGCTTACTCCCATAGCCACCAACGGGAACTCTGCTGCTCAGTGCTGGCCCATGACCACAAAGACAGTGAAATTTCATGCTTGTAATGATGTCCCAAGAGCTACAAGACCCTAAAAGTGCCCTTGGAGTCATTACTGATAACTTAGTCATCAGATTTGCTTTAGTACAAACCTAATTATGCTTCTATTTTAATACGACATAGACACATACTTAAGCTAGAGGTGGTTCCCTACCATCAGAAGGGTTGTTAAATCAGAATATCCCAGTTTTTGAGCAGGTTGGGGTCAAACATTTTCCTGTTTGTCTGTAGAGTTATTCATAATTCTGGAAAGGGTGTGCATGCACATGTATATGCAATTTTTTTCCATTTTTGGGTGTATTTTTCTTTATTAGGTTGAATTTTCCAGCTCTTTTCCCTTTTATCCCCAAAATAAAAGTGCCCACTTTCTTGGCTTGTATGGATAACTCGCTGAAGTATTTAATTTAACTTGTTTTTTAAAGTGTAAACCACTGCTCCTGTTTTTGTCATTGCCAATCAAAAACATTTGACTTAGAATGTTTGCCTTGTTCCTGAAGTTGGATCCTGTGTGTTTTGATTTTGTGGAAATTTTTTTCCCCCCATCTCATTAACCTCAGCCCAGATGAAAGTTTTGATCTTGCGCAGGGAGCAATACCAGAGAATCATTATCGTTGCCAACTATTACATTTAAAAGTCTTGCATTCTGACCCTCATGCCCTGCTGTAATATACCAGTCTTGTTAACCTTATAAATATGGTTTTTCAAGATCAAAGAACTCCTCCCTCCTACCTTTTTTTAATTTTTAATTTAATTTTATTTTAAAAATATATTTTATTGATTTCTTACAGAGAGGAAGAGAGAGGGATAAAGAGTTAGAAACATCGATGAGAGAGAATCATCGGTCAGCTGCCTCTACTGGGGATGTGCCCGCAACCAAGGTACATGCCCTTGACCAGAATCGAAACTGGAACCTTTCAGTCCACAGGCCGATGCTCTATCCACTGAGCCAAACCGGTTTCGGCCCTCCTACCTTTATTATGCCTAATTTGCATATTAGCACAGAGTCCAAGTGTTGGCAGATAATATTTTAAAGGCCACGGAAGTATAAGCATACCTACACACTTGCAGATGTGTTGTGAAATATGCCCCATTAGTCACTTTGTATTTGGAAGGCAAAGAGAAGGCACCTAGCAACTCAGGGTTAGAGAAAAGCCCCCTGTGGGGGGGGGGGGGCTGTCAGGCTAGTATATTTAATTACACAAAAGATCCTCACAAGGAGACCCGGCTGTTGCTCGTCCACCTGCGTGAGGAACGACAGGAATGACATCCCCGGAGGATGGCTTTCGGTGGAGGGTGGAGGAGGAGATGGGTTTATTGGGAGTTTCCAGACAGGCTCAGGAGCCAGTCCTGAGCAGAGAGACCCCCAGGCTCCACGGGAGAACTGTGCTTCCCTTCTGGAGAGCCTCCACGCGCCCTCCTTTCCTTCCTCTCTGCCTGGGTCCCTAGGAGGGGTGCCGGCTGCCAGACCCAGCAATAAGGATCCAGCTCTTAACACCCATTCGGGACCCACCTCCCCCCACCGGCTAGGAGGGACAGTGTCAAAATGCCGAGTCTACGTTAACATCCGGTTAGACTCAATTTCCAGAAGGTTCTTTTCTCATATCAATTAGGACAAGAAAGAAGTCACAGGAGGCAGGCAAAAGTGATGCGGAGAAGAAGGAAGAAAATATCTGAACTTCAACATTCAGCTGGGGAGACGCTCCTGGAGGAACAGGTGCTTGTGTCCTGGCCGGTGCTGGAGAGAGCTTTGGGCCTCAAGGTCAGCTGCAGACTCGCGCTGAGCCCCCATGGCTAATTCGGGGTCTGAGGATGCACAGCCCTGCCCTCCCACTTCCCCCTCCCCTCACCCCCTGGCAGGTCTCCTGGAGCTGGGGAGCTCAGCACCCAGGAACCTCCCAGATGAGGATGCTCCTCTGTGTCATGGAGACTTGAGAGCAGGCAGACATTCACATCTGACCAAGCTAACATCTTGCCCTCAGGTTTTGGCCTAGGCTGTTTAAAGGGAGGAATGGGAAGCGAAGCAGTGCGGTGGGATTTGCTTACAGGAGGAAAGCCAGATCTGCAAAGCCAGCGGGGAGATGGACTTCCCTCTCTCATTGAAACAAAAAGGAAAGAAGGGAAGGAGAGAAGGAGTGTGTGTGTGCAAAAACTGGCATCCATGAGAAATAGTGGTGATGACTGGATGACACTGTGAATGGAACCAATGGCACTGAACTGTGCACTTAATAATGATTACAACAGCCAATTTCATATTATATATATGTTACCACAATTTAAAAAATAGCGTAATATAACCAGAACTACTAAACTGTACATGTTATTTTTTAATTCTTCAAAAGTGTTTTTCAATGACAATTCACATTCAGTATTATCTTGTATTGGTTTCATGTGTACAGCATATGGTTAGGCAGGCATATATACTTGGCAACGTATTCCACCTGATATTTCCAATACCTGACTGCCACCATGGGTAGTTATTACAATATTATTGACTATGTTCCCCTTGCTAGACTTTACATCCCCATGACTATTTTGTAAACTACCAGTTTCTTCTTAATTCCTTCACCTTTTTCACCCAGGCCTCCTCCTCTCTGGCAACCATTAATCTGTTCTCTGGAGGTATGAGTCTGTTTCTGTCTTGTTTGTTTGTTTTTGTTGTTCTTTAGATTCCACGTGTAAGTAAAATCATATGGTATTTGTCTTTTTCTGGCTGACTGATTTCCCTTAGCATAATACCTTCCAGAGCCATCTAAGCTGTCGCAAATGGTAAGACTTCATTTGTTCTGGCCTAGTAATATTCCGGTGTATAATGGACCACATCTTCTTCAGCTGCCTGTTCATTGACGGGCACTTGGGTTACTTCCATCGTTTGGCAGTTGTTAGCAATGCAGTAATGATCACAGGGGAGCATATCTACTTCCAAACGAGCGTTTTGGGTTTCTTCAGATATATACCCAGTATTGGGATTGCCGGATCAAAAGGCAGTTCCATTTTAAGTGTTTTCACAAAACTCCATGCGGTTTTCCACAGTGGCTGCACCAATCCGCGTCTCCGTCAACAGTGCCCAGGGTTCCCTTTGCCCCACATCCTAGCAACACTTGCTTGCTGATTTGTTGATGACAGCCATTCTGATAGGTATGAGGTGATATCTCATTATGGTTTTAATCTGCTATTCTCTAATAATTAGTGACATTGAGCATCTTTGCACATGTCTATTGGCCATCTGAACGTCCTCTAAAGCATCGATTTAGGTCCTCTACCAATTTTTTAACTGGATTGTTTGGGCTTTTTTGTGTGTGTGTGTGTTGAGTTGTATAAGTTCTTTACAAGTTTTGGATATTAACCCCTTATCAGATGTATCATTGGCAAATACATTCTCCCATCTGGTTTGTCTTTTCATTTTGCTGATGGTTTTCTTTGCTGTGCAAAAACACTTTAGTTTGATATAGTCCCATTTAAAATGTTTTTCTTTTGTTTCCCCCGCTTGAGGAGATATATCAGAAATAAATATCGCTACAAGAAATGTTCAAGCCCGGCCAACATGGCTCAGGGGTTGAACATTGACCTATGAACCAGGAGGTCAGGTTTTAATTCCCGGCCTGGGCACATGCCCGGGTTGCAGGCTCGATCCCCAGTGTGGGGTGTGCAGGAGACAGCCAATCAATGATTCTCGCTCATCATTGATGTTTCTGTTTCTTCCTCTTCATTTCTCTCTAAAATCAATAAAAAATATTTTTTTAAAATTTCAAGATTTTACTATGTTTTCCTCTAATATTTTTATGGTATTAAGTCTTACATTAGGGTTTTAATTCATTTTAAGTTTATTCTTGTATATGATATAAGAAGATGGTCTAGTTTCATTTTTTTGCATGTATTTATCCATTTTTCCTAACATCAGCTATTGAATAGGCTATCTGCACTCCATTATATGTTTTTACCTCCTTTGTCAAACATTAATTGACCACATAGGCATGGATTTTTTTTCTCAGCTCTCCATTCTTTCCATTGATCTATATGTCTGTTTTTATGCCGGTACCATGCTGTTAAATTGTACATTTTAAGTATGAAAATTGTATGGTGTCGGAATCTTATAGCTCGGTGAAGCTGCTTTTTAAAAATGGTATCCATGAGCAGTGAGTGTGTGTTTGCATGCACACATGCATGCCGTGAGAAAAGACTGTCAGTTTGGGTAGAAAACGTTGGAGTGAGGACTAGACAAGGACAGGGAGGAGAAATTTAATGTGTCTGCCCATTGTTTGCAGAAGGAGGGAGAAAGAAGTAGGTATAATAAATGCTAAAATAATATAATAGTACAGGTTTGGTGTGTGTGTGTGTGTGTGTGTGTGTGTGTGTGAGAGAGAGAGAGAGAGAGAGAGAGAGAGAGAGAGAGAGTGAGTTGGAGGGGGGGTATCAAATTGTTGTTCCACTTATTCATTGGTTGATTCTTGTATGTGCCCTGACCGGGGATTGAACCTGAAACCTTTGTGTATCTGGACGATGTTCTAACCAACTGAGCTACCAGGCAGGGCCAGGCTTCACCTATTTTTATAGGAGAGAGGATTCCCCACCAGAAAGTCCATGTCCGGCTCTGCTTTCTGTATGTAGTTTGTTTTCAAAGTCAGAGGCACGGCCAGCTCTGCCTACAGAAGCTCATGAAGGTGTGGCAACTACTGATCAGGCTGGAGCTCCTGTGTTCCCCCTGAACTCCGGCTGTGCTGAGGAATGCGGCCACTGCTTTTGATTGTGCCTTGGGCAGAGCCCCTTTTCCCGGGCGCACATCTCAATATCAAAGGGGCATGGTGGAGGCAAAGCTGGGTCTGGGTCAGGCTGCCTCACTGCCTGGGAGACCTTGGCCGGTCAGCGGTCATTGTCTGGGCTTCTTCGACCATAAAATGTGCGTGACGATACCTCCCTGCCCTCTTGCTGGAGTAGCATGAGACACAGAATCCAAACAAAACAGCACGCGAAGGCGTTCGGTAAACTGTGAATCACCGCCTTCGTGGAAGTTCTTTTGGATTCCCGTAATGGAAACCCAGCAAGTAAGCAAAAGGGAAGGCACCGAGTTGAAACTTCTCAGAGACCGGGAGCCGGAAGTAAGGCGGGGTCCAGAATTGGGGTCTGGAGAGCTCGCCCCCAGGCAGCTCCCTCCATGGGCTCCTCGGAGTAGCCACCTGTTTTGATTTCTCTCGGTCTGCAGTCTGGCTTCTGTTGTCTGGCTCCCAGGGCCAGTCGACCCAGGGCACCTGTCATTACACCTGTGATCGCATCCCCCACTCACGCCAGGAGCCCAGACTTTTCCATTGGGCCCTAATTCAGATTGGTTCAGCTGGCACCGGGGGTCACTCCGTGTCTGATGAGCCCCGAGTCTGGGCAGGGGCACAGAGGATGAACTTGCCATCCTTTGTCTATCCCCGTGGGACTGAGCCAGGAGAAGTGCCTTTTACAAACATCATGGCAACCTCTAGTGGCGTGATTTCAGCAGTCCGTGGGAGAGTAAGATTTGGTTGTAAGATCCCCTTTTCATAAGGACCTCATCTTTTTGGTCTTCCTTCTATCATGTAAGCCCTGTAAAGGCTGGCCCTGGTTGGCATCAAAACCGAACAAAGTGAAAAAGGGGAGGCTGGAGGGCCCCTCAGTGAGTGGGCTGGGCCAGTGGGGTGCAGTGGGGGGCCCTGAAGCCACCTTGCAGCTCCTCGGAAACGTGACCAGGCTCCCAGGCTATCCTGCATGTGCCGAGGGATCCAGATTGCATTTCTCACAGAATGTATCAGAAATGAGAGTGCGAACAAGTCAAAGAAGCCCATTTGAAGCTGGTTTAAACACAAAGGGAATTATTCTGGGGCTGCTTTTCCAGTTCCCTCTGTCCTTTCCGCCTGCTGCCCTCTGAGCTCCTCCACTGTCTTCCTGCTCTGCACCCAGAGGCACGGTGAGGGCTGCAGGGACCTCCACCTGCGGAGGAAGGTGGAGAAGGTGCTGCACGAGGTGCTGCTGATTGTATGCTTCCTTTTTCTCCCGTTGCCTGTGGTCTGCCGGTCCCCATTCCCCTCTTGGCCTTCATAGCTGTGAGAGGGTGAGCAGGTGTTGAGAGCAACTTTGTTCTTTTTTCGTCAATCTCATTGCATGGAAAAGATCCAACTCTCCCTGGGTAGCTGGCAGCTCCTCCAAGGCCAGACCGCTGGGCAGGGCTCCCAAGAGCAGTGCTAGCTTGTTTGGTGTCATGAGGAACCGGGCCAGGCCTGCTCATCCCTGCCCACAAGAACAGGCTGCTTTTCAACAGACGCACACATAACTGGATGCCTTGGATAGACTGCAGTGGCATATAAGGTAACAACTCAGACAGGCTTGCCCCAAAGCAAAAAAGAGTAACTCTGAGCGGAAGAACCTTCTATTGTCCCCTTCAGTTCTGTGCTGTCCTTCAGTCTCTCTTCCATTCTCCTCGCTGTTGAGCACAGGTGAACTCTGGCCCGTAGACCTGTTCTGAGTGCTGCAGAAGATGCTGACGCTGGGAAGGCCAAGTGGAAGGCAACGTGACGCATGCAGAATGCCAGGCCTCTTCCCGGCCCTGCAGGATTTAACCCTTAAGGGTTAATGCTGAAAAAGCCACGTGGGTGAATAAGTGCTCAATTATATGCACAGGTAGTCCTATATATTAACAACCTAATATGCTAAGTGTCCAGTCATCCAGTCACCCATTCAACCAATCAAAGCATAATATGCTAATGATATGCTAAGGCCACTCAACTGCTTGCTATGACGTGCGCTGAACACCAGGGGGCAGACACTCCAACTGGCACTTGAGCAAGATGGGCCAGACATGCCCTGGAGCCCCCCTGCGGTCCCTCCCCAGCTGGCCAACCTCCCTCGTCCCTCCCCGACCCGAGTCATGCACCAGTGGGGTCCCTCAGCTTGGCTTGCACCCTCTCACAATCCAGGACCCATCAGGGGATGTCGGAGAGCCAGTTTTGGTCCAATCCCACAGGCCAGGCAGAGAGACCCTACTGGTGCATGAACTCATGCTCCAGGCCTCTAGTTATTTAATAATAACAATTGGCATCAGTTCCTGGCACAACCCAGTTTACATTTGTCAAGTCATTTAGTCCTCCCAGTGTTCTAACACTGTGGTAGGCACCTCATAATAACACCTCAGTGTTATCAGCTCCATTTCACAAATGAGAACATCAAGGCACAGACTGGTTAAATAATGTGCCCAATGTCCCACAGTGACAGAAGCAGGACTTGGACCCAGATAGCCTGCCCCCAGGGTCACCACCCAAATTTCTTCCCACTTTGTCAGTCTCCTCTGAGGACAGGATGGACTCAGTCTTGTATGCCTGTGATAATTTGCATGATGAAAACATGCCACTAGAGAGAAGAAATATTTTTAAAATTCTAACCATTAGAGAAAAAAATAGTTTTAGTGACTAAAAGTTTCATGACCTATTGAAAGCTTAGTGGTCAGTTTGCCATTCTTGTCACTTCCCGCAAGAATAAAACTGGCTGTTCTCACTGCCATTAACGTAGAGGAGCCATGACCTTGATGTGCAGGGGGAGGGAGGGCGGGGCATTATTTAATCAATGTGGCCTGATGGGGAGAGCTGGAAACGGAACCAAGCGGGGACTCACTCCACAGAACGCACCCTGACTTCTGCTGTGATTTCACCATCTGTGAACACATGGTAACTGCTGGAAGCAGGGGGTGCACCTGGACACATGTGGGCCTGGGGACAGAACCAGCCACTCATTCTTGCCCCCTGGCTTCTCCCTCTCCCACACCCACAGAATGTAGCTGCGCTGCTAGTCTTTTCACTCTCAATCTTCAAAAGCCCCAGGAGAAAGGACAAAATATCCCCTTTCTTCAACTAACCCTCCCACACGGCCGTGTAAGAGGTTTCCCCTCCTGTAGCAGAGGTCGGTGTTTTGGTTCTCAGCTGTGGCGTTTCTGTCTGCGGTGCCCTCCCCTGGTTTTCGTTGGGTCTTGTCAAATCCACTTCTTCGTTTTATGTGGCTGGGTGGAGAACGGGGCACATGCGGAGGCCATTGTTGGCTGGGATCCACAGTGGCCCTTGGGAGTCCAGGCCATGGGTTGCTTCTCTAGCCAGTTGGGGGAGCCCTACTGGGTGGCATGGCAGCAACCAGTTCCTCTCTCCCCACACAGCCCGGAGTCTGCCCCCTCCTTCCTGACACCTCAGGGACCATCCGGTGGTGATGACCACTCCCTTCTCGGTGCTGGTCCACTTAGCCTTTGCCTTAGTCCGTTCAGGCTGCTGTAACAGACGCACCAGAGACCGGGTGGCTTAGGAGCAACAGAAGCTTATTTCCCACAGTTTCAGGGGCGAAGTCCCAGATCAGGCTGCCAGCAGCGTCTGTCTCGTGAGAGCCTGCTCTCTGGCTCGTGGCTGCTGTTTTCTTGCTGAGTCCTCGCATGGGGGAAGGGTAGAGGGTGCTTTCTGAGGTTATTTCTAATGGTTTGTTTGTTTTACAAGGTCACTAATTCCATTCATGAGGGTGGAGCCCTCATGACCTAATCACCTCCCAGTAACCCCACCTTTGGGGGGGGGTAGGTTTCAACATAAGAATTTGGGGGGCATCACAAATATTTAGTCTATAGCAGCCTCCGTGAAGGTCTGGTTTATATGTTTCATCTCTCCTAAACTGGAATGTTCTGGAGGTTCAGAACCGTGTTTTCTCCATTTGCTGCCTCACTCCATCAACAAGTAGTGGCCCGGCCCAGCCACAGTGGCTCAGTGGTTGAGTGTCAACCTATGAATGAGGAGGTCGTGGTTTGATTCCCAGTCGGGGCACGTGCCCTGGTTGTGGGCTCGATCCCCAGGAGGGGGGTGTGCAGGAGGCCATCAATCAATGATTCTCTCTGTCATTGATGTTTCTATCTCCCTCTCCCTTCCTCTCTGAAATCAATAAAAATATATTTTTTTAAAAACAAGTGGTGGGCGAGCCCCGCCTGTGTTAGCAGACACGTTTATGTGTGTGTGCAATGCCGAGCAAACTGCCTTTGATAAAAAAAAAAAAAAAAATGAACCCGCTGCTTTTCAGAGATGTCCCTGTTTTCTGAATCCCCTTCTTTCCTCACCAAGTTGTGCTGGGAGCTAGGGGAACTGCCAGCGTGAAGCCAGCTTTGCCCCTCTTGGAGAGAGGTTTGGGAGTCAGCTTCTTAGGTCAGCAGAGGCTCCCCCAGACGTTTGCCCTTTCATATAAACAAGCTCCCCCAGAAGGACCCATCCAGGCGGCACCTTCTTGTCTAAACACAACCTCTGGAAAGTCCGGAACAGAAAGGGCCAGTCTCCTATGCAATGTCCACTGTCTCCCTGTGTCATTCTAGGTGGCATTATCCAGTGAAAAGATTAAGTTGGCATGCCTTCCTTGCAGAAGATAAAAGCAGAAATTGTTGGATGAGAATTCTGGGAAGGATTCCTTTGCCATTCCACCCTACCTGCCTCCTGCTGTTTGGGATGTGGATGTGTGTGATGGCCGGGGCTGTGGCAGCCATGTTGAAGCCGTGAAGAAAAGACTAAAGGAATCACAAAGACTCAGCTCGAATTCTGTTGATTCTAATTGATTCTTAAGCCACTAGACTCTGCTTTTCTAATCTCTGAAAAGCAGCAGATTCATTACTAGAGCAATGCCAGTAATTACCCGTGTGTGCATTTCTCATGACAAACACACACGCAAAACCTTGGTGCCTAAGCCACTGCGGTCAGTTCTCTGTTCCTAGTAACCAATTCCTAACGGACACACCAAGTTAGAAAGAAGGGGGTTACGTGATTGCTCAAAGGCCTTCGTTACAGGGAATGGAGCTCTTAGGAAGCCCCAGTTCTCAGAATTTCTGTTTTTGCTGACAAGCCCCCGTGTCGTCTTTTCTGAATTCGGGGAGATCCTTTTTGGTGTTTCCACATTTAACTTCCTCAGTGAAAGCGAAACACAAAAGCCACGGGCTCCCTCGGGGAAGCAGTTTTAGGAAAGCAAGTCGCATCGCCCTTTGACCTGTGGTCACCTGCAAAGGCGTTGCTGGTGCCTTTTCCATGAGCCAAGAATTGACGTTCTCCCACATCTGGCAGTTGAGCTGCTACTTGCTTTTTTAAGCACAAGTAAAACCAAGCATTCAAATGTTCCCAGTTTAGCCTCATCAGCACTATGTTGGGCGTGGCTACCTTGACCCACAGCTGCCAGCAATGCAAAGCTCCCTCTTACGCAGACATTTTCAGCTTTTTAAGACTGTGCATGCTCTTCATCCCGACCGTGGGGAAGTCACGTGGGAGGAATTTTTATAGCTGTGGCCACCGCTGTGTCTTATCAGGGGCAGGTGCCCAAAAGGCTTCTCTGGGGCTGGAGTGGTGGGTGGGAGGGTCTGTAGAATAGGGCAGGAAAAGCTGTTCATGAAGCAAAAAGCTTCATTTGCTCTTAATTTTTCTTAGACCTGTATTCCCCTTCCCCTTCCTACATTCTCTCCCCTTCCACACTCCAGGTTAGTGCTACCTTCCGCAAGGGGTACTTGGAATCGGAGAATATCAGCCCTAGAAGGGCTTCAGAGATGCCCTTGTCTCACCTATTTCAACACATGGGCAAATGGAAGTCTGTATGAGAGAGGTGGCCTGTCTCAGGTGATGTCACTAGTTAGTGGTGTAAATGTGTGTGTGTGTGTTCGGGTGTGTGCGTAATCGTTCCCATTTTATGCATAAGGATTTTAAGGCACAGAGAGGTTAAATAACTTGTCTAAAGTCACAGCTACTAAGTTGTAGAGTCAGGATTTGAACTCAAACTGGTTCTGTTCTTGACCGCTGCCCATTGCTGGCAGGCTAATGCCCAGTCTTGGACTCTTAACTTCAGGTCCAGATGAGCGCTCTCTAATCAAGTCCTTGGCCAGAGGATGACTGGCTTAAAATTCTACCCCTAGAGGAACATTTCCCCAAACGTGATAGCAATAGGTGTTAAAGAAACCAGCCAAAACAAAACAAAGTTCCATGCTCAAAGAAATTTGCAATGTTATATTAAACCAAGTTAAACAGGTTTATTTTATTTTTTACTACTCAAGCCTTTAATGTGCTAATAGGCATTGTGAATTCTCTAAGATTCTAAAAAGCATTTGCTAAATTTTTTAGACCACAGAATCTTTTTTCATGCAGTGATGTCATCACACATCATCTGATCTCTGAAAAACTCAATTGGGTGGAAAAGGCAACTTTATCATATTCTTATGAAAATGAGCCTAAAAGGGGCTCAAAGGCTCCCTAGGGTTTCCCTGGAACTGCTGTCCTAGAAAACAATATGCTTTAAGTCTTATTTTTAAAATATCATGGCACTAGCCGAAACCGGTTTGGCTCAGTGGTAGAGCGTCGGTCTGCGGACTGAAAGGTCCCAAGTTCGATTCCGGTCAAGGGCATGTACATTGGTTGCGGGCGCATCCCTGGTAGGGAGTGTGCAAGAGGCAGCTGGTCGATGTTTCTCTCTCATTGATGTTTCTAGCTCTCTATCTCTCTCCCTTCCTCTCTGTAAAATATCAATAAAATATATTAAAAAAAAAATAAAAAATAAAATATCATGGCACTAAATATCATCTTGCTCCTTGCAAAGGACAAAGGAGAAAAAGCACATGAAAGAATATGGATATGTGTTCTAAGAATCAGTCCCTCGTTCTACTAATTCCTTATTTTCCTTTTAAAAAATGTTTTTATCGATTTCAGAAAGGAAGGGAGAGGGAGAAAGAGTAGAAACATCAATGATGAGAGAGAATCATTGATTGGCTCTTCCTGCACGGCCCTTACTAGAGATGGAGCATCTACCCTGACTAGGAATTGAGCCATGATCTCCTGGCTCAGTCGTCACTCAACCACTGAGCAACACTGGCTGGGCTCATTTTTCTTTTCTTTTCTTTTCTTTTTTTTAAATCTACTTTTCCTTTCTTTCTTCTAAAAACTCTTTGTTGTTCCATAAAGGATTTAAGGTAGCTTACTCTTCCAGGAAGTCAACATTCTTGTTGACAGGGGCATATTTAAGTCTAAATAAGGCGTTACTATTTTAGGGGGACTCCTGGCCTCTACCCTAGCCCGCTAATTCTCCTCTACTAGAATCCTCTAGGCCAGGGGAACATCCAGCCCTGGGGCTGTATAAGGCCCACAAAATCTCTTGGTCTTGCCTGCCACGGCAACTGCAGGCAGGACTGAAATTCAATAGATCTAGGAGCTTTTTTTCATAGCGACATAAATTCATATTAAGTGAATTACATTAAGTGAATGATGTTATACATATTCAAATGGCCCTTGGCAGAAAAAAAAGGTTCCTCGCCCCCTGGTATATGCCAACTTAAATCTTCTATCATTAGCATTTTGTTTATTTGGTAAGGCCAGGCCTTTCTAGAAAGAGACCTGAGTTCAGATACAATTTGGTTCAACATATGTGTGTGAGCCACTCAGACTTGGGAGGGGCAAGTACTGCAGTGGGTACCTGCAGGATGCTAGAAAGGGAGGTGCCCTGGTAAGAAGGAGCCACTGCTACTTTTAGGAAAATGTCCAAAGGTGCATTTTATCCATTTAACCATTTTATTCAGGGCCTGCTCCTGAGCCGAGGTCATTGCATGTTTATTCTAGACCACAGGCCTTTGAACCTGACCTCAAACCTCTGGTTAAAGCTAATGTGGCAGTTAGGACACTGCTCTGGAATCTGACAACCCAGACCAGGTGGGGAAAGTGAAATCTGCTGTAGGCAAGGCAGCCCGGGACCGCCCTTTGCTCACAGGCAGGTCAGCAGCACCGGGATGTTCCCGGCCACACAATCCGGGCCAGATGGAGAATCACAGGTTGGAGGGGCGGTCAGTGTCCTCTACCTCTCAGAACACCAGCACCACTGCCCACATTTCTTTGTTTTCTCCATCCTCCCCTTCTGGGGCTCTGACTGCCTGTAACTGGGTAAATGAGAGGGCATGCCTGCTGGCAAGGAATCGCTAACTCTTACACTCGGCACTGTTGTGCAAATTGTAGGCAAGGTGAGTCTCTAGCTGTTTGCCTGGATTGGTCTTGTATGGTTGTGTGCCCCTCATCAAGGCGAACCACCCAACTAAGTGTTTTATTAACAACAGAACACGCTTATCAGGAGTTTTTCCACATATATTAGCACATGCATTAACAACATAGACTGCGTTCAGAAACTACATCTGAGAAAATAGAAAATGGAGAAGTCATCCATAATCCCATTCCCCAGAGATAACTAGTCTGCTTCCAGTGTAAATCTCTCCCTTCCTTTCTCTCCACCTCTCGCTCCATACGCAGCTACGGATCCATGTGGAAGGTCCCATCTGTGGCCAGAGCATTGACCAGTGTCCCCATCCTTGCATCCGTCCCCGAGTTAATGTGTGGCAATGGTTCACTCGGGGGAAGGGCCATGTTTCGTGTTTGGATCCTCGGGTCTGGAGGGTAAATGGAGCAGACAGCACTGGGTCTGGTCCCCTTTCTGCCTCAGGGGTGAGTCTGCTCAGGGAGAGCGGAACCTCGTCACAGTCTGGGTAGAATTCAGTGAGGCTCCCACACACTGAGGGCATTGATGGGAGGGAGGGTACTTGTCCTCAATAATGTATTGAGGCACCTGCTTTCTCTCTTGACACGCCCTGGTCAGGGAATGAGGTCTCAGGCAAAGAAGAGACCACCCTCTTGGCCAAGTGTCTCCCACGCCAATTCATAGCTCCCCCAGCCCTCACCTGGGATGTTGCCTTGCTATTCAGCTGAGATTTCCTAATTTGAAGTCTATAGTTAGTCTTTCTGCAGTGGAACACTTCCAGGAGTTAAGTATGAAATCTAAGGCGTTATAAACTAGCAGTCTAATATTCTGTATAAAACGTGTGGAGAGACGTGAGCATTCGTGGGCTGGGATGAGTCACCTTGGGCTTCTCAGCATCTCACCACCGCTCTTAATTCCTCGGATTAAACCGAGAAAGGGTGAGGAAAGTTGAGCTCTTTGAGGCCGACACCAGCCAGCTAGCGCTGTGCTCCTCTCCGCTGGCTCAGCCTGTCCCCAAGCAGCCCCTGTTGCTTTCTCTGTTTATTTTGCAATTAGTGTAGAAGGAGACTCGTGGGGAAATTTTCGCTCGGGGGCCCGAGTTTATATTTCAGAATGCCTTCCTCTCCTTCGCGCACAGAGGCTGTAAGGAGAGTTTGAAAACAATAGCTCTCGGTGTGCTTCCAACAAGCCTCTTGATAATGATCCTTGGTAATTCCGACATCCTCCCACATGATCCTCTCCGCTCGCAGCCACCCAGGTCCTCGACTTCCTCTGTTCCGGTGATCTTGTCCTTTATTGCATCTTGGCCACCGATACCCAAGGCCAAGCCCTTGACTTTTTTTTTTTTTACACCATTACCAACAATCTCGTGCTCTCTCCATAATCTCAATCCCAAACACCCCACTATTCCTCCTCCCCGCTCAATGTTCTGTTCTCTCCAATGATTCTTCAACTTCCTTGAGATCTACCACGTGGTAGAATTGATCTACCACGTTTTCACTGTTCCTCACCCCGCACCAGCACCACCCTCAAGTCCTCACGGCCCTCCTTATCCATTTAGATTCTGTGGTTCACTCATTATCCTGCTGCCAGTTAATACGCAGCTCCCTTTGATCCCTCTCTCCCTTCATTGTACCCTCCTGGCAAAACCTCGGCCCTGGCTGAGTCCACCCTGTGCACTCCGCCTGCTCCTGCCCAGCTGGGTGTGGCTGCCTGGTGTTACTTTAAGTTCATTATCACAGTTGCAGGCGGGCCCTCCGTGTTGCCTGGAACTCGTATCATTTTCCTACCCACTTATTCTCACACGCTCCAAAACAGTGACTTCTCATTTTTCTCCTCCCTCCTCAAACCCTCAGCCTTCTTCCTCCATCCTCACCTCAGCTGACGACCTTGTTTCCTAAATCACTGAGATAATAGATCAGCCAGCTGACAAGTTCCGTGTTTCCACCACCATCCCCACTGCCCACCCTCGCCCGGGCCTATCCATTCTGCCTTCCTGCAGTACAGGATGAATTCCCAAGCTTCTGTGAGCGCTACTCAAAGTGTGGTCCTCAATCCCGACTGGCAGCATCAGTATCAACTAGAAGATGATAAAAAATTTTTAAAAATGCAAAATCTGCAGCCCCACTCCACACCCACTGAATCAGAATTTCTGAGGTGAGGTCCGGGAGTCTGTGTTTCAACTGGTTTTCCAGGTGAGTCTCATGCACAACGAAGTTTAGGAAGCTTAGGAAACTCCAAATTAGACCCTCTCCTCTCTCATCTACCCTAGGATATCTCTCCAGACCTGCCCTTCTCTTTTGCATCACCACACTTTCCCCTCTCTACGGGACAATTTTCCATTATGATACAAACAAGCTGGAGACAAAACAAGACAAAAGGATCTCTTGATTCCAAATCCCACTTCAGCTACCACCGTTTTCTACTTCTCTTTTTCTCTTAGACTCCCCTCAACCAGTCTTTTGCTCCCACCATCGCCCCAAACTGATCTTGCTGAGGTCATTATAGCAGAAATCAGCCAGATGGTCACCAGGCTGTTTCCTCTTCTGGGCACACAATTAAATGAGGTTTCCACATTTCTTTTCATCTAAATGAGGCTGTGACTAGCTCTTGCCATAGGAATGTGAAGGGGAATAATGTGCTACCTTCCAGCTCGGGTGTTCCAGTGTGGGTGTGCGTCAGTGTGGACTGTCCCTTCCCTTTCCAAGGTGAACGTGGCCACACACTGAAGATGGAAAGGGGCTGAGCACCTAAGTTCCCACATGGAAGGCTCTCTGCCAAACACTTGATTGGACTGTGACATGAATGAAAAAATATGCTTTTTATTGTGTTAAGACACTGATTTGGAGATTATTTGTTACAGAAGAAGTAAACCTACCTTAATTAAATTGTCAGTGACCTCCATATTGCTAAGTCCGATAGTGACTTCTCAGTTATCTATATCAATATATATATATCTATATCTATATCTATCTATCTATCTATCTATCTATCTATCTATATATATATATATAAAGGCAGTTACTGTAACGGCCACAATGACCTAACAACCAGTCACTATGATGCCCACTGTGGCCAGTGAACCATCCCGATCAGGGGCTGGCAGACAACCTCACGGCCTCTACCCCCTGCTGGCCTGCCCCTGATCACACCCCCCACCCCAATAGGAAGTGGGACTGGGCAGCCAACCTCCTGCAGCCTCTCCTCCTGGCTGCCCTACCCTGATCACACCCCACCCTGATAGGGGGCAGAGCTGGCCAGCTAACCTCCTGCAGCCCCTCCCCCTGCCTGGCACCCCCAAACCACTCCCTACTCCAATAGGGGGTGGGGCTGGCTGGCCAGTCTGCAGCCCCTCCCCCCACCCAGCCCCACCCCAGATTGGCCCCCCAACCCCGATCAGGGGCAGCACAGCTGGCCAACCACCTATGGCCCCTCCCCCAGGCCACTGGCCTCTGATCACAGCCTCTCCCCATGGCCAGCCCCACCCCCAGTTGGTCCCCCAACTCCTACTGGGGGGTGAGACCCTCTAGCCAATCACCAGCAGCCCCTGCCCCCAGCTGGCCCAGCCCTGATCAGGGGCCCTGATCAGCCCGATCCAGGTGTGCCGGCTGACCAATCTCCCTCCATCTCCTCCTCCCAACAGGCCCTGCCCTGATCTGGCCTGATTGGGGCTGGGCAGGCTGGACCCCACCCATGCATGAATTTGTGCACTGGGCCTCTAGTCACATATAAACAAATAGCAGCATTTGGCAAAGTTGGTTGATGGCTCCTTCTTGAGAAAATTTTCTTCACATACTCTTTGGGCTTCTTTTATTTTTTTTTTTTAAATTCTTAAACTCAGTTTAATATATGTTGCTAATTCTTTGTGTTAGCTCCCCCAGGGCTCAGTCCTCGTATCTCTTCTTATCAGCACTCACTTCTTTGTTAACGTCATCCTTGATCTTGGCTTTAAATACTTTCTGTACAGCCCAGCTGGCGTGGCTTAGTGGTTGAGCGTTGACCTTTGAATCAGGAGTTTGTGGTTTGATTCTCAGGCAGGACACATGCCCAGGTTGCAGGCTCAATCTGCAGTGTGAGGCATGCAGGAGGCAGCCAGTTAATGATTCTCTATCATCATTGACGTTTCTATCTCTCGCTCCCTCTCTGAAATCAATAGAAGTATATTTGATAAATAAGTAAATAAATACCTTCTGTACAATGATGATTCTCAAGATTACGTCTCTATCCAGGACTTGCTGCTAGACATGTCCACTCAGTGTTTAACAGACGCCTCAAG
This sequence comes from Vespertilio murinus, assembly GCA_963924515.1. Lineage (NCBI taxonomy): Eukaryota > Metazoa > Chordata > Mammalia > Chiroptera > Vespertilionidae > Vespertilio > Vespertilio murinus. The sequence goes on from OZ004705.1 coordinate 166,521,187, forward strand.
CTTAACACAGCCAAACCATACTCCGGACGCCTTTAACTCCATCTCACCTGGAGTCTTCCGCATCTCAGGAAAATATTAACTCCATCCTTCTGATTGCTTCAGCCCCCAAACCATGGACTAATATTGATTCTGTCTTTTACTTCCCACATTCCATTATTATCATTTCCTGCAGGTCTTACCTTAAAAATGTCCCGATCCTCATCGTACCCTTTTATGCCAAAAGTCATGATCCAAGTCACTGCCCTCTTGCTTAGATTGTTGCCTTCTCCTCCTACTGTTCTTCCTGCTCACATTCTTCCCTGCCTACTTTCTGTTCTCAGCGAACAGCCAGATCTTTACACACATAAATCAGATTATCTTGCTTCTCTTTCCAATGCCGTCTTCATTCCCCCAGCTTCCCAACTCCTACGGACATACAATATTTTCCTAGAACACTCAGAATTGAAACCAAAGCCCTTAAAGTGGCTCTCATCTCTACATGAGCTGGCTCCCCGTTACTTCTCTGACTCCGTCTTTCCCGACTCTCTCCGAGGCTCGCGCCATTCCTGCAGCACTATATCTTCTTTGCTGTTTCAACCATGCTCTTGCTTGGGACACACTCGCCCAGATAGTTGTAGCTCACTCTCTCACTTCCTTCAGACCTCTGGTGAAGTTTATCTTAACCCTGTGGCCTTTCCTGGTATAAAGTCAAGCTTGTCTGCACCTGTACTCCCTCCGCCTCTTAGCCCTTATCACCACCTGGCACAATATATATATATAAAATATATATATATATTTACTTATTTATTTGCTTATTATTTGCCTAATCCCACCAGAACGTAAGGAAGGCAGGGACTTTGTCATGTTTTTCCTGTGTCCACAGAACATAGAACAATGTTAGGCACACTGTCAGGGCTCAATAAACGTAGATAGAATGGATGAAAAGATGGTTACCTAAATGAGCCAGCTGAACTGCACTGCCCCTGGTTGGGAAGCAAGTCCCGTCAGCTGGGTTTTGCATGTGAGCTTCATTTCTGGTAAATCTAGTCCCTTACTGCTCTTCCAAAGAATTTTGTCTCAAGGATCTTGTCTTCAAAGTCTCCTGTGTAGCCTGTTTTGGACTGTGCTAGGAGACTTGTCCACCTTCTTATAGAATTGGCCTTGCAGACACTTGGTGATGTTGTACATGAGTTTTCAGCACAGATTCTTGCTCATAAGGCTCCAGGGCTCTGTTTTGCATTGTGGGAAAAGATGAGTCCCCCACCAGCTCTCTTACCAGGAACACCCTGATTTCTGACTGGGAGAGCAATGGGCAGCATTGGGTTCTACTTTTGAAGAAGTGCAGAGAAGAAATCATGAAACTTTTAGAAGAGAGAATGGAGGTTTGGAGATCTGTTCAGCCATAGGATTCCTCCTCCTCCTTCTTTTTGTTCATTTGTTTTTGTTAATCCTCATCTGGGGATATTTTTTTCCCATTGATTTTTAGAGAGGGTGGAAAAGAGAGGGAGAGACAGAAAGAGCAAAACATTGATGTGAGAGAGACATCAATCTCCTGGCGTGACCCTTCAATCTGAAGACGTTACTCTATCCACTGAACAAAATTGGCTAGGACCAGTCATAGGATTCTTAAGGAGGGATGAGCAAGACTGGGCAGGTTGTTAGGAGGTGCTGTTTCCTGGTCCTCCCCCACTCTGACATTGTCTTTGGGAAAGGTTGTTGGAAGCAGAAAACACACAGGCTTGGTTGATGAAAAGCTTGTTTATTCCTAGCACACTGGACACTTTGTTCAGGAATAGTTCATCCATTTGAAAATATTGCCCTTGTAATGGTGCCAAGGTCGTTGCCTGCTGGGGTTATCAGCAGAGTACGTGCCAGCTCTGACTGGGGTATTTTAATAGGTGTATCACTTCCCTGCCAAAGTGACTAAAGAACATTGCATGGTTAATTTGTATTCAGTGCTTTCCCTGCAAGCATTCTTAATGTGCAGTTTTTGTTGGGACCTTATGAGGAAAAAGACAAAGAAATGAATAAATAGGTTGGGATACAATGAGCTGCTTGAAAAATGAGTTTTAGGTTCTGACGCATTTTGGAATTCTCTGTACCCATTTGGTAATAATAATGTGCTTCACTAAACATTGGGGAGTTTTAAAAAAATTTTATATTCATTCTCTCCTTTGATACTGAAATCAATCCTGTATGGTAGGGTGGTATGGTCTCCTGTTTTAGGTGAGAAAACTGAGGCTCAGGAAAATTGAATGGCTTGTCTAACAAAGTGAAAGAATTAAGCATGGTGGAAAGTGCAGGAGGGCCCAAGTCTCTTAATGCCTAGGTCAGACCATGTCCATCTCTTTGTGGTGAGCTAGGCAGGTGTAGGGAGGTCCATATGTGGAGGAGAAGGGTTTAGCTGGGCTTGATCAGAGACCCTTGAAGTCTAGAAATGAAAGTGAGTGGAAAACAACCACAGTCCTCTGTATCAACCAACACAAGGTAATACATAGTTTTTGCCCTGAAAACTCTGTGGAGACCCTACCGGCTGAGTAGATAATGAATATCCATTCAGTGCAGCAGGGAATGGGGGAGGCAAACATCCCCATGGCATTGTGGGAAAATCTCTACCCTAGGCCTCAGAGACAGAAGTTTCAGTGCCAGCTCCACAGTGCATTGGTCTATTGTATATTCTTGAACAAGCCCTACATAAAGCAGACTTGATCACATCTGCTCACCTTGGCTGTATACACACAGCCAGCTTTCACTGCAATGTAGCAATGGCTGGAATAAAGAGTTCAATATGGCTTTAGTTGGAAGCCATGGTAGGTCAGCTGTAGATACCCTATCAGAGATTTTATGTGATTTCTTAATGGAAAATGTATATGAAATTCTAATAGGTTTCCCCTATATAATGTAAGCCAGTAGACTATTTCTTACAAAAATATTTCTTTAGACATAGAGCATAGACTACTAGACACCTGTCCCCACTTCTTCCTTACAAGTGGAACGCTCATTTTGTCCGAGGCAGCAATGAGCCAGGCTCAATATTTCCATATTTCAGCTTTTTTTTTTCCCAGATGACCATGGAACTAAATCTAGCCAATGAGACATACGTGGAAGTGTTGGATGGGACCCAACTAACTGGCATGCACATTTTGCTCTTGGCCCTTCTACTTTTCCACTTGCAATGTGGACCTGATGGCTAGAGTTCCAACAGCCATCTGATGACCACGAGGATGAAAACCACATGCTAAGGATGGCAGATGGAAGAAACCTGGGCTCCTCATGGCACTGTAAAGCCACCACACCACGCCCTGGATGTCATCCTAAGATTTCTGTTCAGTATGGGAAACAAAGCTTTTCATATTTATTTATGTATTTTTTTCAGGTTTCTGTCATTCACAGCCAAATGCAATTCCTTGTTGATACAGCCTTGTCTTAAAAACTACGAAATGCCTTTGATTTTAGGATGAGTTTGAGTTTTGCAAAAGAAATAACAAGAATAAGACATTAGTTACCGATTCAAAATAGTACGTGTCAACCCAATAAGCACGTCTGTCATTTAAAACCCTGGAAGGAAGCCTGTGGGAGCCCTGTGACATTAGTCACTTCCAACACACCCCTGGCCTGCTCCATCCTCTTGTCTAAATGGGTCAGAGAATAGCATGACTATCAGTCTGAACTTAAAACCTACATGCACTTTTAGTGCCAAAGAGTCTAATAAATTCAAAGAACATCTGGGTTCTTGAGGTGGAATTCTGTGAAAACAAACTAACTCTTACTTATATCTTAAGTAAACCATAGTTGGGGGGAAGGAAGAAGGTACTAGGCACCCATTCCACATCAGGCTTCATCTTAGATTCTTATAACTGAGTGCAAAGTTCTTGTTTGGTTGAAAGTTCACATCAGAAAATGGATCCTTCAACTCCTACTCTATCCTTAGGCTCTGGCTCCATCCAGCCACTAATCACCTGATTGGATAGGCCTAATGCCATTCTCCTGGCAACAGTCTTTGATTGGCCCAGCATAATTTGTAGGTGGGTCCTTCTCTCAATCCCCTTTGAAGGCTGACGCAGTGCCTTGGGAAGGGATGAATGTTATGTTTTTAATTTTCTAATGGTTCAACTTCATTTGTTTGTTTGTTTGTTTTTATGTGCATTAATTTTGGTTCAAGAGTGCATTCCTATGTGTTTGGCCAGGGCAGTAGCTATTCTTGGAGCATGGGAGGCTGGACTGGGGCTGGGGCTGGGGAGAGAGTCCCAATAACACCCAACTGTGGATTATTAGGAGCAAACAGCCTATCTTCCTGATTCGACTTCCAAATCTGCCACTCCTTATGTGTCCAGTCCTTACTCAGACACTTTTATGTTCTTTCTGCAAGATATAGTCAAAATCTGTATTTTTCATATGCGTCATAGCCTGTCCCCAGTGTCACTGTGATAGGGGCAGAGATAGAATATTGGGAACCAGCTAGAATTGTAAGAAATATTAATCATGCTTTGTTACCCATGATTGTTTTATTGTGATTTAAAAAGGCACATTGTAACCTGGCTGGGAGCTCACCTGGAAATGCAGCCCCTCCCCATCAGGGAGCTGCCTATTTTTTAAAATTATTATTATTATTATTATTGTTATTTATTGATTTCAGAGAAGAAGGGAGAGGAAGAGAGAGATAGAAACATCAGTGATGAGGAGAATCATTGACTGGCTGCCTCTTGCAAAACTCCCGAGTCTGCAACTCCAGCATGTGCCCTTGACCGGAATCGAACCCAGGACCCTTCAGTCCATAGGCCGACACTCTATTCACTGAGCCAAATCAGCTAGGGTGGGAAGCTGTCTATTATCGTAGAAAGATTAACAACCTTGTTGCTAATTTTATTTATGTGCAAGTATATCCTTTGAAACCAGAGTCATCAGCCCTTTGAAGACCCCCAGCCCTTTGCATATCACCAGGCCTTTGAAGACCCCCCCTCAGCCCTTTGCATATTGCTAGCCTTTGAAGACTGGACCCCCGGCCTTTGTAAACCCACAGGCCTTTTTACCGGTTTGCCTATTTCCACATGTAATCTTTGTCCTTCTACCCAATGTAAGCCGCTGGTTTAGGGGAGGGGCAGAGCAGATTTTTGTGGATGACCTGCTGCTCTCCCATACTGCTGGTGATATTGGAATAAATGCTCATGATTCAACCTGTCTCTGCTGAATTGGCTCACGTAGTGACAGGAAGCACGAACCCACAGATTGTCCAGTTATAATTGTGCAGTCTTAGTGACCTCTGGCCATGAAGAGTTAGAGTGAGCTCTAGAAAAAAATCCTTGTCCAGCCACTTCTGGCACTGTGGCCTTGGGCAGAATCCCTGGCGCCAGCGTCTGTGTGGGTAGTGATGATGGGCAGCAGGAACACTTGAGTGGGTTTGGTAGAACTCGGAATAGTAAGAACTTCTGAAAGAGCATCCTGTTTTGAGAAGGTACTTGACTACCTCTGGATCAATTCAAAGGGGTGTCAATGACCCTTAAAAGGATTAGACCAGAGGGCTCCAGTGACACTTTGGTGCTTTTGCTCCCTAGGGTGGGAGCCCTTGACAAAAGTGTCCTAAACAAACAACCCTTGGGGTCAAACAAGAGCTCTACAATGATCTATCTGGGTCCAAAAATACAATTCAGCATCTCTTGAGAGCTTCAGAGTCTATAAACATTTTCAAAATATTTATGTAACTTCACAATCATTGAAATGCTTGGGGAGAGAACCCTTTTTAAGATTTCTCTAGTAGAAGCATCACGAGGAACCTCAGTAGTCATTCAAAAAGACACAGCCTCTAGACCTGTCACCTTTTTACTCTCTCTCTCTCTCTCTCTCTCTCTCTCTCTCTCTCTCTCTCACTCACTGCCTGGAACGAGGTAAAGTGAATAAATTCCCATTTGCAGGAATTGAGACTTGGAGTGATGAAATGACTTTTTCAGAATTATAGCAGTAAATGGTGGGGTTAAGAAGCTAAGTCTGAGCATCTGAGTTCTAGAAAAAATGCTTGTCCTGTTGAGGAGATAATGAGAGAAAAGGAAAATGATGATGATGATGAGAGAATAAAATCCATCTCATGCTGATACTCCTACCCCCACCCTTGCAGGAAGAAGAGAACTCTGGACTGGTGTGATCTGCCACAGTCTACCACACACCACACTGGGCTAGACACCCAAAGCTGTGCTCCTGTGGGATGCTTATCATCCCCCTCATCATACCATATAACTATTCATTTGGTAACTTGTCTCTCCAATAGACTGTCACTGTTTTGAGGCATAAAATGCAACTTTGCCATTCTAGTATCCCCAGCACCTGGCACAGCCTCACAACACATTGCAGATGCTCCGTAAAATATTGCTCCATATAGAACTGAACAATACCTTTCCAACAGAAGGGCCAGATTACCTCTCAGGCTTTCCAGCTTCATTGCATGTTTGTTCCCAGCCTGCATATATATCAGTTAGACCTCGCTGAACATTTCTCAGTACCCCATATGCATGCCTTCTTCAATATAGATATTAGTTTTATCTTATTTTTAAAAATAATATATATAATAAAGTGCATAAAACTTAAGTGTACAGTTCAATGAACTTTTACATATGATATATACCCATGTAGCTACCACCTAGAACAAGATGTAGAACGTTTTCATTACATCAAGTTTTTTCACACTCCTGTCCCAGTCAATACCATCTGCAAAAAGTAACCACTGTGACTTCTGTTACTTCTTTTGCGAAGGGCAATTTAAGTTTTTGAACGTTGAAGCCATCATTAAATAGGCTCATGACCATAAGACGGCTGTCAGCAACTCCCAGGACTATATACCTTCCAGGTCCACAGCCAGCAGAAATGAATAGTCTCTGTCCTGGAACACCTGGGACAATGTCATTGGCTCGAATGGGTTGCTGCCCATTCCTAAACCAATCACTTTGCCTAGGGAGTGATGGAGTGGTTAGCACAGGCCCAGGCCAGATTCCTGATCTCTGGGCGGGGTAGTTTCAGCTCCTCCAGAAATCCATAGATTGAGAATGGGGTTAGTGCTTGTTTCCAAACAGGGATTAGGGTGTGGTTACCACCAGAAAAGAGAACAGATGCTGAACAACTAAAAGATCAAATGTCTACTTCCACGGCTAAATCCAATCTTGAATCTTCATTACCCAAGGTACTTGGAAGATCATAGTCTTCTTGCTCTGGTCCTCCAAGGCTATTTCAATGATCCTGCTCCTGGGACGGGGACCCCGCATGCTTTACCCCCATCATCTCCAAGGGCACACATGCAGCTCTTCCAACCCTACCACGTACTTACTCATGTGTTCTCTTCTTCCTGTTGCTCTGAAGTCTACTATAGAGGCTAAGAAATCCTAAATACTCACTTTCTCCGTGTCCTCTGCAGTTGGGGTGGCCATGTGACATAGCCTTTCCCAGGGAGATAAAAACAGAAGTCTACTGTGGAGTTAATCATATAACTTTATGCTTTCCCCCTCCTTGAAACAAAGATGTGATGTCAGGAGCCATCTTGACACCATTTGGAGAAAAATGAAATTGAATCATAAATGGCTGCTTTTCTTAACTCTGTGCAAATAAATGGCTAAATACATGTTTTCCTAGGAAATATAAATTTCCAAAATTGATCAGACAGAATGAAAATCTAAACAGACCAATTAACATAAATCAATTAGAAAATATTATTAATGTGCTAACCCCCAAATAGCAACAGGCACATATAGTTTCTCAAATTCTGCAAAAGTTTTAAGGAATTTGTAACTTCAATGCTATTTAAAGTGTCTTAAAATGAAGAAAAAGAATCAGAGGTGCAAATTCTTTTTACAAAACCAGTGTAACATTGATATTAAAACCCAATTAAAATGGTGCCAAAAATAAGTAAAATCATAGCCAAACATCACTTCTGAATATTGCTATAAAATTCAGAGTAAAAGAAACAATTTTATTAAAGTCAAGAAATAGGAAACATAATGTATTTTTAATAATATTAATCCATTATATATTGGAAACCCTAATAAACATAATTAAGCACGAGAAAAAAATGAGAGGTTTATGATAACTTCAGAAGGGGTAAAATTATTATTCTTTGAAGATGATATTGTTTTCCTGAAAAAATTCAAGAGATCCAACTAAAATCTATTTTAAGTGACAAAACACTTCAATTCTCCCTAGATTAATTTATAAATGTAAAACAGTGACCATAAAAACACTATTATAATATTCTTTCTGAATTAGATAATCTGATTATACAGTTTATCTGAAATAAAAGAATTATTAACCAGAAAAAAAATTTGGGGAAAAAAAGAGGAATATTAAGAGGGTGTATTGGTTTTCTGTTGCTACATAACAAGTCACCACAAATGCAGTGGCTTAAAACAGTAGCTATTTATTAGGTCATAGTTCTATAGGTCACAGGTCCGGGCACCACATGACAGGGCTCTTGACTCAGGGTCTGGCGAGGCTCCACTCCCTTGTGGAGGATGCACTGGGAAGAGTCTGCTTCCAGTTTCATTCAGATCGTTGGCTGAAGTTAGGTCCTTGTGGTTGTAGGATTGAAGACCCCATTTCCTTGCTGGCTGTCAGCCAGGAGTTTCTTAGCTCCTGGAAGTGTCCCACATGCCTGGTCATACTGTGTCCTCTGTCTTCAAAGCCAGCAATGAGGGAATCTCCCTCGTATTAATTCCCTTTCACATTTTGAATATGTTTCCAGGAAGAGCCCAGTCCTTCTTAAGGCCTCGCTGATTAGGTCAGGTCCACCCAGGGCAATCTCCCTTGCTTCAAGTCAGCTGTACCAAACAACATAACTTAATCATAGGATGATGATCCCACCAATCCCAAATCTCAGGAATTATAAAGGATACATGTACCGGGGAACAGGAATCTTGTGGTTCAATTTAGAAGTCTGCCTGTCTCAGGGGATGAGAAAGTTCTAACAGTAAATAGTGTGATACTGGTGAATAAATAGGCCGATATTCATTGACCAATAAGTAATAGGTCAATATATGGATCTGGATTGAAAGTCCAGGAATAAATCCAAAAGCATTTAGATGTATAGGACATAAGAAAGGTGATTTTCAAATTACTGGTAAAAGCAAAAGATTAATTATACAATAAGTAATATTGAAACAAATTGATAGCCATCTGAATAAAAGTAGAGTAGGAGCCTATATTAGTTATATATAGTCATGCAAGCATTCAGAACTCTTACAGTTTTAAAAGAGCAAACACACCCAATAGAATAATGAGCAAAAGATGTGAACCGGTAGTTCACAGAGAGGAATAAAACGGTTCTAAAAAGTATGAAAAGATTCTTGACTTTGCTTATAATAAGAGAAATGCATTTTTAACTTGTCAGATGGGCAAAGAGGAAAAGGTTGATAAGACATTGTGTTGCTAAGGGTGTAAGGTCATGCTGGTGGGGTTATAAATTGATCTAACTTCTGCGAGATTATTTCAGCAGTAAAATTTAACATATCTTTAAAAATTTTTTTTTATTGATTTCACAGAGGAAGGGAGAGGGAGAGAGAGATAGAAATATAAAAGTGAGAGAGAATTATTGATTGGCTGCCTCCTGCACATCTCACACTGGGGATTAAGCCTAGACCAGGGCATGTGCCCTGACCGGGAATTGAACTTTGACCTCCTGGTTCATAGGTTGACACTCAACCATTGAGCCACTCCAGCAGGGCAAATTTAACATATCTTAACCTTTTGATCCAGTAAGTCCACTTTTAGAGATTTATCTACAAACTAGAGGCCCGATGCATGAAATTCATGCAAGGGGCTCGGCAATTGCAGCTCCGGCTGCCTCATGGCCTGATGGCCCGGCCCCTGCCCACTTTGTGCTGTGGACAAAGTGTAGAAAGCCATGCATGCATCTAACACCATTCTGAGAAGGCTCCCCCCAAAAGTGAAATATTAGAAATAGATGCTCATTGCGACAACAGAGAGAGTACAGAGGAATGTGAAGAGCAAAACTGAAATCACCTCTAACTCTAAAACTCAGAGATAACTTCAAGGAGCAATTTGTTTGTCTTTTTTGTTATGTTAATCTCATCAGAGGATATTTTTTCCATTGCTTTTCAGGGAGAATGAAAGGTAGGGAGGGAGGGGATGAGGGGAAGAGAGAGAGAAACATCAATGTGAGAGAGACACATGGACTGGTTGTCTCCTTATGTGCCCCAACCAGGGGTGGGGACCGAACCCAAAACCTTGTGCCCTTGACAGGGAATGGAACTCACAACCCATTGACCGATGATGCTCTACCCGCTAAGCCACATGGATCAGGGCATCTTAATCTTCTTTCTAAGTGCATTTGTCTAATACAGCACTGATCATCAGAAATAGAATGTGACATTTTAAAATTTCTGGTACCAACATTAAAAAAACTAAAAAGAAACAGGTGATATTAATTTTAATAATATAATTTAACCAAATGTGTCTAAAATATTATTCCATCTGTAATCAATATAAAAATAAAAAAATTCATACTAAGTATTTCAAATCCGATATGTATTTTACACAGCATAACTCAGGTTGGACTGGTAACACAGTTCAAGTGCTGAATGGCCACATGTGGTTAGTGGCTATCAAATGAGCAAGCACAGGTTATATAGACATATGTAGGTACATACGTATGTGTATACATATGTGTGTATAACATCACATTTGAGGCCTTAATGCATATTCAGTTTTATATCTTATTTTTTCAGTGAACAATGTGTCACATGCATTTTCCCGTTATAGCAAATATTTTCAAAAATCATCTTAATACATGGTAACTGTAGTACAGTTCCACCATTATTTATTGAATCATTTCCATATTATTAGATACTTAGGTTATTATCCACTTTTCAGTATCATAAATCACGCTGGCTGCCATGAACATAATAACAAACACAGCTCTTCATTGGCGTCACAGCTTGTTACCTTGCAGTCCATTCTTGTTGGAGTTACTGCATCAAGTGAATGAAGATGCTAAGGCTCTTGAGACATCCTGTAAAATTGCTTCAAGGACAGCCACGCTGACTGCTTTGCCCACAGCCCTGAGAACACGTCTTGCTGTGACTCTGGCAACAATGACCATTGTGATTTCTTCTCAAGTTGTTCGTCTTGCTCTTAATTAGCTAATTCATTTCTAGGTTTAAATTACTATTTTTTTTTCTGTTAACAGGGAATCCGTGGTGCCTCTTACATTAAATGGGACAGGATTAGGCCTGACATTTGTGTTTATTTTTATCAGCTAAAGTGGTTGACTGTAAATTCCATTGAGTGTTGTTGAGATTTACTAATTGGGCAACGTCGGGCTGGGAGTTGGAGGAGATACACTGAGATGTGGCTGACACTCACAGGAAGCTGAAGATTGTGGAGGAGTCAGGCAGGAGCAGGCACAGCCGGCTGGCCCACAGGCTGCGTGTGCAGGTGGAGAGTCACGGGGCCCCGGAGAGCCAGAGGGGGGCTGGCTGGCTTACTCCAGGTGGATCAGACTTCATGAGGTGAGATTTGAGACAGGCCAGGAGGAATGAATGAATCTTGACAAGTGGAGCGGGAGAGAGGACGCCCAGGCTGAAGACAGGCAGAGACAATGGAGGTGTGGAAACACCCCTGGTATTTCAGGTAGAACTGGGATGAGTCTAAGGAGGTGTCAATGGTGGAAGATTGTGGAGAGAGGCTATAGTGTTTGGACAGGTTCAAGCCTCAGACTGAGACGGCACAATCCTTCATGGCAAAGTCACGTGCTAGTCCCAGTGTGGAGGGCAAAGCCCTCCCAGCACAATTATAGCCAAAAGTTATGGTTGTAAGCTTGAACCTATGGTCCGAACATGTGGCCCCACGTGCCTGAGTGATGTGGGCTTGATAGAGTCCAGGTGCATGTAATTGAGTAGATTTGAAACCCACGAGAATGTTGTAACCACGCCCTTACTTTGCCTCGTGGAATCTGGCTATAAAATAGGGACAGCTTATAGGCTGTGGCGCTGTCTCTCTCCATCAGAGAGGGCAGTGTTTCACCCAGACCCAGCCTTCTTCTCTTGTCCGTCTTTTCTAACGCCCTCACCGCTCCCACTCAGGCTCACCGTGGCCGTGCTGGTGCAGCACATAAGATGAAGTGGGAGAGGCTGCAGGGCTCATTTAAATATCCTGCTAAGGCTTTATTTTATAGATTTGAGGACTTGGAACTTATAAAGGAGTTTTTTGTTTGTTTGTTTTCATTTGAGAAAATAAAATGAGAATTTATAGAGCTTTTTCAGGGAAAGGGTCTCCACAGAGAAAAGACTGTTATGGTCTCAGATCTTTGCATCCATTCTCCATGTTGGTAGACAGTGGGAGATGCCGAATGAAAAAGCTTCCTGGAAGTGTAATCAACTAAGGTCTGACTCAGATAGAAATTAACCTGAAGGCCGAAACTGGTTTGGCTCAGTGGTAGAGTGTCGGTCTGCGGACTGAAAGGTCCCGGGTTTGATTCCGGTCAAGGGTATGTACCTTGGTTGCGGGCACATCCCCGGTAGGGGGTATGCAAGAGGCAGCTGGTCGATGTTTCTCTCTCATCGATGTTTCTAGCTCTCTATCTCTCTCCCTTCCTCACTGTAAAATATCAATAAAATATATATTTTTTAAAAATTTACCTGAAATCCTGTCTCTCTACAATATTGGTTTAAACTAATGATTTCCTGGGCCATAAATTTACAAGGCCACCGAGACAGCGGACCTTCCTGATAGTCTATCTCATAAATGACCACATCTTCCCATCTCAGGATTAAGTAGGGTTGAAAGCGAGGTGACCTCAGCTCCCTTGTGGGTATGAGCTCCTGACTGGCTGCCCCCTCACAGGCTGTCAGCATCTGAGTACCTCCCAGCCAGACTGGGGGGACTATCTCCCCTCCAGTCAGCCTAGCAAGGAGAGATCAGCTTGATCCTCACCCAGTGATTCTGGGTGCGGGCCATAGAGTGGCCAGACACCCTAGAGTCTACTACGGCCTAGACAGTATCCCAGAAGAAGATTCTCTGGTGGCTGAGGCTTGCCTGTCATGGCTAGTGCTCCGTCAGGTTACAACTTGAAGCAGGCTTCTGCCAGGTCTCTTCTGCCCCCCTCTACTCTCTCACCATCTTCACCTCTCCCAGCTCTTCCATTATCCTCTCATCACCCTCACGCCCTTCACTCTATCCTTTTCTTTCCGTTCCCTTCACACCCACCCCCCCCCACACACACACACACTCACACTCCATCTACCCTAGGCTCTAGTCCTTAGAGGGAATACGTCCCCCTTTAGAATACTAGCAGGCTGACCTCTGGCTGAGGCTGATCCAGGAAGGCTTGCTGTAACACTAAGGACTTCCTGTATCTCTGTTATCCCAAAGCCTGAGCAACAAGCTTTGAGTCCTACCACCTCTGGGGAAGTAAGAGGGGACAGAGCATCTAGTTTGGTCTCTACTCTGGGGAGAAGAAGCATTTAGAAGCAGGGACAGCCCACTTCCAGCTCAGGCCAGGAAGCCCTTTGCTTAGGGGGGCGTCCTTTTCAGAACCCAGGAGTTAGCAGATTAAAAGGTATTCTACTTGCTAATTCAAACGGAATACCCAAAACCCACCCAGCTGGATGTTTTGTTGAGGTGTTTTTACCAATGCTAATGAGCCCCTCTATTTGGCCTCAGAGACAAGCACAATCCTCAGGCAATTTGAGAAACTCCATAAACAGTGGGGGCCAGACATGTAGCCCTGGCAGGTTAGAAGCCCATTGGGTAGGCTTTCTGAAAGGGGCCCAGTCTGGGTTAGGGTTCCACCTGCCTTCTGTCCTTGAGTGTGGGGCAGATGGGGTAGAAGGCAGGTGAGAAGGCGGTGCCCCTTTTCCTGATCTCTGGGTTTCCTTCTGGCTCCCCATCTAGAAATCCCTGAACAGAGCGCTCTCGCTCGCTTGCTCTCTCTCTCTCTCTCTCTCTCTCTCTCTCTGCCTGATCTCTATCTTGTCAAACAGGCTCTGTGAGGGGCTGGATGAGGGCTGGGCACATTGAAGGGAGAATGTCCAATGACAGCCCACTCCCAAAGATTACCCCAAACCTGTGGGGCAGAAGGTATGAGGCAAAACAAAACTTGGAGGATCAACACTTGCATCAGCACGAGTGCCTTAGAAAAACATGACAATTTGCAAAGGCTTTAGTTTCTGTTTAGAGGGAAAGACATTCCTCTTCCTATTTACAGGGCCTGGAGTGGGCACACCTGGGTCTTCTGACTTTGATTCCAGATGAAGGTTTTGTCCTTTGCTCCGCCCCTGTGAGCCAGTCTCTGCCCCCTCTGTGGGGAGGGCGGGGGAGCTTCGTGGAGGGAACATTAGACATTAGGGAACCCAAAGGAGAGAGCAAAAGAAACGGACGTGGCAGGCTGTCCCTGCCCAGGAATGATGAAGGGAGAGTGCCACCTATGGGCCAGGTTCCAGGGAGCCCACACGCGGGTGCAGCCAGCCAGATGCAGTCTCAACACTGAAGGAGGCTTCGTGGAACAGTCAGTCACCAAACAACTCTCTCAACTCATTCATGGCGATTGAGCACGCTTCCCAGCTTAAAAAAACATTTCTCTCTTCATGGGAGTACAATCTCGTGAGCCAAGTTGGGTAGTACAAAAGAAAAATCATAATTATAAAGAGACATCTCTGGACCCACCGTCCAATTAGACAGAGGTTCACATCACTTGGCTAATCCAGCACACCACCTAAATTATTATGGCTGCTGAGTAAAAGTGAATCTGCACCGTTAGAGACAAGCGCCATCTCGCTGTGCCATTCCAGTAGAAAAGCAATGGGATAAATAATGAGGGGGCAAACAGCAATCTCATTACAGCAGATGCCTGTGAGGTCGGGAGGGATGGGGAATGAGAGAGGAATCAGGCACAAAGGGGGGAAGACAACACAATAACATACAACTAGAGAGGGGCCTTGCATATGGTAATGGAAACGGGCTTAGGACCAAAGAGGGTAATTGCATCAGCTCTGCTCCCAACGTGAAAAAGGAAATTCACAGGATTTGAGCTTGGGTGAGAGGGGAGGGAGGGGGCCCATTATGTTACAGTGGTTCCAGTGCCATCATACCATTCTCCTTTGATATTTGAGATCTACGTGTTTGCGAATAGCAAACTGTATTATGCCTATTGTCTCCCATTATAAAATAAGACCTGCCACATCATCGCTACACAATATTGGATTTGGAATGATTAAGCAGAGGAGGGGAGTGGTGTGGGGTGTGTGTTTCTTTGTGTCTGCGAGTTTGTGCACATGTGTCTGTATGTAAATGTGTTTGTGTATGTGTTTATGTGTACATGAATGTGTGTGTGTGTACATGCATGTGGAAGGATTATGGTTCTAGAACTCTTAAGGCAGAAATGCAGCACCTGAAGGAAAGCTAAGCCCATCCAGGGAAGCTGTACCCCCTGAACAGACACATGTGCAGGTCCTGGGCATGGATCAGAGAGGCAGAGCTGGGCTGCAGAATTTTCTACAAATATCTGTAAGTGTAACGTAGGGTGCCGGCCTGTACTTCTGGCAAAAGCTCAAAGAAGCAGGAAAGGGATTTCCCAGCACAAAGCAGGCTGGAGAACAGCCTGGGCCTGCAGCAGAAGATGAGGACCGGGCCAGAACCACTCACTCTCTTAGGCCCACTGGCTGAGGGGCGTCATCCTCACTCCTTACTGAAAAGGAGCTCGCCACTGTACCAGCACCTGCCAAAATGCCTGGAGTTCTTTGCACATAGGCACATAAATGGTTCTGAATTCTCAGTGGCTTAATCAGTCTCAACAAGTTCTCTTTTATGACATGTAAGTTCAAGGAACTTTCTAGATGTTGTGGTATTAGGATACATGGGAGGTGAATCATAACCAGGAAGATTTTAGTGTCTTCAATGGCCAACAGACATGTGAAACTGTTGTTGACATCATTAGTCAAGGAGATGCATATTAGAATCAAAGATATTATTTCACAGTTAGAGTAGGACAGAAATATTAACTTTGACAGTATCTACATTTGGTGAGAATGCAGAAATGAAAACTTACTTTTATCTGCTGTTGGGCCCGGGTAAAATAATTTAACCACCAGAGAGAGAGATTTGGCAATGCCTGGTAAAGTTAATATATAACCTAAGAGCAACAATTTCACCTTCAGCAGCAGTAAATACTGTGTGCTGTTGTTTCATTTTTAAAAACGTTTATAGAGTTACTAGAGGCCCAGTGCATGGATTCATGCATTGGTGGGGGTCCCTCAGCCTGGCCTGCAGGGAGCAGGCTGGAACTGGCAGTCTGACATCCCCCAAGGGGTCCTAGATTGCAAGAGGGCACAGGCCAGGCCAGGGGTTCACACTGGTGCATGAGTCTGTGCACTGGTTCTCTAGTATGCATATATGATCTTTGGTTAATCTCATTCCACCCTGTCCCCTCCCCGCTTCCCTCTGAGATTCATCAGTCTGTCCCATGTTTTCATGCCTGCGCATTGAGCATCTGCCCCCTGCTGGTCAGTGTGCATAATAGCTACTGGTCGAATGGTTGAACAGTTGCTTAGGCTTTTATATATATATATGGATCATGTGTAATAATGAAAAAGGTATAGCAATGTAAACAATGTAAAAGTACAATATGCAAATCGAGCAAACAGCCAAACAGCAGAACCACCATCTGAACAACCGTCCAGACGACCTTCTGGAGGAAGCCAGGGCTGCACGGGCTGAGGCAGCTGGGACTGTGAAGGCCTACTTTTGCTCAAATTCCGTGCATCAGGCCTCTAGTATATAAATATTTCTTTGCATCTTTTTGGCTTACCATTATGTATTTTAGACTTATCTGTGTCGATGCTATAGAGCCAGTTCACTCTTGTTAACTGCTGTGCCATGTTGCATTGCGTCAGTAATCCACATTTTATTTGCCCATTTGATCCCTGAAGGTCAGCCAGCTTGTTTCCACTTTTTAGCTATTACAGGGAGTGTGGAAAAGAACATTCCTTTGCCAAAACCGGTTTGGCTCAGTGGTAGAGCGTCGGCCTGCGGACTGAAAGGTTCCAGGTTTGATTCCGGTCAAGGGTATGTACATTGGTTGCAGGCACATCCCCATTAGGGGGTGTGCAAGAGGCAGCTGGTCAATGTTTCTCTGTCATCGACGTTTCTAGCTCTCTATCTCTCTCCCTTCCTCTCTGTAAAAAAAAATCAATAAAATATATTAAAAAAAAAAAAGAACATTCCTTTGTATCTCCTTGGGTCCACATGTATCTCTCAGAAACTTCTAGAGACATATGAAGGTGAAATTGTTGCTCTTAGGTGATATATTAACTTTACCAGGCATTGCCAAATCTCTCTCTCTGGTGGTTAAATTATTTTACACTGCCCCAACAGCAGATAAAAGTAAAATTTTTCACTTCTGCATTTTCACCAAATGTTGGTACTGTCAGAGTTAATATTTTTGTCCTACTCTAAGTGTGAAATAATATCATTGCTTCTAATATGCATCTCCTTGACTAATGATGTCAACCACAGTTTCATGTGTCTATCGGCCATTAAATGTCCTTTTCTGCTAATTGCTTTTTCAAATCCTTTGCCATTTGGTGATGGCTGTTTTTCTTTTTCTTCCTTATTTTTAGGAACTTATTGTATATTTTTGAATACTTTTCTTTGGTTGGAAATGTAGGTATTTTCTCCAAGTCTGGGCCTACCTATTTTGTTATTGCTATCATTTGTCATTTAAAAGGTGTTTTTTTTAAAATTATGTAGTTCAATTTATCACTTTCCCATGATAATTTTTGGTTTGTGCCTTCTAGGACGTCATACATATTTTCCTATAGTTTGTCTAAATGTTTACTACTCTCCATTAACACTTTGAAATTTACTTTTGTGCATGCTATGAGGTACAAATCTAATTTTTCCCTTTGAAAATATTATTAGCAAATAGTCTCAGTGCCATTTATTAAATAGTCATTTTCCCTTCTGACTTGTAATATCACCTGTCATATTCCAGGTTTCTATTTATGTGTTAGTGTGTGTGCTTTTTCAAAAAATCTGTCTCATTGATCTATTTATCCAAATGCTGATTTCAGAGTATTTGAATTACTATAACTTTGTGAAAAGTCTTGATATCTGTTAGGGTGATTTCTTTTTCTGTTTCTAAGTTGTTTTAGTTGTTCTTGGTCTCTTACTCTTCTGAATGGGTTTTATGATCTGCTTAGCAAGTCAGTGAAAATTTCTCCAGGGATTAATACAATATAGTAAATTTGTAGTGTAAATTTAGGAAAACTACTATTGTTAAGCTATTGTTTTCCCATATGTGAACATGTTATATTGCTCCATTTTTTCAGGTTATCTTTTATGTCTTCAGTAAAGCTTTAGAGTTTTCTCCATAAAAGTTTTTCTATTCCTTTGTTAGATTTATTTCTAGGTACCATATAGTTTTTTGTAGTGCTGTCAATGGCATATCTTTTTATTTCATCCTCACTCTTGAATGATAGTTTAACTATGTATAGAATTCCAAGTTGGCAATTATTTTCCCTCAACATTCTGAATATATTTTCTCTTAGTAAACTAGGAAAAGAAGGAACATTTCTTAACCTGAAAAAGTGTATCTATCAAAGCCTTATATCTTATTATTAAAAGTAAAATGCCCAAAAACATCCCATTTAAAGTCAGAAACAAGACCAGGAAAAATATTCAAATGCAATTTCATCCTAACTACCAGGAATAGTTAGAAATGTAATTCAAAAAACACCACATACAACTAGATTTATTTAAATTAAATCTGAGATTCAGCCTTTTAACTGGTGAATTTAGTCTATTTACATTATTATAATTACATTCTGTGATGAATTTACTCTTTAATCTTATTTTATGCTTTCTATTTAACATATTGTTCTTTTTTCTCCTTTCTGCCTTTTATAGAATTGATACATTTTCTTCCTTCAGGTGATTATATTTCTATTGTTGCATATTTACTTTTCAATTTAGCAAGCATACAATTCAATTCAACAATTTTTAGATTAATCAACACCCCTTGCTTTCCTTTGAAACAAAATAAGGATCTCAGGTACTTTTCTCCATCTCTTCTCACATATTATTATTTCTAGTACTAGAGGCCCAGTGTATGACATTTGTGACATCCCCCTCACAATTCAGGACTGCTGGCTCCCAACCACTCACCTGCCTACCTGCCTGATTGCCCCTAACCACTTCTACCTGCCAGCCTGATCACCCCATAACCACCCACCTGCCAGCCTGATTGATGCCTAACTGCTCCCTTGCTGGTCTGATCCCTCCCACTGCCCTCTCCTGCCAGCCTGGTCCCCCTAACTATCCTCCCCTGTAGGCCTGCCCCCCCCAACTGTTGTACCCTGCAGGCCTGGTCCCCCCAAACATTCCTTCCCTTCAGGCCTGGGTCCCTACCAGTTGTCCTCCTCTGCAGGCCTGGTCCCCCACAACTGTCCTTCCCTGCAAGCCTGGGTCCTCCCTAGCTGCCCTCCCTACTGGCCTGATTGTCCACAACTGTGCTCCCCTGCAGGTCTGGTCCCCCCAACTGCCCTCCCCTATAGGTAGGCCTGGGTCCCCCACCTCCCAACTGCCCTCCCTTGTTGGCCTGGTGTGCCCCAACTGCTTTCCTCTGCTGGCCTGCTCACCCCTAACTGCCCACAACTGCTCTCCCCTGCAGGCCATCTTATGGTGGCCATCTTGTGTCCACATGGGGGCAGCCATCTTTGACCACATGGGGCAGCCATCTTGTGTCTTGGTGTGATGATCAATTTGCATATTACTCTTTTATTTTATAGGATTGTTCATTGCTAATTTATTGCTTCTTAAATTCTTTCTTATGGGTTCATTTTTCCTATTCTCTGAAGCACATCCTTTTGTATTTCTTTCATAAAGAATCTGTGAGTGAAAAATTCTCTTAGTTTCTGTCTAAAAAATGTCTTTATTTCACTCTTATTCATAAATGATAGTTTAACTGGGTATAGTATTGTAGGCCAGCAATTCTTAAGATAGTTTTCTATTTTATTTTTGCTTCAACTATTGCAGATGAGATGTTAACTCTCGGTCTAATTGTTCCTTTACAGACAATGTGCCTTTTCCCTCCTGGTTGTTTTTAAGTTGTTCTAAAGTTTATTTTTTGAAGTTCCACAGTTTCATCATATATATCTGATATTTATTTGATTTATTCTAGTCAACATTTATTGTGCTTCTTCAATCAGAGGACTGAATTTTTTTGTTCATTCTAGAATATTCTCAGATATTACCTTATTAATTGAACATTGCATTGCTCTAGTCTTTTTCTTGCATGTATAGAAATATTATACTTTCTCATTTTATTTTTCCATTCTTTTTATTGTGTCGTTAAAAATCTCATTATGAACTGTATTTTGACTACTACTTTTCAGATCTATTTTCTAGTTCATTGTTGTGATTTTTTATTTAATTCAAAAGTAAGGGAGCTTACTTCCCTCAAAAAAGAATATTAAATCTCAACAGGAAGATAAAAATTTCATCTAGGGGAGACATTTTCCATAAAAAAGACACTGTGCCTTCTCCAATCATATCTTTTAAAAATATAGAATATTCTCTAAGGTGGGTATGATTTTTTAAAATAAGTATTTTTAAATTATTGAATTTATGCTAAGGAAATATCTCTGAAAATGGTGATGGGGGGAAAGACCACATATATCTTGCTTTTACTTGTTGAAACTGGCTGGTCAGTAGGATGCAAAAGCATATACTAGTTAGTATTTTGACATGAACCAGACCTGGGTTCAAATGCCAGTTTTACTATTAACCAGTTATGTAACTTGGGCAACTTACTTTACCTTCCTTGAATCTCTCTGAATATTAATTTCATCTATTAAAAACCTATCAATAGTGTTGACAAGAGGAGCCAATGATATGGTGTATATAAAGTGCCTTGTGCAGAGTCTGACCAATGGCAGGCGTTTCATAAAAGATTATCGTTATTTCCTGCGGTAACAATCCTAATCAGTACTGGTACCATCATGTCAATAGTATTTGAAATCTTTTCATTAGTCATGTCCCATCATAACTCCTTTGCTGTAACTTTGATATCCCTATATTTATACAGATCAATAATTAACCCAGGTAAGGGATGGAACAATGGCTTGTGGAAATGTTTGGGGTAAGTTATTTTTCATGAACTTTTCCTTTGCATCAGTCCCCTTTGGCAGCAATCGAAGCCCCAAATAAAAACATTCTGGGGTCCTTTCTTGCAGCGAATGCTATAATGCAAAGTCTGTCTGGGAGCCATCTCCTGGATTCTTAAAAGATAAATGCTTAGAAGATAGATTCAATCAAAATGGAACTGTTATAAATACACCCGCTCTGTGATTTTTCAAGAAAACATATTTAATTCTGTCTGGCAGCATCCTCTAAATTGAATTCACATTAGAGAGACGGGTTCATTGGAAGAAGATAATAGATTGATGCAGGAATGACTCTGCGTTTGGTGGGGCACTCAGTGTCTCCGAAAGGTGAACATGCCTCATGCTCAGGTGTGATGGCAAGTATTGCCTTCACCGAGCTGTTCTCACAAATTCATTCTCTAGTGATAATTATGCCAGGAAATGGGATTTTTCCAGTGCACACATTTTAGTGACCAATATTCCTATATATGTAATGTATTCAGATATTTTCATGGCTAAGCTTCTTGACTGAACGGCCATCTGAATGTAGAATTAATTAAAAACAACAGCAGTTAGCCTATTATCTGCAACCCACCGGTGCAGGTCTTCATTGCCCAGGGCACAGAGAATGCTTGATCCCGTTGTTAATATCACGAAACGATTTAATACAGGGGAACCTCAAAGATTTAGTGATATTAACAACTGTAATAGTTACTACGTATTATATGGTCTCTGTGGGCCTGATGTTAATATATATTACTAACATATGTCAATATTTACGTGTACACAATAGATATTAAATTCAGTTTCCACAGTCCCTCTGTGAGGGAGGGAGTATTGTTAGACCCATTTGTAGATGAGGAAAGGAAGCACAAGGAGCTCAGTGCTCAGGGGTGCACGGCTGGCAGCGGTGGGTCTGGATTCACCAGGAAAGTCGTTTTACCTTCACCACTAGCTCAAAACCTAGCTCAAAAAAGATATTTTTATTGAAATCATTTTTTTTTTTGGTAATACATGCACAAAAATCAGAGTTCAAAAGGGTGTAACATCCATTTATCAAACTTCAGCAAGCGGTATCTCATTAAAGCTACATAAACTGGGGGGGGGGGGGGGGGAATATACTGGTTACTAAAAGCCATTCCTGTTCCCCAGCCACTCTGTCCCTCTCTGAGGGCCACTGCTATCTTTTTTGAGGGGTGAGGGGGATGGAGGGTGGGGGAAGGGAAATGGGAGAGTGAGTGGGACATAGCCTTCTAGAGTAACTGCCTGCATGCACTTATAACATTGTTTCATTGAAGTAGAGATGGCAGGATTTGGGGCATGCAGCTCTGCTCCTAGCTTCTTTCTGTCCCTAACATTGGGCGGCGGCGACCACCCTGCTGCTGCGGCGAGCCCCGCCTCTGTCTTTGGACGGGCAGCGGGGTTTCCCCGGGTGCACACAGCACGGCATCCAGGCCAGCTCTTCTTTAAAAGATCTTTTTAGGCTGCTTGCAATATTTTCTTACTTCAAACAGTGCTTACATGCAAGCGTAGCTACAGAGCAAATCCCCGTATGAGGAGAAGCATAGGGGCAGGTGGCATGCACCCTTTAAAAGCTGTGAAATAATTTAAGTGTACAACAAAGGATAAAGACTAGTGTAACCAACACTCTACCCAGCGTTCTTACCCCTCAACAAGGGAAATCCCATTTCGTTTAGCAAGCGGCAAGGCATAAAGTTACTAATCCGTGGCTTTTGCGTTAGTGATTTGAGGTTATCTGATTTCACTGGAAGATCTAGGAGCCTGCACTCAAATGGTGTTGGGATTGTGAATGTGTTCTGGCTCGAGGCCTCAGCAGTGCCCAAAGTGGGCTGTTTTTCTAACCCGTCGCCGGCATGTTCCTGAGTGTAATTGTTTGAAGTGCTTGTCCCTGATCCACGGCAGTGCCCAGGCCCTGCCGGACAGGTGTGGGGGCTGGGACGCGACCCGAATTAGCAAACGCGGGACCGCCCAGACCATGTCGGGTCCTCCCCAAGTACCCAGTTATAGGAGTAAGCGACGTCACAGGGGTTAGTTTTATTTCTTATAAAATGGGATGGGCTTTTCCGCTGTATTCTTCAGCTTCCAAACTGATGGTGGCTTCATCTCTTTATAAACGCCATGTGTGTGATTTCCATTAAACTCTATCACAGGCCCCATACCTTCTGCAAGGATGTTAGTAATGCTTTTTCTGAACAGGAGGTCCCGCCCCCTGCTCCCAGCGGGTTCGCGTTCTGCTGGTTGCCCACCTGCGGTGAAGGTGCCCGGGGCTCCGGGGGGTGCTGGTTTCCGTAGGAAGCACAGCCCAGCCCGTCTCAGCCTGCCCTTTGTGGAGATGCCTCTCCAGGGCTTCCAGCTGTCCTTACTGAACATTCTACGGTATGATTCCAGTGGGCTGCATTAGTCTCACTCTTACCTTCCTCGGTTTTCTCTGAGACGTTTTTCCTCATCAGAAATCTCACGGAAGCAGCCCGGCAGACTGCTAAACTCCTAATGTATTACTTTAAGGAACCCACTGAAATGATGAAAAGTGTTCACCGTTGAGCACAATGGAGTTAAACTCAGCTTGATATTTATTCCTCTCTGCCCCGAGGATGCAGCTAACGGATGCTTACGATGAAAAGGGAATGGCTGCAGAGGTCTCCTATCCACCTTTTTACTTCTTTCTTTTTTTTTTTTTCCTTTGAGCTAAAATTACTCTGTTAGTCACCGAGTCAGATTTTATAATCAGCTTGCCGTGCAGGCGGGGACAAAAGCTGTGTCCTGTCTTTTTTCTTTATGCCCAGGGATGTGAGCACAGTGCGATCCATTGCCTGGGCAGGGGAGTGTCGTCATGCCCAGCTCAGACCTCCCGGGCCTCTGGAGGTCCCTCCCTGGGCGACAGAAAACCCACCGGACTCCGGCAGCCGCTGAGCTGAGCTGAGCTGAGCTCCGGCAGCCATTGGCCCCCAGGCCCTGCCTCCTGCCCGTCGGTAGGTAGAGGCCGGGCGGGGAGGTGGCCAATGGGTGCTGTGTATCCAGGAGAACATGGCACAGTTTGCTATTTAAATCCGGCCAGGGTGATGTAAGCCAGCAGGGCTGGAAGGATTAGGAGCAAAGGCTGAAGGAAGAAGAAATCTCGTTGGCAGCAGCGTTTACAGGGCACTGGGCTGTTCACGGCCTGTGTGCACTGAGCCCAACTCCGAGGGCTCTCACGTGCCTCCCGCCTCCGAAAGGGGAGGGATGGCTGTGCAGAACAGTCTGATGCTACGTGAGGTGGGGAGAGTGACATTCTCACATGATTCATGGTCTCTCTCTCTCTGTCTCTCTCTCTCTCTTTTACTGGAAGGGCAGGTCTTTTCTTAGATAAAAACACACAGCCCCGCTCGTTTGCAAACTGCTGGGGTTTCGCAGGAAAGCTGGGCCACTGCTCCCCCTGATAAGAGAAGAGCGTTTGCTCCTGCCCCCGGGGGCTGCGGCTCCGTCCCCCGCGGGAAGCCCGGGGAGAGCGTTCTCAGCGGCGATGCCGCTCTGCAGCACCAGCAGAAGTTCAGGCTCAGGAAATGATGCTAAAGACATTTTGAAAAATGTGAGAGGGGCTTGACACAGCGTTGGCGCAGGATATGTGACAGGAAGCGGCGTGGTGAGCGGTGATAACGGCCTGGCCCTGGAACGGGCCGCAGGGAGCTCTTTCTCAGCCGAGCCCAGCCCCCTGCGGCGGGGGCCGCTGAGCACCCAGGCCGGGCGGCCTCTCGGAAGGCAGACTGGGAGCAGAAATCTGGGCATGCCCAGGAGGGTCATGCCCGGAGGGCCTGGGCAGGGGACAGACCGTGGGGAAGGCGGGTGGGGCCCTGAGAGCACCGTCGTCTCACCGTCTCACCATCAGGGACTCGACAGCCACCTGCACACAGACCACCTCTTAGGAGCTGTGTTCGTTTGGGCTGTTCTGGGCTCTGCTCACACCTTTCATCCACGCCCCTCCTGGAGTCCAAAGCTGGCGTGGGGACAGGGGATGCGGCGTTTGTCTGCAGGGTCGCTCACAGAGGGGCTGTGCTGCTTGCACAGGTGCTCCGGGAGAATCAGGTGAAGGGACAGGCGAGTGACTGTTGGTGCCAGAGTCGGGGAACGACAGCCAGAAGCCTGTCTCCGGGCAGACCCAGCGCCGCAGGAGAGAGCCTGCGCTGATCGGCTTAGGAGGGCCCTCCTTCCAGATGGCCTTGGCCTTTGTGTCAGGGAAGGGCTCTCTGTCCAAGTCGGGTGCCCCCCGCCTGCGATGCAGATGAGGCCTCTGTTTTTGCTCGCCACTCGTAAGAAATACATTCTGGGCACCAGGCAGGGAGCTGTTCAACCCTGAGAGTGTTGTGTGCGTTCGAGTCCCTCTGGCAAGACCCTCTCTTGGACAGTCAGCAAGGGCTTCTGGCACCGGGCTTTGCTCCGTGCTGCCGCCCCAGCTCTGTTCCGATAGCTCTGTTTTACAGATGGCTCTTCTTCGAGGCACTTTTGCTGTAAGGGGCGGAGGAGAAACTTGATGATGGAATGGATTTAGAACAATTATCATATTTGTGTTTTTTCTGCCTTTGATAACTGCCACTTCGCTGAAACCGGTTTGACTCAGTGGATAGAGCATCGGCCTGCGGACTGAAAGGTCCCAGGTTCGATTCCGGTCAAGGGCATGTGCCTTGGTTGCAGGCACATCCCTAGTAGCGGGTGTGCAGGAGGCAGCTGGTCGATGTTTCTCTCTCATCAGTATTTCTAACTCTCTATCTCTCTCCCTTCTTCTCTGTAAAAAAATCACTAAAATATGTTTTAAAAAATAACTGCCACTTTCTTCTCCTAATGTTGTTATTTTAACGTATGGGAAGGCAGAACTATTTGAGGACTCATTTAAACAACAAATGCTGCCCGAACCCTGAAGGGGTCGCTCAATCTAAATAACACAGCAGAACCCAGTACAGGCAATGACGTGACAGAGAGAGAGAGAGCAAAGAGGATAATTCCACAAAATTGCAAAGTCAGCAGGCAGCGTCTCATCGCTGTCAAGCATGTCCAGGCCCAGGAAGATAACACTCCTTATCTCTACGTACACAGGAGTCCTGCCTCAACCCCGTGAAGGAGACAGACATGTGTACAAGTGCCCCTGAGACAAGGCACGGATGTGACAGAAGGGCCGTGTGCACCGATCGCACCCAGAGCGCTGAAGAGGCCGAGTCATCCCAGGGGAAGGCCTCCAAGGGATGAGGAGGACTTCCACAGGTGGAATGGTGGCTATCACATAGCGAACTCTGCAGCCTTAAAAAAAAAGAAATCTCTACGTCTGTGTGAACAAATAGAGCACGAAGTCCAATGCAGATTACATTGAAAGGGAGGTTATCTAACAGTGTCTAGAGTTCCCACCTTTAAGAATAAAATATACGCTGAGTGGCCAGATTATTATGATCTCTGAATGCATAATAATCTGGCCACTCAGTGTGTGTGTGTGTGTGTGTGTGTGTGTGTGTGTGTGTGTGTGTGTGTTTGTGTGTGTGTGTGTGTGTGTGTGTGTGTGTGTGTATTAGAGGCCCGGTGCATGAATTTGTGCATGGGTGGGGTCCAGCCAGCCTGGCCATGGGGAGGGGACATGGACAGTTGGCCGGCCTGCCTGCTGGTCGAACTCCTGGTCCAGGGGACAATCTGCATATTAGCCTTTTGTTATATAGGATATACACTGAGTGGCCAGATTATTATACGTTCAGAGATCATAATAATCTGGCCACTCGGTGTATATGCATAATAGTTGAGCTGCTGAGCCCTAAAGGCAGACAGGATCCAACTCTAAGCTTGGTCCTTTCAGTGCTATTGTGTTATTGTTGAAGATATTTACTGTCTCTTCCTGGGGAAGGTTTTTCTTTCCTGTTCAGTGGTGCCAGGCCTGTCACGTGGCCTGCTCTGTGAGCAGAAGTGAGGTATGCCCCTTCTGAGTGGAGGCCTTAAGAGCCATCGCTGGCTCCTGCCACGGCTCCTTTCCTGAGATTCTGGGGGTCAGCTCCCTCCTAGATGGAGAGAGCTCCTTGGGCTTCAGGGTGGGTTCTGGGGCGAAGACAACCTGGAGCAGGTGCACATGGTTGACACGGTTCGCTAGTGTAAGCAGGAAACACACCTTCGTTATCGTCAGCCACGGAGATGTTGATACTATAGCATAACTCAGCCTACGTTGGCTGGTAGCTATTTTATAACCAATGGGGTTTTACTTGACCTCTTTAAACCTCAGTTTCTTTGTCTATAAAAGGGAATATCAGTAGTACCTACCTCAGAGGATCACTGGGAGGTTAAAGTTAGTTCACTTTAAAGTACACGGCATGATGTCTAGTCCATAAAAAGAATCCAATAAATGTTAGCTATCTTTCAATCTGCATAGAAAGGTGTCTGGAGGAATAGCTATTAAAAATAGCTATTAAAAACCTGTTAAAAATAGCTATTTCTTTTTAAACTTGTTTTTTAATTTTAAGCATAGTTGGTACACAGTATTGTTAGCTATATTAATTTCAGGTTTACCATATTGTAATTTGACATTTTTATACCTTATATGATTAATGTGATTACCCCACTAATTCTAGTAATCATCTGTCACCATGGAAACTTATCACAATATTATCAACTATATTCCCCTTCACCTTTTCACCTATCACCCTACTCCTCCCCTCTGGCCACCATCCCTTTAGTCTCTGTTCCTATGAGTCTGTTTTTGTTTTGTTTGTTCAAAAAACAGTTCTCTCTTGACCTCACAGGTTTGGCTCAGCGAATAGAGCATCGGCCTGCGGACTGAAGGGTCCCAGGTTCGATTCTGGTCAAGGTCATGTACCTTGGTTGCTGGATGTGTACCAGTAGGGCATGTACCAGTAGGGGATGCGTAGGAGGCAGCTGATTGATGTTTCTCTGTCATCAATGTTTCTAACTCTTTCTCCTTCTCCCTTTCTCTCTGTAAAAAAAAAATCAATAAGCCAAAACCGGTTTGGCTCAGTGAATAGAGCGTCAGCCTGAGGACTGAAAAGTCTCAAGTTCGATTCCGGTCAAGGGCATATACCTTGGTTGCGGGCACATCCCCAGTAGGGGCGTGTGCAAGAGGCAGCTGATTGATGACTCTCTCTCATCGATGCTTCTAACTCTCTATCTCTCTCCCTTCCTCGCTGTAAAAAAATCAATAAAATATATATATTTTAAAAATCAATAAAATATATTTAAAACAAAACAAAACAGTTCTCTCTTGAATGTGAGGCTATGGGTAACTTTCATTTTCTACCTAATTTATTTACTTAATCAAATTTTTATAGTGAATTATAATAGTTTAAGAATCATAAAAACTAGATATTTCCATTTTGGAAAAATAAACACTCAGGCCCTGTACGTTTCCCTCTCCCAGTGCTCATTGCACCACACTGGCTCCTTGAAGGAGGGGCTCTGCCATTGCCCCGAGTCCGGCCTACTGGGTGGCACCCGACTGGTACTCAACGCATGCTAATGCTGATGTAATTGATCACGTTTTCTCTTCTGGATGACTGGGCGAGTGGGAGGTCAGGAAACTGGACATGGCTTAGTGGGTCCTCTGTTTCAGAGTCTCTTACGAGACTGCAGTCTAAGTATTGCCTAGGACTGGGACCTTGTCGGGAGCTTGAATGGGGAGGAGTCCACTTTCACACTCTGTGGTTGTGGGTGGGAATCAGCTTCTTGCATGCTCTCAGACGGAGGGTCTCCTTTCCAGGCTGGCTGTCGGCTGGAGGCTTCCCCGAGTTTATTGCCACGTGGGGACTCTCCATATGGTGGGCTATTTCATCACAGCCAGAAAGGGAGAGCGTCAGGAGAGGAAGTCTGCTAGCAAGATGGACGTTATAATTTTATATAATGTGACCACAGGAGTGACATCACTTTTGCCTTATTCTGGTTCGAAACAAGTCACAGGTCCCTCCCACACTCAAGGAAAGCAATTCCACAAGACTCTGGATACCTGGAGGCAGGGATTATTGGGAGTCGTCCTAGAGCCTGTCTGTAACAAAAAGGAAATGAAAGAAACGACCAATTTTGGATACAAAGAAGAGAAACTGAGGGAACTAACATACAGAGGATGGCTCCTCTCCTAGTAGAAAAGGAGATGAGCCCTGGCCACTGTTGTTCAGTGGTTAGAGCATCGGACTGCATACCGAAGGGTCTCAGGTTTGATTCCTAGTTAAGGGTTGTGGGTTTGCTCCCCACCCCCAGTGTGGTCACATGTGGGAGGCAAACAATCGATGTGTCTCTCTCACATTGGCATTTCTCTCTCCCTTCCCCTTTCTCTGAGAAGCAATGGAAAAAATATCCTCAGGTGAGGATAAAGAGAAGAGGAGAGGAGAGGGAGAGGGAGAGGGAGAGGGGGAGGGGGAGGGGGAGGGGAAGGGGGAGAGGGAGAGAGGGAGAGAGGGAGAGAGGGAGAGGGAGAGAGGGGGAGGGGGAGGGGGAGAGGGAGAGGAGAGGGAGAGGAGAGGGAGAGGGAGAGGAGAGGGAGAGGAGAGGGAGAGGAGAGGGAGAAGGAGAGGGAGAGGGAGAAGGAGAGGGAGAGGGAGAGGAGAGGATGAGAGAGAAGTGGTCAAAATTGAGGATGTGGGAGGGGAAAAAATGTTTGCCAGGAGGAGAGGGAGTTCGAAGGTTAAGTAGGTGACTTCTGAACAGCCCAGCCAGATTACAAAGTGGATCTAATGTGGAGCCAAATGGCAGTTAAATGGCTTACTCCAACAATAGATGGTTCCCCGTTTTCAATCTGGAAACTAATGGATGGAGGAGGGATTGCCCCAGGGTTGAGTGTGTTAAAAGTCAGGGTCAAGAGTGTATTAAAAGGGTGTGTTAAAGGTCAGGGTCAAGAGTTTCTATGATGCAGGTATAAAACAAACAAACTAACAAACAAAAGAACCGAAGTGACTCAGAGTTATTTTTCTACCTTTTACTTCCACATTCCTACTTCACCAGCTGTCCCAAAGTAAGTCTGAGTGTTCCAGGCCTGGCTCTGTGAAGGCCAACATTCTGCCAAGAGGAAGGGAGAGGTCCCCTAGGGCTTTCGGACAGCCCTCACGGGGACACTGCAAAACAGAAGCTCTTTCTGTGGAGACAAAATCCCCTTAGGAGGCCCCCAGGTCCCTTCCCTACCTCCAAGCACTTTTCTGGCACTTCCGATGTCTCTCATCAACCCTTCCTCTCACCGGTGCCCACCTCTTCTTCACCCTCTCCTTCAGCCGGTGTTTGTCAAGTTCCTTTTATTGGTTAGTCCCATTCTCTACACAGTGAAAATGAGCTACTGACCGTCAGTACACTGGCCTTGAACTCAGAATGGGTCAAGGAGGTTAAAATGCTGAAGTAAGTAGAAGATACTGTGATTAGTTTGTTAAGAAATTTGACTGTCCATTTCCCGGATTAATTGTTGTCTTTCTTTACTATGCCACCACTTGGCCTTGGTATTATGCTGGTGAACAGCGCTAGAGCAGCAGAAGAGAAACACACGGCCTTTGGAGGTCTTCCTGCCAGCCCCCTTCCTCCCAGCAAGGCACCAGCAGTCACTGTCCTGTGCAGACAGACTGCAGGAGGAGGACATAAACTCTTGGCTACATGCAACGCCGATGGTAGAGAAATAGATATATTTTTTTAAAAGCTTTGAGTCAATGTAAAGGTTTTCTTACTGTAGAGAACTCTTAGAGCAGTGGTTCTCAACCTTCCTAATGCCTCGACCCTTTAATACAGTTCCTGGTGTGGTGGACCATAAAATTATTTTCGTCGCTACTTCATAACTGTAATTTTGCTACCGTTAATGAATCGTAATGTAAATACCTGTGCTTTCCGATGGTCTTAGGTGACACAGCTAATAACTAGCGGTTCTCAACCTGTGGGTCACACCAGTGGCCCCTAGGACCCGGCCCATTGCAGGCCCATAATACTCATTCAGTAAACATTTGTTGAGCTGAAATGAGCTTATCAAAGGATGACACGTGAGTAAATGTGAGTCATTGTTTAATGAAGTCAGATATAGTCCTGTGCCTCTTACCATGGGATTCGGTTCTGAGACATGCATAGGCAGTTTCCTCGTTTTGTGACCATCACAGTGTACATACACAAACCCAGATGGGACAGCCTATTGCACACCGAGGCTGTATGGTATAGCTGCTCCTTGGCTACAGACCTGAACAGCATGTTGCTACACAAAACAACACGAGAGTAAATTAAGCACAGGAGACGTGGTAAACATGAGCTGTATGAGGCTGCTGCTGGTGGAACACGCTACTGTTTTACAGTGAACATTTTTTTTATTATAAGTAGAAAGAACACACGCTAAAGTAACTATGAAAAGTATAATATAGTAAATACACAAACCAGGAACATAGTTGCTCATTATCAAATATCATATCCCGTACATAACTATACATGCTGTACTTGTACAGGACTGGCAGTGCAGTAGATTTGTCCATACCAGCATCACCACAGACACGTGCACTAACCCACTGCACTGTGCTGTTATGATGGCTTCAGTGTCACTAGGCGATAGGAATTTTTCAGCTCCATTATAATCTTATGGGATCACCATTGTATATGTGGTCCATCATTGACCAAAACATGGTGATGGGACATGTAAGTGAAAATGGAAATTCCCAATGCTTCTTACGAGAGGCTGACTATAAACTGTGAAGAATTGCTGCTATATAAGGATTATCATCTTCCTATATAAGATACTGCTTAAACACACACACACACACACACACACACACACACACACCAAAAAAAAAACCCCACAAGGTTAGGATCTATTTTTAAGAGAAAACTTTGGGTTGAAACATTTTAAATACACACAAATAAAGCATAAAATAGCAATAACGGCCCAGCCAGTGTGGCTCTGTGGTTGAGCATCAACCTATGGACTAGACGATTACAGTTAGATGTCTGGTCAGGGTACATGTCCAGGCTGTGGATTTGATCCCCAGTAGGGGGCATGCAGGAGGCAGCCAATTGATGATTCTCTCTCATTATTAATGTTTCTATCTCTCTCCCTTCTTCTTTGAAATCAATAAAAAAAAATTTTTAAACAATAGCAATGACCTATATTCCCTCCATGCAGAAGCAAATATTTCCACTTCCTGGATAACAGCCCTGAGTTGGTCAATACTCCTGGAATTGTTCCAGACCGTGGTGATGGTTGACCCTGGTTGACTCTTAGGAAGCCCTGGGGCAGGGAGCCGAAGCCTGAGAGTCCTCTGGGCCTCCAACCAGGGAGGCCCAGCAGGATGGGGCCTGGCCCAAAAGAACCAAGGAAAAGAGAGAAAGAACTTGTGTCTCTTGTTCAGTCTCCCGTGTTCACCTACCTTCCTACAGACAGACGCCATCCTTTGCCTCCTCACATCTGTCTCTGCCTTGCCTGTCTCTGACCTCAAGACTCCTAGATACATACATTATTATACAAGTGACAACATTTTAGATCCTATTTAATGATTTCTCTGTACCAAACTTCCTGGCCTTAGTTCCTGTACCCTATCTCCCCCATCCCCATCTGTTGTGTTCCCCTCTCCTAATAAAACACCTGCTGAGAAAACGTTGTTGAAATGACCCTTCATGCTAATAGAGGCATTATTTTATAGGAAAGCCATGCAGGTGGTCTGGGAACATAAAATGCTGCATCAATGATATAACAAGAGTGGAAGAATTGACCTGAGAATAAAAAGCAAAAGGAGGTCTTAGAAACGTTTCGTTTCCTTCACTTTAGGGGCTGGAGATGTGAAGGCAGCAATTTAACTGGAGAGCTCTTCCTGGCGGTAATCCGGTCATGTCAGGAAAGCTGCAAGTCGGAGGGAAAGTCGGTAAAACCAAAGGAAGCTCGTTGTGTAATGATACTATTAAAACGTCAGCACCCTTCTTAGAGGCGGACCCAGGCAACCCAAATGTAAGAAGGGAGGTTAAAATGTCATGTTGCTTGGCGAAGAGCAACTGCCCTCCCAAACATGCTGTTTAACTTCTGGTTACCTCTCTCCCGATCCACGCTATTTATGTATCTTGTAAAATCAAAGCAAGGTCCTGGTAGTGCAAGAAGAAATGGGTTCATACTCAGCTTGCAGGAGTATCCCTTGGGACTTAACACTTTTCACTCCACTTCTTTTTTTATTTTTTTGGAAAGTAGTTTGCCAGTTTTGTCACAGGCCACCACACAACTTAACCTCGCCTCTGAATAAAATTAAAGTTTGCCTGTTGTAAGGTTAAACACACCCCTCTCCGGTTCCAGATGCTCAGTGCCCCCTCCCCTGACTGCAGAACTGAGAATAAGCACCTCCTCCCTGGACGCAAGCATCCCTATGGGCCTCCCTGGTTCTTTCTCACTGTTCCCCACATCTAAACCACCTTCTTCCATGAAGCCAGCGCCCATCTTGGCCCCAAACCAGAGCCTCTTCTGCCCTCAGAAATGTTCGCCCCTCTTTGTGGCAGCTCACTCATTCTGTCTCTCAGTATATGTGTTTGCTCATCTTTCTGTCTACCTCTCCACACATGCCACTTCCCGACCCCACACAGTGGGCTATTTTGGAGGGCAAATACTGGGGTTACTTACTTTGCAGTCCCTTGGGTGTGGAGAATTATATCTTGAACACTTGGTAAATATATGTTGATTGATGGTGGGTCAGAAATGTTCAATAATGACATTATTAGGAGAGTTGTGCCTAAACCATTCATGAAAATTGTCTGTGCACTTGTTTGAGCCATTGGGGATAGGAATTCCTCCACCTAACAAATAAGCCCGCCTTTTAATTTAATCACTAAAAACAGGAGCTTGAATGATTTGTCAAACTGGAGTATGTTTCACCAATTTTTCTTATTTTCTCCTAGTTTAAATCTCAGAGAGATTTAAATCAGAATTTATAAAAAGGCTACTAGAGCAATCTGGACAGGAAGGAATGAAAAATAAAAACAAAACAAAGGAGACTCAGCATTGAGTTGGGCAGGAGACCACTGGGCACATTAAAAAATTCTTTTCCTACTTAAAAGTCACGCTCATGGCAGCTCTAACTCATTTGACAAAAGATACCAAACTGCTCCAGGTCTTCAGGCCAAATAATAGGGCACACTCAGGCTATTAAAAGATAACATCAAAATAAAAAGCTTCTGCACAGCAAAAGAAACCATCAACGAAATGAAAAGGGAGCCTACTGTATGGGAGAACATATTTGGCAATGGTGTATCTGATAAAGGTTTAATATCCAAAATATATAAGGAACTCAGGCAACAATAGGAAAACAAACAATCCAATTTAAAAATGGGCAAAGGACCTAAATAGACACTTCTCCAAAGTGGACATGCAGATGGCCAAGAGTCATATAAAAAAATGCTCAAAGTCACTGATCACCTGAGAGATGCAAATTAAAATGACCTCATACCTGCCAGAATGGCTACCTTTTACAAATCAACAAATGACAAGTGCTGGTGAGGATGTGGAGAAAAAGGAACCCTTGTGCACTACTGGTGGGAATGCAAACTGGTGCAGCCATTATGGAAAAACAATAAGCTGTTTCCTCAAAAAATTAAAAATGGATCTCCCGTTTGACCCAGTAATCCCACTTCTAGGAATATATCCCAAGAAACCAGAAACGCCAATCAGAAAGAATATATGCACCCCTATGTTCATAGAGGCACAATTTACAATAGCTGAGATTTGGAAACCGCCTAAGTGCCCATCAGCAAATGAGTGGATTAAAAAAACTGGTACATCTACACCAAGGAATACTATGCAGCTGTAAAAAAAAAGAAGGGTCTCTTACCCTTTGAGCAGCATAAAGGACTTGGAGAGTATTATGCTAAGTGAAATAAGTCAGACAGAGAAGGAAAAGTATCACATGATCTCACTCACATGTGGAATCTAATGAATAAAATAAACTGATGAACAAAATAGATCCAGAGACATAGAATCATGGAACAGACTTCGGAATCTCAGAGGGAAGGTGGGGGAGGGTAAGTGTGTGGGAAGAGATCAATCAAAGAACTTGTATGCATATATGCATAACCCCTGGACACAGACAATAGGGTGGTGAAGGGCCAGGAGAAGGGGGGGGGGAGTTGAAAGGGTCAATGGCGGGGAAAATGGGATATATGTAATACTTTCAACAATAAAGATTTAATAATAATAATAATAATAATAATAATATCCTGAATTTCCAGAAAAAAAAAACCAAAAAGATAATCCAAAGAGGCCTTGCTTATTTATTTCAACACCTGTTCCCCAAAGGATTTGAGTTGGCTTTATACAAATCAACACAACATAGCAAACAAAACAAAAAGCAAAAAGTCAGAAATAAAGGTGGGATATTAAGTCAAGGCCGAAACCGGTTTGGCTCAGTGGTAGAGCGTCGGTCTGCAGACTGAAAGGTCCCAGGTTCCATTCCAGTCAAGGGAATGTACCTTGGTTGTGGGCACGTCCCCAGTAGGGGGTGTGCAAGAGGCAGCTGATCGATGACTCTCTCATTGATGTTTCTAACTCTCTATCCCTCTCTTTCTTCCTCTCTGTAAAAAATCAATAAAATATATATATTTTTAAAAAGATGAAGTCAAGGATATAGTAAAGAAAGTCTTAAACTTCGGAGTTTGGATCTGAGTGTCCTGGGGACCAAAGCAAAGAAGGGAACACGGTTGACTACACATTTCATAGTGTATTTAAAACAAATCCCAGCTCCTCAGTGTCTGCGTGCCAGATATGGCACCTGCCTCTCCAGGGGTTCCGCCCACTCACGGTGGATCTGACGCCGGCTGGGATGGGCCTCGTGTGTTTGAAACCACAGGACAAGCCTGGCTAAGCCTGTGGTTCGGCTGTCAGTAGGCACAATGCCCATTCTTTATCTTGTAGTTAATTTTTAAATGGGAGGTAATTGTCATGTCAGTTCCAGGTGTGAAATGTAAGGATGCGATATTTGTCTATAGTGCAAAATGAATACTTTTCAGGAGTCAACCCAGCGAGGCTAGCTCTGTGAGAAAGGCAGGTCGGAAGGAGACCAGCTCATTCTCCAGAGCGGCAGCATCACACGCAGCATTCTCATGGGGCCGGAGAGGTAAGGTTTGCCCACACAGACCCTGGAGAAGTCCAAAGACGCAAAAAGAGTCTAAGATATTCCTGACGAGGGGCCCCTTTCCTCTTCCCGCCTTCAGAAACCACGGTGTCCTCTGGTGCCTAACGCCCCGCTCTGCCTCCCCAGGGTCCCGGCCCAGTGCCTCTGGCCCACAGTTGCCTCTCCTTCCTTTCCCAAGGAAAAAACAAAACAGGACACATTTCTCTCTCAGATAGCAACAAGGAGAGAAGAGCGTAAATAAAATCATTAATATTAGGATGTGCATGATGGACATATAAGCCCCCAGGAAAAGGTTTTATTTTTTTAAGAGTGGCTTTTTCACCCACGTAAAAACCTGGGTCACTGACTGCAGGATGGATAGGTTCTGGGTGTGGGGAGAGTTGGAGGTTTTAAAACAATGGCACCCTCTCTGCGTCTCGTGCAGGTCTTTAGAGACCACATTGCCGTCCATCCAAGGCAGCGGGTTTAGCAACTTGGCCTCTAACTTCTAAAAAGTGCAGTGTTGCCCGGGCGGCAGGTGAAACGTGTTGGAGTCACGTTAAGCCAGTTACCTCTCTGCGTCTCAGTCTGCATGTAGGAAGGGGAACAACCATAGAAGTTATTTTAGGGAATTTGGACCTGATGGTAATAGGAATACTTTCTCTCCCCTCTTCTCCTGTCACGCACCCTCCCTCTTTTGTCAAATGTAAACTTGGTTAAACCTGGGCTCTTGCTTGAAATTGTATGCCCTTAAAAAAAGCACTGTTCTTCCCGCCCTGCCCACGGTGGCTCTGTTTCTGGACAGTACACAGCGTCTGCTCGTGGATCGCCCCACTGCCCAGCCCCAGCATAAAGCCTTGCTGTCCGTGTTGTCTCGCAGTGAAGGCCGTACGCATCTCTCGTTAGGTAATGTCCCAATCTGTGGGCAGCAGGCATTCTGCTAGAGTAACCCAGGACATCCTCCCATCTCCAGATCCGTAATTCACCTTCGAAGTCTCTTTGGCCAAACAAGGTAACCTAGGCATAGGTTCTGGGGATTAGGACCCGCTCTGCACAAAATCCTCTATGAAGCAGAGGATAAGGAAATATTTCAAATCTTCTTTTATCAGGCCAGCAGTGACCCTGACACCAAAATCCGATGAAAGCATTAACAGAAAAGATCAACATATTTCATGAATAGAAGACATGAAAATTTTTTTGTTGTTAATCCTCAACTGAGAATATTTTTTCCATTGATTTTTTTTTTAGAGAGAGAGAGAGGAGGGAGAATATGAAACGTCAATTGGTTGCCTCCCAAAACCAATGGGGATAGGGATGGAGCCTGCAACCAAGGTATGTGCCCTTGACCAGGAATCAAACCCAAGACCTTTTGGTGTGTGGGGCAATGCTCTTAACCATTGAGAAACACTGGCCAGGGCAAGACACAAACATTCTTAACAGAACACTCCTGTGGCAGGATGAACATGAGGGCCCTTATAGGAGGGGCTGCAGGATGAGAGTGGGGAAGGTGATCCGCTATCAGAAGCAGAGGCTGCAATGACCTCACAGTGAGTGCCCACAGCCTCTAGAAGCCGAAAGCGGCAGGAAATGTGTTCTCCTCTGGAGCCTCCAGAGGAACCAGCCCTGACCACACCTTGATCTTAGCCCCTTAGCGCTCACCTCAAACTGCTGACCTCCCCAACTCCAAGAGAAAAAAGCTGTTTTTAAGCCACTCATCTGCCACAGCAGCTTTGGGAACCTAACGCAGCCACTGTAAAAGACGTACCCTGTGAAGCCACGGTAACGAAAACAGTGTGGCATTGGCATGAAGGCAGTCACACAGTCAGTGAAACACAACAGAACCCAGAAATAGAGCCCCATGGGCACAGCCTGCTGATTTTTCACAGGACCCCAGAGTAATTCAGTGGGGAAGGGAAAGACTTTTCAAAATGGTGAGGGCACAACTGGATGCGCACATTTGAAAAATGAGCCTCGGCTTCACAAAATTGTTTTGAGATGGACTATACAGATAAACATAAAAGCTAACATCACAACGCATGTACAAGAAAACATAGGATAATATCTTCACATCCTTGTATTTGTCAAAAAAAATGCTCAGTCACAGAAAGTAATAACCATACAAATAATTATTAAATCAGTCTTCATCAAATATTCTGCTTGTCAAAAGACATTATTAATAAAGTGAGTAGACAAAGCACAGACTAGAAAATATTCACCAAGCATGTATCTGACAAAGATCTTATGTCAGAATATGTAAAGGAAATCCTTCAACTTCATAATAAAAAAATGAACAACCCAATTTAGTTTGAAGTGCAAAACACTTCAGCATACATTTCACAAATAAAAGCACACCTAAAAAATAGCATAGGAAAAAGAACTCAACCTCATTCATCCTCAGGGCAATGAAAATTAAAAACCACAACGAGGTATCACAGCATTGCCAACAGAACGACTAAAATTTAAAAGATTGCTAAAGCCAAATGTTAGCAAGGGTGTGGGGTAACTAGAATTCTAAAATGTATTTGTATAGTACTAGATGTGTGTTGGGCTACAAAATGGTACAAGCACTTTGGAAAAATGGCTTGACAGCATCATACAGTTAGCATAGAGCTACGCTTCGACTTAGCAGTTCCATTCCTAGGTGTTTATCCAAGAAAAATGAAAGCATATATCCATTAAAAAATGCTTATACAAGAATACTCACAGCAGCTTTTTTTTGTCACAACAGCCAACATTTGGAGAGAAACTCAATGTCTGCCAATCAGACAGTAAGATACCTTTAACAATGGCTCTTCCATTGTAGGAACCAGGAGTACCACAATGGGCTGCTACTCAGCAGTAATAAAGAAGGAATTGCTCAACAGCACGGATAAATATCATAAACATTATGTGGAGTGGAAGAAGGCAGAGATTTCAGAGTATGGGAACC
Source organism: Vespertilio murinus (assembly GCA_963924515.1). Taxonomy (NCBI): domain Eukaryota; kingdom Metazoa; phylum Chordata; class Mammalia; order Chiroptera; family Vespertilionidae; genus Vespertilio; species Vespertilio murinus. The sequence continues at coordinate 166,560,282 of OZ004705.1, forward strand.
TTTATGTGAATTTATAGAACAGGCAAAAATAATCAAAAATCAAAACAATGAGTGTCTCTGAGGGACAACTAGGAAGAATTATGAGGAAACTTTTCTGGGGAGATGGAAATATTCTATATTGTGATAGGTGTTAGGTTACTTAGGAGAACTTATTTTTGAATTTGTAAGTCGACATTTGTATATTTTGATGTGTATAAATTACCCAAAAAGAACTAACAGTAAAAATTGTAATAATTGATTGTACCGGGGAGAGATACAGATGAAACAAGAACGGTAGAATATTAATAATTGTGAAACTTGGGGGCTGGGCACATAGGGGTTCATTCTTCTCTTCTGTTAACTTTGTAGGCTTTGGAAATGTTCTATAATAAAAGTTTTAAATAATATAATAGTTCACAGATAATTTCTTTTTAATAGCAAGACCCATTGAATGTTACCTAGTATTTTCAATTAGCTAGAGGTTAAAAATGGAAAATTAAGTGGCTTGTATCATAAATGTGGTTCTCTTTTTTTCTGGATCGTTTTCATGTGTCTCAGTGTTTAAAAATAGAAAAGAGGTCATCACTGTAATGCCGCCTCAGTAATGAGCTTTGTCACTAACTCTTCCTCCGAGAACATGCTAGAATTCTGATTTTATTAGAAAGTTGTGTGAGAATATATTTGACAAACCCAAGACATTAAATGGTCTCTTTTAAAAATATTCCTCTGGACTATACACTTAAAAATGATTAGAATGTTAACTTTTATCTTATATGCATATTCCAGCACAATTTTAAAATTTTTATGTAAGTAAAAAATATTCTAAATGAAGAGATTAAATGGTTTTGTTTTTCCTCCCCTACGCTCCATAATTATTTCTCTTGTCCTTGGATGTTATATGGTAGTCACTATTACTGTTCCAGGAAATAAAATGCTTTTTAAAATATTTCAAATGATTGTCCTCAAGTACCCAACAAGTAAAGATCTAGGATACCAACATTCCTTAAAATATCTATATATCTATATCTATATCTATATCTATATCTATATCTATATCTATATCTATATCTATATCTATATCTATATCTAGGAACCAGGGTTATAACAACCAAAATGACCAAAGGCTCAACTGAGCTCCCAGCGAGCGGGCTAAACTGCTGACCTCTCCAAGAGAGAGTAGCAGGGCTGATCAGCAGTGGCAGCAGCTGCTGATGAGGCCCAGAGAGAGAAGCAGGATGATCAGACCCTGCTTCTCTCTCTGGGCCTCGCCAGCAGCCAAGCCTCTCTCTCTCCCAGAGGTCAGCAGTTCAGCCCATTCGCCAGCAAGCTGGGGCAGCTACTAATCAGCCCTGCCTCTATGATCAGGCCTGGAGATAGGCTCAGAGATGTTAACAGGCATAGAAACTAACCCATCAGAACTAAATCTGGGTGAGCTGTGAGGAGCCAATGGCTGCCTAGGAGGTGGAGTTTTTGATGCTGACTGGCATAGAAACCGACCAGCCAGAACCTACTCTGGGTGAACTGCGAAGGCAGAAACTAAGATGGAAGCTGAGGAGGGGTTTTAAGGGCAACAGCTGTTTGGTATAAGGTGTAAGGTAATTTAATTTTTTTAATGACCAGTTTGGCAGTATAGTGCATATGGCTGGCTATCAGTCCAGATATAGGGATTATGTGTTTTTGTCTGCCAAGAGCATCTCCTTCTGCTGAAAAAGGCTGCCTTCCCTTATTTAAGCAAATCTATCCTATATAACCTATCTATACTAATAAAAAGGTAATATGCTAATTAGACCAGGTCAACTGGCCATCTCCCAGATGTCCAACTTCCTTCTGGACAAAGACATGGTGGTGAGGGCTGAGGCAGAGGCAGTTAGGGGCCATCAGTTCAGCAGGGGGGAGGGAAGTTGGGGGCGAGATAAGGCCGGCACGGGGGGCAAGGTAGGGGCAACCAGGCCTGCAGGCAGAGGGGTTAGGGGTGATCAGGAAGGCAGGCAGAGGAGTTAGGGGTGATTAGGCAGGCAGGTGAGTGATTAGAAGCCTGTTGTCACAGATTATGAGAGGGATGTCTGACTGCCAGTTTAGGCCCCATGCTAGTACATCCCCTGAGGGATCCCAGATTGAGAGGGTGCAGGCCGGGCTGAGGAACCCCTGTTCTTGCACAGATTTTATACACTGGACCTCTAGTCTCTCTATATATAAAAAGTCAGTGATTGCCGGGACCTGTTTGGCTCAGTGGATAGAGCGTCGGCCTGAGGATTGAAAGGTCCAGGGTTCAATTCCAGTCAAGGGCATGTACCTTGGTTGCGGGCACATCCCCAGTAGGGGGTGTGCAAGAGGCAGCTGATTGATAGTTCTCTCTCATGGATGTTTCTAACACTCTATCCCTCTCTCTTCCTCTCTGTGAAAAATCAATTTAAAAAAATTTTTTAAAGTCAGTGATCATAAAAGCCCTAACGACAATAACAACCAGTTGCTATGACACCCACTGTGGCCAGTGAACCAGATGATCAGTGGGTGGAGCCAGTCAGCCAACCTTGTGGCCCCTCCTCCCTGCTCCTGATCAGACTCTCCCACCCCATCAAGAGCTAACCACAGGCCAAATGCCCCCTCCCTCCCCCCTGGCCAGCCCCGTCCCCAATCAGCCCACCCCACCCCACCCCACCAAGATAGGCCTGCAGCCCCTCCCCCTGGCCACCCCACTTCTGATCACACCCCCACCCCAATAGGGGGCGGGACTGGCCCACCAACCTCCTAAAGCCCGCCCCCCAAAACCAGCCCCACCCAAGATTAGCCTCCCAACCCCATCAGGGGTAAGGCTGGCTGGCCAACCACCCATGTCCCCTCCCCCAGGCCACTGGCCTCCAATCAGCACTCCTTACCCCATTCGGGGGTGGGGCCATCTTGCTCACTGCCCACAGCCCCTCCCAATGGTCAGCCCACCCCCAATTGGCCCCCCAACCCCAATCGGGGGTGGGGCCTGCCAGCCAATTGTCTGCAGCCCCTATCCCCAGTGGGCCTGATCGGGGTGGGCTGTCTGACCAACCTCCTGCCATCTCCTCCTCCAGATAGGCCCAGCCCTGATCTGCTCCCAGTGGGGCCGGGCTGGCTGGATCCCATCTGTGCACGAATTCGTGCACTGGGCCTCTAGTATAAACATAAATTTTCATGAACAATTAATTGAGCTGTAAACTTCTTGATGTGTTTAATTTCAGCAGCTTGTTTTCTATTAGCCTTTTTATTTCATAATTGGCTTGCCAACTTCGGGTGGGAGGCCAGAAGAAGAAATGGGATGGACTTCTTGTATAAAAATAATTTCAGTGTAAATTGACTGAAGCAATCCTTAGAGAAGGAGGTGGAACTGCAGAACTGACTTTCCATAAGGTTCTAATTTGGAGTTTCTTCAAGTATGTAAACTTTCACACTGGAATGTCTCTGGCCGGGTGCTGGGGGAGGTTTTGAAATCTCTGTTTCCTGGGAACAGGGTGGTTTGAGAACAGAACAGACATCCCTCCAGGGCAGCTCTGGGCAGCCAGGCAGCAGGAACCGCTCAGCCGCCTAGCCAGGTGGGGGTGGGGGTGGGGGTGGGGGTGGGTTTCTGGAAAGAATGAACAGCCGCTGCTAGGTTCTGTCCGTGAGTCACTTGGTTGGAGATGTAAAGTCTTGAGAGAAAGAGTCTGATTGAATTTAGGTCCTGAGCTTGCGTGTGTGTGTGTGTGTGTGTGTGTGTGTGTGTGTGTGTGAGAGAGAGAGAGAGAGAGAGAGAGAGAGAGAGAGAGAGAGAGAGAGAGACTGCTCTCTCTTCCAGAAAGAACCTCCAGGAACTCCTTCAGCCTCCTCAGGGTGAGGCAGGGGGTCTCCAGTCACTGGACATGGTGGAAGAAATACAGTCCCACTACAGAGCAGGGTGCTGCTGCAGAGAGGGAACGGAGGAGGCTGGGTCCACTTCTGATGGGAACGCTGTTCCGGAGGGACTTTCCTAACGTGGCCACAGTGGACCCACCCATTTTATGTTCACTGAGACACTCTCGGGCTCCTCCTGCCCAAGGAGATGGCAGTGTCTCTTGTGTTCGCGTTTATCTCAACTATCCTTGCCACACTGGGCGCAGAGCTGGTAGCTTAGGATGCTCTGGGCTGCAAGGAAAACTGCTACCCCACCTGCTGAAACATGACGGAGAATTAGTGTTTTACGTAACGACTAATCCTGGAATGGCTGGTGGAGTCAGTGGCCAGGAACATTATCAAGAACTTGATTAGTTCATCGTATGACTCTGCCATTTTATTTTATTTTTTTAAATATATTTTATTGATATTTTACAGAGAGGAAGGGAGAGAGATAGAGAGCCAGAAACGTCGGAGAGAAAAACATCGATCAGCTGCCACCTGCACACCCCTACCGGGGATGTGCCCACAACCAATGCACATGCCCCTGAACGGAATCAAACCCGGGACCCTTTAGTCCGCAGACCGACGCTCTACCACTGAGCCAAACCGGCTTCGGTGGCTCTGCCATTTTAAGTGTCGGTCATGGATGGCTGCCTCGGCTCCAGGCTTCCGATCCCCACACACCGCTCTCCAGAGGCAGAACAAAAGGATTATTGTATCCGAGTGCCTGTTTTTAACGGCGGAGGAACCTTTCTCAGAAGTCCCTCAACAGATGTTTCTTCATGCTTCCTTGGTCAGAATTGGGTCATATGCCTTTTTTTGGCCAGTGACCATCGAGGAAAATGGAATTTCCCCAACTGGCTTCATCACCACAGTGGCCAATGGGGCCAGCCTTCTCCAAAGCTTGTGGTCACAAAGAGTAACATGGGCAGCAGGACAAAATTGGGTGAAGTGTTACGGACACGAGTCATATTTGTGGCTCCCTGTATGTAAGAAACATTCCACATTATGGATCCTGCCTCTCCAAAACAGGAGCAGCCTGACCGGTGCGGCTCAGTGGTTGAGCATTAACCTGGGACTTAGAAAGTCATGGTTTGATCCCAGGTCAGGGCACATGCCCAGGTTTCAGGCTTGATCCCCAGTAGTAGGGGACGAGGCAGCTGGTCAATGATTCTCTCTCATCACTGATGTTTCTATCTCTCTCTCCCTCTCCCTTCCTCTCAGAAATCAATATAAAAATATATTAAACAAACAAAAACAAAAAGGAGCAGAACTCACTTCCCAGTCAGCAGGTATGTTGTCCGGATGCCACCAATGAGACACGCCTGCAGGATGGAGGGATTAGGTACAGGCAGAACCCATCTTCCAGGGAAGGTGCAGGATCGTTCCAGAAAGACAGTCTGGTTTTCAGAAAAGGCTGAGGGGTCACATCCTGCATACATAGGTCAGTGTGATATGGGGCAATGGCCACAGGTCTCCACTGAAGCAGTTTGGTGGTATAATTTGGGTGTTATTCTAGGTTAGGTAGCCTTCAAGCCTGATCTTCCATCCGCCCCTCCTGGGGATTCTGTGAGCTCCCTAGTCAATTCCTTTCTGGCTTAAACAACCTAGCTTGAGCGGGTTGTATTGTTCATTACTGGGAACTCCACAAGGAAGGATTGAGAATGGCTGTTGGGTAGGCAAGACTGTGTCTACTACCGGAGTACTTGGCGTTGCCAAACGCCAGAGGGCCATACTCGGTGGGGTGCACCTCACTTACGTAATAAAATGTGAACAATGCCCCAGAAGTTGTGCCCCACTGACGAACTTGGCTTCCTTTCTCCACTGCGTTGCTTGGGATGGTAATCTGCTCTCACTGTCTCTCTCCTTCAGTGTTTCCACCAAACAGCTTCTTGCCCTGAGACTTTCCCCTCCTGGCCTAATGGGTAAGTGCAACTTCATACTGTGTTGGAGGAATCACAGGCCAGTCTAGCCAAGCCAAGCATAAATAAATAAAGTTTTTAAAAATTGAGATGCCATATACACGCGTTTTTAAAATATATATATATATTTTATTGATTTTTTACAGAGAGGAAGAGAGAGGGACAGAGAGTTAGAAACATCAATGAGAGAGAGTCATTGATCAGCTGCCTCCTGCACCCCCACCACTGGGAATGTGCTGGAAATCAAAGCACATGCCCTTGACCAGAATCGAACCTGGGATCTTTCAGTCTGCAGGCTGACGCTCTATCCACTGAGCCAAACTGGTTTCCGCTAACACGTGTTTTTTTTTGTGTGTGTGTGTGTTTTTTTTTATGCTCTTACAAAGATGATGTACCTTCCCTGCAATTGATTTAACATTTTAATCAAACAAACAAAATTATGGAAACATTAATGGCCCTTACATAACAGAAGGAACAATTGCACTTACAACTCTGCCTTCCCCCTGGCCTGACAGAGCTGCTAGTACCTCTTAACAGTCTCTTATTTGCATATCTCCATGTGTCCACTGTGCCCTTATATTAAGTGGGTACGACCTGTTTTACCTAAGCACCAATCACCCCTACCAGATATTTAGGAGGCTCCCAGCTTACCAATGTTCTTATATTAATTTTGTATTAAACGGTCCTAAAACATTGTCCTTCTTTGGGGTGATTCAAATAACCGAATCACTTACATACGTTTCAAATGGAGTTGCCTGGCATAGCAGTTTTACACTGTTATCAGCAATGTATGTGTGGATGCCAGTTCCATTGCACCATCGCTGGCAACGACTGTGTTTTAAATATATATATTTTTTAATTTAATAGAAGCAGCATGGGACCTTACTGCTCTTTTATCTTGTCAGTAATTACTGAGTTTTCCCTACGATTCCGATTGTGGACTGTCGTTCAGCCTTCTCGGCAGTAGGAGGTCCCAAGCGGAGTCAGCACCAGGCTCGTGGATTGCAAATGTAATAAAGACGTGCACGTTATCAAGAATGCTTCAGAAAGTGCCATGTGGTTTTTTTTTTTTTTTCAGGAGCTGGTTTTAGGCAGAATTAATCCTTTTAGAGGGTTATTATATTGGATTGTCCTAGTTATGTCAAAGGATGGCCTGGGGGGAGGGGATTTCTTCATTTGTCTGCACATTGCTGAACATTTAATTCCAAATTTTCTGCTTAGTGTACAATGAAAAATGTTCACCAGATTCGTGGCAGTGGATGTAAACTGTATTTTTGGCATTTGAAATTTTTTTTAGAAATAGATTAATATTACAGAAATACATTGGCTCTCTGTAACGTCCCTTCCCCAAAACAAAACTGCTGTTTTTCTGATAATTACTCCTCCTTTTTTCTCTGCTAAAAACATACACTGTTACTTAAAAAAAGAAAGAAAAAAGAAAGAAAAGAAATTAGCCATTAAAAGAAATTTACATTTTGGCGACGGTGGCTTAATTTTAAATGCTAGTATAGAATTTCTCACAGGAAGCCAGGGTCCTGGGAAACAGAATGTTCTCTTTTGAATCGGGTTTTGAAAAGGGAAATTAATTGTAACTCTTGAGGGAGGACAAGCAAAAAAGTAACAGAAATAGCTTTTGGCTCCCAGAGCCCACCAATAGCAGTGCTGTAACCAGGGTCCGCTGAGCTTTTCCTTCCCGGGCCGGGTCCCTCTGGGTAAAAACTGCTCAGCGGTGGCCATTTAGTGTGACCCCACGAGGTACCCTCTGCTCTGCCCCCTGGTGGCCTCAGGCTATCGTTGCTGCTACCTCCAGATGACTTAACCTTGTGCCTGGCCGAAAGCCACCTTAGGGCCTCCCGCCAGCCTCAGGTGTGTGCCCAAGCTGCTCGGCTGAGGAGGAGCCGGCTTTGCTTCCCCCGAGCCTGCCTGCCAACACCTCAGTGTCGCTATCTAACGAGCTCACACCCTCAGGATCTCGCAGACCCTTTTCCTGAAAACCTCCGCTCCGGTTACCCTGACCCGGGGGGCAAAGGACATGAAGCGACACGTGGCATTGCGCCTAATAAACGTCCCCCTCCCCTCTTCAGTAGCGGGGACAGCTGGATAGCCTCATGCAAAAGAATGAGGCATGACCATCTCCTACACCACATACAAGATTTCACTGAAAACCGGTCAAAGACTTTTAAATGTAAGAACCAAAACTGTAAAACTCTAAGGGGAAGAAAAAAAAACACAGAACAGGAGAAAATCTTCATGACCTTGGATTTGGCAGTGGGTTCTTTAGATATGCCACCCAAATCACAAGCAACAAAAAGAAACACAGTGTGGGTCTGGGTGAGGGGTGCGGCCAGAAGGCACAAAAGAGCCACACCTGCTCTTCAAGCTGCAGAAACGCCGGGACCTCAGAGGTGACCCTCTCCCCCGGGGTGACTTTCCGCACTGCCACCAGAGCTCCCGTGTTGGCTCCTGGGCGGGCGGCTTCTCCCGGGGCCCAGGGGACGCTCCCTGACCTGCCTCTGCTGGCCAGCCACCCACTGGGTCCCACCCTCTGCCTCCTTCCCGTGCCTCTCGTCCTCACTTTTCTCTCTCCGGGTACCTAGCTGGGTAGGACCCACTCTATTGCACAGACCCCAAAATGGTTGCCAAGGAGCTCCCGTGATTTCTCCCGCATTACAGAGTGGTTGGGGAGATGTGGTGCCAACCTTGAGCTCAGGGTTCCTCTCTGGATGGTTCGAACCAGCCTCTAGATCCATCCAGGAGGCTGGGGACCCCTCAGGCGCCTGTTTGCAGGAGCTGATCTGCAGAAGAGCTTTGGGCTTGTGCCGATGGAAAAAGGAGTGTGTGGGTACCGAGAGGAAAAAAATGGAGAGAGAGGAAAAATCTCAGAGAGGGATGGAGGAGGGGTTGGCCTTTAGCCAGGCCTGTGGACCAGTTTTGAGCCCCCAAGAGGGAAATGTAGGTGAGAAGCCCCTAGTGCACTGTTTGTGACCGGCTGTGTGAGACTCGAGGCCAGGCCAGGCCGGAAACAGTGCTGTCTCCGGGCCTGGGGACAAAATGCAGACAGAATCCGGAGAGCCCGCCCCGCCCCGGGGTGGCACCCATGGGGAGAATGGTAGAACCACAGTCCCTGGAGGAAGAGTTCCTGAAGCCGAAGCCGGCAGCAAGGGGCCGGTGAGATGGTGGGAGCTGGGGAGGCAAGCGGGCTTGTGCCTGAGCACAGGTGCGATGGCACAGCCACAGGCACGCCCCCAGATAATTGGAGGAGAGGAGGGTGGAGAGGCCAGAGGGGCCTGGGGTGACGGTCCGAAGAAAGACACCTGCCTTGTAAGCGTTGTTCACTATGATGCTCTGACCCCGAATACCATGCTCTTAAGCCCACATCCATTTGTTCCTTTATTTGGCCTATATCTTCCAGCTCCCATTCCCGTATTGAACACAACCCAGAGGTGAGCAAGCGGGACACGAACTCTCTCATCTCAGGAGCTTACCATTCCATTGAGCTTAGCGTTTCCGTTTTCTTCTTGGGGTTCTCCTGTCTGTGACCCAAGTGGACAAGAAGTATACCATACAGCAAAACACCCCTCCCCCCCATCTCACCACCACCACCACCACCCCCAATACACACACACGAGATGGTTTGGGCATCTTTTAAAACTTCCTACAGCGGCATTAGTCCTTCTTCTTGGTAAGATTCTTGAAAGCAAGGACTGTCCTTGGCATGGGACCCCTGTGCTGAGGGCTTGGGGGGCATGGGATGATGCTGGTCCGTTCAGGATGAGCTTCCCTCACAGCCAGTCGCCACCTCAGGCGGGTCCTGGCTAGACAGCTGCTCTGTCCGGAGCTGTTCGAGGAGACCAGCTGGTGCAAGATGCAGTCAGACGGCTTCCTAAGAACATAAGCTACTTAGTGCAAAGCCCGGCAGAGCTTTACAGTGTGGGTGCTAGGCTGAAGCAGGAGGTGTGTGTGCGGGGTGGGGGTGGGGGTGGGGGGGTCATGGCTGGCTGAGGGCTTGGCCCTGCAGCTTAATTAGAGGGCTGGGGAGGTGGGATGGGGGGGGGGGGTGGAGCAGCTGCAGCCGGCGGGCAGAGCAGCAGGCACCTGGAGGAGCCTGGGCGTCCACTCCTGGTAGAAAATGAGCTGCTTTGAACACTGCTGTCTCAGCCCAAGCACTCTTTCTCTTGAGTTTGAGCTCTTAGAATGGAAACGGTTACAAAATTGCAAAGTTCCTGTTTCTTTCCATACCCTAATAAGAAGAGGCACTGAAATTTGAAAAAAAATTAATAATAATGTCAATTATATCCTGGAAAGGCTAAAACTTTAAAAACAAAATTAAAATTAAAAAAGGACTGTGATGGATACTCTATGTATTTTAGCAATCTCTGGGTGTGAACTTAGAAAAAGCCAGGAAAGAATAGTTTCACTGAGAGGGTCGGTGCTGAAATGCACTTTTTTTTTTTTTTTGGTCAACTGAGGCCAGTCTGCTGGTGTTCACGTCTCAGAGAGAAATTGTCTTATCCAGACTGCAGCGTGGGACAGTCATCCTGTTTATGTCCCAGCTGGCATCTCCTTTGTGTTTGCATCACAACTTTTTAAAAAATGTTTTATTGCTTTTTTTACAGAGAGGAAAGGAGAGGGATAGTGATTAGAAACATCGATGAAAGAAACATCCATCAGCTGCCTCCTGCACACCTCCTACTGGAGATGTGCCCACAACTAAGGTACATGCCCTGGACCGGAATCAGAAGGAATGCTAGCAGGTCCCAAATCTAGCTGGGACCCTTCAGTTTGCAGGCCGACGCTCTATCCTCTGAGCCAAACTGGTTAGGGCTGCCTCACAACTGTTTATGAGTCTTATAGAAATGAAATAGGAAATGAGACAGTGAAGTGGTTTCTTTTAAACCTTTTCTTTTGGGTTCATTGTTGAGTCACACGCGGTTGTGAGAAATAATGCGGAGAGGACCTGAGAAGCCCCAGGTGCACTTTGCCCGGTTTCCTCAATGTTGACACCTTGCAGGACTATGTAGCACGTATCACGGCGAGGATAGAGGATAGTGACACTGACATAGGTCATCACATTCCGGTTCCCTGTTTCCCATGGATGTGTGTGTGCATTTTGTTCTATGAAAGGCGAAGTGTTCTGAGCTCCAGTGAAGAAATGTCCTTTGCAAGTGGAAACGTGGTTTTCATGAGGTCTTACTTTTTTGTGGCTATTGCTTTTGCAGTCTTGGTAGGAAATACCTTTTATCTGATAGCATAAAGGACTGTGTGGTTGCTCCCACCCCAATGAACATGCGTGCTGAACATCTTTAGCTCTCACAAATACTGATACCTGAGCTCTGGCCCGCGTGGCTCAGTTGGCTGAGCATCACCCCTTGTGGGCTCAATCCTGAGCGAGAATGGGCAGGGGAGAGAGTGTGCAGGAGGCAGCTGATCTATATCTCTGTCTCTCTATCTTCCTCTCCCTTCCTCCCTCTTTCTAAAACTCGGTAAAAGCATATATATTTTTAAAAATACTGGTATTTGAAGCCCAAATGCGTTCAGCTAGATTTGGGACCTGCTAGCATTTCTTCTGTCTGAATATTTAAACCTGAAGCTGGACTCTGCATTTCACGATCACTCACAGTGCATAAGCAAGTCATTTATTCAAAAACTGAATCTGAGCCCCAAGAAATGGCAAAGTAAGTGGCCTGATGCCGCCCTCTGACCCCACAGGTCCAGGCTATCGAGGGGATTCCTTCTTGAGGCAACTTAGTGCTCAGAGCCGGGAGGCCTCTCTCTCCCGGAGCCTCAAGCCCAAGGGTGGCAGCCTTCTCTGGGTGGCCAGGTTCTGTGGGTGGCACCTGGGCACAGGAGCGATTAGCACAGCACCAGAGTCTCGAGGACCAAACTGCTGACAGGCCAGGCTCTCCTCCCCGCGGGCCCCTCCTGCCAGTGCTTCCTCTGGCCTCCGCGGGCCTCTCCCACCACCTGACCTTCTCCGGGGCAGTGCCAGCCAGGCCACACCCTGGACTTCACCGTCTCTCACAACGGAGTGTTATGCCCAGACTCCGTGATCCCCAAGGACCACCAGGGAGCCAGTCCGATGCAATAGACAAAAGAGCCTCTTCCATGCTAGCATGGGCTCCGTTCTACTCATGCCGTCAGCATGGCGGAAAAGAGAAAGAATGTAACACCTCAATGGGTTTTATACAGGGTGGGGGGGGGGCTATGACCCTGATTGGTTGGGTAAGGGCTAGGGGATATGGACTCTGATTGGTTGGGTTAGGGCTAGGGGATATGGACCCTGATTGGTTGGGTGAGGTAGGGGATATGGACCCTGATTGGTTGGGTGAGGGCTAGGGGATATGGACCCTGATTGGTTGGGTGAGGGCTAGGGGATATGGACCCTGATTGGTTGGGTGAGGGCTAGGGGATATGGACCCTGATTGGTTGGGTGAGGGCTAGGGTCCGGCCACAAAATGGAGGATAGCTCCGCCCTGCCCCACAAGGAGGCAGGGCTCCAGCCTCGCCCTTTCAGGAGCCCCCTCCCAAATCTCTAACCCTCAGCCCCTTCTCTGTCTGCACCCTCCTCCCACAGATTTCCAGAGCTTGGCTATATCCTGCGGGCCACTTAGCTCCACTCCTCACATCTCACGGGTGAGAAAACCGCAGCTATGGACTGCCGTGCTCCCAGGCACACAGCCGGAGTGGTGGCAGCAGCCTATGAACTGAGGCCTCCTGACCCCCAGTCCAGAGCTCTGTCTACCACAGGGCGTTCTCAGTTCCCTCCTTCAAGCCACGCCATCTGCTTTGGGCCCTTGTGTGACCTCTGTCCTCCGCCTCTCCCAAGCCTCACAGACCCTCCCTTTACTTCCCACCAACCCAGGCCTGTAGCCTGCTCCTGCAGACCTTATCCTCTGGCCCATTCCCAGACCTGCTCATCCCCTGCACGCTGTCTCTGCTCTTCTTTCTGGGCCATGGGCACAGAAGGCTACAAGTGTCCCACTAAGTCCACCAATGGGAACTGACCAATGGGAAAAGGAGGCAGAGGAGTGTGGGCAGATACAGTTCATCTTCTCTGCTTCTCCTGTGGACCACTCCATGGTAAGCTCCTCCTTGCAATCCTCCCAGTGCTGCCGGACATCTCTGCTGAGTGCCAAGCTCTCTAAGGGAGACAGCCTATCCAAAGGCAAAGTTCGGAGGTGGGGAGGCCCTGGGCGTGTCCAGGGAATGGCTGAAATATGTTTGGCTGAGCACCTGGCATGTGAAGGACCAGGACCGTGGCCTCCGGAGTCTGACTGGCTGGGTTTCAATCCTAGATTCTCCATTTTTACCAACTGTGTGACCTGGGCGCATGAAGAAACTAAACCTCAAGTTCCTTGCATGTAAAATGAGAATCACAGTAGGACTCCAGGATGGAAAGATTTGGTGATTTAAAGTCATCAAAGTGTTTAGCACAGGACCTGATAGAACCTGTTGGAAGCTGCCCATTGCCCTCACTAGCAGACAGGTGTGGACAAGGAACCCGGAAGGCTGGTCAACCTTGAAGGCTCTGAAAGGTCAGAGCCAAGCACCCACTGTTGACCATGGTAGCTAAAGCAACTTCCACCTTTTAGTTTTATGTAAATCTTTGCTGATTGGCTATTATTGGAATTGCCTGCCTAAGGGCTATGGGTGTATCCCACAATCTGAATAAAAGGTAGAGTAAGGCCAGAACTGGGCAGAGTCCTTCCCCTAGAGTTGGGCTCCTGCCTGGCTCCCAATATTCCTAAATTTATACTTTTTTTGTCTAGTCTCTTTCATTTGTGTGTGGTCTCTTCCAGAACTTGAACTCTGAACCTGAACCACGTGGGATGTGGGGAAGTGGGGGAGACACTCGCAAGAACCCCCCAAGTACACTTAGTTACAGTAAGGTGGCAGCATAGGTGGCAGAGGATCTGGGGTTTGGCCTGGTGGTCCATGGGCAGACATTGAGAGCCGGTGAGCAGAGATTGGCACATCCAGGGCTGTGGCCTGTGACAGTCACTTTGGCTGTTGAACACAGGGTGGACTTGGAGGAGGAGGAGGAAGAGGAGGAAGAGGAAGAAGAGGAGGAGGAGGAGTGGGGTTGAGAGGCCAGATGGAGAGAAAATATAAAACATGTCCAATATGGCACATGGACAGGGGGGAAGGACTTCCAGGACAGCCTCATAAGTCTGAGACTCATCTCAGGGTTGTGCATAGAGTCCCCTCTCTCTTCCTTCTGCTCTGAAAGCCAAGGCTCTTTTTACATCTCTCCTTCCTGTTGGGTCCTGCCTGAGGCCCTCAGACAGGGGGCTCTGGCCTTCATGAGGGCTGGGTTCTCCACGCTGGCCGCTGCACATCACAGCTTCCTCCCAGCTCTGAAAGACACAGAACCCGCGCTCCTGTGCCCTCCTTCCCTGCAACCGAATCAAAGCACCGGGTAGGTGCCAGGCTGAGATGGGATTCTACTGGAAGGCAGGATTAAGCACCCTGCCTAGCAGAGATCACTCTATTGGTTCCCTCGTTCCCGTCAGAACAGGCAACCTTCAACATCTCTTGGTTATCAGGAGACACTTTTCATCAGTTCACCCAGACCACCATGGCAGACTTCATTAGCATCTACCCAGCAGCTATGGCCCAATCTTCCTGCTACACAGACGCGTGTGGTTCAGGTGGTAGCAAAATGCTCAGGAAAGATGGGTGTCTTCCCCAAACCCTGGAGGGTGACACTTGATTGAAATCAATCATAATAACAGTAATTCCATTATCTCTGGCAGGGACTGGGCATGTGGCACAGTTCTGGCCAATGAGATGTAAGGAGAACACAGCCCAAGAGCTTCTGGGAAAAGTGTAAAGAAACGTCCAGGAAGAGGGCCCTGCCCTTCTCTCTCCCCTCTGCTTTGAAACACTGTCATGTAAGCGTGCCTGGGCCACTGCTGCCATAGCCGTCTTGTGACCACCTGGGGAGGCATGGCTGACAGGCACTCTTTGTCACCCCTGTGCTCAGGGCCAGCCCTGAAACGGCCTACCTGGAGGTTTATTGTTAAACAAAACCATAACTATCCTTGATACTTAAGGTGCTTTGGATGGGGCCTTCTGTCATTGCAGTCCGAAGCTTCCAAAAGATGCATGCATGCTCACTTAATGATGTCTCACAGTGAGCTTGACAAGGACTAGGGGCTTTCTGATTCTCTCTGTCCACACACAGGGGGCACTGCAGCTGTTCTTTACGACAAAGCCTTTCATAGTTAAAGACTCCTGCTGACTCAGTCCCTGAAAAGTAGAGCCCTTCCCCCTTCCAATGAAATGCTAGAAGTTAGAGGCATTGTAATCAACTGGTAAATTAAGGGGACCCTCACTCATTAGCATCGCTAGCAAGCACGTGGCGTGGCTGTTCGTGGAGAACGTGGCGTTGGGTGGTGGGAATGCCGTGGGAGGGATGATGTGTGTAAAGGCAAAGTAAAACTCAAGGTGTAACAAGTAGCAGCTGAGCCCCATTAAATGGAGAATTCTCATGTAATTTTTTTTTCAGTTAGTAAGTTTTAGGACCACCCCACAGTCCTGTGTCTACCCAGTCCCATGGAGTTCGTTAATTTTCATTGCATTGTAAATTTCCACCAAGTTGAATTTTAATGTCTTTGCACCTCTAAATTTTCATGCAAAAATTACATAGGCTATCAATTTGATGAACTCCTCGCAGGGATTATGCGATAAATATAATAATTAAAGCACCGAGCTTCCATATTTACAAAAGCGGAAAGTGCCTTTAAGTGAGTATTAGAATTCTAAATTGGTGATTTTTCCTCTATGCCAGACGCAATTTCCCCCGCCCGTGAGTCATGTCTCTGGGATGGTCATAAAAATCATTGGGGGCATTGCAAGCATTCAAGAAGTATTTCTTTAGACTGTATCTTTTAATAATGTATAAATCAAAATAAGCTATAGAGATTAAACATGAGGGGTGTGTGGTGTAAACTATAATATAAACTATAAAACACAGTGGCAGATGGTGTGAATATAAGGATCTATGAGGTCGTGGTTTCGTGACTTGCATCTTAGAGTGCGTGAGATTATATTACCCATCCTACCAGCAGCTACATAACTCTCACTTTAACTCACAGTCCAGAAACCCAGCAGGCATTTGTTAAATGACTGTAAAGATTCTTAAGTTCTTTTTTTTAAAAAAATATATTTTATTGATAATTTACAGAGAGAAAGGGAGAGAGATAGAGAGCTAGAATTGTCGATGAGAGAGAAACATCGACCAGCTGCCTCCTGCACACCCCCTACTGGGGATGTGCCCGCAACCAATGTACATGCCCTTGACCGGAATCGAACCCAGGACCCTTCAGTCCGCAGACCGACGCTCTATCCACTGAGCCAAACCGGTTTCGGCGGTTCTTAAGTTCTTGATCCCTGCAGCCCCACACAGGATCTCCTGAGATCAGTGGGGAGAAAGTGAAGAGATTTCTGTGACAGTCCCAGGAAGTAGACCTCTCAATGCTGCGAGTGAGAGGCCTCATCCTGAGGGAAGGTAGGTAGTTACACGGGTACAATAGCAGAGGGCACACTGGGCTTGGGCACCAACCATACCGCTTTCCTACCTGTGTGACCGTGGGCAGATCACTCACTCTCTCTCAACCTCAGTTTTCACCGCTCTCACACTGGGAAACCAGTCCCTGAACTAACTGCGTCTCAGGCTTATAAACTCCAAACAAAACAATAGAAATAAAATGCTCCCAATGAAAGCACTTTAGAAATTGTATAGTGCTTTATAAGTGTCGTATTTGCAATTAATAGTTTTGTTTTCCTCTTTAATCTCTCTCAGGTATAAAAACTGCCATCAATTTTGTTTCTAAGATAATTCCACTCGCATGCTTAACTATGTCAAATTCTGTTACATACCCACTAGGTAGCCATGGAGGAATAGCCAGGTCCATATAATAGGCCTCTGCTACGACAGCCTCACTGTTTTCCCACATTGTGTCCTTCAGGGGAGTAAACAGGGCAGCTTTATTGCTTTAAATAATTGCTTCCTATGATTCTGGCCTTGCCATTCTTTCAGTTGTCCTAACTTGCCTGGCAGACATTTCCTGGCCTGTGAGCTGGCTAGCTTCGGGTGCTAGTAGTGTGCTTATGAGGTCTATTTCAGGCCAAGATCTCAGGGTGCAAGCGCACAGTTAGAAACTGGCTGCACAGCAGGTGTCTAAGCTGGAGTTTCAGTTGCGGTGGGGATGGTATAACCTTCTGTTCCAATGCACGGGTGAGGCCGAATCTCCACAGAGCAAGTCACAAAGAAACGTAGACTCCTTGGACCTGAGGGTCCAGGTTGAGACTAAAAACAAAGAGTCAGAGCAAAGTGGGAGACTATGTAAGGACATTTATTTGGAAAGGAGTATGGAAATGCACTGCATTCATCTCAAAATCAGTGAGAGGGTCAGCCTGGGGGGTGAGGAGGACCTGCCAGAGGCTGCAGTTGGGTGGTCTAGAGCAGTGGTCGGCAAACTCACTAGTCAACAGACCAGCAAACCAAGACTCGAGAGCCGCATGTGGCTCGCAAACCACTGGTGCAGAGGATTGGAGCCTGACTCACTCCTGGGAAAACTAAAGCTCCACGTGGCAGCCTGGAGGAGGCTGCAGGGGGATGGGCCTGCAGTCTCAGAGTCACTGGGGCAAGAGAGGCGTGGAGTTTTTCCCTTGGACCAGATGAGGGGTCCTCTTGAGACCCCATTTCAAGGGGCTGCAGTGAACCCTGCGTTTCCAGGGCAGGGAAGGAGTTGTGCACAACTGTGGAATAGTGCTGCACCCACCCAAAGAGCCCCAGGGGTAGAGGTCCTCCTTAATGGGAAACTCCCCAAGGGCCCAGGGAAGACCCACCTGAGTTGCTTTAACCATAGGCCAGGCACAAGGAGGTCAAAGGCAATCAGCTCCAGGAGGCAGTGCTCCAGCTCCCCCCTCTCCCCACTTCCTGCCCGCCCCCAGGGCAGGTGGGACCTAAGTAGCCTCTAGTGAGGGGGCAGTGGGGAGCCAACTCCTCTGCTGGGAAAGCCAGTTACACTTCTGCAGGGGAATTCTGGGGCAGCAGAGAAGCCTTACTGCCAAGTGAACTTCGCTGCACTTATGTCTTGTACCCAACATTATGATTTTGGTTGAAACGTAGTTCCTATATAGGATTATCAGTTTTCTAAAAATGAGCAGGAAATACAAAAACTCAACCCAATTTTTCATCCAGGAGCAGGGGAAGATAACAACACTGAATGTATTTTAAAATGATAGTGAGAGACAAAAGTGAAATTGTATTTTGATCACACAAGTTGTGAATTCAAAATACTAGTTATGGTTTTATATTCAACTAGAGGCCTGGTGCGTGAAATTCGTGCAACGGAGGGAGGGGGTGGTGGTGTCCCTCAGCCCAGCCTGCACCCTCTCCAATCTGGGACTCCTCAGGGGATGACCAACTGCCTGTTTAGGGATCGGGCCTAAACGGGCAGTCGGACATCCCTCTCACAATCCAGGACTGCTGGCTCCCAGCTGCTTGCCTGCCTGCCTTCCTGATTGCCCCTAACCGTTTCTGCCTGCCAGCCTGATCACTCCCTAACCACTCCCATGCCAGCCTGATTGATGTCTAAATGCTCCCCTGCCAGCCTGTTGGCCCCCAACTTCCCTCCTCTGCCCGCCTGGCCACCTCTAACTGCCCTCCCCTGCAGAGTTGATTGCCTCCAATTGCCCTCCCTTGCAGGCCTGGTGCCTCCCAACTGCCTTCCCTTGCTTGCCTGATCACCCTCAACTGCCCTCCCTTGCAGACCTGGTAGCTCCCAACTGCCTTCCCCTGCTGGCCATCTTGTGTCCACATGGGGGCAGGATCTTTGACAACATGAGGGCAGCCATATTGTGTGTTGGAATGATGGTCAATCTGCATATTACTGTTTTATTAGATAGGATAGAGGCCTGGTGCGTGGGTGGGGACCAGCTGGTTTGCCCTGAAGGGTGTCCCGGATCAGAGTGGGGGTTCCCTTGGGGCATGGGGCCTGAGCAAGGGGCCTGTGGTGGTTTGCTGGGCGGCCACTCCCCCAGGCTACCCAAGTGGAGGCCCTGGTATCTGGGATTTATTTACTTTCTACAATTGAAACTTTGTAGCCTGGAGCAGAGCCAAGCTTTCTGCTTGCTCCGTGGCTACTGCCATTTCTGTTTGGATTTGTTTACCTTCTATAATTGAAACTTTGTAGCCTGGAGTGGAGGCTTAGGCCAGCAAGGGTAGGTGGAAAGCTTGGCTTCTTCCATTGCCAGAGAAACCCAAGCCTCCCTCCTACTCTCTGTAGCCGCAGCCATCTTGGTTGATGTTAATTTGCATACTCACTCTGATTGGCTCATGGGCTTGGCTAGTGGGCGTGGCTTGTGGTAGTAGCAGAGGTATGGTCAATTTGCATATTACTCTTTTATTAGATTAGATGAGCAAAGGTCCCTTTGCACAATGGAGTCCAGTGGCCAGTAAAAGGGACCTGATGTGGTAATGCTTGTTCAGTCACTGGAAAAAAAAGATTTCAACCCTGAAGAACACAAATACTTTGTTTTAGGCCCTCACATTATCCAACCAACTAATAAATATTTATTGTCTGCTGTGTTTGAAATCCTCTTGGGTACTCTAAAGACCACTGACATTCCTTTAGTGCAGGCTAGTATCATTTACCACCCGGCACAATGCCTTAAATGCTTAGCGTGTGTTCAAAACATCTCCAATTTAATTATTCTTTACCATATACTTAGCACCAAGGGATGTGGCATTTCCCCAATGTTGACAACAACACTTCAGCTGAAAAATTCCCATACGTGTAAAGTGTGGTGCAAACCCGGATGGAGAGTGATTATGGTCTCACTTGTATTTAACACTGTTAAGTGTTGCCGAGTGGTCTAATAGGAGAGAACAGAATCAAACCAGAAAAACATGCGGGGCTCTTTTTTTGCCAATCCAGCGTTCTGATGCAGTGAAACAAAAAGATTGCCCTCGGGAGGCCTAGCACTGAATCTGGGCTGTCCGTCCCTCATTAGCCCTGGTTGTCTCTTGGGAATGGGGAGGCCCGAGCTGGCGAGCGCAGCAGCGTGGCAGGGATGCTCAAAAAGATAATACTCGGTGCAATACCCCTCGTAAGCTCTAAGGCGCTGTGCAAATGCACGGGCTCAATCACAGCCACAGTTCAACATTCCGCTCATTGCCACGTGCGTGACGCTTTGAATCAATTTTCTCAGTTTTTGCCGCCACAGGACCCGTTTCCCTCCGTCTACAGAGCGGGAGGTTGAGCAACTAGCTCTGCAAAACACAGCGCCGCAGTTTGAATGAGTCCTGATAAATCCTCTCCCCGCTGAGCACCAGGCAGACGGCCGGGCTGCTGGTTATTTAGGGGAGGCGCTGGAATCGCCCAGGGGTTAGGGCTGCCTGGTGAAGGTGGACGCTTTCCCATCCGGTTCCTCTCCTGTGAAGCCCTCACTCATTCTCTCATCAAGGGATCCTGGCACTCCCAGCCCTTAGCCCCGACCTGGGCTCCTCCCACGCCCCATCATTTCCATACTAGCTTTCCTGGGTGGGGGGGGAGCCTGGTCTCTCCCCAGGCCGCTCGCTGGGTCTGGCCCCGCCCCGCCCCGCCCGGCCCGGCCCCGCCTCCTCTCTCCTCCCAGCCGCCGCTGCCTCCGGGAAAACTGGAAAGGGAACTGCAGCCCCGCCGCCGGGACCGCCTCCCGCTCCCTTCGCAGGTGCTCCGGGTCCGGCAAGAAGCCCCCTTCCCGGCGCCCACGCCCAACTCATCCCCGGCCGGCTCCTCGGGACCGCCCGGCCGCGGCCCGGCTCGGCGGCGGGCGTCCCCGGTAGGTAGTTTGTGTACGGTTGCCATGGAGACGCTGGCCGGCCGGTGGGGCGGACGCGCCGGGAGAAGATGCTGCCCCGCCTGGACCAGTGGAGGAGGGAGCGTTGTGGGGATGAGGGGAGCCGCTCTCCGCGGGAGAGGTGAGGCTCCGGGGCTTCACCGGGAACCCCCTCCTCCGGTCCTCCCCTCTGTTCCCAGAGGGAGGGGTAGGGCGGGAAGAGAGGAGGCCCCCCGAGAGTGCTGTGCCTACTCGCTGGGTTGGGCCTCGCTGTCTTTACCTCTATGCATTGAGCATTTAGCCCAGTGCGCTGTATGTACCTCACAGAAACCCACTAATGTTTGTTGAGCGGGAGTACGGTAGACTGAAGGGCTTTGTCTAGGGCTAGGCAGACAGTGGCCCAGCTGAGGTCACACACATTGTACTTCCTTTGCAACAGGCAGAGCCTCGTTAAATAAATAAGTGTAGGTGTCACAATATACGTTAAAATGCACACATACTGCCTTTCATCATTCATTCCCACCGGTAGATATCACAGCAGATCTTCCATCTCACCCTGATTTGGAATTACTCTAACTTGGCAGAAAAGCAAGTGCCACTCTTTATCTGTATCCCATTTTGCGAATCTATTATGTTATGATTAGTTGTTGATTTAGCACGGTTGATATTAAATAAAATATTTAACGAAGATTCTTTGTTCAAAAAGGAAAAAAACCCTTATTTAAATTTTATAAAAATATACGAAAACTCTGAACAAATGTCACTCCTTTTCTTTTGCAATGTACTGTTTCTATTCAGGGGGAAATTCTTGCTGTGTTTTCTGAGGGCCAGGCACCATGCTAAAGCACTTTACGTGAGTGATGTCATTTAGTTATCAAAATAATTCTATGAGGCTATTACTATTACCGTACTACACATAATTTACAGACGAGGAAACTGAGGCTTAGAGATGCTGGAATCCCTGCCCTAGGAGATATAGCTGAGAACTGTCAGAGTATTTGAACCCTTCCTCCAGCATCTGAGCCCTGAACCACTGCCTCTTTGGATGCTCATATTAACACAAAGGTAATTCAGGATCAGGTAATAGTCCTGATTATGTGATTTACAGGAAAAATAGTATGGAAATGGCCAGTCTTTCCTCCTGTTGCCAATATCTTGATAGTTGCAGTATTGCGTTTAGCAAGAAGGCTCTGATTCAGGTGTCTATTAGCACAAAGGTGAAGACAGGTCTTCATAATTCACTTATACATAATGACTCAAAATTTTTGTACCAACCAATAAGAAATGTTGTCTTTAAAACTGTCTCCAGTTTCGAATTTCCTACCACTGCTGGTATTCATCTTCTAGTGGTTCTGTGGACAACATAAACTCAGGACAGTGATGCAAGATAGAACTTAGCTGCTTTCTTCTTCCCCTTCCAAGTCTACTTCTGTTTTTTTGTTTTTTTTTTCAAAGTTCCCCTTGCCCTCCTCCTCCTCCCTAGGTTGCATACCCGGTGTCACCTCTGCCCTTTCCTGTCCCCTTAGATGCCAAATCCTGTTGGATGTTCTTCTCTTGGTGCTCCTCACTAGCTCTCATTTCTCTTATTACTTTTATTTCCCCTTCGCTCCTATATTTCGGGCTTTCAATACTGCACCACTGACCACAACATTTATCGAGTCTTCCTTCATGCCCTGTGACTCAAGCTACATTTGTTCTCAAATGACCACGCAGCACCAAGAATCAGATGCCATTTGAAATGGAAGTCCAATATGCTTTTCTAATCTACTGTAATGAATGCCTCCAATTAAGGAAGTCAGGCAGGCTCCGTCTGGGTATTTCCTAGCTCAGGTCTGTATTTGGAAATGGAGTCCAGTCCTGGCTGGTGTGGCCCAGTTGGTTGAGCAATCGTCCTGTGCATCAAAAGGTTGCCAGCTTGATTCCCGATCAGGGCACATGCCCAAGTTGCAGGCCCAATCCCTGGTCAGAGTGCATGTCAGGAGGCAGCTGATCAATGTTTCCCTCTCTCTCATCAATGTTTCCCTCTCTCTCCCCCTCTCCCTTCCTTTCTCTCTAAAAAAATGAATAAAAACTATTTAAAAATGGAATCCAGCAATTATATGCAATTGTTGACCTTCAGCTGTGCCTCACGTGCAGAGCAGGGGCTGAGTCTGGCTGGACAACACCAGTTGGATAGTTACAGTGGGAGGGTGAGCTGACAGAGACCAGTTGTATAGGCACAGAGGGAGGGTGAGCTGACAGACCAGCCGGGGACCTTGTGGAGTATGGAGGACAGGCACCCGCCTGAGGCTGGGAGGGTAAGAGGATCGTTTCCTTGGGGGCCCCTAAGGTTTGCTGGGTGGTTGTAAAGACCTGTCTGTTTTTGTCCCTTCTAATTTTTCCCCTTCTTCCTATCCTGCCAATCCCTGACAGATCACATCATACCTCCAAATCTTTTAATTGTCTCATCAGTTTTTATTAATCTCTTGACCTGCCATTCAGTTCCCTGTCTGGTCCCACTCCAGTCTTCATTTCCAGAGCTACTCCTCATTCATCACACACTCATACGTCCCTGGCACTCTGCCTTGGCTTACTCACTGACTTTGCTAGAAATTCCTTCTCTACTCCAGCCCCCATGTCAGCCATTGCCACTTGCTCAACGTCAGCCCAGGATTCCAGAACCCAGATCAAGCAGCACCTCCTCCAATCAGAAGCCCCCTCTTCTTTTGTAATCACACGGTGGTGTTTGGTTTTTTTAATTGCCCCATCAGTTTCTACTTTGTATTAAAATCATTTGAATACAAGTAAGGCTGATGCTCAGCTGCTAACCACCAAGAAGGCCACGCCAGTGTGTAAACAGCTGCAGCCCCAAGGCCTCTGATGCCCCCACCTCCTACTACTCCACCTAGCTGGTAGTAGTTGGAATATCATCTCTGGGCATATGTCATAGTCTTTCTTTTTTCTTTTCTCTTTTTTCCCTCCTATTGCTTAAGACTGTCCACCTCACAGAAGTGTTGTGGGGATTACACGATATGATGTACTCAAGAGTACTTGGCATAGTGATTGGTATTAAAATAAATGTTTAACTAGAATTAGTGATCCTTCTTGCTTGAGAGTGAAGGTAGTATTTATTCCCAAGTGTTCCCAGAGCTCCAAGCAGAGGGCTTTGCACACAGGAAATAGTGAATCAGTTCTAGCCGAATGGATTTGTTCCATTTATCAGGAGCACTTTCGTAAAGTAAAATTTCTGTGATATGAATGTGAAATACTTTAAAGAGGCAAGCTTTTTAAATCCGAGTAATTGGGTTTATTTTAAGTTGACAAAAACCATCTATGATAAGAATTTTTAATTTAACCAATAAAGACAAAAATCTCCCCCGCAAAAAAACACACACCTATTTCTAACTCAGTTCACTGTTATTGAACATTTTCATGTTTGATTTAGTTAATCATACATTAATATGAACATAATAATAGTTTAACTGAACAGACCTTACACTATTAAAACAGTTATTCACAGTATACAGTTAAAATGTGATTTAGGAGGGAAGAAAGGTGAGAAAGCTGTGGTAGAATTTGTGGTAAAAATTTAGAGACAAAATAATTTTAAGTCCATTATTTGCATTGTTCCCACCACTATTTGGTCAGCCTAAACTCCTGTATGCCCAAATAATTTATAGACTTCCTAGAATTTGACTTGAGTAAATGTTCCTGCTTCATTACTCTATGAAAGAATATAGTTTTCAGTGCAACCTAGTACAGCCAGGGAGAACCTTAGTCAGGAATGAAAGTTCATTATTCATCCTAAGCCCTTTCGTCTTCATTAGGTTTGTCAGATCACCTTTGGATGTCGCCAGACTTACTGGTGACATGTGGGGCCAAGAGGGTCGAAAACCTGATTTGGGTTCTGGAAGAAACTTGTTCATTGTACTGAAGCTTCTCTTGCTAAGTGGTGTCATTTCTTACTGTTATGGGCCTTGCAAACACAAACAAACCTGGCCCTGGCCTGTGTGGTTTAGTGGTTTGAGAGTCATCCTACACTGAGGTTCAATTCCTGGTCAAGGGCATGTACCTGGATTGCAGGGTCAACCCTGGTCTCTGTTGGGGAATGTTTCTCTCTTACATCGCTGTTTCTTTCTCCCTCCCATCTTCCCTCCCTCCCTTTTTCCCTTCCACTCTCTCTTAACAAAAAAAGAAAAAGTAATGGAAAAAAATATCCTCAGGTGAGGATTAAACAAAACAAAAAAAGAAGAATCTTCATTGTCAAAGCCCTTGTGTATGATTTTAACTCTTTAACTGAGGTTAGGTGGCTCGAGAAGGGGTAGTTTGAAACTGATATTTGGCATTTATTCATCTAGGATACTGTCTCACACTGAAAGTGATTTGGATCAATCCATTCAAATGTATGGACAAATGTGGGGTTGAACCTTTCTTTGAGTTTACAAATTATATTTATAAAAGCAAATATAGTTTGGAAATAGATCCTATCTATCTAAATTTAGTCTTATGCTAGCATTCTGTGTGGAGAGCAGTAGGAAAGAAAATTTAGTTTAAAATTTTAACAGAACCCCCCAGTATTTTGGGGGAGTGGGTAGAGAATATAAGATAATTTTTTCATATATATATATATATATATATATATATATATATATATGTATATATATAATTTCAGAGAGGAAGAAAGAGGGAGAGAGAGATTGAAACATCAATGATGAGAGAGAATCATTGGTCAGCTGCCTCCTGCTCTCTTCCTATTGGGGATTGAGCTGGCAACCCGGGTATGTGCCCGGACAGGGAATTGAACCATGACTTGACTCAGAGGTTGACGCTCAACCATTGAGCCATGCCAGCCAGGCTCATTTTCTCTTTTTAGTCTGTCATCTTTCATGACTTGTCTTCTTTCTCTCCAGGGTTAGCGTTCATTTTGGGTCTCTTCCCAGCACACCCCTTTCCTCAATCACATACAGTTAATTCCTGTGTCTGTTAACCTGTATCTTTGGAGCTCTTCTCCCATCCTGATTCTTCTAAGTGTAACTACCTGGTAGACTTTAAATTCAAATTTAGGCATCATTTTGTCAAGTTTAATATAGAGGGATGATTTAATAAGCACCTATGGATGGGTTTAAGCCCTCCTTTCTAAACTACGGGATGAAAATAGTTGACGTTTTGTGCTGTATATTTGTAGGGTGTGGTGTCTAGCTGAAGAAGGTTTTGCTTTAAAAGGAAAGATGCTGTCTCCAAGTGATCCAAAGTTGGAGAAGCGGGATCCGTTTTATCGATCCTTAGTGGCCAAGCAGAAGACCAGCGCAGAAATCATAAGTGAAGCACGGAATGCATTGAGAACAGTTGGGACCCAAAGACCATTCACGCCACAAGAAGACCAAAGAAAACTGTTCGGACCTGCATCTTCAAGGACGCCAGAAAACAGACCCCCTTCCTCCTTCAGGTAAGTGACATTTCTCTTTCCTGTACATCCAGACATGTAAGCCACGAGATGACACGTTCCCTTTGACTTCTGTGAATTATACCAGTTATATCTCTTGTATCTGTTCAGGATTCTCAGAGGTAGGCCTTGGTTCCAAGAAGCTGGTTTGCAATATTAATAGTGGTTGTGGTATCTATTTTATAAAGCAACATGAACAAAGCTTTTCAAAATCATCAGATACATTTCTTTTCATTATTCAGTATTTTTAATTCTCCCCAATGCAATGAAAAGACTTATGAATAAACTGTTTTAAGTACTATGATTTGTTAAAAATAGCTCAAGGCTTTTGCATTGAATGCTTTCGTTTTTGAGCTAGAGTTAACTAATATAAGCTAGAAATAGAAGAAACGATTCTTCACAAACTAATATTTCTGTTCCATCTCCTGTGCTAGCCTCCATGCATCCAATTTTGAGTCGTCGGATCCCAAGCCCATTTCCGGTGCACGTCTCAGCCCGCTAGAGCTTGTGAGTACTCTGTATCACATGAGGTGTGAAATGGAATTGGTCAAAAATACTTGGTAGAGTATTCATATATACACCTAAC
Source organism: Vespertilio murinus (assembly GCA_963924515.1). Lineage (NCBI taxonomy): Eukaryota > Metazoa > Chordata > Mammalia > Chiroptera > Vespertilionidae > Vespertilio > Vespertilio murinus. The sequence continues at coordinate 166,586,902 of OZ004705.1, forward strand.
GCACTGATAATTTAATATGAAAGCAAATTCTTTTATACTTCTTCAAATATAATGGTTAGTATCTAATAAAACATTTTGATTTACCTACATTTAGTTTAATAATAAGGAATTTTAGAAATACAGAGTAACCTGGCAAACCAAATGTTTCACAGTATTTTCCCAAAAAGTTATACATATATATCCTTTTATTTGTAATAGTTATATAAAAACATGAACACAAAGAGCCAAATGTTTGCTACCAAAACAACTCCAGCAGTCTCCTGTCCCCTTCTTCTTCATTCTCCCCTCCCCAGTGGCTCTCACTTTAAGCTCTTTTGGCACATTTTCTTGTTTTGTTTTGTTTTTCATCCAAATTTCTAAATAGCTCAGGGTCTTGCTGTTCTCTGACTTAGGAGCTTGAGAAATTATCTAACGACTTCCCATTAAGGAAGATGAAGTCTTAATTCTTGTGTATCCTCCCATGCCTCCTCACAACACATTAACCCTTTCTGTCCCCACTGCTACTCCCAATGTAGATGTAGCATAACTTTGGTTAGAGCCTTAAACCTATTTACAGCTGTGCCTGGAACTAGTAATGATTGATGATGATCGCTTCTTCTTCCCTGCATCATTTTTTGTTTTCCCTGGGATTAGTAATTGCCTTGCTTTTTTTTTTTGTATTATTATAATTTCAACCCCAAACTCTTCCCAGTGTTTTACATCTCCTTCGTACAGTCAGGCACATTAGGTATTCTGTTGATTCCTCTTCTTGGAGAATTTTCCACTCTCTGTCCTGGACCACTTGTCCTGGGCGTTTGGAGCACAGCTGGCTTCTCCCTCTTATGCTGGAGGTCCTGTTTCCTGTATCCAAAGTCGTCCCCTTCCTTGATTTTTACTGTCGATTTGGTGGAGCACTCCCTCTGCTAACTTCCTGAGAAGGGGTGCATGGGAAGAGAATTATTTGATACCTCAATTGCTGTTTTTTTCTCTCTGGAAGTATGTAAGATTTCTCTTTGTTCCCAGTGTTCTGAAATTTTATGATAACAGGCCTTTGCTTTAGTCCATTTTCATCCATCCTGCTGGGCACTTTCAATGAGGAACTGGCTCTGGGAAATGCCCTTGAACTATTTTGATATGTCTTCCCCTCTTTCTGTTTACTCTTTCCGGAATTCATTATTTGGATGTGGGATCCTCTGGATTGGCACTTTAATTTTCTTATTTCCTCTTTTCTGTTTCTCATCTTTTTTTAGAAGAGATGTTATTATCGAGTTCTTTTCATTTCTGCTATCACATTTTTAATTTTCCAATAGATCCTCCCCCCTTTAAATTATCATTTAAAAAATACACAGTGTTCAGTTCTTGTTTTATGGTTGTGGCTTCTTAACTGCATATATTAATGATAGTTTTGATTTTTTAGTTGCTTTCTTCTCCCTTTAAAATTTCTGGTGTGTGTGTGTGTGTGTGTGTGTGTGTGTGTGTGTGGCTTAAACAACACAAAATTTATTTTCTCACAGTTCTGAAGACTGGAAGTCTGATGTCAAGGTGGCAGCTGGGTCGATTACTTCTAAGGACTTTCTGCTGACTTGTGAATGGCTATCTTTCCCCCATGGTCTTTTCTCTGTATCTTGATGCATTTTTATGTTTGATTCATTTGTTTTTCATATTAGAGGCTCTCCTCCGATAGCTCATGCTGCTTGCTTGGCTGCCTTTATTTGAGAGTGGTAGCATGTAGAATGGGTTGGTCAACACATAGGTTATATCTACCCACACCGACATTTATTATTTTTTAAAGTATATTTTTATTGATTTCAGAGAGAGGAAGGGAGAGGGAGAGATAGATAGAAACATCAATGGTGAGAGAGAATCATTGATCGATCCTGCAACCCAGGCATGTGCCCTGACTGGGAATCGAACCATAACCTCCTGGTTCATAGGTCAACACTCAACCACTGAGCAGCACAGATATGAAATTGTAATAATACACTCCTACATTTAGAGGGGAGGGTTCTGGCTGGACTGGGTTGTTTATGAAACTCCCAATGGCAATATATTTAGGGCTTTCCTTGAGGGCTAGTTAATTTTCTGCAGAAGTGTCTTCTAGGCTCTTGCCTTGAGGATGAAGATTGGTTCTAACTTCCAGGAATCAGGTAGAAGAAGAAGGCAGGAATTCCTGACATTCAGTGTTTAAACGTTCCATTAATATCTATGCTTACACAAAGTACCCTGACCGTCAACTGTGTCTGATTAGCCTGATTCAGAGCTGCTGTTTTACTGTCTGGAGAGAACAAACCTCCCATCTACTCCTGGGTTCTGTAGCCTGATTATGTAGAGCTGGGAGAGAATCACGCAGATCTGCAGCCAATCCTTATTTTAGGTTCCCCTCCCTATGCCCCTGCTACTACAAGTACCAGTGACATCAACTCCTCAGACCTTTATGGAATTGGAGTGTCACTCAAGCTGCTTCTCAATTTTTGTTACTGTATATGTGTGTGCATGTGTGTGTGAGTTTTTGGTGGACTGTTTGAAAGTTTCAGACATTGTAAGACTTTATCCATAAAAATTTGTGTGCATCTCTTATGAACAAAGATAGTCTCCTATGTAACCACAATGCTATCATTATGTCTCATTTTAAATTACATACTAATACAATTTAATGTATAGTCCATGTCCAAATTACCACTTGTCTCAAAATGTATCACATAGTCTTAAGGTACTCATCAAAAAAGCCTTTGTGAAGAAGATTATACTTGTTCTTATATTACAGATGATAAAAGTAAGATTCCAAAATAGTATGTATGAACCGGTCATTATTGACATATGGCTTCTTGCACTAACAACCTTGGGAACCACTGGTTTTTGAGCCAACTACAGTAAGAGGACCTCACCCGGGCAGCCCAATGGTCTAGCTGGTTGTAGAATGGCTCTCTATTCTATAATTCTGTCATTTGACTCCTATCAATCATTTTTAATATTGCTCTAGTTTTTTGGGACTCACTCCATTCCTTCTCTCACTCTTTCATAAAAATTTCTGTGTCTAGAGTAAACTTAGTCCTTGTCAAACTGGCACCATTCTGAGACTGTGGGATTGGGTGTTAGGCAGAGATAATGTTGGCATTGGTCTCTGTTTAAGGTTATTGCCATTAAATTTTTTTCCTGTGGAATGGTTGGGTGCTAGGTGCAGAGTAAAAATGGGCTAAGAAATCCCCATGTTAAGTTAAGTAACACCTTTAGTTTGAAATATTTTTGTTAATAGTGGATCCTGTAAGGGTCTTAAGTATATTTCATTATAAACAATAAAGTTTGGAGATCCCAGTCAAGAAACTCTGCAAGTGGGGCCTCACACTACCTGCCCTTTGACAAAGGGAGGAATAAGGGGAAATGAGAGTGGGAGGATGGAGAGGAGGGTAAAGAAGACAGGATAAAGGAGGAAGGTGTCGGGGTAGGGTATCTAATAGTTAGAGGTAAACTTGCCCAAAGAATTGGTGAAGTCCTAACCAATTAAATTCCCACACTGTTTGGATCTGGGACACTTTCTCAGGCTTGTTTAAGAATTCCTCAACCATCAGTCAGACAGGGAAGAGGGGTCTAAGGAGCAACTCTTTCCAGCTCCCACACTTAACACATCAGCTCAACTCTGGGCTTGCACGGTACCCTCCTCTCTGTTTCTCCCCGTCTGGCTGTGGGCTGCCTGCACTCAGAAATGACCTGGGCTTCAGAGAGCGGTGGGAGAACTAATGCTCCTGGTCTTGGCCACCGGAGCGTTGGCTGGCTGGTCCAACGGGCTCACCAGGGCTCCCATCAGCACGTATGACCACGTAAGAAAGGGGGAAAGCCTTGCACCGTACAGTCTTCACTTAACATTTACATTGACCTGCGCTGTAGGACTGCCTTGGCACACCTTGGCCCCTTCTTGGCAGCCCCAACTTTCCCCGGCAGTTCTGAGACCAGGCTGTTGTGGGGTGGCAGCTATTCCCGGTTTCATTCTGCGGCTCTGGTTAGCTGGTATTCGGATTTATAGGCACGGGGGCAGCTGCTCTCATGCTTTGATTGCGGAAAGTAGGAAAAGACATGGGAGCGTGTAAATAAATAGGGAATTGTGTCTGTCTTCACTGTCACTTTCAAAACAGAATCCCCCCAGTGTCTCCTAACCTTATAAAGCTCCGTTACTTAAGCCCCAGGTATTTTTTATTAAACTTTTTATTGACACACAGAAAAGACACCGATCCTCAGGGTGCAGCTTGATAAATATACACAAGCTCAGCACACTCGGTAAGCAGCACTCAAAGAAAACAGACCTTCGCCAGCCCTGCAGACACTGCCTCCCCATGGTGACTGCTGTCCTCACTGCTCATAGCACATGTTAGTTCAAGCCGTTATGTTTGTATTTTACTAGAGGCTCAGTGCACGAATTTGTGTACAGGTGGGGTCCCTCGGCTTGGCCAGTGATCAGGGCCCATTGGGCTGGTGGGCCAGAGTTGGGGAGATGGGGGGAGGGACCATGGAAGGTTGGCTGTGGGAGTGTACTGACTACCAGGAGCCAGTTCCTGCATTGGGCGTCTGCTCCCTAGTGATCAGTGCATGTCATAGCGACTGGTTGTCTGGTTGTTCTGGTCATTCAGTCTTAATGATTGCTTAGGTTTTTAGATAGCTATATAGATAGCTATATAGATAGATAGATAGATAGATAGATAGATAGATAGATAGATAGATAGAAACAAAGCTTCAAGTATTTGGCGAGTAAAATAAAATGTAATTTTTTTTAAAGATGGGGACTAAGAAGCCCATATCTTGAGGTTAGAGGAAATTCATGGTGAGAAAAAGCAGACTAAGACAAAGCAATGTCTTCCACTGTGTCTGGAAGGAGTGGTAACATTACTTCCATGAGTCACCTGCTGAGAGAGACAGAAGAGCCCAGGGTACCTGCAAGAGAAAACCATGATAATAGAAATCATGTCTGATTGCCACATGCAAACGTCATGTGCTTGGGGGATTTTTTAATATTTGCTTTCTAACTTCTAAGAGGTGTGTGTGTGTGTGTGTGTGTGTGTGTGTGTGTGTGTATGTGTGTGAGCGCACTTTTATTTTACAAATTAAATCATAGCAACTTTCTGTGGTGGGATGTCATAGACTCCCGTTCCTAGACTTCATGCAGCCAGATCCCTGAGATGTTCTAGGAATCTTGTCTTCTTTCATCAGGTGGTGCTGTGAAAGTATTCTCTCAGTCTTCAATGGACTGGAGCAGTTTCATCCATCAGAAGAAATCTTAAAGTCTGACTTTCCAGTGTCCCTGATTATACTCAAGTCCCTGTTTCATGTCATGACACACAACTTGGGGGAGGAAGGTTCTCCAGTGAAGATTGAAACTTACTTGAAACCTTCTCTGAATTCTAAAATGCCATGAATTGTGTATTGGAAACATTTTTACTGTTTTGCTCTACAAACACCATTTTGCTCTGCAACGTGTAAGACCATTTTGTAGAACCTGACATGATAGAAATTGGTGGCTTCTTTAGTCGTTTTCCCTGACGAATATATAAATGCTTTACATGTATCAGTTTATATTTTAAGTAGACCAGTGACATGTATGTTTAAATGAGATAAATGATATAGTAAAGGTCAACAGTAACTGGAACTAATTTGACCAGCTTTGCACTAGGAAAATCCCGGCTTCTATCCGGGAGCAGGGAAGGGGCTTTATCTTGCCATCAGAGGTAATTCAGCTATTGGGTAAAACTTAGCTTTGCAAAACTATATTTTCCCTTTTTATAAGATCTTTTATTTAGTGCCCAAAACTTTTATAATAGTTATGGAATTTATAAAAAAAACAAAACAAAACAAAACAAAACAAAACAAAAACAAACATTTATCTATCTACATTATTATTTGGCAGGCTCCTTGGTCTTTGTTTCATATTCAAGTTACCTGCAGAGTACAGACATTTTGAGATAAGAAAACCTCGTATCTACATCCAATATTGAGAGTGTCCTAATGTATCTTATCTCCCATAATTATACCTAAAGCACTTACTTTCCTGTTTTATATGCTTTTAGCTCTTTTTTTTGTTACTCTTAGCTTCATGGCCTAAGTCACATTCTAATGAATATTTTGCAATACATTAGGAAGAATAAAAAATAAAGTGATTATCAAACAAATATAGCAGAATTTATACAGACAAATGAGTGTATTCTCCCTCAGAATAGTTGCCTCTGAATTCAGGATTTTTCTTCCAAGCAAGGCTGTGTCAGAGGCTAAGGCCTTGGTGTTGTGACTTAAATGTAACTTGGAGCCAAATTCAGTAAATAATGAGTGAGTCACTCACATAGGGAAGTTAGCTAGCACATCTGGAGCCTCCATAGCAGGATTTGTCTATGCAAGAAGGGGATGCTGTCTCCACTTGGTAGCTGGGCAAGTTCAGAGAAATCAATGGCCAGCCCAAGTTCACACAGCTAGGCAGTGGATTCCACTCCAGATCAGTTTGATTCCAAAGTCATTTACTCTTCCTCTATACCAGTATTTCCCAAAGTGTGGTACACGTACCCCCAGGAGTACGGGAAGAGTTTGGTGGAGGTACGAGTTGCACCGGAGTTTGGTGGAGATATGCACTGCACCGTGCTTATCTGCCCCTAATTTTACGTTTTCATGAGTCAAAACAGTCTTGTGAGGCGTGAGATGGTTCAGTGTGCAAATAAATGTTATTTATAATATAACTTTTATTTATATTTTATTATGAATAATTTATTTTTCATTTATTATTATTTTGTGTATGTACCAAAAAAATAAATATATTTTGATTGTTATTAAAATACATCCATTTTTTTGATGAGGGGTACTTAGTGTTATGAAAATTATAGAAGGGGTACACACATGTCAAAAGTTTGGGAAACACTGCTCTATACTATGCTAATTATTTTATTTACCAGTTTTCTAGCTGTATTTAGAAGTATGTGTCTCTAAAGTCATAACTTATTTTTATGTGGTTCATGAACTGATTTCAGATGCAAACGAACAAATATTTTGAGTATACCTGAAACTAATATAAAATAATATTGAATGAAAAAAAATATTGAATGTCAACTGTAATTGGAAAAGAAAAAATATTTTGAAAAATGTCATCGTTATTGAAATAAGTAACTCCTTGGAGGGAGAACTCCAGTATAGATGCCTTTGTTCTCTCAATGTGTATAAGAAAACAAGTGTGTTTAAAATTATGTGTCATATATGATAGATGACTTCACCCATTTTTCCAAATTATCTGACTCGAAGTTCACACTGGATTTTTAAAATATTTCTTGATGAACCTGTGGGATTGAGAGTCACCCATTTCACATATTTATGTAAGTGACGTGAGGAACTTGAACTTGATTATTTTTGGTTAGAGACCCCAAAAGCACTGCTGCCATAAGACTGCTCTCTCACAGATAGGTAATCCTGCTCAGGTTGGAAGGAGGAAGGACTGACCCCAGGCAACCCTGAAAGTGGGAGTTTAGGCTTCCATGAGGTTCTGGCCCCGGGTCAGAGGCCACTGCCACCTGGAGGTTAGATCTGAGGATGCGCTGGGTGGCACAGTGCCTGGTGCTGGTATTTTTAAAAGTCTTCAAGGAATTGGAATTTTGCCGGTAATGTTTATTTTCTAAGGATATCAGCATAGAATTCTAGAGATATGGAAAACAAGACATGTTTATGTCCTAAGTCCAAGACAACTTCTTGCTCTTATGTTTTGTGACTTTAAATTAGTTCCTAAAATTTTATATCATTGCCCGGCTGGTGTGGCTCATTGGTTGAGCATGGACATGTGAACCTGGAGGTCATGGTTCGATTCACACACCCAGTCAGACACGTGCCTGGGTTGTGGATTTGATCTACAGGAGGCAGACAATAAGTGATTCTCTCTCTCCCTCTCCTTTCCTCCCTCTGAAATAAGTAAAAGCATATTTAAAAAAAACAAATTTTATAACATTAAAAAGTATTTCTGTGATGTCCAAAATGTGTAATGATAGTTTTTCTGCCCAATACATGTTTTCTGAACTGAACTGAACACATAATTTGCAAAGCATGTTGAATATACTCTACCGAATGTTTTAGTCTCTTATTCAGACAACTGTTTGCTAGAATGGATAAACTGGTGTTGTTTTTTAAAAACACTAAGCAGAATGTAGTGTAATTAATACAATATATTTGACAAAAACAATGAACACAAGGTATCTGTATGGCGCATTTCAGAGTAAGATGGCCAGTGAGCCGTAGAGCCGGGGCGGGGACCAGCCAGGCAGACAGCCGGCCTGCACTCAGCGGAGGGCCAGGCCAGCCCAGGGGCGAGTCTGGGATGAGACCCAGACACTCAATCGCTTAAACATTCTCTTTCCAGAAACCGAAAGCTCCGGCACCTCCCCCCGCAGAAGGGGACCCCGGCCTCTCCCTCCCGAAGCCCCCAGTGGACCCAGTGAAGATGCGGAGGATCAGCAGCGCCCGCGCGCGCTTGTTCAGGGCGGCCTCGCAGGGGGCCCTGCTGCCCGACCGGACGCTGCCCGACCGGACGCTGCCCGACCGGACGCTGCCCGACCGGACGCTGCCCGCCGCCGAGCGTAAGGCCCAGCGACCTCTTTACACGCAAAACGCTATTTTTATATCGTTTGTTCAAACCCCACGTGGTGTCGTTTTATTTTGTTTTGTTTTGTTTTGTTTTGTTTTGTTTTTACATGAACTAAGACTCAGTTAATAGCGTGGGAAAACTGGGTAAGAAATCTTGTTCACGTATTTTTCTGGGTGTTTATCAAGAATATACCTAAATATCATCGTTTTTTTTAAAAAAAAACACCCATTACTTGGTAGAAAAAGGATGTGAGGACCGGTATTTGCTAATGAACGGGTTTATCGATATTGGACAAATGATTTTAAAATCAGAGTTTAAGAAATTGTCCGTTTCATTAGGCCAGTGGTCGGCAAACTGCGGCTCGAGAGCCACCTGCCGCTCTTTGGCCCCTTGAGTTTTTAGCAAAGGCCAGCTTAGGAGTACTCTAGTTAAGTTAACAACAATGTACCTACCTATATAGTTTAAGTTTTAAAAACTTGGCTCTCAAAAGAAATTTGTACTGTTGTTATTTGGCTCTGTTGACTAACTAATTTGCCAACCACTGTCCCAGACTACTAGGCGTTTTTAAGACTCATATAACGTCCACCAAGCCTGGGTCCTTGGCAGGACCGCTTGGATCCCCCGGGGAAATATAAGCAATAGTTGAAGGGGGCTTCTGCTGTCTGGAATTGCTGGCAGGTATCTAAACCTGGGGACAGAGGGCCATTCTAAGGCATGGTCCCCCACCAGGTGGCCCTGCCAAGGGCAAGCTAAGAGTTTGTCAAACCAGGGAACACCCCCCATCAGTGGGACGACCATTAATTTCGTGGATCACTCCAAGCATTTTTTTTTTAAATGAAGTAGAGCAGCATGTAATGGAAAATGTCGGGGTGCACGGCAGACAACAGGGGAGTCCGTGCTGCTTTGAGAGACTTTTCCAAGCACACACCTGTGTGTTCAGGGCCGTGTTGTAAGTATATTCCATAGCGCACTCACTTTCAATCGTGTAATACATTTATTATTACTCTATGTGGTCAGAAAAGGAGGAAAACCACTTTGCCGGGGGCCGACCGAGTTGGCCCTCCTGCAGTTTAAGGCTCGGTGGAGGGGGGGCAGCAGCCACCAGCGGGGGTGACTGGGGAGGGATGCGGAGGCTGCAGGCTGCGCTGAGGAGCCTCCTTGTTAGTGTCTTATATTCACTAACATTAAAATGCAGAGCTCATGGGAGAGTCCAGACTTGTGGCTTCTTATGAAAAATCTAACAGTCCAGCCACTCTGGCCCCCTTTCTGTGCAGCCGCAGGAGAAGGACTGGAGCTGGGGGTGCCCACCCTGTTAGCCCGGGATGTGATCTCTGTTCTCAGGTCATCCGGCCACTCAGCTCACGGTGCTGGCCGGTTCCTGCGGTCTCCAGAGTCCCCTGACATCGCTGGAGGGGTGGCACCCGGGAGAAAAAAGGCAGGCAGTGCTGGGAGTGTGTCACTCGGTGACGTGCAGAGCAGGAGAGCCGTCCCTCTAGCCATGCGGGGGCTGAGGCCAAAGGCCACGCAGGCCCGGCTGGGGGAACGGCCCGGCTCCCTTCTGCTCGCAGGGGAAAGCCAGGCCAGGGTTTAAGCAAGGGAGACACAGTCTGTTTCCCAGTCAGGGCAATAACAGTCACCTGAGCAACTGTCACATGGCCCACACTGGGGCCCCTGGCAGGCCAGTTCCTCAGAAGGGAGTGGCATCCCTGACCGGTTTGGCTCAGTGGATAGGGGGTCGGCCTGGGGACTGAAAGGTCCCAGGTTCAATTCCGGTCAAGGGCATGGACCTTGGTTTCGGGCACATCCCCAGTAGAGGGTGTGCAGGAGGCAGCTGGTCGATGTTTCTCTCTCATTGATGTTTCTAACTCTCTATCCCTCTCCCTTCCTCTCTGTAAAAAAATTTATTAATTTTATACACACACACACACACACACACACACACACACACACACACACAGAGGGAGTGGCAGCTGCAGGAGCAAAGCCCTTGACAAGGTGAGAGGGATGGGAGCTGGAGCCCAAGGTTGGGGGGGAAGGTAGACTCAGAGAGGAACAGGGTCACTTCTGGTGAACAGGGTGGCAGAGCTGGTGTAAGAGCTACTAATCGGCCATTCATTAGGTGGCTTTGAACACAAATGCCGCAGCCGCAGCCTCGTTTAATGCATTGAACTCTTGGAAGCTCCCCCTGAGAACCCTGCTGCTTCCTGAGCCTTTGGCGGCTTTGTGAAGGTGCCTGAACAGGTGGATGTGTCACCCACCACCTCGTCTTCTGTGCTTCCCTCATGGCCCAGCTCCTCCCCTCCTGGGCCCCCTGGCCCTTGGCCACAGCACCCCAGTTGTGCTCTGGGAGGTGCCGTGGGCCGCAGGTGCTCTGCCCCAGCACCGAGGCCATCTTCGCGCCTCGAAGCTGCACCAGAGCATGTCTTCGCTGGGGTTCTCTTGGCCACCCTGTTTGCAGTGGCCACCACCTCACCATCTCCACCATCCCCTGGGTCTGTGTCAGCCCCCAGGAAGCTATGGCAGTTAAAAGGCGCTGTCCCCTTAAAAGCGCACATCGCCCCATTAACCAGTATGTTGTAGGGCTCTGGCCTTGCTGTCACTGTCATCGGCACGGGGGTTTCCTTGGGCTGGTTTCCGTCTCTGTTGTGTAGAGAAGGGATCCTCCGCTGGGTAACTGTAAATGGAACCGCGTTCGCGGTGACAGAGTGACGCCCCTCCCTTTGGAGTGAAGTCACCTGCGGCGGCTACTGCCACAGGCCGGGCTCGGGGTGTGCTGGCAGGTTGGGAATTTCCAGTTTCAGAACACGAAAGGGGAGGAGATGTGTGTCCCCATCTTCGTGGGCCAGCAGTTCAATTGCTCCGTGTCCCCGGTCTGGTTTTCGGCTGTCGAGGGCAGTGTTGCTGACATCTCCTCAGTTATCCAGGCCCCACAGAGACCTCAGTGCAGCCTGCCCCTTCTCACCCATCACCGTCATCTTTGCCATCACCAACCCCCCAACGGGCTTCCTCCGTGGGCTTTCTAAATACTTCTTGGGTCTGTGTTCTCCTGTCCCACCTCGGCCTCACTGCCTTGGTCACCTCTGGCCTTGACCCTGCTCTCCTGCCCTCCTGCCTGGCTCCACCCTCACCCTCTGCGGGGGCTCCAAGTGGGTCATCAGCCCGTGGAGCAGCCAGCGGAGCCCGGGGAAGCCAAGCTCCCAGCCAGGCGTGGCTGTGGGCCTTGGCCCTCTATCTCACCGGGCCAGGGAAAAATCACGTTCTGTGTGTGCCATCGGGGGTAAGAGGTCAGGAAGCAAACAAACATCGGGTTGCGTCACCTTCTTGCTTGAAAAACCCTTCAGAGGGCCCCCTGTGCCTAGAAAGAGTGTTTGCCAAACTGAGTTCCAGGGAACTTTTAGCAAACTGTGAATCGCTTTTCCTTGGAAAAAGGTGCACTTACGTTCGTTCCCTCCCTCTCCGAGAGACGCAACACACGCGAGCGTGTTCAGAGGGTTGGTGAAGCCAGCCAGGTAAAGAAGCCGTCTGATTTTAATCCAGCCCAGCATGCCGCAAGTCCGCTTGGCTGTGGAACCTGTCTTTTGGGGAACACAGTTTGAGAAACACTGACCTAGCACGGATGTTGGCAAACTTTTTCCGTGAAGGGCCCAATAGTCAATACGTCAGGCCTTGTAGGTCACGCAGTCTGTACCTTGACTCAACTCTGCCCTTACGGAGAGCTATCATAGACTGACTGGTGGCCAGTGAGACTTGAGTTTCATATGATTGCCGTGTTACAAAGCATGGCTTTCCTTTTTATTTTTACCCCCAACCATTTAAAAAAATATGAAAACCATTCTTCGCTTGCAGGCTCTACCGGAGCGGGAGGTGGGCCAGACGTGGTGGCGGTGTGCTGACTCCTGGCCTGGGGGATGAAGCCCCGACTCCTTGCATGGACAGCCCTGTTGGGATCAGTCTAAGTCTCCGGGCCCTTCTCTCAGCCCGCCCTGGCCTAGCCCACCCCGCGGGCTATGCACCAACAGCGTGGAATTCCTTGCATTTCCCGGTACCTGCCCGTCCTGTTGTTAGGAGCCTCAGGCAGGACGTGCTGTGTAATTTGTCGGACCTGGTACAAAGTGAGAATTCGGAGCTCTCTGTTAAAAAATTATTCAGGATTTCAGGCAACAGCAAACATTAAGCCAGGACGGGGCCCCTCTCAGCAGGGCCCCACTCGACTATCCAGTCTGTAGGCACATGAGGCTGGCTGGGACTCGAAGCTTTTGTTCCTCCTTCTCAGAACTCCTTTTCACCTCCTGCTTACCCTTCAAAATGCTTCCCAGGCCGAAACCAGTTTGGCTCAGTGGATAGAGCATCGGCCTGCGGACTGAAAGGTCCTGGGTTCAATTCTGGTCAAGGGCATGTGCCTTAGTTGCAGGCACATCCCCAGTGGGGGGTGTGCAAGAGGCAGCTGGTCGATGTTTCTCTCATATCGATGTTTCCAACTCTCTATCCCTCTCTCTTCCTCTCTGTGTAAAATCAATAAAATGTATTAAAAAACAAACAAACAAAAAAACCACAAAATGCTTCCCAGGCTCCACCTCCTCCCTGAATCTTTCCCCGACCAAGTACCAACCCCTCAGGACTCCCCCATTCTCTCTTGGCTCCCACCACTACACGCGTCTGTACCGCATCTCTCCCTTCACCCAGGTCTGCTTCTCCGTCTCCCCTACTAGACGGGGCAGCGTCAGAGGTGAGGAGGCTTTTCTCTTGTTGCAGCCAGAGAGACTAAGGCAGGGTCTGGTATACAGCTGGTGGTAAAGCAGTGCCTGTGCGCCGGAACCGCTCCTGCGTGGTAAAGCTGACCCGTTACAAAGCGAGCGCCGTGGGCTGCAGAGATTTGCCGGGGAGACGCCGGGCACCGCCACGCGTGCTCAGTTGGATGGCGGTGCTCCATCTGGAGCAAGAGTGGGCCCCAGGCAGCCTGCGCTGTCGGAGTAGCTGCCGGCTCCCCCCCCAGCAGACTGTGAAGATAAAGGGGTACAGCTCCTTCATCTCTCTCGGGTGGGTAGGATTCCCCCTCTAGGACAGTAGCCCATGGCGGCTGGGACTTCTCCTTCACCACTGGATCATCAGCAGCTGGAGCAGCAGCTGGCCCCCTGGCGTGGGTGCTGAATAAATGTTCAAGGAGAGGATGAATGAAAGAAACACATGCTAGGACATAGGCGTAGGCTAAAGCTTCTCTGTGACCTAACACCGAACGTGTGCCTGGTGATTCAGTAGCGGAGATCTCTAAGGGAGCCCGCGCCGTGCCGAGAGCCCTGGGCCAGCAGCCAGCGTTCTCGAGTTCCATGAACAATGACGACACTGACATCTAGGTTTTGAGTGTGACAGGTCACTAGGCCATGTCATTTAACTCTCACCACGTCCCCAAGGAGAGGGGACCACGGAGGAAGGTGAGGGAAGAGTGGCCTGCTCGTCACACTTGAGCCCACGTCTGCTGACATGCAAAGCCTACTCTCTTCCCTCGATACTGAACTTCCTCTGTGGCCTCACACTCGCCCCTTAACCTTTGGGGTTCTCAGCTTTCTCATCTGAAAAATGAAGGCGGGCCTCGCCCACCTCTCAGGTTTCCTTCGGCTTTACAATTTGGTGTGCGGACGCAAGGCGCCTGGTCGGAGGCGTAGAATGGGTGGTTTTGTTGTCGGTTTCCATTGGTTTGTTGGTTCGAGTGCAGAAAAGGAAACCTGGAGTTGTTTTGGGAAAGCTTGCAGAACAGTCTTTTTTTCTGTATGAAGCTCATTCCCCCTTCCACTTTGAAAACATATTGTATCACAGGCAAGGGTAGAGTAGCAGCAGCATGGATAAGCCAGCCCTCATGTCCCTTGCTGATAAAGAAGCGGTGTTGTATTGTAAGTGTAAGACTCCGCAGCCATAAACAAGGTAGGCGTGCCGAAGCAGGTTTGGCTCGGTGGTAGAGCATCAGTCTGCGGACTGAGGGGTCCCGGGTTCGATTCCCGTCAAGGGCATGTACACTGGTTGCGGGCACATCCCCGGTAGGGGGTGTGCAAGAGGCAGCTGGTCGATGTTTCTCTCTCATCGATGTTTCTAGCTCTCTATCTCTCTCCCTTCCTCTCTGTAAAATATCAATAAAATATATATTAAAAAACAAAACAAAACAAGGTAGGCGTTTAGTTCAGAGGCTGGACATCTTTTTGCAGCTCTATCTCGGTCCCCTTCGGAAAGTCTGGGGGGGCTTCAGCGCACCCCTCCCTTCACCAGCTGATAATGATCTGTGGGCCTCCATGACCCAGCCCGGCCCCTCAACCACCTCTCCCCGTCTCCTCCCCTCGCACACTCCCGCCTGCTGCTCCTTGAGCGTGTGAGGCACAGGCCTGCCTGGGGGCCTCTGCATCTGCTTCCCCTCTGCGGGCAACCCCGTCCCTCAGCATCTGATGGGCAGGCGCCCCACCCCCTTCCAGGGTCCACCCACTGCCAGGCCCCTCTACCCTTCTCCCCGTTTCTCCTTCTGCCGTTTTCCATCACACTTGTCTTCTACGCCTTATTTATTACTGTCTACTACTCATTATCTGTTCATACCTATTTGGATGTAAGCCCAATGAGGTCAGAGATCTTTGTGTTGTCGCTAATACATCCTACGTGCCTAGGACAGTGCCTGACATCGGGGCGGGGGGACACTCAATAAATGTCTTTTTTTTTTAAATCAGAAATTACTAACATGAATAGGATGGCATGCAGGGCATGTATGTGGACTTAGTTCATACATCTAAATTTAAGCGTTTGCCTTAGGTAGACCCCAAGCTAATAGAAATAAGATCCTCTTCATTTTTACCCGCTGAATTGACGATGCTAAGCCTACAACAGTGGTGAGGTCTCATATGGACGTTGTATCCACACGTGATTATAAGTGACATGTAATTCTTAAATTGTGTACATTCTTATATTTTTTTAAAAAATAGTGAAAGATGGTGATTCCTAAAACAAGAACTGCTTTGACAAAACAGTTCCTTGGTTATTACAGGAAAGAAGACAGTGGAATCCAAAGACACCGGGAGGACGGGGGACTCTCCGGTGAAAATCAACGGGACTCATGTAACAGACCCGAAGGCCGTGGGCCACTTAAAGGGTCGCCCGCTTCAGCTCACTTACGATGGAGCCGTCAGAGAAATCAAGGAGCAAGAGATGTTCAAAGGGGCAGCGCCCTTGCCGTCTCATCGGAGAAGCGGAGGGTCAGTGTTCTTTTCATTTGACTTTTCTGGGGAGGGCAGCAATGTCACCGGACAGGTTGTTTTCTAGCTTGTGCAGACGATTGGTTCACATGTTCTCTTTTATATGAAGCAAATTTTAAGTTAGCGGTACATGAGAAGGGAAGATTTCTTCTCACAGCTGAATGGAGTTGTTTTTACACCATTCCCCATTTAATCCTTAGGGGAAAAAAAATTGCTCATACTTGCCTACGTGCTGCTTTGATAGGACTGTCAGGTTAAAATCCTGGCCTCGGTTGGGCTGTTCTAGCCCGCCCTTGAGGGTGACTGATCATTCTTCTCGTGTTATATGGGATTCGGATTCTTGCTTGGCCTGGAATCTCTTGATCCCTCCCTTTGGGTTAGTTCACTATTGTCACCTCCACAAAAGAGGAGACAGTTCATGTTCTTCTCCAGTAGAAACATGGACATTTTATTATTTATTTTTTTTAATTTTTTAAAAAATATATATATTTTGTTGATTTTTTACAGAGAGGAAGAGAGAAAGATAGAGAGTTAGAAACATTGATGAGAGAGAATCATCAATCAGCTGCCTCTTGCACACCCCCCACTGGAGATGTGCCCGCAACCAAGGTACATGCCTTTGACCGGAATCAAACCCAGGACCTTTCAGTCCGCAGGCCGACGCTCTATCCACTGAGCCAAATCGGTTTCGGCTAGACGTTTTATTTTTCAAGTTAATAGTTAAAGCAGGAGCGTCCTGTGGATTTATCTTTCTATGACATCCCTCTGCTAACCCCTCATAAAATGAATGATTGGGAATTACTTTATTTCATATCACGTTCCTAGATAGGGCTTCCCCCCCCCCCCTAATTCTTACTGATATCTTCATTCCCCCCTGCCCCCAGGCAACCCCCCCCCCCCCCCGCCCCTTGCCAATCTGGGGAGTCCTAAGTTCATATCATGTTCCTGGATAGGGCTTTCCAGGGCTTTTCCCAGAAAAGTGAGGAGCAAATGTCCTCTCGTATTAAGGATTTGTGAAGAAATGTTCACTGCACGGACCACGTGGATTCTTACCCTGGCGTTTTCCGGCGGCAGCCTTGAATAACTGGGGGGTCAGGGCGAGAGCAGGCCCCGTTTCCAGCCCCAGCCAGTCCTGGTCCTAAATAGGCGGAAGGTCTTGGGCCGGACAGGGTCACCCAGAGATATTTTTCTATGACTTTCCACTGGGTCATTATGGACAACTGCCCAGTTCAAATTTGTCTACCGCGATTACATGCCACGGCCCATTTCAAGACCAAGATCTCAGGCCCGACTTCGCTTGGTACACAGGCTACGTGCTCAAACCCTTCCCCGAACTGGCTGCTTGGCAGCCGGCTGGCTCTGCCGAGCCGACCTTGTGCTGACACAGCCCCGGGGAGTGTGGCACACGCGGGACTTCTCTTAGGCAACCTCCTCGCCGTCCTTGTAAGGTCGCTTTGCATGCATTCAGAACATTTTTTTAAATTAAAGGGACAATGAAATGTCTCCTTCAGTGGAAAAGAACAAACTTCAGATTGGGACTTTGGGAGTGGAGCACAAAACATGAAACCGGCCATGACCGCAACCCCTTTGCTGTTGCTGAGTAAGAACAGGCGGGGGGGGGGGGGGGGGGGGGGGGGCAGAGCGTAAACACAGGCCCGCTGAGACGGGTGCTCCCCTCTGCCCTGAGCGGGCACCCTGCTGAGCCCCCGCAGAGACGGGTGCTCCCCTCGGCCCTGAGCGGGCACCCTGCTGAGCCCCCGCAGAGACGGGTGCTCCCCTCGGCCCTGAGCGGGCACCCTGCTGAGCCCCCGCAGAGACGGGTGCTCCCCTCGGCCCTGAGCGGGCACCCTGCTGAGCCCCCGCAGAGACGGGTGCTCCCCTCGGCCCTGAGCGGGCACCCTGCTGAGCCCCCGCAGAGACGGGTGCTCCCCTCGGCCCTGAGCGGGCACCCTGCTGAGCCCCCGCAGAGACGGGTGCTCCCCTCTGCCCTGAGCGGAAAGGGAGCCGGCACCCTGCTGAGCCCAGCCGCACAGGGATGGAAGCTGACCAGGGAACACCAGGCAAGCGCTGTTTGTTGTTTTTATTTTTTTAAATTTATTTTTCATTTTCGCAAAACCTTCAGATGTCGCAGAGTGGCCTGGCCAGCCAGAGTTCGTTATGTCTTCCTCAGCCTGGGACAGCAAAGGCATTCTCGGTGACATAGCTTATTCCACCAAAGCAAAGAAGCAATCAATTAGGGCCTGGGCGAGCGTCTTCCCGACTGTCCAAAACTGTGAGGCGTGGGCACTAACTGCTCCTTGTTTCCTTTTGTTTTGTCAGCGCGGCTTCGGCCCGGGGAATGGCTGGGACGGAGCAGGGGTTGCAGTGTACCCTGGCAAGTCTCACTGCCAATGACATTGCTGCTTTATGGATCTTTAGCTCCTTTAATCACTGGATGGGATTTTGTTGCAAAAAAAAAAATTTTTTTTTTTTTTATACAGTAGGATTAAAACAAACCAGCAAATGGAAACTATTAGCAGTTCTTTCATTAAGTAACATTTGTGAATCAATCCGGGGCACTTGATCATCGTTTCTTGTAAACATTTAAGTGAATAATTCCAAGAAATGATCTTTGCTGTGCAGCGGAGTATTCCCAGTTTTGATGCTTAAAGCCTTAGCCTCAATTAACATTGTTTTCCTCTTTCGCCCATAAACTGTAAAGTGAAGAGTCCTGTCGTGAGCGGGGCTACCCAGGAAGGGAGGGGAGGGGAACGCACAGCCAGAAGAGGAAGGGGCCTGGGACACAGGCGGCTGGGTAAAGGGGGCAGAGGAAGGGAGGACACACTCCCCATCCAGGGTGGGCGCAGCTGCCTCAGGCTGGGGGGGGCGGGAGGGGAAGGAAGGAGGGAATGAGCAGTTTATCTCAGTAAAAGCACGTTGACTTGTGCACCCTTAATTTAGAATACAGATAGCTAACTCAAATCATGGGACGCACTGGAGTTTAGCTTCATGCTGGTTGTCATGGAAAAGGGTTTGCTAATCAAGGGATCATCGCAGACAAGATGCTGGGGCATCTCGTTGCCTTTCCGATAAAGCACTCACTCTCAAGGACCTGACGAGTCATCACATGACCCTGTGTGCCCAGGACAGCAGTCTGTGCGCCCCTTCAAGGATTCCTTTGGAGTCAGGCAGGCTTGCTCCTTAGCAACACTCCATTTTCTCCTCCGTTGTGTTGCTATAAGGATTTGACAGCGTTCATTAAAATAAGTGTACAGGGGTAGGCCGAAGTAAGTTTACTGCTGTCCGTATGGGAAATGGCATGCAGATTATGGTTATTACAATAGCTTTATTAGCTGTTTCATCTGCTCACAACTGTAAACCTACTTTTGATTTCCCCTTTCTGTGTGAATATTGCTCAAATTACGTGGTTTGGAAATTAAATTTTAGGAGGGAGGAAAGGACAGTTCCTTATAGAGTCAGAACTCTTCGCTGGGGCCGGAACCCCTGATTTGGTTATTCTCTCAGCCTCATGAGTTAGCTGTGTGTGTGCTGTTTAGCAAATCTCTCAACATTCTTGGAGCTTAGTTTTTAATCTGTAAAACGGGAACAACTGTGCTCCTTCGCTCCCATCTCTTCCCAGCCCTCACCAGGGGTTGAGGGACGATGAAGAAGACTTGAAAGGCTTATATTTAAAGTACCAAAAGCTGTTAGTATTATTGGAGTAAAAAAAGAAGAAGAAAAAAGCTCTCTGGTCAGAGATGCCAAAGCAGAGGCATTCTGCAGAAACCCAATCAAAGCAACAACGAATGAAACACGGAGAAGTAAATGTCGTCCGTGAAACAATAGCAGCAAAAAAAAAAAAAAATTTTTAAAAAATGGTTCCACTCCAAACGACAGAACGTGAAGCAAACTGCACACTGTGTTTGGGGCTCCATCCCCTCCCCTCTGGAAAGTGAGCTGTCCCGCACACTGTGTGAAATCCTATCTGTGTGGAGGAGGACCGTCCCTATCTCCCCTACCCCTCTTCCTGGACGTGGTTAGCGGTCAGAGCTGGCTGATCAGAATTCCCCAACACACCAGCCATAGCAGTTGATTCAGAGAAGGACACATGATCCAAGCCAGCCCAATGGAATTCTTCCCTCGTACTTTCGCCAACGCCTTTGAGGAAAGTGCTTTTTCTTCCAAATTCACAAGCTATAAAGCTGTTGTCTTGGAGCCAACAGTGGCCATCTCATTGCCTTGTGCAAAGTGACTCTGAGAGGGAAAGGAGGTATAAACAAACAGAATGGAGATAGTGACCAAGTTCAAGGATGTTATATAAACCCCTAAATCCAGCTGTGCCTGAGGCCACCACATCCACACTGTGGACTGCTCTGTTTTGAGCCAATATGTTCCTTTTCCTCTCTTTCTCTCTCTCCCTCTCCCTCTCCCTCTCCCTCTCCCTCTCTCCCTCTCTCCCTTTCTCCCTTTCTCCCTCTCTTCCTCTCTCCCTCCCTCCCTTCCTCCCGCACTTCTTTTGTTCTCCCTCCTTTCTTTCTTACCTTCCTTTTATTTTGACAGGGACAGCTTGTGGTGTTTTAGATGAGGTTTTTGTTGCTTGGAATATTGCAATTAAAAGAGTCTAGTTAACCTGCCAGACTCTATGAAATATAGATGGAAACAAGAGGGAATTTGAGAGCAGACACCTACTCAGACCTTGAGCAAGAAACAGGGTTCACTAAAACTGAGTCTCTCAGGTCAGAAAGATGTAGCCAGGTGTCTTTCATTAGAGAAGCGCTATCGGAGGATGTGGGCAGGCCACAGGAGAGGTGAGGAAGCCACGGTAAAGACCTCATTTGAGACATTCAAGATCCGGATCATGAAACAAATGGGGCGGGGTGGGGTGGGAGGATGAAGCTGAGGGTGACATGCTCACCTCACTTCCTGTGAGCCAGCTAGCTTGGGATGGGGGTGCAGCTTGATGGGTTAGAGCACAGGGCTTTTCTGTAAGTCACAGCAACCTGCTACACATAACCAGGGGAACACACACTCAAAATCAAGAGAAATAACAGACTTGGTAAATGGATGTTCAAGAAAACTAAAGCCGAAGGTGCAGCATACCCAGTTCTCTCCCTCTGTGGATCCTCTTCATTAGGAAACAAATATATGACTCTGTTTAAAGAAAATTAGTATTAAGATGAGAGTTAACATGGGACTTGATCATAGATATGCAAAGAACTTAACAAATACAGATGAAGAAAATGAATTGCAAAAGGAATTACTCTCCAAAAACAAGGAAAGTGTTAAAACAATTTTGCATAGCATTGAAGAGATGATTGATAATGTTATCAGTCTATTTAAAAAGGGGGGTGGGACTCTTTGTGGTTTTTTTAAATTTTAAAATATATCTTTATTGATTTCAGAGAGGAAGGGAGAGGGAGAGAGAAACATCAATGATGAGAGAGAATCATTGATTGGCTGCCTCCTGCACACCCCCAACTGAGGAGCAAGTCCACAACCCAACATGTGCCCTTGACCAGAATCGAATCGGGGACCCTTCAGTCCACAGGCCAACGCTCTATCTACTGAGCCAAACCAGCTAAGACAAGAGCTCTTCTTTGGTTCATAAGAATTCAAATTGGAGATCATGAACCCATATAAAGAGATGAAAAGTATCCTCATAGTTATCTAAAAAAAAAAAAATGGGGGGGAAAGTGTAAATATGGAGAGGAAATCCATGATTAGATATGAAAATTAAGAATAAAACAGCTGACAATACAATGAGAATTAGTGGACAGGCTAGACAGAGGAACTCATTCAAAAAGCAGAAAGTAAGAAGATTGGAAAATGGTTAGAGAGATTGACATAGACATGGGAGGCGTGACACTTGTATTCCTGAGTCCTCCTCCTGCTTCTCCTTTTAGTAATATCTGACTTTGAAGTAAGTTCCAGCACTCTTCCAAGTGATGTAGATATATTAACTCACTTGATTTTTACATAATTCCACTGAGAATGGAAGAGATCAGAACCAAAAGAACCAGAAAAAAAATATTAAGACATAAGAGAACACAACTTTCAGAAATAAAGATTTGAATCTGAATCTCAAATGGACACATTGTATTGAAAAAAAATTGATATAAGACATTGCTCAGCATGAGAACACTGCCCAGCGCATAGTCCACACCCAGTCAGTAATTGTTGGTCACAGGGATAAACGGAAGAAGGTCTCCTCTGGCCACCCAGGCCGAACAAGCACGTCACACAGCAGGAGGAGAAGGCAGGCCGCCGGCTTTATCAAAGCGCCCCCTGAACTAGAAGACAGTCAGGTCACGTCTGTGAAGTCCTAAGTACAAGAAGGACTCCCCGACAATCGTATGACCCTCCATGTCGTTCTTCAGCAAAAAAGGCAACACACATTGTCAAATGTGAATAGACTCTGTGTCTGTTGTTCTAATGCGCTTTCTAGATAACTCTTAGATCCCAAAATGATGAGTCAAAGTCCAAAACTCGGCAATGAAGAAGCTGTGGTAGAAGCATTTGTGGTGAGTATTGACTTCGGTATTGAATTAAAGTTAACAACTCTGAAAATGATGGCTAAGGAAAGGAAAGCCTGAGGATGTCGTAGTACCATAAATAATCAGAAGCGGTGTCTGGGGGAAGCATGAGCGCTAATGGCTTCGCTGCATGACGGGGAATAGATTTTTCGGTCGCGCTACAGCCTGAAATTGAAATATATTGTTTACAAAGAGTGATTTCAGCATCCTAATGTTTCTCATTGTGTTTTTCTTTTTCTTAACCTCAGAGAAATCTTTTAGAAACTAAAATCTTTTGGGAGGACCCATTCATCTGAAGTTCTACAATCCCTTCAGTTTCACCTCAATTTCTGTTTCTCTGTTAAACTCAAGTAAAATTTATACTTCGTACTTTAAAGTTGCAATGCCATGTATCGGGATCCCGTTTATATGTATCCTTTCCCTGCCCTCCTCCAAGTCACCTTTCCATTCTTTCATCCTTTTATCTTTTTATTTGAATGTATGCAAAATATGTCTGGATGGTTACTACATATTAACAATGTTTGTTTCTGGGTGGTGGGATTCTGGGTGATTTTTTTTTTTTTTTACAATTTTCTTTGTACTTTCTTATATTGCTTGGCCTTAAAAATAATAATAAATATATCATTTTTTCCCAAAAATAATGAAGTCATTATTCTGTTAAGAAATTAAGGGTGATGTGGCTGAGAAACTGTTTTAATCTGGAGAAGATGCATTGGTCAGAATGATTTGGGAGCATCCCACCTTGTTTGATCGTTTCCATGTAGGAAGCATGTCTTGGGGGGTGGGGGGTAGAAATGGACCCTGTCCTCGGGGGGATCACAAGCGCTTCTGGCTTGGCCGCTGGGGTGTGGTCCGTGGAAGAGCAGCGTCAACATTACCTGGGACCTTGTTAGAATTTAGAAGCTCAGGCCCCACCCAAACTTGCTGAATCAGCGTCCGCATCTTTATAACATGTCCAGGTGATCTGCGTGCGCACAAACGTTGTGGAAGCACTATTCGGTGATTTCTCTGTGCTGGAGGAGGGAAGCAGAACTGGAAGCAAGGACCTGGGCATGTAGAAGCAAGGGCACCTCATTCTTTTGGGGAAAAAAAAAAATATATATATATATATATATATATATATATATATATATATATATATATATATATATTTGTATTGATTTCAATACAAATCAATACAAAAAAAAAAAGCTTAGCTCAGCCCTTTCAAGAGGAAGGGAGAGGTTGCTGTGACTTACAGAAAAGCCCTGTGCTCTAACCCGTCAAGCTGCACCCCCGTCCCAAGCTAGCTGGCTCACAGGAAGTGAGGCGAGCATGCCACCCTCAGCTTCATCCCCCACCTCCCTCCCCCTTTCCTTCATGATCCGGATCTTGAATGTCTTGAATGGGGTCTTTACCGTGGCTTCCTCACCTCTCCTGTGGCCTGCCCACATCCTCCGGTCTCGCTTCTCTAAGGAAAGACACCTGGCTACCTCTTTCTGACCTGAGATGGGGGCTCCGGCAGCAGAGAGGTGGCGGCAGTGTGGGTGGCGTGTGGAGAAGGGAGAGCCTGCACAGGTGACCTCGGGGAGCGGTTGCCGCACATCCGGCAGGAGCTGGTGATGTGTGGGCTAGGGCACTGCATGAGGGCCTTAGGGATGGAAAGCAGAGTGGGAGCCAGGTGGCACCCATGTGCTCAGAAACGTGCTGCAGAAGAGGCAGGCACAGCGCCTGTCTCCTGTGCTCAGGTCTCACCGTGCAGCAGTAAGAGGCATGAGGGCTTTTCACACAAGGTTCTTTGAAACCATGCAGCTACGAAGGCCACAGGAAGCATGAGACTGGGCTTTCACTCTGAGCTCAGGGATTTAAAGCCTAGTGTCCTCTTCTTAGTGTAAGAAAAAGCTTAGCTCAGCCCCATCTGGCTTGGCTCAGTGGATAGAGTGTTGGCCTGCAGACTCAAGGGTCCCAGGTTTAATTCCAGTCAAGGGTATGTACCTGGGTTGCGGGCACATCCCCAGTAGGAGGTGTGCAGGAGGCAGCTGATCGATGTTTCTCTCCCATCAGTGTTTCTGACTCTCTATCCCTCTCCCTTCCTTTCTGTAAAATAAATCATTAATATATATTATAAGAAAAAGCTTAGCTCAAAATATCATAAGTATCCTTTAAATTTCCTTTTATGGTTTTACATGAAAATTTTCCCAAATGGAAATAAATTTATCCTTTTTTTTAATTCCAAATTCTTCTATTTAGTTGACTTAATATCCAGTTATTGCCCTAAAGCAGGAGGCATTTAGAGAGAATTACAGAGCGATGGAGCCAAAGCCCTGATCACACCATGCCTGAAACCCACCCTAGCACTCAACTTCTGGGTTAGATGAGCCAATAAATTTCATTCATTTTTTTTTCAGTTAGAGTCAGATTTTTGTAATTTGTAGACGAAACAATCTTAACAAATAAAATGGGGTTATTCTACCTCTAAGGAGAATTTCGCAGAATAGCTCTAAGGAATAATTCTGGAATTGTTTTATCCCCGGTACATCAAAATCATGGAAAAATATAATTATGGCCTTTAACAACGTGGAACAGGAAACTGGGCAGAGGAGCAATTATACTGGATGACAGCACCAAGATCTAAAACCATCTGATAGGCAGGAACATTTTACCAAATATAACCCTGAAATTCAATAAGAATGAGTTTAAGAAAATGGATACGAATGAGCTGCATGGGTAAGAAAAGACAAGACCTGGCCAGCACGGTGAAGTGACCACCAAAACCACCAACACAGTGCCGGGCTATGTTATTTAGACTATCACTTCTTTGCTCCTTTAGCGCCATGCTGGGTTCCAGACTTTAAAAGGGATCCAGACAAACAGACACTCAGAGAGACTCGACAGGCTGGCAAGAATATGTAAGACCTTACCAAATGAGAAACATCTGAAGGAACTGGAGAAGTTTGGTAATGACATCAATGACAGCAAACACTTAAGTGTTTACCATGTGCCTGGACTCCACATTATAGCATTCCATCCTCACCGCAACCCTGGGGGGAGAAGGACCATTATCTGCCGCCCCCTCATACACAGGTGGAACCAAAGTTTAGGTAAAAATCTTACTTGAGCTCACACAGCTGGTAGGTGATAAAGCCACACGCTTTAAGTCACAGGAGATGGCTTTCAATGGTGAACATACCATCTTTCAAGGGTCGCCAAGAAGAAGAAGGATGAAGACTTGTTTTCTGTGGCTCTGATTAGTAGAAACAAAACCAATGGGGAGAAGTTGCAGGGAAATAGATTTCCATTGAGTATAAAGCCATCTAATCTCCTCCTCTTTAGCAAAAGGGGGTGGGGAGATTTCTTTTTAAGATCATTGCCTCAACACATTTCTGGACAGTTCTCCCTCAGTCCTCATCTTCTGGACCTGTTAATCATACTCATTGTCACAACATTTGGGGCTACATGAGAGCATCTTTTATTTCTCTTTTTCCTTTGAACTCCCTCTCCCCTTCCCGCCCTTCCCTCTTGTTCCGAGGGCCCGGTCTTCTGAGCTCCTGCTCCTCTGCTGCTTTGACCTCTGACAGAGCTCTCGTCCTGATCTCCACGTCTCCTCTGCACATGCTCCGTTTTTCATCGGAAAGTCAACGTGGCAAAACCCAAACTTACTTCACATCTAACTGTTCTGCTCCCCACCCTCCCCTCCCCATTCTGGGTGGCAGCCCTACTATCCTGTGCCCCCAGTGTCCAACTTCTGCTTGTTTTGTCTGAAACCAGTCACTAAATCCTATCAACTTTTCATGTGTAGGATCTCTGGTATTTATTCCTTCTTGTCCAATCCCATTCTTGCCCTCGAAGGATTCGTCCCTGTTAACTTCTCTCCAGGTCTCCTAAATACTCTTGCCACTGGATACTTCTAAATCTCATGTCACTTGTTTGTATAAGAGCCCATGACCACTCCTCACTGCCCCTTATGTCGGTTCCATGGACTCACCCGAAGTTTCAGGCAGCTGTTATCTCCCAGCAGAAACCTTCTGCTCCTGTCTTGCTGGCCGGGTACACTTCTCCCCTGCCCTGAGAAATGGGGTCCCCATTCCCCTCTTACCTTCACTCATGCCACTCCCCTCCTAAGAGTAGGTTTGTCATTTGCTGGTTCAGCTTTTATCCTTTTAAGGCCCACATCATGGTCCACATCTTCCTTCTTGGCATCCCTCTAGTTCAGTGTTTCCCAAAGTGTGGTACTCGTACCCCCAGGGGTACAGGAAGAGTTTGGTGGGGGTATGCGTTGCACCAGAGTTTGGTGGGGATATGCACTGCACCGTGCTTAGCTGTGCCTAATTCTACATTCTCATGAGTCAAGTCAAGACAGTCTTATGAGCCGTGAGATGGTCCGGGGTGCAAATAAATGTTATTTATAATATAACTTTTATTTATATTTTATTATGAATAATTTTATTTTTCGTTTATTATTATTTTGTGTATGTACCAAAAAAATTAAAAATAAATATATTTTGATTGCTATTAAAATACATCCATTTTTTTGAGGGGGATACTCAGCATTATGAAAATTATAGAAGGAGTACACATATGTCAAAAGTTTGGGAAAACTGCTAGTTTACGCAGCCCACTGAACTTCACATTCTGGTACTTGTATAGAGACTCTGTTGGAATTTTCCATTAAAAAAAAAAGCCCCTTAGTTCCTCAGAGTAGATTTTAAATTTGTTTAGGGCAACTCATTCCAGTGTTCTTTATCACAGTAACATCTAGCGCTGGACTGCTTAGACAGGTGTTTGTTGACTCAGAACTAAAGAGAAAAATAACATTGACAACTGAAGGTATTCATAGGTACCAATCACTGTACTAAATAGAGACATTGCATTCATTTTAAGATAAGGAAGTCAAGGCCAGGGGGTTAAGGAACTTGCCTGAGGTCACCTAGCTGGTAAGTGTTGGACCCCGCACTCAGACCTGGGTAGTTTGTGTGCAGAGCCTGCACATTCAGTCGCTGTGCCATGATGGTCATGCTCAGTGTTGGTTAATTCCAGGCCTGTTCTTGAGAACCAGAGCCCTTGTCCAGCACTGCTGAGCTTGTGTATTGAGAAAGACCCCCCCAACCTCGAAATAGGGGGACACACATGTGGTATAGAGGAAGGCAGTCTCATCACTGGCCATGTCCTCAGTGACTTTGAGAGGCCATAAGCTGAAAACTATCTTGCTTGATCTCAGCAGCTGCTCAGGACAGTGATGGAAAGAGGGCCTTGCCTCTATTGTCCTCACACTTTCTTGTTACTTCTAGGGGTGATAAATGTGGAAGCTTCCAGCTTCACACCCTGTTTTTCTCTTTTCGTCCTTCTATCTTCTTTGAGATCTGCTTCATTTGTTTCAGCTCTGAGAGTGTGGACAACCAGAACCTCATCCCCATGTCTTAGCTTGAGACACCTTGCTACCAGACCTATGTTTTTACCTGTATAAAAATGAAGTAATTTTTTCAGAGTATTAGCTAATTAGACATTTTGTAAAAGATTAGCTTGTCCTTTTCTCTTGTATGATAAAATCAAGTGTTAGAGAAAAAGGACCTATTTATGGGGGGGGGGGATTATGTTTGGAGAAGCTAATCTGTGGGGCAGTAGGAAAGGTCAAGCAAGACCAGCACTGGGCATTCACGGGCATCGCGTGTCACAGGCAGCAGGAGCACCGGGCACACAGACGGATGTTCATGGGTAACCCTGGCCCCATGTATGTATACTCCTTATGGCTTTCAGAGCAAATATTATATCTGATTAATAAAATTTTGTTTCAAAACTTTCACCATTCTCTCAGTGTTTTGTTTTTTTGTCTTGGAATTTTATACAAACATTTCAAAGTAAGTACTTTTAAGTTTCAGCTCTAGCTAAAGAGAAATTACATCTTTCATAGGCCATCTCTATATTAAGTGTAACCTTAATTAAAAAAAGAAACAGGTATATAATCCTGCTATTGGCTAGTCATCACTGTTTTATTTGTAACACAAAATATTTGTCACCTAGGACTGCCTAAATTTACCTTCAGTTTTTTTTTAACTTTAAATTGTGTTTAAAAATAAAACATTTTCAGAGAATATTCATTTAATTTTTAAAAGGACACAGGTGATGGGAAAGAGCAGAGAATTGAAAATTATAAAACTTGGGCTCTAGATCTGACTTTGCTCTGTGACCTTGGGAACATAGGATGAATTTGGAAACTTTTTTTTGGTTGGGGGGGGCGGGTATGGGGAAGAAGAAGAGAGAGAGAGAGAGAGAGAGAGAGAGAGAGAGAGAGAGAGAGAGAGAGAGATTGCTCTCAGCTCATAAATGCTAGGCTTTTGTAATTCAAGCATACAAGAGTTCTTTCTTATTCTCACAGTGACCTCTTGTGGTAAAATCCCTTTTTATTTGCAAAGTCAACTTTGGATTTATTTTTGTTGTTATTTCTAGTAACTGTAGTTCATATTGTTAAGCAAATATGACTTGTTTTCAAAAGGTAAATCTTGGTTGGAAATCAGAGGTTGGTTAAAATAGGATCTGGGTTACCGAACCCCACTTCATAGGCAATGCCCCGTGGCCCTCAGAAGCCGTACACGGCCGACTCCCGACACCTACAGAAGAGACATGCTCTGGCTTTGCGCTGAGTGCTGTGTGTTCCTCTTCCTCCTAGGGACGCGGGGAAGAGGCGCCCGAGGGCCTCCTCATGCCCCAACAGCTCGGACCTGAGCAGTCTGGGAGCCAGAGCAGGTGAGGAGGTGCTTGTGTTCTGAGAGGTCCCCAGCATTCCCTCCCCTTCTGCAGGAAGAAATGTTCGCACCGAAGACATCTGATGCTGGCTCACCGTTTGAGAGCTCCGGGAACTTTGTCCAGCTTGGCCACCCAGCAGCATTTCTTTCTTTTTTTTTTTAATTTATTAAGGTATTATATGTGTACATAGCTTATCATTGCCCCCCCCTCCTCCCATTCATGCCCTCCCTCCCCAGAGTTCTGTATCCGTTGGTTGTACCTATATGCATGCATACCAGTCCTTCGGTTGTTCTCTTATCTCCCCCCAGGTCTCCTTCCCCTCCCCGCTGTCATTTCACAATCTGCTTGTTTTATGGTGACCATCTCAGGACCACACAAATAGAATCCGCTCCTCCTCTAGTTCACACCGCCCCTCCCCCTGGGTCCCACTGCTTCCCCGGGGCACACGGCTCTCCCGGGGCACATGTCTCCCCCGGGGCACCCGGCTCTCCTGGGACACACGGTCCCCCTGGGGCACACAGCTCACCCAGGGCACACGGCCCCCTGGGGCACACAGCTCTCCCGGGACACCTGGCCCCCCTGGGGCCTACGGCTCACCCGGGGCACATGGCCCCCTGGGACACGCGGCTCACCCTGGGCACATGCCCAGCAGCATTTCTTTTCACAGCTTTTCATTATCTGAGCAACAGTCTTACCATTCTTCTAGCTCACATGCTAGTGTCTATAGGTTACACTCTTTTTTAATATATTCTATTGATTTTTTACAGAGAGGAAGAGAGAGGGATAGAGAGTTAGAAACATGGATGAGAGAATCGTTGATCAGCTGCCTCTTGCACCCCCCCCCCCCCACCGGGGATGTGCCCACAACCAAGGTACATGCCCTTGACCGGAATCGAACCCCGGGACCTTTCAGTCCACAGGCCGACGCTCTATCCACTGAACCAAACCAGTTTTGGCAATATAGGTTGCACTCTTAATGAAATTATTTTGTAAAAGCGTTTGGAAAATTTCAAAACATGACATCACATAGTTATTGAATTCAAAACTTTGGTTCAAAATCGTTACTTGCTTAAACGAAACTATATCAGCTATATGAAGACAGCTCTTCCGGTGTTTAAACGAATTGAGAAAAATATGTGACAATATCAAATCGCAGACTAGCAGTGATACAGAATGTATCGTGCAATGGAATGTAGCAATTAGAAAAATGAAGTAGACTACATTTAAAATATTGAGTGAAACGAGTAGAAGCATAACATTACATGAAAATTAAGTTGCAGACATAATGATTATATGTTGTTTATGGATCTAGATCTGTGTGGTAAACGTAAAGTCAAGCATGATAAAAACAAGCGCCTGATTTAGAATGGCGGTAACCCTCAGGGGGAGAGAGAAAGTGGGGAGACCAGGTGGGGGGGGGGGGAGACATACGGAGGGCATCAGCTATATCTGTAACATTTTGGTTCTTCAAAAGAGGATGAAAATATGGTTAATATTGGACCAGAGTAGTCTGGGGTATTCAGGTATTTGTTACATTCTTTGTACTTTTATTATAGACATGAAATTTTATGAAACCAAGCTATTATTGGGTTCAAGAACATTTTTGTTATCTTCAAAACTAATTCCTTACAAATAAAATGACTTTCCTGGCCGACGAGAATTTCTGTAGTACTCAGGGAAATCTTAGATGGACTGATTTCCGTGTCAGCTTTGTTGCTGAGGACTTTACATCTGCAGGCTAAAAACATCAGCCAATAAACACCGTGTCAAGCTTTTGTGTCCAGAGCTCAAAGTTGTGGTTTAGAGCTATAACCACTGAGACAGCAAAATCTTCAAAAACATGCTGAAATTTCTGCTTGACTTACCCAATTTCCTGTTGAATCATACTTTTTATATATATATATATATATATATATATATATATATATATATATATATATTTAGTAAACCTAGGTAAAAAATGCTTTCTAAAATATTAGCTTGCTGCCCAAGCCTGAGACAAACATTATTTTTGTGTGACTCTTAAAAGGGAATCATGATGAGCCTGTGCTTCAGTTCCTGGTTAGTGTGTAACATGGGATTTGTGTGGAGAGCAGAGCCGGAGGAGGGGGCAGGGGTGAGGGCGGGGAGGTGGAGAGCCTGGAGCTGGAGACAACTGCCCCCGCAGGGATCCCTGGGAGGGAATGGGGAGCAAACCCTGACACAGCAGACAGTGCCTGGCTCACTTCTGTTCCGAGAACAAACACCCCCGAGAAACATCCAGAAGGGCCTGTGAGGACCTTTCCTTTCTGAAGGTCAAACAAACTGTCCTGTGATTTCTGGCTGAGCCCTGTAATCCAGCTCTTCCTGGGAGGAATGTTACCGGTTCTGTTTGTCCTGAGGAAAAAGGGGGCGATCGTCCTGGCTTCTCATAGAGTATATTGCACAGGAGGTAAACCTGCTGATAGGGGCTCACTGGCCTTGACATTTGTGTGTCTAGTAAGTGTAAGTGCAGCATAAGTGTTGGTTGATGCAGTTATTTGACTCACATTATCTTTTGGCTCTTGGCCTGGTCTGTGATGATTTTACTCACACACTTTGCACTTTGAAGATGTCATGTCCCTGGGAATATATATGTACGGCTCTATGCTTTATGCTGCTCGACTATTCACGTTTACTTTCAGAATCCAGATTTGTAATTTGTCAAAGTGATGGCAGACTCATGAACGTCACCATCCCAAAGATACTGCTGATGGTGGCCGGCAATCTTTTATCTGCAGTCCTGAAACACCAAGAGCTCTGGCAGCTGAAATGCGTTGCAAACTCCTTTAGTGACCAGGCCAAGGTAATCTTGGTCCCACGAATGTGAACAGTCCCATATTTTTGCTTCATGGGGGCTGCCCCAGAAGACCCTACTTGGGGGTGGGATGGAAAATGCAGTGTGTGCACCATGTTGCCTTCCTAAGATGCAAGGTTTTCTGCATCCCAAACCACATCTGGTCCCAAAGGCTTTGGATAAGGGAGTCTAAAGCCTCTACTGATATGAGCTGATTTTTTTTCCCACTTCAACTCTGTGTTTTGTGTGAATTCTTGCTTACACATTATGTGAAACCATGCAGTTAAAGCTAGTGACAGCCCCTACCCTGCTTAGTTGCAGCTTTGTGGACAACCCCTTTTGTCTACTCTGGCTGCTCACGTGCTCTTCCTGCCCCGCGCGTGTCAGCCCCTCCCCGTATTAGGAAGGTTTGCTCAAAGGTGAGCTCAGTCTCGCTGCACCTGGGAGCGGCTGTTTGCAGCAGGGAGTGCACGGGGTGCACAGGGGACGTGTACAGCGTCCCTGCCTCTCTGCCTCATCCCCTCATTTAACAGGCACCGCACATATTCTGTTCAAGGGTTACACAAGTATGTGAGAAGTTCTGAAAAAGACAACAGAGCACACGAAAGACAGTAATAACCCATGATCCCAACACTGGAGATGACCATGGTCTTCCCATTTTGCAGAGGAAAAGCAAAGCAACTTGCTCAACGTGTGCCTGCTTCTAGATGGCAGAGCCGGACTCAAACCCAGACGGTGCCTCTAGAACCCGTGCCTCCGATGGGCCTCCTGGTCAGCTTGTCCATTTTGCAGTGGAAACAACCTAAATGTAACATACAGGCCACACTCCTTTCCTTTTAAATATATTTTCAAATTGATTTCAGAGAGGAAGGGAGAGGGAGAGAGAGAGATAGAAAACATCAGTGATGCGAGAGAATCATTGATCTGCTGCCTCCTGCACACCCCTCACTGGGGATGGAGCCCACAACCTGGGCATGTGCCCTGACTGGGAATCAAACCATGACCTCCTGGTTCATAGGATGATGCTCAACCACTGAGCAACACTGGCTGGGTCAGGCCACACACTTTTCAATTATCATTCTCTCTCTCTCTCTCTCTCTCTCTCTCTCTCTCTCTCTCTCTCCTCCTGTGAATGTCCCTATGATTTTTAGCTCATCCTGTGACATTTTTAAGGTCCAGGCACCCACTAAGTGGTCACTTAATTGGTATTGGGGAGGGCACAGATTTGTTGATCCAATCAGATGGGGTGCCACTTCTGAGAAAGGCGGCGAGGCGTATGCCTCCGGCACAGCGCCCGCCCGCACAGCGTGCCCCTGCAGCTGGATGTCAGCGTCTCAGATCTCGAGATAACTCCTTGTGAAATGTAATCATGATTTACGGTTTCTGATATGATTTGCAGTTTCCCTCAAAGTTACCTTTTAGTTTGCCGATTTGCTGCAGGGCAGAATAGCATAGAGGTCAAGTGCAAAGACTATGGATCTCTTTGGCACTGGGCAGGTAGCTTAAGATTCCTGAGCCCCACTTTCTTCATCTGGAAAACGGGGACAATTTGGGAACCTCCACATCGTGTTGTTACAGAAATTAAAGGTGGGCCTGTGCCCTAACCGGTTTGGCTCAGTGGATAGAGCGTCGGCCTGCGGACTGAAAGGACCCGGGTTCGATTCCGGTCAAGGGCATGTACCTTGGTTACGGGCACGTCCCCAGTAGGGGCTGTGCAGGAGGCAGCTGATCGATGTTTCTCTCTCATCGATGTTTCTAACTCTCTCTCCCTCTCCCTTCCTTTCTGTAAAAAAAATCAATAAAATATATTTTTAAAAGAAAAAAAAAGGTGGGCCTGCTGCACCCGACACCCATGACGAATGGTTGTGGTCACTCTCTGCAGCCTGCCTCCCCCGGCAGCTTCCATGGTGACTCGGTGATTTGCCGTATCACACAGCCTGACACGCCTCAGACATGATGACCCGTTTGTTTCTTAATCAGGGAAATAAATTGATATTTATCGAGTTTTATGCTGGGCACTGGGCTCAGAGCTTTGCCTGAATCATGTATTTTATTTTATTTTTTAAAATATATTTTATTGATTTTTTAACAGAGGAAGGGAGAGAGTTAGAGAGTTAGAAACATCGATGAGAGAGAGTCATCGACCAGCTGCCTCCTGCACACCCCCCACTGGCAACCAAGGTAAATGCCCTTGACCCGAATCGAACCCAGGACCCTTCAGTCCACAGGCCATCACTCTATCCACTGAGCCAAACCAGTTTTGGCTGAATCATGTATTTTAACTCACACAACCCTGAAGGCAAATGATCTAATCTCTGCTTTGCTAAGGAGGCTTAAAAAGAATGCAACACTGGCCCCTGGTCATCCAACATAAATAATGAAGTTGAATTTCAATTGAGATTTGGCAACACCCAAAGCCCATGCTTTTCCCACCCCCACCATATTAACTTGGCCCCCTAAAGCTGTGGGCATTTTGTTTTATACCAGAGGCCCGAAGCAGAACATTCGTGCAAGGGGCTGGGACCTCGCAGCCCTGGCTTCACAGGGAAGGTCATCCAGAGGATCTAATTAGCATGTCAGCTCTTTATTATGCAGGATGGGACAGAAAACCCCTGCAAGTCTCCCTGTTGAAAAACTTTCCAATAAACGCTTTCAAGATCTTTATTTTTACCTGGCTATAGCTTTCTATTCTGCTTTAGAGAGGGATATGTTTAAGTAAAAATAACTCAGAACTGTTTGCCTTACTGACAATAATTTCAACATTTTCAGAGCTTAAGATTTTATGAAGTATCCCAATCGGAGTTTTACATGGTCTTTTTGGAGTTTAATTTGAGGTGACTTGATTAGAAGACATGTAGTTCTAAGCAGTATTAGTTGAGCTTGGGGGGCAAAATGTAATTTAATTCCAGAGTTTACTAATCTTTGTGATAAATAGCAAAGGCTTTTGCCGATGCTCCAGTTACACCTCTTTCCCCCGCTCCGGGTTTCTTTTGCAGGTCCAAAGGCTGACTTACGAGAAGAGGATACAGACATAGAAATAGATGACGTCTTTTGGAACACAAGGATAGTACCAATTTTGCATAAATTAGAAAAAGGTAATTAAAAAATATTTTTTGTTTCAAATCAGAAATATCTGTGGATATATATATATATATATATCCCCATTGCCCTGATATTTTAGTATACTTTAACTATCATTTCTATGAACTCATTAAAAAAATGAAGTCATCTACCTGTTTACTCAGGACTCTATGTAAACCTAATTTTTAAAAAAATATATTTTATTGATATTTTACAGAGAGGAAGGGAGAGAGAGAGAGAGCTAGAAACGTCAATGAGAGAGAAACATCGACCAGCTGCCTCTTGCACACCCCCCACGGGGGATGTGCCCGCAACCAATGTACATGCCCTTGACTGGAATCAAACCCCGGACCCTTCAGTCCGCAGACCGACGCTCTATCCACTGAGCCAAATCGGCTTCGGCTGTAAACCTAATTTTTAATGACTAAAATTGTACTTTAAATGCAGCAAGAGAGCCTCCTTGTAAAACTCCCCTTGCAATATATATTAATTATCACCTCCTCTGCCCACAGAGACGCTGGGTTGAACTCTTTAGGGTGTCAGGTAAGCAAGAAAGTGGGAGATTGAAACAGATTTCAGGTCTCTGAAACTTTGACCAAGTCTCACAGGCGGGCGTCCTGGGCAGATGTGCCCCCGGTTTTCTGGGTCCAAATGTGCATGTCCTGCTCTCTGTAGTTAGAGCACACCTGTCCGGCGCCACTCGGAGCAGGAAGGGCCGTGGGGTGTGCCCAGCCCGTGCCCTCTGGAGTGCCCGGAGGCCAAGGCCCACGATCAACAGGCCCCTGCAAACGTGACCTGTGTGGAGCTTGCCAGTCAGGGGACTGGCCCCCACCTTCTTCCTCTCTGCCGCTGCTCGGGGGGTCCACTTCTGAGGTTGAAACAGGCTCCCGTGGAGCTGCACCCATGGCCCGGGGCTGAGCTCAGTGCCTGGCACACAGCACACAGTAGGCCTTCAGTTGTGGGATGAGTGCCCCTGAGATGAGCAAAGCAGCATGGCAGCCACAGGAAGAAGCCCCAGGAGCAGCGGGTAAATGCGTCCTCCCCAATGGCCACGCCGAACAGACTCACCTCCCAAAAGGCTCGCCGCAGCTCGGCTCCCTGTGGGCTCTTAGCCGTGTTCCTGGTTGAGATGGGAGGCCTGCACATCTGGGGACTCGCCTGTCCTCTGT
This sequence comes from Vespertilio murinus, assembly GCA_963924515.1. Taxonomy (NCBI): domain Eukaryota; kingdom Metazoa; phylum Chordata; class Mammalia; order Chiroptera; family Vespertilionidae; genus Vespertilio; species Vespertilio murinus. Next base: position 166,622,991 of record OZ004705.1, read on the forward strand.
GCAGTTGTGTCCTCACCTGGCAGGTGAGACGTGAGTGAGACCAGCTCCTCACCGAAGCCCACTGCTGTCAAATTCCTGAGCATAAGCACGGTCTGATGCTGTCCCCTCGAGAGTGGCTCATCTTCGCCCTCTTGCTGGTAGGCCCGGTCACTGGTAACTTCAGCCCTTAGGCTAGGAGATGTGTGCCAAAGCCAGCGAGGGAGCACTTTGCGGGTAGGAGTTTAACGGGCAAGCTTACAGGGAGGAACCCAGTGGGAACGAGGGCTGGCGGTGCGGGGGCCTCTCTTGGAGGAGGTCTTCAGCCTGAAGGACCCCAGGAGGTTCTGAGGGCTCAGCCCCATGGACCCCCGCAGGAGCGAACAGGGCCTTGGGATTTGAAATGTGGGTGACCCTCCCTTCTCAGAAGGATTAAACGCTAAAGTAGGATGTGTCTTCCACAGACAACTTTCACAGCAGAAGGGGCAGGGCTGGCTTACTTGATCCTCTGAGATTCTTTTTCTTTTTTCACTTTTTATTTTGACATAGTTTTAGGCTTATAGAAAAGTTGTAAGCACAGTACAAAGAAATCCTGTATGCTCTTCCCCCAGATTCCCCAGATATTAACATTTTACCACATTTGCTTCATTTTCTCTCTCTCTCTCTCTTCCTCCCTCTCTTGCTCTTTTTCTCTGACCACTCCCCCACATCCCCCACCCCCAACACACACAGACACACATACATATTGTTTTTCCTTTTTTAAACCCTTTGAGAACAAGTTGCAGACATGATGTCCCATATCCCTGAGTACTCTGGTGTATGCTTTTAGAAACAAGGGCCTTCTTTTATATACCCGGAAATTACTGTGCAGTACTACACGAACCTTATTCAGATTCTTGCCAGTTATCCTAATAATTTCCTTTGTGGAAAAAGAAAATTGTGGTCACAAGTTCTAGTTATTTGTCACATCTCCTTCACGATCTTGGCATATCTGAAGAGTACAGTCTAATTGTTTATAGACTGCCCTACACATTGAGTTTGATTGGTAGTCTCTCACAGTTAGATCCAGGGTAGGCGTTTGGGGCAGGTATATGGGCTGGGTGGTGCTGTGTCCTCAGGGCATCCTGTTAGGAGGCATGTGATGCTGACTTGGTCCATTGCTGGCGACGGGCACTCTGACCACGTGAGGAAATCGGTGTCTGCCAACTTTGACAGCAAAAGGGGGCAGGCTGGGCTACTTGGTCCTTTGAGATTCTTTTTTCTTTTTTTACTTTCTATTTGGACATAATTTTAGGCTTATAGAAAAGTTGCAAGCATAGTTCAAAGAAATCCTGTATGCTCTTCCCCCAGGTTCCCCAGATACTATGTTAAGCCTTTTAGGAAGTGAGTCTGCACGACTTGTAGTTTTCCTACTGTGAAATCACTATTTCCCCTCTTGTAATTAATAAGTACCTCATGGGGGAGGGGTGCTTTGAGATGATGTTGTTTTATATTATTCATCAAACTTCCACTCCGTAGCTTTAGCCCCTTGAAAATCTTGCTAGCTCTTAAGATTCAAGTTGTGTTTTGAGGCTATGTGGCACGGACACAAGCCAACCGGTGTGAAGTGTCCATGTGATCGATAGTTTAAAACTTGGCCCTTATTTTTTAATTTGAAGCTGAAACAGATGCCTTTGAGTGGAACCCACCCACCCGGCTGAAGGCTTGGTGGAGGGAGGCCGTAGGGAAATGCCTTGACGTCTGTACCCACCGGCCTCGGGTTTGAAGAAACTGCCGGTCACAGAAGAAGAAAACAACAAGACAAAAGTGTTTTTTTACAATAGAGCTCAGGTCTTTCCCTGTATTTAAAGAGAGTCTAAGTCATTTCCCATCAATTCATTTTTTGAAATGCACAACTGAAAGGCATTGAAGGTTACTTCGCTATTGAGGTTTTAAGTTTTTTCTTAGATGTTATTGTTGAAAAGAGCTAAAAATGGCCTGACTCATTTCCTTCTGCAGGCGCTCACTTCCTCTGTGTGGGCTTTCAAGAGCACATTATGGTATTTATTTAAGATCGGTTTCCTAGTTTTAAGTTTTGTGATGGAATCTATCGGAGATAATGTTTTTCAGCGGAATGCTGTGGGCCTTGGATTCGCGTGTTTCTCCTCACATTCCGTGCCTGCTGCTTTGCTCCCTTACAGTATGCCTGCCACTTTAAGGAATGGCTTTCCTCAGAATTCTAATTACAAAATGAAGTGTTCTAGTCTCCCTGCTTCCTAACAAAAGTCTCCTTTCTTATTCGCCTCTTTTCTAATAAACCACCTCCAAATCATGGTGGGTGTGGGGACATTTTTGAGATTTTGTTCCACTTGAGCCCTCTGTTCTCACCAGTGAGCATTCTTCTCACACACACGTACCAAAAATATCCATCATTGTTTTTATCAACAGATAGATTAGAAAGTGAATATGTATTAGACTATGTTACAGGTTGTCGGTACAGTATTCTCACCGCACTCTTGATGCAAACGTGTGAGACAGGATTCCTCCTCACTTAGCGTGGCATCTGTGTGAGGGCACTGGACCTATCACACCACATACACAGATATTCCTGTGGAAACAATAGTACAAGATAACATTTGTTGTATGTGGATTGGCGCACCTTTTCTGGACGAGCCAGAACGCCAAGAGCCTTGAAGAACCAGAATCAATGGGAACAAGGAGAAGAACATTCTAGGCCTGTAGACGGCACCCCAACGGGATTAAAGATAGGGATGTGAATTAAAGATAGGGATTAAAGATAGGGATCATGGGCCCAAACAGAGCCCTGGATGTGTGTGTGTGGGGGGGGGGGCTTTAGAATAAGGTGACCAGACATCCAGTCCTGATTTTTAACAATTTGTCCCACGTCCCGCAGTGGGACACGGGACAAATTGTTAAAAATCGGGACTGTCCCACCAAAATCGGGCCGTCTGGTCACCTTACTTTAGAATGAAGGAGACCAACCGAAGTGAGTACCATTCCATTCGTTAATATGCTCTCCTAAAGACCTTGTGCCAGACATGCCAGCTGACTGGTTCGTACACACGTCGGCATGGTAAGGGATGCAGCAATGAGATGAAGAAGAAATCAGGTGGGTGAAAATGCTAAGAGAAGGGGAAAGGCATCGTGCAGGCATTTGAAGAAGTCCGGGGAGATGCTTATGGGGTTCTTACTCACACTGTCTGTGTTGGGACACGCGTGAAAACTTGGCCTGAATGAATTAGTAAGTGCTGCCTCCTCCCTCCCTTCGCCCTGACAGGAGAAGACTTGGAAATGCTGTGTGCCGCTTGCACACAGCTCCACCGCACGTTAGAGGAAGAAAACATGCTTGGGAGGAAATTCAGGAGAAGGCGCGGCCTCCTGAAGACCCTGTATAAGCTAGTGGACGTTGGCTCGGACCCGCTCAGCCTTAAACTGGCAAAACTTATTCTGGCCGTAAGTGTTTCTCTCCTCTGGTCTGGTAGAAGGTGGCACATGGAAGCGTTGTCGCATGCTCTGCTGGTAAACACCGCCAAGATGGTGAGCGATGCGGTGTGTCCCTTTAGAATGTTAAAAAAAGGTTCAGGTAGCCTAAACCGGTTTGGCTCAGTGGTAGAGCGTCAGTCTTCGGACTGAAAGGTCCCGGTTCGATTCCGATCAAGGACATGTACATTGGTTGTGGGCACATCCCTGGTAGGGGGGTGTGCAGGAGGCAGCTGGTCTATGTTTCTCTCTCATCGACGTTTCTAGCTCTCTATCTCTCTCCCTTCCTCTCTGTAAAATATCAATAAAATATATTTTTTTTTAAAGTTTCAGGTATTAAACCGATATCCCAGAACTTGACTAGAATGTACTAAGGAACTAAGGCTGAGGGCCCAGACACTGCTCCAGTGAACTCGGGCGGGGTTAGAAAATGGGACACGAGGCAAATACATTCAAGACCTCTGCTCAGATAACTTGACTGGAGATCAGTATCAACGTGCAGGCTGTGGTTTCTGCCCTGCCGTTCCTGTCTGGGCGCTCAACTCGCCACGGGATTGAATAAATAGCTTAAGATAACGGGGGGCCTGGGCCCGAGGGCCGGCTGCCTCGTGAGCCAGCGGGAAGCCGAGGGACAGCTGAGTGCATGTGGCCAGCCGTGGGGAGGTGGTCAGAGGACTCCAGAGAGGTGTTAGACGCAAAGGCCAGACACCAAACAAAAGCACAAAAATTCCGTCTCAAACAAGACGATATCACTGTCTGCAGGGACCCCTTTGTTGTCATAGCCATCGACAGTTGGGACCAAGAGATAAGGCACGAGCATTATAGGATGTTCTGAGAGAGCCGCTAAAACAAACGAAGCTTTGTTTCCCCGGTGTCATAAAAGTAGGAGCTGTTACGGAAGCAGCCCCTAACGCACACCATTTAAAACCTCAGCGCACACAGTGAGAGTGGGTCCTGACCTCCCTCCCTCATGGCAGCTGAGGAAGCATGCCCACCGTTTCTTACCGGGAGGTCATCGACGCAGCAGAAGGTTCTGACCGTGTGTCCAGGGCGACTTTATGGAGCAGCTACCGTTTCCATGTAGCTGTCATCCCACACTGTCCACCCTCCCTGTGAAAACTGTGATATGGTATGTGACTCAGCAAGCAGCACTTCTTTGAAGCAGTGATTTCAGTAGTGTTGGAATCCCCTTTTGCTGGTGATAATTGATCAATCGCTTTCGTGAAACAAAAGAAGCAAAAAGCACAGGGAGGACTTCCCAAGTCAAACGTTGTCAGTGGAGGTGACCGGACATCAGCGTGCTTGTCCGGCTCCCTTCCTGGCCCTGGATTTGGGTCACCGTCTGGCTCAGGAGGGCCCCGGTGTGAGGCTGGAGGGCACTCACGGTGTAGCTGCCCGCTGCCCAGGGACTGCCTTTGGCTTTCCACCTACAGCAGCCGTGGGCAAACTATGGCCCTCGGGCCAGACCCGGCCCATTCCGCTGTTCTGTCCGGCCCTCGGAGCCAAAAGAGCGGAGGGTTCTCTTGCTCTCCCCTCCGCTCCTTCACCAGCAGCCCAAGATGAGAGTGCCAGCATGGTCAGGTTGCTTTTGTTCCAGCCCTCCAGTCCAGTTTAAGAACCCATTGTGGCCCTCGAGTCAAAAAAGTTTGCCCACCCCTGACCTACACCCTAGATGTTTGTCCGTGCCACGCCAAAACATGAATAAGTCAAAAAGGAAGTGAGAGAAGGAAATGCCATGAATCTGCTAACGCATTGCAGAGAAGGTGTTACTTTGGTTATTTGAGGTGCCGTGCCATTCAAATTAATTACACACACGGCACGATTTAACTGTTTCAGAGCAAAAAGCGAAGTGGTCTGCCCGGCAGTGAGCATGCTCTGAGTGAGACGTGTGTTTAGACCAGAGGTCGGCAAACTCATCCGTCAACAGAGCCAACTATCAACAGCACGACGATTGAAATTTCTTTTTGAGAGCCCAATTTTTTAAACTTAAATTTCTTCTAACGCCACTTCTTCAAAATAGACTCGCCCCAGGCCGTGGTATTTTGTAGAAGAGCCACACTCAAGGGGCCGCAGTTTGCCGACCACTGGTGTAGACGAAGCCCTCCCTGTGACCGGCTGCCCTGCAGAACCGGGCAGGGCTCCCCGGGCTGCCCTCCGGAGCGCAGAGGCGGGCAGCTGGCCCCTCGGTGAACTCCGAGCCACGAGGTCAGGAGGGCCTCCGAGACCGTTAGGCCCAACTTCCCCTCTGCCTCCCGCCTGTTCCAGGCGAGGCGTCGTTCTGCATAGGCCTCGGTGCTGGGGTTCAGTGTAAATTTTAAAAAGACCACACAAAAAGCTGCTGAAAAGAATCAGCCTGAAAATAAAGATATATATATATATATATAGGACTGAGAAGGTTGTTTTTTAAAATATATATATATTTTTTATTGATATTTTACAGAGAGGAAGGGAGAGAGATAGAGAGCTAGAAACATCAATGAAAGAGAAACATCGACCAGCTGCCTCCTGCACACCCCCTACTGGGGATGTGCCCGCAACCAATGTACATGCCCTTGACCGGAATCGAACCCGGGACCTTTCACTCCGAAGACCGACGCTCTATCCACTGAGCTAAACCGGTTTCAGCAAGGACTGAGAAGGTTTTTGACAACTTCTTTCTGCCCATCTTTATTTTATCTATCAGGTTAATGCAACAATTGAGTCATTTTACATTATTTATAGTTTAAAAAACAAAAAACCTCAATGAGCATAGTGTTAGTTGTTCTGATTTCTTGCCTTTTTTGGTTAAGTGGGGGGTTTGTCAGACCATTTTAATTTTAATCTTTGTGTTGAAAGATCTTACAAAAATATATCAGTCTATATTAAGATTTTTTAAGAGCATAAACATTATACAGTATGAATGTAATTCTATTCAGCAGGAGGGAAAATCTAGCGCCCTATAAAGGGGGGAAAAAAACGGAAAAGAAATACCAGTATGTCAACAGCGATTATATACAGTGGCAGTATTATGAGTGGTTTTTTAAACTTCCCTTTAATTTTCCAAATTGCTTTAAATAGAAAAGACTACTATTTTTAATGTTAAGAAAAATATCCCATTAAAGGAACCAGCTCCATGCCAGGGACTCCTGACACTGGAAATAGGAGCGAATAGCATCGCCCCTGCCCTCCGGGCTGGCACTGCAGCGGGAGAGACAGACGGTAAACACGCCGAGTGCCAGAGGGGGGCCGATGGGTACTGTGGGAAGAAAATGACCCGGGGTTCAGGGAGCGGACAGCGCAGGGGCGGGGAGCGCTGCGTCGTGGAAGGCAGTCTGAATTTCTTGCATGGAATCTAGCGTTTCATTATCTCTTCATGTCTCAAAGTCATAATTTTGCAGCTATCATAAGAGAAGGTGTAGGAATGTGCTTTGAATATAAATTGACCTTGGAACTTGTAGGCAGGCTTGGAACTTGGGGGTTATTTGTTGTTTTCTTTAATGAAAACTCTGACACCGGGTTTTTGTTTGCTTGTTTGTTTGTGTCACTTTTGCCACTTTTTACTGAAATTATATGACGTAGGTGGCAGGGTGAGGTGAGTTGTGGTTGAAAAGCTTTATTACATATACAAACACATGCTGCCTACCACCATAGAAAGAATAATAAACCATGATTTTGACCTCAGAGTCTCACAATATAGTGGAACATTGTTGACGGGTTAAAATATATTCCCAAATATTAAGGACATTATATTGCCTTTTAAAAAAATATTTTTAATGTTTTTATTAGTTTTAGAGAGAGGGGAAGGGAGGAGAGAAACATCATTTGACTGCTTCCTGCACACCACACACGCCACACACACACACACCACACACACACCACACCACACACACCCTGCCCCTGACCCACACCCTGGGGCTCAAGCCACAACCTGGGCATGTGCCCTGACTGGGAATCGAACAGGCAACCTCTGGGTGCACAGACCAATGCTCAACCGACACCGGCCAGGCTAGAT